>CM046669.1:39256125-40571125 GCA_025594165.1 Tamias sibiricus
GGAGTGATGGAAAAGACCTCTAAGACCATCAGTTCCCATCCTTTCATTTTCCACAAGAAAGCCCAACCTAAAAGTCCAAGAGGCAAATGAGGTCTTCAAAATCACACGGCTGTGGAGGGTCAGAGCCCAAGCAGGACCCAACTCTACCTGGGTGTTCTCTGCGCTTCCATTCATCCTTTTCTCAGCATGGTTGTTCAGTGTGGCCACAAGTTGGAACTTCTGGACAAATGGTAAAATGTCCACACATCACCCACAGAGATTTTGATTCATTGCCTCAAGGCAAAACTTTCAGACTGAAGTACTAAGGCCAACTCAGTTTTTGGCAAGTAGTAGAAGCCTAATAGGTTTTTGTTGAATGTTCATTCAGAATTTAATGAGCATAGATGAGTAAATGAATTATCCCTGCCAGTAATATCACCTCATTTTCAACCTTACTGTAGAGATTTTAAAAATTCATTAGAGAGATGAGCATAATAATTCAAAAATATATGGTTTGCCTTTTGACAGAGACTTTCGGGATAGTAGATCAGAGGAGTGACTCTATTATTAGTGAGAATCTCAACAGTCAAGGGCACAGTGGCATTGGGAGCCTCTCAGACCACATCCCACTGAAATGTTTGGCTGTGAGTGACACAGAAGAGGGATCTAGTGCCCAGGCCTCCTAGTGGCTAGAATATAGCAGGCAGCTCAAGAGTGATGGTCCTTTATAGAATACCATGGATCTCCCTGCCTGGCCCCAGGTACACTTCAGTTCTAAGGGAAAGTCAGTGCTAGACAGTTTCTTGGGGCTGAGGCTTGATTCTCCCCAGGCTGCTTAGCTCTCTGACCTGGCTTTTAGGAACAGGAAGCCATCCTGTTATGCTCAAATAACTCTGCCCTTGACTCCCTTTGGGGAACAGTTGAAACCTTCTCCATTAGTTATCATCCACTCCTGAGAAAGTATTAGCTTCTCTTTTAAGCTCATTGTGGCTCTTAGCTCTCCACTAGGTTTCCCTGGAGTGTAATGAAACAAGGACACTGACTCACAGAGTAGAGATGCCCAGCATAGCATTCTAAATTCTGGGAAAGCTCGCCCCAGCCAATTCAGCGCGCATGATTCTTAGAGGGTGGGAGCCCCAGAGAGAAACCAGGGGTGCAGAGCTGCAGAGCCAGAGGGGTGCAGAGGTTGAGAGGTGGCTGCGGAGTTCGGCTTCAGCCTCTTGTATTCAACATCAGTACTCATCAGTACTCCCTCCCTCCCCAAAGGTGAGGGTCAAGGCTCTTCCTTATGCTGAGGAGAAAGGAGGCTTCCCTAGAGGTCCCTTGCAAGTATGATTTCTGGGACCCGCACTTCTCTTTCCTACTACTTCCCGCTCCCCACTCCTTCCATGTTCCCATATTCTCCATGGAAAGTTTTACTGCCCATGTTCCACTTCCTTTATCTTCCCATCAGTACTTAAGCTCTTCTGTGCTCCGTTGGTGCTGTTAGGCAGAGGAGCTCATCGATCCATACGACTATTGTGCAGAAGCAGGTGGCATGAAATGATCAAGTTGCCTAATATCTGTGTCAACAAATTTTACCATAGATTTTGGCACATAGTGGGTGCTCAATACATATGTGTTGGAAGGATGGGGGGAGGGGGATGGAAGATATGGAAAATACTTTGGACCTGAAATTGGGAAACCCAAGTTCTCCTCTCAATACTACTAACTCTGAGTGCCCTCCTGGTGAAGTCACCTTGTCACTCTGGCCTCATTTTCCGCTTACAAGGGAAAACGGTGGTGGTAGGATTTGTTGATCTCTAAGTGCCCTGCAGTACTTCTTTTATGGTTCTATGATGGTACAGTGCTACAATATCCCAACCCAGGTAGATCTGTTTAAAGCTAAAGATTACCCTTCTCAGGTGATACTGATGTTTCAAATAAGCCTTCTGAAAAAAATAACACCTAACCCAAGGAAGGATGTTAATTCTGGAAATTCAGAGCTAATTTAGGAAGTCATGGTATGTTCAGATTAATTTTGTGAGCACAAATTCTGAGCCACGGTCACAGTCAGCAACTTCCCTGACAGAGTATGTCCAAATGTCATACAGTGGACCCAGGCTGCAGATGATGGGAACGTGAGTTGAGAGGTAACATCACTCTGAGATGCCTCTTGCATAGCCCATGCCCAGGTCTATCCTTTAACATATTTTACTTTCAAAATCTGGTATTCTGACTACTTCAATGCAAGAGGTATCACTGTGGAGCCAAAAACATACTTCTAAAGAAATAGTCTAGCCAATTGCTTTCCTGCACACTTGTAATCCAGTGACTTGGGAGACTGAGGCAGGGGGATTGCAAGTTTGAGGTCAGCCTCAGCAAATTAGTGAGACCCTGTCTCAAAATAAAAAATAAAAGGAACTGGGGATGTGGTTCATTGGTAACACACCCCTGGGTTCGATCCCTAGTGCCTCAAAAAAAAAAAAAAAAAAAAGAACTAGTCTAATTTCAGGGAAGTATGGCCAGTGTCTCATTAAGGGGTCCTTTTTCCTGCACAGGATAATCCAAGCCACCCTAAAACTTACAATCTCAAGTAATTAACAAATAACAAAGCACAAGTACTCAGAAATATGTTTACAGGAAATGAAGCCCCTGATAAATCTAGTCCACATGAGTTCTAGAACTAGACAAAGACAAGATGGCTCTGGTGGTTTATTTAAGGGGGTATATCAAAGGCAGCGATAAGGTTTCAAGGGTGAAGTCTTGCAGTCAGCAGGTTGACTGACATCTTCGCAGGTCACAGCCATCTCAGGTGCTGTGTGCCACAGTAGAGCAGGAAAGAGAATCACATTGTCCCTGGGCAATTGACCAGAGGAAATGTCCACTGGTCATTCCCAAACACCAGATGTCTCTATCCAGGAGGCTTCCGTGTGCAGTGACCCACGTGCAACCCACAGATGGCTCGTGACACCCTAAAATGGAGTTGCTGGTCTATAGTGAAGTTTTGATGAAAGACTCTAGTCAGGGCTGGGATTATAGCTCAGTAGTAGAGCGCTTGCCTGGCATGTGTGAGGCACTGGGTTTGATCCTCAGCACCACATAAAAATAAATAAATAAAATAAAGGTATTGTGTCTACAACTAAAAAATAAATAAATGAATAAAAATCTCTAGTCAAGGGATCTTATAAGAGAGTAGTTGTGAGTGAACCAGTGTGTCAGAGAAATGCACAGATTAGATTTCATTTGTCTTTTAGTATCTACCTGGTGCCAGCTCTGTGGATACTACCCAAATTCCTACATATATTATTTTCCCTTTTATTCTTCCCTCACAGTGTTGAGGAAATTGAGATGATGCAGCGATGTGACGTGACTTCCCCAAGCATCCCCACAGCCAGTAAATGGTGGACCAGGATTCCAAGCCCTATCCACTGAAAACTACAGAGCCCGATCTTTCTGCAATAATAATAATAATAATAATAATAACAATAACAATAATAATAATCTTTCTAGTCCTTAGGTAACATAAAAAGTTGGAAGATATTCATGATCTACTTACTAAAAATAATATGCTAATAACAACTAATATTCACATAACTTTTCAAAATTAAAAAATTACTTTGATCTTGCATCATCTCATTTAATTCTCTAAATTTTGGTCCTAAGTTGAAGAAGGATATTGAGATTTAGAGAAGTTAATTACTAGGCCAAGATCACACAGGACATAAAGACTGCTATAGGGACAAAAACAAAAGTTCTTTGGAGGTCCTCTTATGGACCATAAAGGAAATCTGGAGAAAATTTTTGAGGATCACTGCTCTAAGTTAACACTTCCTCTTCTCAATTTTGCATTTCTGCTTGAAATGCAGGACTCATCAAACTTGAATTATAGAAAAACTCAAAAATCATCTAGCCCATTGTTTTTCAAAGTATGCTCCAGGGCTGCCTTATTCATTAAACTGGTCCCTTATTCATTCCTCCCTCCCTCTCCCTCTCCCTCTCCCTCTCTCTCTCTCTCTCTCTCTCTCTCTCTCTCTCTCTCTCTCTCTCTGGCAGGAATCACTTTTGCTTAGGAAAACATAATAAACTGCAGAGAGATAGAAATGAGACTCTGACTGTTTGGACTGTAAGATAGCAAGAAAAAGACCATTAAACCACTAGCATAAAACATCAAGAGGATTTGGACAGTGGAGATGTAGAGAAAGGAAGGGAGAGAGGGCCAGGGCCTGGCTGCAGGCAGGCATGCCAAGTCAGCAGAAAGGTCCTGTGGGAAGGCTAACTGTAGCTGTGGGCTCTAATAGCCCTTTGATGCACACATGCCCCTGCCAGCACCCTACTTCCCTCCACACATATCTTCCTCATGAAAACACACTGGGGTGCATGGGGAGAGAGTGGAGAAAAAGCATTGACACAGAGATGGAGAAAAAACTGCAAAATGCATAATGAGCATTTAGCAGAACTAGACACTGGAGCCAAGTGGACTAGGAGAAAGCAAGGCTCATGGACCTCCTGAAGTATATGAGTGGGGGTTTGGGTGAATCTCCCCCAGAGCCGGAGAAGTAGGTGACCCAGTTGCTATCCAGATGAGGACAACAGCTCCTGGCTAGTCTTCTTACCTCTAGTCACCCATCAGATGATTCCATTTTGTTCTTCTGGCTCACTATTGGGCCTAAATCACTGTTTAGATTCCCAACTCTCTCTGTGCACCTCGTCACAATGATTTCCTGATTAACAGATCAATCTTCGGCTCCGGTCAAGCTGTTCTCCTAGGGCCCCCCCTGACCTCAGTGCTCGGTCCTTCACTCTGCTGCCATCACTTGAAAATTCTTTTGATTTATCTGAATCTTACCAGCCTTCAAGGCTCCTCCTCTTCACAACTCAGGACAGCAGGGAAGTCTTTCCTCAACTTCACGGTGCAGGTGAACTTGGTGTTGGGAGTCTGGTTGTGCCTGCTTTTCTCTACCTCCCTAATGGAGCTGTAATTGTGACATGTGATGGAGTGAGCCACTGATAGATGTGTGTCTTCAATAAATATTGGTCACATGTCCCAGGTTTTGTGAGACATATTTAACTGCAAATAGTCTTCTTGCAAAACTTATACACTGAGTCCACTTGGGGTTCAGAAAATACAGGCACTATGCTAGCTGTGCTACTCAAATAATATGTGTATTATTTGAATTATTAGAAGTCATTGACATTTCCTTGGACTCCAATTTCATTTAATTGTTGTTGTTGTTGATGATGATCCCTCACCCCAGGACTCAAGTGTGCACCTATTACACTTTTGAGCCTGGTGGGCCAGGTAGAGGCTGATGGGCTGGAGACTGTGTTTGCTTTAGGCTTTCACGGAGCACTCAGGACGAAATCCATTGATGATTGTTTTCTAAGGCTCTGACCCTGAGGTTCTAAGGACTAGTGGCCTTCTTCTAATCTCCCAGTGTCCCAGAAAGGAAAGTAATCTACCAATGGAGGAAGGGTGAGAGTCAGCATGTGAGACCCCAAGCAGCATACTGTGCTCACACCCAAGTGATCTTCCAGTGCAGCCCCAGAATCCAGCTAGATGATGCTTCTCAAGAAAGGAGCATTAATGAACTGGAAAAGTTAGGCAAATGAAAGATCCCTGCCATCAGAAGTACTGGGGGACACAGAGCACATGCCACTCTAGCTGGGGGCCTCATAACAAATCCTAACACTGGGGTGGCCCTCAGAGGTGACTGTAAAAGCAGAACAGAGACATGAACAGGGACTAGGAGGCAGGAGCAGCTTCCCTATCACACAGCCAGCACATCAGTCCTGTGACAGGAGAAACTTCCAGGAGGAAGGACACCAAACCAAGTCTGGGAGCCTCTTGGTGAACACCCGGAACCACAGAGATGGGACCTCACCAGGTGGCCAGAAGGACTACAGCTCAACAACACAGGTGAGGGGGATACCCCAAGATGAGGAGCGTTTTCAAGCACTGGAATTATAATAATTTTTTTTGGTACTGGGGATTGAACTCAGGGGCACTCGACCACTGGGCCATACCCTTTTTTGTATTTTATTAGAGGCAGGGTCTCACTGAGTTGCTAAGTGCCTCGCCATTGATGAGGCTGACTTTGAACTTGTGATCCTCCTGCCTTAGCCTCCCACGTGCTGGGATTACACTGGCTGGAATTATAATAATTTTCTTCCCTGCTGGTGGGTGGTCTGAGCCAGAGAGAATTTACATCATCATCATCATCATCATCATCAACAACAACAACAACAATTAAATGAAATTGGAGTCCATCAGTGACTTCTAATAATTCATTTGGCTGATAATAAACTGAACACATTTCAGAGATCTCAAGCAGGGTCTGTTTGGAAGTGTTTAAAACTTATTCGGGGAAAGTCACCATGAGCACTTGGGCACAGAAGAGTCATTTCTTGCCCCTTCAGGAAGGTCCTTCAGCCTAAATTGTTCCCTTCCCTCTGCAGGCCCTTTCCCCATCTTGGGCTTCATGACAAAGGTGACTCCTGGGACACCTGGTTATCTTTTCATTGCCCTGTTGTCTTCCCATGCCCGAGTTACTGTGATGTCATGGAAAGTGGGCAGTTTCCTTATCTATAAAATGGGGACACTTAACACCTACCTGCAGGTCACTGTGATGATTAGAGATTATGTGTGCATGGGGCTTAGTAAATAGTAAATGTTTAGTGAACTGTGCATCAGATTATTTATGGCTACAGCTCGTCCTGGCTCTGACTCCTTTTGTAGAAAGTGAGCATCACATGAGAAATTAAGACATAAATGCATCCACTGTCCGTCTCATCTTTTTGGCATTCTGCTCTGGAGGGGTGACTAGTGCTATGGCCCAAGCATTTTGACAGGACTCACACTTCACTGACGGCACAATTTGCCTCCAAAGTTTTGCCTTGCTAATTCCCAGATATGCAGTGACATCCACTTAAAACCTCCTTCCTCGTCTTTTCTCCTCCAAACACTTTCTAAAAACTACTACAACATAATATCAGTCAACACCTTGCCAGATGCTGGGGAAATACAATATTTCCAGAGAAGACAAAATACATGTTAATGAACTTAAGAGCTAAACTCAACTATTCTCCCCTTGTTAGGTCCCTACTAGATTTCAGATAATACTTGTCCGTTTGCGGTGGGCACACCACCAGCAACACAATCTTCTGAGTTGTGCATCTGGGGCTTAAAAGATAGATTCCTGAGCCTCAGCTCAGTCCACCAAGTCAGAGCCTTTGAGGTGAAAGCCAGGGAGTTACATTTTAAATCTCTCCACCAAAATTTGAGAATCAATCTGACTTGGGAAATATAAAGAAGTCTGGTTCATCTTTTTAGGGAGCTCATGGTATAGATAGAGATGATAAAAAAAAAAAAAAACCGGGAAGATGACATAAGGGCTGCATGCTTTAAAAAGATTATTCTGGAAGCAGAGCGCAGAAGGACTTGAGAAGAGAGCCAGAGGGAGGTTTATCCAGAGGTGTTGGCAATAGGCCCACAGCGAGATAAGGACTGGAGGTGCTAGAAAGGGAGGGCAGATGCTACATGTCAACCCACGTTATGGATGTGTTTTTTATTGCAGTCACCAATTCCTTTTGGGAAGCTGGAAGGCTATAGATAACAGACAAATAAAAAGCATGAAATAGTCCCAACAAACTGATTTCATTTATGCTAGCAGAGGCCCCAAGCCTTCAGTCTAATTCAAAATAAAATGCTGAAGGCTCAAATCAATGCTGGAATTTAAAAAGCCTTTTAGATTTTTTCCAATTGCAATATATTCTGGTTAAATTCAGTGGAATTGCTCTTTTTCTATCTTTTTGGTTCCTCTGTTTTGCTGAGTCCTACATATGGGCTTTGTCTAAGAGGAAAACAGTGCCAGCTCAGGAGGAGAGTGCAGGGAAATGCGTCAGGGGCTGCTTTGGGAAGGATTTCTCAGGGGTGAGCATGCAACCAGATTTCACATGGATGAAGAGCAGGAAGCTAAGCAGGGAAGCCACTGGAGGAGGCAAGACTGACAGGGGGCCTAAAGCCTGAAGCTTCTGGGAAAAATCAATTCACCCAAACAGTTCTGGAATTAGATATGTGAGCTGGATAAGCCAGGACAGGCTGTCTCTGTTCTTGTGTCCCCCTGCAGTCAACGATGGGTGCACCGGCATCTGGGACTTCAGAAGGATGCGCCCTTTAACTTTGGGGAAAGGGTAAAAAAAAATGTCACTGGCTGAAATGAAGCCAAACAATTGACAGAAAACATGGAGACATGTGGACATCTCTAGAGGCTGAAATTAGGAGATGATCTGTGGATGTGAAGACAGTGAGACCGAACTGGAGATTCAGACACACATTGATTTCTGAGAGGCCTGAGGAGATCTACGGCTACAAAGCAACAACAAAGAAGTGCCTGCTTTTTTTTTTCCCCCATGTCTTCTTTACTTTTTGAAATCGGTATTTTCTAAAATCATTTAATCGTGGAATCCTTTTACTGGACCCAACAGGTTTTGTTTTGTTTAGTGAGCTTTTTGTTTGTTTGTTTGTTTAAGTTTTGAGTTGGTTGCCAGTGTTCAAGGAGCAGGTGATTTCTCTTAAAAAAAAAAAAAAATCCTGATTGTCAACTTTTCTTGAAAAACGTCAGATCTGGTAACTTCAGATTAATAAATTAATTCCCACATGGCCACAATCTTCTGGAGCTGAGCAGTGGTCCTTCAATGAAGGACACAACCTCCTTAGCTAACCAATGTCCCCAGGACTCACCACTGTCTCCTCACCCCACTGAGCATCAGTTGTCATTTGTCCTCATTTTCTGGCAGTGAAGAGCCTCCAGAGTGTGTTTATATTCGAGTTGCTCTATCGGCCACTCTACTCCTCGTGCTGGTCCCTGTCGCATTTCAGTTTGTGAGTCTTGTCCCACACCTGTTGATATCACCCAGACCCAGAGAAAGGGAAGAGTTGCCAAACTGTTCTCCACCATCTCCACTCTCTACATTGGTATAGAAATACCAGGATTAGTACTGTAGGTAGCTCTGGGGCACCATTAAGTCTTCTATCCTCTTCCAGAATGTCACGGTCAACTCAGGAAAGCACGATGAGAAATATAACTAACATGAAGAAAGTTAAACCTTGTTGAGATGATGTTGTGTGGCTATCAGAAAAAGGCAAAACAAGAAGAGTCCACACAAGAGCCACCCATCAGTGGATGTGGGTATTACGGTGTGAAAGGCCTGAGGGTGCCCCTCCTCGGCCTCTTCTCAGCCACCCCTCCATACTCGGGGGCTGATTCCAAGCTCACCAAGCAACTTCCTGATTGTAAATTCCAGTCCAAGAAGTGTGTTCTTGGGAAGCAGTTGTGAATACTCTGGTCAGTGAACATCTGGGCCTGTTCATCGTTCATTTGTATAGTGGCCTTCTGGCATGCGTGTTTCTTACAAGGTTAAGTGTGCAAGGCCCCCAGGACCTGAACTGATAAGACCGAGCTCCAGATCTGGCCTCACTGACACAGTCCTCTGCCTGCTGGACCTTTTTTCATTGCCACAGGGAGACACTGCACCTGTCCAGAGTTCCAGGTGCTACAGCTTCCCACTTCAGCTCCAGGGTCTGCAAATGGACACTGACAGATCTTCCTTCATTCGTTTTGTTCCTGAGCGTTCATTGTCCCTGGGAGATATTACTGGGCTCTGATCCTGATTAGTGCCTGGCGCTGTCCTGACACAGACGAGTACTCCATAAACGTGGAAAGAATCTCACATGGAAACATTTCAGCAGAGGCCAGGTGACCCCCCAACAGAGATGCACGAGGGGATCCTTGGTCTGCTTGGGAAGCTGCACTTCTTGATTTCAGAAGTCCTTTCTCTCTCAGATGCCACATGTCACTTTCCTAGGCTGGCAGGTGGCAAGGGCAGAGCAAGGGGAAGCAAGAACAGTGCTGGCATTTGGCCAGTGAGCAGTTGAAGACAAGTGTCTAAAGTGAGAAGTACTATCACTGCCCAGAGTGCATCTTTCAGCTTCCTGGTAACCCGGATGTGGATGTGGGTATTATGATGTGAAAGGCCTGGGATCCCTGGAGAGCCAGCAGGGGGAGAGGAGGTGGGGCAGGAGAGAAGGGGCATATTTATCAGCTCTGTATCATAGGTGCCAGATTAAAGCAGGGCACAGGGGCACAGGGGGGTCTGCTGGGTAGGAGGAGAGTAGCTTGTGCACTCAGAGAAGACTGGCAGGAGGGGCCTAGCAGCTGGGGAGGGTGTATGAGGTCAGCCCTGTCCCTAATGTTAAAAAAATGCTATAAACCCATTACCTAATTAGGTAATGTACATGAGAGGAGTTTTAGGGTTCAGTTGGATGCCCTGTCAGTACCCATGGATGGTGAGCTAATGGAAGGATGTCACAGGATCCTCTTGCACCCTAAAGCCACCCCCAAGTCACCCCCATCCCCCATGCCCTGCTCTGACCTGGCACTGAGGTCTCAGAGGAACACTGCTGGTCAACCTGTTCCTTCTATGCTGCCAGAAGTAGTGCTTTTGCACTTTTCACAAAAAAAAAAAAAAAAAAAAAAAAAAAAAAAAAGCAGAATGAACCCCATGTGCCCACCACCTAGATTTAACATATTTTTGTTTTGCCATGCTTGCTTCTTCTTTATGCTAATCTCAGACAGGAAATGTGGAATTTTAAAACACAGGGACATTTTGTCACATAACCCAATATTATTCCTTTTCTCAAAGAACCTCATGCCATGATCACACCTAACAAAATGGACAATCATTTCTTCATGTCATCTAAGAACCAGTTCACATTGTTTCTCTGGTTGTCCCCAAAATGAGTCTGCAGGGCTGATTGGTTTGCTGCAAAGCTTGTTAAACAGCATTTTTCAGCACCTGGGCTTCTGCTCAAGCGTCTCAGGTGCCAGCCAGGGAGAGGCTCAGGGGTGGGTGGTGTCCAGGCCCCTACCTCTGCGTTAGCCAGAGCAGTTTTTATTATTAGGGACAAAAAGAGGCTTTCTGTTATTTTTTTTTTTCTTGAAAATCATTTCCAGAACTGGGGTTGTGGCTCAGCAGCACAGCGCTCGCCTCTCACGTGCGCGGCCCGGGTTCGATCCTCAGCACCACGTAAACATAAATGCATTGCATTGGGTACAACTAAAGTAAATAAATAAATATTTTTTAAAAAAGAAAAAAAAAAAGAAAATCATTTCCATGAGGCATTATTTCTCTCATATTTTCAAGAGAGAATGCCTGGTGCTATAAATGCCCTAAATCCAAGGAATCACTCCTAGTGGGGGTGGAAAAGGGAGTGGGGTGGAAGGATTTGGCGGACAGTTTTTTAAAAATTTGTTGTTTTAAGAACAAAATACAAGCCGGGCGCGGTGGCGCACGCCTGTAGTCCCAGCACTTGGGAGGCTGAGGCAGGAGGATCGCGAGTTCAAAGCCAGCCTCAGCAATGGCGAGGCACTTAGCAACTCAGTGAGACCCTGTCTCTAATAAAATACAAAAAAGGGCTGGGGATGTGGCCCAGTGGTCGAGTGCCCCTGAGTTCAATCCCTGGTACCACAAAAAAAAAAAAAAAAAAAAAAAAAAACAAAATACATTCTACTGTCATGTAATTTTTAGGGGTTTATAGCAATATTATATAGCCAATATTATTCCTTTTCTCACAGAACCTCATGCCATGATCACACCTAACAAAAAGGACAACCATTCCTTCATGTCATCTCAGAGCCAGTTCACATTGTTTCTCTGTTGATATTGCTATAAACCCCTAAAAATTACATGACAGTAGAATGTATTTTGACATATTATACATACATGGAGCATAAATTCTCATTCTTATGGTTGTACATGATGTGGAGTGACATTGGTCATGTGTTCATATGTGAACATAGGAAAGTTATGTCTTATTCATTCTACTGTCTTTCCTATTCCCATCTCCCTCCCTTCCCTTCATTCCCCTTTGTCTAATCCAATGAACTTCTATTCCCTGCTCTCCCCACCTTGTGTGTTAGTATCTGCATATCAGAGAGAACATTTGGCCTTTGGTTTTGGCTTATTTCATTTAGTGTGATAGTTACATCCATTTACTGGCAAATGCCATAATTTCATTCTTATTTATGGCTCAGAATTATTCCATTATGTATATATACCACATTGCCTTTATCCATTCATCTGTTGAAGGGTACCTAGGTTGGTTCCATAGTTTAGCTATTGTGAATTGAGCTGTTTATAAACATTGATGTGGCCGCATTACTATAGTATGCTGATTTTAAGTCCTTTGGGTATATGCTGAGGAGTGGGATGACTGGGTCAAATGGTGATTCAATTCCAAGTTTTCTAAGGAATTGCCATAGTGCTTTCCAGAGTGGTTGCACCAATTTGCAGTCCCACCAGCAATATATGAGTGTACCATTTTCTTGGGGGACAGTTTGGTGGCTAGAAAAGGAGAAATTTTATCCCTGCTCAGCATGAGCCTGGACTCACAAAGCAGATTTTCCCAGGACTGGCATATTTTGAATTCACCTGGTAGCTTCTCCTCTGAGTGCTACCACATGTAATGAGTTACCTTTTCTCTTTCTGGATATTGCATCTCAATCTACGAAACCCCTGGTTCTTGCTTATTCACAGGGCTGATAGGCACAATGCAAGGCCAATAGATTCGGAAACTCTCCGCTGCTCAGTTTATCTGTTCCACTTTCCCAGGTTCACTCTCAAGAACCTGAGCTCTGGGAAATGATCTTTCGAACTTCTAATCTTTACAGTGTGGCATTAGCCAAACAAATAATAACATAGAGTATCAATAACAGATCTACCAGTGGCAAAGCAAGAGACATGTCATCCCAGGCACAAAAAGTCAGCAATTGAGCCAACAAGAGGCCGCAGCTCATATTATACCAGACTAAAGAAGAAAATCTTGGCTGGGTGCAGTGATGTATGCCTGTAATCCCAGTGGCTCGGGAGGCTAAGACAGGAGGATTGAAAGTTCAAAACCAGCTTCAGCAAAAGTGAGGCACTGAGCAACTCAGTGAGACCCTGTCTCTAAATAAAATACAAAATAGGGCTGGGGAAATGGCTCAGTGGTTTAGTGCCCCTGAGTTCAACCTCTGATACCCCCCTCAAGAAGAAGAAGAAGAAGAGGAGGAGGGGGAAAGAGGAGGAAGGGGAAGGGGAGAGGAAGGGGAAGAAGAAGAAGAAGAAGAGCTTGAATAGCAAGAAATTCTAGAAAATTCTGGCATTTTCAAGGAACCTCGGTGATCACAATTTTCAGTAATAGCCCAAGACCTTCTTCCTTCTTCAGCACATGTGCCCAGATTAACCTGCCAAAATATTCAATATGATTTTGAGATTCTTGAAATTATCATCAACTGTCTTTCTGTCCTATTCAATTGCAGAATTGGAAGACTCTATAAAGATGCTGACAATGTCCACCTTTAGCATACACTCATACCCTGTGGACAATCAACACCTTTATCCACTATGATAAGCAGAGTGTGCACAGAAAGACACAATTTAAGCAGAGAATAAACTTGAGTACACTTGAATCATTTCCCCAAACCAATATTTTTATAATTTTTCAATAAGAACTGATAGACCTCTGGCTTGCTCTTTAATTTTTAGGAGTATCTACTAAGTGCCTGGTTCTCTTTGTCTGTAACAGATACATAAAATATGGTCCTTTCCCTGGGATGTTTGCAATTTCGTTGGTGATACAATCTTGCACATGAGAAAGAAAATGTAATGCAAGAGGGCTGTGCTTTCCCCTCTATCTATCCAAGCATGGGCTGAACCTCAGGCCCGAATCAAGCTTTCCAACACTAAGCCTTCACATTCATTTCTCTACTCAGCCAGCCTTTACTGAGGACTTACTGAACACCACGTGCAACATCCAAGACCAGAGACAGAGTGGAGACAGCCATGGTTCCTCTTTGTTTTGCCAGTTTTTTCACCACTGTGACCAGACCTGACAAGAACAATGAAAAGGAAGAAAAGTTTGACTTACAATTTCAAAGATCTCAGTCCATAGAGGGAAGACTTCATAGCTCTGGGCCCAAGATGAGGTAGAACATCATCATGGTAGAAGGGGTTGGCAGAGGAAAGCAACTCAGGATGTGGCAAGCAGAGAGAGTTCTGTTTAACAGTGACAAAGTGTAAACCCTTATATCTAAACCATAACACCAGTCTAGTACTAAGCAAACCATCATCTTGAAAGGTGACCTGTCACATCTGGGTGACCTCAACAAAACTGTAAGCTCCCAAGGGGTAATGACTATATCTTACATTCTTTTGTCATCTCCTCACCAGTTAGAATTGGACCACATAATTTCTGAATAGAATTTAAAGGTCTGGATTGCATGGAATTTTCAATAAAATTTTATATGAAAAGCTATAAAATAAAAGTCAAATTTTAACAGAGACCTGGGTGCGGTGACGTATGCCTGTAATCCCAGCACTTGGGAGGCTGAGACAGGAGGATCACAAGTTCAAAGCCAGCCTCAGCAATAGTGAGGCACTTAGCAACTCAGTGAGACCCTGTCTCTAAATAAAATACAAAAAAGGACTGGGGATGTGGCCCAGTGGTTGAGTGCCCCTGAGTTCAATCCCTGGTGCCAAAAAAAAAAAAAAAAAAAAAAAAAAAAAAAAAAAAAAAAAAAAAATTAACAGAGAAATCTTGAAGCATTAAGAACTGTTGTGCACACTTTAGAAAACAGTTCAAATGCTATCTCCTCCATGGTGCTTTCCCTTAATTACTCTGGAGGTTATGGTTCCTTTTTTTAAAATATATTTTTTTTAGGTGTAGGTAGACACAATACCTTTTTATTTTATTTTGTGGTGCTGAGGATCCAACCCAGGGCCTCACACATTGCGGGACGAGCACTCTACCACTGAGCCACAGCCACAGCCCAGTTCCTTTTCTTAATTCCCCGGCTATGATTTAGATATGAGGTATCCCCCAAAAGCTATGCGTGAGACAATGCAAAAAAGTTTAGAGATGAAATGATTGAGTTATGAAAGCCTTAACCTGTTACTCCACTGATAGGGATTAACTGGGTGGTAACAATAGGCAGGTAGGGTGTGGCTGGAAGAGGTGGGTCATTTGGGGTGTGGCTTTAAGATATATATCTTGTCCCTGTTGAGTGAGTGTTCTCTTTTTGCTTCTTGTGGCCATGTCCTGAGCTGCTTTTCTCTACCACACTCTTGCGCCGTGATGTTCTGCCACACCTTGGTCCCAGAGTGATGGAGTCAGCTGTCCATGGACTGAGACCTCTGAAACTGTGAGCACCAAAATAAACTTTTCGTCCTCTAGAATTGTTCTCATCAGGCCTTTTGATCACAGCAGCAAAAAAGCTGACTAAAACACTCCCTCTGAGTCCATGGCCCTTAATGAAGATTTCTGTAGATAAGTTCCTATAAATACTAATTTACTTAAGTTTCCCTTAGACAAGCAGCAGGGTGTTTGGGGAGAGGGGAGAGGGTCTCATAGCCTGCCCAGGAAGATAAGCTGGGTACTTCCTTGTTTCTTGGATGGAGAGAGGGTAGGGAATACACAAATCCAATAGGCACTTTCCTGATGGGATGACAGACATTCAAATGAATCTTTACAAAATTACCTATGACTGCCATCCCTTCACTTTTTCCTGAGAAGGTAAGAACAAAATCTTCTAAACCTTTGTAACATCTCATTGGAGACCACTGAAGACTTAGAGAAAGCATATGCCCATAGGAGTAGGGCAAGGAGACTTGGGCATTCCTCACTTAGCATTGCCTTAAATTAGGAAGGTGGTAGTAGTTGATAGCATTGGCTATCAGGTGATGAAGGCTACATCCCCAAAGAATTCGCAAGGAACAAGGGAGGAATTTTGCCCAAGGTGTTGTAGGGACAGACAAGGCAAGGCACCAAAATTAGCAGGAAACAGTTTTATTTGGCTGCAGCCAGGTCCAGAGGGTACAGCTTTCACTGTAATCAGTCAATCCCTGAACCCCAAGTTCAGGTAGTTTCAGAACTTTATACCCAGCATGTAAGGGGAGAGATTCAGAAGTTCACAGTTTACAGAAGTTCACATAAAAGCAGTTTTTTTCTTTCACTGTTCTGGGCAACTTAACCCTTCAAGGACAACACCTGAGAAGGGGAGAGCTTCTTCTCCCCTTTCTTTCCTCCCCCTGCCAGCTGTTACCATGGCACCCAGTTGGTAACTTCTCTTATCTTAGAAATGTAGACATCTCTGTGAAGCCCCAGCTCAAGGCCAGAGGCCTCCTTGTTTAAAGAATTTGTCCTTTTATTATCACATTTGTATTTGCAAACACACTTCTACAAACTACTATACTGGATACATGTTTGTGTAAAACAAGTAAAGGGACATCCAGCACCTGGAGTGCTGATTTCTTTCAGGCCAGTGGCCAAGTAATAGAGTTAACAGGAAAATAGGAAGTTTTCCTACATTGAACTCTTTTGTAGAGACTCTTTTGTTGATAGTCCTAAAATGAATTATGGTGAAGATTTCTGGAGAGGTTTAGTTAAGATTTTCTGTGGAGGAGTGGGTGCCACTACAAAGGGAGTAGGCATGTGGGGCAGAGGAGTCTGGCTCCTGCAGACAGTGGTTTAGTTAACAGCTCCTGGTGAAGGGGAAACTATGACTGTGTGCTGAGGGAAGCAGGGTTCTAACCCCACGAGTCAGAGATAAGACAGGGCCCAGCAGGAACAGTGGAACAAAGCAGGAGGACCCTCATCCAAGAACAACATTAGCAGATAAATAACCCAGGCAGGAATTCAGTTCTGGGGACCCAGGAAATGCAACTGGAGAGTAAGTAACACATGATATGACTGTGATCTTGGAGCCCAGCTTCCATGGTCAAATGGACCAAGGCTCAAACCTCAGCTAAGTGATGGAATAAGTTATTCACTTCTCTAAGACTCAGTCTACTGCCTGTAAGATAAGACTGTGAGATGAGGCTGTTCAAAGGAGTAAATGAGTTCATGTCTGAAAAGGGTTTAGCATGGTGCCTGGTGCACAGTAGATACTAAAATAGTAAAAAAAAAAAAAAAAAAAAAGAAAGAAAGAAAGAAAGAAAATAGTAACGTGTTAACTGGAGTAGAGGTAATAGTAGTAGTGGTGGTGGTAATAATAATGATAATAATGAGGAACTAATCAAGAACCTGACTGCTAGAATTGAAGTATCTGTGAACTGGCATTGAACTTGAAGTCAAGACACCAAATTCCAGTCCTACTTCTGCTGAATGCTAGATATGTGATCTTATTTGAGTCACTCAACTACTCTGAGCCTCAGAGTCCTCATCTGTCAAATGGAAGTGTTTGCACTAGCTGTGCATAACTCTCCAAGTTCCTGAGACTTTCATCAGACCCTGTATCTGCAATCACCAACATAGACCCTGCATCAAATAAACACTTGATGAATGTTATCCATTTGGATGGTCAAGCACTGCCTTAATGCTGAATGGAATCTTCTTCTATTTCCTTGCGTAAAGCAGGATAAGGCCAGGGTTTGGGCCAGGTTGAGTTTGCCAGTGTGTTTAAGGGGTCTTAGCTGAATGACTGTTGTTTTCTAAGGAGGCAGGTTACCATTTTCCCTCTTGGTCATATACCACCTCCAAATGATCCTAGCCATGACCATCAGAAAGCTCAAACTCTGAGATGGGAGGATAGTGAGTTCAAAACCAGCCTCAGCAATGGTGAGATGTTAAGCAACTCAGAAAGACCCTGTCTCTAAATAAAACACAAAATAGGGCTGGGGATATGGGTCAGTGGTTTAGTGCCCCTGAGTTTAATCCCTGGTATCAAAAAAACAAAACAAAACAAAAAAAACCCACTCAAACTCACTCCTTAAACCAATCTTGAAGTTAGAAGGAACTTGGGACTCTTTGAAGAATTTTTTTTTTTTCCTTCTTTGGGCATTTAGGTTTTAAATTCATTTGTAAAGTGGAGGAAGTCTGAAGTAGATGATGATCCAGTTTTGCAATTTTAATCTGAAGCCAAATTTTTAGGCCTTCTTGTAGCATACATACCCAGCTAACTGGAAAATTCATTAGTAAACGCATTTTGAAGAGACAGACTAAGAGAAGTCCCTGGTGCTCTCAGATAAGGCCTTTGCTGTGAATGATGTCATTATTTTATTATTTTATTGCCTGGAGAAGAACTGGGCAGAAAGTTCCCTTTTCATGTTTTTCCAAGTCATTTATGTGATGAGGAAGGTGGTACTGGGAGTTGTTAAGAAGTGATTTTTAACCATCTTAGTGCCCTCCTTCAAAAAACAAAACCAAGTTATTCACATATAGCACTGACTGAGGTGGACCCAAGCTAGGCCCAACAGTGTTTGCTTTCTACAGATATCTAAGTGGGAGCCATGGTGACCAGGCCTATCTGATGGCCACATATCTAACCCTTAGGACAGAGGGAAGCCACGACAGCAATACTGGACCAAATTAACATTTTAAAGCCCACTAATGCACACTTTATTCAACTTGTCTGGTGGATCTGGTGCCTGAATGGAAAGGTTCTAAAGAGTTGGAGCATCAACTCTCCTGGTTGCTGGGGACTCGAGGCTTTCCTTGAATGTGAAACTTTCCATAAAAGCATGATAGTACCCTATAAACTGAGATGGCACTCACCCAGCTATACTGCATCCAATTTCCTTTTGTTGATGCCAACATAAGTGACCAATGAAAAAAGGAGAGACAGTGCAACCCCTTCTTTAAAGTATTGGCCATTAAACTTGAGCCTGTGTCAGGATCCCCTGACCGTGCCGGGTCCCCCTACCCTGAAGTTTCTGATTCAGTAGATCTGAGCAGGACCTGAGGTTTTGCATTTGTAAGAAGTCTCCACATGAGGCTGATACTGCTGGTCCAGGGACTACTTATAAGAACCACTGCTCTAAAACCCTGGGTCGTTAGCTGCACCTTGGAATCACCTGAGGATTTTTTGTTGATGATTCTTGGGTCTCACCTCTAGAGGGTCTAATGGCATTGCTTTGGAGACCACTGCTCTGAAATGACTTCAGGTCATTTCCTGGCATTCCTTCAATGACTTTCAAAGTGTATTTTTTAAGTCAATTTCTATGTGCCATGCACCAGTATGCCAGAGGCTGGATGTCTAAAAAATATGCCATGTTTCCCTCAGGGCACTCACATGTGAGGGGAAACAGAACAGAAACAATAAAGAAAGTGTTACATACAACTGAAAATGGTGACAAAAACACTTGGGGGGAAAAAAAGAGCCAGGAGCTAGGTATCAGAGAGAATATGGGGGCATGAGGCACTCTCTTGAGCTGAGAAGTCACTGAGGATGTTTCCAAGGTGACACTGAAACTAAAATTTAAAAAATTAGGGCCCAGGCAGGCATAGTGGCACACACCTGTAATCTCAGCAGCTTAGGCATCTGAGGCAGGCAGGCAGGATTGCCTTAGTAATGGCAAAGTGCTAAGCAACTCAGGGAGACCCTGTCTCTAAATAAAATACAAAATGGGGCTGGGGATGTGGCTCAATGGTGGAGTTCCCCTGAGTTCAATCCCTGGTATCCCCTCCACCCAAAAAAAGAAAAGAAAAATTAGGGATCAGCCTTACTGAGTGTGGAGAGAAAAAAATACTCCAAGAAAGAAACGTGGTTCTCAGAGATGTGGGGAGAGGAGTGTTCCTGGAGGACAGAGGAGGGGGCAGGGTGGCCTGAGGGAAAGTTGGGGTGGAGGTGAGCAGAGTCACAACAAGGAGGGCTTCCTAGGCTGAGGGAACCAGCTGCGATTATATCCTAAGTGCAGTGGCAAGCCAGTAAAGGAAAGTAACATTTCTGTTTATGTTTTTATATATTTAAATTGATACATATTTATGGGGTACAGTGTGATATTTTGATACATATACATATATAGTATGTCATGATCAAATCAGGCTAATTAGCATTTCTATCACCTCAAACATTTTTCACTTCCTTGTATTGGAAACATTCAAATTCCTCTATATAGTAAATTGGTTTTAACTATAGTCACCCTACTGTGCTATAGAGCACGAGGATTTATCCTTTCTGACTGTTTTTTGGTACCTGTTGTCCACCCTCTCTCTATTGTTCCCTCATCCCTTCCTAGCCTCTGGTGACCTCTGCTCTACTCTCTCCTATGAGATTAGCTTTATACACACACACACACACACACACACCCTGTGGAAAGAGATTGCAAGCCTCTGGACCCAGCTTCTTCACTATAACCAATAGGAGCAAGAGCTTCCTATATGGGGAGGTGAGGGACAGGAGAACGTCTCCCCCTCAGGCTGCAGAGAAGGGCCCCCTGGGACTGCATGGGGAATACCATTTGGTGTAGCTGGTGGGTCAGGGGGAGAAGGACTGAATGCCAGTCATGCAGGCAGGGTGGCTAGGCTTGCATCTCTGTGCTCTGCACGGCTCACTTGCCAGATATTAAGTTACGTACATGAGTTTAACACCTGCGCCTCTTCTTGGTGTGGACTGGGGCTGGAGGCTGTTCTAATGAGGGGCCAGCTTTGCAGTTCCCTGCTAACTGAACTGGAGGTTCCAAGGCCAACTGCCAAGCAGGGAAATCCACAGCCAAGCCCTGGAGCCCGTGAACTCTGGAGTCCCATGTGCATGGCCATCTGTAATGGGCCTGGACATTGCATGGGGATTTTTAATTTATTTCCCAGATGGAAGGTCAGATTAAATGATTCTGGCAGTAACGAGAGACCTGAGTGGGAGGACAACAGCAGGGACAATGTGTGGGAAAGCCTGTTCTGAGCAGGCAGGTGCTAAGTCCCTCAGGGCAAGAGAAGGAGCTGTCTCTTGACAGACACATGAACTCCTTGTCACTGGGACATAATTGCAGAATGCATGTGAGATGAAACTGAATCCTGTGAAGAGTACACTATGGGCCTCAGAAGGACTCGTATGGCCAAGGACTCTCATCTCATCCTAAATTGCATGTAGGGGAAGGAGAGGAGGGCAGGCTTTGCTTCACAGTTTTATAGTCAGGGAAACAGAGGCTCCAAGTGAGATCGCCCTCCAACTTAGAATGAGGGTACTGGATGGGGTACCCAGGCTTCTTTGGTTCATAGTTCTATCTAGTGCCCACCACATTGCCTCCTTTGGAGATAGTGCCCTAAAGAAGGATGCAGATGCAAGAGAATGCAGCTCAGAGCACTTTGCCCCAGACCCAAAGGGGGAAAGATTGGGGTAGAAGTGAGTGAGGTTGGGCCTGAAAAATGGGTTCAATCATGTTCTCAAGAATCAACATTTTCTGAGTGCTAAGTACAGGGCTATGTACCAGGAACAAGAGAAATCCTGGTCCTGGTGGAGGAAACAGAGAAAGTAGATACTTGGGCACAAGGGCTACTTTATTCATATTTTTTTTTTATTAATGTCTGTTGCACAATAGGCACCCAGCATACAATTGCTGAAAGAAATTATTTAATGACTTAATGAATTCACTGAAATGGTCCTGGCTCTCAGTGGGCACTCTGTGACTATTTTTTCAACAAATCAAAGTGTTTCCTCACAGAGGACTCTGGAAGAACTGCTTGGGAAGAAAGAAAGATAGAATAAGTGAGATGATAGAGGTTTGGGAAGGGAAAAAAAATGGAGCAAGGATCAAGGTAGTCAGTACAAGGAAGAGAGAAAGAAATATAAAACCACGGGGTGCAGGAGAGCTAAAGAAAAAAAAATGTGACCATAGCATGCTACATGTTCTGGGGTCCATAATGCTTCAGGGTCATAAAAGCTTCACACTCTATTAGGAAGATGGAGAGGAGTTGCGGTGTATAAATGGTGAAAGATTAATTCACCTTTGCAGGAAATCAACAGATAATGTCTAAAATTGATAAATCAGCAAAAGGCCCTAGAAGTTTATCTTGCAGGTATATGAAGGATAGAGTTAGAAGTGGTCACCCTGAGGCAAAAGGACAGGAAATGCTATAAAGACTCAAAGCCTCCTAGATTAGTCTGTGGGTCCTGATTCCCTCCCTTGCTTGGACCCAGGTGCCATCCAGACCTGAGCAGCCAACCCCACCCAAACAAAAAGAAGAGGCCAAGACAAAAGCTATAAAACGCAGAATAAGGACAGGTCTTTGAGCAGAGAAGGATTGTGAGGCGCCCCCAGCAGCACAAGGCTAACTTCCAAAGTCAGGATCTTTTAAAATGGCATTTGATTTTCTGGGCTGAATGGGAAACTTCAATTAAAAAAAAAAAAAAAAAAAAAAAGACTCTTCCTTGGGTAGCAGCTGAAATAATGAAGGAAACCACAGGACGGAGGAGGGGTCAGGGTAGGATCAAAGCTGACCTTCTGATTCCACCTTGCTCACATGGCTTTGCTTGCCCCAGACTAACTTGGCCTCTCACAGCTTGAGGACAAGGGGAAAAGGCCCTCAATAGAGAGAAGCATAAAAAAGAGGCAAAGAATAAGCCGGGCGCGGTGGCGCACGCCTGTAATCCCAGCACTTTGGGAGGCTGAGGCAGGAGGATCGCGAGTTCAAGGCCAGCCATCAGCAATGGCAAGGCACTTAGCAACTCAGTGAGACCCTGTCTCTAAATAAAATACAAAAAAGGTCTGGGGATGTGACCCAGTGGTCGAGTGCCCCTGAGTTCAATCCCCAGTACCACAAAAGAAAAAAAAAGAGGCAAAGAATAGAGCTCCAGAGCTGGACCTGGTCTCAGGTGCCCTCTTGTCTGACTCCCTTTTTGCAGGCATTCGGGCAGCACTGTGGTTGAGCAATCTGTCCAAAGGCACAGAGGATAAGGGACAGAAAGGACAGAGATGGCAGCAGACTTTGTTCTGTCTGATACCTGTTTATGCCCCTTTTCCCCTCACTCTACCACTAGGGAGAAAAGCAAGATAAGCCAAACAAGGGTCTGGTGCAATGAGCACTAGCTGAGAATCAGGAGATACAAATTGTAGCCCCAGCTTGGTAGAAAACCAATTGTTTTATCTTGCAAAAGCCATGTAATTTTCAACCTAAATTTTCTCATTTGTGGGCTAGTTGACATTCTCTGAGGTTCTAGTTCCATCCTCAGAAATCCAGATGACAAGCTTAGAAAGACAGCTTGCATGCTCATGTCACATCTGGAAAATCTAATTCCTTACCTAGAGGGCCACGGTCTAGCCATAGAAGTCCACATTCCACAACTAGAGAGCCAAGTTCTATGCCTGAAAAGGTGGTCATATAAGGAGGTGTTACCATCTAGGGGTGCAGAACATGTTGTCTCTGTTCAGCAAAGAATTGAAGAACAGGACACAGAGATAAACAATCAAGCAGCCAGTTTATTGCAAAAGCAACAGAGATAGACTTCTCCAAAGAGAAAGGGGCCCCAGGGCTGGGAATCTGGTGGGGGAGTTTTGGACCTTTTTATGGTGTCTGGAATTTCTTCTTTTCCTTATCTCCTCCCCTGTGCACTCATTCCTCACTATTTTTGATTGGTGCCCCCTCTGTCCGTGAGTTTTAGTTTTTCTATGGGATCCCCCACTTATGAGCACGAGTACAGAAGTGTCTCTCTGATTGCCCCCTGATTGTGTCCACGAGCACTTTCTTCAAGCAGGAAATTAACCTCATCAGAAGACCCTCTCCATTCTTCTTTGTTCTAGCTCCCCAACCTCCTCACTGGCCATCTTGCCCTGGCTGCCTAAGCCCTTTTATCTCTCCCTCATAGGTACTTTGCAACCTGGAAAATGACCTTCCATACATGGAAGACCAAGTTTCACGTCTGTAGGGCCACGTTTTGTTTGGAGGACCAGATAAGATGCATGAAAAGATAGAATTCATACCTAGAGCTAAATCAATGCCTGAATATTCCATATTTCATAAGCAGAATACAGGTTCCATTGTGTACAGTCAGGTCTGATGCCTGGAGATGGAGGTTTCACACGTGGAATGCCAGGTTCCATGCCAGGGAGACAAAGTTCCATGTATGAGAGCCAACTTCTATGACTCAAATGCCAGGTTCTATGCTTGTTAAGCCACGTTTCATGACTGGATGTTGATTTCCACACATGAAATGCCAAGTTCCAAGTTTATAGATTGAGATTTAACATATGAAATACTAAATTCTGTGCTGGTAGGGAAAAGTTATATTTTCTTAGTAAATTTCTATGACTGAAATTCAAGTTGCATGTCTAAAATGACAGATCCTATACTTTTTATTAGATTATCATCAGTTTATTATAAAAGAGACATGGAGATTATTTACATGATGAAAGATTTCAGAACTTCAGTGGAATCAGCAGCTTCATAGGATGCCATTTCAACAGTGATTTGTTTCAGTCTACATACTTTCCAAGAATGTTACCATTCTAAAAAAGGATTATAAGAAATAATCCTTTTTATCTAGAACTGCTTTGGTGCCTCCATGCTCTGGGAGAAGAACTTTATCTCTAACTTTCATGCTAACCAGCTGAATCTTTCCACCCTTTCCTTTAGAGCCTGATCCCACAGTTACTACTGTTGCTTGCAACACTTTTCCTCGAGATTTTTCCAGAAGCATAATGCCTCCTTTGGTTACAGTTTTGGCTGCACTCCTTTCGACCAATACTCGGTCAAAAAGTGGAAGAAACTTTCTAAGTGCTTGTCTGGCCATGATTCGTGCCGCCGCCACCAAGAGGCCCTTGGAATACGTGAAAAGGCTGCATCACACGCTAGTGCTCTTGACCCTGAGATCCTTTACTTTTAAGGACAAGTTCTGTATTTGAAGATTCAGAATTCATACATAGAGTGCTGGTTTCCATGCTATAGGACCAAGTTCAGTTCTTGGAGATTGAGATTCTATACAGGAAATGCCAATTTCCAAGCATACAAAAGTGGATCTCCTATGAAGGATCCAAAAAAAATATGTCTAGAAAAGCAGAATTTACACCTAAAATGCCAAAATAATGCCTGAAAGTCCAGATTTCATACATGAAACCTCAGATTCTGTGATGATATGGTCAGCTTCTATGATTGGAATTTAAGATTCTATACATATAACATCAAGTTCCCTGCTGTTAGGGTCAGGTCGCATAATTATCAAGGTTCTCTGAAGATACAGAAGGTAAAACTAACTTAAACCAAGATTCAAACTCTGTTTCTCTTGATATACTCTCACAACACAGATCATTTCTGATCCCAGATGTATGTTGGTTCTCCACACTCACCAAACACGCAGCAAGTTTGCAGCAAAAACCAGCTGGGTGTCCTCTAATCCAGTTTAATTCTAACACTATCAACTTGGATATAGCATCAGATCCCATAGGTTAAAGATTTAGACCCCAAGAATACCCGCCTTATTTCCAGTGTCAATCAAAAGCCCCAGGTTTTTTCACCTGTGCTTTTGATTGGCCAGCGTATTATACATCAGGGTTCCTGCAACCCCCTTCTTGAGTTTCATCAATTTGTTGGAGTGGCTCCCAGGACTGTGGGAAACACATTTGCCAGTTTAGTATAAAGAATATTACAGAGAGAGAGAGATGATAGAGAAGGGGCACAGAGGTTCCTTGCTCTCTGGAGGTGTGCCACCCTTAAGAAACCTCCACCTGTTCAGCTGCCCAGAAGCTCTTTGAATCCTGTCCTTTTGGTTTTCATGGAGACTTCATTGCACAAGCACAATTAAAGCATGGACAAGCATAGCAAAATGTGATTGGACAAAAAGGATATGATCTAATGCTAATAAACTGAGTAAGGAAACCCAGCAAGGCCTGACTGTTTAAATTCTTCTTGGTCTCTCTCTGCAGCATTTCTTCCTCCAAGGTATGGGACAGGAGCCTTCTGGAATGAAGAGGGTCTTATGACCTTCTATTGGATAAGAACAGTTCAAAGAATTTTTTATGGCCATCTCCATAGCAGGATGAAGATTAAGTTTCTATGAGCTGACATACAGAAGAAGTTATAATCAGTGGATGAAAACATGTGGATGAAATTCCATACATTGGATGCCGGGTTACATGTCAGTGGGACTAGGTTCCATTTTGGGAGACTGATATTCTACATGAGGTGTGCCAGATTCCTGCATGGGATACTAAGTTCCTAGTCTTAAAGAACCAAAAATCTATGACAGAAATGACAGGTGTCATTACTGGAGTACCAGATTCCACACTTTTAAGGCCATGTTCCATGTTGGACATTGAAATTCCAAACCTGGAGTTCTAGGTTTCATGCTTTTAAGGCTATTACATAATGGAGGTTGAGATTGGGAACATAGAATGTCATGTCCCCTGCTTATAAGTCCAGATTCCATGTTTGGATGTTGAGATTCCACACACAGAGTCTCAGATTCCAAGCCTGGGATAGCAGCTTCCATGCAAGAGAAACCACCTTCTATGAGTAACATGCAAGTTCTATGTGTGGAATTCCAGGTTCCAGCCTTCTAAGACTGTTTGATGCTTGGAGATTTGATTTCAAACATGGAATGCCAGATTCAATGCCTGTATGGCCAGTATCTATGCTTGGAAATTGCAATTCCAGTTATGGAGTGCCACATTCTATACCTGGAGGTATAGTTTTATAAATGGAGAGTCAAGTAATAGCTTGGAAACTTATATTTCCATATTTAGAGGTGGAGATTCTGGAATGGTTAATTTTAACTATCAACTCGAGTTGGCTAAGAGATGCCTAAATAACTGGTAAAACATTATTTTTGGATATGTCTATAAGGGTATTTCTAGAAAAGATTAGCATTCAAATTCGTGGACTAAGCAAAGATCACCCTTATCAATGTGGGTAAATATCATCCAATTTGTGAAGGCCTGAGAGGAAGGTGGAGGAAGGGCAAATTTATTTTCTCTTGAGTTGGGACATATATCTTCTGCCCTCAGACATCAGAGTTCCTGGTTCTCTGAACTTTGTACTCTAGGACTTTTGTGTGTGTGTGTGTGTGTGTGTGTGTGTGTGTGTGTGTGTGTGTATGTATGCATGTATTATGAGCTGCCATACAGAAGGAGTTATAAGTCAGTGGATAAAAACATGTGGATGAAATTCCATACATTGGATACCAGGTTATATGCTAGTGGGACCAGGTTCTGTTTCTCTGGAAATCCTAATAAAAATATCAGCACAGAGACTCAGATTCCACTTCTATAGAACAGGCTTCATGATGTTCTTGGCCCTGTTTCATGCCTAGAAATTCAGATTCCATACTTGGATTGTCAGATTCCAGGCCTAACGTCCAGGATGCACAACTGGTAATCCATAAGATTGCCTCTGATTCAGTTCTACAGAATATGATTCATAAAGGATATGCCTTATTTCATCTCTAGAAGTCCAGATTTCATACTTAGAAGGCAAGATTCCAGGCCTAACTGACCTGGTTCAATACCTGGTGGGCCAGATGACATTTAGGTTCTACCAGAATGCCAGGTTACAAGCTAACAGATTTCACACAGTTTTAATGCATGGTATGCCTGAAAGCCAAATTCCATATCTACATGGCCTGGATAGACACACAATAGCACTGGTTCCACACCTGGTATACCAGCTACATCGCTGTTAGAACAGTTTCCATGCATGGAAAACCAAATTCCATGGCTGAAATGCCAGGTTCTATACCTGGATTCTAGATTCCATGGTCATGTCCCACACTTGGAGATTGAGATTTCATACACAGAATACCAGGTTCATACTTATAGGTCAATCTCTGTACTTGGAGATTAAAATTCCACATACAAAATGCTAGGTTACAGTTTTATATGTAAGGGTCAAATAATTACTTTTAGATTTACTTTCTGTGCTCAGAAAGCCAGATTTTTTTCCCCATTACCTTACTCAGAGAACCAAGTTCCACAGATCAGTTCTCACGAATGCAAGACTTTGTTTTCCTGACTAAAATTTTAGGTTCCAACTTGGAAGGTGAAATTTCATGCCAAGATAGCTCAATTCCAGGTCAGATGACATGATGTGAGGTTCAAGTTCCAATCCACAAGGCCAGGTTCCAATTCTGGAGAGAGATATTTCATACAGGCACACATGACGTGCCCAAAAAGCCTAATTATGTGCTTAATGTGTCAAGATTCATATGTGAAAGTAAAGATTCCAATCCGAGGGTGCCAAATTTCATGACTAGAGAAGATTATAACTAAAGAGATTCTTTGTGGCTGGAAATTCAGAATCCATGTTGGAGGGTCAGTTTCCACATTTGAAGGGCTACATTGTATATAAGATAGGCTAATATTCATGTTAAGATGTCTAGGTTTCATGTTTGGGGGTTCAAATTCCATGCCTATAGGGTTAGGTCTCACGGATCACCACATTATATGCTTGGAAAGATAGAATTCACATATATAACTGTGTTGCAAGTTTTCATGCTTAGAGGGCCAGATGGCATGCTTGGAGGTCCAAGCCCCATACCTATATAGCAGGTTCTCATGTGGAAGATCAGATTATATGCTGGAAAAGGTAGAAATAACACTTAAAAGACCTACCTCAAAAAAAGTCTGACACTGGACGTGGTGGTGCACGCCTGTAATCCCAGCACTTGGGAGGCTGAGGCAGGAGGATCACGAGTTCAAAGCCAGCCTCAGCAATGGCGAGGCACTTAGCAACTCAGTGAGACCCTGTCTCTAACAAAATACAAAAAAGGGCTGGGGATGTGGCCCAGTGGTTGAGTGCCTCTGAGTTCAATCCCCGGTACCTAAAATAAAAAAGTCTGAAAGTCAGAAATTTTTGGGCTGGGGATGTAGATCAATGGCAGAGTGCTTACCTAGTATGTGCACAGCCTAGGTTTGATCCCCAGCACCACCAAACTAAATAAACAAAACCCAAGCAGAATTCAGATAGTTTCTGTACTTGGAGGTTGAAATTCCACACATGGATTGCTGGTTTTCAGCTTTGGAGACTAGGTTCCTGTCTTGAATTTTTAAGAGAATCAATTTCCAATTTCCTAAGTTCCCAAAGTACTCTTTCTTAAACCTAATCTGTCTTAGTGCATGTCTAAGGTTGAGCTGTCATACTGTCTCATCATGTTCACCTTCCATTCCCCATATGAAAAATGAATGAATGAATAGCACAGCCTTAACTCTTCCTGAATTTAATTATGAGTGGTGAGTGGGGAGTAATAACATCCAGGAGGATAACAGGACAACTCAATATATTGAAGCCTCCTTTATTCAAGACATTGTAATCTGGTAAGCAGGCTGTGAGCCCTTTTCTGTCTTCCCATAATACTTACAAGAGTAAAGCAAAGTATAGAAATAAATCGTTACCCGGTGTGGTGGTGCACGCCTGTAATCCCAGAAGCTCAGGAGGTTGAGGCAGGAGGATGGAGAGTTCGAAACCAGCCTCAGCAATTTAGCAAAGCCCTAAGCAACTCAGTAAAACCTTGTCTCTAAATAAAATAGAAAAAAAGGCTGGGGATGTGCCTCAGTGGTTACATGTCCCTGGGTTTGATCCCCAGTACAGAAAGAAAGAAACAGAGAGAAACAAAGACAGAAAGGGGATGTCCTGAGTTCATGTATATTGAGGAGTGAAGTGGCAAGAATGATGGCAAATTTTGTTTAACGATCTTGCCTTTTCCATCTTCTGACTTATTAGTGGATGCATTGCTACCATGAAAGGATCTGAGAGAGCAAAGTAGAGAAAATCAGTACAAAATGGGGAACTTAGCAAAGTTCCTTTCATCCAGGTTACAAAAGCATGGCAAAAGTCTGCCTTATCTACCTCCTTTTCCATCCCTGTCTTCGTTCCTTTATCTGTCTTTAGAATTAAGAAGGTAAAATTTTGTCTTAAAAAAAAGCATGTCAAGTAGGGCGTGGTGGCGCACACCTGTAATCCCAGCACTTGGGAGGCTGAGGCAGGAGGATTGTGAGTTCAAAGCCAGCCTCAGCAATGGCAAGGCACTTAGCAACTCAGTGAGACCCTGTCTCTAATAAAATACAAAAAAGGGCTGGGGATGTGGCCCAGTGGTCGAGTGCCCCTGAGTTCAATCCCTGGTACAAAAAAAAAAAATAGAAATAAATCGTTACCCGGTGTGGTGGTGCACGCCTGTAATCCCAGAAGCTCAGGAGGTTGAGGCAGGAGGATGGAGAGTTCGAAACCAGCCTCAGCAATTTAGCAAAGCCCTAAGCAACTCAGTAAAACCTTGTCTCTAAATAAAATAGAAAAAAAGGCTGGGGATGTGCCTCAGTGGTTACATGTCCCTGGGTTTGATCCCCAGTACAGAAAGAAAGAAACAGAGAGAAACAAAGACAGAAAGGGGATGTCCTGAGTTCATGTATATTGAGGAGTGAAGTGGCAAGAATGATGGCAAATTTTGTTTAACGATCTTGCCTTTTCCATCTTCTGACTTATTAGTGGATGCATTGCTACCATGAAAGGATCTGAGAGAGCAAAGTAGAGAAAATCAGTACAAAATGGGGAACTTAGCAAAGTTCCTTTCATCCAGGTTACAAAAGCATGGCAAAAGTCTGCCTTATCTACCTCCTTTTCCATCCCTGTCTTCGTTCCTTTATCTGTCTTTAGAATTAAGAAGGTAAAATTTTGTCTTAAAAAAAAGCATGTCAAGTAGGGCGTGGTGGCGCACACCTGTAATCCCAGCACTTGGGAGGCTGAGGCAGGAGGATTGTGAGTTCAAAGCCAGCCTCAGCAATGGCAAGGCACTTAGCAACTCAGTGAGACCCTGTCTCTAATAAAATACAAAAAAGGGCTGGGGATGTGGCCCAGTGGTCGAGTGCCCCTGAGTTCAATCCCTGGTACAAAAAAAAAAAATGTCAATGAGCTGGGGATATAGCTTTGTTGGTAGAGTGCTTGCGTTGTGTGTACAAGACCCTGGGTTCTATTCCCAGCAGCACACACACAAAAAATAAGCATGTCAGAAGATAGCACTATGCTTTAAAACATCACCTGTATGTACTTTCATCTCTGTTGAGTATTTTGCATTGTTTCCAAGAGAACATGAGAAGTCCTACATTTACTTCCAATGGATCAATATTGTTATCTTCAAGTAAGGAGTTGGAGAATATAATGCTAAGTGAAATTAGTCAATCTCAAAAATCCAAATACCGAATGTTTTCTATGATATAAGGAGGCTAGTTCACAGTGTTGTTGGAAGGGGGTACATAGGATCAGAGGAACACTAGAAAGGTCAACAGAAAGGGAGGGGAAGGGAGGGAGTAAGGAGGGAGGGGGGGGAGGAAAAAAATTGGTGGTTGAATGAGATGGATATCATTATCCTAAATGCATGATTGAAGATCTGAATGGTACTTATATACTTTGTATACAAGCAGTTGTATGTAAAAAGATACTATACTTGTGCATGATGAATAAGTAAATAAATAATTAAAAAAAAAAAAAGATCTTGAAAGTAAGTAGTGGCACTCCAGACTTCCTCAAACACTAATTCAGGCTGTAGAAGAAACATTTAAAAGCATTTTGGCCAAAAGATTATTTGATGTCATAAAACCAGATTCAGTTTTTCCTTAGACACCTTCTCCTTCTCTTCCTGGTCACTCACAGCCCGCTGGGTTAGTCACTCAGACCATGTCCTTATTAGATTTAGATTAACTTCATGGAGATATGTTGTGAATTCAACTGTAAATAATGCATTTAAATAATAATTACTATAGCTACTTATCAGTAGCTTAATGCCTTCTTCCCTTTCTCTGTTTATTTCTACTGGACATATTAAACTGCACTCTTTAGCACAACATTTACTTACGCAGGACACAATGTTCCTAAATGCAATCTAGCATGTAACCACACGAACACTTTAGAAAGCCAGCTTCCTTAAATTTGTTTTGAGAGTACATCATAAAAATGTTTAAAGAGCCAGGTGTGAAGGTACACACCTGCAATCCCAGAGACTTAGGAGGCTGAGGCAGAAGGATCACAAATTCAAGAGCAGCCTGGGCAACTTACAGAGCCCTGTCTCTAAAAAAAAAGGCTGCAGATGTAGCCTATGGTAGAGCACCCCTGGGTTCAAACTCCAGTAATGAAAAAAAAGTTTAAAAACCACTACATTAAAGGATCTGGGTCATTTGCATCATCTCTAGGAGAGAAAATCAGAACAAGAAGCTTAGATGCTGGGCAGTGAGAACCAGCACTGCAATTGCTGTCCCTGCCACTGGAGACAGGCCTAATGCTGGGCTGACACTCTGGAAGCTGATGTCTCCCCAGTGCCTCTGTGCTCTCACAGGAACAGATGCCACTCAGGGCCATCTTCACCACATGGTCTTCCACACTGAAAGCACATGCAGGGGCACTAATTGGAGGAGTCTGCCTGCGCCTCACCCTTGCTTCAAGGGAAGCTGGGAACATTTGGCTTCTACTTTTCAAGGCAGGCTCAATAGATGGGAGAGTCCAAATACAGAGCACTCAAGGCATCTATATGGCTTAAAAACAATATTAATAGGGGCTGGAGTTGTGGCTCAGCGGCAGAGCGCTCTCCTCGAACGTGCACGGCCCGGGTTCAATCCTCAGCACCACGTAAACATAAATGCATTGCATTGTGTACGACTAAAGCAAATAAATAAATATTAAAAAAAACAATATTAATAACAACAACAATAATAATAAAGGCTACTACACAAGGTATATAATAACAACATGATTTTTAAAAACAAATATTTTCGCTAATTCAGCACATGATCAAAAATTGCACTTAACAATAAAATGAATCAGACATAACTTTCCTATGTTCATATATGAATGCACAACCAATGAAACTCCTCCTCACGTACAACCACAAGAATGGGAAGTTATACTCCATGTACGTATATGTCAAAATACATTCTACTGTCATGTATAACTATAAAGAACAGATTTAAAAGTTTTTTAAAGAATTGCACTATAATGTTCATTTTACAATAAAACTTTATTATAACATTCAGACAATTTTCTGTTTTTTTTCCGCTCAACAAATGATGACTTCTCCTTAAATTTACTTTAAATTAATTGCATAAAAAGAGAGGATTAGTCAACAAATAATTTTTTTTAGTTTTTAAAACTTTTTTTATTATTTGTTCTAATTAGTTATACATGTCAGTAGAATGCATTTTGACATACACAAATGGAGTATAACTTCTCATTCATCTGGTTGTATATCATGTAGAATTACACAGGTCATGTAATCATAAGCACATGCGGTAATAATGTTCAATTCATTCTACTGTCATTCCTACCCCCATGCCCCCTCCCCTCCCTTTATTCCCCTCTGTCTAGTTCAAAATACCTCTCTCCCCCCCTTATTGTGAATTAGCCTTCCCGTATCAGAGAGAACATTCAGTCTTTGGTTCTTTGGGATTGGCTTATTTCTCCTAGTATGATATTTTCCAGTTTCATGCATTTACTGGCAAATGCCATAATTTCATTCTTCTTTAAGGCTGAGTAATATTCCATTGTGTATACACACCACAGTTTCTTTATTTATTCACCTGTTGAAGGGCACCTAGGTTGGTTCCATAGTTTAACTATTGTGAATTGAGATGCATCAGTGTAGTATGCTGATTTTAAGTCCTTTTGGGTATAAAATGACTAGTGGAGTAGCTGGGTCAAATGGTGGTTCCATTCCAAGTTTTCTGAGGAATCTCCATACTGCTTTCTAGAGTGGTTGCACCAATTTGCAGTCCCACCAGCAATGTATAAGTGTACCTTTTCCCCACATCCTTGCCAGTATTTATTGTTGCTTGTATCCTTGATGATTGCCATTCTGACTGGAGTGAAATGGAATCTCAGTGTAGTTTTGATTTGCATTTCTCTAATTGCTACAGAGTCAACAAAATCTTAAGGAAATATATTCTATAGTAGTTGGGGTTTGCATATTAAAATATACACTGAGGGCCTGGGGTTGTGGCTCAGCGGTAGAGCGCTCACCTAGCATGTGCATGGCCCAGGTTCAATCCTCAGCACCAAGTAAGAATAAAGGCATTGAGTACAACTAAAACAAATAAATATATATTAAAAAATAAGAAAAAATAAAATATACACTGAAATTTAATTATGTGTTATAATAAGAAAAAAAGCTGCTTTCTAGGCTTGATATGTGATTCTTCCATCCTGCATTTAAGAAATTACAGGATGGAAATTTAAAAAATATAAATTAAAATTTAAAGGAGTTTAACAAATGCAGTGAACTCTAATCCCACTTTTAAGGACATAAAGCCTCTGGGACAACATTGGTAAACCAGTCAGGACCACTGGTTAGGAAACACTGCTTTTCTATTCTCTGGGAGGTATTCAAATCTGAATTTTCTGTTGCTTCCTGAATCAACTTGTGACACAGTGACAGTCGGAATGGCAATAGCTAATTCCAGACTTTCCCTACTGCCTGGAGATACAGTCCCTCTTCATTCCTCCACCTCATCTTTACCCACTCACTATTGAAATTGTATTACATGCTTGAACCGATCAAGGAATGGATTGCCAAGGGCGCTTTTGAGTGGCTGCCTTCTAGTCCTGCAAAAACAAAAAACAAAAACAAAAAAACTGGGGACATCATTCAGTGGTGCAGCACTTGCCTTACATGCCCAAGGCCTTGGGTTTGATCCCCAGCATGGAGAGAGGGAAAGAGAGAGAAAAAAAGACAGGGAGAGAGAGGGAGAGAAACCAAGAAACCAGAAGACTCTCCTGAGCCAGGGATTCACACTGGATCTCCAGCGCCCCTTCCAGGCTGGAACTAGAACCCTAACCCCTGCTGCAAAGTCAAGAGCAAGGGGGCTCAGGTGGACCCTAATAGCCTGTTGGATGAGGCCTCTCATTTACTGGGAATGGACTTTTTACACCCACCATGTGTTATTTGCTGCAAAGTGCTTATAAATAGCAGCCTGAAACCTTTTATGTTATTTGTTCACTTAGAAACAAAATAATTGAGGCCTTATCTTAATGCATGTGGTATTCCTGTTGTAATCAGTGACCTTTTAGTTAAAAGAAAGTGACAGCAGGCTGGGAGTGTTACTTTTTGCTTTCAAACAACCCATAAAATGGAGAGGAGGGACTAGATTAAATAGTAAAACAGAGAATGAATCCCCTAGCAGCCCCATAGGGCTTAGGAGCGGAGGCTCCTGCTCTTGAATAAACACTCGTTTAGGTAATGAATGACACATGGAAGCAAGGAGCCCACCTTATCTACCACTCCTCCTCAAAAGGTCCCCAACCCAGAGATCATAGCACTGGGGTGGTGCACATGCTGCCTGCAGAGGCTAAGAGGGCACCATTGGCTTCACTCCCCAGGTCCTGTGCCTAGTGAGGGCAGCATCTGCCTTGTGGGTGAGCAGCTGTGGCCTGAGTCTCCCCATCATGCCGTAAACTGCTCATCCCTAGTCTTGCTCAAGGCTTTCAGAAGCTTTTTCGGCAATTCCAGCCCATGTTGTTCTCTCCATCTCTTTCCACTCTACTTCTCAATTGTACCAATCATCCTGGCATTTGCTCATACACTGCTTGTCCTGTTAGTTAATTGTGTCATGTGTGTGTCTTGCCTCCCTTTGAGAGAATTAATCTGTTGTTGCTGAATCGTGCTATGAGTAGTGTCTTGTTGAATTAGTGTTCTGCACTGGTAATGGATAAGCATTACCCCCATAGGAACTTCACAAAATTCTCCAGAGGGGAGACTTGAGATCTCGACCTGGAAGGGTTAGCTACTTGCTGGGCTTCACGAGAGACACATGTGAAAGTCATGTTAATTGATTGAGGCAGAATGTGGAGCTCTACTTTAGAAAACATCAAAATTGAGTGGGAATGACTTCAAAGCAAAAGAAAGCTTGTGTTTTTGCAAAAACAGGTGAATTGTGTGTATCTGGGGAAATGACAAGATGCCAATTAGACCAGCTACTGAGAGTCAGGAAGGAGAGAGGCAGGCTGTTTCCTGGCTGAGAAGCCACTGGCAGAGACATCTAACAAAGTGCCATGCAATCAAAAGGGCCCTTCAGTGTCATCTAGGATCAGAAGCTTGTTCTTTGGCAATTTGACAGCTTTTATACTTTGCATTTTGTGTTTTGCTGTCTGCTAATATCAAGTAAGAACATACTGGAAGAAACCTGCCTATGCTAAGGGGACCCAAGGAAAGGGGCATTTGTCGGAGGCTAGGGCAGAGTTTTAAGAAGGGAGCCTTGTGCCCCAGCACTGCGTGCCTTGTGTTATTACAGAATATGACTCCTTCACTCCCCAATTGAATTGTAGGCTCCAGGGGAGAGCAACACCACTCTCCAGGTGTTGAATGAGTAGCTAAGGGTCCAAGCCTAAGACTTCTGAGCCACAACTGAACAAACTTGAAATAATAAAAGGTCTTAGAGTTATTTTCAAATCTCTTCTTAGAGAAAAAATGTCACCTGATTCTTCATTTCTAACCAAGTTAAGGAAAAATAAGTTTTTCTTAGTGTAAGAGCCTTTGATATATCATTATGAGGAAGTAGCTCTAAGATGGCGGCTGGCTGAGAGCCAAGAGGTGGCGCTTACTTGTTTTTTTAATTTATTTACTTTAGTTGTACACAATGCAATGCATTTATGTTTACGTGGTGCTGAGGATCGAACCTGGACCGCACACGTGCGAGGCTAGTGCTCTGCCACTGAGCCACAACCCCAGCCCGTGCTTACTTGTTTGTCAGACAACTTACCATGACCTGACCTTTATAGTGATTGGCTAAGAATTTTTCCTTGCTCGTGGGCCCTGCGTGCTACAGCATTAAGTTGAGCTTGTGATGAGACACATGTATGCTTATTAAGAGAACTAATGCACCTGTGAGGAAAGAAAGGGTATTTAACCAGACTGTAGAGAGGAACAGGGGGAGAGAAAAGAAAGAAGAAAGAAAAATAAAGAAGAAAAAAGAACAATAAAAGAACTACTCATTCCCAGTCTGCCTCCGATTTCTTTCCCGCGGTATCGTTGCTGCAGATGGCAACATCTTAGTTTCAAAACAGAAGAATAAAAGTTAGATATAGAGAAGGACTTCCTGATACTGAGTGAAAAGAAGACCACATTTTTTTGCTGAGAGAGTTTAAACTTAGAAGAAAACGGATAGATTTTCTTTAAAAGGGAGTCTCATGCCTGATTGTCATGGGCTCAGGGTTATGGTCTCACCCAAGATCAGAGGAAGAAACTTACCTCGTCAATATCCCCACGCAGCATGTAGCTCAAAGAAGACCCGTGGGGTGTTGGGTACACGGTGGCCCACACCTGGAATCCCTGGTACTTAGGAGGCTGAGGCAGGAAGATCACAATTTCAAGGACAGTTTGGAAAACTTAGCAAGACTCTGTCTCAGAAAATACAAAAGGGGATAGGGGATAGCTCAGTGGTAGAGCACCCCTGGGTTCAATCCCCACTACAGGAGGAGGAGCAGGGGAGGGGAGAAGAGGAAGAAGAGGAGGAGGAGGAGGAGACCCATGGGATTGACCTCCAGTCCAAGCTTTCCTTCTTAGTTCATCATCTTTAACTTGTTTTTATTTTTTTTTATTTTTTTAATTGATTTATACACAATTTAATAGCATTTAACGTGGCTGAGGATCGAACCCGGCCACGCACGTGCGAATATCTGCCGTGAGCCCACAACCCCAGCCCTGCTTATTTTTTAAAGATTATATTTTAACTGGCGCACAATATATGTGCTAACTTGTTTTCTTAACAGTAATATAAGAATTATAGTCACTGCAGTGATTCCTCAGCACAGTTGTTTTAGTCAGCTTTTTTGTTGCTGTGACCAAAAGACTTGACAAAAACAATTAGAGGTGGAAAAGTTTTATTTGGGGCTCATGGTTTCATGGGTCTCAGTTCATAGATGTCTGACTCTATTGCTCTGGACTAGAGGGGAGGCAGAACATCATGGCAGAAGCAACTGGGAAACATGATGCCAGGAAGCAGAGAGAGAGAAACCACCCACTCACAGGGACAAAATATATAGCTCAAAGACCACCCCCCCATGAACCACTTCCTGAAGCACATCTTTCCCTGCTTCAGGTACCACCCAGTCAACCCCTAGCAGGAGATTAATGCATTATTAGATTAACCCTTTTATAACCCAATCATATTCCACCTCTAAACTTTCTTGCACTGTCTTACACATGTGCTTTTGGGGAACACCTCACATCTAAACCATAACATTTGTGTTTTGCTGTCCCCTAATATCAAGTAAGAATATACTGGAAAACACCTGCTATGCTAGGTGAAAAAGCCTTGGACATCATGGAGTACATTAAAATAGAAGGTGCTACAATTCACAATAGCTGGTTTATGCAGTCAGCCTGAGTGCTCATAAATGGATGAATGGATAAAGAAAATGTGGTGTGTGTGTGTGTGTGTGTGTGTGTGTGTGTGTGTGTAACAGAGTATTATTTAGCCATAAAGAAAAATGAAATCATGGCATTTGCAGGAAAATGAATGAAACTAGAGATCATAATATTAAGTGAAATAGGCCAGACACAGGAAAACAAGTATCACCTTTTCTCTCATGTGTGGAATCTGGGCGGGGGGAGGGGGTGGTGGGAGATGACATGGTAATAGAAAGGGGACTATGAGAGAAGAAGGAGGGAATCAAGGGCAGGGAGGATACGGGAGGGTAATAAAGAGTGGATCTGATCAAGTATGTTATATACTGATAAAAATAAACAGAATAAGAACACTAAATTTTTTTCCCATCCAGCATATGGCCAAAAAGCATTAGAGAGCCACCACATTATTTTTCCTTTTTTTTTTTTTTTTTTTTTTTTTTGTGGTACCGGGGATTGAACTCAGGGGCACTCGACCACTGGGTCACATCCCCAGCCCTTTTTTGTATTTTATTTAGAGACAGGGTCTCACTGAGTTGCTAAGTGCCTCGCCATTGCTGAGGCTGGCTTTGAACTCATGATCCTCCTGCCTCAGCCTCCCAAAGTGCTGGGATTACAGGCGTGTGTCACCGCGCCCAGCCTCCCATATTTTAATTGTTGCATATTGTTGTATATAACAGTGGGACTTGTTATTACATAGTCATGTATACACACAATATGACAAAATAATTTCTCCAATATCATTGTTCAGTATTTCCCTTTTGCATTCTCTCCTCTCTTCCCCTGGGCCTTTCCTCTACTGATCTCCCTTCAATTTTCCTAAAATCCACCCCCCAACACACACTTTTCTTCTTTCCTCTCTACCTTTTACATATGAGAGAAAATATATGGCCATTGACCTTCTGAGTTTGGCTTATTTCACTTAGATATTGTTCTCAAGTTCCACCTATTTTCCTTCAAATGACATAATTTCATCCTTCTTTATGGCTAAATAAAACTCCATTATGTTTATATTCCACATTTTTTTAGTCCATCCATTCATTATGGATACCTAGGCTGGTTCCATAGTTTGGCTATTGTGACTTGTGCTGCTATAAACATGGGTACACACATACCACTATTGTGTGATGAGTTTAATACTTTAGGATAAATACTGAGTAGTAGTATAGCTGGGTAATATGGTGGTTCCATTTTTTAAACTCTGGAGGAACCTCCATACTGATTTCCATAGTGGTTGTACTAGGTTTGATCCCCAAAACTGCAAAAAAAAAAAAAAAAAGTGTGTGTGTGTGGGGGGGTACATTTTGGGATGGTGATATATAGTTCAGTAATATAGTTCAGCTTGCCTAGGTCCTTGATCCACTTTGAGTTGAGTTTTGTGAATGATGAGAGATAGGGGTTTAGTTTCATTTTGTTGCATATGGATTTCCAGTTTTCCCAGAACTATTTCTTGAAGATATATGTTAATGGTGCCTTTGTCTAGTGTAAGATAACTGTAATTATGTGGGTTAGTCTCTGTGTCCTCTTTTCTGTACCATCGGTCTACAAGTCTATTTTTGTGCCAATACCATGCTGTTTTAGTTACTATTGCTCTGTAGTATAGTTTAAGGTCTGGTATAGTGATGCCTCCTGCTTCACTCTTCTTGCTAAAGATTGCTTTGGCTATTCTGGGTCTCTTATTTTTCCAGAGGAATTTTATGACTGCTTTTTCTGTTTCTATGAGGAATGTCATTAGGATTTTGATTGGAATTGCATTAAATCTGTATAGTGCTTTTGGTAGTATGGTCATTTTGACAATATTAATTCTGCACCTATTAGGAGAAAAAGTAGGCCCTAATCTCCATCATGTTGGATTTGGCCCCAGCTTCCTTAATAAGACTCCTATAGCACAAGAATTAATATCAAGAACCAATAAATGGGATGGATTCAAACTAAAAAGCTTCTTCTCAGCAAAGGAAACAATCAGTGAGGTGAATAGAGAGCCTAATAATTGGGAACAAATTTTTACACACACACACATCAGAGCACTAATCTCTAAATATATAAAGAACTCAAAAATCTTAACACCAAAAAAAAAAAGAAAAGAAAGAAAGAAAAGAAAAACCACACACAAATAACCCAATCAATAAATGAGCCAAGGAACTGAACAGACACTTCTCAGAAGAGTATATATAATCAATCAACAAATATATGAAAAAATGTTCAAGATCACTAGCAATTAGAGAAATGCAAATCAAAACTACTCTAAGATTTCATCTTTCTCCAGTCAGAATAGCAGCTATTAAGAGTACAAACAACAATAAGTGTTGGTGAGGATGTGGGGGAAAAGGCACACTTATACATTGCTGGTAGGACTGCAAATTAGTGCAGCCAATATGGAAAGCAGAATGAGAATCCTTGGAAAACTGGGGATGGAACCACCATTTGACCCAGCTATCCCACTCCTCGGTTTATACCCAAAGGACTGAAAAACAGCATATTACAGGGACACAAGCACATCAATGTTTATAGCAGCACAATTCACAATAGCTAAACTGTGGAACCAATCTAGATGCCCATCCGTAGATGAGTGGATAAAGAAAATGTGGTATATATACACAATGGAATATTATTCAGCGTTATAAGAGAATAAAAATCATGGCATTTGCAGGTAAATGGATGGAGCTGGGATTAGCCAATCCCAAAAAAACAAATGCCGATGATTTCTCTGATTTAAGGATGCTGATTCATAATATGAGGAATGTCATTAGGATTTTGATTGGAATTGCATTAAATCTGTATAGTGCTTTTGGTAGTATGGTCATTTTGACAATATTAATTCTGCACCTATTAGGAGGAAAAGTAGGCCCTAATCTCCATCATGTTGGATTTGGCCCCAGCTTCCTTAATAAGACTTAATAAGCGGTGGGAGGATTAGATGAACTCTAGATAGGGCAGAGGGGAAAAGGGGAGGAAGGGGAAGGGAGGGGGCATATGGGTAGGAATGCGATGGTCATCATTACCCTAAATACATGTATGAAGACACAAATGAGGTGACTCTACTTTGTATACAACTAGAAATATGAAAAATTGTGCTCTGAATGTATATTTGAAGGAGCCCTAATTAGGAAGGGCTGTTGCAGCTAGCTGGAAGCCATAAGTTCCACCTGATATGTATGTGACGCACCTGTAGGCACCCGCAAAGCTGAAGGTATATAACCGGGTGAAAGCGGTCAGAGTTAGGAGAACGAATTCATTCAGTCAGTCGTGCTGTCACTCGGTCGGTCAGAAGAAGAGTTCGGGTCGGAGAATCAGAGCGGCCAGAACATAGGCAGAGCGGTTACAGAAGAGAAACCAGATAGAAGAAGTAATTGCTGGTCAGAGTTAGGCCGAGGCTCCCGAGGAAGACAGAAGACAGAAGACAGAAGAAAGAAGAAAGAAGCAAGAAGCAAGAAGAAAGAAGCAAGAAGCTCTAAAAAATAATCTTTCTCAAAGCTAAGCTCTCTCTTTCTTTCTCTCTCTCTCTAAGCTAAGAAGACAAGAAGACAAGAAGCTAAGCTCTATCTTTCTTTCTCTCTAAGCTAAGATCTTTCTCTCTAAAAATCTTTCTTTCCCTCTCAAAGCTCTAAGAAAGTAGAAGTAAAAGTAGTAAAAGCTTTACTCTGCCTCCGAGAGTTTTCCTCCCGCGGTGCTGTGGCTGGCCATGACAGGCAGCTTACATATATTATGAATTGTAATGCATTCTGTTGTCATATATAACAAATTAAAATTATTTAAAAAGAAAAAAGAAAGCTTGCCTAGCATGTGTAAATCTCTAATACCATTAAAAAAAAAAAAAAAAAAAAAAAAAGGAAGGGAACTACAACCCAAGTATTTACAGGTCTCAATCTGGCCCAGCCACAAAGCAGTATCCCAACTTGGGGAAGGTGTTCTCCCAGAGAAGAGAGGTTAGGCTGAACCAACTGACACGGGAGGATACAAGGACAGATGTCAATCACATCTAGAAACAATGGGGGCAGGCCTGTGACCTCCTTCTTGGACAAGCACTATCATTCTTGGAAGAATGAAAGAAAGCTGTATCCCTGGACTAGGCTTTCTCTCCCCCAACATCTGCTCCCTCTGGTTTTGCATTTAGCGTTCAGATTAGTCCTGCTTCTTCCAAGAGCCTTCTCTGACCTTCTAATCTGAGTTAGGTGCCATTCCTCCGTATTCTGACAGACCCTGTGTACTTCCACGTCACAGCATTTACATTGTGCCTTGTTGTTGCCTGGCTCGATGGATGGCATGTCCTTTGCAGATCTCTAAGCTCCACAGGGCAGGAACCATAGTTCACTGTTGTTCTCTTGGTACCCAACACCAGTACACAGCTAGCACTTGTTCAATATTTATTGTTTGAATAAAATAATAAAGATATAATAATGATGCTGCAATGTGCTTAGAAAAGTCAAGGAGGAACTCTTGCACAGTGGAGCATTGTCTACTGAGGCTGACAGAAGAGACAATAGCTGGTTGAACTTGGAGACAATGATGACATCAGACATCCTTGTCAGGTTAGGAGCAGACAGAACACCAAAACAGCATCCTCAGAGACAGGAGCCCTGTGGAAACAGGATTAAAGGCAACAGCTACAAAATAACTGCCTTACCAGGTGCAGTGGCTCATATCTGTAATCTCAGCAATTTGGAAGGCTGAGACAGGAGGATCACAAGTTCAAGGCCATCCTGGGCAACTTAGCGAAACCCTGTCTCAAAAACAGAAACAGAAATAAAACACACACACACACACACACACACACACACACACACACACACACACATATTTAACATAAGTCTGGTAGAATGCCCCTGGGTTCAATCCCCAATACTGCACCCACCCCAGAAAAAAAAAAAAAAAAAAAAAAAAACTACTAGAGGGGTAACTCAGTAGCATAGCACATGCCTAGCATATATGAAGTCTTGGGTTCCATATCCCTACGCTGCAAAAAAACAAAAAGACATCCTGCCTCCTCTCCCCTTCTAGCAATATATTTAAGGGAGGAGGAAGGTCCCAAATAATTGTTCATCCCCCCTCAGCCTGATGTGCCTGGAGGGAAGCCAGTTATTCCCAGTCCCTCTGCCCACAGCCATGGTTAGGTTCACCGCACGGCAGCATTAGCTGCCTTAATGGTCGCCCTCCAAGAATCTGATGAAAACTCTGAACTCTCTCCACAGAAGAATCAAAAGGGCGCATAGCACAACATTTCACACATAATATACAACCCTGGGAAGTTCATCATCTGTTCACCTCAGCTTGCATCCTAATCTTTTAAAATTTGTTCTCCCTCATACTACCAGGGTTAACTTGAAAAGCAAATTTCATGACATTGTAGGATTTTTACTATCTTTGGGGGGGAAAAAAGCCCTCCAAGTTCCCTAGTGCAGTACATCAGGCACCGATCACAGCCTCTCACATCCCTTGGCTCAGTTTTTACTCTGGCTGCAGCAAATGTAACCCCACATTTGCTCTCCTCAGCTGTGTACCCCTCACTTTATGTCCCAAGGGCTTCTCAAAACGTGTGGGACACTTGCAGGAAGGAACTGGCTCAGGCATGTGTAACTTGGAAGCATGAGGAAATTGTCACTCCATAGAACAACTGTTTTTTTTTGTTTTTTTTTTTTTTTTGGGGGGGGGGGGAGGTAGGGGAGACCAGGGATTGAATTCAGGGGCACTCCACCACTGAGTCACATCCCCAGTCCTATTTTGTATTTTATTTAGAGAGAGGTCTCACTGAGTTGCTTAGCACCTTGCCATTGCTGAGGCTGGCTTTGAACCTACCATCTTCTAGAACAACTCTTAACCAATGAGGGGCAGCGGCTGGTAGGTAAATACTTCTGTGATCTCACATGCAGACAATTCTGCTTCCAGTGGGATCAAGGCCCAGTGGCTTATATTTATGACCAGCTTGCTAGTGTGTCCTTGGAAATGACTTCTCTTCCTTCCTGTTTTATCTTCCCAGTTTTTCACTTCAGTTCCATGGAACTTCCCAAGATAAGCTATCCCAACGTAAGCCTTGTCCCAGGCTCTGGCAGATGACAGAGAAGGCCCTACACGATCTGATTTTGACCGCCTTTCAGCCTTCTCCTTCTGCAGTTCTGACCATCATGAAGCAGTTGTCCACCCTCATTCTGAGTTTTCATCACGCTGCCACTCCTCTTTCTTATGAGGAATTCTTACTTGTCCTTCAAATTATAGTTTAGGGCAGGTATTCAAGAAAAATGTCCATAAGAACCTCTCCCCAGTTTGCATGACTTGATCTTCTTCTAGGGCCCCATAGTCCTGTGACGACTTCACAACACTTATACTATGCTTTGAATGTGTCCCCAAAAGTTCGTGTGTTAGAAACTCAATCCCCCGAATTCTAAGTCAATGATATTTAGAAGTGATACCTTTGGGAGTTAGGATCAGATGAGGTCATGAGGGTGGGGCCTCTGTGAAGATATTAGTGGCTTTATAAGAAGAGGAAGAGGCCTTCAGAGCTAGCACACTTGCTCTGTCTCACAATGCAATGCCCTTTGCCATGGCATAGTAGAGGAAAATACCCCTCATCAGATGCCAAGAAGATGCCAATGCCATATTCTTGGACCTGTCAGCTTCCAGAACTGTAAGCCAAATAAACTGCCATTCTTTGTAAATTACTTGGTCTCAAGTTGTGGTTTTTGGTTTTTTGGTTTTTTTTTTTTTTATTTTTTATTTTTTTGTACCAGGGATTGAACTTAGGGGCACTCAACCACTGGGCTACATCCCCAGCCCTATTTTGTATTTTATTTGGACAAGTTCTTACTGAGTTGTTTAGCACATCGCTTTTGCTGAGGCTGGCTTTGAATTCGCAATCCTCCTGCCTCAGCCTCCCAAGACGCTGGGATTACAGGCATGTGCCAAGTATTTTGGTCTCAAGTATTTTGTGATGGAAACAGAAAATGAACTAAGACAATTTACTATGCTGTGCTGTAAGTACCTGTTTACCTGTTGCTTCTGTCACCGGGCTGTGAAACTCTTGAGGCAGAAGCGTAGATTTTATCTACCCTTCTCAAACTTAAGACAGTGTCTAGGAACCCAGATTAGAACTAAGTAGTTATTTGTGGCTAACAGCCTGAATGAATGATATGAATTTTCTGAATAGGGCCTGCAGACACAATATTTGGATTTTTATAACATCTGGACCTCAATGAATCTGGTGGAAAGTCCAGCTGAGCTCCATTCCCCTGTGGCCCGCAGATGTGGGAGTCCCAGCCTAACTGACCTGATTGACCGAGTGTGCAGGGCAGATCTCGAACAGAACAGCCAGTGAAAACTTGGACTTGTGACACTTTTCCTTAATGGGCTGCCTAGAACTTCCCATGCCCTGTATTGGGAAGTTGATTCCAATGCAGAATCTGTCCATGCTATCTCCTTTTCAGGTCCTGTTTCACAGAAGAAGAAGAAGAAGAAGAAGAAGGAGAAGGAGAAGAGGAGGAGGAGGAATAAGAGGAAGTCACCTCTTTAGGTTTTACTTGAGAGAATGCCATCTGGGAGCCATGTTTGAAAGGTTACAAGGCAACGTTGGCTCTTTCATCACTTACATGCTGGATGACTTTGGGCAAATTACCTACACTCTCTGGGCTTCCGTGTCTTCAGATACATGCAAGTGAAATGGTCTGTGTGGCCCCTGCCCAGGGAGGAGTGAGACTGTGATAATGTTAATCCTAGAATATGCTGACCGCTTGGCCCCCAGCTGCATAATCATAGACTTCCTCTGTCATTGTTGGTCACCTATAGAAGGGTTCACATGTGTTCATGTTTTCTTGATAAACTCTCTGGGTAGGATCTCTGGCCACTGTCACAGCCGCCAGGTCTGCCAGGAGGAGGTGGCTTCCCTGCCTCGTCACAGTTACTGTCTAGCAGGCCACTGAGTGCTTCTGCTGTGTTCTGGGAGAAACAGGAAGTATGGCTCTCCTCTCACTTTGTATTTTTCTTTGTCACCTGGTCTCTGAAACAGCAGAGCCTGACCTGAAATTACGTTGGCTCCCTCCATCAAAGTGGCCTGAAAGATAGGTACCACACAATTTCATTTTCTTATTCCTGTCTTCTTCCCACTTTCCCTCCTCCATTCTTAGATATGCATGTGTGTGCATTTGTGCACACACACAAAAGCTCCTGCCCATTAGATCTGGGAAGAGGGGTGGGTGATCCTATGCCTCACACACAGTGGACATTTAGGCTCAGAAAGGATAGTCCTGCTATTGGGATGATATAACCTACATCCTATGGTTGTTAAGCGAAAAAGAAATTGTAGACAGAGTATCTATTTTGCAACAAACAAGAGTGAATTAAGATCCAGAATATATAAAGAGCACCTAATAGTCAACTAGAAAAATACAACCTACCACCTTCAGATAAATGGATAATGCAGGGCTAAGGATATGACTCAGTGTCTCAGTGGTAGAGCACTTGCCTAGCATGTACAAGGCCCTGGGTTCAATCCACAAAACAAATGAACAAAAATGGATGCATAAAGCAAATGTGGTGTATCAACACAATGAGATTATTCAGCCATAAAAATAGATAAGCGGGGGCTGGGGTTGGGGCTCAGCGGCAGAGCGCTCGCCTCGCACGTGCGTGGCCCAGGTTCGATCCTCAGCACCACGTAAACATAAATGCGTTGCATTGTGTACAACTAAAGCAAAAAAATATTTTTAAAAAAATAGATAAGATTCTGTCATTTGTAGTAGCACGCATGGAACTGGAGGATATTAGGTTAGGTTGAAGTAAGCCAAGCACAGAAAGACAAATACTGCATGTTATTTATCACTTATATTAAGAAGCTAAAAAAGTTGGTCTCAAAGAAGGAGAAACTAGAATAGTGGTTTCCAGAGCCTGGGAAAGTATCAGGGAGGGGCGTGGAGAAAAATGGTTAATGGATACGGGGGGTCTAGTTGGATAGGAGTAATAACTTCCCATGTCTTTTAGCACAGTAGGATACCTATAGTTAATAACAATTGGTTGAAGATTTCAAAAGAGTGAGAAAAAAGGATTTGAATGTTCCCTACAGAAAGAAATGATAAATGTCTGAGGTGATAGGTGTGCCAACTAACTTGATCTGATCATTAACATGTTGTATGCATATACTGAAATTTCACACTGTACCTCATAAATATGTACAATTACTATGTGCCAAACGAAACTTAATTTTCTTCTTCTTCTTTTTTTTTTTTTCTTTTTGTGATGCTGAGGATTGAACATGGGGCCTTGAGCTTGCTAGGCAGGTGCTCTACCACTGAGCCACATCCCCAGACCTTAAATTTTTTTTTTAAAAGAAAGGAAGACAAGTATAGAAACAAGCAAAAGATAAACAAGTAATTCATTAAAAATATAAGTAACCAATAACCATATAAAAATACATTTTCAATCTTAGTAGCTAGGCATGAAAATACAAATCAAAATGACATACAAATTTCTCATCAAATTGGATAAAACTAAAGCCTGATAATATACAGTGTTCATGTTGCTGGGGATAAACAGGCAGTCTGGACCTGGTGGTGGAGGTGTAAATTGGACAGCATTTTAAAAAGAATGATTCAGCATTATCTATTACATTGAAAAACACAGATGCCTTTGCCTCAGTAAGTTGACTTCCTTCTAAGTGTGTGTCCCAAAGGAATCCTCAGAAATGTACCCCCAAGAGACATGCACAGGGAGTCCCTGTTGCATTGCTTGTAAAAGTGGAAAATAAAGATAACCCAAATGCTTGACTAAGAGTGGAAAGCTGTCATTAACCACAATCCATAAGTAAAGTGAAATGCTGTGAAAAGTAGGAGATTTGAGGCATGGAAGGATCTCCAAGCCCACTTCAAGGTAAAAAGAAAAACAAGGAATAAAACAGCAGTGCAAAATAATGCCCATTTTCTTTTCATAGAAAAACATCCAACAAGGTATACAGGTATTACAACATCACCTGGTACCTAATTAATATTTTCATGTATCAGTTAAAAAATAAATTTAAATAAATATATATTGGGGGAGAAGTCTAAGGATTCACTGCTTAAGGGGGCCACCCATGCTAGCGAGCCTAACTGTCCCCCACAGTGTAATTCAAAGGCAATGGCCCAAGTTCTTTGCATGTTACATCTTTGCAGCCCTCACAAAACCTAGTACATAATAGACACTAAAAAATGCCTGTAAAATAAGGATGAAAGAGGAGGAATAAGTGAAGACATGGATTCCACAGGCTAGCCTAGAGCCCGAGGTCTGATTAAAGGGGTGGGGAGAGAGGATAAAGCTTACAGAATTCTTTTCCTATTGAGAAAGCTTTAGTGAGCCATTCCCATGATGCGTTTTTGAGGGATCAGACCTTTTAGGTAGACACCCCAAAAAATATGGACACAAGGAAAAGACTGAAATAAATAACATAGCATCAAGAAAAAGAACCTTTTTAGAACAGGCCTCTTTCCCATCTTGTCTCTGGCTTAAGGACAGCAGGTGGCGGCAGAATCAAGCTTTTCCGTTGCAGTAGCTTCTGGAGATGACTGTAAGGAGCTTCAAATGATTCTGAGGAGAAACAGCGATGGGATATAAAAAGCTTTTGTATGAAAATCTTAACACAAGAAAAACAAAAGAGTGAGGGACTGTGCCGTCAGCCCCAGCCAGTGCAGATCCCGACGTCCCCACCCGCCTCCCATCTGCAGAGCCTTGTCCTTCCTAGGAATTCTGGGATTCCTACTGACAGTGGCCAGAAAGGGGGCCTGGGGTCAGTCTGTATGTTCTTGTCCTGGAGCTGGCTCACCAGAAAACAGGTTCTGGTCAAGGTGGGGCTCACTGGAGAGGTCAGGCCAAATTTAGAACAAATTAACGGGTGAAGGAAGGGTTTTTTAAAAGGAAACTTTGCAGGTGATAAAAAGAAAGTATCAACACATGCCACAACATGGATGAACCTCAAAAACATCGTGTTAACTCAAATAAGGCAGTCACCAGAGACCACAGAATGCATAATAGCATTATAGGAAATGTCCCGAATAGGCAAATCTAGAGACAGAAAATAGATTAGTGGTTGTCTAGAGCTGGGAGGTGGTGATTGGGGTAATTGCTAACGAGTGTATGGTTTCCTTGGGGGATGATGAAAATGTTCTAAAATCAGACAGTCTATGGCAGTGGTTGCAAAACTGTGTAAATATACTAAAAATCATTGAGTTGCACATTTTGAATGGGTGAACTTTATGATACATGAATTATTTCAATAAAGCTATTTAAAAAAGAAGTCACACAGACCTGGTTTTAAATCTCAGTTCCTCCTCTTAGTAACTACAAGTCCTCAGTTTCTTTTCCATACCCACAGCTCAAGATTAAATAGGAATTATTGGGGCTGGGGATGTGGCTCAGTGGTAGAGCGTTCGCCTACCACGTGTGCGGCCCGGGTTCAAACCTCAGCACCACATAAAAATAAAAATGCATTGTGTACAACTAAAAGCAAATAAATAAATATTAAAAAAAAATAAATAAATAAATAAATAGGAATTATTTAAAATCAAATACAAAAATGCCAGCCCATTGTGAACTGGAATTTATGTCATTTTCCTAGATTATACTTCTTGTCAGCAAGATGACGATTCATCTCAAAACCCACCTGTGTAATGTTTTGCTATTGGTGCAACTTTAAAGGTCCTCACACCTGTTGAGGTCTGGTGCTGCATGCCTGTAATCCCAGCAGCTTGGGAAGCTGAGGCAAGGGGATCTCAAGTTCATAAGCCAGCCTCAGCAACAGCAAGGTGCTAAGCAACTGAGTGAGACACTGTCTCTGAATAAAATACAAAAAAGGGCTGGGGATGTGGCTGAGTGGTTGAGTGCCCCTAAATTCAATCCCCAGTACCAAATAAGTATATAAATGTTGTCACTACCCCCACCCCAAATTCATTTTCTATCAACAACTTTGCTTATTATCACTTTTTACAACCTTGGAAAGTCTTTGAAAATAGGAACTTAAGTCAATTGCAATATTGTGTTAGGAAGAATCTGAGTAGGAGGGAACCCCTCCCTCAGCCTCCAGAAGCACAAGACTAGAGTCAGTGAGGAACACAACACAAAACTGAGAAATAACAGCACAATGGAAATGTTGAAATGGGTGGTTTTTATTGAAGAATTTGGGGTGTTATCACCAGAAACATTTCTAAAAACTGTGGAATATTCGGAGGAAAAGTCAACACATTAGCCAACATTGTATTTTAAAAGCCACATGAATGTTTAGCGGCATAGGCACTTTCTAGGAGGTTTTTTTGGGGGAAATTATGCTCTTTGCATAGTGTAATGATTGAGAAAATGGGCTAAGGAGACAAGCCACCTTGTTTCAAAACTTGGTTTTGACAGCCGGGTGCGGTGGCGCACGCCTATAATCCCAGCACTTGGGAGGCTGAGGCAGGAGGATCGCGAGTTCAAAGCCAGCCTCAGCAATGGTGAGGCACTTAGCAACTCAGTGAGACCCTGTCTCTAATAAAATTCAGAAAAGGGCTGGGGATGTGGTCCAGTGGTTGAGTGCCCCTGAGTTCATCCCTGGTACAAAACAAACAAACAAACAAAAACTTGGTTCTGCCTCTTTTGAAACCAGGGCAACTCCTAACTCCTGTGTGCCTCAGTTTACTCATGTAAAAATTGAGGGAGTTATAGAACATACCCCATAATGCTATTAAAAGGTATGAATTAATGTAAAGGGTTTAGAACAGTGCCTGGCTTGTAATAAGCACTCAAGAAATCCATTCATTCCCCAGATATTTATTGAATACAGTTGTGGCTTGATATATGCTACAGGTGTAGATGGTGGGAATCTTCAAGTCAAAACAGACCAAGTTTCTGCTATCATGGAGTCTGCTTCCCAGAAGTGGCTAGCAAGAACATAAATAACAAATACATACCTATTACTGTGGACCGTATGGTGCCCCCCACCTCTCCCCACATTCATATGTTGAAGCTCTGACTGCCAATATGATGATACGTGGAGATGGGGCCTTAGGTAGATGTTTAAGTTCAGATGAAGTCATGAAGGTGAGGCTCTCATGATGGAATGTGTGCCCTTTTAAGATAAGGGAGAGATATAAGAGTTCTATCTATATCATGTATGGACACAAGAGGACAGCTGTCTGCAAGATAGGAAGAGAGCTCTCCTGAGGAACCAAAGCTGTCAACACCTGGCTCTTAGATCTCCCAATCTCCTGAACTATCAGAAACAGATTTCTGTTATTTCTGTTATTCTGTGGTATTTTGTTACAGCAGCTTGAGTAGACTAATACATATTTTTATGTAAATACATATTTAGATAGAAAATTGTATAAGCCATGTAATTGGTGTTATGATTTGGATGTGATTTGGCCTCACCAAAACTTGTGTGGAAATTTCGTTGCCAATGTAGCAGCTTTGGGAGGCTGAACTTCTAAGAGGAATGAATGTCTTTCTCATGAGACTGGATTAGTTTTCACAGGAATGGTTTGGTTCTTGCAAGAGTAGGTTTTGTCCCATCTTCTCTTTTGTAGGTACCTGTTTGCCACGCTTATAGGTAGGTGCTCCTATCCTGTGATGCCATCTGACTTGTTATAACATAGTACAAAGCCCTTGTCAGAGCTATCTGAACCTGAACTTCCCTGCATCCAGAACGATGAGTTAAATAATCCACTTTCCTTTATAAATGACCCAGTCTCAGGTATTCTGTTATAGTGACAGAAATGGACTAACACAGTTGGTTTTACAGATAGAAAGAGCCCTATACTATTTACAATGAGAAACATGTGTTCCCTAAACAATGATCCCCACTTTCCAAGGCATAGCCTTGGAGAAGCTGCTTGACTCAGCTTAGATTCCCGTGTTTATAAAATGCTAAATGAGATGATCCCTGAAATGTTTGATTCTGCCTGTCTTACGGTTGGAATAACAATTCACCTTTGAGGTAGATTACTCACACAGGCATGCCAATGCTTAGGGTGTCCTAAGAATAGACTCTGATTATCCTGATTATAATTTTCAAATGGAAGATTAATTAAATCCCTAAATTTGGATTTGGCCTCCCAGTTAGCAATGTTTCCTTCCTGGAAAAGAAACACAGTGTGTGTCAGATAGAACAGCTCCTCTGATCAACCCCCGACTCCCTGGGCTCATTGTTAGCTCCAACTGCGCTGTTCTTCTAGCATCTCTTCCTTTCCAGATAACAGCCTGGAGAACAGAGCTTCTGGTTTCCCTGAAGTTCTTTTGATATGGCTGACATCTGACTGATGCATTGTCATTTCACTTATTTTTCACTTGCACAGAAAAACTGTAGAGTGTAACTGCACAAGATAATCATGCTTAAATTATGCATTTTGTAAAATGTGAGTCTCCGGCTTGTTTTGCCTCTATATGCTTTCACTGGGGTGTCTTGGAGGCACAACATTTATTCAAGTTCTTTTTCTCTTGTATTCTCCAAATTCTCTGAGCAAATGACAGTTTCTACTAAAGTGCCCAAGGAAGCAACTTATCACTTTCCTTTGCTCCCTGGGTGCCTTCTGCTACCAAATACACTAAAAGAGAACAGTGAACTTTTTAGCTCCCTGATGCAGTGGAATTGAGGAACAATCACAAAGAATTCAGAGTACATCACATAATGGAACTGCCAGACAGCTTGTGATGGTAGAAATATTTTTTCCTGATGATGAGACTAAAAGGATCTTCCTTTAACTGGCGGATTTATTATTTTCACTTCTGAACAGTCCATTTTATAGTAGACTGTTCTCTAAAAGGAAACAGAAATGGGATTTTTTAAATATAAAAATGTTGAATGCCATTCTTAGGATAAATGCAAATAAAAATTACTGAAAGATAATCAGCAGATTGTCAAAAATTGAAAATAACCTCCTTTGTTGGTATTCTTGCAAGAAAGTGGTGGGAGTGTAATTTGCTGCATGTGGGGCCACGGGAAAATGTCTATCAAATTTTATGGTGCACAAAGGCTTAGATTCCATACTTCTAGGAATTCCATGCTTCTAAACTTCTAGGAATTTATCCCACATATATTCCAGACATGTGCTCAAATATGTAGGCATAAAGATTTTCATTGTAGTGTTATTCTTAAGAGAAAAAAAAACCAGAAATGTAGATGTCCATGAAGAAAACTGGTTAAATAAGTTAACAAGTTAGAGTCTATCCATATAATGGGATACTATTGAAAAACGATTTCCATAATAGGAGCAAAAAGTAAAGACATAAGTAGGTTGCATCAGGAATGGGGAACCCAAGAAACTGTTTTTCATTGTATGTCCTTTTATTTCATTGTATACCTTTTTTAAACTTTTGTACCACTTACATGGAAACTATATTTAGAAAATTAAAATTTCATCTATCACATAGTGATGCAAAAAATCTATAGAATAATGGTTTACATTCATTGAATTTTGCTGCATGTCAGATACTGATTACTCAAACACTTTGCTTGTGTTATTTGATTAGATTCCACTACAAATTTGTAAGGCTTGTACTATCATTCCCATTTCATAAAGGGTGAAAATCCTGGTAAAGAGAGGCTGAGTAATTTGCCCAAGGATTCACAGCTAGTCAGTGGCAGAGCTGAGATTTGAAACCAGGCACCCTGGTTCCAGAGACCATACTCACTACAGAGACCACACTACACTGCCCCTATATAATCTCAAACTTCCATAATGAACTCTTAATTATAGTGTAGCCAGTATAAAACTTAGAAAATAAACTTAGGCATGCAAGAAATATCTTACTTCTTTATTTTCTTTAAACCAAACTTGAATCTCACTGAGTCCCCATACAGTTTAATTGACAGAAAATGTGATCTCAGTCATTATTGGGGGTCCTTGATCCAAGGCTGGTGCAGAGTTGTAGATCTTACATGGCACCAAGCCCAGTGGAGACTCTGCTAGTTATCAGTCCATGTTGGTTGCCACAGAGGTGTCCATTGATGGCTTTGTGTGACCAAAACACCTGACAAGAACAAGTTAGAGGAGGGAAAGCCTATATGGGGCTCACAATTTCAGAGGTCTCAGTCCATAGATGGCCAACTCCATGGCTCTGGGCCCCAGGTAAGGCAGCACATCATGGGGGCAGGGCCCAGTAAAGGGAAGCTACTTAGTTGGGTCAGGAAGCAGAGAAAAATGGGGATGAGTCCGGGGGTGCACAGGAAGATGCGCCCTGCCAGGGCATGTCCCTGGAGACCCACCTCTTCCAGTCAAGTCTCACCTGCCTATAGTTACCACCCAGTCAGTCCAGCCAAACTATCTGATTAGGTTACAGCTTCCATAATCTAACAGAAAAATTGAATTCTAAAATCTTATTTTACCTTGGAACATTCCTGAATTGAAGGGGTAGGGGGGACATCTCTTATCCAAACCATAACAGACTTATGGAATGATGATTGTAGCAAACAAACTATTTTGTTTTGGTAGTAGATTTGGACTGAAACATGGGACAGTTAACACCTGCAATTTGGGTGCAAAGGCAGATAGAGGACACTTTGCACAAGAGATGAAGAACTAACAGAAAAATAAGGACAGTTTCCCTTTATACCTAAGAGTCCTGTGGCTGGGGATATAGCTCAGTGGTAGAGTGCTTGCCTGGCATTAATGAGGCCCTGGGTTTCATCTCTCCAGTACAGTGGGGAGGGGAAACCTCAAATAAGAATTGGCCCCTGTTCAGCTAACCAACCCGTAAGTGCAGAAAGCAAGACAAGATTGCAATCCGAGGAAAGAAGTTTCAGGATCCAAAGGCCTGGAATCAAAGAGAACATATTTAAATAAAAACCAGGTTAATACCAGAACTTTGGAATGGCTAGAGCCGGTAGGAAAAAGAAGAGGTAGGATCTAAGCATAGGATCTTTTAACTACAGGAGCTTGGGTAAGAGATCTGCCTGAAATTCCATCTGCCACCAATGAAAGCAGAAAGGAAATATGTAATGAGAGCCAAGCCAGGGGGAAATAGTCCAAGATGGGTGTGCCTCCTGTGTATTTAATACTCGTGTCCAGCTCAGCAAATCTGGGTTCCTTTATTCCTTGGGCTACTGTCCATTTTAATGAGCAGGAAACATTTGATCTCAAGCAGTTTCAGCAACTCAATTTGCCCCAGTCTTTGTCTGGGTTTTGTAGAGAAAAAGAATAACTGCAGTACTGGCCTATATTTTGCTTGTAAGCATTCTCAGTAAGCAATTCCTGATCCTTTGCTCCACCTAGTGGATTTCCAAGCTAAAGAAGTTCTAGAAAACAGACCAGTGATGAGAAGGATGCTTGTTAATTTTTTTATTAATAACTTTATTTTATTTATGTGGTACTGAGGATCGAACCCAGGGCCTCACACGTGCAAGACAAGAGTTTTACCGCTGAGCTGTAGCCCCAGCCCCAAGGATGTACTTTTGCTGATAATTTTAGACTTCTATCAGTTTCTTTATAGTCAATACCTTGTTCTACCTCCAATTTGTCCTTGTTCACATTGTTGAACTCTTTCATTCATTTTCATTAAAGCCAAATGTTTACCTGAGAGTCAGCAGAATCGAATGCATTCCTTTTCTCTCTTCTTAATATAGGAATAGCATTATATAATCAGGAGCCCCATTTCAGCACAGAAAAGCGTGTTTCACTCATAATTATATCCTCTGATGACCAAACTCAATCAAACCTTGACAGCACTATTTAATTACATAATGGCCTATCTACTTAATAGTTCAAGAACTCCTTTAAGCAATAATTGGTTAAAGAGTCATAGGACTCTTTTTCAAAAGTTTCACATTCAATTGTAAAAGCGGATGAAAAAACATTGCAACTCATGGCAAAACTAAGAACTTCAGGCACAGAGGGATTCAGAACTGACTGTCACACAAAATCCATATGTGGAGATAAAGATTGGTATTGGTGCAGATTTAAACCACTAGGGTATAAAATAAAAACCCAACTGTCTATACTTACTTACTAACCTACCATGCCCTTGTCAGTCACCAGCCTTAAAATCAATCAAATCATTGTTCTTTCTTCCTTATATTTGATACTTAATTTTTGTAATGGGTTGACTTGTGCCCCTATTCATACTTATATGTTAAACTCCTAACACTTAATACTTTAGAATGGGATCTTGCTTAGAGATAGGGTCTTTACAGAGGTAATCAAGCTAAAATGAGGTCAATAGATAGATCTAATATGCTGGTGTCCTTCTAAATAGGGACAATTTGGAGGTAGATATGTACAAAGGAAGATATCACATAAAAATGAAAACAGCCATTTACAAGCCAAGGAGAAGCCTGGAACAGAATTTTCCCTCAAAACCCTCAAAAAGAACCAACCTGCTAACACCTTGATTTCAGACTCCTAGCATCCACAACTATAAGAGAATAAATTTGTTGCGTAAGCCTCTAGTTTGTAGTGCTTTGTCTCAGCAGCCCTGGCAAACGTATATAATTACCTCTGGCAAATGAATAAGAAGGTTTCTGCAAAAATAAAATGACTCCATCAAATATAGAGTTGGAAGACTTCTAAGAAAACACATTGCTTAACCATATTGTTTTGAAATAAATGTCCAAGGTCACACAGCAAGTCAAACTTAGTCACCTTAATTTAGCTCAACTTTCTGCCTATCAACTATTATAGTTCTCTGAACTGTTCTATTACAGTCTCTGAACTGTTTCAAAGATGCTGGCAAAACCATCCAAGGATGTGTAGACCTAAAACTTTGTTGAAAAGGGTTTTCAGGGGGGACAAGAAGTAAGCACAGCCCCCTCCTAAATATTTGTAAAGGGAAGTGGCATTAAACAGGAGATTGATATCCAACAGAATAACAAGACAGAAAACCTGACCTCTGGCTGAGTCCATGGGCTCCATCATCTCTCCAGATAGGCACTTGGTGTGGTGAAGAGCTGGCTTTGGTGGAAGGCTTCCCCCATTCCACTGAGGATGATTCACTAGAACAACTTAGTCACCCACAGGTCAGAAGCTCAGGCTCATGAGCAGAATGGGGGCAAAGGGACACAGAGTCTGAGTAATGCTTCCTAATAGGTGTGGAGACTTGTTATAATAGTAAGCATGATGGTGATTAAAGCACATGACACAAATAATTGTTAGAGATCCTAAACCAACTATAGCCTGGGATGACAGAGTTCTATCTAACATCAGACAGAAAGCCCAGTTTCAACTCTGCAGCAGAAGCCTTTGAAAAGTCTCAGGAGTAATTGGCACTTAATCAGTGCAATCATTATCACAGCACATGGCTCTTGCAGCTTCAGGCTGCCTCGCAACCACTGAACTGCAAAGGGGGAGAAGGCATTTGTATAATTTAACCACCAACTACGCTTGATTCACAGTCCCAGACTAGGAAGGAGTGAAAATCATCTTCCCATTTATATATTTGAAAAATACAGATAGGTCTGGGGATATAGGTCACTGGTAAAGCAGTTGTCTAGCATGCACAAGGTCCTGGCTTCAATCTCCAGCACCATGAAAGGGGCAGGAAGGGAGAGAAAGAGAGAGAGGAATATAGATTCACTGACAATTAAGTCTTGTGTCATTGGTGATATAAACAGCGATGTGCATTTTCCCTTTCCAGAGGCCTACACAGCATTAATTTGTACATGAAGGAAAGTAAAATCTACAGCAGGCTTCTAAGCATTTGCTTTTCATCTAATCTTCTAACCCTCCACCCTGAAATATCGAGAGGTGTATGACTGTCCACTCTCTGAGGTATGGAAAGAGTACATGCTACCTATAACTAAGGGACAAAGAAATGTTGATCTTGCTCTTGATTTTGCTTCATAAAGTATTACCATTGAATGTCTAACTGGGTATTGTAGTTTTTTTTTTTTTTGTCGTTGTTGTTGTTTGTACCAGGGATTGAACTCAGGGTCACTGGACCGGTGGGTTACATCCCCAGCCCTTTTTGGTATTTTATTTAAAGACAGGGTCTCACTGAGTTGCTAAGTGCCTCGCCATTGCTGAGGCTGGCTTTGAACTTGTGATCCTCCTGCCTCAGCCTCCCAAGTGTTGGGATTACAGGTGTGCGCCACCGCGCCCGGCCTAACTGGGTATTTAAAGGGGAATATACTTCTCTGGGAGAGTAGACACTCTTTTTAGATCAATATCCTCTCTCCTTTTCCCAGCAGGATGGGTCCCTTGTCCCATAGGAGCAAGGGATTTAATACAGTTATGGTAGATTGGCTGTACAACAATCCTTCCATCCCATGTAATATTTTGCAATGTGACTTTATCACAACTCACATAAAGAGCAAGGGTCTAGTTTTTTCTCCCCTTGGCTCGGGTCAGCCCTCTGATTAATTTTGACCAGTAGCGAGGCAGAAGTGAGACTGCTGACTTCCAGACCTGGCTCCCATTTCACCCTCTTAGAAGACAACCATCATATTAAGAAGCAAATGGCGACAGAAGGCTTCCAAAATTCCAGGCCTGGAATGAAACCATTTAGGACTTTCCAACCTGGCACAATTAACAGCCAAATACACAACACATGTGAAGCTAAGTGAGATCAACACAATTGCTCAGTGAAACTAAGATTTAAGGCTATTTAATACACAGTAATAGATAACTGAAATGCCAATGAATTTAGGGCTTGTAAGACCACTGGAGAGTTCTTCAATGAGAAAGTACCTGGTGTGGCCTTTAGAAATGACTTTCAGGATAATACTGAAGAACTGGCCTGCCAGAGAAACTGCTACTTCTGCCACAATCTAGAAGATAGGACCCAGAAATCATCCACCACTTTCAAACTTCAGAGGCACATCACCTTAATCATGACCTGTGCCTCAGGAAGTCCTATACAATCTGTTGGCTTCAGATCCATACCACAAAGTCATTTTAAGATTAGCAAAATGGAGGTCTTGGGATGTAGCTTAATGGTGGAGTGCTTGCCTAGCATGCAAAAGCTCTGGGTTCAGTATGCAGCGCGTGTGCGCACGTGCACGCACGCGCGCGCACACACACACACACACACACATATAATTAGTAAAATGGATTATTGCTGGGTGTGGTGAAGCATGCCTATAATCCCAGCTACCCAGAGGGCTAAGGCAGGAGGATGGCAAGTTCCAGACCAGCCTTAACAACTTAGTGAGACCCTGTCTCCAAAAAAAAAAAAAAAAAAAAAAAAAAATTAAGAAAGTGTTGGAGATATAGCTCAGTGGAATCCCTAGTACTGGGGGGAAAAATAATAATCAACATGCAATTACCACCTTTCCCCCACTTACATTAGTTTTGAAGTCAAGATTGTGTATCTGCCTCCAATTAGCAAAAAAGTATATTATGTGTGAACCCCTAGTTGTAAGGGAGTCTGGGAAATGAAACTTTTATATTTTTAGTCTATGGACAAGATTTTTAAAAAAATTTTTTAAACTGTGTAACACTTAAAATAGTGCCCACATATAAGCCATGCTCATTAAATATGAGTTAAATGGTGGAACTAAAGTTTGATAAAGGAAAGGCATAATTTAGGGATGATGGTCTCCAGTTATGCCAAAGTATGATAGGTCATTTCCCTTTATAAATATATCATGGAGTATCCAAAAATATTTAGGATTCAAGATTTTTTCCAACCTAGTACTTGCTGTCATTGCTATTACTGTACTGCCACACCAAGTAAAATATACTGAATCTGTGTGTTTGTACTAAACTTTCATCAGAAACAATGAATTTGGAAGGGTGGGCAGAGGCTCATGAAGGGCAAGCTCTTCATCATCTTGCTTCCCCATGGCTTTGGCCGCCATCTCTCTTTGCAGGCTTGCTCTTCAGGATACCGACAGCTTGATTTCTCTGGGTAATGTCACACAAAGGAAATTAGCTCAGTATGTCTTCTGCTGAACTCCATCTGTAGCTCACTGTTTTAAGGTATTTGTGAACAAAGCTATGAAGCAATTTTGATAAGACAAGGCAATGTTCCAGTCTGAGAATATTTCCCCTAAAGAGCCATTTTTTAAAAATACCACCCAACAGCCTGAAAATCCACCCACGCATGAGCAATCTTTTGCAATATACAGAAATCTTTTTCAGGTGTCACAGCCATAATAGCAGGTGGTTCCTTTGGGGAGAAAAATTATGGCATAGATATAGAGACAGAAAGCAAACTGTTTTGATATTCTGGGTACCACTTTCCCTAAGTGAATCATTCCCATATGCCTACTTTTGCCATGGGCCCCTTTCCAGAGGAAGTGATTTGTGTGAACGGAGGTGGAGAGATGTATTCTGGTGGGCAAACTTCACTGGTGCCCATATTTGGCAGATCCAATTAATTGTTAGTTATTTGTCAACCCACTCTTTCACAAGTCTTAAAATGCAAAATCTGAATATCGATCTGATACCTGCTTTTGCTTTCCTCATAAATACATAATCTTGTTATGAAGATTCAATAGTGTTCATTTAAGGCAAGGCTGTTTCTGAAATTCCATACATATAGACTTCATGTATAAGCTTAAAAGGAAAGCAGAGACTGGAGAAGTTTGTAAAAGGTGGGCATTTAATTCACTATTTGTTTGAAATATACAAATACCTTAAAGAATAGACATTTACTCTTGTGTGAACTTTTGTCACCTGTAAGAAAAACCTAGACTCGTAAAAATGACTTTGTTTCCAGATAGAAGTACAGAAAAGCTGTAAAGTAAGAGTTCTTTACAGTGTTTTTTCTTTTTCCATAGTGTATAAGGCTAGCATTCTTATCATTTACAGGTAAACTGAGTCTTCATTACTGAAAAGGGAGATGCTGTTGTCCCCAACTCAATTTAAAACAAAAATTTCAACTAAGGACTAATAGAGACAGATGTTTACAGGAAGATTGCTAATGGAAAACTTGACCTTATTTGACTGTAAGACAACTATGCTAAAATAATACAAAGGAAACACAGTCATTAAGTTAACTGTGTCCCCTCTAAATCTTACAGTGATGTCATTTACTTACTGTGTGAGTTTAGGAAAGTTCTTTAACCTCTCTCTGCCTCAGTTTTCTGATTTTCATGGTGAGGAGAACAGGAACTAGTAGGGATTATATGTAAAACATTTAGAACAATGGCCACACATAGTAAGCACTCAGTAAATGTTACCTCACTTTCTCCCTCCCCTCAACTAGAATGTCAGTTCTATGTGAGAGCAGGGATTTTGTCTTATTTAGTTCTGCATCCCTAGCATTTATTTTGTGCATAGTTGGCACTCAATAAATATTTGTCAAATGGATTAATTAATGAAAATGGGCTCTGAGTTTGAAAGTCAAAGAAAATTTGTTCTCTTTTAGCTGTAGAGGAAAAATAAATCTTAATTTAGGGTCACTTATGGAGGTAGGAGAGATTCCTCAACTATGATGAGAAGACCAATTAAATTTTGGATCCTTCAAACTTTTTGGATGTTGGAATTAAGATTTTCTTTCTTCTTTTTTAAAAAAATATTTATTTATTTACTTTAGTTGTACACAATGCAATTCATTTTATGTTTATGTGGTGCTGAGGATCGAACCCGGGCCGCGCACGTGCGAGGCGAGCGCTCTGCCGCTGAGCCACAACCCCAGCCCCAAGATTTTCTTTCTTAATTTGTAAAATGGGAATGGTAGCTCCTAAGGTTATTCTGCACATTAAATTAAAGGGGATGCAAAAGCTCACAATAAACTATAAGGGGTTAAACAAAATCATGATATTGCTAATTTTCCTCTTAGTGAGCTTGTCCACTGGATGACAATAAAAAGATTCTTTGAGAATGTTGGAAGAAAGAATCTTTAGCTAAAGGTTTAAGTACTAAAAATATTCAAACCCAGAGGTACCACAGACATAGACTAATTTTTTCCATCTGTGCAGTTTAGGGTAGATTTGGCATACACTCAATACCAGGCAAGAAAGAAACTATGGTTTAGGCTGCTTTTAGAGTTAAAAAAAAAAAAAAGGCAGAAAAGGAAACTATTTCCTTTTATAAGCATGAATGTTAAAATAGAGAGAGCCTTCATAGAGTAATTCACCAGTGAAGCAAGACTATTTGATCCATATCCTCCCCTACCTTTCCCCACTCCCTATTTGTGTTCTCATAGTTAGTTGTCTTGTATATCACGGTTTATATGTTATGGTCACTTCCTCCTTACCAAAGGAAAGCAAATATAGATTATTCTTAATCAGCCACATATGACTCAGAGGTCAAAGGAACGGTTCTTTGTAGAATAATCTCCCTGAGTTACTAATATTTAAGGACCTGGTTTTCAGAGCCTGTGATTATTCAAAATATTATAGCTTTAAGATTAGGCCCCACACAAGATGCCTCAACAGAGCCTGAGTCTGAGGTTGAGAAACTGACTTGAAGAAAAAGATAAAGTAGCAGGAAAAGCCATGGCGGGTGAACTGATGACTCACTGCCCCCAGCCTTGAACTTCAGGAACGATGAGATGGAAGGGGGAGGGGGTGAAGCAGTGCCCTATGACAGACCAGAGGTTCCATGAAAGATGAGAAATTCAGAGAACTTAAATAATAACACGGGTTCTTAGAGTAAAGGCAATAAATAAAATGTCCACAGTCAAGTTGTTAAGTGCATCAAAGAAAGGATATTAGGAAAACTAAACTTGATTATATTTTTAAAAAATATTTATTTATTTATTTGCTTTAGTTGTACACAATGCGTTTATTTGTATGTAGTGCTGAGGATCCAACCCGGGCCGCGCGTGTGCTAGGCGAGTGCTCTACTGCTGAGCCACAATCCCAGCCCCTTGATTACATTTTTTTAGAGCTATTATCTTAAATCTGATCATTTTGTTCTCCTGCCCAAAACTTCAATAACTACATTGCTCCTGGATGAAGTCTAAACTTACAATAGCATAGAATATTCTTCACACAACGATCCTAACCTTCCTTGTTAGTTTTATCTTCTAATTAATTCTTCATATTTACTTTGGAAGATGTGGGGGATCACTTAGAATTTCCCAAATATGCAAGATATAAACTCCATCTATTTGTTTACACTACTCTCTCTGCCCAAAGCTCTCATCCCAGCTGGCAAACCCCTGGGCTTCAAAGCCTGTCTCAAGTATCATTTTTTTCTGTTTAGCTTTCTCAACTCCTACTCTCTCTTATTACTCAGAAAGATTGTTCTTTCATCTACAGAGTCACAGCACTTTAAGTATGCCTTTGTTAAACCACTTGATATGATGAATTAGATCCTCTCCCCAACATACTATATGCTCCCTGAAGTCAAGTGTGAGCAGCTTATCGTGCAATTCTTGCCACACTGTAAGAGAATAATACAGATTTGTTGAATTGAATCAAGTATTAAAAGACAACCAAAGCATAGGTGGATTTTCTAGGCCTAGGAATTATGCTAGGACTAGAAAGTGTATGCTCAATGAGTCTGCTTTTGGTATTAACAGAGGATCATTTGCCTTTATTAAAAAACAGTGTCATGAATATATTTCCCTAGATCAAAATTTATCGGCCATTTTCTATTTAAAATTGACTTTCCTATATCCTAGTTACCTAAAAGTAGCTGCGTAATTTGAAACATTGTCCAGCTGAAGTGGAATCACTTTGGGAGCTTGCTTCAATCAGTGTACCTCTGTCTTGCTTTTGCTCTTCAAAGAGCCCCTCCATCAACCATGGCCTTTGAAGACATGAGCTGAACAGGAAGCAGATGAACTATATTGAATTTTAACCTTGCCACATTCTTTGCTCTAGCATTACACTTCTCTGCTCTACTTGAACAAGTTAACTAAAAAATTATATAGTGTATAAAAATTTTAATTAGAAAAAGAGATATATAGTGTATAATATAATGTTCCCTACCCCTGCCAATACTAGAAATTAAACCCAGGGGTGCCTTACCACTGTGCTATATCCCCAGCTCTTTTTAATTTTTTTAATTTTGAGACAAGGTCTCTCACTAAATTGCTGAGGTTGGTCTTGAACTTGGGATCCTCCTGCCTTAGCCTCCCAAATCACTGGGAATATAGGCATGAATCACCTATTGCTGCCTGGCAATGCTTATTTTTTTCTCTTATCCATATGCCCACTTTATTCTAGAAGAATAAGAATTTGAGAGGTTGAAGAGAAAAGCTAAATCTGAAAACCAATTTTTTCACACTCTTTCCTTTGGCTCTTTGGATGAACTTCTATTAGTTCTGGTGGTTAGTGTGAAAGACTTGTGGAAAAGTTCTACAGGTGTTAGTGACAGCATTTCCTGAAGCACCTTTTTATCCTGCCTTATAGCAAATGATTCTGTCAATACTTACAGATCACTTTGACCCTAAGACCAAGTAAACTGAAATTTGTTCAACCTTAAAATCCATCATTTCTGCCCTCATTTAGGTTACATAACAATGTAGTTAACTACCCAGCATGCATCCTGGCTAAGTATGACCATCACTGATTCATGCCTGGAAGTACTCAGAGGATACAGCATGAAGATTAGGAGTGGGAGTTATGGAGTCAGTCTGTCTGAGTCTGTCCACACCTCTGACTGGTTATATGACCTCAGACAAGTTACTTTATGTATGTCTCACCTGTTTTATCAGTGAAAAAGAAATAATAATGGTGCCTGTCTCATGGGTTTATTTGTGGAATATGTGAATTAAATATGGAAAGCACTTAGACTAGTGTCTGGCACACAGTCAGTACTCAATAAACATTAGCTCTTATATTCCCAACTGTATATATTGTCCCTCTATATTTGCGGGTATAAGTGGTTATAATAAAAAATTAAAGGAAGGACGGTCATTTTTAGAACCAACTTTATTTACAAAACTGCAACTCAGTCTGCTTTGGTACCATTATTGGTGAAATACCTACAACTAAGATTAGTTAAGGAGATACATTGATTTTAGCTTTACATAAAACCAGAATCCAACATTATCCCAGTTTCCTATTTCTGTGTGGCTCTGAATACAGCTTTTAAAAACAACAAGCAATGAAAAATAAAAACTCTTTATAATATACAGTGGCTTAAGCTTCTTTCTATTTTAGGGTTTGGACAAACACTACTCATCTAAAATTTGCTATTCATAGAGAAAGCCCTAGGGAATAGGAAAACATAAAGATTAAGGTTCAGTTTATCTGACTTTCATAATACAATATCCATAATAGTTTTGGGAGAATGTAAATAAATAACATCAGTAAACAGTATATATTGATAATTTAAAAAAACTCATTTATCTAACATCATGCTAAGGAATCAAAATGATTCTTCCATATATTTTAAAGTTTTAATTTATTCTATAAGCTGATTCACAAGGTTTTGCACCACATTAAAACAGTTATCACATATGCTAACCAGTACCCATGGAAACCTAACAGCTTGCTTTTTTTAACCCCCTCTTAATACTTAGATGAGTCTGATATATGTGTGTTTGATATGAGTGGGCACTGATTCTCTTTATTCAGGAATGTAAAAATCAATGGTATCTGGCATCAAGCTGTAAGAAAAACTTCTTTAGATCGGGAGGTAGCTGAGTGACATGTAAAAGAAATATTTTACCTGAAATTAAGAATATACTTATACCAGACAGAAGTAGTAGAATAGAAGAAAAAGCAAAAGTCGAAGGAAAGAATAACTTCATTGGCTTAAATTAAACTGAGGTAATTAATTTGAGAAAGTAAAATAAATAAATCAACAAATGCCCCATTTCTTGTTTTAAAAGAGAAGAAAGAAAGGAAGGGAGAAAATCACTAGTAAATCCTCAGTACAATTTTAAAGTTGATCCATTAACATATTTTAAATATGAAAAAATTATTATAAAAAATATTACACATGTCATAATTCCATTCATCGAATACACTCCTCTGCTGAGATATCTAACACATCTTCATCTGTACTCTCTTCTATTTCTGGCAAATTGCCCCAAAGTAGGAAGTTTACACCTGAAAATAGAAAGTCATAAAATTCTTTAGTGCTCACCAATACTACTATGCAGAACATGATTTATGAAACTTTATATGTTAACAAGCTTGATAAACTATAGTGTTAGCAGTAAAGAAAATATCTATTAAAACACATACTACAAATGAAATTGTGTAATATTATCCATCTAGGACATAAACGTTCTTTAACCCCTTTTAAGCAAGGACTTGAATTTTAGAATCTTAAAATTCAAAAGAATTTCAAGCCCTGCCTCCTCTAGCTACATTATGCCATCATCACTTTATACTGATAATTTTCTAACTATTTTAATGATCTTTAAAAGCAGATATGTTGTGAGATTCTTTTAGAATAAGTGCCTCTTTGGAGGGTACAGGGAAAAGTCCTGAATAAGTCTCCTTTATTTCGTCTATAACCATAGCCGAAGCTAGTGCCATTTTACCGACGTAAAAAAAAAATAGGCAACATTTTTGGATCCAGTTATAATAATGAACTGCAATCCTTGAAGTAGGTGGGCTTTAGTCTAAAAGCAGTAAGGCAGAGCTGTGAACTTTAGAACCAGGTTTCAATAGTCAAAACTAATCAACAAAAGAACAATCTAAAATCTCATTTAAAAAGAATGGATTTGAGATTGAAGAATCTAGCACATATATATAGGACAAAACCAAGCATACTGAGGATAATGAAAAGTTTTTTTTTCAGGGCATGCACTATATTATAGCTTAAAAGTACTAAATTGAAGAGGTGGGGGAAAATGACCTCTGAGAGAGCCAATGAAATTCCATGAGAAAAGCAAATCTCAAACTGTCCAGTTGTCAGTGTGGGCGCAAGACAGAGCCAACAGCAGGGGACACCCACTCTACACAGAGATCGTGGCCACACAGTAGAATGGAATGTGCCAAGGCTTAAAGTTTTGGTTTGAGTCCAATTCCCAACTCTACCAATAGCGCAGCATGGTTTTACTATTTTTACTACAAATGTAAGCAATCAGAAACAATATATACTATTGTTTTGTGTATCTAAAATTTTTATAGAATGGTATTAATCTATATGTTTTTCTAATTTGCTTTTATCATTCATTGTATTTCTGAGGTTTTCCTGTTTGATATGTGTAGATTTAGCTCCTTTAAACTCTGTAGAGTATTCCATAATGTGAGTTAAAAAATAATGTTTCCAATATAGCCTCCATTCATCCCTTCTTCTTGTTGCCCATTTTGCACATGTATCCAAGGAGACATATACAAAGATGTGTATTTATATTGATGAAAAAGTGGAAAAAACCAACTGCCTATCTGTTTGAAAGAGATACTGGAATCTAATCAGGTAAGAAATTAGCAATGTATTTGATGCTAGTGGGCACACTGATATCAATCATATTTTTGTATTTATTTTGTGTTTGAATTGCTTATTATAAAAAAAATACTCCTCCATCCACCCTTATCCCCAAGAATGAATGGTATTCTGGTTCTAAAGAACTGACAGGATTGCAAAGAATTGCTAGACAAAATCTAAGTGAAAATTAGTCATAAAGGTAAAGTAGAGAGCTGAAGCCACTTTGCTTTTGGAAACATTTGCCTAATTTCTAGGGAATCTGGGCTGAGATTTCCCAAGTTTCTTTGGGAAAGTTCTGGGAAATCAGATCTGTATGTGAAGGCTAGCCTAGAACACAGACCTCCTGGAATTGTTTTCAGTTTAAACATTCTAGAATTTTATAAATCTTGTGTATGTATTCCTTTGATGTTATTGTTTCAGGTGATTCAAGGACAGTTCCAATGCCATTAGAAATCCTCTTTTATACCAAACATCTAGAAAATTTTACTTTAAATCACAATATTAGGGTTACAAAGGAGAAGTCTGATATTCTTGGAGTCAATACTCGGAGCCATGAAGCAGCTCAGCACAACTGGTTCAAAGGAGAAAAAATAAACTAAGAGATTGAATCTGACAGAAGTGCCACCTTCCTTTCTCTGTTAAGAAGGGAGGAAGGAAATCCTGTGATACATCTGTTTCTCATGGATTAGATTCAGTGGGAATGAAAGAATGCTGGGCTTTTATTTTTGAAAAATTGACCAATATTAAAAGTAAATCAAAATCGAAAAATCTCCACCCTGTGTTTTGAATTCTGTGAAGTCAGAAAAACAGTATTAAAGCAGAAATGTCCTGTAACATGTCCCATGAGCAATACAAATATATAATGAAAAGCCTAAATTAGAAAACTATATTCTACGTAGGGGAGTTCAGTGAAGTCCTTGCTAGAAAATGACCTTCTTAACACATAGAGTCTTAAGACTGCCAAATGCTGGATTAAGAACCACAGTTGAATCCCAATTAATTAAAAAAAAAGTCAATGTATTAAAAACCCAAACATAATGGAAGGTCTATAGACCCTGACAATGTAGCTTGCAATTCATGATTGTTTGGTCTATGAAGGGAAATAATTTATAATTTAAAAAGAAAATACATCTTATGTTCCAAGGAAGACTAAAACATACATTGAAAACCCCGAGCATGTCAGTGTCAAATTAGAATGTCAAGTACCTTAGTGTCAACTTGGTTTGTTATATAAATAGATATTATACATTAAGAACATGTTTTCTGTAACAAAATGGAATGGCTCTGGACAATATAAAAAGGATTGATCATATGCATACCTTAAGAATTGGTAGTAAACCAGGGCTGGGGATATAGCTCAGTTGCATATAAACATAATTTTGTTGATATATAACCATACCCACTTAATGCCATTGAACTATACATATTAATGATGTGTTAAAATAAACTTTATATTATGTATATTATCACAATAATAAAGTACAAGATGCATGTAGTGGCAAAAAAAAAAAAAAAGAAGAAGAATTGGTAGCATATTTTCTTACTAAAATAATTAAAAACACTTTGATGTTAAATATTTCCCTTGACTAAAATTTTATCATAACTTATTAATATAGATGTCAGAATGTCTATTTTTATCCTGAAGAATCACCAAATACAGAGGTTGCTTAGTCCTCCTTTTCCATCCACACTGCTCCAGTCTCTCCTTTCTCCTTTACACACACACACACACACACACACACACACACACACACACACAATTATTTAATCTAAAATCTTATACTTGATTATTTAATCTAAAATCTTAAAGAATTTTCTGGAGCCAGAATATGTTTTAAGGTAGTAATTTAGAGCAATTAAAATATTACTTTAAAAAGACCACAAAATCAAGCCAAATTGGAAGTCCTTACATCCAATGATAAACATAGAAATGGCAATCAATTTTGACCAAGTGGGGCTGGAGTAGTGGCTCAGTGGTAAGAGTACTTGCCTAGCAAGTGTGGGGCCCTGGGTTTGATTCTCAGCACCACATAAAAATAAGCGAATAAAATAAAGGTCCATCAACATCTAAAAAATATTTAAAAAATTTTTTTGACCAAGAGTCTTCATAAATGAATGTCTAGGGCAAAACGATTAAAATTTCATTAACTGATCCAACCCAGCCATGAAGGTTTCTGAGGAATTCTGAAATGATCTATTGGGAGTTGTTCTCAGTTTACTGATAGAGAAATGTTACAGAGATGCCTAAGTTAATTGTTTCTTACCAGTGGAGTCTAGTCTGTTAATACCATAAACTGCCTGGCTGTGAAACATCCAGAAGTGTCCATTGTTGCAGGAAAGAAGGCAGGAACTACATGGAACAATCACATGATAACCTACAATGTTTCCACTAAAAAACAAAAGTAAATGTTATTAGATACTATGTAATATCTGGCCCATAGATTCAGTTTTATGTGCTAATGTAAATAGACCATATAATTTAGACCCCCATTTCTTCCAAATTACTCCCACTGCTAGGATCTTTGGGATTGGAATTAATTATCAATTGGGAAAACAGCCTGCAAGTTAAGTACAATAATACTAACAAATTTTTGTATTTCTTTGCTAGTATAATTTTTCCTCCAGAAGCTAGCTTCTGGATGTGATTTGTTCTGGAAAGTACAAATACAAGGTTGTTATTTGTTCTGTAAAGTACCCAAAATTGATGTATAGAAATACAAACAAAATATATTAAATACACTCAGATGTAGGGTAAAGGTTTTTGCTATCCCCAGGACCATGGCAAATTGGGTTCTTCTATGTTCTAGTTCCATGCCAGCACCTAAAAACTGTTTCAGCAGATGGAGGAGTAGGAAGACAGCATGAGTCCCTGAAAACCAAACACAAGATGGTTGCTCTAATTTTAGTTTCAGTGTTTTTTTTTTTTTTTAAGGAATTCAGAAATAAAGCAAAGCCTCAGCCTCTAGAGAAAGTTGGAAAAAGTTTTTACTGTCTTCAGTATTATCCAGTTGATTGTAAATACCTCACTCTTTCTCACACACTCAATTTTTAAAAAACTACCTAGTCACATAATAGAGTGAACATATAGGGGATGTTTGAATTAGTACTTTTTAAAAAATACAAAATAGCGGTGGCACACGCCTGTAATCCCAGCACTTTGGGAGGCTGAGGCAGGAGGATTGCGAGTTCAAAGCCAGCCTCATCAATGGCGAGGCACTTAGCAACTCAGTAAGACCCTGTCTCTAAATAAAATACAAAAAAAGGGCTGGGGATGTGACCCAGTGGTCAAGTGCCCCTGAGTTCAATCCCCGGTACCACAAACAAAACAAAACTAAAACAAACAAACAAACAAACAACAACAACAACAAAAAAAACAAAATAAACTGTTTCTACCTTGAATTGTAAAAATTCTTACTATAGCTTGGTGTTATCCTGTGAGATGTGGGAGTCAGTCACTTTTGTGAGACCCTATAAAAAGTACCATAAAAGTACCAGTCTATTTAAAATATGTCTTCTGATCATCACTTGCTTACAAGGCAAACAAATGAAAACATAAGCTTTCTTGGATCAGGGCTGACAATTAATTGTAAGACTATATTGCAAGAGTAAATCTATGGCTCTATTCTATTCTATTCTATTCTATTCTATTCAGTCTCTCAACTAATGTTTTTTGAGCACCTGTTATATGCCAGGTATTGTTCTATACTAGGAATCCAGTCCTTTACTAAATTCTTAATCTCATGGGACTAACGTTCTAGTGGGAATATATCAGATCTTTTGCTCCGTTGTTAAAAATCCCTTCGATGGCCCCCCCATTGGCCAAAAAAGAAAATAAAAACCCAGTCACACCAAGGTCAAGATCTGTGCTGTCTAATACAATAGCCACTAGCCCCATGTGGCTATTGAGCACTTGAAATGTGGCTGGCCTAATCTGAAATATGCCAAGTGTAAAACGTATACCAGATTTCAAAGACCAAGAACAAAAAATAGAATGTCTAATTTCTTCTTAATAATTTATGTTGTTTATGGTTACAATAATATTTTAGATATGTTGGATTAAGTAAAATATACATATTTAAATAATGATATATATTTAAGTTAAAATTAACTTCACTTGTTTAATTTTTAAAAATATTACTAGAAAAATTTAAATACATATGCGACTTCAGTATTTCTATTGGACAACCCTGCTCTAGATTAAATGGGTTCTTTAACCTGTTCATACTGTCTTCCACCCATGTGCACATCTAAGTCATACTGACCATCATCTTTTTATTCCTTTAACATGTTAAGTTTCTTCTTACCATGGGCTCTTTGCATTTGCTATTCTCTCTGTCTAGAATTCTGTCTCTTTCTCATTCTTCAGGACTCAACTCCAATGTGACATCTTTATGAGATGGCTTCCCTGACAATGATATCTAAAATAACTCTCACCTACTTTCCCAACTTGTATTATTCTCTACCACTTACTATTATTATTATTATTATGTACTTTGGAGTACTTCCCACCATATTAAAGATATTATTCATTTAAATATCATAATGATTGACCATCTTCCCACTAGTATAGAATCTACACAGGCCAGTGACTATCTCAATTACTATTGTATTTCCAGTCCCTATAATAATGATTAGCACGTTAGGCACTCAATATAACTATTGTTTGAATGAACAAATTCAGAGAGTCATTAGCACAAAACAGTTTGCTTATTTAAATGATTAGCATTATAATTTGTAATTCAACCCCCATTTAAATGAGAAAAACCTCAAGTTTTCTCTATAATAGGAATAATAACATAGATCTGTCTACCTCTCAAAATATAATAGCTCTCTTCTATGTTTTATTTATAGTTTATCAAGCCTTTTAACATTCATAATTCATTTCATCTTCACAACGATTTTATAGGGTAAATAAGAAGACATTTAAGTTTCTATCTTAATAAGATAGAAATTAAGTAAGAAAACAGGGGTTTAGAGATTTAGAGGTTTAAGGAATTTACCTAAGATCATATAGAGAGTAAAGGTAGGGCAAGGGCTCAAATATGATTTTTATGACTATAATTCCCAGTGTTTCCATCTAAACTACACTGTCTTATTTTGGAAAAACAAACAAACAAAAAAATCAGATACCTGTGAGTGCACTTTGAAAAATTACAAAATCATATACAAACTTAAAGTATCACAGACCTTTTTAAAAAATAGATCTAAGTAACAAATGGTGTTTCAATGGCTCATTGCATGGGTTATATCAGTGTTCGTTGCAGTCCACTGAACCTTTCTCTGTGCTTTGCTGTCAACATCCATCTTCCAAACTTAGTCTGTCTAGAATAGTGCCACAAATTACCATTTCAAACATGCGATGTCCTTAAGTTTACAGTTGCAGATTTCGGTGAAATAGCATCTTCCAATGAAGTCCACTGCACTGGGAAATGAAAAAGTTTACAGTAAAATATGCTTTTAAAAAACTTTGTGGCAAAAAAACAACAACAAAAAATTGAGCATGTGAATTTTCAAGTATATAGTTCAAAAGTGTTAAATATAGTCACATTTTTGTGTAATAGTCTCCAGATCTTTTTCATCTTGCAAAATTGAAACTCTAAACTTATTATACAATATAGCTCCTTATTTTCCCTCCCCTCATTTCTTGGCCACCACCATTCAATTTTCTGATTCTATGAATTCAACTACTTTAGATACTTCTTATAAGTGGAATCATAGCACATTTGTCTTTTTGTGACTGATTTACTTCACTTAGCATAATGTCCTCAAAGTTCATCCATTTTGCAACATGTGACAGGATTTCCTTCCCTTCAAGACTGAATAATATGCTATTGTGTATATATATATGTGTGTGTGTATATATTCATACATACATACATATGTAATTTTGTTTATCCTTTCATTAGTTGAATCAATGGACATTTGGATTATTACTAATGTGAATAATGCTGTTATGAACAGGACTGTGCAAATACCTCTTCAAATCCTGCTTTGAATTCTTTCAGGTATTATACTCAGAAGTGGAACTACTGGATCATATGGTAATTCTTTTTTTTTGGGGGGGGGGGTGTGGTAACCAGGGATTGAACTCAGGGGCACTCCACCACTGAGCCACATCCTTAGCTTATTTTGCATTTTTTTAGAGACAGGATCTCACTGAGTTGCTTAGTACCTTACGTTTTGCTGAGGCTGGCTTTTAATTTGCCATCCTCCTGCCTCAGCCTCCTAAGCCACTAGGATTACAGACGTGTGCCACAGTTCCCAGTTTCATATGGTAATTCTATGTTTAATTTTTTAAGGAACCACCATGCTGTTTTCCATATTAGCTGTACAATTTTTCATTCCCACAGTATGGAAGTATTCTAATTTCTATACATTCTCATATCAAATGTACATTTAATTGCAATTTAGTACAATTTTTATAAACCCAAAGAACCAAGACTCTAAAGTAAAATTATAATATATTTTGTAAGAGTTAATTAATATTTGTAAGCTCACTATAAACATCTGGCAAACCTTCTATTTAAAAATCTTTTTTAAAAAAATATTTATTTATTTGCTTTAGTTGTACATAAATGCATTGCATTTATGTTTATGTGATGCTGAGGATCGAACCCGGGCTGCTCACGTGCTAGGCGAATGCTCTACTGCTGAGCCACAATCCCAGTCCCCTATTTAAAAATCTTATGTGTTCACTGATTCACACATATCTCAGCACATTAACCCATCACTATTATAACTCTGACAAGGAAGAATAAACAATAGAAAAGATCTGATTCTATTGCAAAAGTTAGTCTAACTTTCACTGTGTCCTCCTATTATCAGTTATTGCAAAGCTAAAAAATTAAAAAATTTAAAAAATTGTAACTATGTGCTACTAAAAAGAAAAAGCACTAGACAATAAATTTTTCTTTTTTGCAGCACACATGTGCACACATACACACAAACTCAAAATATTAATGCATTTATTCCTGAAATAAATGAATTTTTGGCTTTGCAGTTAGGTGTGACTATACTTCCAATTCACAAAAGATTTCAAGGAAGGAAGAGTCTGTAGCTTTATTTGGCTATATTTAAAAACTTTAAAAGTTTTGTCATTACCATGAACTTTGTTTTAAAAGAATTAGGGCAATTAGCCTGCTTTCTTCCAAGTCTGTGTCCAAAGAATCGAAGAATAGCTATCCATTAATATTTTTTAAATAATTACTTTCATCTTAATAATAAAGTTTCAATAAAGAACAAAAATCTTGGAAATCACATAGCGCACACACACATATTGATTATGGAAAGAAAAAATTCTTTTAGAGCTAGATAAAGGTATATTTGCATCAAATAAATGGCTATTTTACCATACAGGAAGGAAATTTTAAGGACTCTTCACTCAAAAGTGGGAAGTGGCTGAAATCAAATTTTAAGAGCTCAATTATGCAAACTATAATATCCAAAATAGGCTTTATGGGGAATAAAAATAATTTTAACACTAAGTCTCCACTTTTCTCACATAAAAATCTATTTTAGTCTCTCTCACTAGCGAAAGAGCAAAGAGAGATTAAAGAAAAGAATACTGGGGAGCTGATTCCGTATGCTAATTGCAAATAATAGTGGAACTGGAAAAATATGAACACCTATGTGACTTCTTTTCTCCAACACTACTGAGACTCTTGCCTGAATGTACTTTGAGTCTAGGTCACGAAATTGATTTAGTGACATAGGACGGTTATGCAGGGCATTGAGCTAGGGATCCAACTTAAGAGAGATGTGTGGCCACGTGACCTTAATTGAACTAGAAGCATTACATCAGGACTGACCACTTTGGCTAAACCACAGGCTTTGTCCAGACAGTCTGCCCACTTAGATATATTCCAAAGTGATCATCAGACGTTTGGGAGTGGCTGGAACATCAAATGATAACCTCCTAGTTGACTCCCAGAGATCCAAGCCATACACTTTCCCCATTTAGTTAAAGACTACCGTTGCCCCCCTCTAGCTTGACTTACTTGGTAGGAGGGATGTCTGTAGAGAAAAGGTCTATGTCAGTATCAGCCAGCAAAACAGCCTTCATTCCCCTAGAGCTGAGCACTTGTTTACAGAATTTGCAACACAGGATGGACACGCATCTGTCCTTGAAACTACAACTGCTTGTAGACATAGCGTCCCACGAAGGATGAGGTGCGGGGTTTTGAAAAAGGAAACAAGAGCGATACTCTTCCTACTTTGAGCCTCCCAGGCTAAAAACCAAGTCACGAGGCCTTGAGTTCTTATAAGTCCTAAAATTGGGAAGGAAAAGAGTCCTTTCCTGTTTTCCCAGTGGAAGGGTAGGAGTAATATTTATTGATCGGTAATGGGGTGGGGGCAACAAATTTGGCTCCCTTTTAACTTTCGGAGAAGGGGAGTGGCGTTAGAGGTGGGGAGAAGGCAAGTAGAGTTTGCAGGGAAATTTTGTCATAAACTTTCCCTTTATGCGATCCGAGAGGATTCTCTCCTCTTTAGCTTCCGCCCCTTCAGCAATTCCCTCAAGCTTCTCCTGCAGTCTATTTTATTTAGAGCTTCTCTCTAACCACGTCCCCAAGCCCCTCCTGTGGAGCTCTCCAATTTCTCCCTCTTTTCCCCCGCCACCTCTTCCTAGGATTCAGAACCCTTCAGCTTTTCCACCGGGACGACCCTGGCTCTCCTCAATCTCCCGTTCTCCCGCGACTCTCCTCAGCTCTGCTCGGCCGCGGGCTCTGCTCTTAGCATCCCCGGCCCTCAGCGTGCTCGCGCTTGCGCCGTCTCTCGCGTCCTCCCTCTCTCAGTTTTCCCTCGCGGTCCCCTCAGGTCTCTCCCACAGCGGCTGCTCCCTGAGCGAGCGGTGGTGCTGGTAGGGTGGGGCAGGGGTCGCTTTTTAGGCTCTTTCGGCGCTGGAGTCTGTCACCGAACACGTCGTTTTTTGCTCCTTCTTCCGCTTTCTCCGGCTGTCAGTTTGAATTGCCAGCGCGTCGCACCGATTGGGAGAACTAGAGTTCGCCCAGGTCGCGCATTGGCAGGTCTCCGGCCTTCCTCTGATGAGACCTCAATGGCTTGGAGACCGTACGCCCCGCCCCAGTAACGGTGCCGAGATTAGATAGGCTTTCTGGTTGGCCACGCTTGGCTCCGCCTCCTATCTCATTGGTGGATTTCGGGAGGTTCGGGAAAACCCTCCTCCCGCCCTGGGGGTAGTGGCAAGGCACGCCCTTTCACGTTTTTTATTGGGAGATGTTCTACAGTCCCCCTCCTACTTCTCCTCTCTATTGGCTAAAAGAACCCACCAACGCCCCTCCTCCCTACCCCAGTCCAATTGGTCGTGGCTTTTCTCAAGAGTTTGTGTTTGGTTGTCCGTTCCATCTTAATCCCGCCCATCAGGTCTACTTCAGGATTCGACAGCCCCAGGAGGAGCTTACTCTGGAGCCACGCCTCAGCAGTGAGTGTTAGTCACGCCTCCAAGTTTCGTAGGCTCCTCCCCTTGCCCCTGGTCTTGAGATCAGCTATTCTTATTGGCTGGATGCCCCATCGGTCGATAGAAAGCGGGCGTTGATTGGTAAAGGGGTGGGTTCTGCTTCCCGGCGGGGTCCTGCGGAGTTGGCGGAGGCTCCTCAGGGGACTGGGGGGCCGATCTGCGTAGAAGCGGGTGGTGGGGTAGAGAGGGGAGGAGAGCTCCGAGTGGGAAGTGGAGCCAGGGGCCCGAGACCCGTCGCGTCAGAGCCAGGTAAAGGCTCCTTCCCTCTCCCCTTCCTTCCCTACTTCCAGGCTTGAGCACTGACCGAACAAACCCGGGCTGGGGCGGGAAGGAGAAGGCGCGGATGCTCCTCGCGGCATCGCCTTAGCTGTGTGGCGCGCCTGGAATCCCTCAGCCCGGCCCCCCCTCGCCCCCAACCCTCTCCAAATCTCCCAGTACAGCCCATAATACTTCTCAGGACTGCATGTCTCTCCGCCCATCACCGCACTGCCTGAAATTCTGTCCTGGCTTACTTATCGCAGCGCTGTCTGCATCCAGCCCCCTTCCCTTTTCCTCATCACACCGGCAGCCTGGGTCCACGTTGGGGCAGCCGTCATTGGGGTTGCCGGTGATCATCGGCTGGCTTCTTCCCCTGTCTCCAAGTTCTGGCAGAAAGCCCAGGTCACGGACCGGGACCAAGAAGGATGGGTGTTCCGCACAGCTTCCGGGGCTCTTTCCTTGTCCTATCCTCCTGGCCCGCTCTGAAGGGCTCCTCCTCACCCACTCCGGTTCCCAGACCCGCTTCTCGGTACCAAAGTTGCTAACATCCTTGCACTTCACGTAACATCGCAGCCCACCAAAGTCTCCTAACTGCCCCTTACTCCCAAGGCCATCCTCTCCTAGCCCTCTCCCGGCTTTCCAAGCTTATGCAGCTCTAGTTGTCTCCGGGCTCTCGTCCAGCCTCAGGACCCCACCTCACAACTGCCTCCTCGCTTCCTGCTAGCCTGAACCACGCCACCTCTACTCGCTCTCAACCTCCCTCAGTGCGGCTCTTCCTCCGGCCCGGGAAGTGGAAGATACTCGCGGAACCTCCTCCCGGCGCCCTGAGGGAGGAAAGGGGCAGCCAAGGAGGGAGGGTCCCCGCTGCGGCGCGCCAGGGAACCAGACGCCGGCCTTCGCGCTCCCGCCTGTTTCCCTCCGGCCTCCCGGGCCTTGGCTAGGGAGGTATCTCCTCCGGCACCTCCTCGCACAGATCTCTCCCCACCCCCAGACTGGGATTGGGTGCGGTATCTGGGATTCCTGGGCTTGAGTGACAAAAAATATTGGGGATGGCATTAAAGTCACTCTCGTCCCTGGTTTGGGGGGAGGCAACGGCTGCCTTCCGTCCCCCATCCCCCGGTTTTCCCGGTTCCGACCCTCGCCTCTAACCCGTTTCCTGCTTCTGCCGACCACATTGTTTTCCTGGATATGTCCCGTGCGGAGCAGGCTTTTTCCTGCAGATCCCCCCACCCCCCAACATTTTGCTGCCAAGAGAAGCTAGTAACCAAAAACAAAACAACTGGGAGGAGGGGCGGGAAGGGAAGAAAAGTTGTGCCCTGGTGGTTTGTCCCTCTCCGGCTTTGATCCCTTTTGATGTCCAGGGAGGTTCCCCAGTCAGGGGTCAGGGGCCGCGTCGCGGGCAGGGCGAGAGGGCCCCCTTGGGCTGGCGGCTGCCCAGTGCTGGCGGAGCTCGGGAAGCCGCCGAGGTGCCGCAGTCCCCGCCCGGAGCTCCGCGTTCCCGCCGCAGTCCCCGCCCGGAGCCCGCGCAGGCGGCTGCTCCAAAGTGTTTTCTTTCAGCCTTAAAACAAAATCCGGTGGGAGCTTCCTTCCTCCCCACCTCGCTGGGCTGGGCTCTGCTGGCCAGGCAGCGTTTGGCCGAGATGAATGGGCCCTGGCCGGGCTTGGAGCGACGTCCCCAACCCCACCCCCGCTGCGATTAGGATCTGCTCTTGGGTTGATCGCCCCCTCCCCCTTTTCCTGCATTTACAGGCAAGTGAACCGGAGCAAACGACTTCCGATCCAGTCCGCGCTGCTGCGGCTCCCGTTTGGGATTTGATTTGCAGCATCTTTGAGCCTGTACGAAAAAAAAAAAAAAAAAAAAAAAAAAAAAAAAAAAAAAAAACCGCGAAGCACGCCCAGCCCTCCCCCGGCACCCCGATACAAACCCACTCCCTCCCAGGGACATAGCTGGGCGCGTCCACACCCCCGCACCCCCACACCATGTTGTGCGGAAGGACTTCCACTCCCCGCCTGTGTCGTTGATGTCAGACCCCAGGCCAGGCTGCGGGCGCTGCCGTTCTCCAGGCTAATGCTGAGGCTGCGGCTCCGGCTTTAGCACAGGAACCAGTCGCCGCTGTACTCGGCCCCAGCGCCCACCGTCTGCATGTGCCCGCCGTAGTCGCCTGCTCAGCCCGCGCTCCCCGGAGCGCTGGAGACCACCGCGGGGGGCCCCTTCTGCCCTTGGGAGAATCGGTCTTGGAGGTATTGATTTTTTGGTTGGATTTTTCTCCTGGATCTATCAATTCACAATTCGAATTTGGAAGAAAGAAGGAAAACATGACGTCTCCAGCCAAATTCAAAAAGGATAAGGAGATCATAGCAGAGTACGATACTCAGGTCAAAGGTAAGGGCTTTGAAAAATGGCATAATGTATATGCTCTATGGACTGGTGAGGCATGCATTTCCACCCTGATTTGCAGGCTGTTCATTTCTTTGGGTGGAGCAGGTGGGGGCAGGCTGACCCCAGAGGTGGTTTATAGATGGGTCCAAGCCTCTTAAGGATGGGCAGTGCCAGGGGCCACAGGCACTGGTAAGGAACTCCAGTGGGCTTTAGGAGTGTCTTTGTGGGGATGGCCATTATTTTGGCAGCCCTTTCCCCCAGGCTGGACAGGATGGGGGGAGGGGCACGAGGTTCTTGGAGAGAGAAAGGTGGCAATTTGGCACTCACCTCCCCTGTATGGGTCAGGTTTCCTTGAAGGACAACTGAAATCTGACAGGTGTTTGGACATTTAATTCTGAGGTTGAAGGGGAGTCCTGACAGAAGGGCAACCTTGAGAAGGTGTACCATTTAGAGAGCCCTGGGAGAGGCGGGGTTTTTTCTAATGCACTACGTTAAAGCCTGAGATTTGTAATGGTACCGTTCACAAAAGTCCCTAGCCATATTGGGTGCACCTTGTACCTGCTCTGTCCCTGGTCACCCTGCATACAGTCAGAGATCAGAGAACAGAAAAAATAAGGCCATCCACACCCTGTCTCCACCCTTACCTAAAGCTGAATAGAGTTGGGATATTAGGGTTTCAGGGTGGTGCTGATTCTGGAAAATGGGGAGACATAATTTTTAAGCCCTTCTGTGTTGTTGACTTATGCTCTGGAATACATGCTTTTAAAGCCCCATTTCCCTCTCTGCAAAATGTAAAGGGTAAAGCAAAATGTGGACCTGGAGAAACCAAGTGACCTGTCTTCATCCAGTCCACTGCCTGACTTGCGTGGTCTGTCAGAGCCCATACCCAAATAGGCTTTTCTTAGCCAGCATTTCCCTTAGGAGGGTTCCTGCCTGTGAAAGAGACCTAGCATGTGTTTGTGCAAGGCACTGGCTCTTCCTGACCAGTCCCTAGAAAGAGCCATGCTGCTTCAGCCCATTGAGACCCTAGCTGGGGAGTAGGAGAGGTGGTTGGCCTTGAATGTTACACCACATGGTTGGAGCTCTGGGTTTTCCTTTGTTTCAGAGTACAGAAGGAGGGGCCCCTCCTTCTTTCCCTGCACCAATGCAAGGAGACCTTTTCCTATCATAGAGGACTTGGGAAGGGCCTTGTCTCCCTTCTAATGATTGCCTGAGGTGGGGGTAGAGGTAGTGTGTAATGGGCATCTTCCTTATCTCTTGGAAGGTTGGAAGGTAGTTTGAAGTACCCATTGTGTCTGCAGGATCTTTTGTATGTCATCAGTTTGGTCAATGCTGGAGGTGCCCTGAGGGACCTTCTATCCACTTGCTGCTGCAAATATTGGTAGGTTTATTACAGAGATGGGGGAGTTGACTGATTGATAGCTTCAGTTGGGCTGGGATTGAGAGAGGTGTGGTTGTGAGTTATAATTGAGGTCTTGGCCTCTTGTCACTGTTCATAATCTGGGCCTGTTTTTGTAAACAATAGGCCACTGGCCTCTGTGTCCTGTCCAGATGCACTTCATTCTGCTCTTGGAATTCCCTCTGCAGTTATGGCCAGATATGTCATTCTTTCTTTCTTTTTTCTTTTAATATATCCTATTCTTAACTGTTGCCATAGGGAGTGTTAATAACTTTGACTTTCCCAGATTTCTCTCCAGAAGCACACTATTTGACTAAGGTGCAAAGTGATTTTACATGCTTATTTTTTGGAAGGTTTAAGGCTGATAGGTGTTAATAGAACCTGCCAATTTCTTATTGGTAAAGGATTTCTCACGAGTGTCTCAAAATTAAACACTTAGTATATTTACAAACATTGCTCATTGAGATGATGTAATGCAGTCAGCTATTTGGGGTTTCTCTTCAACCTTACCACAGCAGGAGACTGTTTTGCTCCAATATTTTTCTGTTGACACTATTCAGGATCATAGAATTTTATAGGTGATTGAACATTGATGTCTTCCTCAGATAAGATGCCCAATGAATGCTTAGGGAACTGATCTGGTTTAATTCCTTATTTTATAGCTGAGGAGAAAACAGAGAACAGAAGAGGCTTGTCCAAGGTCACCTAGTAAGGTGGTAGGAGATCTGAGGCTAGAAGTAGGTTTACTGATTTCCAATTTCCTATTCCGTGTCTTTACTATGAAACATCATCTAATCAGGGTGGGGAAAAAATTTATCTTAAGGAGCCAAAATATGCCAATGAATAATAGTGATAATGATAATACTTTACATTTTGGGTGCTTATTATGTTCTATCCTGTTTCAAGTGCTTTACATGAAATGGTCTTATTTAATCCTTATATCAATCCAGAAAGTGGGTATTATGGTCATATTCTATTCAACACATGAGGAAACAGAGACTCAGAAAGGATAATAGGCCTTTCCAAGGTCACACAGCTGGACTGTAGCTTTAATCATGGGCTATTTATTGAGTGCCTATTATGTGTTCTGGGGGCAGCCTATATAGCAGTGAAGAAGGCAGGATCCAAACCCTCATGAAGCATACATCCTAGAACTTATACTCTGGAAGAGCAAAGAATTTTGAAACAAAGAATCTGGATTCAGGGTTGACTCTGCCCCTTCCTATCTGGAAGCTCTTCTATCAGAATTATGGGTTTTAGCTCTGTATGTGTTCTGTGAGGCTCACATGCTGCCAGCCTTATACAGCCTTTCTCTTACAGATGCCAAGATAAAAGAAGAAATTTGCTGTAATAGCAAAACAGTTTGGATTGGTGCTTAAGAGCACAGGTTTGAGTGAAAGGGGTCAGGGTTTAAATTTCCATTCTGTCACTCATTATATGATTTGTTTGAGCCTCAGTTTCTTAATTTGGAAAGTAGGGAAAATGGTATATATTTCCTAAGAGAGTTGTGGGAGTCAATGAGCTAGTGTATATTGATCACAGTATCTGGCCTGTGTTAATGTTGAAGGATTGTATAGCCTTCCTTCTTGCTGTCTTGGGTTGGTTGGTAAGCCTGCATATTGTATTCATTCTCAAAGCACCAGTTGTTAAATGATAGGAAATGAATCTAGAATTGAAACTTGAGTTCTAAATTCATCTAGTTAGCAACAAAAGGCATTTTGTGCCTGTCATTTCAAACTTTTGGATATCAGTTTCCTTTTCTGCAAAATGAACAGGTAAACTGTCTAAGTGTTGGCTACTGTTGTTCGGTATGTCCCTGGCCAGAGTCTTGGGTCTGCTGTTCAGTCAGGATGGTTTGAATCAAGTAGTTTCTAAATGGACTTCTTGGGACCTTCTATCCTGTGGTTTTTGCCTCCCCAGAAACCACCTGCTTTCATGTGCCCTGAAGAACTTCTGAGACTGTAGCCCCAGTGCCACCCCAGTGTGGTTTTATGAGGGGTGCTTACATCCTTGGTCAGCCTGCTATGTAGCCGCCTTCTTAAAAACCATCATTGTTTCTGGTTTGTGGGTGTTCAGATTCCTTTGAAAGTTCATGCCTCTCAATGTCAGACTGGAAAGCACTAATATATTTAATCTTTTCACATAGCTTTTCCAGTTTGCAAAACACTTTCATATACATTAATCTCTGAATATTCTTGAAAACCCTGGTCAGATTCATGGTCATAATCTGGTGCCTTTGGCCTCTATTCTGTTAGCTTCTTTGCTGGTACTTATCAGCAAAAGGTGATGAGATGCAGGACGTGGTACCAGACATGCTAGGCTGGGTGGTATTTGGGTGAATTCCTAGCACTGCCTACAGTTCCAGGTATTGTCCTTCCTTATTCAAGGTTCCTTTTGCTCTACCTACTCCATACCTTGAGTTTTTGCAGTCTCCTAGAAAGCTTGAGATACACAGTTAATGCAAAGATTCCAGGAGGAATAGTCTCTGTGGCACTGTGTGCTAAGCAGTCAGCTTCTCTGTTTTGAGAAAATTAGGAGACTTCTCTCTCTCTCTCTCTCTCTCTCTCTCTCTCTCTCCCCCCTCCCCCCTCCCTTTCTCCCCCCCTCCCCCCCATGTCTTAGAACAGTGTGTGTGCACCACAGAACTGAGAAGTGAGTTTTTGTAATTTCCATCTGGAGCATTTTGATAGAAAAAGTACAGGCCTTTGCCTAGAACAATTTAACCCTTTCAGGACCCTTTGGGAGGTAGAGATGAAATTTCAAACTCTAGTCATGTTGTGTGTGCACTGGTGCTTGGAAATGCTGATTGCTCGTATTTAACAAGCTTGTTCCCTAGGGAGGTCTGAGCAGTTCCTCACTCATGCCAGCAAAGGTCTTCTCCCCAAGCTTCTTTCCTCCCAGCCCCTGCCTCCACTCCCCATGGGAGCTTTAAATATAATCAGTTTATGAAAAGCTGCAGTAAAACATCTTGGAATCCCCATGCAGTTTGCTATCATCTTCCTGCGAGATGGCTGAGGGTTCTTGCCTTGTGCAGGGAACATAGAGATGTTGTAGTGAGGTAAACTCTTGCAGGAAAAGGAAGCTCTTGGAAAAATACAAGCACTGCATCTCAGAGTTGCAAGACCCCAGAGAAGGTGGTAGGCTAGGATCCAGGGTATGCTGTGGGCTGTGCAAAGTAGCAATGCTTGGAAACCGTGTTCAGGGTAGTCCTTAGCTTTGCCAGTGTCTGGTGTTCTTTGGGAAATGGGAACAGAAATTTCTTTTGGAGAAGTCCATCATTGGGTAGTTATGGCCTCATCTGTCTTGTGCCATACAGATCGAAAGCTTAGACAAGCCCTGAGCATTTCTCTGCTATCAAGTTCACAGACTGCGACCTGGCCCTGATGTACAGGCAGGTCTATCCCCTTTTAACATCAACTGGTGTTCAGACTCTGACTCTTAAATTCCTGCTGTCCACTCCAGATAAACTGAGCTGTCCAGTGGCTCCTGTAGAGTTCTCCTTCCAGATAAAGGTTTTCTTCATGGGCATCATGCTTCCCTCACACACACTAGACCTCTGAGGACTATGTTAGGAAAATGCTGTCACATTCAGGGGAAAAGGAATCAATTTGTGGGTTTCTGCTAGCAATAAAATTCAAGAGTACAGTTTTAATCTGGTGTCGGAATTGACCTTTCAGAGAATCTGGGGAAGTTACCTTTGCAGAGATTTGACTTAAAAATAAATAATGATAGCTCTTTAAAGTTATTTTTAAAAATTACAAAATAATACCTTTTATGATAATGTATAGGAACTCACATTTTTCTCTTTTTCTTTTTAATTGTGGTGGTAAGATACACATAAGATTTACCATCTTAACTATTCTGAAGTATACAGTTCAGTGACATTAAGTACAGTAGCATTATTATGCAACCATTATCACCATCCACAGAACTTTTTTCATCTTGCAAAATAGAAACTGTACCCACTAAACAAGAACTCCCCTTCCTCCTGCCTTCACCCCCCAGGCAACCACCATTCTACTTTCTGGGTTAGTTCAGGTAAATAGAATCATACAGTATTTGTCCCTTTGTGACAAGTACCGTACTGTTTAATATGATGTCCTTGAGGTTCATTCATATTGTTGGCATATTAGAATTTTTTCCTTTTTAAAGCTGAGTAATATTCTGTTGTATGTATGTACCACATTTTGTTGATGGACACTTGAGTTGCTTCCAGTACTTATTCTTACTGTTGGTATGAGTTTAGGTGTATTTCTATTTTTCAGAAATGTTCTCTATACTAACATTTTATGAGCCTGTATATACATTTCTATATAACCACTTGTCCTGATAAATATTTTAGAGTTAAGGTTTTTAATACATGCATATATATTTTCATATTATGAATATTTATGTTCATAATATGAGTATTGTATATTATTAACAATAAAGTCATGCCTTTTAATAATTTTGTTACTAATCTTTTACTGTAGTTTTAGTAACTTTATTGACATTTAATAAACCATACATGTTTAAGGATACAACTTGATAACCTTTCACATATAGTATGCACCTAGGAAATTGTTACATCAAGATAGTGAAATAACCATTACCCCTAAAATGTTTTTTCATTATAATGTAGTGCTAATAAATGAGTATTATAGTAACCATGTTATGGAAAAGATGTTAGCTTAATGTGAAGTAAGTAAAGGGCAGGTATTCCTAAGTTTAACAAAGTAATAAATAAATAATGAGCCAAGCTACCCAGATTGGTTCCTGGAAAACTTGTTTTACCTTAATGAAAAAAGAGAGCTTCTCAGGGAAGTTGGGTTAATATTGAGTCTCAGTCATTGCTGTTTTTAGGGGAGTACAAAATGGAAAGAACAAGAAAGGGGGGGAAAAAGGTCTTGGCCATTTTAGGAGCTGACATGTGACAGTATCTATCTTCCTACAGACCTTGCTTGAACAAGTCCCCAAGGCATCACACCTCTTTAGAAAGGGTTACAAGTGAGCCAGATGCTAAGGGGAGGAGCTGGGGGCTCCCATGGGAGATCTGCCCAGAATGTTGGAAATATGGCTTCTTTCCTCTAATAATCGATTCCCAATTGCCTGCTGAATAAAGACCAACTTTCTCAGGTATACAGGATCTCTGTCCTCAGTCTAGAGCAACCTATCATTTCAACCACTTTTCTCATTTTACTTTAAGAGAACCGAAGGCCTATCTGGACTATTTGCTATTCTTTTAACACATCCACTATTAGCTATCAGTTTATTGTTTGTTTGGGGCTTACCATATACTAGGCATTATCCTAAGTACTTTATAAAGATTATTTTATAATCCTTACAGGAGAAATATAGTATTGCTATGGCATTTTGCTGATGAAGAAAGTGAGGTGTAGAACATTCAGTAACTTGCTGGGGTCTGCTCCTGGTGGAAATAGAACGGGAATTAGAACCTTGACAGTCACCAGAGTCTGAGTTCCGAGTGTTGCTCATAGAATGCCCCTTTCTCCCTGCCCTGCCCAGCCCAGGTCTTACCTAATGAAAATCCAGCTATTCCGGGATACCTTCCTTGATCACTGTGCTCTGAAATGACCCTTCTCTTTATTTTACTCACACAGCTCCCCACTTCCTTCCTTCCTTCTTTCTTTCCATCCTTCCTTCCTCCTTCCCTACTGGGAATTGAACCCAGAGGCACTCAACCACTGTGCTACATCCACAGCCCTTTTTATATTTTATTTAGGGATAGGGTCTTGCTGAGTTGCTGATGCTGGCTTTGAACTTGCAATTCTCCTGCCTCAGCCTCCCCAGGCACTGGGATTACAGCCAAGGCCACCGCACCATGCAAGCGTTTTTCTTATAGATTTCATATGGCATTGATCTATTACTGCCTCACGTTTGGAATATTTGTATTTCAGTGATCTATCTTCCATGAAGCTTCTTGTAGGAATGTTTTGAGGTACAGTGCAGTGCAAAGAATATAGATGTTAGAACATCCCTGACTTGGAGTCTTGTCAGACTTATCTCCTCTTTGACTTTGCTGAAATCATAAAATTTCTCTTTCAAGCATCCTCTTCTGTGACACAAAGATAACAGGGCCTACCTTGCAGTTTATTGCAAATGTACCTAAAGTACTAGCTTAGTGTATAACAAATATTAAATGCAAAATAAATACCTTATATTATGAGATCCCTTCAGATGGAAAACATTTCCAGAATATTTAAAAAAAATTTTTTTTGGATGTTGATGGACCTTTATTTTATTCATTTTTAAATATGTGGGCCTAGCCGGGCGTGGTGGCGCACGCCTGTAATCCCAGCACTTTGGGAGGCTGAGGCAGGAGGATCGCGAGTTCAAAACCAGCCTCAGCAATGGCGAGGCACTTAGTAACTCAGTGAGACCCTGCTTCTAATAAAATACAAAAAAAAAAAAAGGGCTGGGGATGTGGCCCAGTGGTCAAGTGCCCCTGAGTTCAATCCCCGGTACCAAAAAAAAAAAAAAATATGTGGGCCTCACATATGCTAGGTGAGTGCTCTTACCACTGAGCCACAACTCCAGCCCCTCCAGAATATTATTGTAGCCCAAATGCTGACTCTCAGTAATTATTTATTGACTATAATAATAAATGAATAAACAGATGACCTAGAAATAACTATTTCTTTTGGAAATAGTTTAATTTGATCTTGACAGTATGTTTTTGTACAGTATTACCAAAGTGATTGAAAAACAAACACCTGTCATTCTGCGAAGTTCATAGCATGAAAGACTATCTATATCCATCATTTCCCATGTACCCTGCTCATAGTTTATACCATCACAGAGCTGGTTTCCTGCCTCTGGTTTCCTTGCTATGTTGTGTTATGCCATGCTTCGCACTTTATGCATGCTGTGTACTCGCTCTTTGGATTGGGTCCTCTTCCTTGAACCTGGAAAATTTATTCATCGTTAAAGCCTGACTCAGATGCTATCACTTCCTGAAAGCCCTCCCTGCTTCACTGTATATCCTGGCTCTCTGTACAGTGATCTGCAGGGTATCCCAGCATCTCCCCTTGCTTTCTGCGCATGGCAATCAAGGGGCCCATAGCATCTCCTTGGCAGTGTCCTTGTGCACTTTGTATTATTGCAGTCATCATGTTACATTGTAATTTCTTTGTTTACCATCTCTTTATTTACAACTCACTGAGCATCTTTGGGATAGAACTGTCTTATTCATTTCCATGCGTCCAGCTTCTAGCACAGAATAAGCACTAAAATGTTTGTAAACATTCAAATGAACGGTTTTCTGAGTTATGGTTGGATGTGACAGTGCCACACTTCTGCAGTTATTCTTTTATTTAAAAAGAAAAAAGTCATTCCTTTTTAATATTACTCGGAATTCAAACTAGATGAAACATCCTGACTGTCATCAGTATACAAGGGTAAGTACAAACTGTATAGCACCATCCAGTTCCCCTATAAGTGGGGCATGTTTCTCCTTATTTATTAGCTCCCCCATCCTCTTTCGAATCACTGCCCTAGAGCTATACTTGAGTTGATCAAATTTCTTCGATCACATCTCTTACCTTGGAAACCAAGAAAAATATTAACTTTGAAATTCCCAGGAGTTTAAAAGAGAGGTAAAGCTTTCTTTGTAATTGAAGCAGAACACATTCCACACTTATCGGGGATTTATTCCTCATTTTTAACAGATATTCACAATCTAAATTGGAGAAAGTTTAGATCTGTCTTGACCAGGAGTTAAAACACTGTTGATTTGAACAGGGCACTGTTGGGATGGGTTTGGAGAGAGAGAGCTATTAGCTGGCCAGAGGCAGCTGTATGATCTGTGGTGAATGAGGAGGAAAGGTCCCAGGGGACAAACAGGATAACTCTCCCCTCTGGTTTTTCAAGTCATTTGGTATTTGGTAGCCTTGACCTTATTTCTGATAGTGAATGGATAGTCCTGAAATTATCATACACATTCTCAGGGAGGAGAAACAGCTGGGATTTGTGTGGCCTTCATTTTTGTGGGTTTTTTAGGATACCATAGGTTAGAGAGAAGGTAGTCTTTTTTTTTTTTTTTTTTTTTTTTTAAACATTTTCTTCTTGTATTAATCAGTGGACAGGCTACCTGAAAGGCATTGTGAAAGTCAGGACCTTGTCTTTCCTCTTTGAGTCTAGATCCTGTATTTAGAATCATGGCAGTGTCTGAATGCTCCCCAGGAGATGACGACCTCGCCACCAGCTGTGGGTGACTGGGTGGCCAGAGCTCCACAGGAAGACAAAGCACAGAAAACAAAGGGAACCAAAAGCATGAGCTGGCCAAGAGGCGACGTGCCATGAGCTTTAAAAAATACATCCTGTTTCTGAAGAGATGGCAACAATTTCTCCAAACACTGAGATCCTTTAGAAGTCTGTTCCCTTTTCTGTGTGTGTGTGTGTGTGTGTGTGTGTGTGTGTGTGTGTGTAGGGGCATACTGGGCCAGATAGTGGCAGATGGGTAAGCTGTTCTGTGGGAGGCATCTTGTCTGAAGTACTTATTCTGGAGCAATATTTCTTTTGGACCATGGGACATTTTATAACAAATTGAACTACACAGGATTCTATATAGGTAGAATGGATCTAAGACAGAGAGTGCTGGATTGGAAGGCAGAAAGTTTGGGTTCTAATTTGGCTTTGATTATGATTTGGGGAATAACTCAATTAAGGTCCCCAAATTCCTAGTTTCTTCATCTATAAAATAAGAACAGTTCTTGGCCCTCAGTAATGATTGATGATGATGATGATGATGATGATGATGATGATAGCCAATATTTATTGAGGGCTCCGGAAGTCTAAGCTCTGTTTTAAGTGCTTTACATATATTATCTCAAGAATTTCCTGACAGCTCTAAGAGGTAGCTACTGCTGTTATCCCCATTTTACAGATGAAGCAAAATGAGATTAAATAACTTGCTCCAAAGCACAGGCTGATTGAATACATTTTTGGGGGAGCACTGGGGATTGAACCTAGGGGCATTTTGCCACAGAGCTATATCCCCAGTTCTCCAGTTCTTTATTTTGTTTTTTCATTTTGAGACAGGGTCTTGCTAAATGGCTAAAGCTGGCCTTGCATTTGCCATCCTCCTGCCAACCTCCTGAGTTGCTGGGAGTATAGGCATTTGCTGCCATACCTGACTTTAACACTTTGGTGAGGCTCAAATGATAGAATTCATTTGAAAGCCTTTTAAAACTGTACAATGCTGAATGTTTAGTTGATTGTTGTCATTTTCTAGTCTCTTAATACAAAAAAGAGTTAGTACAGTCTTCTAAGTGTCTTCCTAGTAATACTTGCTTAACCTACCCATGCCTTTTTCTCATCTGGGAAATCAGGGATTAAATTAGAAAATTTCTAATATCCTCTCAGCTTTCCTTTTTCATGATTCTTAATTATTTGAGATATTGAAGATGATGATGTTGTCCCTTATAGGGCACATTTGTTGGTACAGAAACTGTTATGTTCTTGGAATGACACTCTCTGCATGGCTTCTGCACACATAGGATGAACCCCAGATGGTGGCAGAGTGGTGCTGGCATGAAGAGCAGTTGAAGCTATATTTGGTTAGGTATCATGATCTGATAGAAAGATGTGAGTCACAGAGAAATCCAAGGAATGGTTACTTGATGGAGCTGGAGGTGGACTTGTGAGTTGATCACTAGGACAATGAATGCTTTAATCAGGATAAATATATTAAACCTTGGATTTCTAGTAAGCTCAGAGAGCTCAAGTGAGAAAATGCCCATGTCACTGGTTTGTTTGGTTTTTCTCACTCCCCCCTGTTGGAGAAAATGGAATTTGTGTAATCCTTGGTATTAGAGACATTTATGTTATGTTCAGAACTTGGATTTAAAAGGAAGTTTGAGTGATTGTCTCTAATGAAAATTAAAGAAATGAGGAAATGGGAGGCGGGCTTTCAATCCCTCACATCTGGGCTGGGACAAACTAGGGGGAGGTGATGTAGATGTAGAACCTGTGTAGAGTTGACCTAGACATCTGGGCTGTGGAGGAAGTGACTTCAGGCCCTCCTAGGATGTAGGATGGCCTCTTGCCTCTTATATCCTTCTTCATGTGTTAGGCCCTTTGTCAACTAAGGAATTTCTCTGAGAGTTGTGATGAAGTATGCTGTAATACGGACTTGAAATGTTTTCATGTTTATGTTTGTTTTCTTTTCAGCTAATGAATAGGCTAAGTAACAGTCTGTTGTTTTAAAATGAGTACTATTAATAATAATGACAGCTCATATTTTTATCATTACAGCATTTGAAAAATATCGTTCTCAGGGAGGGAGGGTTGTAGGGTAATTGAGAACTAGCTACCTAATCTTGGACAAGCCAGTGCACCTTTGGGATTCTCAACTTCTCAGCTGAAAAGGGAAAAGATGGATTACTAGTTCCTTGCTTCATCATTTTTAGGACATATGACCAAAAAATGGTTAGCATAATGTGAATTGCCACATAGTCTTTATTTTTTTCCCCCTCTTTTATTTGTTCTACTTAGTTGCCACATAGAGTCTCCATGCTGATTGTTGTCCTGGGGAAAGGATAGAAACCAGAGAACAGATATTACAGGTTTTTTTAAAAACACATTGCTCTGACTCCTGGTTTCAGGTTTCAGCTTTAAGTGACATTAATAGGCTTTGTGTTTTGGGCATCCTTGGAGCCAATTGTGCCATATCGCTTGATCTCTCTTATTTATTCAGTGATTTGTGGTGATGTAAGTTATCTCAGCTCTTTGCTGTTAGCAATTTTAAACCAAACATCGGAGCATTTTGGGGAGATGACATCTGTTACTTTGATTAATGAGGTTCTTGATCTGGATATGTTAAGGCCAGTAACAACACAATTTTAAAACACCTGATCCACCTCCAGACTACAGTAGCACTCACACCGCCAGAGCCTGGATCGTATTGTGCCAGTTATTTCTTTCTAAGAGTAAGTGTGTGTGTGTGTGTGTGTCTGAGAGGGAGAGAGAGAGACAGCGCTTGCTTGCTTGCTTGTTTATATACTTTCTTCTATTCTTTTGGCCAGGGAGCAAGAATTGCCAGTCCAGAAATGCCAGCTTTTTTTTTTTTTTTTTTTTTTTTTTTTTTTTTTTGGATTGAGCAGCAAAAGAGTTAATAATTATCTGGGCAGAAACAGAAACCTCTCAAGTTTTTAACCCTCCCCTTAGTCTTCCTAGAAGAAAAGGCACCCTTGCACACACACACACACACACACACACACACACACCTCACACTCTTCCAAGACTTAATGTAAAACGATCTCATGTTTATGAGAGCAGGAATTACTTGGGAGGGACACTTGGGTTCCGCAGGCTTAGTGGGCATGATGTGAAAGGAAGCCTATTTGGCTTGTGGAGATTGCAGATAAGAGTGTGATATGTAATTGAGTAAGAATTTGAAAAATTAGCCGATAACATTAGGGGCAGCAAAGCAACCGCTTGTGCTTTTTTATGCATGAAAACTATTTGGAGTAGGAGTGAGGAGCTAGCATTGTTTTCAGGGTGTGGGAACCCCCTCCTCACCACACCAGCCAGCTATGTTTGCCCAGACCAAGAGTGTGAGGTCTCTGAGTGATCTTGACAGATCATTTAGTATATTCTTCTACCCCTGGGCAATTTCTTCAGTCTAATCTTTTCAGGAAAAGAACTGTTGGCTAACCTTTAAAATCCTTTCCAGAATAGTGTAGTACAGCCCACCTTTCCATCTTGTTTCAATGACCCAAACTATAAATGGTCAATTCTATCATCTGCAGAACTTGAACTTGAATAAGAAAGAGGCCTGATGAGTTAACTCCTGTTTTTGTGCTGCCGCCACACCCTCTGTGCAGGCCTTTGCTGCATTTGGGATCTCGGCAACTTGGGAAGGAGGAGGGTATTGATGAAACTCACAAGGCGTTGGCTCTTGGCTGCTGGGGTGTCCTTCCCAGTCCCCTCCCTTCCTCACTTCCTCCCTGGTTGGGACACTTTGTATTGAACAAGAAGATCATGAGCTAACTTTATAATCTGGCACCTATTTATGTAGCCCCTACTGTGTGCTTGGTACCTTGCTAGGTCATGGGCATTGAGAGATTAAAGGGCTTCTGTCTTTAAGGAACTTCAGTCTATTAGAGGATGGACAGATTACACAGATTCAGTGGTAGGACCACACTGTAGAGAGCTGTCAAAGGCCCTGTGGACAATGGAATAGTCTGATAGTGAGTAATGCTGGTGAGGCTAGGTGATGGGGCAAGAAGATGATTGCCTCCTAGCATTTATAGAGCACACATAGTCTGAGTGCCTTCCTATACTTTATCTCATTTGACCTCACAGTGGTACTACACGAGGGCAGAGTGATTTCAGGCCTTTGTTTTTTGTCTTCTTTGAAATATTTTATTTTGAGTTAATTATACATTTACACACAGCTGTCCCAAACAATAGAGAGAGATTGTGCACATCCTTTAGTTTTCCCCAATGGTTAAGGGCTTGCAAGGGAATACAATACAACACAATATCACAACCGGAACATTGGCATTGACATTGATACAATATGTTGTCACTTTTCTTTCTTTCTTTCTTTTTTTTTTTTTTTGGTACTAGGGATTGAACTCAGGGGCACTCGACCACTGGGCCACATCCCCAGCCCTTTTTTGTATTTTATTAGAGACAGGGTCTCACTGAGTCGCTGAGTGCCTCGCCATTGCTGAGGCTGGCTTTGAACACGTGATCCTTCTGCCTCAGCCTCCCAAGTGCTGGGATTACAGGCATCTGCCACTGCACCCAGCCTCATGTTATCACTTTTTAGTTCTGCTCTCTTTTTTACCTTACCCCTTAGTCCTTAGTCCTTAGTTATTGTCAACCACTGATCTCCTCCCCATGTCATTTCAAGAATATTATACAATATTATAAAAATGGAATCATAAGTATGTAGTCTTTTATAATTGACTTTTTTTTCTTTTGCATCATAATTCTCTAGAGATTCATGCAAGTTGTGTGAGTCAGCAGTACATTTCTTTTCATTGCTGAGAACTATCCTGTGTATGACATTTTAGCCCTTCACCCACTGAAGGGCACTTGGGTTGTTTCCAGTCTTTGGCTATTAGAATAAAAATGATAGGAAGACTTGTGTACAGATTTTGGTGTAAACAGGTTTTTTTTTTTTTTTTATTAAAAAAAATTTTTTTTTTAGTCGTAGTTGGACACAATACCTTTATTTTATCTATTTGTTTTTTATGTGGTGCTGAGGATTGAACCCAGCACCTGGCATGTGCTAGGTGAGCACTCTACTGCTGAGCTACAACCCCAGCCCCTAAACAGGTGTTTTTTAAAGAAATAGAGAGTAAAAGATTTTTTTCTTAATAGAATTGCAAATTAGGTTGATAAAATGACATAATGTATGTTCTGCTTACATCTCAAGAGTTTTGTATAGATAAATTGAGATAATACATGGTCATGAATGTTAGAAACTGTAATAAAATGTTAAGAAATCAATGGGACAAAATGCCACATCACTGTGTTCTGTCCTTTACTGGAGCCTTACCCAGAGCAGTTCTTAAATTGAAGTCCAGAGACAGCTTTTTTTTTTTTTTTTTTTTTTTTTTTTTTGCTTTAGTTGTACACACTCCGTTTTTATGTGGTGCTGAGGATTGAACCCGGGCTGTACACGTGCTAGGTGAGTGCTCTACCACTGAGCCACAACCCCAGCCCCAGAGACAGCTTTTTTAAGGCTATCTTTCTTTTTCTTATTTTTGATGTATAGGTGTTCCTTCTATATTCTGGTTATTGATTATTATGGAAGAAATAAATATCTTGGAATTTGCTTATTTCACTTTTTACTGACTTCTTTGGTGTATAAAAATTTTCAAATTTTAATATAATTAAATGTATCTAACCCTTTGTTGCCTGGACTTGCTTAAACACACACACACACACACACACACACACACACATACATACACACTCTTTTCCTATCCTGAAATCATGGTATTTTCCTGTGTTTTCTTCTAAAAGTTTTGAAATATTATTTTCACATATCTGTCTTAAATAAATGAGGAATTTATTTATGTACATAGGGGGAGGTAGGGATCTAACTTGATTTTATATTCCGCATGGCTGTTTGTCCTACCTCCATTTATTTAAGGGTGCATCTTTTCTCCTATTGATTTTTTTGGGGGATGGCTACCAGGGATTGAACTCAGGGGCACTTAACCACTGAGCCACATTCCCAGCCCTATTTTATATTTTATTTAGAGACAGAGTCTTGCTGAGTTGCTTAGCGCCTCACTTTTGCTGGGGCTGGCTTTGAACTCGTGATCCTCCTGCCTCAGCCTCCTAAGCTGCTGGGAGTACACCACAGTGCCCAGCTCTCCTATTGATTTTTTATGTCACTTTTGTACATTTGTCTAGTTTCTACATATTTGTGGGCAAGAATTCTCTATTATGCTGAAGTGGTACTGCCTCTGGATGTGCATCAGGGGTTCCTAGAGGGAAGTAAACTTTTTACCTCCTGAGATAGGCAGCACTAGGCTGTCACCACAGCCCCAGCCAGAACAGCTTTGTCATTATGTTTATTGTATTTGACATCCACCTAAGATTATTTTTTGAAGCATTCAAATAAATTCTTACACTTTTTTTTTAGGTTTTAAAACTACCATTTTAACAAATTATATTTCAAAAAGTTTTCCAGAGGCAGCCAAGGGTCTTCATTCTCATTTTGGGGTGGACGCAAAAGGTAGGAAGTTAGGACCTAGCATTGAGAGAGGACAGTGCATTTCAAAGTAACATAAATACATTATTTTGTGATTGTCAGTAGATCCACATGTATCACCTGTGCCACTAATAATTGTTATGTAGTCTCTGTGAGCAGTTTAGAGCTGTCTAGAGTCTAGTCCTTATTCTTGATGACTACACAAACCAGTGAAGAAAAACAGCCTACGTATATGAAAAGTAATTAAAAAAAAACTAACCCACAGCAATATAAGAAATGATATCAGCCTGGGGATGACTAAAAGTGAGTTCTGTTGATAAGAACTTGAGGAATTCTGAGATGGGAGAGGTGTGGGCCAGAATGAATAAGACCTTGATTTATGGAGTAAGATTTGGCTAAGTTGAGAGTGGGAGGGAAGAACAGAGGCAGTGTGTCTTCCCTTAGTGGTGTTCCCACAGCCCACTCTGTGCTCACCACTCCGGCATCACTTCCTACACCCTAATACAATGATGGTTTTATCCATACTCCCCCAGCCATCATGACCCACTCCCAGACACACACTCCTACTAGAAAGTTTGTGAGTTCTGGGAGGGTGGGCAGTGGGCAGCCTTTGATTTCAGTGTTCCCAGCATCTGGCACCATGTTTTCATGTGGTGGCAACCCAATAAATGTGTGCTGAGTGAGTGAATAGACTATGGCTGGAGCAGAGGAGTAAGAATAGGCTGGGAAGTTTCAGATGCTCTTGAAGGTCAGCCAGTGTCTGGCTCCACACTGGAGCAATGGAGAACAATGGAGGCAGTCTGCACTGAAGAGTGGTGGTGAAGTCCTTTCGGAGGGACTCCCTGGCTGCCTGGGCAGCCTGGCTGCAAAGAGAAAGGAGGCCTGCTTCTGCCCACACAGGGTACACTAGTCAGTGCTGGGCCCTGCTTACTACAAACATGTTGTTAAAGAGTGATCAGTTTCAGGCTGGGGTCTTAGCTCAGTGGTAGAGCTCTTGTGTAGCACATGTGAGGCACTGGGTTCAATCCTTAGCACCACATAAAAATTAAAAAACAAACAAAGCTATTGTGTCCATCTACAACTAAAAATATACATAATGTTAAAAAAAAAAAAAAAAAAAGAGTGATCAATTACTAGAGCCACCTATTGGGGAAGCCTGATTCTCCATTTCCTGAACAAGAAACTTCCATTCAGGCAGATGATCCGAGGTGACAGTGACTTGTAGTGGAATAGGGATTGCAGTTTAGGTTTTGTTCCAAAGGCTACTTGTTCTTTTACCCTCAGTACCATGTTTGACCACACTACGTCAAGAGACACCACTAAGATGGGAAAATGAGCTGCAGAGATGGGGGTGGGGACTAAGGGTGAGGTAAGAATCAGGAATGCCTGAGGTTTCTGGCTTGGGAGAAGGGGAGACTGAGGGTGACAATGGCAGAAATAGACATAGGGAATTCAGAAAGGTGCTGCGGTTGATGAGAGAATGAACATTATTTTCGACACCCTGAGTTTGAGGTGACAGTTTCATTGAAGCAGGAATTTCATCAGGCAAGTGACAGTGTCATCCTTACCCCCTCCTCCACGCCCCCTACTTCATTAAATCTGTCATTTTCCTTTCTTCTAAATTGGGAATGTTGCAGAGAAACTGTGAAATAGACGACACCTCCTGTACATGCCAAATACCTGACCTCGTTTGCAGCGTCTTTTACATTTCAGTTTGAGAAATGTTCCCCCTTGAAGGGAACTTCGTGTTTGTGTTCGGGAATAAATAGCATTTTCTCTCCCCATGCCCTGTAAGGAATGAGCACAGCTAAGCCAGGAGAGGGAAAACTGGAGTTCGGAGCTGCCTTGCCCAGAGAGTGGGTCGAGGGCCTCTTCCGAGGGTCAGCTGTGAATTGAAGAGAAGTCAAGTCAAGCCCAGCCACCACCCTCCACCATCTGAGCTCCCATGGCTGAAGAGCTGGCTAAGGACCAAGTTATTTTAAAGGCATCCCAGGGAGTGTGGGAGAGGCTGAGTTGGGCGAAACATGACTGGGTGGTGCCAGTGCTGTTTCAGGGTGTGGAGGCAGGAGTGGCTAATCACCTTAATTTGAATAAATCCTGGCATGGTGAGCTGGTTCTTTGATAGAGGATTTGATTAGAGATTGTGATTTAAGTTTTGTTGAAAGAGGGGATCAGGCTAAAGCTATTTATAGGAAAATATATTTCAGGGTATTGGCAGTTGAACTTAATGTGTTTCTTCATTGCCTCCAAAGCCTTTGAAATCTTAGTGTTATTTCTGTTTTGAGCAGAGTGGCCTGTGGTTATGTCTCATCCAATGTGTTGGACCCAGGGAGACTGTAGGAGTTATTATCTTCCTCTTTTCTTTGTTTTTTTTTTTTTTTTTTCTTTCTTTCTTTTTCTTTTTTAGTAACTAAGATCACCCATGGTTAGTGTGGGAATTCCAAGCCACAGTTTGGTAAACACAACAAAGCAAAACACCCAGCTGGAGATTGGAAGGCTTGAGTACCAGTCCTAGCTCTGATCCTGGCCATCAACTGCATGGCCCTGAGTAAGTCCCTAACCTTTCCTAGCCTCTGCTTCTTTGGATATAAGATGAACATATAATACCTCCAGCTAGGGTTTGTTGTGTTGATGCCATGGGATAATGCTTAAGCATCTGCTTTGCAAATTACATAGCCCAAATAAATATGAATTAAAATTTTATTTGCTGTGACAGGGGAAGGTGGACAGTCTCTTGTTGTGTGATTTAATGGGACTTGACCTATATAACATTGAGTCAAGGATGTTTGTTAAAGTGAATCACCTGTTGCCTTCTGGACCATGCTGGCAATGACATGCCATGCTATGGTGAACTCCTTTTACCCTCCTCAAGTTCAGGTTGCTCTTACACAATTTGGGTGAGATTTATGAATGCACGCCTTCTTACCCCTTGAAAACAAAACAGTGACTTGGGCAGGATAGACATCAGGAAAGTGACTTAGCTGGTAAATATGTGATTAATAATGTAGATTTGGCCTAGGAGTGTGGGCCTCTGTATATGGATGGATAAATGATAAATAACAAGTTTGCCAAGTTTAGCGTGTTGGGGAACCTATTGGGCTCTGTTCATGCTTGAAGTATGACTGTGCCAATGCTCTACTGGGTGTTTAAAGGAGCTTGTACCAATAGCACCATTTTGCATTTGTTTGTTTATACATCTTTCTTGCCTGCTAAGCTCTGAGCTCCTGGAGGACCGGGACTTCTCCTGCCCATCTTTGGTTTTGTAGTATCTAGCACGATGCTTGGCACATAGCAAATGTTTATTGGATGGATGAATGAATGAAACTCTTTGTGTTGTATTTAATTAGAGGGATTTTTTTGTGTGAGGCACACATGTGGAATTATTTGTATCGTCACCTGGTAATTTCATAGATGCCATCTCCACTGTAGACCCTTACTGTGGAGGAAAGACCCATGATTATATATAGGTAGGTGTGGCTGCTGCCTTCTTTCTGTGTCCCCAGACAGGCTGCTCTGGCCTGATGGCACAGTGGTGAGGGCTGACTCAACATTTGTGTCCCTTAAATAGAATAATGCCCTTCCTCTGCCCTCTTCCTCCTTTGCCTTCTTTCAGGGCTTGTAGCTCAGTTATTTCTGCCTCAGGAAGCCTTTCTATAGACACATTTGTCTTCCTCATTTTATTTCTTCCCTTCTCTTTTCCAGTGCTCATCCTTATCACAAGGAAATCTTTTCAAACCTAGGATCCAGGTGTATTCCTGTTCACAAGTTAACCCAATCTAAACATCCTCCCCCAACATGTCCTAATTGTGGCAGATGAACTTGAAAAGTGTCAGCGAGGAACCTGCAAGGAGGAAAGGCTTGGCCACAAGGCTCAAAGTGAAATCAAAGCAATAAAGCACCAGTGCTGTCAACCTTGAAAGCTTCTGAAAGTGCCCCTAAGCCTCCTTTTGAATCACTTAAATGCTCTCTTTACCTTCTCATTTTTCTCAAATGAAATTTCCTCCTCAGGTTCCAGTCTTAAAAAACAAAGCAAGACAAAACACCCCACACCTATTTCTGCTTGCATTTTACACTAGTGGAGAGGGAATGGGATTTGGAGTTGCAAGGCCGAACATTAGAGTCCAGCTGCCACTTAGTGGCTATGTGACTTTGAAAAAGTTTCCAGGCTGTGTTTCTGTTTCCTCAACCATTGAAAATATTACCGTGTGCTACCAAATCACTGCCTATCTACACTGTCCTGGTAAAGTGTGTATATAAGAAAAATTCTTTGTAGCTAACAGACCACCATATACATGTGGGATTTTTCTCATGTTACAGTCATTTTCTATATTGTGTTTCATTTGTACATGATGTATTGCAATTGTATTGTGGGCTTAAGACAGTGAGTGTTCTGCTAGTTTGAGGCGCTATACATACCATGCCTTTTATGGTAATGTGTATTTGAACTTCAAATAACAAATTTACAAATAATGTCATTATGTGGTGTAACTTTATTGGTAAATTAATTGGGGGCTGTCTTTAGATTGTTAGGTAGGGATGACAGGAACTTTGGTTACACACCCCTTTTGTACCTGCCAATGGTGTTTAACATAGTGTTGGGCACTCAGGTGATTAAGATGTATGCTTGATGATAGTTTGAAGAAACATCTTAGTCATGACCTAGAATCATTCTTATTTAGTAGCAATATGAGTTTCTTGACTTTAACATTAAATTAATTTACTTTGAAGTGGAGAATGGGAAATTGGAGGGCCTTCGTAAAGTTTATTTTAGTGTTGCACTACTCCTTTTTATTCCCAAGTTAGATAAATCTGCATAAATCAAATCTGCTTGCAAAAATATTGTACAAAACAAAGGCTCATGTCTGCTGGTTTCCTAGCAGGGCAATTCTTTCAGGGCTTTTTATTTTTTATTTTTTTTAAGATTACATTCCTTCTCAACTAACCAAGAAAGCCAGTTCCCAATCTCTTATCTTGTTGGGATGTTTTTGAAAAATATACCAAGTATGAGAACCTGTTAGCATGAAGTTTATTAGCTGCTTAAAGCAAATTTTACTTCGAATAGGTGATCTTTAATGTTGACCAATGTTCTTTTGTCTTCAGAGAACAACTTGAGTTCTGTCCTCCGGTAAGCAGAGAGGAGAGGTAGGGCTGATATTAGACAGAGCCAAGTGTTTGTAGAACAGTAGGATGGAATTGCAGAAGGCTATAGAAAACCCTGCTTGGGGGGAGTTTAAAGAAGAGGGTAGGAGGAAGTGGCCCACACCTGTAATCCCAGTGATTTAGTGAGGCCCTGACTCAAAATTTTAAAAAAAGAAAGAAGAAAGAAAGAAAGAAAGTCGTAGAACACTTTGTTAGCAACTGAGTGGAGGCAGAAAGCTGGCCAGTAGGATCTTCTAGTCCTAATTCTCTTTTGAAAGCTTCCTACATTTATGCAGAGGTTGTGTAAGATTGCACTCACCGCTTTTGAATGTATTCTTGGTTTGATTGGTTTCACTGCTCTTAGTTTCCCTTTGTCTTATCTTGTAAGCATATCACCATGAATACTTAAATCATTAACAACTCATTATAAGTCTTTTTGGCTATTTTAATTTTCAACTAAGCTGCAACCTGGGTGTGGTGGAAGCCTGCACAGGCCTGTAAGGCAGCCACACCTCAGCAGTGCCTAGCATTTTGGCTGTCAAAAGGCCACTGAATAAACTTAGACTAAATTGGGGGACCTATTCTCTGAATATCTTTGCAAAGAAGGACAGGGCTGCAGGATGGGGAAGGAGAGTCAAGGATGTCTTTTCAACTTGAAGGACTCTTTAGCAATTAGCACCTTCTTCTTCTTTTTTCAATGCAATTGCTTTTTTTCTATTTCAGAAACAGTATTTGCATTTTTTTCTCTTCTTTCAGGATTTCTGTAGCTTCTATCATTCAGAGACTCAAAGAGCTTTTGGTTCTATTATTTCATGTATTCTCTGCAGGGACAGGAATTAAAATCCCACCCCCCCCCTTGCTGGGGATTGAACCCAGGGCATGGTACATGCTAGGTAAGCATTTTGCTCTACCACTGAGAATCATCCACTGAGAATTAGTCTTGATGAAAGTGAAGTGGTGTGTCACTTGCTGGGCTGTAGAGTCAATGTACCGGGGCAGTTTTGGGGGCAGTTCTTCTGATTACTTGTTATGTATATAATACATATTATATACATATATGCGTCACCTGTTGTCAACAACAGGGACATATTCTGAAAAACCAGTTGTTGATTTCATCTTTATGCAAACATCATGGAGTGTACGCACACAAACCTAGATGGTATAGATCAGTCACTTGATTGGACCCCTAGATGTCCTGAGGCTGCTGCCAGTGTAATACAACACACTGTTTTACGGTAAACTTTTTTTTTTTTTAATAAATAGGAGTGCATTCTAAAGATGACAAGTATAGCATAGTAAACACATAAACCAGTAATGTAGCTGTTTATTGTCATTTTCAAGTATTATGTACTGTGCATAATTGTATATGCTATACTTTTATAGGACTAGCAGCTCAGTGGGGTTGTACACAGCATCCCCACAAACACCTGAGTAAAGCATTGCTCTATGGTGTTACCTGACTGTGACATCACTAGGTGAGAGGATGTTTGTTCAGCTCCATTTTAATCTTGTGGAACTGTTGTGTGCGTGGTCTGCTGTTGACCACAAGTGGTTGTGTGTGGTGTGTGACTGTATAGATATGTGTGTGTGTGTATGTATGTATACACACATATATTCACATATATATCCATCTCACCTTATTCCAAAGAGAATGGGTAATAATTTAGTGTCTCTTAAAAGAGAATTTCAAGTATCAGTTAGTTTTATACATTTTAAATATCTTACTTATTTCTTATAAGTAAAAAAAAAAAAAGTTTTCTCTGCTTTTGACTTGAGTGGTTGAACTGTTTGTTCTGTGGTAAACTGATCAGTTGCCACTTGAATTGAGATAAAGACGGTCAGTCGATCAAAATGTTTCCATGACATTGGCATGCTTTGTAATGGAAATGAAAAACAACAGCATGTTTTTGTCTATTTAAATGAGTAGGTTTCCTTCAGATCAATGCTAAAGTGGGTATTATAGGTATCTCAGCCTGGGAATGCTGATGATTAATTATGCAAATGCCTGATGGAAGCTCTTGATCTCATCTCTGCATCTCAGAGATGTTTTTCCATGTTAAAGTGTATGTCAGCATTGGCATTTCTTGTGAACGCAGACATGACCCAGGACATGGACTCTATGCTGCCTGCCAGACATTCAGTTTTGTTCATTTAAAAAACCCATGCATTTACTCAGTCACTCATTGATTGATTCATTCATGTAGTCGGCATAAGGTGATGCTTGTCCACTATGCACTAGACTCTTGTTTGGGCTAGAGATGGACTTATCAATAAGACCAGGTAAGCTAGGTATAGTGATCTCAGAGGCTTGGCAGATTGAGACAGGAGGATCACAAATTCATAGCCAGCCTCAGCAACTTAGAGAGGCCCTAAACAACTCAGTGAGTTGAAAAAGGGCTGAGGATGTGGCTCAGTGGTAAAGCGCCCTGGGTTCAATCCCTGGTTACTCCCACCACCCACCCCCCAAAGTCAGCAAGTTCCTCTTTTCGTGAAGCTGTAATCTTAGTGAGAGAAATATTTAACAGACTAATAAATGGACAAATTAACAGGGTAATTTAAGGTAGTTGAGTGTTCTGAAGGAAGTAGAAGAAAGATGGTGAGCTGGAGAATGGCCAGCAACAGGGAGGGAGCTTACTGACTCATGCATGGACAGGGAAGGCCTTTTGGAGATGATGCCTGAGCTGACACTGTAATGAAAACAAAGGAGCCAGCCAAGGGAAGATCTGGGGGCAGCAGATACCAGGGTCGAAGCTGTGTATGTTAGAGGAACAGAGCTAAGGTCTGTGTGACCTGAGGGTAGCAAATAAGTGGGAGAGGAATATGGAGTGAGGTGGACTATTCAGGGATGGCCAGACCACAGGGCACCTAGGGAACACAGTAGGGATTCTGCATTTGATTGCTAGTGCAGTGGGAAGCCAAGGAAGACAACGAGCTGGGGAGTGACATCTGATTTATTTATATCTTTAAGATCACTCTACTTACTGTGTGAAAAATGGATGTTAGTAGATAAAAAGTGGAAGGAAGTGTACCATTTGCAAGGTTCTTGCAGTAATTGAGTGAGAAATGATGGTGGCTTGAACCAGGTGAAAAAGGGACAAATGTGAGACTTCTTTTCCTCTCTCCAATAGGTGAAACCAGAATGAGTGGTATTCTTATATAGACAAGAAAGGAGCATTTGCAAGGAAAGAAGAGCAGGCAGGGGTGTATGTAGAGTATAAGGTGTATGTATGTAGCTCTGATTCCCATTAATACAAGATGTGTAATGCCTTTCCAGAGGTCATAGTTGCAACCTACAGCACAGGCCCTGTAGCATGGTAAGGCAGACTTGCAGATAAGACCCCCCACTCTGTAGGCCCACTTGAACTTCTTTGTAAACTCACTTGAATTTATCTGGAAGAGTTTCAAGCTTTGGTACTCCTGTTTGTCTAATGCTGGGTACAAAACCACTTACTGGGGTCTGGTTTTGGGACTGTTGTCAAGGTCCTCTGTTGGTAGATGGGCTGCAGACATCTCTTCTACTATTAGCTTTCTCTCTTTAAAATGTTCTTTTCCAGACCTCACTCAGAAGTCTAGTTGTTTATTTATATTTCAGTGAGAGATTGTATTAGTTTCCTGAATGAGATTTTGATAAGGGTCTAGGACACCAGATGCCAGTTAAGGGCACCCTTGGAGAAAGTGAGCAGGTTTGTGGGGCTGAAACTAAAAGGTTGGGGCACCTGCAGTTGGACCTACTTAACAGTTTTGCTTGGCCTTGAATTCTTGTCCTCTCCGAGAAATAGTTTTCTAATTTTTAAAAATCAAAGAGTTGGGCTGGGCACGGTGGCAGATGCCTGTAATCCCAGCACTTAGGAGGCTGAGGCAGGAGGATTGCGAGTTCAAAGCCAGCCTCATCAATGGCAAGGCACTTAGCAACTCAGTGAGACCTTGTCTCTAAATAAAATACAAAATAGGGCTGGGTGTGGCTCAGTGATCGAGTGCCCCTGAGTTCAATCCCTGGTACCAAAAAAAAAGAAAGAGTTGGATTAAATCATTGCAGTTCCTTTTAACCAATTCTCCCACGTGGGTAAGTTTGTACCTAACTGTCCAGGGGAAGATGTTTTTCTCTCTTTTGTCCTTCTGTGAGGAAAGCCTGTGTTTTCTTTCCTTTCCTTCTTCCAGAAAGAGCTTTCTGTGGCGTGTGTAAAATGCCTACTCACTAATTTCCTCAGAAAGGGATGAGCCCACAATTTCAGCATGTTATCTGCTGTGGTGTCTGCGTTCTGGCCAGTGGCTGTCCTCTGAGGCTGGGTTCCCTTGTTGGGTGCTTATCTGTGGGAGCCAGAAGGGCCCTCATGCAATAAATTCAACTTCAGAAGTGAATAGGTGGGAATGCAGATTGTCCAAAGCAAGTAGAAAGAATATTCACGTGAAGGTTTTCCAGAGGAAAGATTTTTGAACCATCGTCAATTGAACAGCTGAGTGTGGGTGGGGGTACACACCTAATCCCAGCTACTTGGGAGGCTGAAGCAGGAGGGTCACAAATTCAAGTCCAGCCTGGACAGAAATAAAATAAGAAGGACTGGAGTATAGCACTTACCTAATGTTTAAGGCCCTGGGTTCTATCCCCAGTGCTGGGGGAAAGAAGGAAATAGAACAGAATTTTCCCTCCTTCAGATCACCAGGAAATGTATAGCAATGGATGTCCCAACTGTTGACATAATTATAGTTACCTCATATTTGCTTAGCATTTTGTGTTTTTTAAAGTGGATTCACTTATATATATCTAATTTGATCTTAAAAATTCTATGAGGTCAGCAGGTCAGAAATTATTAATCCCATTTAATAAAACTGAAGTATTAAGTTGCTAAGTGACATACCCAAGGTTACACAGTTATTAAGGGCAGAACCAGAATGTAGAATGCAGTTTTTCTTTTTGAAACAACAATATTGAGATGTTATTTACGTGCAATAAAGTGAACCCATTTTAACCTTATAGTTCAATGAATTTTGACAAATGTATGTACTTGTACAACCACAATCATAATCGCTATATTGAACATTTCTATCACCCCCAAAAGTTCCTTCATGCTTCTTTGCACTTCCTGCCTCCTGCCCTCTGTCTTTTGATGTCTAATCCAGTGCTCTTCTCACAACCCCACACTCTGATTTGACAGCCTTTCAGCTGGATCCTTCTGGAGAGAATTCTGGCTGGCAGCCAGCCAGCCGCATCGTGTTGAGTTATGATAGTAAATGGGAAGCTAGTGGGTTGGTTACTCCATTGTTAGTTCCTTCCTTCCCATCTTTTACCAGCTGCAGGCTATAGAAAGATAATGTGGGTTCTCCTTCCCAGGTGAGCTTGAAAAACCGGACGCCCACTCACCTGCCTGCACTTGCTTCAGTAAGCTTGCAGAGAGGTGGAGGGTGGGAGGTGCTGAGATGGTGGAGGAGGCGACCTCTAGAGGATGCTCTGCTTCTGCAAGTCTATACTCAGTCTCCCGCCTTGGAAACCTGCTCTCTGTTGCTTAGTTGCGGTTCCCCAAGGTGTTAAGCAATCTGAAGCCCGTATCTGATGAGTGAATTCCAAAGACCTTTAAGATCCCAGCTCCGAAAAATCAGCAAACCTTGAGTTTCATAGCTACACAGAGCAGGCCCTACCCTTAGCCCTTTTCTCTATGCCCAAGTTAGGTTCTGAAGACAGATGCTTCCCCAAATACTGTTCTAAAGTCCTGGTTTTGCCCATAGTGTCCAGAACATTCCAGAGGGTCAGAATGTCTGCCTACGTGCTGGCCCATTTGTGCTCTTGAAGTTGCTATGTGGCATCCAATAAAGGAAGGAAGGGAGCTGTTCCTACATAGTTAGCTTTGCCTTTGGACCAGCAAGATGGAAGATGAATGTCCTAAATAAGCCCCTTCAGTGGCCCCAGGAAGTGACCCAGAATAATGGTCTCTGCTTTTCTGGGTGAGGTTTGCTCCCGTTTAGTCACCCAATTTGGGGTTAGCCATGTGCTGTTATGTGACTCCTTCCCATTTATTTTGGGTTATTTGAGTTTTCAGGGCCCTTTCATATCCATTATCTATTTTCTTTTTCTTCTCAATAAGTCTGGTACTTTCTGTTGGGGTAAAAGCTGCATCTCATATGATCCAGGAGAGCCACAGGGACAGAACAGACTCAGATTTCTCTTCTACAAATGCTCATCTTAAACCTGGGGCCTTGCAGTATTGATTTTCTCCTAGTTATCTTACACATTTCTCTGGCTTTGGTGAAGGGGGAAAAATCACGGGGCTGCATGCTTAGCATTTGCTGGTGACCTCAACCAGAAAAAAAAATTTTTTTGAGAGCATAACCTAGGCACTGGTTTTGCCTCGAACTCCCTAGTGTCTGGCTCTCAACAGCTGGTGGCCATCCGTCACCTTACTCTTTACTTTCAGGCATACATCAGCTTGGTGAGGCCCTGGTACTAACTCCTCTGTCTCACTGCCCTCCTCTTTCCCCCTGCAGGACCTCTTGCTCTATGGAGGCTTGGAAAACACGGGCTTCCTGTGTTTTGTCTACCAGCAAAGCTAGGTACCCAAAGGCCTATATGACAAGGCCCTGTGCCTGACTCTAGTGTGCTTCCGGAAGACATAGTGATAGGGACAGAGACTTAGTTGAGAGCCCTACCTGTGTGTATCTGAGTGGTTGAACAGAGATGGGGACAGAAGACTGTTGATGTCTGCAGAGAAAGGGACAGTTCCAGTTTTGCAGAGGTCACAGGTTGTAGCAAAGCTGTCTCTTCCATTTCCCATTGGAATTAGGTTTCTAAAGGTCCAGGAAGGTTTCATTCCTTTTCAGGCCCCAAGAGAGCTTTCCATAACAATGAAGAAACATTCAGTACTGCAGGAAATGGGTAGGATTACAGATGGCCAAGGAGGGTGGCAAGGAAAAGAAAAAAGACTATTTTAAAGGAAAACTTTTTCGGAGACACCAGGTAGGTGTTACTGTTCATCTGGGGAGAACTCGGATTTATTTGACAGATCCTATTTTCCACTTGGGCTGCATGTATACACTCATTTGGGAACTAGGGAGGGGAGTAATATTCTCCCGAAGGAGTTGTGGCTGAGCTCCCTGTCCCTAGAACCAAACAGAGCTGCTGCCTCTGGGAAGCAGATTGGCTCAGCCCTCCCCTGAGAGCTCAGAGCTGTGTGGTTATTTCATGTCTTTTCCCCCTTGTATTTTCCTCTTTGCTGCTTATCTTCCCTTTCCACAGGACAACTCAGCTGTCTCACCCCAGCTTTACCTGGGCCCAGACAACTGCTGTCCCCTTCCTTTTTTACCCCATAGCCCTGATCATTTATTTCTTCATGGGAGGGAAGGAGTGTTTTGTTCTGATGCCCTCCTGGAAGGGCTGTACCCTACCAAGACAGATGGTTGCCTAATCTATTTTTAACGGTCTCTGGGGAAGAAGATTCCACAACCTATTTTGAAACCTGTTTTACTGATTGACAGCTCTCAAATTAGGAATTTCTTCCTAATATCTGACTTTAAATTCTACAGCTATCATTGAAAATCTTTTCTTCTTTTTTTTTTTTTTTTTTTTTTTGGTCGAAATCGGGAGTTTGGAAAGGAGAGGGATTTTGGAAGTCATCTAGGCCCACCCCTGATGAAGAAAATGAAACTCACCGATTTCCTAACTCCAAATTAAAAAGGAAAATGCCTCCTCATCTTCCCATTGAGAATCACATCAGTTTGGGGATGTGCCTCCGAAAGTGCACATTTGGGTGCCATTCTGTGAGAATCAATTTAATTTTCAGGGAAAAAAACAAGTGATTCTGGAGTTGGAAGTGTAGAATGCAAGGCATTAACTGACTTACTCTATTTTGTTTCTAGTGAGAAAGTTAAATGATGCTTGTAGAATTACCTTGCACTGTTGGCAGAGAGCAAAAATAAACTCAACTCTCAATGTAGAAAGGCTTTCCCGGTTCTTTCCTCTGCTTTCGTACCAATACTTGTCTTTAAAGGAAAAATAGGGCTGGTTATTTTTCTCTTATCCATTAATAGACTCCTCTGTTAAGTGTCTGTCTTCAAAATATTGTCAGGTGGCTGAAACTCCACCAAAGGCCCCCCTTTCCCTTGGCTTCTGCTGCTGCACGCTTTTCCTTGATGTGAGGCCCTGTGCTGCCTCTCTTGACAGACTGCATCTTGATGGCAGAAAGCTCTGTTGAGAATCTAATGATGTCAGCTTAGTGCAGAGCAGTGCAGGGGATCTTGTTATGTGGTACAGAAATCCAGCATTGTATGCAAATCAACAGGAATGTATTACACTGACTCTAAAGGGATCTTGGGAAGGGATCTCATTCCTCCTTAATATTGGGTCCTTGTAGCTTTTTTCAGTCAAACCTCAAAGTAGATATTTTCTTCTTGCAGAGATAGCATCACATGCCAGGTTGGTATATCAGATGCTTAGATCAAATCATGGCTATATTCAGACCTGTGACCAAAGTTGAGGTAGCATTTGGGACCTCCCTCATGTCTGGGTCCATGTTTTAGGGTATATGTAGTCACTGTACAGGTTATGCTCACAAGCATTAGCATCTCCATTTCTGGTAATCTGACTGAAATTCAGTATTCCACCCATACTTTAACTGTTTGAGAGGTAGTTAACATGCTTATTTTAATAAAATCCCAGGACAGCTTTCTTTGCTATCTAATTGGGATGGGTTAGGGAATATAACCTCATTTTGCTGTCAACCTAAGAGAAACAGGCAGGTGTACTGGAAACATTTGGGGGCACAGTTGGGCCATTAGTTGATCAGTTAATCACCGAAAGTCAGTTAAAAAAGAAAATCTTAAAAACAACAACAATAACAACAAGCAGTCCCTATGCATTTTATTTTACTTAAAAATATACAAAGGTATCTATGTCACAAATCTGTAAAAGGGACCAGGGCTTTTCCTTAGAATATAGAATTTTATTGACTTTCTTTTTATAAGCTATGCCTTTAACATATCTGTGATTTCCAGTTTTAGTTTTCTTTAAGTTCTTAAATACATTTGAGAAGTAAAATGCAGAATACTTTCAGATTTTTAAATTCCACCACTATAATCTGTTACCATTGTCTTGCCTACCTAATTGAGCAGCAGTATTTTAAAACAACTTGTCTTCATCAGGTCTTTTCAAAGCATTCATCTTATTTTTCATGCAGATACTTTTTTGTACTCATATTTCATCAGTTGATGTAATAGTTTAGTATATAATTAAAATAACAAATATCACTACTGACCCTGAGGAAGCACCCAGCCTGACTGGTGGAAGCTCAGCAGATACACAACAGATGGCTCTACCAGCAACCAGTCCTCTGCATGTTGTGGGTCTCAGACAATATGTATTTGAGCGTAGTTGAATTATGTCAGATAGATGGCAGGTCAGTTAAGAAAGCATCATTTGTATATATTTCTTAACTTTTTGCATCTATTGCTTGTTACAGGGAATTTTAACTTAGTGCCTTTAATCAAAATTCTTCTGAGACTATAAGCTTTGGAAGGGTAGGGACCATTTCTTATTTTACTGTATATCTCCAGTATCTCCTAATATATTGGCTGCCCCATAGCTGGTGCTGAAAGTATATATACATAAATATGTTATATATATGTGTGTGTATATATATATGTTTACACACATCTATATATATTCATATATATATATAAATATACATACATATATGAATGTATCTTCTTAATTTTATGTGTGTGTACACATATGTATATACACTCACACACACACTTAGTGCACTGCTGTATACATAGTTGGTCCGAACAACTCTTTGTTGAATAAGTAGATCTGTGTATGTATTACTACATGTAACATAGTCAAAATCCATGTAAGAACCCTTAGACTATCTATAGTTTGAGGATTTTGGCTGTACTTGTTCCTTCTGTTTACATGAGGAACTGAAAATTGACAATGAAGCTTTTACACTTAGCTTAGCACAACATGTATTTTTGGAAGATCCGCTCCTCATAGTAACTATACTGCATTTTTAGACTAATAAAAGCAATGTCAATAATAACTAATATTTTCTTGAGTGCTTGCTGTGTGCCAGGCAGTGTGTTCCGGGTGTATCATCTCGGTTAATCTTCATGTCCCTGAAAGAAGGCACAAGGCATACTGTGTTATTATTATTTTCATTTGCAGCTGAGGAATATTTGGGAGCCAGTGAGGATATGGTACAAAGGTTGGCTCTCTGAACAGTGGAGTAGTGAGGACAGTTTTTTTTCAGAGTGCTGCTTCTTATAAGGGTTAAGGGTCCTTCCAGGCAGGGTGGAAGGAGCCCTTACACCTACAGAGACTGCCTAGAGGGAGGAATTAGTACTTGCTTTTGGCTTTTTGGGAACCAGAGCAGGCACTGTCCTGACTCAGAAAGGATCCTTGAGGCCAGGGGTTGCTGAGTATTTGAATTCAGCTTCTGGCAGATGGTGCATAAGCCAGAGTAGCAGTGAAAACATGTTATTGTGGGACATCAGACCCTGCCTGTCACTTTCTTTCTGGGTCTCTCCCTTGTTGGAGGGCCCTTTAGAAACTCCTGTTACTCTGGTAGTCTGGATGTGTGTGAACAAGCTGCTTGCAGGTGCCAAAGCAAACAGCAGTGTGGGTCCCAGGGACCTGGCTGGGAGCTCGGTACAGGATGGAAGGGCTCCATTTGGGAGTGGTGTTGATAGAAATAATTTTCCTAGCAGTTGGCATGAGGTTGGTTCTGAGCTGAATTTAAGAGAGAGTTAATAAGGTCTTTTGTTCCTCCATACTTTGGGGACATGGCAGAGACCACAAAGCCAGTCTTTACAAATTCATCCACAACAGAAATGAATCTTAAAAAGTGCTAGTCTTTGGGCCTCTTGGTCAGGAAGGCCATAGGCGGCAGCAGCAACAACAACAACAACAAAAACCCAACCAAACAAAATGCCTGTGGGCTGGCAAACAGAATTTCTTTGCAAGGCTACTTCTGAATGTCAGTCTCTTCCTTTTTTTTTTTTTTTTTTGTAGGTTGGAAGGTGACCACAATGAAGGGAGGGATATGGCAGTTGGAGGCCACCTTCTCTAGTGCCCCCAACTCAAAAGAAGAAGCAGTAGCTATTTTGTGGTTGGCTTTAAATTAATAGAAGAACACCTTGGCCTGGAAGTTAAATGAAAGGATTTTTGGTGTACTTTTTGGCCAGAGGGACTGTGTGTTGCTGTGTGGCTGCTTGTCTACAGCAGTTTTTTTTTTTTTTTTTTTTTTTTGTACTGGGGATTGAACCCAGGGTCACTCTACCGCTGAGTCATATCCCCATCCCCAACCCTTTCTATTTTTTTTTTTTTTTTTTTTTTTTTTTTTTGAGACAGAGTCTCACTAAGTTGCTGAGGGTCTTGCTAAGTTGCTGAGACTGACTTTGAACTTGCAATCATCCTGCCTCAGCCTTCTGGGTTGCTGGGATTATAGGCATGCACTACTGTATCTAGATACAATTTGATTTTTTTGATAGATGTCTTGACAAGAGTGGATTTTGATTGAGGGGTGACTTTACTAGTAAGGCTGATTTCATGTTAGAATGAATTCTCTGAGTCTGGCTTGGTTTACTTTGTACTCCTTGAAAAGAAAGACATTGACTGGTCTTGTTAGTCTTTGGGTTTTATTCTGAACTGGATACAATTGGCCAATTGAGGAATTATAAAATATGGTGAGAACTGTGCAGTGGTGTTGAGCGTGTCCATGGAGATGCACTGCACCCATCACCATGGAAGTCTCCTCGAATTTGGCCTTAAACACCAAGAGCTGCCTCCCTGGAATCCAGCATCTCAGCCCTGTACACAAACAGTGTTAGTCCATGCCTAGGCCATATCTGGACATCACTCTTCTTTTAGTTTTATATCAGATTTTTGCTTCCCTGAGGGACAATGAAGTCATACATCCCTCCTCAAATCTCTGGCCTTAGAAGCTCCCAAAATAATCCATAATAGCTTTGTGAGGTGAGTCTTATTATCTGCATTTTAAATACCAGGAACATGTGACTCAGAGAAACATGCCCAAGGTCACACAGGTCTGAGGAACTGAGATCCTGGAACTGCCTCCAAAGTCTATGTTTTCCCCACAGGGCTTTTGAACTTGACCTTAACCCTTGGCCACTTATGTTACCTCTTGGGTTCCTTGAAGGTAAATCAACTGAAATGGGTTTGAGGAAAAAAAAGAGAGTAACTTAACTGTGGGTATTCATAGTTGCTTGTGGAGGAGCATCCACTACTGAGTGGGAGCGGCCAGCTCTGTCATTTTCATTAATGCAGCTACACTTCCTCTTCCCCTTCTGTTGATTGCACTGGGTAGAAACCAGGAGGCTATATCAGAGGAGAGGAGCTAACTGTGGCTTCCTGTGATTTACATAATAAAATCAGAATCTCCCCAATGGCTCTTTCCTGTCTGATGGTGGCTGTGATGAAGTGGGCCACCCTGGGGATAGCCTCACTTCTGGGCCTCCCTAGAGTTATTAGGCCCACAAAGGGTCTTGGGATCAAATATGCAGTTAAATTGATGAGATCAATTCATTAGGATAAAGACTTCCTCTACTTCCAAAGCAGTATGGTGCTCAGCCAGACTCTCTTTAGAAGTTAATGTGTAGATAAAAATTTCATTTCAGGAAGAGATCTATCTATGCTGCCTTTCTCCAAAGCTCAGATTACTAGAAGGGCAGGAAAGATTTCTTGAGTCTGTATCAAAATATTCAACTTTGAAAGATGAGGGTTTTTTTTAGGTTAGTTTTCTGCCTGCTGTTTTCTTTTAGAAATAATTATTCTGTAGGTTTAAAGGTGACCCCAGTGGCTTTTTTTTTTTTTTTTTTTTTTAAGTCTGGGAAGGTTTTATTGTGTGTGTGTGTGTGTGTGTGTGTGTCCTTCAACTCTGACCGCCTGGTAGTCAGCTTAATCTCATCCTTCATCTTGATCCTTCAATTCAACATTTAATTACCTTTTTGGGTGCCTATGTGAATTAGATTTCTCTTCCTTTTCTGCCTATGTGAATTAGATTTCTCTTCCTTTTCTTCCCTTCCTTCCTTCCTTCCTTCCTTCCTTCCTTCCTTCCTTCCTTCCTCCTTCCTTCCTCAAAATTTAAAGCTCTTCTGAACTCATAAAAGGTATCCCAATCCCCACAGGGAATAGCCTGCTCCCCTAGACCCACTGCCACCACACCCTCTCGGTGGATACTGTTTTTTCCAAAAGACAAATGGAAAGTGCTGTTTCCCTCACACTTGACCTGTTTGGGTTTGTGCCCATTACTTTAATTCACAGAACACCTTTTAGTTCCTTTTCTCTTGATGGTTCTGTCCTTATAAAGTACGGAAAATCAATTGAAATCAAAAGATGTTAAATTGAGAGAGAAAGATGCTGCCACACTTCCAGCTAGAGGCAGACTTTAGTCTGTAATTTCAGACTTACTTTGATTATAAAGTGCAAGTGCCCCTCCCCCTTTTTGTTTTTCTTTGTGGTTCTATAATCAGGAGTCTGCTGTTTTCTTTCCAGTGCTATAATTAATAGTCTGATCTGAACTATAAGAACCTTAAAGGTCTTAACAGAAACACTGCTTACTCACCTCATTTTACAAACGGCCCACTTAGCCCCCAAGGGTCATTTAGTTATTCAGCAAATGTATTTAGCACTGATTTCATGTTGGATAAGGATGGTGCTGGATGCTGGGCATTTAAAGACAAAAGAGAATATGGATCCTTCCCCCTAATGTGCATCATCTCATTGGTGAGGCCCATGTGCAAATAATCAAGCAAAATTCAGTGTGAGAAATGTTGTAATTGAGTTCTATAAAAGTTGTGCCTATTCATAGAGTTGCAGTTTTCAAATTGTGTTATATTTGCCTGTTCCTCTGTGAGCTCTTGAGGGCTAGGAATGAATATGGATATGGATGTTGTTTTAGCTCTTTTGCCACTGTGACCAAAAGACCTGACAAGAACAAGTTTTTTTTTTTTTTTTTTTTTGTGGTACCAGGGATTGAACTCAGGGGCACTCGACCACTGGGTCACATCCCCAGACCTTTTTTGTATTTTATTAGAGACAGGGTCTCACTGAGTTGCTAAGTGCCTCGCCATTGCTGAAGCTGGCTTTGAACTCGCGATCCTCCTGCCTCAGCCTCCCAAAGTGCTGGGATTACAGGCGTGCACCACCGCGCCCGGCTAAGAACAAGTTTTGAGGAGGAAAAGTTTATTTGGCACTCATGGTTTCAGAAGTCTCAGTCCATAGTGGCTGACTCCATTGCTCTGGGCCTGAGGTGAGGCAGAACATCATGGTAGAAGGATGTGGAGGAGGAAAACAGCTCAGGACATGGCAATCAGGAAGCAGAGAGAGAGAGAGCCCCACTCACCAGGGACAAAATATAAACCCCAAAGGCATATAATCAATGGCCAACTTCTTCCAGCCACACCCTACCTGCCTAAAGTTACTGCCCAGTTAATCCATATCAATAGATAATGCACTGATTAGGTTAAGGCTCTCATAACCTAATCTTTTCACCTCTAAATTTTCTTTCATTGTCTCACACATGAGCTTTTGGAGGACATTTTATATCTAAGCCATAACAGCTGTGGAATGAATGAGTGAATGGATGTCTTTTACCAATGCCAGGCCTGTCTTGCAAGGTGTTCCATAGGTTTTAACTTTCCTGCAAAATGTTTAATTACTAAAGACTAATAAAAAATTGTTTGGGTGGGAACCATGTGGGAAACAATTGGATTTTGCTATCTTGCTTGTTAGCAAAATGCCTAATTGCTTTTTAGGATTCTATTAGGTTAATATATGAGATCACCATTTTGTAGGTGATTTGGTAATATAGTCCTCTGGTCGTCTTTAGGTTTAAGGCATACACAAAGGTGAGGTTCTAGGAGGATACTGAGCATACTATATGTTTTGCTGCTGAGTTACCCTTTGAGTGTGTGTCTTTATTTGGAGCTTCTGAGAAGGATCCTGTGTCATCGTGACATTCAGCTCTGAAGTGGAATTTCTCTGTCCCTATGATAGACTGGACCGGGAACAAAGCTATTGCTCTGTGCCCACTTAAACATATTTCCATTTAACTTGGAAAAGGTACAAGAACAGACATTTGTGCATATATAAGAGAAAATAGAAAATGAAAAGGCTGTGTCCACTGCGGGCTGAATGGAGTGCTATTCTTAGCTGGGGGCTCTAACCTAGAGAACAGGAAACAAGATGCTTTGGAATGTGGACTCTGACTGTCCCTGACTATAGCCAAGAGTCTTCAAGTCATAGGGAAACTCATGACAGCTGCTAGCATCCTCCAGACCTTCCTCTTTTGGTAGAAAATTTATACTCCCAGACAGAGCTGGAGGAGGGGATTGGCTCTCTAGCATAAGGGAACTAGAGGGAAAGGGCAGATTAGGTCTCAAGAAGTGGACTTCCACTTGTCCTGCTTCTTCCATAGAGACCATCTGGGTCTTCTTAGTAGATGGAGTGGCTTTTCTTATTCTCAGGAGGTTCTTTCTGAGAAATAGAGTGGTACTTTGGCTGATTGAACTAAAACCTTCTTCAGCAATTAAAGTACTCTTTGATTTGTTGTTTAGACTTTGACATTGGGTTGAACTTGATTGGCCTTTGAAAGTTAAAAAGCAGGACTAAAAATGCCCGATGCATGAAGGAGCCCTAATTAGGAAGGGCTGTTGTAGCTAGCTGGAAGCCATAAGTTCCACCTGATATGTATGTGACGCACCTGTAGGCACCCGCAAACCTGAAGGTATATAACCGGGTGAAAGCGGTCCGAGTTAGGAGAACGAATTCATTCGGTCAGTCGGGCAGCCACTCGGTCGGTCAGAAGAATCAGAGCGGCCAGAACATAGGCAGAGCGGTTACAGAAGAGAAACCAGATAGAAGAAGTAATGATTGGTCAGAGTTAGGCCGAGACTCCTGAGGAAGACAGAAGACAGAAGACAGAAGAAGGAAGAAAGAAGAGAGAAGAAAGAAGCTCTAGTCTTTCTCTAAGCTAAGCTCTATCTTTCTTTACTCTACTCTAAGCTAAGAAGAAAAGCTAAGCTCTATCTTTCTTTACTCTAAGCTACTCTACTCTAAGCTAAGAAAAATCTTTCTTTCCCTCTCTAAGCTCTAAGAAAGTAGAAGTAAAAGTAGTAAAAGCTTAACTCTGCCTCCAAGAGTTTTTCCTCCCGGTTTACGGTACCAGGCAGCTTACAAATGGTGGCCCGTCCGGGGCTCGGCAGGCAGAGAAGAAAAGATAAAAAATAAGAACAAGAAGCTAAGATAGTGACGAGAGCAAAGAAAAAGCATAGCCTCAGACTCAGTTGAGACCAGCAAAAAGAGTAGTAAACAAGAGAGCATAGCCTCTGACTCAGTTGAGGCCAGTTAAGAATTAAGCTGAAGCAGAGTAGCCGGCGAAAAGCCATAAAAAAAAAAAAAATAGAGAAAAAGCCTTGAGCTTTAGTATAAAGAAAAAAGCCATGAGCTTAAAAGAAAATAGAGAATTAAATAGCATGGTAAAAACCATGCAGAAAAAAAGCCATTGAGCTTTGGCAAGAAAGCCATAAAGAAAAATATAGAAGGAAAAAAAAAAAAAAATCAAAGCCGCTTATACAATTGTGCTTAACTAAGTGCGTTAGCTGCTCCTCAGCAGTAGACTTCCTTAAAGCCGCAGCACCTTCTCAAAAAGGGCTCAAATATCCACCCTTTTAAAAAACAAAAGGTGAAAAGCTAGGTAGGGACAAGAAAATAAAATAGAGAAAATAAAATAGAGAAAATAGAATTAAAGCACCTTTTTAAACTAAAGGGAAGGAATATGAAGGAGCCCTAATTAGGAAGGGCTGTTGTAGCTAGCTGGAAGCCATAAGTTCCACCTGATATGTATGTGACGCACCTGTAGGCACCCGCAAACCTGAAGGTATATAACCGGGTGAAAGCGGTCCGAGTTAGGAGAACGAATTCATTCGGTCAGTCGGGCAGCCACTCGGTCGGTCAGAAGAATCAGAGCGGCCAGAACATAGGCAGAGCGGTTACAGAAGAGAAACCAGATAGAAGAAGTAATGATTGGTCAGAGTTAGGCCGAGACTCCTGAGGAAGACAGAAGACAGAAGACAGAAGAAGGAAGAAAGAAGAGAGAAGAAAGAAGCTCTAATCTTTCTCTAAGCTAAGCTCTATCTTTCTTTACTCTAAGCTAAGAAGACAAGAAGAAAAGCTCGCTTTAATCTTTCTCTCTAAAAAATCTTTCTTTCCCTCTCTCTAAGCTCTAAGAAAGTAGAAGTAAAAGTAGTAAAAGCTTAACTCTGCCTCCGAGAGTTTTTCCTCCCGGTTTACGGTACCAGGCAGCTTACAGATGCATACTGATAGCACACAATGGTGAATGACTAGAGTGCGGTCGCTTTTGATTGCTCAGTGACTGCTGATTAATTGATTTGAATATATTAGTGTCTGGAAATTGGACTGATCATCCAGCTTCCCTGTCTTATGGTGTGATTGATAGAGGAGAATGTTTCCAGGTAGCATTTTTTTTCCACAGGATTTGGATGGTGATGGTATTAGATCTATATTGTCACTCTTACTATCACCAAATGATCCTAATTTGAATATGCTTGAACCAAGTAAGGCAAACATACATCTAGCCCCTATCCTGTGTGCTTATTATTTAACACTGATACAGCGACATGTCAGTATTTTAAAAGGACATGTATTAAATCAGAAACCATTATGAGATGGGATTTTCTTCAAGAGGTGCCTGATAGTGTGACATTACCTCCATGCATATTCTCTGAAAGGCATCAGGCCTGTGTATAAACCATTCTACTTCCTCATTTCTCTAAATGGGACAAGAAATCTCATTTCCTCTTTTTCTTACCCTGAACACCAAGTCCATTCATTCATTCCAAAAGATATTATAGCCAGGGAGCCCCACTTAGAAGAAAGGACATTTTTTTTTTCTTCTGTAAGAATGGTGAATGGCTGGGGTTGTGGCTCAGTGGTAGAGCGCTTGCCTAGAATATGTGAGGCACTGGGTTCAATTCTCAGCACTGCATATAAATAAATGAACAATTTAAAGAAAAAGGTCCATCAACAACCAAAAAAGATACTAAAAAAAAAAAAAAAGAATAGTGGACTGGGGACTGGAGATGTGGCTCAGTGTTAGTGTGCTTGCCTGGCATGCTTGAAGGTCTGGGTTTGATTTCTAGCACTGTCCCCTCACCCTCCAATAAAAGGTGGTGCATGGAAACTTAAATCCTCCTTTCACCTTCACTCTCGATTTAAGATTTGTGAGAAATGAGTGTAGGGGAAACACTGGCTGTAGACTTGACAAGAGTTGATTCCATCAGCAGCATGTTCCTGTTCATTAACTATGTGCCTTGACTATTCGTGATCCCCATACTTTCCATTTGTCACTGCTACAAGTTAGCCTCCCTAGATAAGACAAATGCCAGTTAGCATGCTTTATGCGATGGGGAGGAGAAGGATAGAAAAAAGAAGGTGACCAATTTTTGTCAACTTCTCTTGTGGAAGTGGTAGCCATATTGAAGCAAGGCCTTGGAGAGCTGGCTTGCTAAAATATAGAGATTACTAGTAGGATCCCTTGTAGAGCCCTAGACCATTCTTTCTCAGTGTTGAGTAAAATGAGTTAGCCTTCAGGTAAAGCTTTTTCCAATGTGTTGTGAGATGATGCTCAGTTTGTTTTAAACTATATCATGTATACCTTTTTTCCCCCTTTTGGTACCAGGGATTGAACTCAGGGGAGCTTAACTACTGAGTCACATCCCAGCCCTATTTATTTTTTCATATTGAGTCAGGGTCTCATTAAGTTGCTTAGGGTCGCACTAAGTTGCTGAGGCTGGCCTTGAACTTGACATTCTCCTGCCTCAGCCTTCCAAGTCATTGGGATTGCAGGTGTGTGCCGCCATGCCCAGCTCCATATTTAGCTTTTTTAGCTTATCATTGCTACTAATTCTCACCCCCAGCTGCTCTCTTTGATTTGAGTGATGTCAAAGATTTCAATGTAGGTAACTTTCTGTAAGAGACATGGAAGCAAAAGGGCTAGAGAATTGATCTTGTCCTAATCTGACAAATTCTGATCACTTATATTAAAATGGTAAGGCCTAGAACTGTCAGTTTAGATGTATTCTGGGAAATTTGACATTTGACAAAAGGTATGCAGTAAAGAGGCCAGTTAGGAAAATGGCTTTGCAAGATAAAAATCTTCATACTATTTCAATCTCAACAACTTGGTTTTGCATTAGTGACAGCAAGATGTTGGATTAGCCTTTTGTATATATGAGTTCCATATCCACATTCGACCAAAATGGATAAAAAATGTATGGGAAAAAAATTTCCAGAAAGTTCCAAAAAGCAAAACTTGAATTTGCTGTATACTATATTGTGCTGCATACTACATTGAATTCATGAGATTGCAGAGATGTGTAGGCACATCTTGTTGTAACCTCCTGCCATTTCACAGATCCTCAGTCTTTTTTGCCATTGTTCCGTAAACCATATAGTATAACAACTATTCACATAGCATTTATGTTGCATTAGGGATTATAAGTAATTTAGAGATGAATAAATGTACATGGGAAGATGTGATAGGTTATATGCAAATACTATGCCATTTCATATGAGACTTGAGCGTTCTTGGATTTTGGTATCCCTGAAGATACCAAATACCAGGGACGACTATATATGAAAACAGCTGGAGCGTAGGGGTGTCAGGACAGGAGAAATAATGAGATGAAGTCTTATCAGGGGTTCCACATCACCTGGTCTTTTCCAGTAAAGATTCCTTTGATGTGGAATTTATCTGTTTTGTCTAGCTAATTGGAATTATGGTCTGGTTTCTGTCCCTAAAGACTCTGCTGTTGGTCTTGGACTACTTAATTCTCTTTGCTCACCAAATTGATGACCTCGATAATAAGGCATGAGATCTAATGTTTTAGTATGGTTTTGGATTATAGGTTCCTTGTATTCTTAAATCAGCAGAGAGAAAGCAAAAGAAACAGCATGATCTAACTATATCCAAAACCCCTAATAAAAAGCTCTGGCATCAGAGAGACCTAGGTTCAGATCCTGGCTGTGCCACATGTAAATTAGATCACGAAAGTAAGTTGCTTTGTCTTACTCCAAGAACCTCAGTGTTCTTGTTGTAAAATGTGAACAAAATAACTACCCATCTTGCAGGGAGATTGTGAAATTAGAACAAAGGTGAAAAGGGACTGGTACCTGGAAGCACAGTCAGCTGTAGTTTGTTTCTGTTATTAGCAATGAACTCAAAAGTGCAGAAACCTGTTCCTCCAAGCTTCCCACTTTTCCATGTGTAAAATGAACTTGGCCTTCCTTGCTCAGTGGTTGATAGGGAGCCAAGTAAGATATCTGAGCTGGTGAGGATGGATGTGCATCTCAAGATCCTGGGGCCCAAGTTAGGGTTTTATAAGTGGCAGAATACTTATAAGTTGTAGAAGAACTATATTAAAAACACACCCTGCCTATTTCCCCTCATCAGTCCTCCTGTTCAGAGCGGGGCTTTCTGGCCTCATGCTTTAAATAGTCCTCAGATGGTAACATGGATAGTAGATGAACACAATCCTTGTGATTCCATTTGCCCTATGCTGGGGAGTCTATTTTTAGACCACAATGGCCGGAATAGAAAGCCTCTGACCCCACATCCCACCGGAGTCATGTGTGCCTGGCTAATGGATTTCTTTGGGAAGCTGGGACAAAGGCCCAGGTCTGCTTCTGTCATTGACTCCACTGGTATGGAGTGGACTATTAAAAACCAGTCTCCTCCTAATTGTCTGGAGGTCATAAGCCTGGCTTACCTGGGACATCCCATGTTATGATCCTAATTAAAGTTTGGCCTGTTTACTCTGCTCTTCTCAAAGGGTTATAAGGGAATAAAGGCAGATAAGATATTTATGGGTGAACCTTTCCTGTTTTATTTTCCCTGGGATCTGTGATTAAAGGATTAACAGCACTCATTTACTGAGTGGACTCCTATGAGGGAGGAGAGCTTTAGCACTTATTTTGCTTCTTTGAGCCAGGGCTGTGCCAGCAGTATTTCCCATGTTACCTCATTTAATCCTCAGTCTTGTTAGACCTATAAAAGAGAGGTAGAAATTGAGGTCAGAGCTTGCCCAGGGGTCACCATTCTACTCCTGCATTCCTCACATGCATCTCTCCGCCTAGATAGACAACAGTGTGTTCATTTCAGGGAAGATACTGGTGATTTAAAAGCATCACTAAATGTTTATTATTAAACACCTGAATATATTCATTATGCATTCATGTCTAGGAATCCTGACATTATCTGCAAAGAGGCTTGCCCCATTCCTGCGTTTGCAGATTATCTGAGCATATTTAGGTTGCCTAACTATGAAGCCAGTGATGCTGGGGGAGAAAGAGCCTACATACTGTGGGGGTGTTTCCAAAAGCAGCCTGATTCTTAATTATCTTACTAAGGACCATGTCCATGTTTATGGAGTGCCTTTCTCCAGGGAATCCCTGGAGCTTCCAGAGACATGATCTCAGCTGCAGAACATCCCTGTTAAGATAGGAGGGGGCTGAAATCATTTGCTCTCCTTTACAGTGAGTGGGAGACTCAGGCACAGATGGGAGACAGAGGCACAGAAGTTAAACAATTAGTCCAAGGTCACATCAAATGATTTCCAACTCAGCTGATGAATCTGTCTAGGATTTGGTCTTCCAAATGTCACAGCTTCCCTTTCCATGTAATTTGTTCTCAACCATTTTATATGTCTTATCCTTCTTCCTCTTTTTTCTGTTTTGATTTTCTTTCTTTTTTTTTTTTTTTTTTTTTTGCATCTACTTCCTGATGAATGTTGGTTTTAATTTAGCCCTTCATGATGATCAATGACTTTAGCTGAAACAACTGCTACCAGAATGTAAGTTTATAACACACCTTTATTGTTATTTCTCCCTGATGTTGAATTTTCTGTATCCTTTGCATGAGGTCAGTCTCTGTGGGTTAAGAACTTTGGGACTCCAAAGACTTACACTGGCAGAGGAGCTCCAGTAGTTAGGAATTGTCACCTTTCTCAGTAGAAGTATTAGGAGAAGAACCTAGAAATTCCTGTTTTCAACTTCATAGAGGAATTGGAGCATATTGAAGAATAATAGCCCATGGCCTCTCCTGTAGAATAGTTCAGATTTGGCTTTGTTATTCCTTGCTGGTTCTAATAAGAACATTATTCACAAACATATCTTTTTAGTTGTCCTCATGACTCAGTACTTTGTGAAACATGAACTTACTCATGAAACACTTCTCCTATATTTAAGCTGGGAGGTGCTGAGGTAATGTGAGCTTTGGTGACTGCATATGGCCTCTTAGGGAAATGGCCCAGTTGTTTAGTATCTCAGCCATATTTATGTGACCTTTTCTGGCAGCTTCACTGCTTACTACTGTGAAATGTGTTTTAAGGGAGAACCTTTTACAAAAAGAGAGAGGTTCACCAAGAGGAGAGGACTCATTGCTAGTAAAATGTGTTCCAGTACCAAATGCTTTTGGGTGTCCTAATGACCTATGCAACTGTAGGTGTTTTGGCTTTGTAATATATTCAGTTCCATATTTACTCATTCAACACTTTCTGTCTATCCATTGTGTGCCAGGTGCTGTGTTGGACACTGGGTGACAGAGATGAATAATTCCCTTCTCCCAGGATTTCACAGTAGATGTTGGAATTCATTGTCACTTAGCTTCATTGATTCTGCAGTAGAATTTTCCAAGATCCTGTCTGTTGTTGCCCTGTTGACTCTACTCTAGGATATATCCCACATGGTGACTGTGCTTCATCTCCTTTCTGTTCCTACACTGGGCCCAGCTGCCATCATCTCTCACCTGGACTATTTTGGTTGCCTCCTGACTGGTTTCCTTGCTTCCATTCTTGCCCCCTTCAGCATACTCTCAACACACAGCTCAAGCAAATCCTTTAAAAATGAAATTCAGATTCTGTCTCTCCTGTTTAAACCTCCCGGTGGCTTTGCATCTCCTACGTGCTCCTGCCCCTGCTCCCCATGAGACTTTGCTTCCTAGTGCTCTCCCTGTAACACTCTTTATCAACGTTGGGTTCATTGTGTTTCCTTCAACATGGCAGCCACACTTGGCCCAGTCTAGTTTCAGGGCCCTGCTGTTTCTTCTGTCTGGAACATTCTTCCCCAAGTATCTGCATAGATTACTTCCTCACTGTCTTGGATCTCTGCACAAAAGGCGCCTTACTGACAAGGCCTTCCTGACTGCTCTTTATAAAATGTACCCCTACCTCACATTTCCTATTTGACTAATGTCTGACATTCACTTGACTATAAGCTCCATGAGGGAAAGGATTTTTGTCTGTTTTCTCCTACTTTATCCCTAATGCCTATAAGGCACTTAGTAAATATCTGTTGAGTAAATAAATCAGCATATTACACTTACTTAGTGTTCTCTGTAGAAGGTGCCTCTTGGACCAATTGTACAGCACATCTGTATGACAACTGGTATAGAGAAGATGTGGTCAGAGTGGCTCTGTCTGTGTGAAATAGAGTTTTTATTAAAAAAAATTTTTTTTTTTAGCACAATCCCAGTGGCTCCTGGGGGGTTTAAGATCCCCTATTAGCCTTATTAATATTGTTTGTAAAAAGTCAAAGGATGGGGCTGCGGTTGTGGCTTAGTGGTAGAGCACTCACTTAGCACAGGTAAGGCCCTGGGTTCGATCCTCAGCACCACATAAAAATAAATAAATAAAATAAAGGTATTGTGTACAACTATGACTAAAAAATAAATGTTAGGAAAAAAAGCCAAAGGATGGATTGAAAGGGATCTGAGAGATCATTTGGTCTTTTTCTCTCATTATTGATAGAAGAACAACAAACTCCAGAGAAAGTAGGTGAATTAACCAAAGTCATGAAGCTGGTTAGGGGTTGATCTGAAATTAGGATTCTGACATGTGATTCCATAGTCTTCCTTATATTCAGTTCCCTGATGGAGGAAATCCATGGCCTTTTGGATTTGACAGTGTTTCTCCAGATTCTAGACAAGAGCTTTTCTCTGCATATTTTAGCTTAGTATAGATGGACAATGACCTGGTAATATGTGTGGAAAATACCAAAAGGTTGACCAGTGTGAATGGGAACTGCCCTGAAAGTGCCAGGAATACCACAGACACACTCACTTGTTCATTGACAGGAGATGTGCAGGCTGGAAAGGAAAACAAAATTAAGAGCCTTTGCTGCTCCAGTTGTTTTATTACATGTCACAGATGAATGTGTCTTCCATTTAAATTCAGATTTTTTGATGAATGGCCAGACCAGCTGCAAGCCCTTTGGACCAGAAGCCTTGATCTTGCCAACTGTTCATTTTCTTGATGAACTTCCTTATTTCAAGCGTTTGTGTGTAGCCACTCTATTGTGGAGTTGTCAGAGGGTGTTGAGTCGGCTCTCAGGGACAGTCAGCTCTCCCCATGCAGCGTGTGTCCTGAAGCTGGCCTATTTCCATCCTCTTTGTAAGTGCATGAGGTCTTTTGTTCAACAGGGTGCAGTGAGCAGGGACTCTTGAAGAGAGAAAGACTCCTCCAGCATTTGCTGGAACATGTTTGTGAACTGACCGTGATGTGATTGGGATGGCATAAAAAAGACTTAAATTTGTTTAATTTCTTGCCATCTGGTTTGTGATACAAGGTGTCCCAATTTGAGTTTATAAGGCACTTTGATCATACACAAAGAAGGTGTCATACTTAATTCTACTCCCTGTAGCCTCTGTTACAATACCTTTTATGCAAAAAGAAACCCAAAAAAGCAAAAAACAAAAATAAAACCCTCATACTTTTACTAGATCTAGTTTTACTCAAGCAAAGGCTCTGGACTTTTCTAGTTTGCCTGAACATTTTCCAGTTTGGGGATACTGACTTTCAGATAGATGTTTTTGGGTCAAGGGAAGTTCAAGTGCCCTGAGTACCGTTACCATCCCATTTAGAGAGCTTCATTTTGCTTTGGTTACAAAATACATTTTAGTTTAATTTTCTTAAATTAGGTAGGCAAAATAAAGTTCAGAAAAGTTTAGGGCCATGCCCTAATATACCAAGGAAACAATAAGGCCTAGGATTAGGAACCAGGACCTACTCTGTTTAGATTCATTTTTTAAGGTTGGGTGAGTGGAGTTTTAAGAGTAAGCTGAATTCTTCCTTTTATGTCTTCAGGTTTTGTAATGTTACTTTTTAGCCCTCTGCAGCCTGGATGGTTCTCCCATCTGGGCCTCAGTCATTCATGGGAGCCATTGATCCAAACAAGTGGGGTGGTGAAAGGGCTTAGTTCCCATATATATTCTTACCAAAAAGCTAGAGAGGCAATCTTAAAATCAAGAGGACTTGCTCTGATGTTTTTGGTGATCAGGTTTGTGCTGGATTCTGACTTAGGATCTGCCATTGGCTCTGAGTGCCCTGATACTTAGAAGCCAAGGCAATTTTTTAGCCCATAGGGTAAATAACCAGGAAATCCAAATTCTTACCAATTTTTGTTTTCTGTACTAAAAGGTCTGCTTTTATTAGGCCTGCTTTTTTCTTCTTCTTTTCCTTTCTTTCTCTTTTTCCAGTAGCAGTTTTAAGTTAGCACCTTTTTTTTTAGATACAAGCAAAAGGATATTGACCCAGGTTTGAAAATAAATATGAACCCTAGTTCTCTACTCCCTTCACTTTTTGCTATCTTGGTGGTATGCTAATTGTATTTTCTCTCAATTCTACTCCCCCACCCCCCAGTTTCTTTGGCAGACTTTCTTACTTGTCTTGGAGGAGCAGGTGAAGAACTCTTTTTAGGGCTCTTTGAAAGGATACAGAATGGCTGATCGTCTCAGCTAATGGTAACCAGATCCAGGGAGCTGGGGTCAGCCTGAGCTGGAATCAGTTCAAATTAGCAAAGCAGTGACGTTCAGTGGCAGGAATACAAGTGACCACAGTGTTAAAACACATCTGGAAAGGGATTCTGACATCATCCCCAGAATCTGCTGGGAATACACACAGCCTATAGACCCATTCCTCTTTGACCCCATAAAGATTCTTTATAGAGTAATGCCCTGAGTGGTTTTCTGGCCAGCTTGCCTGCTCATTTATCTTCGAGGAGATGGAAGGCGTCAACCTGCCTTTAGATCTGCACAGCCACAGAGGTGTGTGGATTCTGCACTTGAAAGTACTGAAGGCCTTGGCAGAACCCAAGGGATCTGCTTTTCCTCTTCTCATTGTCCCCACAAAACTCTTCATGGCAGCTAGCATTGCTGTTTCAATGGGTCTCTCTTTTCTGTTTAAGTTGTCTGGCAGTGGGGTTCCAGGATGCAGGTTTTTGGAGCTGGCTACTTGAGCCCTGGTTAGGGAGGGGTTGAACTGAGCTCTTGAGGCTGGGTGTCTGGATACTCACAGCTGGTCTGTTGAGGAGAACACGTCCTCAGGCTGCTCCCTTTGGTGGTGCTGTGTGTGGCGGCCTTGAGATGTGGATGGAAGTGAGCTGGGGGCATGATGAGGTCTTTCATTGGTGCTTTTGGTAAAGCAGTCTAGACTACAGGATTTGGCGTGACTTTTATCCTTAACCTGTGTGTGCTTTTTGGCTAGCCCTTGCCACCTGTCTCTTGTATTTAATTTCCTCACCTCCTCTTGATGGAAGTTACACAAGGGCTCCATTTTTAAGACCAGGCCTTTTATTTTTAAAATAGTAATCAATTTCATTATAATTATTAGTGCATATTAATTGTATAAATAATAGGTTTCATTGTGACAATTTCATATATGCATATAAAGTACACTTTTTAAAAAATATTTTTTTAGCTGTATTTAGACACAGTACTTTATTTTATTTATTTATTTTTATGTGGTGCTGAGGATCGAACCCAGGGCCTCGCACGTGCTAGGTGAGCACTCTACTGCTGAGCCACAACCCCAGCCCATAAAGTACACTTTGATTGGATTTACTCTCCTTATTACCCTCTCTTACTTCCTCTTCCCCCATCCCCTCTTCCTGGTCCTCTTCCCCTTTCCTAACACTTCCTCTCTTCTTTCATGTCAGTTTTTTTTTTTTTTTTAAACCCTCCTAGATTCCACATATGAGAGAAAACACGTGATATTTGTATTTCTGGATCTAGCTTATTTTGTTTAACATGATCTTCAGTTCTATCCATTTCCCTACAGATGACATGAGTTTGTTCTTTGTGGCTGAACATACACCATGGTGTGTGTGTATCACATTTTCTTTATTCATTAGCTGATGGGCAAATAGGCTAATTCTATAACTTGGCTATTGTGAATATTGCTGTGATAAATGTGGGTATGCAGGTATCTCCATAGGATGCTGACTTTGTTTCCTTGACTGTACCTGGGAGTGGGATAGCTAGATCTTATGGTAGATTTATTTTAGTTTTTTGAGGATCCTCTATACTGTTTTCCATAGTGGCTGTAGTAATTTACATTTTCACAAACAGTGTATGAAGGTTTCTCCCCACCCCCATCCTTCCCAGCATTTGTTATCTTGATAAGAGATATTCTGACTAGGATGAAATGGAATCTCAACGTAAATTTTTTTTTTTTTTTTTTGGTACTGGGGATTGAACTCAGGTGCACTCGACTACTGAGCCAAATCCCCAGCCCTATTTTATGTTTTATTTAGAGACAGGGTCTCACTGAGTTGCTTAGTGCCTTGTTTTTGCTGAGGCTGGCTTTGAACTCACAATCCTCCTGCCTCAGCCTCCCGAGCCACTGGGATTACAGGAGTGCACCACTGCGCCCCAGCTCAATGTAGTTTTGATTTGCATTTCCTTGATGGCTAAAGATGTTGAGCTTTTTTCATATATTTATTGGCCATTTGTACTTCTTTTGAGAAGTGTCTGTCCAGTTCATTTGCCCATTTGGTGATTGAATTTCTTATTCTTTTGGTGTTCAATTTTTTAGTTCTTCATATGTTCTGGATATTAATCCTTTGTCAGATGAATAGCTGGCAAAGATTTTCTCCCCTTCTGTAGGCTGTCTCTTCACTTTGTTAATTATTTGCTTTGGTGTGCGGAAGCTTTTTTGGTTTCTGGTACTGGGGATTTAACCCAGGGGTGCTTAACCACTGAGCCACATTCCCAAACCTTTTTAAATATTTTATTTAAAGATGGGGTCTCACTGAGTTACTTAGGTCCTCGCTAAATTGCTGAGGCTGGTTTTGAATTCGTATTCCTCCTGCCTCAGCCTCCTGAGCTGCTGGGATTACAGGCGTGTGCCACCACACCCAGTTTACAGAAGCTTTTTAATTTGATGTAATCCCATTTGTCAATTTTTGCTATTTTTTTCCCTGAGCTATTGGAGTTCTGTTGAGGAAATTGTTGCCTGAACCTGTGTTTTGAAATGTTTCCCCTGTGTTTTCCTCTAGTGGTTTCAGAGTTTTGGAGTCTTACATTAAAGTCTTTGATCCATTTTTGAGTTGATTTTTGTACAGGGTGAGAGAAAGGGATCCACTTTCATTCTTGTAAGGTGGAAGTCAAGTTTTCCCAGCACCGTTTGCTGCAGAGGCTGTCCTTTCGCCAATATATGTTTTTGGCCCTTTTGTCAAAAATCAGATGGCTGTAGATGTGAGGGTTCATGCCTGGGTCTTCTGTTGTATTTCACTAAAGACCAGGCCCTTTTGAGTTCCTTAGCCAGTTATGATTGAAAAGCAGGTTCTCTAGACTGCCTCACATCCACCCTTTAGTCTGCCATGGGACAAGATCAAGGTCTGGCAACCTGAGACCTCTACAATTCGGCACCTCCTTGTGTCCTTCCAGTTGGCTCAGCCCATTAGGGCTAAAATTCCTCCTCATATCCTCCTTTCTCCTTGGCTTAGGTTCTGTGTTGGAATTTTGGGGCTGGGGCTGGAGGAAAAGGGAGTGCCAATATACACAATAAAAAAAAAAAAAATAGAGAACCTCCATGTACCCAGCACTCAAATTAAGCAGTTATTGCCAAATTTGTTTTATCTGCTTCAAACCTACCTTCCTTGAAAGACTAGGTAAATATCTAATTTCCTTATCCTACCTTTCTTTTAATATTGCTTTAAAGAATAATGAGTTAGTGATCTGGTAACCTCCATTAATGACTAATACTTTGTTGTTGTCGTTGTCATTGTTATTTTCTGAACATCACTGTGAGCTCATAGTTTCTTGTTTGTTTGTGGTACTGGGAGTTGAACCCAGGAACTCATAGATTATTTGATATGTTTCAACCTATTGCTATCATTATTATTAATTGTTTTGTTTGCTCACATTGTCTCAAGTTAGTAGAAGTCCCTTCAGGTTGACTCCATGTCCTTTTGACATGGCCCTGTTGAACTTTTTTTGGGGGGGGTAGTAGGAATTGAACTCAGGGGCACTCAACCACTGAGCCAAATCCCCAGCCCTTTTTTGTATTTTATTTAGAGACAGGGTCTCACTGAGTTGCTTAGGGCCTCGCTAAGTTGCTGAGCCTGGCTTTGAACTTGCAAGCCTCCTGCTTCAGCCTCTGGAACTGCTGGGATTACAGAGGTGTGCCACCATGCCCAGCAGCCTTGTTGAACTCTGATGCCTTCCTTACTTTCTGGCATACCTAGTTGTTCAAGGCACTATATCCTGCCATTTCTCCAAAGGGCCTGGATCCTTTTAGTAGAGGACACAGTCTGAACTGTAGGACTGAAATACTTTTACAAACCTTTCCTGGGACTAAAGCCTGCTCCTGTCCATAGTCAGTATGTGGCTCTTGCAGGGATTCAATAGATCTCCAGGAACCACCGTGAAGTTCTGCCTTGCTTTTATAAAGATTCATCTCTGAGAATCTCCTTCTTTACCCCCACGGATGATCTTCTTGTTCCTGAAACTTTTGCTTCAATTACACTGAATTGTGCCAGTCATATATATGCTATGCCTTGGACTGCCAAGCTGCCTTCTCTGGAGCCAGTTTTTCTGACAAGAATAGTTACTCTAGCCCTTGCACACCTAATACTCTAGCAAGCCAGGCTTTGCCTGGGCTCAGGTTAACTTCTGCCCCTTTGGGGCCTGTGTTCTACCAGCATTCCATTTATCTGAAACCTTTCCTCCCTCATCAAGAACCTACCTGATCTTTAAGGATTTACTGTTGCTTCCTGTGTTCTGAGTTCCTGCCTCAGTTTGAGAGCCTGTGGTCCATCTAATAGTTTGGGCTCAGACCACCTAGGATTAGGCAGGGTGGGGAGGAGATGTAGTATGTTTTTGGCACGGCGCATACCTGTTTGACCCATTCTCTATCTTTTCTTTCCTCTTATAATCCATGGGTTTCAGCATCTTCAGAGTGGTGTTTATTTAGTAGGACATTCTGTTGATTTCCCGTCGGGGAATAGGTTGCTCTGGCTCTGTACCATTAGCAAATGGACTTAAGGATAGATAATGGACCAGTTTTGTTAAATGGGATGGTATGAGAAGATGGCCTTGTAAAGAAGCTTGGTTCATTTGAATGATTGGTTCTTGTCTCTCATGTTGATATAGACAGATCCATGACAAGAATTTTATGAGGTCTCAAATCTGGCTAATTGATGGTACATCAATTAGTCCTCAAGGTTGACTGTTTAGCTATCTTGGATGCAGTTTGGTGGATCTCTGGAGGTTCTATGTAAAGGGTAAATAATTTTGTTATTTTGGTTTAGTCTGTTTAGCTACTTCATGTAGAAATACCAGATATGGAAGAGATGCAAATATTAGGGGATCACCAGGAACCTTGTTTCTCCATCCCTTACTTGGATTCTGTGACTAGACCCACAGGTGAGTAGAAAGGAGCTAGGTTCAGATGGATGCATCCCAGATCTAGCTCGGCTTTGTGCTTCCTCTTGGCTTCAGTCAAATTTGCTTTCAGACAACTCAGAATAGTATTTAGAGTGGTGATTCAGAACTGCACTAGCTTACACTTCATTACAACAAATAGGATACCCAGTAATTTATAGCCTATCATTTCTGGAGTCTGGAGACGGCTCAGCATAAGCTTTGCTGAAGCAGGTTCTATTACATTAGAGAACCTAGCTGGCTGTACCAACCTGAAGCTTTTAGATGCTAAGGAGGTCATGTAAAGGTGACAGAATGAATCTGGAACTCAATCCTCCACCCATGAAAGAGAATAATGACATTCTGGGTTGGCCTCTTTTCATTTCCCTTTGATTTTGAATAATAAATTCCCTCCTCACTAACCAGGTGAACAATTTGGGAGTCTGTATTCCCTAGAAAGACTATTCTCACACCCATCAGACTGAATTAGGTGAAAACTCCTTGGCCTTAATGAATGTTGAAGGATTTCAAAGGGCTAATGGAAATTCTTCTAGAAGTAATGATTTTCATTCTATTGGTGAGGCAGTTCTGAAGAAATTCCCTGAACCTCTTGGGTTATTTTATATAGCAAAATAGCCAGCATTAAGTTGTCTTTGCTAATAGATGACAGGGAGAATGTGAATACTTGGAATCCATGGAGATCCTTAAGTTACGTTTACACCCAAGTGTTGTGTCTCCCTTCCTAACCCCTTTTTTTTTTTTTTTTTTTTTTTTTTACCAGAGCTGCTTACAGGAAACAGCGTAGAGAAATGTGCATTATTTCTCTCCCTGCCTCCTCCCATGATTCTTTAAGTGGGGAGTGGCTGTCTGCCAGGTGGAATCGGGGTGACAAATCCAAAGTCAGATTCACAGTACAAGCATAGCCCTGACTTGGGTTGCTTCCAAAGAAAGGAAGAGTCTTGTGCAACAATCTTGCTTTGTTGCCTTTATATCTGATATTTTTGAGTTATCGTGCTGGAATTTAGTGTTCCACTTAGTTGTTCCAGTCTGTTGATTGATTTCATTCTGCATTCATGGAGTACCATCAGTGTTCCTGGTACTGTCCTGGGCACTTGAGATAAGATAAACAAGACATGTCCTTGCTCACAGTCTACGGGAGAGCATCCAGAAGGTGTGATAAGGCTATAGTATACTGCCTTGCCATATAATTTGCGTCTGTGTCTTGAAGCCAGTGGGGGAGTAGTGGAAGTAATTTTAAGCAGGAGAATGACATGATCCACTTATGTTTTAGATAAATTACTGGTGACAGTAAGGATACCAGTGGGGTAGAGGGATTGAGATTGGAGGGAGTAGCAGTTCAACAGATTTGTGTCAAGCTCCTACTAAGTGTCAGTCACAGTTCTGGTGTTGGAAGCCTTGGGATAAACATATTAGACAGTATCTGCCCTCAGAGAAGAGGTGTAGTGGTTGGCAAGACAGATAATATACATGCAACAAATGATGTTTTTTAAGATGATAAGTAATTTGAAGAAAATCAGTAAAGCCATGGGACTTAGAATGTTTGTGCCCTGGGTAGGTGCTGACCCATTGGGGTAGTCAGTGAGGGCCTCTCTGAAGAGATTAGCTGAGGCGACTCAGGAAATCTAGGGAAGAGTGATCCTAATAGGGAGAACAGCAAGTGCAGGGGTCCTGAGATGGGAATGGACTTGGCACAATGTTTGAGCTCCATAGAAGTCAAGGTAGCTGGGTCATAGTGGAATATAGGCAAGCAAATGATAGACAGATGAGCTGCAGGGTCTTCTAGGCCATGGGAAAGAATTTGGATTGATTCCAGTGGAGTAGGAAGCACTGCAATTAATTCAATCAAGACTCAGTAAACTACAGTCCATTTGGCCCATTTGGCCTGCTGCCTGTTTCTGAAAATAAATCATATTGGAACAGTCACCCCCATTGGTTCTACACATTGTGATTGGTGCTTTACATGATGAGTGCAGAGTTCAGTAGTAGTGAGGAAGAACATATGGCCCCACAAGCCTAAAATATTTACTACCTGGCCTTTGTAGGAGGAGTTTGCCTACCTGTGATTGAAATGATCTAACTCAGGTTTTGAGGAGATGTTCTGGGTACAGTGTAAAGAATGAGGGCTGGGGTTGTAGCTCAGTGGTAGAGCGCTTGCCTAGCACATGCGAGGCCCTGGGTTCGATCCTCAGTACCACATAAAAATAAATAAATAAAATAAAGGTATTGTGTCTAACTACAACTAAAAAATAAATATTAAAAAAAAAAAGAATTAGTGGTAGGAGAGAAGAGTGTATCTGAATAGTTCAGGTGAGAAATAATTAGATGTTGAGCCCCCAGTAAGTAGTAATCATCTGCTTTTATTCTTTGTAAAAGCACCTAGCTAGCATCTATACTTATGACATGTTATTGAATGAATGATGAGATAATTGAATGAGGTAGTATCAGTGAAAATAAAGGGAAATTGAGGCTTACAGAGATTTTAGGAGATAATAAACTAGAACAGCTTATTGTTCTGTTCTATTGTTGACTGGGTGAAGGAAGGGGAAAGACCTTCTCCCATGGCTGGGCTCAGGGTGGGATCTGGGGCCACTGGATTTTCCCCAAACATGTCTTTCTCTTAACTTCTTCATATTTTTCTCTTCCTGGATTCCTTTAGACCTGTAACCCATTTTTTCCCCCTTCCTTGCTTTTAAACTATGCATTGTAACTTTGAAACTTAAAAAAAAGGAAGAAGAAGAAGGAATTCATCTATGGACAGGTGACACCCTGCACATCCAGGGGGAGAAGTCTAAAAGGGAGTGGGAAGCCCAGGTTGGGAGCTCACAAGCCTGAGTCCTAGACTCATGGTAACAGGAATTCTGAATTCCTCAGCTAATGGCTTTCCCAAGGAGAGTGTGTGAAGAGGAGGGCAGCGAGGACAGACCTCACTAGGCATTTATTTTTTATATAATTTGGATCTAGAGAGGAGACAGATCTAAGCAGTTTGTGTGGTTATCCCATGACTGTAGAATGTCTTCTCTGCGGAGGCTGGCCAGCTCTGATGAGGGCCTGCCTTTCCAATTCTTCTGCTGCCAACCTCTTTCTCTTAAGTGGGGTGACTGGGGTGGCTCTGGGGGCTTCCCTCCTGTCTCCAACTCAACATTGGAGCATTTGTGACCTTTTAACTCTGCAGTTGATTGATGATGCTAGGCTCTGGATAAATAGGAAGGTCTAGTTGTCCTTGGAGTTTTGTTGGAGCAAGAATTCTCTGACACTAGGATTAGACAGGTGGCTTAATTTTATTCATTTTGATGCCATTTCTCTTAACCTGCAAGCCTAGATAAACCCCTGACATGCCCTGAACAATAGCTGCCCCCTTTCCTTTTCTTTCTTTTCTTCTTGTCTGGAAAAGGAGAAGCACGGAAGTGACTCATAAAAAAGCACTTGTATTGAAAGTGGCTTTAAGATAGATGTAATCCTAGACTTGGGTGTAAATCTCCCTTCTTTACAAAAGTCCATTCTGAAAACCCAAGAATCAAATGAGAATTGTAAAGAGAGTGGAGAAGCAGGACCCCTCTCTACCTACTGTCCCACCTCTACCCGACTTTTTTGTCACAGTGTTACCACCCATTTTTAGAAGGCTGAGCTAATGCATTCTTACATATAATATTCAAATTTTAGTGGACCACATGTTTTTATCAGTATCTTTTTCTCTAAGGAGACATTCAAGCAATAGTCTTGCTACTCCTCTATCCTGAAGGTAGTGACTTCTGGCAAGCCAAAGTAAGAAGTCTGAAGCCTGATCATCTGGTCCCAATGTTCCGAATCCCTGCCAATCCTCCTTCTGCCAAGTGAATTAAATAGGTAGTTGAAAAATGAGAAAAAATTATGTTGGAAGGTTTCTGTTGAAAAGTATGACTTCCATCCCTGGTCTGGTCCATCCTGTGGACCACTTTATTTTTATGTGGTGCTGAGGATCAAATCTAGTGCCTCATTCATGTGAGGCTAGCTGTCTAGAACTGAGCCACAACCCCAGCCCCTATATGCTACTCTTAATAGTTTCTTATACATCTGTCCAGTGTTCCCTTGTGTAAATACAAGCAAGCATGAATATATATTCTTACCCCCCTCCATCCTCTGACACTAAAGTTAGCACATTACAACCTATTTACAGGTTGCCTTTTGTTCTTACCAGTATGTTCCAGGGATCTTTCTAAGTTGGTTCAGAGAAAGTGGTCTCATCCTTTTATCAGAGTTGCATAATATTCTGTTATGTGCATGACTGCCTCTGTTTGTTGAACCAGTCACTTATAAACAGACACTTGAGTTGTTTCCAGTGTTTGCTATTACATGCCTCAGTGAACAAAAGCAGCTTTTTATTTATTTATTTTGTTTTATATTTTTTGGTACCAGGATTGAACCCAGGGGTGCTTAACCACTGAGCCAAATCCCCAGCCTATTTTTATTTTCATTTTGAGATGGGCTCTTGCTAAGTTGCTTAGGGTCTGCTAAGTTGCTGAGGCTGGCTTTGAACTCATGATCCAGATTCTGCCTCAGCCTCCTGAGCTGCTGGAATTACAGGTGTGTGCCCAGCTAAAGGCAGCTTTTTCTAAAAGTTGCACAGTACTGTATAAGTACGTAAAAATGAGATTCTTTTTTTTTTTAAAGAATGCTTGTTGGTTTCATTGATTGATAAATTCCCAATTACTGGTATTCACGAATAAAACATTGATGACAATACCTACATCCCTTCGTAACTCAAGAACCATTAGTATGACTGCCCCATGGAGGCATGCTGCTCTATCTTACGCTTATTTTAATAATAAAACCTTTGGAAATTTTAATAATGAAACCTACTTAAGGCCCTTTGCTCAAGGAGTCTGAATCACTGATCACTGCAATTACTGCCATGGCAGCTGTAGAGCAATTTAACAGGATAATAGTGAATAAGATAAATTACACTTCAGATTCTTAATGGATTGATGTGCAGAAGCATGCAAGGGAAGATGGGGTGGGGATGAGTGCCTTTGAATTTCAGCACATAGTTAGAAAATAGGGAAGTGGGCCATGGTCGCCATTACTGCTTGGAATTAGTCATTCTACCATCCTTTGAGACTCTGATGGGTAGCGTCCTGTTTATTGTAGACAACAATTTGGGTTAATTCTCTTGTTTGTGTGCCTCCATGGAGTGGGTAGCAATATGCTAGGTGACTTGCTAATTTGTCTAATTTAGTATGCCCTCCCCCCACCTTTCTGCTAAAGAATGAGTATCTTTGGTGTGAAAATAGGGAGGCAGACTGGTTTTACAAATAGCTGCTGGCCAGGGGAATACGAGTTTCTGCCAGGTGAGTGGTTAAAATAGGCAGACTGGAAAAATAACTGTGGGATGGTAAGTGTTTCCCTCTTATTTACAAGGCTTGCATAAAGTCTCCCTGTGTGTTGGGGGTGGGGGAAGGGAGGGATCATTGAAGAAGTAAGTACAGTGCTTGCTTTGTATGTCCCTAGACTTGTGTTTAAGGGAGAATAGTGAGGATGTGGGTCATATGGGTAGGGGTGGGCAGGCTCTGAAGGGGCAAAATTAGAAGCAAATTTAGAAGTTCTCTGCAGTTCCATTCTTACTGATGTTCCTTGGCATCTGGATACATTGTGGATAATGTACCATCTGCTAGGTATAGATCTTGAACCTGTATTCTCTGTACAAAACTCAACGCCCATTATCTCGTTCTTCCCTACCAAAGTCCTTGGAGTTGAAGAACAGGAGAATGAATCTTTTCTTTCATAGTATTTAATCTGCATTAATACACCTTAAAGTGACATCATCAGTAGTGGTTGCTATTAGAGCAAACAAAATTGTCTTGAAGTGTAGAAAACCTTTTTGGAAAAAGGAGCTGGACCAGCTGGGAGAACAAGAGGTGAGGTCACTTCGTTGAACTGGAAAAGACCTACAGATGGAAGGTGCCTCAGGGACAGTGTGATCAGTGAATTCTGTGTTCACATCCTGGTTCTGCCCATTGGCCAAGTTATATAACCTCTGACAATATAGATATTTAAATCTGTAAAACAAGGAGAATGACATCTGTACAGTGTTTTTTTTGGAAATGATTTAAATGAGATAATAGATACAGAGTTGGCTTTCAGTAGGCAGTAGCTGCTACTATTATTAGCAGAGTCTTCTGAAGGGTCTCATTTATAGCCTTAGAGAGAAGGCAGGTGCTCTTTTGCAGGAGGAGATTGGTACTTCTGGCAGTGTATCAAGAGGGCTGCCTTCAGGGTTGGGAAGCATATTGACAGTATTGGAGGAAGGTGTTAGTTACCATGGCAACTTGGGAATTCATTTGGAGGGAGAGTTGTGACTGGAGGTTATCTCACTGCAAGTGACTGACTGGTGGAGATAAAAGAAAAAAAAAAAAAAAAAGCAAAACTCTGTCTAGCAGGAATTAAATCTCGCTTGCTTTATCCGCAGGAAATACCAAGAGATGTGCTCTAGAGAAAGTTCTAAATGTGAGTCAGAATGTGCAGGCCTTCTGGGGCAATGGGTGACCGACTGTGTTTTAGTTTGCCTAAGTGTTGTCACCAGATTATTGCTTGTGTTCACAGTATGACTTCAGTAAAAAATAAATATATGAATGGATTTTAGTGATTTTTTTTTTTTTTTTTTTTGGTTATCTGAAAGCATGACATCACATAGTCACACATATTTCTACAGTTGTTTCAGTTCCTAAGAAGGTTTTATTATAAGGAGCGTGAGTGCAGAGCACACCTTAATCATTTACTTTGTTCTTAGGTTAAATGGCATAATGAGTACAGGTGTTTTGCCTTGATTGGGCAATTCAGACATTTTTTCTTTTGGTAAAGGTTCTTCTGGTAGTTGTCTGTTATCTTCTAATTACATCCTTGCCTAGAAAAAGAGGAATGGACCAAATGAAGCCTCTTCAATAGCATGATTCCAGATTTTCTGTCTCTACAGACTTTCAGTTCTCACTCACACCTACTTTTCTTCTTCCCTTTGAAATTAGGGTTGGCCATGTGGCTTGTTTTAGCCAGCAAAATGTGATGTTACATGACACTTCTGGGCAGAAACAATTCCCAATATGAGATAGTTCAATGCTCTCTTTTTCTGCTTCAGTGATGTGAAAGTCTGTGACAAAGTGGAACCTCTGTCATCCTGGGCCCTTGAACTATAATGATGACTAGATTTCCCTCTCCTGCCCTTGTCAGACACACAACATTAAAAAACAAAACAAAACAAAACAAACAAAAAAAAACAAACAAAAAAAAAAAACCCCAACTATAATGGACTTTTGTTGTGTTAAGCCACTGAGATTTTTAGGATTATTTATTCCTGCAGCAGAACCCAACCCATACTGACTGCTTTAATTAATACATACTTATTGATTACTTAACTTCATACTGGGAACTGTTAGGTTAGGGATATAACAATGAATGAGGCAAATGAAGTATCTTCTTTCATGGAACCTACAGTCTGTGAGGGAAGTAGACAACAAATAAGTAAAAAAATAAAGATAATTACAAATTGAGATAAATGCTATGAAAGAAAATAAATAAGTTCATGTTAAAGATAAATCTCTAGGGCTGGGGATATAGCTCAGTTGGTAGAGTGATTGCCATGAATGCATAAGGCCCTGGGTTCGATCCCCAGAACCACAAAAAATAAAAAATAAAACACTTAAAAAAAAAGATAAATCTCTAAAAGCAAAAAAGTTCATGGGAAGCAACTGGGAATCTGACAGAATCCTTGTTAACATTCTCTAATGTTTCTCTATATGTATTAAGATTCTGGAGTCAGGTGTGGTGACACATACCTGTAATCCCAGTGGCTCAGGAGGCTGAGGCAGGAGAATCCCATCAAAACCAGCCTCAGTAACTCAGCAAGGCCCTAAGCTGCTTAGAGAGACCCTGTCTCAAAAAAAAAAAAAAAAGTGCTGGGGATGTGGCTCAGTGGTTAAGTGCCCCTGGGTTCAATCCCCAGTACCACAAAAGAAAAAAAGAATTTAAGATTCTAGGCATTTCTAGAGTGTTTTCTTATAACTTGGAAAGGAGTAACACTGAAAGCAAAAGAGAACGTGTTACTTGGTAGCCTTGTGACAAAATTAAGTAGCTAGTGTACTCCAAAATAAATGACAGCCAAGAATGATATTAATTTGCTTTGTATCTTTGAAAACTCATTACTATCCCACTGGGTTTGGTGGGAGATGAAATCCAAGCTTTGAGCTTTATGTGCTCTGTTAAGCCTGTCCCTGAGGGCACTCATCTTCTGCAGTCAGATTGTTCTGAGGTCTGGTTGCTTAGTAGATACTGGTCCAGTTTAGTACTGTTAACCTGGCTACTGTGCTGGGGAGAAATGAAATGGAAATGAGTATATAAATCAGTACTGCTTGTTTAATATGATTTTGGAAATATGTTGATAAAAATGTTTCATTAAATGTCCCCTGTGAAAGCTTTGAGACTGGTTACATTTTTTTTTTTTTTTTTTTTTTTTTCTGGAAGAAGCATACAGATGGGGCTTGGGACTGGTTGTTGAGGAACATTAGTTGCATTGCCAGCTGTTAATGATTGACTTTGTGTAACCTGAAAATCTGTTGGTTTAAGAATGGGCAGCACCTATTCTGCCTCAGTGGGAAGAAGTGAGGAAAATGGTGCCTGGGAATTGAAATGGGGCAAGGGGAGCTTATCTCACACACACACACACACACACACACACACACACACACACAAACAAACCAGTTTTGCTTTGGGGCAAACCAAAGCCATGAGACTGGAGTAAGGTCAGGAGAAAGGATTGTCTAAAGGATGGTCATAAGGATGAACCAACTCATGGAAAAGCTTTGGGCGCTGGTAGGGTATGGACTGTGTAATTCTTTGTCCAAATTAAGAAAAATACTTTTCTTTTGTTGTTGTTTTTTCCAATACTGGGTACGACAAACTACATCCCCAGTCTTCTTTTTTTTTTTTTTTGAGATCAGATCTTGCTAAGTTGCCGAGTCTGGCCTGGAACTTTTGTTCCTCCCTGCCTCAGCCTCCCAAGTAGCTGGAATTATAGGCATGTGCCACTGCACCCAATTCAGAAAAACACATGCAACTGCAGTGAAGGGGAATCTGGAGGGTTGTGCTGGTGATATTTGCCCTTCATCAGTCAAACCAATCTTAAACAATCTTCCCCAGGGAGAGAATGAGGATCTTTAAACTGAGCTGAAATTTTTTCTGTCTTGAATATTTTAGTCATCTTATTTTGGCTTGTATTCTGAAAATTCAATCTGGATGCAACTTCAGGGAAGTCAGGAAAATGGATGAAAGTAAGAACTCTCCAGCATCAAACATACACACACATCCTTGCAAATATATGGGTGTATTGACATATTGTAAATTTCCGTGTCAGGACACATGCCAACAGTTTAATGTTGTATATAGTAGAGTCCCATGTTAGTCCCATTCAGAAACCCTAAAAAGAGTTGTGAGACTGAAAGTATCGAAGCTGAAGGCCAAGAACAGTGATCACATTACCTAGGGCCTCATGAATAATTCAGCTAAGTTTAATGTTTTTTCCATGGTGAAAATAAAGTTGAAATATTTGGCATAATGTAGGCAAATTTTACCCCCCTTTTGGGAGGATTGTTGGTCATGAGGAATGTGAGAAAGGGTGGGGAAATTAAATAAGGAATCTTTTCATACTTCTTTTAACCAAGTATATGGAATCTCTCAACATTCTACCTCTAAAAAAGTAAATATGTAAAAATTCAAGTTAGAAGTTTAAAGGTGTTTCTTTTGAATGCTCATTAATAGCTGGATATTTGGGTTTGAGAAGCACTTAGAAAATTGCTCCTAGCCGGGCGCGGTGGCACACGCCTGTAATCCCAGCACTTTGGGAGGCTGAGGCAGGAGGATCACGAGTTCAAAGCCAGCCTCAGCAATGGCGAGGCACTTAGCAACTCAGTGAGACCCTGTCTCTAATAAAATACAAAAAAAGGGCTGGGGATGTGGCCCAGTGGTCGAGTGCCCCTGAGTTCAATCCCCAGTACCACAAAAAAAAAAAAAAAAAAAAAAAGAAAGAAAGAAAGAAAAGAAAATTGCTCCTAAAGTCATAGAATGGTTGTTACAGAACTAAGAAGGAAGGAATGTGTAATATTCTTATTGATAGGAAACCCAAGGAATATTGGTCTGTTGCGGAAAATAATGGTCCTTAGGCATGAACAAAAGAGCCTATGGATTTTGAAAGTTGTGTGTAGATTGAATTACTGTAAATCTAAACATAAATTAAAGGGATTAAAAAACTTTATAAGACCTGCTAGAAGATCAGAATTATTTTTCATGCAGTGAACTTATTTCTTTCTCACCAATTTAATTTTTAAATCTAGGTTTTAGTATATTGATTTAACTTAAATTGAGACTGCTGCTATCCAGGAGATAAAGCTGTGTACATTATTCATCTTCAGGTTTTGCTTCTTCTCTTTTTTTGGTGCTAGAAATCCAATCCAGGGCGTAACATAATCTAGGCAAGTGCTCTACTGCTAAGCTACAACCCCAGCCCCGAGGTCTTGCCTCTTAAATAGGTTAAGTCTCCTACTTCATTCTACTTTATTAAAAAAAAAAAAAAAATCTAAGAATGTTTGAGCTGGAAGGAGCTTAGAGCTCATCTATAGCAAGTAACTTATTGGACAGAAACTAAGGCCTAGAAAGGTTATGTGATTTGTTCATAGTCACCTCTAGTAAAAGAAAAGACAGGTTATTATGAACAGAGCAAAAAGAACCCAAAGAAGAAATTCTTATTTATTAAAAAACATATGTAAAAAGAAACAGACTTGAGTGGCATGACCTGTTTCTCTTATGCTTGATGCCTTTTATTTCTTAAAATGTGATGAGATGCCTGGCAGTTCACCTGCCATCTTGTGATATAAAATTCTGTATTGATTCGCTAAAGAATTACAGATGGAACCCTGAATTTTGATGACATCCTCAAGCTGCTTAGCCAGTTATTCATATCTCACCATCAGGCTTCTACATTGTAGTTATTCTTCTGGATATCACAGACAGGGCAAATTTGAGAATAACCCAAAAGTAGGACAAAAAAAGCACCAAAAACTGTTTGGAGTCATTGGAGAGTTGACAAGGCCATAAAGACATTATGGGGCCATAGTCTTAGAAAATAAGGAAAATCAGAGACTGGCATTGTGACAAATTCCCTCCTTAGGGTATCTTTTGATTTTGCAATAGGCAGTTGAGAGGCTAGAAACCTAGTAATCTTTCAAACATTCATTGGGCTCAGGATGCAAAATTGAATTTAGAACCTGCCAAGGAGGTTGGGCTTTGTATGAATGCTCTCAGGGGCAGAAATTTGGAATTAAGTGTGATCTGGAAATTGATTAAACCTCATAGAAACTGGGACCCAGTTTAATATCCTCTCACTCCCTGAACAGGTTGAAGATCTTGAGTGGGTGGCCAGTTTTCTTAGCTACATCTTAGAAGCAAAGGAAAATCTTCTTTGAAGATGTCTTAAGTTATTTCTATAACTTTTCATATGAAATACCCAGTATGCAGCCAAACATAGACAGGCATATGAGGTGACATGACAATATGATTTGAAACTAAAAGAAGTAATAGAAAATAGAAGCAGATCCACAGAGGATCTAGCTACCTGAATGGAACTGTCATTTATGGATTAAAAAGCAACTGCAAAATATGTTCAAGAGTAAGGAAAAAATAAGATTAATAATTTTTTTGGAAAAACTGGAAATTAAAAATGGAAAAAATGGTAATTATAGAACTAAAAAAAATAATAAATGAAACAAGAACTTAGTGGATGGGGTTCATGTACCATATATATACAATTGAAATAAACAATTACTAAACTAGTGCTATATTAGAAGAAAGTATTCAGAAGAAAGCACAGAGATTAGAAGTTTTTTAAACATAGGAGAAAATATTAGAGATATAAAGAATCACACATAGAATATATCTAACATGCTAGCAAATTGGAAGTTCAGAAGAATACAGACCAGGATAGAAGCAATATGTTAAGCAAAATGTTAAACAATATGTTAAGAGTATTTCCCCAAACTACCAAAAATATCAAACTACAGATTTGAGAAGCACTTTCAATTTAAGCAGGATAAATCCAGAAAGCTGTACCCAGGCACATGATAGTAAAACTGAAAGACAAAGACAAAAAGAAAATCTTAAAACCAACCAGAGGAAAAAGGACATTTTGCTTTTAATGGAGAATCAAGACTGACAGGTAAATCCTCTGTAGAAATAAAAAGGAAGCCAGAAAAAAATTGGATTGATGTCTTCAAAGTGTTCCAAGGAAATCATGTCAAAATAAAATTCTGTACATAGTGAAAATACCCTTTATAATGGAAGATGACAAGTTCCTCCATGCAAATATGACTTGGGGAAATTTTAATAAAAAGATTGATGACAAATATGGATGATATTTCAAGATAAATCCAAGACTAAAGTAAAAAACAAGGATAAGAGTGGAAGAATCATGTATATAAATTATATGTGTTCTGAAAAATAATGCATATAAAAATGAGAGGAAAAGGAAAGAAGATAGGTAGAAAGGAGAGACTAAGGATAGGACTGTCACAAAGTTAACAAATAGGTATGGGCCAAAGGATTCATTAGAAGCTGACAAGCCAAATAGTAGGAGAAAATGCAGGAGCCCTGTTTGGGGATTGACTTAAATTACAGTTGACTATGAGCCGTGGAGATTTGGCCATTGTCGCCACCCGTAGTCTCACGGGATTTATTGCGAGATCTCGAGTGACTTGGCCAAAATTGCTGATCGGGTCAGCGCCATTTTAGTGGTGTGTTTGGCGTGTGTTAGTTGTTGTTAGAACCAGAGAGAAAAGTTATCAGAATAAAAAGCTGTTTGTCTCCAGTTTGCTTCTGAAGTTCTTCCCGCGGCTCCGTTGCTCCAAGCGCTTCAGGCGGCAACAAGAAAGGAAGCTAATGATATTTTAGAAAATATTACTATAAAGATAACTGGTGCCAGCTGCAGTGGTACACGCCTGTAATACCAGTACTTGGGATGCTGAGGCAGGAGGATCGCAAGTTCAAAGCCAGCCTCAGCAATGGCAAGGCACTTAGCAACTCAGTGAGACCCTGTCTCTAATAAAATACAAAAAAGGGCTGGGAATATGGCCAGTGGTCGAGTACCCCTGAGTTCAATCCCCGGTACCAAAAAAAAAAAAAAAAAAGATAACTGGTAGGACAAAAATGCAAACTCCCCTAAGTAGGAGTATACCAACCAACCAAGTATAACATAATAGAAGCAGTAAAAATAATGTAAAATATGACAGATTTGAGACTGGATATATCAATAATATAAAGATACAAATGAGCTGAAACTCAATAATAAAAGGAAAATATTTTCAGAATGTTCCTTTTGCTGTGCACAAAAGACATACCTAAATCAAAATTATTTCAAAGGGCTAACATTAGTAGGGTAGCTAATGGACATAGTAGGATGCTATTAGAAGTGTTATTTGTAAGACCTAAACAACTCCCAGAATGCCTATCAGACTTGAAATGGATAAATATAAGTGGTGATTATAGTCATACAGTGGACTACTTATATATAATGAGAATATGTGAAGTAGAATTATACATCATCACATGAATGAAGCTACTCATAATGTTGTGTGGAAGAGGTACAAAACAAGAGTACATATTATGTTATTCTGTTATATGGAGTTTAAACAGGCAGGACCAATCTGTTGTCACAGTGATCAGGATTGTGTTCACCCCAGGGGGAGACCCTGACTGGAGGGGACTTAGAGGGCCTTCTGGTTCCTTGATGATGGTCAGTTTTTGGATCAGGGTGCTGGCTGCATTGTTTTCTTTACTTTGTGAAAAAATTTTAAACTAGATGGTTAAGAGTTGTGTCCGTTTGTATATATATGTTATATTTTAATAAAAGGCTTACATTTAAAAATAGAAACCGTTTAAAAGCAAAAGAGAAGGTTTGGGTAAAGTTCTATGGAATATTGGACTAGAGTAATTGGAGATAGTGAATTTGAATTCCAATTTATATGAACACTGCTTACAGGCTCTTGAAGGCCATTTCCTTTTCTTTATGATACCTCAAGGTTGCTCCCTAGCTTTGTTTTTGCATCTCAAAATTAAAATTAGAGTCCAGAAAAACAGGATAGAGGATTCAGAAGTAGATCTAAATACACAAAGGAATTTGGTATAGAGTAAACCATGGCATTTTAAATTGGTGGGAAGGGAGAGAGGAATGGATTTTTCAGTAACTGATTTTGAGACAAATGGGTAGCCATTTGGGAAAAAAATTAAATTGGATTCCTATCTTTCTCCTTGTATAAAAGTAAACTGAGCAGCATTTAAAATATACATGTACAAAATAAAACCATAAAAATATTAAAAGAGAACATGGGAGACATTTTTTAAAAAATAGAATATACTCTAAGCATAATAGAAAATTCAGAAGCTGCATAAGAAAAAAATGATAAATTTTAGAAGTTCTCCAGAGGTTAAAAAAAAAAAAAAAAAAACAACAAATCCTAAAGCTCCAAGACAGACAAATAGGAGAAAGTATTTGCAACAATGAGAAAGGGTTAATTTCCTTTAGAGATAAAGCGTTCACACAGCCAACAAAATCAAAAAGATCAGTAATCTAAAAGAAAAAAATGAGTGAAGAGCATGAACTGTTGTTTCAAAGAAACAGACAACCACAAAGACTTATTGCAACATATGAACATGGGAAATGACTGAGGCCTGATCTTACTCATAATTGAGAAATACAAATTACATTACAACTACAGTGCATAATCATCTTTCACATAATAGATAAAAACATTTGCTAGTGCTTTGCAGTCTTGGGGTATATAGGATAGCAGGAAGTCCCAGACATTGTTTGGCAGCATAAAAAAATTCAAAATGTGTATACCTTTTAACTTATGAGTTGCCGTCCAGGACTTTATTCTACAAATATCCTCACATTTGCATTCATTGCAGCATTGTTTATGATGGAAAAAAAAATTGGAAACGGGTGAGAACCATCAAATGGAACTAGTTGAGTAAATTACAGCATGGCCATACAGGTGAATGCTATGTAGCCAGTAGAAAGAAGAGACAGATTAATATGTGCAGATACAAAATACTTTCAAAATACATTACTAACTGAAAGCAAAAATGTTCTAAGACTGTGTTTTTAAAAAGGAAGAGACAGTACTGGGGCTGTAGCTCAGTGGCGGAGCGCTTGCCTAGCATGAATGAGGCACTGGGTTTAATCCTCAGCACCACATAAAAATAAAAAACAAAGGCATTCTGTCCATCTACAAATACAATTTTTTTTTTAATTTTAAAAAAGGAAGGGGCATATAAACAGATACTTGTATATACATTGGATATTTCTAAGAGGATATGGAAAAAATTGTAACTGGTTTTCTTAAAGATATAGAACTTGGGGCAAGCAGGGATGGGAGGAGAACTTACTTTTTATTGTTCACTGTTTTGTATTGTTTAAAAGTGTTTCCACAGTGAATGAATGTTACGCATATTCAGGAAAACTGAACCAAGCCATTTCTACTGTCCATAGTAGTTCTTAACGGAGATGCTGTTAGCATGTTGGATGCACGTTTGATGTAAGGGACTGTTTCCCCCAGTAGAGGACATTATATTCCTATCCCTTTGCACTAAATGCTAGTAGCACTTCCCCAGTCATTGTGGCAAACAAAAAGTGCTGCTGTGGATTTCAAAACATTCTGGGGCATGAGATAAGATGGTGGTGTTGCTAAAGTTTAAAGCTTTTCTTTGGGGCTTCCCAGTTCCCCTAGCAGGGTGTGGACATGGACAGCTATAGACTTTTTACCTAGAAAAAACAAAAAACAAAAAACTTAAATGAACTTCCTTTCCATAACTGATGGTTTCAGTCAGTAACACAGGACATTGTCCTAGACCAGTGGCTTGTCAAGGAGAAACATGGTGCTCAGGCTTTGGTGACAGTGGGCACAAGTTCAGGAAGAAGAATTTTGGTTCTCTTCCCTTTAAAAGCATGGAGGTTTGGTTTATCCTAATAACATTGGTCCATTTCTCTGTGATGTGCTTTTGAGCTTTTTTCTAACAAAAATAATCCTACCACACTGTTCTCTGCCAACAGATTTTCCTGAGCTGGAAGGAACAGATGTTTCTGTTGGAAATTGGCATCTGTCTCTCCCCTCACTGTGATTGTGCTTCCTCTGAGCCCAGGCCCATGTAACACTGAATTCACATTAGAAGATTCTCTCCTGAGGCTCATGGTGAAGAATTTCTAAGACTCTAGTCTTCCAAGAAGCCATACGGAAAAGAGCTGAGGTCTCCTTAGGTAGGGGTGAGCGGGGCTTCTGTCCTGTTTCCTTGGCCAAAAGCTGTTTCTGGCCCTCCTGAAACAGGAGGCAAGCTAGTAGGACAGAGAAGGCCTCAGCTTTCTGGACTCTGTTGTCTGCCCAGGTCTCAGAGCTTCAAAACACCCAGGGATAAAAAACACCCATGTAAAAATCTTCCTTCTCAGAAAATATCCAGAGACTGATTCTTTATTTGGAGTGTTTTCTTGTTCAGTACCCCTACCCATCCAGGTGCCTTCTGTTATAAATTTTCTCTAGCTATGTAAAGCATAGGATATGCCCACCCTTTCCCAACCTCTCAGAGTTTTCACCTTTTCCTTTTTTCAAAAAATGGGATGTTCTTTTGTTCTTTCTCTTTCAGTGTCCCCTCCCCCACTTCAACGACAGGTAGGGCACCCCCAGAGCATTGCCTCAAAGCATTCTGAATAGTGCTCCTGCTGATTTAAACAAAAAAAAAAAATTTTTTTTTAAATTTAAAATAATTTTTTAAAATGACACTTATTGCTTTCTTCTAATAGAAAAGCAACATGTCATAGATAATTTGGAAAATGCAAAAAAGCAAAGTGAAATAATTATTAAGAAAGGCAGTACCTCCTTTTCTTTTACATCATCATTTTCTCTTCTTTGCAGCCAAAAAATCCTTTGTTTCACTTTTTACATCTTAGAGTAGCAGGGGTTTAGAGGTCCCTGAAACTCCCAGTGATATAAGAGCATTGAAATGTAGCAGGCTACTCCTGATATGTCTTGGAGCCATACATACTGGGAGAAGGCCCTGTATCTCTGGAGGACAAGGAGATTGGTTTCTGGGAGGAAGGAGAAGGAGTGAGTGGTGTATGTCATACTGTGCCAGGAGTCTTTCTTGCAGCCTGGTGAGCTTTTGCTCTTGGACAGGGGCAGAGGCTATCTGGGGATTTCTGTTTCTTACTAGAATTCAAGCTCTGTCACCTTGGCTCTGCCTCTGTGTCCTTGGGTTTTTAAAGTGGAACCTCTTTGTTGTGGAAGACTGATTATACTCTTGAAGTTTGCAGATTAGAGTTGGGATCCAGAGTGAGAAAACTTCTCCCTGAAGAATTTGGGCTTTTGCTTTTGGCTAGTTCCTGGCAGACACTGACAGTAGGACAAGTGGTACAGAGGTCTGATGTCATTCCAGTTTCAGACTGATCCAGAGCCTGTCTTAAGGACAGCAGTGTGAAAGCTCAAAAGAGATTGTCCTAATTTTGATAGGTCCACTGGGGGAACTTTTTATTTTCATAAAATCCCTTCTGTGAATAGTCACTGTTTTGAGAGATGGGAATTTATGAGCCTTTCCAGTTGATATCATTTTTATGACATCAAATATGTGATTCTATAAGACAGCTGGATGTTGGACTGGCAGTGTAGAGATTGTGGGGCAAGGAGCTTTGAAGAGTTTCTACTTTCCAATTTCTTTGATTTCATTTTGTTTTTTTCTGTCCCTTCATCCAGTGCATTCTGATGCCCTAGTTTCTTTTCCTAGATCCCAGATCAACAAGTACATTTATTTCTAATTCCCTCTCTGAAAATTCTGTATCTTTCAGAACAAGATAGGGGAAAAGGGAAAGAGTTGATTATTAACAATGGTAGTTTTAAAAAGAAATCTTGCTGAACAACTTCTCTGTGGGTTATAATTTCTCAAAGAATATGATGCAAGGGTTCTTTCTCTCATGCATCCTGCCAGACAGCTCATCAAGAAGCATATACTTTGTATACAAGCAGTTGTATGTAAAAAGATACTATACTTGTGCATGATGAATAAGTAAATAAATAATAAAAAAATAAAAAAAAAAAAAAAAAAAGAAGCATATATTCCTGAGTTTTGCAGGCAGCCATTTGATCTCTCTCTGCCTCAGCCTTGACCCCTGTAATTCTCTGTTTGTCCATGCTGGTGTGTGGCATGGCAAATGGGTCCAAAGAAATCATTAATAGTGACCTTGATGCTGGACTTGTTAGTGCACACTTATAATCCCAGCTACTTGGGAGGCTGACACAGGAGGATGGCAAGTTTGAGGCCAGCCTGAGTTCAATCCCCAGTACTACAAAACACAAATGACCTTTAGGTGGGTGTAGTTTCTTTCTTATATATCCTTAATCCTGAGCCTCTGCTAGGTTTTCCTAAAAGTCTCCTCTAGGTACCTGAATAAGAGTCCACTGTGTTTTACATTAGATGGTGTGCTGACCAATCATTTTTGGTTTTCCCCTACAGGGCATAATAGTAGGTGCTCACTAAAGATTTGTTGAATTGAAGTGGTTTGAATTAAATATGATTCATATGCAATTTTATATTCATATGAAATCCGTTCTCAGTCTGAGTTCCTTTTTTAAAAAAATTATATATTGCTACTTTAAGGATTGTCATTTCCTGAATTTTCTTTTCTTTATTCTTTTTCACCCACTTGCTTTCATTGTTCCAAATTTAGCTATATTGGAAGCGAGACCAGGTGGGTGAGGAAATAACTGTTGAATTAAATTGTTTAGTCAGAGGAAAATGGGGGAGATGGCTAAAACCAACAGAATCTTTTGTTTGGGTTTTAGGGTCAGAAAATGGAAACTGTGGTAAAGCAGGAAGGATAAAAAGTGACAGGAATACTTTGCTTTGCTTCAAATCTCAGTGTGCCTTAGAGCAGCGTTCTGCAGCGTGGTGACTATCAGCTTTGCCATGTTCTTGGAACAGTCCCACAGGGTAGGGTGGTGGTGGGGAGACACTGTTCCCCTTCCTGGGGCCTTCCCAGTGCCATGTAGGCCTATAATAGCCCTTTTCTCCTCCTCTCCAGCTTTTGGCACTTGATTTTCAGTGTCCATTCTTGACACCCCCATCCCCCACCCCAGTAAAAGTGAGGTTAAAAAAAAAATTAGCTTTTGGTCTGCCCTGCTTTTTATCATCTTCCAAGAGCAGCAGCAAGTGCAATCCCAGTCTCTTTCAGCCCCTTCCTTGTGGGTGTCAGATTGAGTGTTTAACTTCTCCTTTATGAAAATGCACATTAGCTATTCAGAGACTTAATCTCCTAATGATTTGTGTGTGTTGGTAAAAAGGAAAAGCCATCATCCCTGCCTGGTATACTCAGATGTTCCCTTTGGTACACTGATGGCAGGTTTTCAAAAGCGAAGGACCATTTAATTTAATTTTGCAGATGGCAGGAGGTAGTGCAGGAAAGCTTGGTCACAATATGCCCCCTCCCGAGAGAATAGCTTCAGTAAATTCAGATTGCCCGAGGGGTTTAGATGTGAGAAATTGAACTTCTGCTTTCTTTCTCCCTCCTCTCCTTGATAAAATATGAGCTTTTTTTTGAAGAAGTGAAGAAAATTGCTTGGTTGAAAAGCCAGTGACTAATGTGAGATTTCCATTGATAGCGATGCTGCTTTAGACGACTTAAAGATTATAACCTGCTACAAATCAACCCATTTCCTCTTTAATTGTTTTAAGGACTCTGCCTTCTGAAATTGCCCCCCCCCCCCCATGGACTGAAATTCTTTCTGGGGCTTTCTCTAGGCAGGAGGCTGTCTACCTTCTTCCAAGGCACTAACTCTTCAGTGAGATGGAGGAGATGAGGAATCTTCTTTTAGCTTTCCTTGTCTTATTTTTAGGGTGTTGCCCTCTCACAGAGAGCAGACTTATGATCTTGACTTATTAGAGCACTGCAGCTGGGTGTTTGCTACCCAGACCTATGAAGGTTTCGGGTCCAAAAAGCTAAGTGCTTGGTTTGTAGTCTCCCCATGCCCTTGCCTACCCTCGGTGTTCAAGTGTCACTCTTGTGGGCCAATAGACACACCTAAAATCTTGGCAGTTTTCATCTGCCTATTGGATAAATTAATTTCAAATCTTCTCTCAAGGAAGAGGAGTTGGTTTTCTTTATGTTTCAGAGCCATGCTGCTCTGGAAGGAAATCATATTAAGTAGGTACAAACATTCCTTCCAAAGTCATTCTAGATGGCATTTGGAGATTTGACCAGAAGGTCTTTCTCAAACTTCTGTTTGTTCCTGCTCTGGTAAAGGTAAATAGGAATAGCTCATAGAGAACTTGTGAACATTTTAAAGTCTCTGTTTTTTTTTTTTAATATTTATTTATTTGTTTTAGTTGTACATAATGCCTTTATCTTTATGTGGTGCTGAGGATTGAACCTGGGCCGTGCACATGCTAAGCGAGCGCTCTACTGCTGAGCCACAACCCCAGCCCTGATTTTTTTTTTTTTGTACATATCTCTTCTGCCTTTGCTTTTCTTTCCTTTTTTGGGCGGCTGCCTGTCCACCCTGCAGGTAAACTCCTTCATCCTATAAATGAGTCCTAATATCGTTAATTTATCTTGATGGGTGACCATGAGACTTCAGCGTAAATGACCATGTACATTGTAGGCTTATCACCCTCCATGAGTAGACTGCTCTGATGAGTATGTGTGTATGTGTATATATGTATAATATATATAATTTTTTTGACATCACCAAGTAGGTAAGAAGTATTTATATCCTATAGACTTATTAATCGCATAATATTTGGAAGGTAATGAGTAATAGTAAGGGGGGTATGGGATGCTGGATAGTGAAGTCAGATTGCAGAGTGTAAGCTGTATGGGGGGGAAAGCATCCTAGGCAGAGGAAGCAGCCAGTGCCTAAGGCCTAATGCTCAAGTGTGCTTGGGATATTTGAGGGACAGCAAGAAGAACACTGTGGCTGAAACTGTGTGGTTTGGTGGGGATGAGGAGGAGTATTAGGAGTTGAGGTCAGAGAGTAGGGATAAGGGTCTGTAGAGGACAGAGAATGAGGCGCCTGATCATGTCATACTGAGTTGGGCCACTGGCTTTTATTTTGTAAGTCTCTCCATTCTGTATCTGTTTATAGCTGCATCATAGCTAGTACTATTAGATCTTATAGCTTTCATCTCTACCATCTTCCAAACTTCCTAAGTTCTCTCCTTGGGAATTTGTGTGTGTGTGTGTTGGGTGGGGGTGTTGATTATAAGGGAGAATACAGAGAAACTGGCATCAGAGCCTTTCCAGGCACCTGGAAGTTGCCCTGTTTGAGATCTGATGAATTGGTGAGATACTTCCCACCCCACTTCCCTGGCACACAGAGCAGCAAGACTGTACAGCTCACTCTTGATGCTGTCTCTCCCTTTGCTCTGCTTTAAGAATCTCAAATGCTTATGATTTTTGGCATATTTTATATTAGTAATTTTCTGAAGGTGTTTTCCATTGCTGGCCCTCTAATCCCAGAAAGCACCCTGAAATACTCTTCTGTACCACCTACCTGATACTTTCTAATTCTGGAAATGAACTTTCTGAGTGAATCTCATTAAATGAAGTCATAAAAGTGAAAGTACTTTGAAACTCACACTCCTGGAAGGAATCCACAAATTGCATCAATTCTCTTCATTACCCATCTTCACACCCACGAAAAGTGGGAGGACCACTTGGGACATGTTTCATTTTCTTGGAGGAAGGAGTTCCTCCTGGCCTGGTTGAATCTTAGGCATATCTGGGTCCAGTTTAGTCCCAATCCCTTTGCCAAATCCATTAATGCTGTGATTTTCTAAGGGAGGACGTGGAGTGCTTTCTTCCAGAAGAGAATTTCATCTTGTGTACCTGATTTTCTATTTATTTTGTTTTTAAGAACCGTTATGTTACTACTTGAAGTCTCCACAATGATTTTGAAATACTGACTAAGAGCCCTGTCTGTAAATCAGTGTTTTTCCACCTGTAGATTGTGACTCTTTTGTAGATCAGGTTGTGAAGCTAATTTAGTAGAGCATTCTCCAGTTTCTTTGAAAACCTAAATGTAATAGGGGTTAAAAAAAAAGAATAGAAAACTATCAAAATGAATTGGATGTAGAAAGAACAAATATTGTTGCATCAAACTTTTTTTTTAAAAAAAAGAATGAGTATGTATATGTGCACAAGAGTGTGTACTCAGTTACAATATAACATGTGATACATATTGCTCATTATGGGTTATGATCAGAAAGAATCCCCAAACACTGTCTGTCTGTCCAAAAGTTCTAGTTGCTTATTATGAGACTGATAAGGATAGAAGAGAAGTGAGTGCCTTAGAAGGTAGTATGGGGGTGAAATAATAGTAGAAGTTCAAATGATGGTTTTTAGTTAGAAAAACAAGCTGGATTGGGTCTGCTACTCTCCCACGAAGGTGGAAGATACTGTGCCAGAACATTATGCTGTTCAGGTCAACAGGAACTAAGCTTGTTGTTTCTCTCAGCACAAAGAATTGTGCAATTTCCAGTGGGAACTCCCCTCTGGAGGTGGGGAGGGAAGGGGAATGAAGAGTAGAGAAAGGCAATTAGGCAGAAATCTTCATTGTGAATCTAGCTGACCCAGGATCTGCACATAGTTAACTCCGAGGCTTTGTTGGAATCTGCCAAAGATTCATTGTTGAAGACAGGGAAAGCACAACTCATTTCCATTTATTTCAATTCAACATTTATGCCAGCTCTTCACTAGGTGTTGGGGATGTAACAACGAAAAAAACATGGTTTTGGTCTTGTGCGCTCCCAGCCTGGCAGGGAAGACAGATATAAATTGCTAATTACTGTACATTGTGCTGAGTGTCATAATAGAAAGTAGCTATAGGATACTTCTGAATAGAGCTTATGAATTGGAGTAGCTATGGTTCAAGGCTTTTGTTCTGAGAAAAGTGCCATTTATTAGCCATTTACTAATACTGAACTAGAATAGGGATTTCCTTTGAAAAGTTGGGGAAGTCCACTCTATGAGAAAGGAAATAAAATTTCTGAGGGGATCCAGTTAGGCTACTGTGATATTTTGTACCATTTACTCCAAAGATATGTTAAAAAAAATTTTTTTTAAAAAATCAGTTTTAACAGAATCCCTGCCCAGAAATTCTGGAGGTGCATAAAATAATTTAAAACAATTTTCTATATGTCCTAAAAAATATTGACAAAACTGAGTAACAGGAACTTGAGGGCTTTTCTCTGATGGAACTCAGTATGCTCTACTTTTACTTTCTCATTGATTTTTAAAATTAGTACTAACTTTTGGGGACATGTAAAATCATGACTAATTTGGCAACAGTAATATCATATCAAGTAATATCAAGCAAGTCACATAGTCCATTCATGATTGAGAATCTGGGTCACCGAATACCAGGCCGATTGCTGTTGTCAGCTGCATTTGGCCTAAACCTGGCTCATGGATGTAGCACCAGATTGAATCAAGACTTAAGTCTTACTGTCTTTTATTTGGTTTTCATTTTATTTAATTTGGTGTTTTTGTTATTAGCTGACTTGGTTCTGAATTTTTTTTTTCCTGCCTGAGGCAAATTCTGAACATTCCCATCTATGGATTTGAATGAGAAGAGTGTTTTTTCTGAGGTGTGAAATGATCAGGGAGTCTTAGAACTTAGACATACTGTATGTTATGAAGGGGTTTCTTGCTTCTTGTTGTCTTTTTCTGGTGGATTGAGTAAAAGCAGCTGGTAAAATCCTTTCCACTGACATTGTTGAGATATGTGGTTGAGACATGGCCTTTAAATGGTGTGAGGTGAGTAGACAGGGGATAAGTACTTACCACAGATTCTCAGATGAGGAAATTGAAACCTAGAGGCTCAAATCTTCTGACTCATGCAGTTTTCTTGCTGCCAGTATCTAACCCATGGGACCTATCTACTTGCAAGATTAGAATGTTGTATGGTCATTTATTTGCTAACCTTTGGATCACCAGGTTCTCTGTATTTGGGGGGGGGGGGGGGGGGCTGATTTTGAAGATGCCAGACTGAGGGAGTCATAAGAAGATTCTTGGAAACCTTGAACCCTCCGAAACTAAAAAATCTCACATTTCCCGCCTACTTTTTTTCTCTGATGGGCGGGGGGGGGGGGCACATGTCACTAAAATCATTCTAGTATGGTTTGCTGATCTAATTTCTACTTTGTGCCCACATTAATGGCTACCATTGCTCTTAGGAACAATTCTATATTTCTTCAGGTATGATATTCTCCGGGCTGAATCCCTGCCTCTTCCAGTAGTTTGACCTTTATTCAACCTCCACTTAAAATCTATGCTCCAGCTAGTATGAATTTCTTTGATTATTTCAGTTATTTATATGTGACTTTTTGTATTTTGCCTCTGTGCCCTTGAACATGCCATTCCCCTTGAGTTGGAGCATTTTTTCTTGCCCTCTTCCTCTGGCTAACTATGGTCCTTCAAATTAAGCTCCTTTGGGAGCCTCTTGCTGAGTCCTGGACCAATCAGGCTTCTTGATTGTGTTTCTACAGCACCCTTCTTCTCCCTGATAACAGGCTCATCACACTGTAATTTCTTCTTATAGTCTGTCTTCTCTGGAAGACTAGATCTCTTTGGAAGGCAAGCCCAGGAAGCTAGTTAAAATTAAAAAGACTTATATTAGACTGGCATTTCCTAGTGTTTTAAAATTTATGAACTCTTTTCAGAGTAATATAATTTTTTGATCCCCTCAGGAATTAAAAAGAAATAGTGTTGTCATTTTTACAAACTATGATAAAGAAGTGAATTTAGGCAAAACATTTTCTTTTATATCAACATTATTAAATATTATGTAGCTTATTTTAATATAGACTTTAAAATTTAATAGCTTCCATTATGTAGAGATAATTTTTTCATTTAACAAGTGATGTGACTATTTATTTAGATAAATTATGTAAGAAAGAATATGATTCATCAAACAACTTAAAAAATCATGCTTAGTTTGAAACCAAATATACATTAAAAATGTAGCTAGAAATTTCATTATTTGATAACACATTTAAAAACAAGAGGGTCCTGATTTTCTGACCTAATGTTTGGAATTTTTACATTTCACACTAAAAATAAATGACTTATTCTTACATATAATTTTGGTGGGGGTGCTGGGGATGGAACCCAGGGCCTCATGAATGCCAGGCATGCACTGTACCACTGAGCTACACCCAGCCCTTACATATAATTTGTAAATTTTGTATTCCACGTGGCAAGAGCTTCAGCTGCATGTCGACAAGGGACAGCATATTGTGGGTCTGAATGCCTCTCCTCTAACAGCTGTGAGTCTAGTTTAGATATGGTTTTCCCTATGGCCTATGGTTTTAAAAACTGGATTTTGAAGTACTGAAAGGTTAATCAGATAAACATGACATGGTGATCTGGTGAAGATAATCTCAATGGGAACTGGATTATTTGATTCTGTTTTTGTGCTTCTAATTAACAATTGGATCTCATCATTAGTCTTCTTAGATTTACCATTTTAAATCCATAGACCACTCTGATTGCACATTTTGTGATACATGATAAAGAATTTGAACAATTAAAAACTGTACAGTGCTCCAAACTCCCTTTACCTAAATGGTGGTGGCCGGGGACTATTGGAGAAGAGGATGAGGAATTAGTGTTTAATGCGTACAGAGTTTCAGTTGGGGAAGATGAAAAAATTATTTTTTGGTACTAGGGATTGAACTCAGGGGTACTCAACCACTGGGCCAGATCCCCAGCCCTTTTTTGTATTTTATTTAGAGACAGGGTCTCACTGAGTTGCTAAGTGCCTCGCCATTGCTGAGGCTGGCTTTGAACTTGCGATCCTCCTGCCTCAGCCTCCCAAGTGTTGGGATTATAGGTGTGCGTCACCATGCCCAGCTCAAGATGAAAAAATTCTGCAGTTGGATGATGGTCATGGTTGCACAACAAATGAATGTATCTGAGACCACTGAACTGCATACTTAAAATGGTCAATTTTATATTGCATATAAAATTATTGTAATTATTGTAATAATAACAGTTAATAATAATAATCACAATACCACCACCACCAACACTTTAATCCTAATGCTTTTGGGCTATCCCTACTCACCATTATGCGCACATTTACTTGATATACAGAGGTTCTAAACTGTGAGGTTTTAAAGGGAAAATTGGGAAAGCAAAGTTGTTGATATTTTAAGAAGAAATGAAACAGCTGCCATGGTTGCTGTTGCCAGGGTGATAGGCCCTGAAAGACTGTGGGGGTTCACAGTCTATTGCTTGGTCAACAGCCTTAGAAAACTTAGATGTTAAGAGGTGGGTTTTGCATTCTCTTTGGGGTTGCAAAAACTATACCAAGTCCCAAAATATCAGTTTACTACTCCACTTTTCCAGAATGGACAGGCTTTTGCTGTTTCCTTCTTCATCATGAAAAGAACAAGAATACAGGTAATTCCAGAGATGGAGGGAGAGGTGAGGCTGAACCATGAACTTTTTTGTTACCACTTACATCTTGTATTTCTCACAGGGCTTCTCTCATCAGTGACCCAGGGAATACTTCCTTGCGTTCTCTACTTTCCCCAGGCTGCCTGGAGGCTGGGAAAGCAACTCATGTCACTTAACTTTGCATGGGTTGGTTGGAGGATCTTTTCTGGGTGGTACCTGTGTCACAGGGAGTCACAGGGGCACTTTTTAATCTTTTCACTGGCCTTTATGGTCCTGTGACCCTGCTTACATTTAGAAAGTATCAGCTTATTGAAAACAAGACTCTTATTTTCTATTTAAATATTGCCAAAGACCTATATACTTTTTTTGTTTGCAGGATGGTAACAGAAGCTAGATTCTGGCATCTGGATTTTAGTAGCAATATTTAAAGAAACTATTACAGAGGGGAGTGAAATTTTGGAAGAACCTTGCCAATTTTTGCTTGGACTAGGAAGCTTGTGTTTACAGTCTTTGGCCAGCCTTGGGCAATTGAAACTTTTGTTCCAGTAAAGTTTCCTCCTAAAAAGATTTCATTAATTATGAAAAATGTCCTTTGGGCATTATGAATCCTTTTGTGGCTATCATAAATAATGGGGGGGGGGAAATGCTTGTCAAAATATAATAGGGTTGAATAGACAATGCACCTCTCCTTTGATTTTTGGTGGGGTTTCTTTTTTAATTTTTAAAGGCCTATTATTGCTTTTTTGGATAAAAATATTAGTAGATACACATGGCAAAAGAATCCAAGCAAAATGAACAAGTTAAAAAAAAAAAAAAAAAGTTAGCAATTAGTGTTGCAAATCCTGTTTCACCAAAACAGCCCTTCATTCATTCATCAACTTTATGCTTACTATGTGGTAGGCACTGAAGCATCAGGGTTCAGCAGTGAGCAAAGCAGAGTCCCTGCATCATGGGACTCATGCTGTAGTGGGAGTGAAGATAGCAAATACAACAATAGATTTATAAGTGTAGTGAAGAAAGATAAAATGGGGTAAGGGCATAGAGGGTCAGGGGCTCTTCAGGTGGAGGGCAGTGAGGGCTGCTTTGAGAGGCAGTACCTGAGTGGAGAGCTGAGTGGAGTGAGAGAGTGAGCCAGGTAAAGATGGGGAATTGTGCTTCCAGCTCAGGGAAATGTATGTTAAGTCCCTGAGGTGGGAGAGTGCCTGGAATGTTCTGTGACCAGAGAGGCCAGTATGCCTGTGGACCAGTGAGTACGAGTGAACATTAGAGACTGGAGGGTCTGGGCCATGTAAGACAGACTTTGAAAAGCCTTCAGCTCTTCTCCAGTGAGAAGCAATTGGGAGCTGGTGGGCAGGGACACAGTGTACACTACAGAATACAGGGAAGTAAGAGTAGAGGAGGTAGGACTGGATAGGGACAGTGATTCAGAACACAGTGCTGCTGTTGAGTTGCGTTATGTGGGGCCTGGTATATGGGGCTAAGAAAAGACTGGGTTCTGGACATATTTTGAAAGTACAGTTGACATAGTTTGCTAATAAATTGAATTGGAAGTTTGAAAGAAAATACCCAATAACAAACTGAAGGATTTTGGCTTGGTGGGCAAATGGTGGTGCCATTATGGGGATAGGGAACATGGGTTGGGGCAGGAAGGAATGAGGGTGAGATGTCAAGAGTTCAGGCTTGGGCATAAGTTCTAGATACCTTTAGAGATCTGAGAGGAAATGGCAAGCCAGTTACAGGATGCTGGAGTGCAGGAAGAGGTCTAGACTATGGATATGGATTTGGGAGTCACCAGGCACAGAACTGAATGAGACTAACTAGGAAGCAAGTAGAGACAGAAAAGCAGCCATAGAACTGATAACCTGGGGCATTTCATGGCAGCATTTAGTGGTTTGTAAAGAAGGAAGTTCCAGTAAGGGAGACAGAATCTGTGTCTGGAAGCATATCAGAAGAGGATGTTATCCCAGGGCCAGTCTCTGTGCTTGTGGCAGTTAAGCAGAGTCTTGAGAACTGTCCGTGTTTGGCAGTGTGGCTACCATTACTGCCCACCACAAGAATGATAGAAGCGAGAGCCTAGTTAGAGTGGACTAAAGAGAGAAGGAAGAGGCAGGAAGTAGAAGCAACCATTTTGAGTGTCATTGTAAAGAGAAACCAAGATAAAAAAGTATCTGGTTGACAAGGAAAGGGGGGATTAAGGAAAATGACTTTTAAAAAATAAGGTGGGAAGCTGGGTGTGGTAGCACATGCTTGTAATCCTAGCAGCTCAGGAGGCTGAGGCAGGAAGATCACAAGTTCAAAGCCAGCCTCAGCAACTTATTGAGGCCCTAAGCAACTTAGCAAGACCCTATCTCAAAATAATAAATAAAAAGGGCTGGGGATGTGGCTTGGTGGTTAAGCACCCTGGGTTCAATTCCTGCTACCAAAAAGAAGCACACAAGGTAGGGGGGGGTGGGTGGGGTGGATATGGCATGTTTGTTTGTTATGGGAATGATCCACTGGAGAGGGAAAAATGATACCTATAATTTTAGGAGGGCTTGAGTAAGCAAGAAGGGGTAAGATCTGGCTTGTAGGTAGCAAATAAACCTAGGATAGGAGCTGTGACGAGGCAGGCAGGTTAGAAGGCCAAAGGATTTGGGGATGGAATTCATGGACTCTCTCTTCCAGTGTGAACAGTTGGTGCTATATATAAGCAGAAGGTGGCTGGTGAGAGCAAAATAATTTTATAGGAATGGCATTATACCATATGTGCTTTAGAAATAAAAATAATTGAATTTCATTTTACTTGAAATTTAACAGAGGGAAGGAACCTAATGTGAAAGTGAAGAAATTGTTGAACTTCAGATAATGTTTCTTCTCCACCAAAGATAATAGCTTCTCAAGTTCTCTCTAAGGTTAAGAATACAATTATGAAAACCGTTAGGTGGCTGAGGTTGCTATTAATATATGTAACTACATTTTTAGCTATTTCTTAACTTTGAGATGGATTGGCTGCTTTCTTGCCTGGAAAGATTCGGTGATTCATGTTTTTACACTTCCCCAGTGCCCAGTGTTCGCAGCTTAGTGTATCTATTTTCCCCTTGCCAGGGTTTGTAACATTTACATTTCAACTGGTGCTCCCATGTTTTTGGTGTTGGAATTGCCGCTAACTGCCTGTTCTTTTACCTTCTACCCTGTTCCTCTGGTTTTGTTTTGATTGATCTTGAGTACAGGGTTTCTGTTTCTCAAGAGGGCTTCATGAGTGCTTTCTGGACTGAGATCTTTCAAGTTGGAGAATGTCTGAGCCTTTTTTACACTTGAGCCTTTTTTACGCAACTCGTCATAACATTCTTGGATCACAGATGCTCTCCCTCAGAATTCTTTAAGACATGGCTCCCTCATTTTCGGGGTTTGATTGGTGTTATGGAGAAGTCTGAGACTGACTTGATTTCCCCCTCAATTATGTTTTCTCCATCTTAAGTAAATCTTTCCTGATCTTTGAAAGTCAAAAACTTGAATATCATTTGTCTTGATGTTGATTGTTCTACGTTCCTTTTCCTAGTGTATGGCATGCTTTTTTTACTCATAGGTTTTTAGTTCTTTGGATATTTTTTCTGTTTCATTTATCTTATTCCTTTGCATTTACTCTGGATTCTCTTAAATCTCTTTTTTTGCATGCCATTAATTAGGTTTTATAAATCTTCTCATTATGAAAAATGTCAAACATTCATAAGAGAATTATGTTATGGACTCCCACTCACCCACTGCCCTGCTTCAAGAAATCACCAGCTCACAGCAATCTTGTTTGAGCTATCCCCCATCCGCTCCCACTTTCCTGTTATTTTGAAGCAAATATCAGACATTACTCATCCTTAGATATTTCAGCATTTATCTCTAAGTGATAAGGACTCTTTAAAAAGTTATAACCATTAATAAAGTTCATCCAGTTTGTTATAATCCACTTGCTAATTATATAACATTGCTTTGTTGTATTAGATCAGCAGTTTCTTTGCTCCAAAGGTGCAGTTGCTGGGCCTCAAAACCAGGAGGACGAAGCTCAAAGAATAGGCCCCAGAACTCTCCCAGCTGCAGATTGGCATCGCCTTGGATTGGGCAATTGTAACATGAATTGTACACACGGGAAGTGCCTGCTGGTTCCTTGGCAGTCTCTGAATTTCTAGTGCTCACGTGAACTGCGGAGGGTATGAGGGAGGATCCAGAATGTGCAGTTTCTTTTCTACCAAGAAGTGAAACTTAGGCCCTAATAATAACCATGACAAAGGAGCTGAATGGTTTGAAGACTGTGTTCTAGTTCTGCCTTTGGTGGCCATGTGGTTTATTGCAGAACACTCAAACTTCAGGCCAAGACCTTTTAGTAGATCATAAAATCAAATTAGTGATCCACAACCACCATTTTAAAAAGCAGTTAATATCAGAGTTTGTGGCATATACTAAGGATATTGTTTTTATGAAATTTTTTTCCAATTTTTTTTGTATGTATGTATGTATATGAATTGGCTTGGCTTGCAAAAGCTAGAAGCCACTAATTTGGTCTATTCAATTTCTTTTATTTTTAATAATTATTTTTTAGTTATAGGTGGAGTCAGTACCTTTATTTTATTTTTATGTGGTGCTAAGGACTGAACCCAGTGCCTCACGCATGCCAGGTGAGCACTCTACCTCTGAGCCACAACCCCAGCCCCTGGTCTTTTCAATTTCTATTACTTTCTATACCTTCTGAAACAAAGAACTCATGAGATACATTTTATGTATATATTTAACAAAAATATGTCTAATGCTTATAATATATATGTGGAACAATTCTAATTGTTTTTACAAATATTAACTTCAAAAAGTTAATATTTTAACTTTTTAGAGATAGATACATAATAGTATGTATAATTAAGTCAAATTTTTGCAGATAGGGAAATTGAGGCACAGGGAGTGAGTGAGGTTCACTAACTTGTCCAAGGTCACACAGCTAGTTAAATGATGGAGCTGGCATTTTGAAGCCAGTCTGATTCTTTAGTTTGATTTTTTTTTTTTTTCCCCTGCTACCCGTCCAGATGATAGCATCTTTAAGTGGTGGCATGGACTTTTAGAAGAAATGATAAAAAGGTGTTTGTTTTTCTACTCCATCCCAACACATAAACAATCAGAGTTAAGATGGTAAGAATAAGGGCTCTTTATTAATAAATTCAAGGATCCTCTTTGTTAACTAATAGATATTGCCAGCCTAGATCTATAGAATTCCAGGATGAATGAATCAAATGGGACCTCAAATTAGCTTCATAAACAAATGGTGTGGAGGGGTGGTTAAGAGCACTGATTTTAGAATTCAACACATCTAGGTTCAAGTGGGAGGAATCATGGTTGATTTTTAACTAAAAGGGGGCTTACTAGACACCGGCCATGTAGTAAGTACTTTATCAGTGGAATGACTGGTGTTACAAACTCCATTTTATAGCTAATGAAACAGACCTAGAGAGATTAAGTGTCTTGTTCAAGGATACACCGCTAGCAGTTGTAGAGCTCAAATTAAAACTCAGGTTTTTCTGAATGCAGAAAATCTATGTTTTTTGAGGGGTGGGGAACCAGGGATTGAACTTGGGGTACTCGACCACTGAGCCACATCCCCAGCCCTATTTTGTATTTTATTTAGAGACAGAGTCTCACTGAGTTGCTTAGCGCCTTGTTTTTGCTGAGGCTGGCTTTGAACTCATGATCCTCCTGCCTCAGTCCCTGAGCTTCTGGGATTACAGGCGAGTACCATTGAGCCTGGCAGAAACTGTGCTTTTAACCACTCTTCTTTAATACAAATTTATCTCCCCTGATTATTTTGAGGATTGAGGTAATGTACCTTTATACTTGAATAATGACTCAATATAGGCTTGCTTGGCACATAGTGATCACTTAATAAATGATTACTATTAAATATATAAGATGTCTGTGACTTTTTTTTTTGGGTGCCAGGGATTGACTTCAGGGGCACTTGACCACTGGGCCACATCCCCAGCCCTTTTTTGTATTTTATTTGAGACAGGGTCTCACTGAGTTGCTAAGTGCCTCACTGTTGCTGTCTGAAGCGATTGCCGCTTGGAGCAATGAAGCCGCGGGAAGAAGTTCAGAGGCAAACTGGAAACAAACAGCCTTTTTATTCTGATAACTTCTCTCTCTGGCTCCAACAACGACTCCAACACGCACCACACACCACCAAACAACCTACAAGCAAATGGTGCAGTCCCGATCCGATCTCAGCTCAAGTCTCGCGAGATCCTGGGCCAAGTCCCGCGAGACCACAGAAGGCGGCAATGCCCGAACATTTCTATGGCCCACAGCCAACCGCAATCTCAGCCATCTCCCCAATCAGGGCTCCTGCACCTCACCATTGCTGAGGCTGGCTTTGAACTCGCGATCCTCCTGCTTCAGCCTCCCAAATGCTGGGATTACAGGCATGTGCCACTGCGCCTGGCTTCGATGCCTGTAACTTTTATGGAGAAAGTTTACCTTTCTATACAAGATCAACTATAGTCAATTAAATCAGTTCTTAAAACCAACCAATCACTTAACATATACACTGAGTTCTTGGAAAGTAATGGATGATCTCAAGGATCTGCTGAGTAGATACTTTAATTGCATTTAAGAGTTGCATCTAGGAAGGGACTGTCTACCAGCCTCTAGGATAGTGCCTGGCACATGATGAATGTCTTAGTCCAGATTTCCTAGAATATGAAGCTTATACTTTATTTGTGAGAACAGTCCCTAGGCAATAGAATGAGGACACAATGGGAGAGAGAAAGGGAAGGAGGGAAAGCAAATAAGAAGCACTGCTTAAAAGCTGATCATAGCTTCAGGGGAAGCTTGCTTGGTCTGGAGGGACATCTTGGAGAAGAGAAGCTTCTACACCTGCATACTAGGAAAGAGGGAAAAGTTTTAATTCATCAACTCCCATTCTCTTGGTGGAGGTGTGACCTCATAGAACTTCAGTTCTTCTGCATTCTTGGTCACATGGCTTCTGGCTGAACAGGTCCATCCAAATCTCACACCTCAGTGGCAACAGGGAAACCCTGGGATAAGATTGAGAGACAAGCAACACATGCTCAAGACCAGGCACTGTCAGGCTATTAACAGCATGAAGGACCAGAACAGCCACTGCAGCTGGAAGAGTGCACAGTTTTCCAGGTGGTCAGCTAGACAGGTGTGTACACCTTGGGTGCGAAGGACATAAAAAACTGAATCTGGCAGAGCAACTTATTCTTAATAATGACAAACCCTCAATTGCACAAGTTAAGAACTCTTTGCCTGCCATCTCATTTAAAGACTCTGCAGTTATTGACATTTTTCATGTCTCTGTCTGCTTTCTTCATCTACTTTCTATCTCCTTTTCCTTCCCTGTCCATCTACATGGGGGCACCCCACGCCTGGGCCTACTTTCTTTTTCATTCTATGTGCTGTCTTCAGACAGCTGCATTCGCTTTCATGGTTAACTTCCTAACTCCATCTCCTTGCTGATGACTCCCAAATGTCGGTTTCCAGACTTGACCTCTCCTGAGAACTCCAGTCTGGAGAATTAACTGCCTTTTCCAGCAGAGTGTTCCATAGGCCTTTCACAGGCCAAGTCAATGCCTTGGTCCTCCTTACTCATTTTCATTTGTCTCCCTTTCTGACAACTAGTAGGTTCTTGGTCCTCGCTTATTGAACTAAACTGGTAACATTGTACCAATACTAAGTGTTAAGCAGGGTCCTGCACAAAATGAAATACATCCTCCAATGCCAGCTCTCTAGGAATTTAGGGACTAGATTTTAATATGGATCTGGTTTGTTTTCCATCTGCTTGTGCTGGCGCCTTGAGCAACATATGGTTTACCATTGTCTTTTGATAGAGTGAACTGGTTTGAATTGGCATTTGGTCTTTTCCGGAATTGGTTGGTAGGAAATTCCTTGGGTTTTGACCCTCCTTGGGCTGTCCTGGTTTCTAAGACTCTTGTTTTGTCCGGGTACAATTTCCTGTTGGACTATGTTTGTATCTCTTTTGCATGGAGCATGCAGGGCCCTCTCTGTTAACCCCAGCCTGCTTTTTCTTTTTTCTTTTTGCTACCAGGGATTGAACCCAGGGGCATTTAAGCACTAAGCCACATCCCCAGCCCTTTTTACTTTTTATTTTTTTATTTTTGAGACAGGGCCTCACTAAATTGCTGAGCCTGGCTTTGAACTTGGGATCCTCCTGCCTAAGCCTCCCAAGTGCTTGGATTACAGGTGTGTGCCACCATATCCAGCTTTGGCCTGCTTTTTGACTGTCTCTCTTCATACCTTTCTGTGTGGATTTCCAAGTCACAGAGCTGCACTCAGAGCCTGCTTAGCGTCATCTGCCCATTTCTGCCTCCTTACCTTTGCTCTGCTAACCCTAGCACTCTTTTCCGCATCACTCTGGCTTCCCTTTAATCCCATCCAGCTCAAGGCCTCAGGACTAACTCAGGTTCATACTCTTCTCTGAACATAGTCTGGGACCATTATTTTGGCCAAGTGTTACACCGTTTTGCTTTTGCATTTATCCTCCCTTTCCCCCAGTTGGATTTTAAGTTCCTTGAGAATGAGACAATGGCTTAGCTTTTCTTGTGTAAATGTCTTACATCCATGTGTGTTCCAGTGATCTGTCACCCAGATCTTTGCACAGAGATGGTGTTAGATAAATATTTGCTGGGTGTGCTGTGGTTATTGTGGTCCTTGGGAACTGACTTGGAGCTTGTTTGTAGCCATGAGTTAGGGGCATCACACTAGGTGATATTTCCCAGAGGAGCTATTGGTGTTTTGCTTCCACATCTTTAGTTTGTAGTACGAGTTAATTCTAGATTTTGGACCTTGGGAATTCTGTTTCTTAAACATCTCAGGCAAGGCCTACGAGCTAAAATTACTACTTTGGCATTTGATGTGGCAGCTTGTTCTTCTGGGAGCCTTTTTTCTCTGACTTGCTATTGAGTCACTTGAAAGGGCCACGGCGGCCTGCCAGAGCAATAGCGATGATTAAAGTTCATTGAGCTAGCCCCCTGCACACCCTCTCGCCTCATTGGCTTTATGGGGTTGCTTTCTTTGCCTTCACGTGGGGGCTAGAAAGTTAATGGATGACTGAGTGTCCTTTGGAAACTCATAGGGCCATTTTTCTCCTCCTTCTCACTGGCTGGTATCACTTTGTCTCCAAAGCTGTGTGCATTGTTTTTAGGTAGTGCAGAGTTCATGTAAGGGGAGAAGACAGTCTTTTTTTCATAGCTTTGGGACATTCTGCTGCACAAGGCAGACAGTTTTGAAGATGTCTAAATTTGCCACCCAACAGAGAGAACTGTAGTCAAAAGGAAAGCCAATAAGGCCAGGACTCAGGTCACACCACTCTTCCCTCCTGCTAAATTACTCTGTTACCATTGAACCCTGTGCCCACCACTGTGTAGGACAGGATGGTTTGGAATCACTAGTTTTAGGATCACAGGCTCTAAAGTATGTATTATTGCTAAGGATCAGTGTGAATATATGCAGGGATTTTCCACTCATGGAATTCTGCTCAGCTTGACCTCTCTACCATTCGTCCATATTGGTCATGAATGCTTACTCCATCTCTTAATTAGGAAGGCCTAGGGACCTGTCCCACAGACCTCCTTCAAGGTGCTCTTCTGTGAATCTGTTTATTATTTCCATTAAACTTTCCCTAGTGCCATTCTGGCTGCTTGGAATTCCAACTACTCTGCTGGCCTTTAGATCAGCTCCTCCTCCACTGGCGCCTCTGTTGCCAGCCAGTGCCCCTGGTTATCCTGTGTTCTAGTCAGGCCATCCTCACTACTTCACAAAGAAGCAGTGCCCAGATATTCCTATCTCCTCGTTTAGCTTTTATCTTCCTCTGCAATATTATTTCCTCACCCTTCATTTATGAAATTTCCATTTATCCTCAGAGTACTTGTTCAGACTTCTATTTCCTTCCTCTCTTTCCTTCACAAATTTGGAGGCCTCCTGTATGCCAGGTATTGTTCTGGGTCTCAGGAAGACATTAGGAAACGAAAAAGACAATTTTCTTTCTCTCAATGAGTGGATCTTCCTCAAGGAGCCTTGCTTCAGTAATATTAGTTCTCACTGATCTTTCTTATCCCTCAGAAGTGTTCCTGATAGTATTTATTCTTTTTTTTTTTTTTTTTTTTTTTGTGGTACCGGGGATTGAACTCAGGGGCACTCGACCACTGGGCCACATCCCCAGCCCTTTTTTTTTGTATTTTATTTAGAGACAGGGTCTCACTGAGTTACTAAGTGCCTCGCCATTGCTGAGGCTGGCTTCGAACTCGCGATCCTCCTGTCTCAGCCTCCCAAAGTGCTGGGATTACAGGCGTGCGCCACCGCGCCCGGCAGTATTTATTCTTTTTTTAAATATTTATTTTTTAGTTGTAGTTGGGCACAATACCTTTATTTTTTAATTTATTTTTATGTGGTGCTGAGGATGGAACCCAGGGCTGCAGACTGCTAGATGAGTGCTCTACTGCTGAACCACAACCCCAGCCCCTGATAGTATTTATTCTTAATCTCATGTGCTTACAGTATACAATAACATAAACTTTTATATTACATTTATAAAGATTTTTTAAATGTATGTTTTGATCATGTCTTCACAATTAAATTGTAGGTTCCTCCAGAACAAGGATCTTTAATACTTCTGAATACTTAAGAAGCCCTCACTTTATCCATTAGGACTTCTTTGTTTGCAAGTGACCAAAAACCCAAAGCAAAATATTTTAAACAAAACGTGAATGAGTTGGCTAGAGTGACTAACCGTTCCAGGGATAGAGCTGGCTTCTGGCCATGACTTAATTCAGGCACTCACATTTCCTTTTCCCCTTCTCTCAGCCCTGTTTCTTTGGGCCAGCTGCATTTTCAAACAGGCTTGTCCCTCACAGATGGCAAGGTGGTGGCAGCTGTCTCAGACTTTCATTGTCACCAGGTCTTATAGCTCCCAGCCAAGGCCTAGAAGTAATGACCGCCATCTTTGGAAGAGAAAGGAGGGGAATGGGTTTTACCAGAAGTATTTGAAACCAAGAATGGGGAAGACATGGATGTAAGGAATGAAAAACTATCCTGGAGGTATCAGTTGTTTGTTTGAAGTATCTCATGTCTAAGACTATGTCTGTTCCTTATTCAGTAAAATTATGAGGAAAAACATTATCAGACACAGTCTTTGAGGAAGAATATTTGCTGTTTTCTAGTTTACTGAAAGTAACTTGCTGGCCTTTTGCTTAGAACACCGACTACTCTCAGATAAATAATAGTGTCAGTCACTGAAAGCCAGTCACTGTGTATATACCTCATTTATTTATATTTTTATTTTACCTTCTTTTCTATAAGTTTTTTGTTTCTTCCCCCACGAACATACTAACTTGGAGAGAGAACTTTTGTCATTGTATTATCAGAGCACCTGGAAAGTACTCTGTTTCCCAAAAGTAAATAAGAAAGAATGTTGGCTTGGGAACCCAGTGACTAGGGTTCCAGTACCAGATCTGCAACTAAGTAGCTGTGTGGTCTTGGTCAATTCTCTTCCCTTCTCTGGGCTTTGTTTGGTTCTTGCATTTGTCCAGCAAAGGTTTTTAAGAACCATCCCATCACGAATGGTGTGAATATACTTTGTATACAACCAGAGATATGTAAAAATGTTCTCTATAAGTACAATATGAAATGTAAAAAAATAAATTAATTAATTAAATAAAATAAGATTTGGTACAGGGAAAAAAAAAAAAACCTCCCATTACTAAATTTGTAGAAAGGCAAAGCAGCAGGGTGAAGAGCAAGACTTGGCAGGGCCTCAGGCATTTTGTTTCCTGGGGGACAGTTTTCAGAGGGGCTGATTACTGTGGTGATAAGAAGTCTTGGTAAGAGATATGAAGGGTAGAGCCTGATGAAAGCCTCAATTGTTTTCTTACATAACATTGCTGGAAAGGTACTAGGAATTAATATTCCTGAGATGGCTGAGGTGATGTCATGTGTTTGTGAAAGGGCTAAAAGCAGGTGAGGCAGATTTTGTGGAAAAAGACTGGCAGTCAGACCAGATTCCCAGTGGAGAACATGGGCTGATCTCATGCTCCATGCTGGCAACAGAGCCTGTGGGAGCCACAGCCCCTGTCCCCTAGGTGCCGGCACATCGAGGTAAAGGGAAGGACATGCCTGTGACTTTCCTGGATGCCCTCCTTTCCCCCATTTTCTCCTTAGAAGTGTGGGATTCACGACATACAGGAAATTCCTGAATGCGGACATGCATTTTGGAAGGGGAAAAGAAATGAGCTTCATTTCTGAGGATTGAAAGCAGTAGGCTGAACACAGTCCCCACATGGAGTGCTAGGGATTTCCTGGTTCTCTGAAGTGAGGGGTTTTTAGAGGACAGTGTCACCTGCATTGGCAGGTGTTATAATTTAGAGGCTATATGATTGTTGGTGTGTCAGGGCCCTGGCTACGTTTGTTACATGATCAGTATCCTATTAGGGCTGGTTTTCTTCTAGTTGCAACCTTGCTGTGATCCTTTGGTATCTTGCCAAAAATGAAATAAGCCTCCTTCAAACTCCCAGGACAGGTGTAGATAAGATATCAGCTGTGGTCAAGTATGGACAAGGAGGCCAAAGTCCCCAAGGGAAGCTTTTTTTGGGTGTGTCTGCTGATCCTGGGTTGGAACCCATGCACAGAAAACACCCCTTGCTAGGTTTTTTTTTTTTTTTTTGACACCCTTTGGAAATGATCTGCCTGCTAGTGGAGTTCAATGTCATGGCCAAGCCTGCTGTCCAGAGGGGCAGCTTCCAAGATATCACTAGGAATATTCAATGCAAAGCTCATCTAACTCATAGAAATGGAGAAATAGAAACCAAGAATTCCTTCCTCTTTTCAGTGCCTGTTTGTTGGGGCCATTTCCTCCTTAGTTGGCAAGATGGTACTCAACAGAATGTGCTGTGTGGTTGTTAAAGTTTTAAGACTATTTTTTAAGTGAAATATAAACCATATACTATGCAATTTATTTTTTTCAAAGTGTACAGCACAGTATTTTTTTTTAGTATATTCATTAGGTTGTGTAACCAACACCACTATCTTAATTGCAAACAACGAGGTTAAGTTTTGACTTGAATCTTTGAATGAAATATCAGCCAAAGGTCAACACTCATTCTTAAGAAACTTGATTAAAATCTTTGGTGCCTCTTGTAAATGAACCAAAATTTTTATTCAGGTATTATTAAAAAAAAAAAAAAAAACAGAATAAAGAGAAGGCATTAGACTTTGGTGAGAGGGAGTTTTTTCTTTTTTTTTTTTTTTTTTTTTTGTATTGGGGATTGAACTCAGGAGCACTGAACCACTGAGCCACATCTCCAGCCCTATTTTGTATTTTATTTAGAGACAGGGTCTCACTGAGTTGCTTAGCGCCTTGCCATTGCTGAGGCTGACTTTGAACCCATGATCCTCCTTGCCTCAGCCTCCTGAGCGGCTGGGATTACAGGCATGTGCCACCATGCCCGGCAAGAAGGAGCTTTTTGCTTTATTTCTTTTCTTTCTGCTGTTGATGACATTTAAATCTTAGATCTTCAGGTTGGAGCTTTGTTATAGCAAAGAATATTCAAAGCAAACACAAGACTTTCTTTGCTTTCTCGTCTTTCTTCTTTGCCAAGCCATGCTTCATTAGGATAGGACTTAGACCCTGTCTTGTTCTCCTTTGTCACCATCATCTAGTACTTGTCATACAGGATGGGTCAGTAAGATTTGCTGAATAAATGGACTCTATTGGGTGCCCAGGGAGGTCATGTCTGGCGTGGAACTCCAGGTAGTTCATGTAAGGGGAATTTTTCATATCTCAGAGACACAGCTGCTTATAGAAGGTAAAAGCTTGATATTTTCCCATGCAATTCTAGGGAAAGAACTTCCAAGGGCCCCATCATCCCCGCAGCTCTCAGGACTTCTCATCCAACTGTGAAGTGGATTTGGAAAGCCTTCTTGAGCCGGCGTGGAGAAGCACAGTGTGGGTGGTGTGAGCGGTGTGTCTTTGAGTGTGCACACATGTGCACGTGCATACTTGCCTGAGCACACAAGGGAATTGTGAGGCATTCCATGTTTTTATAAATTGCCCCTTTCTTTTCTCTGCCCTTGTGGCTTGTTGGAAGGCCAGGGTGCAGAGGGGCCTCCAGTCTGGGCACATGGCCCAGGCGTGTTGGCATTCAGTGGCCTATTGTTTCCTGCCCCTTATATACATGGACAGAGGACTGGGCCTGGCACAGCTGCCTTCTTGGGGACCATTGTTTGTCTTTGCAACAGCAGCAATAGTAGTGGCAGCAGCAAAGCCTGAAGTGGCACATTCTGCTCTGGACAGAACAGCCGTTCTGTCTTAGAGCTATAAGCCTAGGGAGTGAGGTTGCTCGAGACTCCCAAATTTCTGTGTGGATGTTCTGAGGATGGTAGCAAGGGGGCTTCTCCTTCGAGGGGAATAGTGGGGGAGGGAAGATGCTCAGTGGTGTCATATCACACATAAGTCACAGTGGCAGGTGGTATCTATTAGCAGAGCCTCTTCTTTTCCTGAATTGGGGTGTGGATATCGCTTTATCCCTTTCTCTGTCCTCTGGACATACTGACACACCACAGGACAAGAAAAGCACTTCCTGCAAAGCTGCCCTGGAAGGAAGCAGGGAAGGGATCCAATTCATTTGTGGATTAGTCAACATATGGGCTAGCTCATGAGTCCGTGGGCTATTGCACACTCGATGCTGGGGTTCCGAATTACCCCTCAACTGGTAGGTGGAGAAGGTGATAATCCAGGGGCAAGAGCCTTAGCCATAGACTTACCCAGAAATGTCTATAGAGACTCCACGCTGGTGCTCTATTTCTTTTGTTTCTCTGCTCCATCATCAACCTCTTTGATAAGTCAGACAAACATTAATTTAATTCTAGCCATGTACCTAATTGTGTGACCCATTGGTATATTCTCACTGATTCTTAATTTTAGTTTTCTCTTCTGTGTGGTTGGGATAATTAGAGATACCTTATAGGTTAGAGATACCTTATAGGTTAGGTATGAGAATTAAATGAGATGATGTATATGCAAGTCCATATAATGTATCCAGTAAACACACGCACCCTTCCCAGAAGGGTCCAGCGAGGGGACCTGAGGATGGGGCTGCAGTTCATGCTATGTTGCCCACTCACCAAGAAAGTCAGGGTGGGATTCCACACTGGCCAGGTGTGCTTGGGGGTGTCTTAGACTAATTCACATATCTTAGAGGTCCCCTATGATGTGCTTGGTCCTTGGACAGAACAACTCTGGAGTGGCCTACTTCTGGAACTTCATGGGTATCATAGGACTTTGCCTAGAGTTTCTAGAACAATCTATTATGTTCCTTTCTACTCCCTTAGTTAGTGAGATTATTGAGGCAAAGTATTGGGTGAATTATAGGTGACCCTTGGGGGCCTGACAGCCTCACTGTCCTTCTATCTCCCCTTGTACCTTTGCTCCTGATTAGGTACCCAGAGAGCCATTTTACCTTAAGAGGTAGATCTTAGTTAAGGGACAAGTTCAAGGACTATCAAGGAGTCTTTTGGATGCTACCTCTACCCAGTCTGCTTGCCCCGTGGCTACCACAGCTAGCTTTTCATTAAGACAGAAAGGGGACAGATGCCTCTAGGAGCAGTCTCGATAAGGGCTTTTACCTTTGAGACTCAGAAATCCCTGGCAAAAACCAGGTGCCTGACATGGCCTCTGCAGATCTCCCCCCCCCTCCCAGTACCCTTGTAATCAGACTCCAAAATACATTGAACAAGAGAGCTTTGATGAGCGATGGCCTAGGCGGCTTTTCTGTGCAGCCTTCTGTCTGCTTGAAACAATCCTCTGGTGCTCAGTTTCAGTTCAGGTGAGGTTACTGTAGTGCTGGGTGACGGTGGTGGTTGGCAAGGGGAAGGCCTGGGGATGAAGAGGGTGAACTGCACTTACAGATCACCCACAGAAGATCAGATGTGAGTATGTTGCATAGTGATAGCTATAGAAACAGAACGAACCAAAACGAAGATGGGGCTAGATTATGGCTCCCAAGCTATGCCAAGGCAAAGCCAAACGCACCTTTACCCATCCTTGTTGCTTTAGCATCATGACCCTAGTACCAGATTTGCCTCTGAGTTATCTGCAGCTCAGATGAAAACTCTAGGGACACCCTCCTCCACACCTACTACTGCTATGCCTCACATAGCATAGACAAAAGATGTTGTTGCAACTGTATATTTGGGAAATTAATTTGGAGCATGCATAAAGAAAGGTGTAACATAGATGCTCTTTCCCCCTGAAATGGATATCACTGTTGTATCCTAATGTACTGGGAGCTGAGCATGCCTATGGGGGAAGAGATCAAAGAAATGGCTCCATTCTGACTGAGATGGAGCTTGGGGCATAGCATCAGCAGGATCCACGCTGCAGGTCTTCTCTGAGCTGAAAAGCACTGTGGCATTGGCAGGCTGCTTCCTGGGAGTGCCAGATCTCTTGTCAGTAAAACATGCAGTGTTGCATTCAAGGCAGATCTGATTGCATCTGGAGCTGCCATTGCTGCAGTTCCATAGAGACAGTATGTGCTAGCCCTGTACAAGGACCGACTAGCCAGAAATCTGCCAGGCTAGAGCTTAACCAGAAATATTTCTAGCTCTGACATAACAGATGTTCTGAGGCATCTTCCATGAGGATGAAGGAACAGAGATATGAGTGGTATTTGTTGTGAAAAAGATCTCTTTCAAGTCAACTTTTTTTTTTTTTTTTTTTTAGCTATTTATTTATTTTGTGATGCTGGTGTTCAGACCCAGGGCCTCACAAGTGCTAGTTATACTCCCAGTTCCCAATTTACATCCTGTGATATTAAAAACTATGAAATGATTCATGTTGAATGGTTTGCTTGCCCAGAAGTCATGGTGCTTATTTGTTGTTGGTGGTCACCATTTGACAGGTCCCTTTCTGCCACCATTAAAATATCCTGACCCTCACTCTAGTGTATGAAGATACTGAAAGACATTTTGAAATGACAGGGAAAAGTATGAAAAGTAAAGTTAGTCTGTCTGGGTTTGAATCCCAGATTTACTACTTACTAGCTTAACTTCTTCATGACTTGGTATTCTCATCTTTAAAATGGGGATATGGTAGTACCTACCTCATAAGGTCAATAATTTATTTGGACTCCTTTGCTAGAGGAGAATCCAACTTCTGGCACTGTGTCAGAAACACAGTAAAATGGTTAATAATTTCAGCTTGGAATATGATTATGTCCAATAAATATTTCTCCTAAATTATTCAGCAGATTTCTGATTCAGTGTTCTTCAATGGTCCATAAAGAGTTGGTGGAGTTTTGGGGACATGCCTCACATTATATGGCCAGTTTAGACTTTAGGCTTTTTGATGAAGGGCTTTGAATTCCCCAGGGGACAGGAAACAAGAAAATGGAAGCTGGGCGAGTGTCAGGGTGTGCAGTATTTTTTTTAGGGCTGTCCATCTGACTGTTTTCCTTTGTTTTGTTGCAGAGATCCGGGCTCAGCTCACAGAGCAGATGAAATGCCTGGACCAGCAGTGTGAGCTCCGGGTGCAGCTGTTGCAGGACCTGCAGGACTTCTTCCGGAAGAAGGCTGAGATTGAGATGGACTACTCCCGCAACCTGGAAAAGCTGGCAGAGCGCTTCCTGGCCAAGACACGTAGCACCAAGGACCAGCAATTCAAGTATGGACTCCATGGTTATGGCCTTTGCTTTTAAAGACCTTGAAAGTGGGATTTGGGTGGAGGGAGATGGAAGGTGCTACTTAGATTTAGTTGGATTCATGAGCCAATGATTTCAAATTGGTCAAAAGCCTAAAGGACTTTCCCTTTTCCACACTAATCTTATGTGTAGTTCTCCATCTTGTAGAGATCAGACTAGATGATGAACCATGCTAATAACAGTAATCACCTTTTTTTTTGTAGTACTGGGGATTGAACCCAGGTGTACTCTACCACTGAGCTATGTCCACACACTTTTTTTTTTCCAAATTTATTTTTTATTTTAAGTTGTTAGAAATGACAGCAGAATGAATTACATTTCATATTATACTTGCAGAGCACATTTTTACATATCTCTGGTTGTATGCAAAGTATATTCACACCATTCGTGACTTCATACATGCACTTAGGGTAATGATATCCATCTCATTCTACCATCTTTTTTTTTTTTCTTCACCCTTTTGCCCCCTCCCTTCCCCTTCCCCCCTATTGGCCATTCTAGTGTTCCTCTAATCCTCCTATGCTCTCCATCCCAACCCTTTGTGAATCAACCTCCTTATATCAGAGAAAACATTTGGCATTTGGCTTTTTGGGATTGGCTAACTTTACTTAGCATTATATTCTCTAACTTCATCCATTTACCTGCGAATGCCATGATTTTATTCTCTCTTATTGCGGAGTAATACTCCATTGTGTATATATACCACATTTTCCTTATCCATTCATCTACTGAAGGGCATCTAGGTTGGTTCCACAGTTTAGCTATTGTGAATTGTGCTGCTATAAACATTGATGTGGCTGTGTCCCTGTAGTATGCTGTTTTTAAGTCCTTTGGGTATAAACCGAGGAGTGGGATAGCTGGGTCATAAGGTGGTTCCATTCCGAGTTTTCCAAGGAATCTCCATTCTGCTTTCCATATCGGCTGCACCATTTTGCAGTCCCACCAACAATGTATGAGCGTGCCTTTTTCTCCACATCTTCGCCAACATTTATTTTTGTTTGTGTTCTTAATAGCTGTCATTCTGACTGGTGTGTCCACACACTTTTTATTTTTTATTTTGAGATAGGTTCTTACTAAGTTACCAAGGCTGGCCTCAAACTATGCCTCAGCTTTTGGAGTAGTTGAGATTGTAGGCCTGTGCTACTGTGCCTGGCCAGTAATGACTTTTATAGCCATTTCTGGGTCAGCCATGGTTCTAAGGGCTTTGCCTATATGTCAGCTAACTGAATGAACATAACTTCATTTGTTAGGGTTGTTATTACTCCTGATTTACATGTGAGGAAACTGAAACATAAAGAATTTAAGAATATTAATGCAGATCACATACACATATCCTTAATAAGTAGCAAAGCTGGAATTGAAATATAGGGCTGGCTGACTCTAGTTTCTGTACTCAACCATTTCATCAAACCATCTTTAATCATAAGAAATGAATGATATCATAGCCATACATCTAAATCTATGTAGTTACTAAGGTCTATTCTTTCTACATTTACAATCTTTTATGCACCTGACCCCTTTACTCTGTTCACATTGCTGTGCCCTAGTTTAGAGCATCATCTTTTGATTGAATGATTACAATGCCTACTCTGTTATCCATAGCAGAGGTTTTTCAACCTTGACTGCATCTCAGAACTCCCTGGATAACATTTAAAAAAATATTAATGGATCTTTACTTTTATTCATTTAACCATAGCACCTTACTCATGCTGGGCAAGCGCCCTGCCATGAGCCACAACCCCAGCCCTCCCTGAATAACTTTTTGCAGTTCTAGAGTGTGGTCTCCTACTCTAGAACAATTAAATGAGAATCTGAGGAGGGGGCCCTGGGTAAGGCCTGGGTAACAGGATGATGTAAAAGCTTCCCATCCTTGGAAGAGCCAGCATTGAGGTTCACAGTTTACAGCTTCTCCCCATCCCAATCTGCTTGGTCCAGATATGATCAGATTTAGTATTACTGGAACACACTGAGGATCAGATAGTTTCTCTGTGCAAAACTTTCAATGACTCCCTTTTGTCTATGGTGTGATCTTCTATCTGCATCATCTGGGTTGTTAGAAATTCAGTGCCTCAAGCCCTAGTCCAGACCTACTCTACAAGATCCCCAGGTGATTGGGGAGTTTGTTGAAGTTCAGGAAGTGCTTCTTGGACTGGGGTTGTAGCTTAGTGTTAGAGTGCTTGCCTAGCACATATGAGACACTGGGTTCAATCCTTAGCACCAAATAAAAATAAATAAAGTAAAGGTATTGTGTCCATCTACAACTACAAATATTTAAAAAAAAAAACAACAGAAGAACAAATGCTTGTCTATTCACAAAAGTGCACACTTCTTGTTTTTTTCTTCAAGCCCCTCTATATCTGGCTCAACCAGTGTTCCAACCTTGTTTCTTGTTTCTGTTCCAGTGTATGTTAGCCAAATAGTTCATTCACTCCAATGGGTGGCTGCTATCCTGTTAATTGAGCTTATATGCTCATTTTTCACATCTCTGTGTGTGGAAGTCATACCCAAGTCATGAGATCCATCTCAGTTGTTCCCTAAGAAAACATTAGTTATTCTCTGAGAAGAAAAAATGTTATCCACATACTGAATTCTTACAACATTTTATTCGTTCTTCTCTTAGGACATTCAGCACAGTCCGCCTTGTATCATTTTCCCTTAGTGGACTATACAATCTTGTTTTGATTCATTTTTCAGCGTCCCACTGTGCCTAGCAGAATATGTGGTGTAAAATAGATGCTCAGTAAATATTGCGGAATGAGTAAATGAATGAGAATTTTAAGAATTAATACCTAATAAATAAATCAGCTACTGTCACATTAAAAAAATTAATGCCAGCCGGGCGCAGTGGCGCACGCCTGTAATCCCAGCACTTTGGGAGGCTGAGTCAGGAGGATCGTGAGTTCAAAGCCAGCCTCAGCAATGGTGAGGCACTTAGCAACTCAGTGAGACCCTGTCTCTAATAAAATACGAAAAAGGGCTGGGGATGTGGCCCAGTGGTCTAGTGCCGCTGAGTTCAATCCCCGGTACCAAAAAAAAAAAAAAAAAAAAAAAAAAAAAAAAAAAAATTAATGCCAAGTCTATATTATTCCCCCTATTTAAAATTTTTCTATATCCTCCAAATAATACAAGACAGAAATTAACCTCTTCAAGCCAGCTTTGGTCAATGAATATGGAAGTTAAGATGGAGGAGAATACCAGCCAGAATAAGAATTTCCTCCAGATGTTTTCTCCTCTCAAAGTCCCTTATCTTTCCCCAGTTTTGTTCTCTTTAAGAGTCACATGTTGGGGGCTGGGGTTGTGGCTCAGTGGCAGAGCGCTCGCCTCGCACGTGCGCGGCCCAGATCCTCAGCACCACGTAAACATAAATGCATTGCATTTTGTACAACTAAAGTAAATAAATAAATATTTTAAAAAAGAGTCACATGTCTATCTCAGCAGAAAAAAAATTAAACACAAACAAAAAGATAAGAGAATCATCTGATAATAAAATATTGTTTTACTATGTGACAAATGAAGACTTGGGGGAGGAATAATTTGCTTTAGAGAATGGTTTAAAGTTGGATTTATTTGGTTGGTGAGCTCCTCCTAAGCTTAAAATAGCATTTAATTTTTAGCATTATGTCATATTCTCATTTAAGTACATACTTATTATAAATTAGGATACAGATGTGTTAATCTCTAAGTCTGAATTGCTCTAAGATCACATATAAGGAATAGGATGTTTTTTTCAAGACTGAGAACTGATTTCCTTCTGATAAAGCTGGTACCTTGTATCATTTTTTTCTCAAATAGCCAGTGAATATTTACTGAGAGCCAGTCATGTGCTCAGTATTGAACAAAGTATTGGAAGAGACAAGAGAAGTGTATTGTGTATGTACATAGTGGGTCATATCTGGTTGGAAAGAAGGATTTTGAATATGGGAAGCAGTTAGAGGATAAAGCAATATGATCTCCTTAAGAAATCTTTGGTGTTATATAGAACATTGATCTGATTAAAGATCAGAAATACATCATCAGAGATACAGGATTTAGAATATTCAGGATAGTTTTCATGAAGCAAGTAGGACTTAGGTTACACTTTAAAGGCAGACTTGTGTAGAAGAGAGAACAGCATGAACAGGTGAGGGGAGGCAGGAATATTTGTTGGTGAGGGAGCATAGGGGCAGGCGTGGGATCCAGGGAAGGTTCTTACACATTTACTTAACTAATCCATTGTGTATTCCTTAAACTCCTTCACAGTGCCTTGGGATATAGCAGAGAATAAGCACTGGCACAGTCAATAAGGCACTTACAATAGAATGAGGAAATGGGCATTAATCAGATAACTCCATTAGGTATATAATTTATAAAGTTGGGGTAGGTATTATGGAAAGAAAAAGTACCACAGGATGGTACAAGAACCTAGAAGAAGGGGACTTCTCCACTCTTATGGCCATCGCATTATGGCTGGTTTATGCCAATAACTTCCTTCTGGTCTTAGCTTGAGTCGGTCTACTTAATCAACAAACCCCTTTAAAAACCTACTGGGTACTGTGCACTGTGCTGATTCCTTTGGAGACTAAGATAAGCTTTGGAATTCTTACCTCAAAAGAAAGAGAGTGAGAGTTAGGTTTCTCCCCCAGCCCAGGCAGGTAAAAAGATGGAACACCTGTAGGATAGTGTTGTCCGATGGAACTAGAAATGTTTCAAGTAGAGGACTGATCAAAGTTCATCCCAGTGACTTCTTACTGATAATTTCATGTGTAAGGCATCATGAGAGATGCAAAATATCCCCAAACCCAGAAGCTTTCTTCTGTTAATTTGCTGTTTTTGTAGGTCAAAATGGTCATGTGATAAGAATTTCACATGGTGTATATATATAGCCTAATAAAGAGCGGATACATATATGTGAATGCATTTAATACAGGCAAGATGCAAAGAAGCTGAATAAGAGAGATCCAGGCAACATCCTACTTTTCATACATAATTTATTCCTTAAGATACAGAAGTCAAACAGCTAAAAATCTAACTGCAGTTTTATGTGGAGCAAGTGGATTCTAATATTGTAAGTACATGTGTGAAATTCTGAATTACATTTCACCTGATAATTTTTCAGTATTTTGTACCTTATATTCTCCACAATTAAGCCCACAACCTACCTGCTTAAACCCACTGAGCATCTGAAGAGTCCCCATGGCTGATTTCTACCCTTGTCTTGTAGGTGCAGTGAGCAGACCTCTACTTCTCAATACAACACTAGGAACAACACTTTCATCTTTTCATTTTCCACTCATTTTCGTGTTGAGTAACCAAGGTGCTTGCATAGCATAAGCATTGCTGCATAAAGACACATGCTGTTGAAATTAAACTGGTATTTGGCAAGTGACACCACCAGGCCAAACTTGACACATTTGTTGGCAACAGAAAATTTGGCCTTTTGTCACGGGAAAGGTATTTTAAGTATGTCTGATTTGGTTAAGCTATAAGCAGAGCTGCTGTAATAGACCCTGAGTAATAGCTTACACATGATAGAGGTTTGCTTTCTCTGCATGTAATAGTTTGTTAGCTATCCAGAGTGTTTCAGGCTCCTTTTCCATCTCCAGAGAGCTGTCCTTGTCTGTATGACTCAAGATGGCTCACTGCCACTATGTCCCCATTCAAGCCAGCTGGAAAGGCAATAGGGCAAAGGGCAAATATGTCTTTATGTCTTTATTCTTTAGAGGTGCAGTCTGGAAGTGGCACATACATGCCTTCAGCTCACACCCTGCTGGTCAGAACTTGGCCACATGGTTATGCTGAACTGCAAAGAAGGCTGGGAAATGTAGTTATTATTCTGAGTGACCAGAAAGCAGAGTTTTCTATTAACATATAAAACAAGGGGAAACATTGGAGAACAATCAGCAGTATCTGCCACAGTATTCATCTGTGATCTGTGAAAGGGCAGGTGCATGAAAGAACATAGCCACCCAGCCATATAGAGGGCTTTGTTCTGGTTGGAGGACTAGGGAGAACTTTATGAAGGTCACGTTCAATGTATAGGAAATGGAAAATTGAAAGTGTCAATACTAGGTATTGATCTTGTAAGTTCCCTACGGTTGAGACAATGCAGAAGTTGTAAAAGGAGGATGAAGAGATGAGAAAGAAGCATTTTAGACAGAAAGAAAGGTGTTAGTAAAGGCCCAGAGGTGTAAAAAACTCAAAACAGGTGGACAATTCACCTGCTTTCCTGAAGAACAAGAATTATCAACATGATAGTGAAATCAACCTGGAAAAGTTGGTAGGACACTGGAGATTCAGAGGTTTATGGATACCATGTGATGGGGTTTGGGCTTTATGCTGTAAGCATAGGGGAGCCATTGATAATTTTTGAGCAAGGCACATAATAGTGGATGTGCTTTAGAAAGGTTACTATGGCAACGATGTATAGATCAATAGCAATGGAGAGACTGGAGGAGGAAGACCTGCTATTAAGGTATGGCTGTCCAGTGGTGAGGTTAATGTGGACCAAAACTCAAGTCATGTCCTTGGAAATAGAAAAATATGGAGCCAAATGTGAGGGTAGTAATCAAATGAAGTCAAAGAAGCTGGGCCAGAGAAAGGACTCTTGGTTTCCTGGATCTCTGGAGTGGCAACTGTACTGTATTTTCATTAGCCATTAAACTGTAGCCTTGATTTTGCTGACTCTAGGACTGGTCCCAGAATAGTTCATTCTCTGCCCAGAGCATCTCAGCGGGCATTCGTCACCTCCCCCGGAGCTGTAGCAGCTGTTGGCCCAGCAATGCCATGAATTTGTCTCCCTGTGCTGCCAGGAGAGCAGCTGCCAGCAGCAGCTCTGGACAGACACGTCTCAGGGCCGTGGAAACTATTCCACTCAGGATGGGACAGGTTGACCAGGGCTGAATGCAGTCCGCATGGATTCCTCCCACCCTTTTCCAGGCCAGTTTCTCACCCTGTCTCCATTGCAGCCTCTCATCCTGGGTTAGGTTGGGTATTTCGTTGCAGTTTTAAGTGACTGCATTTGGGGACAAATGTTGCGGAACTGCTTTATTTTTTTCCATCTTCTCTTGAACAACTTCTTCCCCTGGAAACCATTATCCTGTTGCCCTGTTGGCTTTGCTTCCTCTTCTGCTTTGCTTCTGCTCACCTTTTGTCCTCTCCCAGACTGTGCTCAGTGCAGACAGCCTCATTAAAGCCCACGCAGCTTGGACTCCATGGCAAAGCCTGACCCGGTGGTCCCATCCCTCTCCTTTTCTCCTAGAGAAACAGTGAAAGATGCTGCACGCAGAACTGTAGCAATTATTTCAATTCTACCTTCTTCTGTTTTAAGATAGGTAATATGGCTTCCCCATCCTCGAGACTCTGTTGATGTCTGCAATTCTGTCAGCCTGTTTGATTAAGAGCAGAGATAAAATATTATGCGAGGGTAGGAAGCCTTTCTAGGGAAGATGTTCTTGCAATTTCTTTGGCTCCTTGAATAGCGTAAATGTATTCCTATTTGTTGCTGAGCCTTTGATTGTCTCTTTTAAGTGGAATCTGTGTTAATATTACCCAGCAGGATTCTAATTGATAATGCACTGGTTGCTTTTTTTTTTTTTTTCTTTTCTTTTTTACATAGACTTGCTGCAAATTACCTTTCAGACAGCTCACTTGGTTTTGATCTCTTACTTTTAATAGCTCATTTCTTTGTTTTATTTTGAGGTAGCTTTTTTTTTTCTATTGCATTTTTAGAGGACTACTTCTGTGTTGCGGTCCTGCTGTGTTCTTTGCAGAGGTCTCATGCTATTTGATAACCCACTATCAGCATCTTTTCTTTCTCCTGCTTTTCCTTCTCCTCAACAAATATTTGTTGGACCATTTTAAAGATATTATTCTATATTCTTAGAGGAGAGAGTCACAGAAGTAAAAATAGTGGTTCTTTCCTATACAGATTTGTTACTAAATCAGGAAGAAATCATATCTGAATGCGAGAACATCTTCAGTGTAAGGCTATATGTGGTAGCGTCAAGTACGTGTGATGGAAGAAAAGATGCTTAGTTGCTGTGCTCAGGAAACTTCAGCTAGGAAATGGGATTTGAACCAGGCTCTGAAGAAGGTAGATAGGATCTTTTTTTTCCCTCACAGGTTTTTATTGGTGCACTATTGTTGCACATATGGTGGGATTTGTTGTTACATATTCATATATGCACACAATATTACAATATAATTTGGCCAGTATCATTCCCCAGGATTTCCCCTTTCCCATGGCGAAGACTGATCCGATGGTCCTATCCCTCTCCTCTCCCAGAGAAACAGTGAGAGACAGTGTCCTCCCTCCCCTTCATCCCTTTATTCTATTCTAGGGATCTCCCTTCGATTTTAATGAGGACAGGGTCTTGATAGATGGAGAGAGGGGCAGGGGAAGTTGTTCTGGACACAAGGGGCACAGCTGGAGGAAAAGTCACAGTTCTTTGGGGTATGAGGACTAGGTTGGTTTGGCTGGGGACTAAGTGAAGATGGAAGAGTTGGGCAAAGTGAGATAGTATATCATGGAGGGCCTTGGCTCTTGACTGAGAGATCTGGTCCTATGCCGTGGACTCTGGAAAGCATTGAAACTTTGAATAGCTTATTGTCCAGGCTTAGGTATGAACTCTACTTAAGGAAGGTTAACCTGGTGGTAGTTTGCTAAGTGACAAGAAATTTGAGACAGGAAAACCAGTTGCGGCAGTAGATAATATGGATCTAAATTAAGGTGGGATGGCAGGAATGGAAAGAATAGGAATTTATCCTTCCGTCCTCTTAGTGAATATGTATTATGCTCTGACCCTGTGCCAGACACATGCCAGGCAAGACAGATACTTCTCTCTGCACTCCTGGAGCTTACAGTCTAGAGACAGATGGACAGCACCTGGTGTAGGAAGCACCTCCAGGAATTGCTGACTGATGGGATTCAGATTTCAGTGAGCTTAGAAACACAAAAGAAAAAGAGCCAGGGAGTTTCTTTTGGATTTTAGTGCCTGGTAAATTAATGGTGCCTTAACAGAAATACAGAAGTGAGGAGAAGGAGTTGGTTTTTGAAGGAGTAGAATATGAGAAATTTGGTTTTTGGATGTTAAGTTTAAGATGCATGGTGGATGCCTATTGAATCCCAGCCTTGGGAATTTTCAGTAAATGGCGAGGCAGCAACTCAAAATGAATAAAATAGCTATATGGTCAGTGCCCCTGGGCTTAAAGATTGAGCCAGAATTTTCAGTAAATCATGAATAGATATGTTGGAAGAGACTTGGGTATGTTTTAAAGAGGTGTTGTTTGAGACTGGAAATGTTTGTGATTTCCAACAGTGAAGAAACTCAGAAGAAAAAAAAGGAGATTTCCTTTGTATTGTCAGTTGTATTCAGATTTCAGAGAGTGGAGAGGAATTTAAAAACATATATATATAGTGATTTATTCAGCACACATTTTTTGGACCTGATTATGTACTGGGTATCTATCTAGGTCCTGGGAATAGAAAGAAACAAGACAATATCCTGCTCTCACCAACATTAAATTAACAATATATTGAGGGGGTACACATGGAAAATAAATCTGCGTATTTGGTTGTTCATGAGTTGTGTTACTGTTGGGATTTGGGTGAGCAGGGCTTAGATATCTCAAGAATCTGGTAGACATTCAACCTGCAGTACTCCTTTCAGTGGGAGGTTAGCCACAATTAATTAAAGAGAAATTATTGTAGAGTCCATGTTCTTGGCCTTAGGCCCAGTATTTGAACTTGCACAGTCTCAGCATTTATGACACCTACTGCTGATGGATTCCTTCTCTGGAGTTGAGTTCAGAGTTGTTCACCAGTCTCACGGGATAGCGTTGGGTTGAAAAACACAAGTCAATTGGCCATGGAGAATGTTATAGCTGTGGTGGTTGCAAATCAGAAAAGGGTGGAGGACCGGAAAGTTCCTCTTTTTGAGTATGGGATGACCTTAAGGGGAGAACTAAGAGGAAGCATGAAATTGCCGGAAAGGAGAACCCCTGACTTGCTGGGTCCAGTGTGTCATTCATTCCTTTTGGACATATTTGGAAGCTGTTTGTTCCCTCTGGGAGGGTTTTGCCCAGATGTAGCATCTGGAGTTGAGCAAGGGTTGGCCTCTTTTCCCCATGGCTCAACCTACTTTTATTGAGAAACTAACAAAGGGTCCCTTGGTGTGTTTTTTACTGCCCCCCACCCCCCGGCATAGAACCTTTGGTGGTGGTTGGGTCTTTTTTAAAGTAAGAGTTGGGAGGGCTCCTCACACATGGGTAAAAAGTCAGAGGAAAGATACACTAGAAAACAGTTTGTGGATCAAGTAGTACAGGGTGGTAGCCAGTCTTTAGAACAGAGAAAGATTCAGTTGAAAGCTCCTTGGAAAACTTCATGACTTAGTAGAAAGAGCTCAGAGTTTTGAGCCAGACAGACTTGGGTCTGAATCCTGTGTGACCTTGAACATGTTGCCTTAAGCCTCAGTTTTCTCATCTATGGAATGTGGATAGTAACACTTACCTTGAAGTGTCATTCTAAGAATTAGATATTATGTATGTAAAGCATCAGTCTGGTCCCTGTAACTTAATAGACACTGAATAAAAGGTAGCTGATATAATTACCAACACTGTGAGCTGGGCTTGGTGACTCATGCCTGTAATCCCAGTGGCCTTATCCCAATAGCCTTATCTCATCATTTTAGGTTAGGGAATGATAGAAGGCAGGGTGGAAGCAAAACATGCTTTTATGAGCAACTGGGAGGATGTTGGGGACTCCTGAGGCTTCCTGTGTCTCCTAGAGTCTGGCAGTAGAATGTCAGGAGGCTGAGGCAGGAGGACTGTAAGTTCTAGGCGAGCCTCAGCAATTTAGCAAGACCCTAAGCAATTTAGTGAGTTCCTATCTCAAAATAAAAAATAAAAAGGGGTGGGAATATGGCTCAGTGGTTAAACACCCCTAGTTTCAATCCCTGGTATCAAAAAAAAAAAAAAAAAAAAAATCAATACTAGGAGGAATAGCATGATAGTTAAGGTCACCGTTTCTGAAACCAGATTTCTTAGGTTCATGATCCTAGATTTCAGTACTTACTATGTGACTGCAGATGAAGGTTCTTTACCACCTCAATTTCCTCATTTGCAAGTTGATGATAATAATAGTACCTGCCTCATGGGGTTTTTATGCTGATTAAGTGATTAATGTATGCGAAGACCTTAGGACAGCACTTGGCACATGGTGAATATACATAGTAGCAACACTTATTCTTATCCTCAGGAGTGGAGAATGAGCACAGTTAAGGTAGGTAAAACATTAGATTCATTAGTTATTTTTTGTGCAGAGTTAACCATTCCTAAGCCTGGGTAGGTAATATGCCCATCTCCATTTTCTTTAGAGACCCCTGTGGACCCACTGGAATAACAAACTCATCCACCCTTCTGAGTTCTGTGGTATGGCTTCCTTGGACAGGACATATGCAATTTTGTGACTCTGAATAATTGTATGGCCAGTCCCTATTAAAAACTCAACGGTTGTATGTTTTTTCCTTCAGGGTGTCATGTAGTTCAACTCTGGTATGTTACTTTTAATTTAGCCTCATAATCATCAAAAGGGGGAAATTTGTCACACAGCCACCCTCTGGTTTTCTTGTTCTTTTGGAATCAATAGTTAGCCCTATTGCCAAATTGTTGGTGTTTATATAAAAATATAATACAACTCAACTCAAAAGAAGGCCAGTCCTTTTGACCTCCTGTAATGTCTGCCATCGAGACCAGCAGGCCAGTGTAGTCTAAACCTCAGCCATGGGTACAACAGAATGTGATTTTCTGGGTTGTTGGTCTCATGAGGCCAAACAGAAGTCCCCAAGCTGCATAAGTGGTCTTATCTCATCATTTTGGGTTAAGGAACATAGAAAGAAGGGCAGAAACAAAACATGCTTTTATGAGCAATTGGGAGGATGTTGGGGGGCTCCTGATGCTTTCTGTGTCGCCTAGGATCTGGCAGTGGAATGTCAGCAGGCCACACCTCAGGCTTTCAGCTCCATGGAGTAAAGACACTGTTGCTCATGTCCCTTGACAATAGTGCTAGGGTGTGAGGAGTGTATGTAGTGTTCATTTTCTCTGCTCCTGTGAGCCCTATAATAATTCCATGACAGACACCAGAAGCAATGTGTGGCTGGTTCTCGGGGTCTTTAATTCTCAGGAATTTGCAGGCCAATTAAATGAATTGTCTTTGATCTAGTTCTTTTTAAAGGCCAAAGCCATGTCATCTTATTGGGAGCTGACTGTTTTGAGTGGGAGGGTTTACAAGATAAGAAGAGAATACTGTCTCTGCTGTATAGACTTTTGTCATTGAAATGGGAAAAATCAGGCATGCTGAGAGAGAATAATAAGAACACATGCGCACATGATTCTAAAAATAGGAGCCCATTTAAAGGAGGTTCCAGTAGTCCCTGGGAAGGCAGGGAAGGTGGAGTCCTCAGGAGGAACTCATGCTTGGCTCAGTCAGGGAAAGGTAAAAGATAACACGGTTGATGTTCTCAATTAGATTTGGTCCCCTGTTAATTGAAGTAAAGACTTTAATATCTAATTCTTGCACTGCACCAAAGTATCACACTGTGAGGAGTCATATGGGAAGGGCTCAGTGTTAATGAAGGATTTAGGGAGAATGAGAAAAAGTAAGGTCTGGATTTTTCAGAGTTGAAACAGGATCATTTTTTTTTTTTTTTTCTGCTAGCTCCAGCTTCTACCTCCCTCCTGTCATTGCTCCTGAGGTTTTCAATTCAGGGAGGATCAATCAGCCCCAGATCTGCTTCTTAACATAGTTTGGGTACAGCTGGTTAAAGAACCTGGATTACAAAATGAATTGAACAAACTAGGATTATCTTCAATGGTAGGATGCTGAGCTGTGTTTGCCAGTTTCTGCTTAAGCAGTGGGGACAGGGTATCCTTGCATGAAATTCAGACATCCCTCTCTGGCAGCCTTGAGCTGAAGTAGAGGTTGCAGAGCAAGTCTGGCAGCTCTCAGTCTGAACCCTCATAAACAACAGATGTTCAGAACTAAGTTCTGGGGCTGAGGGTAGGGGTTTCTGTTGATATTTGAAATTCTTTGAATTTATAGGCAGCATCTAGGGGATTTAGCCAAAGGAGGAAGTTGTACAGGGTTGGGGCAGGTGGAAATGATGCCTCTCACAGACTTCCTTGGAAAACAAAGCACAGGCTATAGAGTGGACTCTGAATGGAAAGTAAAGGGACCCCAGGGAGGCTGGCACAGTAAAGACAGGCCAAGCTTCTAAGGTGTATTGACTTCCTGGACTCCTTCCCTTCTGCTCCCTCTTTTGGACATGTTCTAAATCAGACAGCCTTTTCCTTGCTTGGTAGTGTGTGGAAATATGTGCCTTCCCTATCACAGAGTCCCAAACATGTATGCATGCAGATGTGTAACAGTCTCTTTTATCAGTACCTTTCAAAACAGTCTAGGTTTTTATGATATTCTGATTATGAGATATTGTTATGAGCTTTGTATTGGATTTTAAGCTTTGTGCTTTCTCAATGTTGATTATGCCATTACTTCATTAATTGGAGGTAGCTCCATATAGTATGGCTAATAAAAATTTCAGTGCTATCCCTTTTTCCTCTCTCTCTTCTATTTTATTTTTAATTAACAATTTTTAAGTGGTGCTGGGGCTCAAACCCAAGGACTTGTGCATACTAAATAGGTGCTCAACCACTGTGCCACACCACCATGCCATCCTGAGTACTGCCTCTTCTTTATCTCCATCCCTAGACTCTAAGCCATATGCTGAGTTTCTAGCCAGACAATGAGTATTTAGGAATGTACACTTTGCAACACACAGTTAGGGAAGCCATAATGGAAAATACTTATGTAATATATCTTCAGTAGGCTTCCTTGGTACCAAGTTAAAGAAAACCTTAAGATTGTTGCCTTTAATCAAATGACGGGGGAAATGCAATTTATCAGGTCTGAGCAAGTTTTTGTTCCACTCAAATTATCCAGAAACAACTGGTTTGAACATCTCTGATAAAATCACTTATTGTTTTGGGGGCTAAGAACATCTTTATATTATTACTCCTTCTGGAAAACAAGTCTACTCCTGGCCATTTTGTCCATTAGTGTAGAAAGTTCGTGAACACCAATCCTGATGTATGGATTCATTATTCTTTCAGCAAACTTTTTTTTTTTTTTCTTTCTGTGCTGGGGATTGAACCCAGGGCCTTACACATGCTAAGCAAGTGCTCTATCATTGAATTAAATCCCCAGCCCTCAGCAAACATTTATTGAACACCTATTCTATGCAATAGGTTTGCTAGGAATTAAATATACCCTGAAGAAGAAGCCATAATTCTAGTTCATGAAGGTTGCTATTTAATGTAAAATAGTTTAAGTTTGTGTATGTATATGTGTGTGTTCTGATAAGCCATAGAGTTCAAGGTCAAAGAACCAGAATTGTTGAGTGATGCTTGTAGTCACTTATAGTACATGAGATTTAGTAATAAACACTGGGCTTCATTCTCATCTTCAACTGTGACCAACAGGTTTTGCTCAGGTTCTGAGGTCACAGAAAGGACCAAGCTCCTGCCCTCAGAAGGCTGTTGGTGTCATGTGGAAAACAGAGGTTTATATGAAAAAGAACATAAAGTAGCATATACTTATTGTTAAAGAGAAATTCGAGAAATGACTTCATTTTCCTCCGAAAGAGAATCTTTGGGAAAAAAAAAAGTTTTAAATTTTAACACAATTGTAGACTTACAGTAAAATTTCAATAGTATAAAGAATTTTCATATGCCATTTTGCAGATTGCCCCAAATGTTATATCACTGCATTTGCTTTTTATACTTTTCTCTATATACACAACCCACAGACTTATTTTGTTTTTCTGTAACACTTAAGAGTAAGTTGCAGACATGATTGCCCTTATATCCATACATACTTAAGTGTGTATTTACCAAAAAATAAGGATATTTTCTTTAAAAAAAAATCACAGTTCTATTATCAAAATCAGGACATGAAGATTGACACAATAATATTATCTAATTCATAGTCATACAGATATTTCCAGTTATTTCAAAAACATCTTTTGGGGCAAAGGAAGGTTTAAGATTATGCAATTCATTTAATTGTCTTCAGTTTCCTTAATGTGTAGTGATTTCCAAATTTTCCTTTGTATTTCATGAAACTGACATTTTTTTTTTGGAGCACTCAGCCCAATTATTTTATGTGTCCCTAAATTTTGATATTTCTCATAATTACTGATATTACCTTATGATAAGATTCAGGTTGCAGACCTCTGACAGGAATGCCATAAGGGTCATGTCTTAGTCTTTTTAGTGCAGCATAGTAGGAGTCACTGCTGATGATTTGTCCCATTACTGGTGATGTTAATTTTGACCATTTGGCTAAAAGTGGGATCTACCAGGTTGCTCCACTGAAAAGTCGTTCTATTCTGTGCTTTGTAAGTAAAGCATATATTGTAGAGAGATACTTTTAGACCATGTATGAATATCAGGTACTGTAAAGCCCTTCTATTCCCTAGTTTTAGCATTCATTGATCATCCTTGTTTCAATCAAGTATTATTACAGTGGTTACCAGATAGTCAGTTTTCCAGTTATCATCATTCCTTCTACATTTATCAATTGGAATTTTATAGTAAAGAGCTTTTCCATGACCATTTTTTTGGTCTGGTTGTTTGTATGAATGTGAACGTATGGATTATTATTTTATTCAACAGGTTATAATCCTTTATCATCTTTATTTACTTTAATATTCATATGGTCCCAGATTTGCCCATTGGAGTCCCATCAAGATGGCCCCCATGTCCTTTTGACATGTATCATGTCATTTCTTTGAGTACTTCCTTAATTTCTAGCACAAGATGTTCCAGGTTCGTCTTGCACTTTCTTTGCTTTGGCTCTGGAGTCAATCTTTTCTTCAGAGTGCCCTGGTTGCTTTTGTGTGGTAGGGTATTTGGAAACTGTGGATGCTGAATGTGTTATTTGTTATTGGACTACCATTAACAGATAGAGGTAGTAGGTAGATGTATGTACTCCCCCACTCCCATGTACTTCTGTGTCCACATCTCTTTCTATTTATATACAGGTACTCCTCAACTTAGGATAGAATTACACCCTGATAAACCCATGGTAAATTGAAAATATCATAAGTCAAAAATGCATTTAATGCATCCAATCTACTGAACACCATTGCTTAACAACCGAGTACACTGTGGAGTATCAGTTGTTTGTACTCATGATCTCTCATGGCTGACAAGGAGTGGTGGCTCTCTGATGCTGTCCAGAATCACCAGAGAGAATTGTACCACATGTGGCTAGCCTGCAAAAAGATCAAAATTCAGAATTTAAAGTATAGTTTCTACTGAATGTACATTGCTCTCATACCACTATGAAGTCAAAAAATCCCAATAAGTTGAACCATCATTAATTCAGATACTGTATTTATCTATATTAAAACCTGTGAGTTCACAAAGTATCTTCAATTTCACTCAAATGCCACATTAACGTTTAATTTTCTCCCCTTTCCATATTTGTAACCATTCTCTGGACAGTGAGGAAAAAGTCTCCTCTTATGCGTAATATTTTTAATTAGTTGCTTAGTCTTAGACTGTATAGAACATAGTTTCAGACTTGCTAGCTCATGCCTCTGGAAAAAACTTCTAGATTTTAATACTGGTTTGTAGTTCTTTGTTTCAACCTTGAGAGCCAAAACTTAGTGTTCAAAATTTAGTTCATTCGGTCTTTCCAAAACCCAGAAGTTCAGTTTGGCTTGCTTATTCTTTCTATCCATCCATCCATCCATCCATCCATCCATCCATCCTGGGAATCAAATCCAGGAGATTTTTACCTCTGAGTTACATCCCCAGTTCTTTAAATTTTATTTTGAAACTGGATCTTGCTAAGTTGCTCAGCTGGGCTTGCTTGAATTTGAGATCCTCCTGCCTCAGCCTCTCCAGTCGCTGGGATTCCAGGTGTGTGTACTTCCATGCCTGGCTGCTGTAATATTTGTTTGAAATACAATTTGGTTTACTTATTTGCATGTATTTAATTTTCCCCTCCAGAATGAGGTTTTGCCTAATCCATTGTTGACTAGAGATTGGCCTCAGGAGAAGTGAGAGACCTGCTTATCCATAAATTATATCAGGGCGTTAACAGAACTCAGTGCTGGGGTCATAGGCCAGATGAGGAGTATGCTCTGTGGACCCTCCTGTAGACATTTCCCATCATTTCTGGGTCAGCCCTGACTCTGGGCAAACCATGCTGCGAATGAGAACCATTGTCCATTTCTACCAAGTTGTCTACTCTTCTTACTTTCTCCCTGCCATTCTGGTGATCACTCCTTTCCATTTAGGGAACCCAGAATCCAACTGTCATCTCAGCCCTGGGTTATGATTGGGCAGACTGTTTCCACTTTTGTAACATGCTGATGTAAGACCTTTGGATGATCTTGGTTTGGTCCTTGGGGTGAAGTCCTGGGGCATTGTTCATGGACACCCAGCCTTGAAGAATGTTAGACCTTGTTGCTGGACTGTTTGCTGCCTCCCTGTTCTCATACCCCCTCTAAAACTCCTTTATATCAATTCTGACCTGGCCATCTTCTCCTTCCTGTCTGGGAATGGCTTCCAGATTCCCCTTCCTCTGCCCCCATTAGCCCTCATACTCCATCTCCCACACACTCATTTTATTTCTCTTTCCTCCAGACACATATAACCTGGTCAGTGCTGCTGATTCCAGCTGTTCTGAATCTTGCCTACAGCTTAAGTTCAAAAACAGATGGGCCCAAAGCTTCCTAGATGCTGTGCCAATTTCCACTGCATGAAAACAAATTACTGAAAAGCATCAGGAAATTTTAGAATAGTTTTGGGGTTTCAGTCTGTGTCTTCTCAGTGGTCCTTCCTCCTTCATTCCCCCATCCCTTCTTTCCCCTCCTCTATATACATTGTTCCTTTATATCACTTCTTTGAATGCCTCCCTTGGCAAAGGCTGGTTTCTAAAACCTTTGCCCATTTAACTCTATGTGCTGATAGGTTTAACCACTGGGATGGCACTGTGTTAAAAATCAAACTGGAGTTGTTGATGTCTTTCTAATTTCTATGTTTGAATCCTCCACAGAGGACTAGAGAATTTATACCCTTTTTAGTCATTTAGAGAAGGTAGGACTTGCCTTTTGTGTCACTGGGCAAAGAATTCACCCACTCGGGAATAAAGATAATGGTTCTTTATTGGTTTTATTGATCAGGATGCAAAAAAGTGCCATTCCCACTACCTATCCTTGCAGGGAGCATGTAGACATTCCCCATAGGCAAGGACTGTGTTCCTTGGGAAGCAGTGACATTGCCGCATACCCATTCTTTTCAGAATCCCCATTCTTGGAATTTGCAAAGGGCTTTCTCCAGATGTTCTGAAAAACACTGTTTAACTCAGAGTTTGTGGTCACCCTAAATATGAGAGGAAGAGAACCAACATGGCAGGGCCACTTACCTTATAGGTGCATAACAAGGACACTGATCATCATTTACAAATGTCAGGAGGAAAATGTTGGCATAGGCTAGTAATTATTGGATGCCACTATAACCAGAGTACTAGACACTGTAGGAACTGTCCTCCAGAGAAGTCCTCAGGGGATGGGCTTCCAGAAGTTGACTTATATGCAAATTGTGACATTTATGTATATACATGTTCCTCTGTTTCTTCCTCCTTCTTTCTTTGGAAGAAAATACTTGGAAGAGAATCCTCAGATTCTCAAAAAGGTCTTGGGGTGTGTAATCATCTCCCAGAATTTGGGACCATTGCCCTAGACTTGTAAGCTTTTTGAACATGAATCTGTAGGCTAGAATGCACGAGCTCGCGCGCGCGCGCGCGCACACACACACACACACAAGTGTTTACATTATTAAATAAATAACTGAGAACACAGCTTTTACAAAATAGTACTTATCTTTACTCTTTATGATGTACTCTGATGTTTCTACTTCAATCTTTTGTTTCGTTCCACTCTTTTATATTTCATTTTTTCTGATAAATGCTAGTTATAAATTGATTTTTTTAAAATATATTTTTAGTTGTAGGTAGACACAATCCCTTCATTTTATTTTTATGTGGTGCTGAGGATCGAACCCCCTGCATGCCAAGCAATCGCTGTTCCACTGAGCCACAACCCCTGACCGTAAATTGATTAAAAAAACAAAACAAAACAAAAACTCCATTATTGAGTTGTAAAACATCAAAATATACTTAATGTCATGTTTAACTTTGAATAACATCATTTTAAAAGCATCAGTTTTTAAATTTGGAGCGTATGTAAATCTATCTGGGCTGCTTCTTTAAAAGGCGGATTTCTGGACATTGCTCCACCCCAGTGAATTGTAATCTCTGTTAAAGAGCACGAGAATCCACATTTTAAACAAACACTCCAGTTATTCTGATGCAAGGTGAGTTGAGGTCCTGAAGACTCATACTTTGAGAAACCGCTGTCTTTTGAGCTTAGGAACCTGGCTGTTTAAGGCTTCAATCTCATACTTGCCTCGAGGTGGTAGGTAGTAGTGGAGATCATCCAAATCCAGGCCAGGAATCCTCTCATTACAGACTCATCCATGCCAATTCTGGGATCTTAATATTTCTTTTTTTAATTAAAAAAAATTTTAATAAATTTTTAAAAAAATTATTTGTTCTTTTAGTTAAACATGACATTAAGTATATTTTGACACATTTATACAAACATGAGGTATATCTTATTCTACTTCATATTTCTTGATAGTTCTCTTTCAAATGTCTGTCGTGGTTCTTATTAAGGCAGATAAGGGGTTAACTGAGGCCGCAGAATAGAGAATGAAGGGTCATTTTGCAGAGCGGCTGGGGTGTGGCACAGCCACACAGCCTAGTAGGTGCCCAAAGCCAGTCCCAAATTAGAATAGGGTGGGATTCAAAACTGCTTTTCCTCTGCACTTGCCTTTCATGTGTAACCGCATGCAGTGTGTCAACATGCTTTCCGGCGCCGTTAGGCACCAGCGATTTTGCTCCCTCTGGGTTCGTGGACCCTTGGTATTCCTGTTATGTGTTGTCTTAGAATAGCTCTGTGCTCTGGGGCTCCGAGCACCTTCCGTTAACTCCTGCAGCACCAGGCCTTTAGATGCTGAGGGGTTTCTGGTTGAAGTGTAAAAGCCACCACAATGAAATAAGAAAACACTTGCTAGTCAGGAGACCTGGGTACTTGCCTTGCTCCACCACTATCTATTGTGACCGCAGGTTCCCCGAGTCTCAGTCTCCCCACTTAGAAAATGATAGGTTTGGTCTAGACTCTGAACCATTTTGAAAGTCCCTGCTAGCTCTGAAATTCCATGATTCTATTTTTTTATACCCTCTGGCTTTTTGCTTTGCAGTTTAAAATTCTTTCAGTTCTCAGTTAGGTTAGGCACAGCAGATTTACTGAGTTTGGGAATTTCCAGAGAATCAGATGATAGTTAAGAGAAGCAAAATGTATTCCTATTTAGTGCACTGATGAAGGAGGAAATTTATAAAACAAGTTCATTGTCAAATTGAGTAATAAGGCTGGGGGTTTTGAGGTGTGTTTTTAAAGACTCTAACTACTTTGTTTTGTGGGTGTAAATTCATTGTGTGGGCTGTTGAGTAATAGTATTAGTTGTTACAATAATTAGAAATGATGATGCTATTGATTTATAGTTGGAGAACACTTCCTGTTTATAAAGTTCTTTTATGGACATTATCTTGTTTTATTTGATCCTCTCTGATCAGATGAGTCAGGCAGGGCAGGTCTGCTGTCCCCATTTGTATTTTTAAATAGATAAGGAAAATTTGAGAACCCAGAATACATTTTGCGACTTAACTAAAAATCTCAAAATTCCTTGGCTAGTAAGTAGCAGAGCTGAATCTGGGTCTTAAGTATAGGTTAGGGTGCTTTAGCACCTGCTGTAATGGGGTTCATTGTTCATCCAGATTCTTTAAGGACCTGAACTCAATAATTTGACCCACTAACCTGGAAATTGAGTAGGGCATCTCTGATCAACCAACCCTTTAAAGTTTTGCCAATAAAATATTAACCGGGTTAATAATATGCTGTAGTTCAGAGCACACAAGCCAATGGGCATATAAATTTGGTCACTCAACAACCACCCAGAAAATGAGCACAAGATACACGATGGAGCAGTTGATTAGGCAAGATAGATGGAGACTGAAGATAAGAACCAACTATTCATTAAGTGAATCGTGGTCTTACTGTGCTCAACACTTATAGGATTTCTGTGGCTCTGGCATCTGGTTATTAGTCAATCCTGATTCTTGGTGATAGGTGTTTATTGAACATTCCAAAATATACCCTGTCCTCAAGAGACTTCCTTCCAATAAAGGCAAGATAAATATTAAAATAACACATGAGAAGTGGTAATGATGCACACAGCTCATCTGATGACTATGGAGATTTCATTTCATTTAGCTCTATAGTTATGCAGGAGCTGTATTTTCCTCATTGCTGTCATGAGCCATGTAAAGGGACTCATTGTCTAGGAACAGAGATTCAAGAGGGGGAGGCACTTACGGATACCCTTTCTTCCCAGTGGCTTGTTGGCACTTGGCAAATTTAAGTACTGAATTGCTAACCAGGAGGAGTTACTGGCTGTAGATCAAACTTCTCTTCTCATGCCTGGTGCCAGGGAGATGCCTGCTCCTAAGGGGGTGTTTACTGCTTTGAAAATAAGTGTGTGGATTTCTGAGTGACGTCATTTCACTTTGGCACTGACAGGTATTTATTTCTCTAGAATGAATTACCAGGGGTGAGCCAGACTGTCTGCCTCAGTCATCTTCCAAGGTTTCATTTATTTAAAAAATCTGCTAACACATCTGCGTGTTTTTTTTTTCTTTCTTTCTCTGTATGTTTGTCATGTTCTATAATTACTTGTGGGGTTTCTGGTGACATCTTAATTAACTAGAGAAGAAAAAACCTGAAGATATAATTGTAGAGTTGTTCGCAAGTTTTTCTATGGAATATGTGGACCCAACTGTCAACGTAATATAGATGGTTATAGATTCTTCTCAAACCAAGAAACATGTTTGACTTTAATGTTCCTTGGCCATCGATCATACCTTTGTGATGTCTTTCCTCTCGCTGTGGTGTTTTAGTTTCATTGAATGAATTGAATTGGTCATCTCAGGCCTATTCTGGGGGCTCTAAGGGGTGTATTTAATTCCTAAGTAAATGTCCAGGCCTTTAGTTCTACAGATCACAAAGGAACTGAATGCTTAGACCTTGTCCTCCAGCATTTAGTTTGTGCCTAGAGTATACAAGGAGAGTTTAATAGCCACTTTGTTTATTCTTCCCTGCAGTTCTGAGAATCCTAATGCCAAGACATGGTGTAAATGAAGGAAAGGTCCATGCGGAAGTCACAGAGGGCTGGTGGGCAGGCAGGTCTTCTGTGTCAGCCAGGTCAGAATTTCACAATGGATTAATCCACATCAATGTGTGCACAAGTTCAGGATAAGATGTGGGTTGTAGGTGATGGACAGTCCAGGAATAAGAAAGCCATATCTCTGATCCTAAAGGTCTACAAATGGGAGAAATAGGTGAGAAACAAGAATGGTTATCTCTTTATCCCTAGTACACTGAACAGTGTTTGGGACATAGTAGGTGCTCAATTAGTATCTGTTGAATGAATGAAATGAGATGAGATTAGGGACTCAGAGGAGTCTAGACAATAAGATATCAAAAATCTAGGCAAGAAATCTGGATCACAGAGATTCAAATCTTGAGACCACAGTCTCATGGAGTCTACAGTCTTGAGTAGCATGAAGAATCTCCATTTGCTTCCTCTCCTCTGTGATAGGGTGCTATGGGGTGGTCAAAGAGAAGTTAAAGTCTCTTGTGATAAATTGAGTCAACTCCAGTGAGAGTCAACAATGCCTCCCATTTGAGGGCCATTCCTAGTTCTCTGACCTAACCTAGAAGAACCTTAGTCCCATAATCATTCAGGAAATTGTTATTAAGCACTTAACAGATGTTGGACACGGTGCTAGTCCAGTTCTCTACTTCAAAGTAGAATCCTAAGCTCCCAGCTCTTGGGCATGTCCTTCCCCAAAGGGTGTGGCTAAGCTCCGTGGAACTAATCCAGAGCCACAAGAATCCTGTTTCCATACAGCTCTTCCCCCAAACTTGATTATAGGGAACAATTTAGACTATTTTGAGTAAGGTGGGTATGCCACTGCTTGAATCCTTTCTAATCATCTGTTTAGGTTACTGAAGACAGTTTGTGGTACTCACTTGAAAACTTGAAAGCTCATTTCTCCATACGTAAAATACATTATTTTTGCTTTTGGCACTGTTTCTGTCTCTGAACTCTCCCGACTCTGCTCTCATTGCTGGCAAAGCTGAAGCAAGAGCTGTGATAAGCCCAGAGGAGCGTGCCCGCCCCCTGTCTACCCTCTTGTCTTTGAAGGACGCCTCCAGGCTGCCACTGTACTACTGGGTCAAACAACCAGCAGTCACCCTTACAGGCAGATTCTTTTTCAAGTCAGTTTCTACCTTGGGGATTTTTTCCCCCTCCTTCTTTTAACACCTTCCCCAGCAAATCCAATCCATCCTCTGGCTTATCTGGGTCAGCAAGGGTCTGATTTTATGCATGGCACTGTCAGACCATAAATCCGCTGCAGCTTTGCCTCTCTATCCAGCCCGTCTGCTTCTGTCAGCATCAGCAAAATGCATAATAGAGAAAATAAGCCAGAAAGGCTAATAACACTCATCTGAATAAAATAATCTCTTTGGCTGCCTCAGTTCATTTCATTTTAATCAAGGTGCCAGGAGGGAATTTAGGTTAAAATAATCCAGCCTCCTCGTCACTAGCTCCCTATCCAACCATCACTAAATGATCTCTTTTATCAGGCATGTGCCTTATTTTTTTTTAATCCTCCTCATCGTTGGATGCTTAATAACATATATTGAATGATGTGTTGAACTCATTTGGGCTTTGTCTATCATCACAGATATGTCTATTTTTAAAAGTGAGAAATTCTATTATTCTTAGATGTGTTGATATTTGGCCGCTCTCTACAGAGTGGCAGGTTTGATAGGAATTCTTAGACGGCGGTGGGGGTCTGGAAGCTGCTGAGGCATCTAGGGTTCTGGCAATCTGGGCTCCCTTTTGGATGCCTTCCTGTCAACCTCAGCACATAGTACCCAGCATGGAATGCAGGACTGATCGTTCCACCTGGTCCCTTAGGGAAAGGATGGTGGAAGATTGAATTCTGCTCTCCCGTTGGTATCTCCCTCACGTCTTCCCAGAGACTTACAGCTGCTTTGTTAATTGCCTGTTGCTGCCATCTTATCCTAACCATTATTTGCTGAGGGCTGTGCATTTTCAGCAGGCTGTACTCTTGGCCCTGGCCCAGGGCCGGGTGAGGAGTGTGTTGGAAATTGATGAAAGCTGAATCCTAGTTTGTTTGGAAATAAAAATAATGATATTTCCTCACATTTGTGTTGTGCTTTTGTTGCTCTAGTCCTTTTGCAACCATCGTCTCAGTCGATCCACACAACCCCTGAGAGTGTGCAAGTCAGAGACCATTAGCACAAAAAGGAACACACTGCACCATAGCAAATGTAGAAGCTCAGACCCTTCCACTAATACCACGCTTGTGCCACGCATGCCATCTGCAGGGCCATGAACATAGCAATTAGGAATTAAATGTCATCTTAGGTTAGGAGAGCTTCCAGGATTTTATTGAAGATCTTTAGGGAGCTAGACATACACTGATGGACACATGTCTGCTTTTTAGGTGACATGATTGAAACCAAACAGAGGGGATACGGGAAGGAGAAAATATAATACAGGAGGCCAAGTTTATGGAGTTGGCTCTTCATTCTGGATATTGTAGTGAAATCCCTTTGAGCATTGTTGCTAAGTTTGTTGAACATTCATAAGTAGTCTAAATTGAGAGAGAAAAGCTGGGCTAATGTCTTTGAAACTAATGATTCAGCTGTGTAGGTTTATCTGTTCCAGTGCATTTGTAGTGATAATCCCTTCTGCAGATGCACAGCCGCCTTGCGACTTTCTGGGTCTCCTTTCTTGTGCCTGGAGTCATCCCCTCTCCAGTACAGTATGATGTTTTCTTGATCTTCCCCCTGAAAATTTTTTTAAGTAAGAAAAATACTTCTGGATATTTTGTCTGCTTTTTAGGGATTAGTGTTTGAGGAGGTTTGCAGCTGTTCAGCACATTCCTAAGGGATGCAGACCCTTGGCTTTAAATGCCCAAGTATTACACAACCTGGGGCTCTGGGGGCGGGAAAGCAAAGACACTGTGCAAACAAATGATAAATGGAAAAGATATAAAGACAAATTTCAATCTCCCAACCAAACGAAGTTCCCTTGGCTCCAGTGGCCCCAAATAAAATAAGGCTGCAAAGCTGCTAGAGCAGGAAACCACTCTCACAGAGCCTTAATGTGCTCCCTATGAAATCACGTCTCGTTGATTTGCTTATTTTCCAGCCCGAAGTGTGTTTCATCTTTGTTCGTGTTGGCTGGGAAAATTGCCTGTACAGTATATTTGCATTCCCCTCTCCCCACATTATCTTCACCTCTCCTACCCCACCGCCGCCCAAAAATAAATAAGTGAATTAATTTAAACACCTCAGTGGAAAGGAAGAGTGTGTCTGAGAAAGCATACAGACTCAGAGAACCTGAAATATTGAAAAGTAAAAGGAAGCTTGGGAACCTCTAGAGGAAAGAGGCAAGTTCTAATATATATATACATATATTTTAAGTCATAGACTACTTTTGTAAAATAAAATTCTTGCACAGAACTCAAATATATGAAATAGATCAAAGCAGTGGAATTTTTAAGGGGGCGTAAATCTACTTTTTTTTTTTTTTTTTTTTGCAGTACCAGGGATTAAACCCAGGGCCTTGTGCATACTAGGCAAACACTTTACCCAATCTACTTTTAAAGCACACATTTATAAAAACCACTTATTACAGAGTCAATCAATGTGAACAATGAGGCTGTGTTTATGAACTAAAAATACTGAAATCAGAGTTATGAATAAGTATTACAGTTTTGTATCAGTTTCAGCATCCAAGTTATTTCTGGTTTGGTTTGGGTTGTTCACTACCAAGAAAATTCTTACTCACGCAAAGTTATTATAATCTTGGGATGGTTTTAAATTGACTCATATGCTTGAAAAAGAATCTTTGTTTTAAAATTGAATCACTGTCAGGTGTGATGGCACACGCCTGTAATCCCAGTGGCTTGGGAAGCTAAGGCAGGAGGATCATGAGTTCAAGATCAGCCTTAGCAACTTAGTGAGGCTCTAAGCAACTCAGTGAGACCCTGTCTCTAAGTAAAATACAAAAAGGGCTGGGGATGCGGCTCAATCCTGGTACTAAAAAAAAAAAAAAATCGAATCTCTAACATAACCTAGCAGCTCTTCCCATCCCCCTTCATAACTTTTAATTAGATGAGCCGCAACATGTATAATTAGCATTGTGCTAATTGATAATGAAATGATATGATATTGAGAGGATTGATTCTCACCAGCCAGCCATGATCTCCCATGAACCCAACATAGGCCTGTCAGCCTTCTGTGACACATAGTTGAACTTGGTTGGTTGTTGAGTTATATGCTCACCTGTACAGCCTTTTCCAGGGAGGCACACACAGGCTTAAATGAAAAGACATAAGTCTGTGCAGAGCTACAATCCATTCTAACTAATAACACATTGTTTAGAAGTTCCATTGTGTGCAGTGATTCTTTGTTCTGATGCTTGCATACATAGAAACTCCCCTAGTGGTCTAGGAGACTTGCAGTGTTGTCCTTAAGTCAGGGAACCTGGGTCCAGGGGCCTTGTTCATTTTAATGGGATTGCTCGTTAGTATGGATGTTTTACAGTTTTAGTTGAGATGTGATTCTCTGTTAATTCCAGAGTTTCTCAGAACACAAAAAAAAGCTTCTGCTTAGTGAAACCAATCATAATAGCTGTTGTGCTACATGTAATACATGTAATAGCAAGGCCCTGAGTTCCACCTCCCAGCATCACCAAAAAACAGTTCTTAGTACACTTCATTAGCCTTAAGTGACAAGGCATTTTATTTTGAAAGGTTCCCACTTCAACCTATCATCAGGCAAGCCCAAGCTCTCCTCCCACTGAACTACACCTCTAGCCCCCACCTATCATGTTTGCTCATCCTTTCTTTTGAGGGTGCCTGGGGATATAAACACACATATTAGGAGCCTGGGGATGTATATCTTGCATTCTTCTTCTTTTTTTTTTTTTTTAAATATTTATTTGTTCATTTTAGTTGTACACAATGCCTTTATCTTTACATGGTACTGAGGATTGAACCCGGGTCACGCACATGCTAGGCGAGTGCTCTACAGCTGAGCCACAACCCCAGCCCCTCTGCATTCTTTTTCCATGATTGACTTTGATTTCCTTGGACTGAATTTTGACTTCCCTGCCTCCTTTTGTGATCTGTGGTGCCCTGTTTGTGAGCTAGCTGGCTCTTTGTTCAACTTGCCAATACTCTGTTTTACTAGAGGTCTTTCTCTGTTTTCCACACTGCACTGGGACATTGGTGGTTTTATCACCACTGAAACTCCTAATACTGCACCTTGTTCATTACACATTTGTGGAATTGAATTGTAGCATCATGTTTGTGTGTGTAAAACACAGAATGGATCCCCAACCCACATTTTCCTATAAGAAGCAGTTTGAAATCAGTTGTAAATGTAAGGTCTTTTGAGAGCTGCCCTAATTTTAAAAAGCAAGTGTAATGGCCTGGTACATTCTTTGCTTCCTGAAGATGTGGGTATCTTGCCAAGAGAAAGCACTTAATAAAAATGTAAAGTAGATTTTTTTTTTTTTTAAGAATATTGTTAACTAAAACTGATTTGGAATCAATTTGAAAGGTTCTTTGCAATGGAAATATTGAATATTATTGAATACATGTGTTTAAATCTCTCACTAGTTGAATTTTAGATTGTTTTCTGTTTACCTTTTTTATCTCCCTCTGGCTAGTATATTTTAAAATTCCCATAGAAGTCTTTTTAAATTTCCCTAGAAAGGTAATTGACATAATGTCACAGTGATTGGCACATAAGTGTTAAGTTATTTTGTCTGTGGAAGTATGATGCCCGGGCTAGGGAAAAGGACAAGTTTAGAACAGTTTCAGATTAGACTCTAATATTCTTTGGTTTGAAGCAACTTTTTAGGTTGATTAGAAAGATATTTGACTTGCTGGTCTTGTGTATGTGTATGGTTGTTTTGTTTTGTTTTGTGTACCAGGAATTGAACCCAGGGGCACTTTACCACTGTGCTACATCCTTAGCACTTTTTATTTTTTATTTTGAGAAAGGGTCTCACTAAGTTTCTTAGGGCCTTACTGAGTTGCTGAGGCCTGGCTTTGAATTTGTGATCCTTCTGCCTGGGTCTCCCAAGTTGCTGAGATTGTAGGTATGTGCCTCCAAGCCTGGCTGGTCTGGTATGTTGTAAATCCTAAGTAGGTATGGTCTAATTATTTGATAATAGTTATTACTATGGAACTGGAACATCCCAAGTTGAACTCCCAGCTTTACAAGTCACAGTTGCCACATGCCTCTAGCCTTGATGGAACCAAGCCACTTTTAACTCCCTTTCTTTGCATTTGTAGACTGACTAGAGGGAGCAAGAGGGAATTGAGTACCCTGAGTGGGATTCTTTTGAGGGGTTAAGAGCACTTTTTGCAATTATAGGTGTGATTTTAAAGTCCCATGTTGCCACTTTTTAGCTGTGTGACCTAGAGCAAATTTGTTTAATCAGATTTTTTGTTTGTTTGTTTGTTTGTTTGGGTTTTTTTGTTTTGTTTTGTTTTGGCCTACTTTTCCACCAGCGCGGTTAATAACACACATCTCATCAGAGAGTTGTGGTGTTTAAGTTAAACAATGTGTGTAAAGGACCAGCAGTGTGCCAAATACCCATTATCCCTTGATAAACAGTATCACAAATTTTTCCTACTTTCTGTTGCTCTCCTTAAAGAAATCCAACTTGCAGATGCAGAAATTAGTACTATTGCTTAAATTAGTACTGTGAGCTAAGTAACAGTAATTCTTTTGGATTACATTGTTTTCATTTGAAATGAGCAACTAGGTTTAGCACTTTATTGCTCTACTTGATCTGTGAATGTTTCAGGAATACGTGTGTTCAGATGAGGTTTGTGTTTTTGGTTATATGGGACATGACGTCATGGTTCACTCAATGAAATCAAACCTATTTGATGTGTTCCATGGAACTGAAGAGTGTTCAGTGACTTTTTCATGGCAACTGTCTCCAGGGTTGTCATTTAATCCTACAATAGGTAAACTTGTGAGGATTTAATTTGTAGTGCTCTAATGATTTTGTATCTAAGTAAAATCTAAGCCAGGTAACCTAAAGGCTAAGGTTATGGATTTAGGAGTCTGCAGAGAACTGTGGTTCTAGTCCCTGGCTTTCTATTACTAACCATGTGATGGCTTTTGGGCAAGTGACAATCCTCTGAGCTTCGGTTTTCGAATCAGTCAAACAATGATAATGGTAGTTCTTTTCTTATGATGAAACGATGGAGCTTAAATGAGATAATACGTTTAAAGTTTTAAACAAATTCATAGAACATAAGTGTTCAACAAATAATCTTGCTTCTCTTCCTTCTCCACTTTCCCCACCCTTTTCCCTCCCTCACTTCATGTTATTCTCTCTCTCTCTCTCTCTCTCTCTCTCTCTGTTTCTTTTATCTACTGAATTTTTAGAAAAGGAAAAAAGTAGTGATCCAAACTTCAGGAAAGACATCTTTCTTTCTGTTTTTGCTTTCATTGCTGAGACTTTGTGACATGGACTGTAATTGTATATGTTGGCCCTGACTGCTTACCAATATTTATTTATTAAGTTACTTTTATTGCTGTTTCTCTGCAGGAAGGACCAGAATGTTCTTTCTCCAGTCAACTGTTGGAATCTCCTCTTAAACCAAGTGAAGCGGGAGAGCAGGGACCACACCACCCTAAGTGACATCTACCTGAATAATATAATTCCTCGATTTGTCCAAGTCAGTGAGGACTCAGGAAGACTCTTTAAGAAGGTATGTAGATATTCCTAGTCGGAGAGGTTCTTGGGAGGAGCAGTGACACAATCTTGTAAATAAGAGAAAAGACATCTTATTGGACTTTCCACTGAACAGTCTTTGCTTCATATTCGGGGGGGGGGGGGGGGGAGATAGTTGAATAAGCATCTTTTCTTCTTTTCAGAATTAAATAAACAGTAGTCCTGGGAAAGTAACCATTTCTAAAGTACAACCCCAGGACTGGCACCATCATTCATAATCTGCATGTTATTAATACTGTGTGTGTTTTGGTGGTTTCCTCAAGTGATTTGTGACACAGTTGGGATTTAGGGAAACTCAGTGTTGTTTCATGTTTTCCTCTTCTAGCTCATTTACCAAATTCATGTGTGTTTGTGTTTTGGTTTTCGTTCTCTTTCCAAGTTCTCATCTTAGCCTAAGGTACTCATGAATTTGGTTGTTTTTATCCTGACGCATATTTGTTTTGGGTCTCTCCATGCTTTCTGAGGCTCAATTGTTATCACGTTTCCTTGAGCATAGATTGAGCAATTTGACTAAGAAAACACTAAAAATAATTGTAATAATCCTAAAAAATTCCTGCCAAATTCACCTTTCCTGTCAGTGGTGGAACCAGCCTCTTAGAAACCCAGGAGCTCTTATTGAGCTCTCAGTGGAGTCCTTTATTCGTGAGGTTTGGTTACAAGTGACAGAGGCCCTGTATGCCATGCCTGAAACTCAGTCTCTAACATCCCTAAAGACGTTCCAGAAGGTAAAGAATCTTCCCACAAGTCACAGATAGAAAAAGGATATACAGAGCTAGTTAGAATTCATTGGTTTCTGTTTGACAAAATCCAGTGTTAAGATTTGAGGCTGGCTGGCATGATGGCACATGCCTGTTTTCCCAGTGACTCCAGAGGCTGAGGAAGGAAGATCTCAAGTTGGAGTTTAGCTTGAACAAGTTGGTGAGGCCTTGTCTCAGAACTTAAAATATTAAAAAAGAAAAGAAAAAGCTGGGCAGTTAGCTCACTGGTAGAGCACTCCTGGGTTCTTTCAGTATTACCAAAACCAAAACCAAAACCAAAAACCATATAGTATTAATTAAAAAGAGGGAAAAAAAACAAAAACATTTGAGGCTGAGAGAGAGAAGGCTCTGATAATCAGGATTGTCACTATGATGGCTCTAGCTCTTGGAATACTTTTTCAACCCTTAATGTTAGGAAGTTTTCCAGATCTCACTAGGCCTGGAATTAATACACAATGTCTTCTGTATTGACCAGCCTGAAAAAGAACCAAGAAGGACTACATCCATGAGGGGCTTTCCCTGTGTCATAGAGACAGGATGCTGAGAGTACAATCATCCGAGAAGAAGGAGGAGAAAGATTCTTCCTTTCAGAGCTCACTGGCTGTATTTAGTGGCCTAGCTATGTTGTGGCCAGGGCCACATTTCATTTAGGGGTGAAGGTTCTTTCCAGCATCTCCATAGTTTCCAGTGTCTACTCTAGCTTCTTTTTATTAATTTGAATTATTCTGCAATGTTTGGTGGGCTGTGCATGTGTGACTATAATGAAAATCTAGGTAATATCTTGACAGAAATAGGTTTCCATAACTACTTAGACCATATTGAGAAAGAAAGGGGTTGACTGGTAGTTTTAGCCTCCATTCTTTCTGTTCCTCTGAGAAGAAAGTTCTGTGAGAGATGTTTACCTACCTTGATTTCACCCAATCTTTCCATTGCCTCCTCTTCCAGCCTTAGAAGTGTAGAGAGTTACGAAGGTGAGGAAGTTGTCCAGACTTTCCAGATCTCACTGTTGTCTAAAGTGAAGGCAGCCAGATAGCAAAGGCATTGGTGTTCCTGGATCCTTAAGAGCCCAGCCACATTTACTTCACCAGAGGACCAAGTTTATGGCACATACACGAGTCATGGGATGTATCACCTTCAGAAGGAAAATCCACCCAAGAGCCATATTCCTAGCCATGGTGTCAAGATTGGTCTCTACAGCGTGCATTGTTATGCTGGGATTGTAATGAAGAATTTCTTGTTTATCATAGGACTGTTTATATATTACTTTTCACTAAAGAGAAGTACACAGGTCATAGGTTTACAGCTCAGTGCATTTTCCCAAAGTGAGCACACCTGTATAACCAGCTCTAGATGAAGAAACAGAACAATTCAGTGCCCCAGGAGCCCCCCACTCCTTATACTCCTTTCATCTCCACTTCCAAACCCCTAAGGATAAGTACTGTCCTGACTTTTAACGTCAAAGATTAGTTTTGCTTGGTTTCATACTTTATATTGTAGAATCATACCATAAATATTCTCTGGGTCTGGTTTTTCTTATTCACCATTATATGTAGAGATCATAGGACTTTCTCTTAATAACTTTGTTTCAATTAAATTATAGTTAATTAGAGATACTCATAGGATTGTTGAATGACCAGTGTTTACTGTCCCACAAAGTGAATAATTTTTTTCACCCTTGGGACCACACTGTATTCAGAGAACTCTTAGAAGCTGGCTGGTAGATCAGAAGAGAAGATTCCTTCTGTTTGGGCTGGGTGAAAGCCTCTCTGCTTTCTAGAAAGTGGCAAAGAAACATTCTCCATACCCCAGTTTTTCAATCCCTTTTGTTTAGAATGTGTTGCATTGGTTAATACATAGTAATCAGATAAGAGACCTAAAGAATGTGCCTGACCACCGTGTTCATTTGGAGAAACTTCTTGGGGTTTGCTTTGTGCTATCAGAGCAGAGATCTTTTCCAAGTGACCCTTTCTGTTGGGCCTGGCTCTGCCATTAATGCTTGAGCGATTACTTCCTTGTGTACCTCAGTTCCCTAAACTTTAAAAAAAAAAAAAAAAAGAGTCTCCTTGGTGCCTTCTAAATCCAATATTTACAGTTCTGCGATGACAAGGGTATCCTACACTAGGGGCTTCCTTCTGGTTGTTGAATAACCATTGTTAAATTTTGATAGATAAATTGCAGCCCCAGAGATAAGAACAAACAAAAAAAAGTGAGGTGTGGGTGGGTTGAGGGCTAGCTTAAGCAACTCAAGACCAAATATCTTGAGGAATCAAGCGTTGTTTCAGATGCTGTTATCTATAATGACCAGCAACTAAGAGAAGCCAGACTGGAATCCAAGAGTATACACTAGATATAGCTTTTCTTTGTTGTTGTTGTTTTTTTTTTTTTTTTTTTTTTTTTTACTAATAAATTTGGTTCTAGCAGCAAAAAGAAAATATTTTTCTGGATACACAGCCTTCAGAAAAGATAACTTTTTTTTCCCCCACTGTGATACCAGAGATTGAACTCAGGGCCACATCCCCAGCCCTTTTTTGTATTTTATTAGAGGCAGGGTCTCACTGAGTTGCTGAGTGCCTCGCCATTGCTGAGGCTGGCTTTGAACTCATGATCCTCCTGCTTCAGCCTCCCAAGTGCTGGGATTATAGGCGTGCGCCACCACGCCCAGCCAGGAAAGATAACTTTTTTTCTCTCTTGACTGTTCACACCTGTGCTTTATATTAATTGTAATCTATAAAACTCAGTGGCCAAAGTTATGATAATGTAAGTCATCAGTTTTTGAACACCTGTGTGCCAGATCTTGTGTTAAACACTTTGTATGCATTATTTTTTAATCCTTAATAATTCTGTAAGTTAGTTACTATTATTATCTTTATTAAGGAGGAAACTAAGGCTTAAAGAGATTAAGCAAAAATGTGGTGAGGCTAGAATTCAAATCCAGAATATTGGCTCTAGAACCCAGTGTTTCCATGAACATGGTCTGTTAGGATGCTGTAGGTAATGGTGTGCAGAAAAAGGGTGTCCCAGGTGTTTTTACTTTTTCGCATTGCATCTGGATATTTTACTTAGTGCTAGAATTAATCTAACCTTTTCTTTTGCACACGAACCTTCAAAAGGCATGGAGTGGCCAGAGCCATACTTCATGTAGGAATGAGGATACTTTTCAGTATCTCCATGGTTTCCAACATCTGCTCTCGTTTGCTTGTCAACTTTGAATTGTTTTTACTACCTGGTGTTGGGGAAGCAGTTGCGAGTTGGAGTAAAATATGGCTGCATGTTTTCTTCCCCAGGGGTAGAGTCTCTAGTAAGAGGGGAACAAGTCTCATTAAATGTGAGAACTGGCCAAAAAATCTGGCTCACAGCTAATTCCGCCAATTGGGGATCTCAGGGTGGCTGCACAATTGGCCCCTCTATGCTACTGTACTCCCTTAGGGGATGCTCCCTGCTGGCCCTCTGGTTTGTGGTTATGTCTGTTGGGACATATTTTGCATTTGCATGAAACTGTGTTGGAGATTCCTTCAGCTAAATATAACATCTGGAGAAAGTAACCTCTGTCCCGAGCTTAGAAACAGACCCACTTTGTCCAGGACTCCAGAGAAAACTGAGCCCATTTGGTGCTCTGGACATCTCCTCTCGTGTAATGAAAGCTCAGTCTGTCCGACCCCTGTTGGAAGCAAGGTTTGGGCAAATATTATTGCTGCCACCTCCATTTGTTTAATGTGGTGGCTTCAAAAACGGTGACCAAACACTGCCAAGTCTGATCCCCATGCCCATGTGGTCTCTGTGAGTTGCATGTTCTAAAGAATCCCACCAAGAACAGAAATAATTTTCCCACTTGATCGGTTTAAACTGAAATGAACTTGGGTGTGTTGTTTCCCACTGGGAGAGGGCAATTCGGGCTCTCTTTTCCTCCTTACACTTAGTTGGAATACTGTAAAAGTACCTCTGACTTTGCTTTTTGAATTTACTGTTTCTAGCCCCTGACATCTGCTCACACTTAAACTTGGAACCCAGTCAGTTCATACAGTTCGAAGACTCTCAGTTGCATCCTTGTTTTTACACTACTCCGATTCACTGTACTCCTCATTTACCTTTAATACTCTAAAAGTTTCTCTGGCAGAAACTCAGGTTAATTTGAGAAAGCTAGATCAGATTCCCCACAGACTGTAGTTCTCAACTTTGCCTGTGCATGAAAGTTACTTGAAGAATTTTTTAAAAATTGTGATCTTAGCCGGGCGTGGTGGCGCACGCCTGTAATCCTAGCACTTGGGAGGCTGAGACAGGAGGATCGAGAGTTCAAAGCCAGCCTCAGCAATGGCAAGGCACTTAGCAACTCAGTGAGACCCTGTCTCTAATAAAATACAAAAAAGGGCTGGGGATGTAGCCCAGTGGTTGAGTGCCCCTGAGTTCAATCCCCGGTACCAAAAAAAAAAAAAAAAATTGTGATCTTGAATAGACAAAGATTATTTAGAATTTATTTAGAATGTAAAAAGCATGAACTATAAAATTTTTTTAAAAATATTTATTTATTTGCTTTAGTTGTACACAATGCAATGCATTTATGTTTACGTGGTGCTGAGGATTGAACCCGGGCCGCGCACATGCCAGGCGAGCGCTCTACCGCTGAGCCACAACCCCCGCCCCTAAAAAATTTTTAAAAGAGATATATTGGACTTCATCCAATTGTGGACTTAGTTCTTGGAAAGACATTGTTAAGAAGATGACAAACAGGCCACAGAGTGAGAGGAAATATTTGCAATAAATATGTCAGTCTATTTTGTGCTGCTATAACAGAATAATAACTAAGGCTGAGTAATTTATAAAGAATGAAGGTTTCAGCTAGGCATGGTGGTGTGTGTTTGTAATCCCAGTTACTGGGGAGTCTCAGGCACAAGAATTGCAAATTCAAGGCCAACTTGGGCGACCTAGTGAGACCTTGTGTCAAAATTAAATTTTTTTTAAAAGGAGTTGAGGATGTAGCTCAGTGATAGAGTGCTTGTCTAGCATGTACGAGGCTCTGGGTTCAATCCCCACTACCACAAAAAACAATGCAAAGGAAGAACACACAGAAAAGGGAGATGTGTATTTTTTTTAACAGTTCTGGAGACTGGGAAGTCCAAGGTCAAGCAACTTATATCTAGCATGGGCCTTCCTGCTGCATCAAAATGTGGCAGAAGACATGACATGGACAATAGAAAAAGAGGAGTTGGGGGCAGTGTCGGGGGAGAAAGCATAAAGCCAAACTCACTTCTATCAGAAACCCACTCCTGAAATAATGAATGCACTCCCAAGATAATGGTATTAATCCATTCACCCAGTCACCTCTCATAGGCAACACCTCTCATTACTGTTTCATTGAGGATTAAGTTTCCAAGTCATGAACTTGGGTAGACACTTTCAGATGATAACAAAATATATCTGACAAAGACTTGTGTCAGAATGCCAAATAAAGAACTCTTAGAATTCTGGAAGAGGAAAACATCCTACCCAAATTTTTAAAAATGGGTAAAACATTTTGGGGTAAACACTTCATTAGTAAAAAATACATAAATGGCCAATCATTACATGAAAATATGGTTAATATCATTAATTATTGGGGAAATGCAAATTAAAACAAGGAGATGTATTCACTAGAATGGTTAACATTAAACTGACAATAGCAAGTCTTAGAATGGATGAAATTCACATGTTGCTGATAAGAATGTGAAATGGTACAACCAGTTTAGAAAATAGTTTGGTAGTTTCTTTCTGCCTTTCTTTCTTTCTTTCTTTCTTTCTTTCTTTCTTTCTTTCTTTCTTTCTTTCTTTCTTTCTTTCTTTTTGGTACCAGGTATTGAACCCAGGGGTGCTTTACCACTGAGCCACACCCCCATCCCTTTTTTATATTTTATTTAGAGACACGACTTTGGTATTTGAACTCATAATCCTCCTGCCTCAGCCTCTTGAGATTATACGTGTGATTATATGTGTGAGCCACCACATCCAGATTCTGGTAGTTTCTTATGAAATTAAATATGTACTTACCATCTGACCAGCAATTTTTGTTTGGGGGGGGAGCGAGGACGGGGGATAACTGGGAATTGAGCTCAGGGGCACTAGAACCCTGAGCCACATCCCCAGCCCTATTTTATATTTTATTTAGAGTCAGGGTCTCACTGAGTTGCTCAGTGCCTCGTTTTTGTTGAGGCTGGCTTTGAACTCTCCATCCTCCTGCCTCAGCCTCCAGAGCCACTGGGATTACAGGCAATTTCAGGTATTTTTAGGTATTTAAACAAGAGAAATAAAAATATTTGTCTACACAAAGACTTGTGCCTGGATATTTACAACAGTGCTTGCGGTGGGCTGAATAATACCACTCGCTCCCCAAAGTTGTCCATGTCCTAATCTTCCTGTGAATGTTACCTAATCCGTATAAGACTTTGAAGATAGGATTAATTTAAGGATAGCTGGGCGCAGTGGCACATATCTGCAGTCCCAGTGACTCCAGAAGGAGTCAAGCAGGAGGATCTCAAATTCAAGACCAGCCTCTACAGTTTAGCAAGGCCCTAAGCAACTCAGTGAGACCCTGTCTCATAAAAAACAAAAAGGGCTGGGGATGTGGCTCAGTGGAAAAGCACCCCTGGGTTAAATCTCCAGAACCAAAAAAAAAGATTAATTTGAGGATTTTATGATGGGGATGTTATGCTTGAGTAGGTAGGCCCTGAATGCAATCAAAAGTGTCTTTATGATTAGGAGATTACAGATAAAAGAGAGGAAGGCCATGTGATGGGAGCATAGTCATAGAGAATGCTCTACTGCTGGCTTTGAAGATGGAAGAAGGGGCCATGAGTCAGGTCTCATTGCTAAAAAAAAGGGCAAGAAAACAGACTCTTTCTGAGAGTCTCCTAAGCCAAAGCAGCCCTGCTGACACCTTGGTTTCAGCCCAGTGAAATTAGTTTTGGAGTTCTGACCTCCAGAACTCTGCGAGAATAAATGTGTGTTATTTTAAGCCACCAAGTTTTCAGTAATTTGTTTCAGCTGCCATAGGAAGCTGATGCTTCATTCACAATAGCCCAAACTGGAAACAACCCAAACGTCCATCAACAGATGAATGAGAAAACCTATTATGGTACATCCATATATACTACTCAGCAACAAAAAGAAACAGAATGCTGATAAATGTAAACGAATCCAAAAAACATTATGCTAATAAAAGGAGCCAAGCACAATGAGATGAGTACATTCTATATGTTTCCATTTATATGAAATTTTAGAACTAGTAAATCTTATCTATAGTGATAGAAAACAGATCAGTGATTGCCTTGGGCCCAGGGTGTGGATGAAGGGTGACTGCTGAGGGACACAAGGGAACTTCTGGGATAATAAAAATGTTCTGTAATCTGGAGAATAGTGGTGTATTTGTCAAAACTTATCATACTGTATGTTGAAAATATGCACATTTTATTGTGTGTAAATTATGCCTCAATAATGTTGATGTAAAAGTTAAACAGAAATGCCTCTGCCAAGGTTGAATCCAAGTCTCTGCAGTAGGGCTGGAGTATGGTTGCCTATAGTCAGGGTTGAGAACCTCTGATGCCTTCCTTTTTGGGGAAAGTGAAGAACAGAGAGGACATCTGAGCCCTAAGATCCTGTCTGTGTGGATGTGAGCCACGCCTGCCACAGCAGCTGACGTTACTGAAGCAGCGAGGCCAATTTCTTCAGGCAGCCCGTTGTGGTTTCCTTCTTTGATCTTGGAGGGTGATGAAAGGTGAATTTGGCTTCCTTCACACTGTAGGAAGTGGGGAATGCAAGAGAAGTGCTAAAGAAGGAAGGTTATAAGCTCAGTTAAGACTTTTCTCCAGGACCCTCAGATGTTAAACATGTCCTTTTGCCATTGATATATCAGTCACAAGGGAATTGGCACGACCAGTCAGATTTCCTTTGGCACCAAGGAAATAGGGCTGGCAGTATAAGATGATAAAGGGTATTTAAAATTAAAAGCAGTGCATGTTGAACTGGGGCATGGCTCAGTAGTATAGCACTTGCCTAGCATGTGCGAGGCACTGGGTTCAATTCTCAGCACCACATATAAAGAAATAAATAAAATAAGGGTCTGTCAACAACTGATTAAAAAATAACAACACACACACACACACACACACACAAAGCAGTGCTTGTTACCTGTCTATCTCCTTTGGACTGGTACAGGATTTCCTAGGGAATCTTTGAGTCCAGCTGCTTGGTGTATGTGTGGAGAGATGAGGATGCTATAGGAGGCATGTTCTCTGGCGTTGTTGTAATAGATAAGAAGAGAAGAATTGGGGGCTGGGGTTGGGGCTCAGCGGTAGAGTGCTCGCCTCGCATGTGTGAGGCCCTGGGTTCGATCCTCAGCACCACATAAATAAAATAAAGTATTGTGTCCACCTACAACTAAAAAAATATTAAAAAAATAAAAAAAGAAGGGAAGAATTGACCCATATACTGGATTATGTGTTTCTGGTGGGTACAGCGACCCCTCTGTATCCACAGGTTCCACATTGCAGATTTGACCAACTGTGAATCAAAAATACTTGGGGGGAAAAAAGTGCATCTGTACTGTTACAATTCCATAGACAACATAGTATAACGACTGTTTTCATAGAATTTACATTATATTGGGTACTATACATAATCTAGAGATGATTTAAAGTACCCAGGAGGGGTTATATACAAATATGAACACCATTTTATATACAAGATTTAAACATCCTCGGATTTTGGCATCTTTGAGGGGTCCTATAAGCAATTCCCTACAGACCCTAGGGAACAGCTGTACTATTAATTGAATGAATGGAGAAAGAATGGTTTTCCAAAGGTTGTGCCCCAGCATCCTGCCCCCTTGAGAAAGGGTTTAACTTGGAGATGTCTGGGAGAGGAATAGATGAATGATTTAACCCCCCTTCTCTTCCCCATCTGTCTTCCTGTCTTCCCTCTCCCCCCACTGAATTCAGTACCTATCATTGACTGAATTTTCTGTGATATAACACAGTCACTAACAGCATTGGATGGTGCTTTGCAGACAGCTGTTCCAGTTGCCCAGTTTATCTTGTTGGTAGCAAAAAATCTGTTCTGATTAATTGAGCCTTATTCTCTCATATCTGATGAAGAGATGGTCTTGGAGAAAAGAATAGGATGTGAAGCTGAGCTTATTTGAGTAGGGGCTGGAAGGCTGCCAGCTACTTCAAAGGTATCTCTGCTGATAAAGGGTGTCAGGTTTGCTGCCAAAGCCAACACTGAGGGGAGCTTTGCAGCTAGTGCTGTTCCTGGTGTTTTAGCTTTGGTTTCTGTGACACTAGGTCAGCAGCATCTGTATGCTCTCCCTGGAGGCTTCTCTCTGGGTGGTCCAGGCTGTTTTTGGACTTAGGAAGAAGCAGCTCAAAGAGAGAGTGTGCATCAAAGATGTCTGCAGCCTTTTGCTAAGGTTAGTTTGTGTTTGCCTTTTTGGTGTTTCAGTTCTTAGGTATCTAGCTGCTTTTCCTAAAAGAGCTCAAGGTGCTGGGTTTAGAACATTCAAAGGCATAGTGGTAATTCCATTATTTTTTTTAAGCCAAAAGATGATTTTAAGAAAATCCAAAGAAGAACAATGGGATTAAAAGGAGCACAAGAAAGAGTTGCAGTGGACACAAGACAGTGTCTGTATGCAACCTTGTATTTGAACACTATCCTAAATTAGAAAACCATGCAGTCAATAAATATGTTAGTGAGTACCATAAACACAGCATTTTGTAGGTGCTAGAAAGAGTTTTAAAATCCAATTGAGAAGTAAGATTTGTCCTCAGGAAGTATGGTCTTTCCATTCCACTTAGATGTCCCAGAACTTTCTGTAGGATGATGATATTAATGCTAATACTAACAACCTTTCATAAAATGCCTACTATAGATAGCAGCCAATGGAGTATGCCTTAAATGGATATTTACTCTAATCCTTTTATCTATTTTGCAAGGTTGTTTTCCTTAACTTTTTAAGGAAGTATTAAATACTTAGAGAAAGTGTATATACTGTGAAGTGTATAGCTCAGTGAATTTTTGTACATTGAAAACAACCATGTAACTAGCACCCAGATAAAGAATGTTACCAGTATCCTTTATTTGCTTGTTCCAGTCAATAACCCTGAAAAGTAGCCACTATGCTGACCTCTAAGACAACACAAGCATTTGCCAATGGGGATATAGCTCAGTTGGTAGAGTGCTTGCCTTGCATGCACAAGGCCCTGGGTTTGCTCCCCAGCACCCAAAAAAAAAAATAATTTGCCATTTTTGGCAAATGGACTATTACACTATTCTTTCAACAATCTTAAAATGTTCTTTTGTCTGCTAGCCCATCATTTCATTTTTCTGTATTTTTTCACATCTATAAATATTTATACATATTGGACATTTAAAATGATATGGAAACTATAAATATGCCAATCTTCCTCTAAAGGGTATTAAATTTTTTTTCTAGTAGGCAGCTAAATTAGTGATTGGTCAACTTGAATTTGGTTTTCTCCCTTGCTGCAGTGGGTATATTTTGGTTTTACCCTTATTCCTGGGACATGGTCTATATACTTTAAGCATGGCCTTTCTAGGGTTTCCATGGAAAGATCAAAATGTTTGTCAAGCACCTCTAACTTGGCAGGCTTTCAACATCAAATTCCATCTTCCCTATAGAGGGTAGCAACTAAAAGGATAGCTGTCCTGGTTTGCCTGTAGCAGAGGGCAATGTTCCTAGGACATGAAGCCTTTTCCTTTTTATTCTACTCTTGATGGTGTTTGAGTATTTTCTAGTTTAAGGTAATTGTGAATAGTGCTTCTATGAACTTATATTGGAAGATTTTTTTTAATTTTTTTATTTAGTGTTGTTGTATATATAACAGTAGCATGCTTTACAATTCGTAATACACATAAAGAGCAGCTTTTTACATATCACTGTTAGTATACAAAGTATATTCATATCTTTCATGTCTTCAAACATGCATTTAGGGTAATGATAACCCTCTCATTCTACCATCTTTTTTTTTTTCTTCTCTCTTTTATACCCCCTTGCTCCCTCCCTTGCTGTCCCTCCCCATTGACCTTTCTGGTGTTCCTCTAATCTTTTTTTTTTTTTTTTTTTTATAATTTTTAATATGTACAACTCATAGTGCATATATTTAGTATCTTTTTACATACAACTGTTTGTATACAAAGTATATTCGTACAATTCAGGTCTTCAATCATGCATTAAGGAAAATGGTATCCGTCTCATTCAACCACCTTTTTTTTCTTTTTTTCTTTTCTCCCCCTCCTTCCCCCCTTGCTCCCTCCCTTACCCTCCCTTCCCTTGACCATTCTAGTGTTCCTCTAATCCTCCTATGTACCCCCATCCAACAATACTTTGAACTAGCCTCCTTATATCAGAGAAAACATTTGGTACTTGGATTTTTGAGACTGACTAACTTCACTTAGCATTATGTCTTCCAACTTCATCCATTTACCTGCAAATGCCATTAATTTATTTTCTTTTGTTGCTGAGTAAAATTCCATTGTGCGTATATACCACATTTTCTTAATCCACTCATTTACTGAGGGACATCTAGGTTGGTTCCACAACCTAGCTATTGTGAATTGCGCAGCTACAGATTATTTTTCTTTCATATGTATAGTTGAAAAAATTCACATTGGTCAAACACCCTTTTATAAGACCCAGGAGGGAAGACATTGAAATTTGAACTCTTATGATCTTTCTACTACATTATCCTGTCATCCTAGGTTTCAGGATTTATAGGCAGTACCTTTAGAAAATAAACGTTGCCTTGCCAGGCACAGGGATGCTTGCCTGTAATCCCAGTGACTTAGGAGGCTGAGGCAGAAGGATCATAAATTTGAGGCCAGCCTCAGCAACTTAGCTGGGCTAAACAACTTAACAAGACCCTATCACAAAATAAAAAATAAAAAGGACCAGGGATGTAGCCCCTTGGTTCAATCCCCACTTTCCCCCTACCAAAGAAAGAAAAGAATTGTTGCCCAATCAGTTGTTGACCCTGATCCAGGTAGTAGATTCAAAACCTGATTTTTCTGGCTCTATCTCTCACTTTCCCCTCTCATTCCTTTTCCTCTCACCTTTTCTTCTCCTTCTCCCCTTTCTTTTTTTCCTCCTTCCCTTTTTTCCATTCTTATGAATAATTTATTGTTTTATAGTATATGTGCCTTATAGTAATTAGAAAATGCAGAGAGTAGAATATGATTAAAAGTTATATTGAATATACTATTTTGTAATCTGTTTTAGTAAGAGCTCCACTTTCATGTTTCAGTAAATTTTCATTTCATTTAATATCTAGGCCCATAAACATTTCCCTAACTGTCCTAAAAATGCCCTTAAACAACTGTTTTATCCAAGCCAGTATCTAATGCATATTAGTTTTTTTAGAACTTTATTTTATTTGTTTATTTTTTTATGTGGTACTAAGGATCAAACCCTGTGCCTCGCAATGTTAGGCAAGCGCTCCTACCACTGAACCCCAGCCCCAGCCCTAAAGCATATTAGTTTTATGCCCCGCAAGTTTCCTTTAATCTAGTACTGTTCTCTTTCAGTGACACTGATTTGTTGAGGAGACCAGGCCAGTTGTCCTGTAAAATGTCCCATCTTCTAGATTTGTTGGTTACTTACTTGTATTGTTACAGCCTATATCCTATATCTCCTGTAAATAGGAAGTTGGTTCTAAAGACACAAATGGATTCAAGTTATGTATTTTTTATTTAGAATGCATAGTATAGGTGATGTCAGATACTTCATGTTGTATCACATCAGGGAATATCTAATATCTAATTAACCCCCCAATAGTGATACTAACACCCCAACCCCCAAATAGAGTAATGATAGTATTTTTATTTTTTTTAAATATTTATTTATTTGCTTTAGTTGTACACAATGCGTTTATGTTTATGTGGTGCTGAGGATTGAACCCGGGCTGCGCACATGCTAGGTGAGCGCTCAACCGCTGAGCCACAACCCCAGCCCGAGTAATGATAGTATAAACCTCCATTTTATAGTTACATTTCTTCTGACATGAAATAAAAGTTGAGGAGGGTATGGTGTTATGCATGATACCACCACACAAATGTTGGCAGTTCAGTCATTCATCTGATAATTTAAACATCCATTAATAATTCTAAACAAGTTACTTTTTGCTATTTCTGTACTTTCTATACTTGACTGCAAGAAGCCTTTCTGAGAAGAGGATTATCAATATAACTCACCAGGCATTGTGGAAATAGACAGTACTTTGTAGAAACTTATTACATATCAGGAAAAACTACACTGATGATGTGTAAGCCACATAGGTACCAATTTTAAATTATAAGACTCATGACAATAATAAATAATAATTATTATATTATTAACACTGAGTGCCAAATGAGTGATAACTATGTCTCAGGACTATGCTAAGTACTTTACATGTATCAGTCTATTCAAGACAACAACCCTGTCGGGCCCGATGGTGTATGCCTGTGATTCCAGTGGCTCTGGAGGCTGAGGCAAGAAGGTCATGAGTTCAAAGCCAGCCTCAGCAACTTAGTGAGGCCCTAAGCTGTAAGCTTCCTGGTACCGAAAACCGGGAGGAAAAACTCTCGGAGGCAGAGTTAAGCTTTTACTACTTTTACTTCTACTTTCTTAGAGCTTAGAGAGGGAAAGAAAGATTTTTAGAGAGAAAGATTAAAGCGAGCTTTTCTTCTTGTCTTCTTAGCTTAGAGTTAGAGCTTAGAGTTAGAGTTAGAAAGATAGAGTTAGAGTTAGAAAGATAGAGCTTAGCTTAGAGAAAGATTAGAGCTTCTTTCTTCTCTCTTCTTTCTTCCTTCTTCTTTCTTCTGTCTTCTGTCTTCCTCAGGAGTCTCGGCCTAACTCTGACCAGTCATTACTTCTTCTATCTGGTTTCTCTTCTGTAACCACTCTGCCTACGTTCTGGCCGCTCTGATTCTTCTGACCGACCGAGTGACTGCCCGGCTGACTGAATTCTCCGTTCTCCTAACTCGGACCGCTTTCACCCGGTTATATACCTTCAGGTTTGCGGGTGCCTACAGGTGCGTCACATACATATCAGGCGGAACCCATGGCTTCCAGCTAGCTACAACAGCCCTTCCTAATTAGGGCTCCTTCATATTCCTTCCCTTTAGTTTAAAAAGGTGCTTTTGTTCTATTTTCTCTATTTTATTTTCTCTATTTTCTTTTATTTTCTTGTCCCTACCTAGCTTTTCACCTTTTATTTTTGAAAGGGTGGATATTTGAGCCCTTTTTGAGAAGGTGCTGTGGCTTTAAGGAAGCCTAATGCTGAGGAGCAGCTAACGCACCTAGTTAAGCACAATTGCATAAGCGGCTTTGACTTTTTTTTTTTTTTTTTTTTTTCTCCTCTTCTTTATTTTTCTTTATGGCTTTCTTGCCAAAGCTCAATGGCTTTTTTTTTTCCTGCATGGTTTTTACCATGCTATTTAATTCTCTATTTTCTTTTAAGCTCATGGCTTTTTTCTTTATACTAAAGCTCAAGGCTTTTTCTCTATATTTTTTATGGCTTTTGGCCGGCTACTCTGCTTCGGCTTTTGGCCGGCTCGCTTCGGCTTTTCGCTGGCTACTCTGCTTCAGCTTAATTCTTAACTGGCCTCAACTGAGTCAGAGGCTATGCTCTCTTGTTTCTACTCTTTTTGCTGGTCTCAACTGAGTCTGGCTTCTTCATTTTTTATGGCTTTTGGCCGGCTCGGCTTTTCACCGGCTACTCTGCTTCAGCTTAATTCTTAACTGGCCTCAACTGAGTCAGAGGCTATGCTCTCTTGTTTACTACTCTTTTTGCTGGTCTCAACTGAGTCTGAGGCTATGCTTTTTCATTGCTCTTATTTCTTAGCTTTTCTTCTCTGCCTGCCGAGCCCCGGACGGACCACCATTTGTAAGCTGCCTGTCATGGCCAGCCACGGCGCCGCCACGGGAGGAAAATTCTCGGAGGCAGAGTTAAGCTTTTACTACTTTTACTTCTACTTTAGAGCTTAGCTTTTCTTAGCTTAGAGTAGAGTAAAGAAAGATAGAGCTTAGAGAGAAAGATTAAAGAAAGCTTTTAGAGCTTAGAGAAAGATTAGAGCTTCTTTCTTCTCTCTTCTTTCTTCCTTCTTCTTTCTTCTGTCTTCTGTCTTCCTCAGGAGTCTCGGCCTAACTCTGACCAGTCATTACTTCTTCTATCTGGTTTCTCTTCTGTAACCACTCTGCCTACGTTCTGGCCGCTCTGATTCTTCTGACCGACCGAGTGACTGCCCGGCTGACTGAATTCTCCGTTCTCCTAACTCGGACCGCTTTCACCCGGTTATATACCTTCAGGTTTGCGGGTGCCTACAGGTGCGTCACATACATATCAGGCGGAACCCATGGCTTCCAGCTAGCTACAACAGCCCTTCCTAATTAGGGCTCCTTCACTAAGCAACTGAGCAAGACCCTGACTCTAAATAAAATATTAAAAAGGGATAGGGATGTGGCTCAGTGGTTAAGCACCTCTGTACTTAATCCCTAGTACCAAAATAATAATAATATAACCCTTTGAGATGGTGATGATGATGATACAACCCTTTGAGATGAGCACTGCTTTTACCATCCCCATTTGTAGACAAGAACATGGGCAGAAGGGCTAAGCAATTTACTCAAGGTTCTGCAGTGGTTGATGGGACAATAGGGATTCAAGCCTAGCCATTCAGCTTCTCCTGAGCTATCTCTTCACATGACTGCACTATGCTGCCTTGCAGGTAGAAGGTGGTGGTCATATTGTAAGCTGAAAAACCAGTGCTTGTGCAAGGATTAATGGCTTGCATATTCTGCAGTCATTCATATTGGTGCTTCTGCCAAGCCGGTATTTCCATTGTGCTATTCGGATTCTGCTTCTTGCTCAACTTGTCCAGAGAGAGGCGGCACCTTTGATTTCAACCTCCCTTCTTGCAGGACTGGCTTCTTTTGATTCTCTTATTTATCTTTGTCAAGAATTATCCTTTGAATTTCTCCCTACCTGTCTGAACATGATTTTTATTTAAAACAAGAACAAAACTTAACTATTCCTTCTTTTGAGATAGCATCTTCAGTTTTTACATTTTCATCTTCTTCTTCCCTTATGATTTTGGAATTTTTCCAATCTTTTAGTTTTTCAACCAGATTCTACCTTTTTTTTTTTTTTTCTTTTAAGTCCAGACCTTGGATTTGTTTTATTTTTCTCTTCTTTTCCCATGTGCTGCCCAAATCATTTGGGTCTATAGCCAGCTTTTCCCAACATTTTGCTCAAAATGAAACTTGTAGTTATTGCTTAATTTTAATTGCCTATGCTAATTCTGGCTTTGAGAGACCATGGGAACCTAGGAGCATCCTTTTCCATGATGTCCAGGGCTCCTGGACTTATCCCCCTGACCTAATAGTTATTATTAAGGTCCAAGCACAGGACAAAGTAGTTACATTTTCTGTTTTTATTTTTCCTTTCATTTTGAAGCTTAGAATTTCTTTAATTATAAAAATGTTATATATGTTTTTTCAAGACATTGTTGGGGGGTACAAAAGCAATAAAAGAAATAATGATTATTTGGAATGATTGTAAATATTTTTGTTGTATTTCCTCTCAATCTTTTTTTCTATGCACAGTTTTCTTTAGAAAATAAGGATTATGTTGTATTCGTATTGCTTTGTATCCTATTTTTCATGTAACATTTTGAATAAGCGTTTTCCCATGTTATTGCATCTTCTTTAAAAACATTGCTTTTTGTAACAGTATGCAGTCTATCTTTGGGCTATCCCATAGGTTATTCATATGCTTCTTATTAAAGTTCTTTGGCTGTGCTGTCATGTCTCTATTGGATCATGTGTTATACACTCAGAAGTAATCCAAAGTCCTCTTCATACCTTTCTTCGGAGTCACTTGTTTTTAAGGTAATGAGATGACTTGTGTTTTCACTTGGAAATACTCTACTTGCATTTACTATATGGCAAGGCAAAAAGTTTTATCGTCTTTTTTCTTTCTTCCTTTTTATCTTACTCATTCATTTTGAGCTTAGCTGGGAATCCAGATCCCAGGGCCATGCCTAATCCTGGGCCCTAGCTGCCTCAGTGTGGTCTTACACCATGCAGGGTGTCAGTTTCCTCATCTTTACTTTTTTTTTTTTTAACAATTTTTTTAGTTATAGATGGACACATATCTTTGTTTTATTTATTTATTTTTTTATGTGGTGCTGAGGATCGAACCTAGTGCCTCACACATGCGAGGCAAGTACTCAACCACTGAGCTACAACCCCAGCCCAGTTTCCTCATCTTTACACCGAAGAAAATTACTCATATCCTCACTCTTCCTTCCTAGAGTGTCATAGGAATCAGTAAAACCAGTGAAGAAATTGCTCTGCAGAACTGTGTTATGGCCAGATGGTATCTGGTTATGTTCCTGTAGAAGAGTGGACGTCTTGTACCTTCTCCCAGCTGGGGTGGTCTTTGTATCTCGGAAGCTAATCTTTTTTAGCAGCGTGTTATCATATAGGGTAGAAAGGAAATAAAGGAGACGAACTGGGAGATCCAGTCTCTAGCTTTAATCATTTCTTCTCCAAAGCCAAGATAATCCAAGCCTTCTGCCCACATAAGCATCACATCTTTTCCTGCCTTGCCTCTTCCCATGACCTCGTTTTCCTTTTGATGTTCATTTTGAGGGTGGAGAGTAGGGGAAAAAAATCATTCTCTTTTTGTTACTCTGAGTCAGTGGCCTTTTTGGGTCTTTGAGTTCTCAGGCAAGGAAAATTGCATAGTCTACCTGACCCTTCTTCAGGGACTCTTTTTATTTTTTTATTTTATTTTTTTTTTTATACGAGGGATTGAACCCAGGGGTGCTTAACCACTGAGTCACATCTCCAGCCCTTTTGTATATTTTGTTTAGAGATAGGGTCTCACTAAGTTGCCTAAGGCCTCACAATGTTGCTGAGGCTGGCTCTGAATCCTCAGTCTTCTTGCCTCAGCTTCCTGAGCTGCTGGGCTTATGGGCGTGCACCCTCAGGGACTCTTTTAAAAAAAAAAAAAAAAAGCTATGATTTAAATCCAGCATCCCAAAGTTCAATTTAATGGTATTATTTGATGTCTATGATTGCTTAGTATTCACACTGGCACTATAAAAGGGCTGCAGAGCAAGATTGAAACAGTTAAACATCTTAGATTTCTTATATGTCAGTTGGATAGATGGACCATAGACTTTTTTTTTTTTTTTTTAATATTTATTTATTTGCTTTAGTTGTACACAATGGGTTTATTTGTACGTGGTGCTGAGGATCGAACCCGGGCCGCGCACGCGCTAGGCGAGCGCTCTACTGCTGAGCCACAATCCCAGCCCCGGACCATAGACTCTTGAAGTGGGTTACAACTTAAGACAGCAATTTAATGAGTGGTACAGATAATTAGTTGTCTATAGGAGCTTGGGAAAGGCATACATTCATGAGAGGTGAGTCAGGTATGCCTCACAGAGGGGAAAGAATCGGGCTGATGTTCTTTTAATTGCCTACTGCCAGGATTCTCAATTATCCATCTATTTCTTATCTTGTGGAAATATCTTTTGATTGTTTCCATATTATCTGATACTAGCTTCCTTTCCTGCTTCTGTGTTCCCATTAGAGATGCCACCCATGGACCAATCTGACAGCAAGAGGCTTCATGTGGGAAGAACGTGAAGCAAAGGACTTTGATGTCAGCTCAGGGAGTCTGAATGCGGTCAAGGAGAGCCAGTGGCCATTTTAGGCAGGACAATGAAAATTTGAAAACCATGATTTTCTGTCATATCTGTTTAGGATGGAAGAGACTATTGGAAGTTTGATACAATAATTAAGGGGGATAATGGAAGCTAGTTCTTAGATACGACACTGGGAACTAAGAGAAAGAGATTTACTAACAGACAGAGGAAGGTGTTATAGACGGCACTGAGGGACCCAACATGAGGTGGGAGGAGGTAAATGCTAGAAAAGAATCAGAATTCACTAAGTCATTCATGATGTACCTCCCATGTTCTAGGCCCTTGCTAGGCACTAGAAAACAGCAAATAACAAAAAGTCCTTGCCATGTATGGGCCTTTTAGTCTAGTAGGAAAAATAGATAGTATGCAAATAGATGAGTAAATATAAAATATATCAGATGGTGATAAAATAAAATGGATAAAGAAGATGGAGGGATCTTAGGAATGTTGCTATTTTATTTAGGGCAGTCAGAGAAGGTCTCACTGCTAAATTGGCATTTGGACTGATTCTTGAAGGCATTAGGGGATTTTGCTATTTAACTCTTTGGGAAAGGTGTTTCAGACAAAGAAAAAGACTGCATGAGCCTGGCACAGTGAGCTCACACCTGTAATCCCAGCAGCTGGGGAAGCTGAGGCAGGAAGATCATGAGTTCAAAACCAGCCTCAGCAGCTTAGTAAGGTCCTAAGCAACTCAGCGAGACCCTGTCTCTAAATAAAATATTAAAAAGGACCAGGGGTGTGGCTCAGTGGCTGAGTGGCCCTGGATTCAGTCCCCAGTGCCAAAAAAAAAAAAAAGACTACATGGTTAAGGCTATAAGATGGGAATGTGCTGATCTGATTAGAGATACAGTAAGGAAGGTTTGTGTAGAATGGCCATGAGGGAAAGTGAGTGGTAGGAATTGGAGCTGGGGACTGGGAACAGGCTGTATCTGGAAGGGCCTTGGAGGCCATTGGAGGTTTTGGAACAGAGGAATGACACAGACTCCCATTTAACTAAGATTATTCTGGAAAAATAAATACATGAATAGGATTATTCTGGCTTCTGTGTTAAAAGGATGGCAAGAGAAGCAAGATGGAAGCCAGAAGGGAATGCCAGTTAAAGAGGCCTCTGAATAATTCAGGCAAAAGGATTGAAACTGAGCTAGCTGGGGAGATGTTGAGAACCAGTGAAGTTCTGGGATGTATGCTGAAGGTGGAGCCAGTAGAATTTGCTGCTGAGATGTGGTTTATGTGAAAAAGAGCAAAGATGATTCCAAGCATCTTGGCCTGAGCAGTTAAAAGTTGGAATTGCCATTTATGGAGGACAGTATCTGGGAAAGCTGCTTATTATTATCTAGTGCTTCAATTGGCAAAGAATCTGAGAGCCAAGAAGTGGCCTGCCTTGGGTTGCTCAGTTAGGCAGTAGTAAAGATGGGAACAAACTTACTAGGTCTTTTAAATTTATTCAGTGCTCTCTCCAGGATGTGATGTGGAATGATCTGAGTTCAGTTTTAGATGTGGTAAAGGGAAGGGTTATCAGTGATGGTCAGAGCTGAAAGGGAAACTTGAAAATTAACCACATAAAACTGGCAGCTGAAACAAGAAGATGAGTATTCATGGTAAAGGGCAGTTGAGGCCTTGAGAGGGACTTTGAAAAGCCAGCAAAGAGAGAAGAACCGATTAAAATGGACAAAAGGTAAATGAGAATCATATGGCTTCTAGAACTTCAGTGGGAAGATGAGTCTGATGAGGACTAAAATGGGATCAGGAAGAATGGGACCTAAACAAATGTCATTAGATTGGGTTCTGGAGTCTGGGGAAACTGTGGGGACTGGGCTCAGCACAACCTCCTCTAAAATTTTAAGCACTTTTGGCCTTTTCAGCTAGTTACAAAGAATAGAATAATAAAAGCAAGAGTTAGGGAGTTAAGAAAAAACTCTCTTCCACTTGCTTCACCTTCTTGTGAGCCTTAAAGAAGAATTTGACCATCCCAGACATCCATGTGCCCATCTAGAAACTAAAAAGGAAGCATACTTCTGCCTACCTTACTTCCTGGAAATGGATTGTTCGGGGATAACTGACAGAAGATATAAAACTGCCTTGGAAAAAAGATGTACCATAATGACCGGACGTGGTGGTGCATGCCTGTAATCCCAGTGGCTCAGGAGGCTGAAAACAGGAGGATTGTGAGTTCAAAAACAGCCTCAGCAAAAAGTGAGGCGCTAAGCAATTCAGACCCTGTCTCTAAATAAAATACAAAATAGGGCTGGGGATGTGGCTCGGTGATCAAGTGCCCCTGAGTTCAATCCCCAATACCAAAAAAAAAAAAAAAAAAGATATTCTTTCCCAGTTAACTTTAGATTGTTATTTTAAAATGTTTTGATTGTCATTAAAAATCTTTACAGTAGCTATCCATTAAATACAGAACACCTTGATTGATATAATTTATATTCTTCTTTGAAACAACAATATTTCAATATCATTTTGATTAACTCTTGCTTCATAACTATGTCCATTAGACTCATATCAGGTCCTGCCTAGGCTTTTAAATTTAATTTTGTAGTCATTGTTATCCAACCACAAAGTATGGTCCCTGCCCCCAAGGCCATACAGGTCTTTCAAGCATTCATAGTTCAGCGTTGGTCCTTCTAATGAAACACAGGGTGAGGTTTTCCCTGCTGAGTTCTGAGCAGTCTGTTTCAGAGCTGCTGGCTGAAGCCCCAGTGGAGTTTAATTCTGTCCTTCCATCCCCTTCACATCAGCGTATAGGAAGAGTGGGAATGGAAATTAATTGTACCTGCTGGCATTATTAAAGTTATCAGTGCATATCCCCTCTTGGGCAAGGAAGATTAAAAAGGGTGTTGTAATCAGAGCAGATGATTTTTGACACACTGTGGACTTCCTCCCCGGGTTAGATGTAAGGATGTGATCTGAGCTTGTTGCCTCTGGCCTGGTAACCACATAGCTCGGGGCTATGCAGTCTCTGCCTCATCCTCCCACCAGCCCTGGAGGAAAGCCAGACTCCTGCTCTCTTTGGATGGGAGATCTCTTAGTGGAAAATCAGGCCTTCTCATTTAAGATGAGTCTATTATGGCTGCACATTCCAAACAAGGTATAGTCAGGTGTCTTGGTTAGGCCTTGGAGTCACACCTTGTTCCAGTTCAGCCTGAATGAAATAGGTAATTGAAGTGCTGCTCCCTGGTGATTTAGTTCATTTTAGCAAGCGCTTATTAAATACCTTCCCCAAGCCTCATACCAGGCCCAGGCAGTTCTTCCTGCATGGATGCTGTGGTATTTAGTGGTTTGAAGGAAAGAGGCCCCTGTAGTTTATAAATCAAAAAAGATCCTGGTCTGGGGGGGTGGGTCTTATCCCAGCTTTCATACTGACCCGCAGTGGGATCCAACTTTGTAACCTATTCAGGACTTGGTTTTTGAAGGAGCCTATAATCAAGGAGATAGCTAAAGATTGCGGTTAGCTGAGAGCCATAAAAGATGTTCTAGTTTCCACCTGATAGTAATACATTATCCAAAGAATCTTTGTATGCCCGTGAACACTGCGTGACGCACCTGTAAGCTCGAGCTGTAAGCACGTGTCCTTGTTAAAGCGATATGTATATAACTGGGTGAGTTTAGTTAGTGTGTGTGGGAAGAAGAAGAAGGTGGTGGTTGGAGTTAGAGCGTTTGGAGTGATTGCTGGAGCCGGAGAGAGAAGAAGAATAAAAGACCTTTTTTCATTTTCATCCTGCCTCCGAATTTTCCTGCGGCGTTCGTTGCTCCAAGGCGGTTTCCGCTTCAGGCAGCAACAGGTTTTCTAATCTGTAAAATAAGGGTTTGAACTAATCGAAGATTTCTCCCTGAAATTCTATAATTAAGTGAGGGAATTCCTATGAAAATGCTTGCCAAACCTTTAGACACTATACAGATGTAAGGCATTGTGATAGTTCTAAGTGTAGCCAATATGTTTACTCAACACATAATTCATTGAGTTTTGATTCTGGGTGGTGTATATAGCTGTGTGCTTGATAATGTGAAGATGGCATGACATGACCTCTGATGGAAGAACATGGAATCTAGTGGGAGAAACAGACATGCATATAAGCAGTGGTGACAGAGTGTAATAATAGGTTCTTCAGTGGAAGGAATTGAGGTAAGGTTTACCTTCTGGAGTTATTTGTGTCTTGGTAAGAGTGGTACTGTGGGGGAGGGAAGTGTAGGGATTCCCAGGAGATAAAACATCTTATGCAGAGAACAAAGAGGTATAGCTAGGCCCACAGTGGTGCAATCCCAGTGACTCAGGAGACAGAGGCAGAGGATTGCAGCATTGAAGCCAGCCTCAGCAATTTAGTTAGACTATATATAAGCAACCTGTCTCAAATATAAAAAAAGGCTGGGGATGTGGTTCAGTGGTTAAGCATCCCTGGGTTCAATCCCTGGTACGAAAAGAAAAAAGAAGAGGAGAAGGAGAAGAAGAAGAAAAGAAGAAGAAGAAGAAAAGAAAATAAAGGGGTATAAACAAGTAAAGAGTGTTCTGGAACTATATTGGTATGGGTGAGGATGACTGAGCCCCCCTTATAAAGGAAGGCAAGTGATGAGGCTTAGTAGGTAGGCAGGGCCTTGTATGCCACACTTAAGTCTTACCTTCTAAAGTCAGTGAACTGGATTTCAGACATAAAGAAAGATGGCAAAAATAGTACAAAAATTGTTATGTACCCTTAACCCAAATCCCCAAAATGTTAAAATGATACAATGATCAAAATCAGGAAATTGATACAATGCTATTAATCTATTGATCTTATTCAAATATCACTAATATCCAGTTTCTGGCTCAGGGTCTAGTTCATGTTCAGTTCAGGAACATACGCTGTGCTGAGGTGAGTTGTCTCCTTAGCCTTCTTTAATCTCTTGACAGTTCCTGTGTCTCCCTTTGTCTTTCATGATTTTGGAACTTTTGAAGAGCATTGGCTAGTTATTTTGTAGAATATCCCTCAGTTTTGGTCTGTCTAATGTTTTCTCGTGATTAGATTCAGGTTAAGCAGTTTTGGCAAACTCCCCATAGAAGTGATGTCCTGTTCTTCATACATTTTAGCAGGAAGTACTTGCTGTGGTTTCATGGTGGTGGTACTTTTGAGGACTTGATTAGGGTGGATGTGTCCCAGGTTTCCTTACTATGAGGTTAGTACCTTTCCCTTCGTTCGTTAATAAGTATCTTGTGAGCACACTTTGAACCTATTTTTCCTTGTGGTAGTCACCTTCCCATTACTGTGTCAAAATACCTGAGATAATCAACCTAAAAAAAAAAAAAAAGTTTATATTTTGGTTCAGGGTTTTAGAGGTTTCAGTTCTTGATCAGTTTGCTAGTGGGCCATGATGAGGCAGTTCATCATGGTGGGGAGCATGTACTAGAGAAAAGCTGCTTACCTAATGGCAGCTGGGAATTGAAAGAGGGAGAGGAAGGGGCTGGTGTCCCAATATCTTCTTCTAGAATGCTCCAGTGGTAACTTCACTAGGCGAACACTAGGCGAACTCTTTAAAGTTTCCACCACCTCCCAACAGTGCTACAGGCTAATAATCAAGCCTTTTTGTGCCTCTGGTCACCCTTAATCCAAACTACAGTCCTCCTCATCCTTTGCCCACTAATTTTTAGCATCCAAACCTACTTCCTAATGGAAACAATTCCAGTAACAAGAAAGTGCCATGGACAGAGGTGCCTTTTAGAAAGGTTCCTCTGAGATATTTGGTTGTAAAAGACATTAGGAAAGCGAGAAGAGGGCTGGGGTGCAGCTTGGTGGTAGAGCATTTGCCCAGAATGTGCAAAGCCTTGGGTTTGATCCCCAGCACCACAAAAAGAAAAAAAGAAAAAGTGAGAAAGCTAGTATAGTAGTTCATTTAAGAGATGACAGTGGCCTGAACTAAGACAGTGAGAGGAGTAGAGAAGGTAGGAGAGACATTCCAGTTCTCTTTGGAATCAGAAGAAGCAGGGTTTGCATTTTGTGCTGTAGATTTAAATGCTGGAAAATTTTTGACTCGGGTAGTAAAAAAAAAAAATCACATTTTTCTCTAGATTATCAAGTGTCTGTGTAATCTCTGGGTTACTCTTTTAAGAACCTGAGTGCCTGAATTTATTAAACATAATGTAGATTTTGTTAAATGATGTTTCTCAAGATGTCACCTTTCTTCTTGGACAACTCTGGGACCAGATTCCTATTGTTCAGTGCAGAGCAGTTGTAATTTCCAACGTAGGTGTGCAATTTTGTTATAGAATGTGATCAAATAAGATGGTTTTCTCCATCGCCCAAAGGTTGCTTCATTGGCCCTGTTCCCAAATTTCTACCACTTGATGTCTTAACTAGCATCCTCTCTGGAGTTCAAAATGAGTGCTCTGTACCCTAACACAAAACCTGGATCTGTATGTCATGGTCATATGATTTGGTAGTATCCATGAAAGCTTTTTTTTTTTTTTTTTTAAATACCAGGAATTGAACCCAGGGGCACTTAATCACTGAGCCACATCCCCAGCTTTTTTAAAAAATAGAGACACAGTCTCACTGAGTTGCATAGGGCCTCACTAAGTTGCTGAGGTTGGCTGTCAACTTGTGATCCTCCTGCCTCAACCTCCCAGACTGCTGGGATTACAGGCATGTACCACCGAACCCAGCTCCATGAAGTATTTCTTATTGACTTTTCCAAAGAAAGAAAATAAGAAAGGTGGCAAAAATAGAGAGGGGGAAAAGCAGGGAAGGCTCAGCTCTTATCCTAAGCAGCAGCCTGGAGGGTGATTATTTACTTGAGGTGGGAGCTTTTGCAATATAGTTTTGCAAGGGAGCCGGAAAGAGCATTTCAGTTTTTCATGACTTGGAGTTTGAGTTTATATAATTGCTTTAAGATAACTTTGGAATTGGCCTAAACATTTCAGGTTGTTCCTGACCCCAGGTCAGTGGCCTTCTTGAGCTAAGCAGGAAGGAGAGGGAATTGAGTTCTTTTGCTCCAAGAGCTACAGAGGGTACACCCCTTTTACATTCTGGAGACCTGCAGGGTTTCTGAAAATCCCCTTATGAAACAGTAGCCCTTTGAATATATTTCTGCTGCTGCTGATAGGAGTGGATTAACTGGCAGGCATGATGGAGGGAACAGATTACATGTCTCAGGTGGGAGGTCCTGACAGTTGGATCTGTGGTTGACAGAGGAATTTCAACACACATTCATTCACATCAGCTCCTAGATAGGTTGTTGGAGTTCCCCAAGCTGTCTCCTGCCTTCCTCAAATACTTTTGACTCTGGCCCGCAAGATGCATGCTTCAGAGGTTCAAATTGGAGTCCATAAGTCAACTGAGGAAAGTGGTGAAGCCCTCTTAGGGGATCCCACGGCATAGGAAAGAAATATCAGACCCGGAATCAGGTAACTTTGGAGGGACCCCAGGGCTCCAGATGGTTTCTGTGTTTATTTTTCTTGATTGTTTAATTTTCTACCAAAATTTGACATTCTCTTTTTAGATGTTGACTGCAGTCTAGAGAGAAACAGCTAATCTGAATTAAAATTTGCTTCTTAGATAAGACAATTAGAAGTTTTCAGATTTTGCAAAATTAGGAGTGGATAGAATGGAGACAGAGAGGAAAAAGGTAGGCATAGTTTGGACAAACTCCCTTTTCTGTTCTGCATTCTAGAAATAGTGCTATTAGGTTTTGAAAAATAGAGATAAAATCCTGTATTTTTCCTTTTTCTTTGCTTTCCTATCTTTTGAGTTTGCTTAAGAATGCCTGTATACTAAGAAAGTATTTCTTAACCTCTCCAGCATATTTAGGGTTAACTGAAAATCATTAGGACATACCACAAACTTAGTACACTCTTTATGCCTTGGTTTATACAAAAGGTTGCCTTGCTGTGGCTTGGAGACCCTGACCTTGTCTTCTCAACTTGCTGATTTCAATCCTACATATTTGACTGCAAAGCCCCTAATGCATTGAGGAATGCGGTACTGCCAGAATACACCCTATCTACAAGCCAGAAAGACATCTTGATTAAATTAGTGTCAAAGGGGCTGGGGGGTGGAGAGAAAGGCACAGTGACACAAAGGGCGTTTTGAAGAGAACCCTGTAACGCCTGTGGAGAATGAATGTGGAGAATGAATGTTCTCCTTAAATATGGCCGTGACCTGCAACTCCACACATGACAGAGACACAGCTCAATTGTCCCCTGGAGTTGGGTGGGGGGCAGGGGGGTGCGGGGTGTGGATGGTTGGGGGAGAGGCCAGCCAGGGGCCTCACTCTGCATCTCCAAGTGGAGAGAAAGGCAGGAGGCAGGAAGGTCTGTGGTCACTTTCTTTTTGCTGTCTCTGTGGCAAACAGTTCTTTGATCCTAGATATTGTTGGAGGAATGAATCAGGAGTGGTTTCCTTCCACTGGGTATTTGAACGCTGTTCCCTCTGTTCTTACATTCTGTCTGGGTACTAGGAGGATTACTAAAAGAACCCATTGTCTTCAGCCTCTTTCTGTCCCCTTCCTTGGGGTTCCCCAAGATCACTGCCTGAACTCTATAGGAGCACAATGAGGGACAGTGCCCTCAAGACTGTGCCCACCCTTGTCATTTACCCACCATCCTCATTCCATTCATCCTTCAGTCCCAGAAGCTAAGTGAAGAACAGACTGACTGTTGAGGGCCTCGGCAGGACAGCCATGGTCAGTGGGAAAGCAGTAATGCTTCCTAGCTGGTAACCCCTTGGCTCAGTTCCATCTGCACTGTGGCCTGGGAGCTTTGGAGACATGCTTTTGCTGTTTGCCCTTTGAACTGTCAGCCATCCAAATACAGCAAATGGATTAAAAACTTGGTTAAGAATGGTGGAATGAGACGGTAATTATTACCCAATGTACATGTATGATTGAACAAATGGTGTGACTCTGCATCATGTACAACCAAAGAAATGAAAAGTTGTGCTCCATTTGTGTACAAAAGTCAAAATGCATTCTGCTGCCTTGTGTAACTAATTAGAGCAAAAAAAAAAAAAAAAAAAAAAAAAATTTAGTGGCCTTAAAAAAAAGTTGGTTAAGTTGGATACCCTTCTCTAGCCAGAATATCCTAGCAGCTTATTTTTTAAATCTCTGCATATATACTTGATGAAATTACAGCCTTTTTGGTGGCATATACTTGAGGATTTAAAAACTGATATACCAGAATATTCTTTTGTACTATCCTTCTCTTTATTGCTATGAAAATGTATGGCCTTTCTTTCCCCCATTTTTACCTAATAATTATTGGATGCTTTCTACATGCAAGGCCATGTACAAGAGGAGAATACAAATATGACCAAAGAATATGGAACAGGAGTTTATGAGTTCAAATGCCAATGCCACCATTTAGTATCTGCTCCCGTAGAGGAATGTCTTGACCTCCTTAAGCTTTAGCATCTGTAAAATGGAAATAATGGTAATAACTCTCATAGAGTTATTACAAAGATTAAATGAAGTTATGCCTATAAATGACTAGAACATAGCAAACATTAAGTAAGTAGAAGCTACAATTACTATTTTTGTTCATTACTAATTGGAAAACATAGTCTAATTCCTTCAGAAGCTTATGCTGTAGTTGAAAGGGGAGAAGATACTTGGATAAGTAACTCTGATCAAGGTAGTGTAGATATAAGTGTGCCATAGATGGCATAGATAATAATTGCTAGAAAATTCAGTACCAATAGTAGAAGAAAAGCTCATATTCACCTGGGTTTTTAAGGAAGACCCACCGACCAATGAATACTAGGAAAAACCCCATTTCTGGGCTGGGGTTGTAGCTCAGCAGCATAGCGCTTGCCTAGCACGTGCGCGGCCCCGGTTCAATTCTCAGCGCCACATAAAAATAAAACGCATTGTGTACAACTAAAGCAAATAAATAAATATTAAAAAAAAAGAAAAACCCCATTTCTGCATCTGTGACAGATAACATTAATCAATCATAGAACTCTTTTTTCAGTTTTTTAAATTTAAAGTATAATAGTGATAGAAATGTATATGAAATGTATTTGTACAGTAATGAGTAATCACAGAGCAAATGCTAATGTAACTAACCATACAGATCAACACACAGGACTTTTTATCAGTTCCCCAAAAGTCACTGCTACACAGCTGGGATTGTAGCTCTGTGGTAGAGCACTTGCCTCACACATTTGAGGCACTGGGTTTGATCGTTAGTACCACATAAAAGCAAATAAACAAATAAAACAAAGGTATTGTGTCCATCTACAACTAAAAATATATTTTTTTAAAAGTGACTGATACAACCCTCCCTGTTGGATCCCCACTCCACTATCTTTAAGTTTGTGGTAATTATTTCCTTGCCTTTAAAAATTTATTTTTATTTTTGGACACCATACCTTTATTCTTTATTTTTATGTGGTGCTGTGGATCAAACCCAGTGCCTCACACGTGCGTGGCAAGCGCTCTACCACTGAGCTCCAGCTCCAGCCCCTATTTCTTTGCTTTTCTTCAATTATACGCCCCCAGGAATTTACCCCTAAACAGCATGGTTTAATTTTGCCTATTGAATAGGAAAAACGTATTTTTCTTTTCAATAGTCATATCACTCCCTATACCTCACTTCTGATACCAAGTGTGTGGAAGGATTTCCCACATCAAGGAATTCTCCAATTCTCTGCGTATACCAGTTGGGTGTCTTATAATTCAATTTGATTCTGACAGTGTCTGCGTAGTTATCACAGACTCTACAAGTTAAGCACTCCCTCTCAAAAGACTGCTCCCACTTCTGATGTCATCTAAAAATCCAGGTTGTCCCTTGTGATTCTGATAGACTGGCTATTGATTGGAGGTTTCTGTGACACCCCCTCCTCAGGTTCTGTCATTTGCTAGAACTACTCATAGAACTCAGGAAAAAAGTTTACTTACCATTTTAATATAAAGGAATTACCAATTTATTAAAAAAGAATACAACTCAGGAACAACCAGATGGAAGAGATAACAGGCAAGGTATGGAGCTCAGCGCTTCCATGCTCTCTTCAGGCATGCACCCTCCCACCACCTACCCAGGTTCAACAATCCGCAAGCCTCCAAACATTATTCTTGAGAGTTTTAATGGAGGCTTCATTATGTAGTCATGAGTGATTAAATCATGGTCAGTGGTGATCAACTTAACCTTCAGCTCCTCTCCCATCTCTAGAGGATGAGGGGTGATGCTGAAAGTTCCAACCCTCTAATCACATGGTTTGTTCCTCTAGCAACCAGTGCTTCCTTAGGGGCTTTCCAAAGGTCACCTAATTAACATAAACTCAGGTGTGTTTGAAAGGGACTTGTTATGAATGACAAAGGATAGCTCTTTCACCTTTATCAATACTGTCACTTATGAAATTACAAGGGTTTGTGAATGTGCCAGGGACCCTGGCTGAAGCCCAAAATATGTATTCCTTATTATATCACATCACATTCTTTTGAACATTACATTAGTGGAATCACACTGTATATAGTCTTTTGTATCTTATTTCTACTGTTTTCCATGGATTATAAGACTTATCCATGCTACACATAACTTGTGCCTTGTTTATGTTTATTGCTATTAAGTTGCATCAAATATAGAATTTATTTATCCATTTTGTTATCAATGGGTGTTTGGGCTGTTTTCATCTTGCAACCAACACATTATACTTTTTTTTTTTTTTTTTTCATACTGGGGATTGAACCCAGGGGCATTTTACTGCTGAGCTACATCCCCAGCCCTTTTAATTTTTTTGATTTTGAGACAGGGTCTCACGAAGTTGTTTAGGGCCTTGCTAAATTGCTGAGGCTGGCCTCAAACTTGTGATCCTTCTGCCTCAGCCTCCCAAATTGCTGGGATTACAGGCATGCGCCACCATGCATGGCACAAACATACCTGTATTCTGACATATATATGTCCCGGTTTCTAGGATGTGTACCTAGTAGAGAATTGCTGGTTCAAGATATGTGTATCATCTACTTTACTTTATAATGGTAAGCTGCTTTTCAAAGTAGTTATTTCTGATTTTCACCCCTACCAGTAATATAAGAGTTTTCATTTTTCTGCATCCCTATTTGCATATGGTATGGTCAGATTTTTTTTATTTATTATTTTTAATTTTTAAAAAATATTTTGGTACCAGAGATTGAACCCATGGGCGCTTAACCACTGAGTCACATCCCCAGCCCTTTAAAAAAATATATTTTATTTAGAGACAGATCTCGCTAAGTTGCTTAGGTCCTTGCTAAGTTGCTCATCCTCCCAAGCTGCTGGGATTATAGGCATGCACCACTGTGCCTACCTCCCCAGTCCTTTCTATTTTTTATTTTGAGCAGGGTCTTACTAAGTTGTCCAGACTAGCCTTGAATTTACAGTCCTCCTGCCCCAGCCTGCCAAGTAGCTGGGTTGACAAGGCTGTGCCACCAAGCCTAGTATCCTGACTTTATGTATAATGATTTAATTCTGTCCACATCATTCTCCATTGCAATACTGAAACATGTAGAAAATGGAGACCATGTCTCATTCACCTTTGAATCCTTCATGGAAAGGCTATGCAATTTCTATAGCACCATCGACTTAAAATTATGTTCTTTTCTTTTCATACACAAATTCTTTTTTCTTAAAGAACAAATATTGAATATTTACTCTACATCAGGCACAGTACTAAGCACCTTATGTACAGCAGTAGAAAGGTAAAATTTGAGCTGGGTTTTTAGTGAACGAAAAGGATTCTAATAATTAGAGATGGAAAAGTGAGTGGTATGTGAGAGTGGGGGGCGAGCTGGAGTAGGACATACCATATGGAAGGAGCAGGCTTCAGGACAGAAGAGCACATGAATGAGTGTGCACTTTTCAGAGGGAGGTTAGCAAAATAGTTCACTAAATTAGAGTACTGATGAGTAGCTGGAAAATGCTAAACAAGGTCTCTGAATGCCAGAGTAAAGAGTTGGGTCTTTATTCTGAGAGCACTAGGGAATCATGAAAAGTACTGCTGTTTGAGAAACACTCTAATTCAGAAGCAGGGTAATAAGGGCCTGAGATGTAGTAACAATGACAGGTGTCAGACTTATCTTTTTTTTGTGGGGCAGGGGTACTAGGGATTGAACCCAGGGGCATCTAACCACTGAGCCACATCTCCAATCTGTTTTATTTTTTATTTTGAGATAGGGTCTCACTAAATTGCTGAGCTGGCCTCAAACTTGTGATCCTCCTGCCTCAGCCTCCTGAGCTGCTGGGATTACAGGTGTGTGCTCATATCAGACATATTTTGAAGGAAAATTCAACAATATATGGCCATTTATTAGAGAATGAGAAGTCACTGATTGCTTCTTTCTGTTTTTACTCCAGTGTCAGGAAATGTAGTATGTTGTTACAAAATTTGAGCTGTCTGGTGAAGCTGACATTTACGTATATGTCCAGGAACTAGAGACCCAAATGCTTTTTTTTTTTTTTTTAACTCATTTTTAGAATTTCTTATAGAGTTTCTCCATTTGGTGGACTTTGAGTCACCAGGTAATTCTTGAATTGGAATTCTCAGTCACTGGGCTGATTTCAGAAATGCCCTTTATTTGAGGTAGATTCAGCCTCTTTTATTTGATAGACTGTGGTTTTTGAAAAGCTCCTAAGGAATTAATGAGGAACTCTATTTAAAACCTCAGGCTTACTTCTCTCTTGTTTCACTAGAATGCTTTGGTTACTATGTGCTGGGAAATGAACAACTTTGAACCCTAAGTGTGGCAAGCCTTCAATACCACCAGTATCCATCTGTTCATTCATTCATGCAAAGCATATTTCAGTACTTACTAGGTATCTAGATTGCACTAGACCTGAAGGCTACAAACATAAAGTAATGTCTGTGTTCTCCATTCTAGAAAAGATAATTGAAGGGAAAGAAATTGAGCAGTACTTTTCATAAACTTTATAGGGCTAGCAGGACAAAAATTGGCATTCAAGGCCAACAAGGGAAGGTTTGACTAAAATTCCTTGGGCTTTGGAACACCAAAGGGAACCATCATAAAAGTAAATGTAAACTAGAGCCAGATTTCAGTAATTTCACAGGGACTAAAGCCTAGTTTCAGATTATCTTAACCGCTAATTGGATTAAGGTGATCCAGGATAGTTAGTGGCTAGAAGCAAATTTAAGCCCTCTCTAGAGAAGATACTATCAGGTGTAATATATCTCTCATCATTTTTCATATACAGTGTTTGACACTCAATTATAAATAATTAGGCATATGAGGAAATAAGATCTGTACCCCAAAATTAACAGAAACAGCAGACTCACAAAGATCCAGGTATCATCTCACCAAACATAATTTTAAATTAACTATGTTTAAAATGTTTCAGAAATGAAATGATAAGAACAAAACTGGAAATAATTAAAAATGAACCAACTCAAAATGGATCAAAGACATAAGTTTAAGAGCTAAAACAAGAAAACTACTAGAAGAAAATATAGGTATAAATCTTCATGTTCTTGGATTAGGCGGTGTTTTCTTAGTTATGGAACCAAAGTAATTAAAGGAAAAAATAAAATTTGTAGTGAATTTCATCAAAATCAAAAACTTCTCTGCTTACCAAAGGACATTATCAAGGAAAGACAACCTAGAAAGTGAGAAGAAATATTTTCAAATCATGTATCTCTTAAGGGTGTAATATAATATATACAGAACTCTTACATCTTAACAAAAAAAAAAAAAAGACAAAACAACCCAATTTTAAAATGGGCAAAAAACGTGAATATTTTTTTCCAAAGAAGATAAACAAATGGCTGCTAAACAAAAGGAAGGATGCTTGACATTATTAGTTATTAAGAAACTGCAAATCAAAACCACAATGAAATACCACATCACATCCACAAGTATGACTCTAACTTAAGGAAGAAAAAGAGAGAGAGAAATAACAAATATTGGGGCTGGGGTTGTGGCTCAGTGGTAGAGTGCTTGCCTAGCGCATGTGAGGCACTGGGTTTGATCACCACATAAAAATTAAAAGTAAATAAAATAGAGGTATTGTGTACAACTAATCAAATAAAAAAGAAAAAAAAGAAATAACAAATGTTAGTGACGGTGTAGAGAAATTGAAACCCTCCCATTATGATGATATTAGTAAATGGTGCAAATCCTATGGAAAATAGTTTAATAATTCCTCAAAAGTTGAAACAAACTACTCCGTGACCCAACAATTCCACTCCATATATTCAAGAGAAATGAAAGCATTTGCATACATAAGAACTTGTACACAAATGTTCATAATAGCACTATTCATAATAATCAAGAAGTGAAAATAATCCAAGTATTCATGAAATGATGAATAGAACAAATCTAAATAAAATGTGACATATCCATACAATGGATTTAAAAGAAGAAATGAGCTGGGAGCAGTGGCTTACATCTGTAATTTAGCAGCTTGGAAGGCTGAGGCTGGAGGATCGTGAGTTCAAAGCAAGCCTCAGCAACTTAGAGAGGCTCTAAGCAATTCAGTGAGACCTTGTATCTAAATAAAATATGAAAACGGATGGGGATGTGTGGCTCAGTGGTTGAGTGCCTCTGGGTTCAATACCTGGTACCAAAAAGAAAGAAAAAAACAGAAGTGGGGCTAGGAATGTAGCTTAGTGATAGAGTGTATACTTAGCATGTGCAAAGTTCTGAGTTTAATATCCCTAGCACCAAAAAAGAAAAAAGAAGGGAGAAAAGTAAGTACTTATATATTCTACAGCATGGGTAAACTCTGGAAACATTGTGTTCAATGAAAGAAGGAGAAACTAAAGGCCATATATTATATGATTCTTTTATAAGAAATGATTAAAATATGCAAATCCATAGAGACAGACAGTAGATTAGTATTAGTGGTTGCGAGGAGCTGGGGGAGTGAGGGTAGGAAAATGATTACTATCAGTTATGAGGTTTCTTTGGGGGTGATTAAAATGTTATGGAATTAGTGGTGATTTAAAAAAAAAAAAAAAAGGAAATTTTCAAATGAAAATTTTAGTCCCCAAAAATGCAGTAACTAAAAGAGCTCAATGTATGGGTTAAACAGCAGATTAAACAAAGCTAAATGAAGAATTAGTGAACTGGAAGATCAGTTCAGAAAACAATATATACTGAAGGCTGGAGAGATAAAAGAATGGAAAATACAGAAAGGAGGAATAAAGACTGACAGCATATGGTAAACAGGCCTAAATGCATATATTTGAAGTTGCAGAAGAAGAGAACAAAGATTATGGGGTAGAAGCAATATTTGAAGAGATAATAATGCCTGTTAATTGTCGCAAACTAACAAACACATTACAGAATGAAGAAGCATTATGAACTCCCAAGTAGGATAAATACAAAGAAAATTACATGTAGGTACATTGTAAATTGCTGAAAGTTGTGAGGAAAAAAATCATAGAGAAATCTTAAAATGGCCAGAGGGGGAAAAAAGACTGATCACTTTCAAAGGAGAAGCAAAAAAATTAATGGTACCGAAAGCTCAGTCCTTGTTTTCAATGCCAATCCAATGAGGACATGATTTTGAGAAAAAGGAAAACAAAAATTTATTGCTTTGCTAGTAAAGGAGAAACACAGGGGACTTCTATCCCAGAGGCTGTGATTCTGCCCATCATGGGGAGCCAGGGGGATTTTAAAGAGGTGAAAGAGGTTTTATCCATCCAGAGTTATAATTCACTTATTTATTGAGAGAGAGAGAGTCCTTTCTTAATTTTCTGATGCCATCTCCAAGTCTGAATTACTTTGTTTCTGTGGTGGGTGTGTGCTCAAGGACAGATAACTCTACCTAGGATGGGGAAGGAAGGTAATCCTGATTAGAGAGGGGGAGAGATTGGGGAGGAGACAGAGAGGAAGAGAAAGAAACATGTTCTTTTTAAAAATTAGTCTCAGTGGCAGAGCAGCACTGATTCAAAGCATAAAGTGGACCACTATTACATTAACAGCTGCCTTTTCAACAAAAGCAATAGAAAACAGGAGACAGTGGAATGAAAGCATAGAAAGAAAATATCCTTCAGAAAATAAGGTCAAAAGGATCAAATGTTTTCTCTCATAAGTGGACACTAGAGAGGAAAAAAAAAAGGAATTAAAAAAGCAGCCAGGAGCCGGTCTCATAAAAATAGAAGGGAGAGTAGCAGAGTATAAGCAGGGGACCTAGGGAAAGGGAGGAGGGAAGGCAAAGGGGAAGGACTGGGGAATAAAGTTGACCAAATTATACCATATGCATGGATGAATATATTGTAATGCATTCCAATTGTGTACATAACTATAATGCACCAATTAAAAATAAATAAATAAATAAGGCCAATAGAGCAGAGGAATGGAATGAGAGGGGTAGGGAAGGAAGGGAATAGTACTGGGGAATGAAATGGAGAAAACTGTTATCCATTTATAAACATGTCAAAATGAACCCCTACAATGCCCTAAAAGTTAAAAAAGAAAAAAGAAAAAGGAAAAGAAAAGAAAGAAAGAAAGGTCAACTAAAGATGTTTTCACATAAGAAAAATCTGAGAATAGCCTTGGCAAGGCCCTAAGTAACTTAGCAAGACCTGTTTCAAAATTAAAAGGCTAGGAATGTAGCTCAATAGAAAACACCCCTGGGGTTCAGTCCCCAGTGCCAAAAAAAAAAAAAATGAATAAATACGATAAAAAATGATAAGATAGATATGATATAAACAGACCAAGTAGATTTGAATGCAAAAAGTTTTGTTAGATATAAAGAGGAATACTTCCTAATAAAAATTCAAGTTAATAACATAGCCTTAAAATATATGAATAAAAAATGGACAGAACTCAAAAGGGAAATAGAAAATCATCCACCCGAGTGAGAGACTTAACATACTTGCCTTAGTGAATGATTTAAAAACTAGATGGGAAAAAAAATCAGTAAAAAGTCTAGATTTGAAAACCAATAAACTTGACCTTCATGACATATATGAGTACTGTGTCTAACCACGGCAGATGGATACACTTTCTTTTGTAAGTGTACATGGAAAGTTGAAGCCTGAATTGGAGAGGAAGAATGGAAGAGCTGAGGTGAGCACTTAGTGCCAGAGATTGGCAATCCACAGCTTCTAACTCTGGACATTCTCCTCCTCACGATTCGGTGATTTGGGGCCGGGCATGGTGGCTCACATCTGTAATCCCAGCAGTTCTGGAAGCTGAGGCAAGAGGATCGCAGGCTCAAAGCCAGCCTCAGCAAACTAGAGAGGCTATAAGCAACCTAGTGAGAGACCCTGTCTCTAAATAAAATATAAAAAGGGCTGGGGATGTGGCTCAGTGGTTAAGCACCTTTGAGTTCAGTCCCTGGTACCAAAACCAAAAACAAAAACAATTCAATGATTTGTCAATGGGAGGAGAGGAACTGGCAAGAAAGCTGCCCACCCCAAGGATATGGATGTTTTAAAATTGTATTTATCTGTGACTGGTGGGGATGGCTGCACATGTGATTAGTGCAGACAAAGACCAGGGGCTGCAAACCACCACTACAGCTGGAGAAAGTTAATCCAGGCTGGGATCTCCCTTCCAGCCCCAAGGAAATGCATCCTAATTCTGTACCAGTAAAAGATTCTATTCAGTGTCCTCAGCTTGACTCTATGCTCCTCTTAGGTCCAGCCCTTTACCTTGGGTGTCAAGAAAATGCTGTCTTCATAATTAAACTCTCTGGAGCCTCTTCTCTTGACTAGGATGCTAAGGCAACTCCAAGAGTTCTAACACTACACAGATCCCTGGGCAAACTGGCTTTGCTGCTGGGTTCCTCTTTCTTGAAGTATTTAATCAGCGATTTTCCCAATGCCCAGGCATTTCCTGTAGGGGTGCTGCTGGCTGTTCTACTTCCTACCAGGCTGCCCTCCTCTCAGTGTTTGCACTGCCAACTTTCAGATGAGCTCTGTTAACTCCTGTTCTCCCAGCCCCTCCACCCCCCCACCCCGACAGCCATCTGGGAGCCACACAAGCATTTTCTACTCCCCCAGCTCCTGGAATTCCTTACTGTAGGAGGGCAGATGCTTGCAAGCACCTTACGCTTCTGGTTCATTTTTTCTTCTTGCCCAGTTCCAAGTCATTGATTGCTTTTCTTCCTGAGTTCATTCTATGGCTGCTGAGAGATTTGTGCTCTCGTGTTGCTTATTTATTTGCCTTTGTGTCTTTTGTCCCTTGTATTCTTGTCTACTCAAGGATGCCCATGGTCACCTAGACACCATTTCTATGCCTTTAGTGGCCTGCTTTAGAAAATGGGATAGTCACTCATCTTCAGAAGGACCTCAAGAAATACTTTTTGGCATGAGAGGTCAGGACCTGAAGACATATACCCCCACTCAAGTCATTATCCAGAAAAGTAAAAGATGGAAATTTTTTCTGAGTGGTTTAAGAAATGAAGGCTCAGTGATTTTTCCTTTCATTTGAAGGGATGTTGCTTTGATCTTATTTTCTTAGTATTAGGATAAGTCATTCTAAGGGACTGAGATAACCGTGAAAAAACATTCAGACTTCTTACAGAACTGTGTTGCAGGCTGTGCCGTCAGAGGTCTTAGGAGAGCAGAGGGTTGTCACTCTCTTCCTGCTCCCACCCCCACTGCCCTGTCCCAGTCCTATGGGACTCTATCTTCTCCAGATTATGTGTTTGGGCTTTTGTCAACTGTAACAGAGCATAGTAAGCATCCACGGAGGGTAGGAGTTGAATTCACAGAGTTCATGTTATCCCAAAGAAAGGATTTTCCCCTAGGGCCACTGGCAATTACTTGTGGGTTGTCATGTGTGACTGCTCACATGTCCCAGAGCTTTTGGAAAAACCTTAAAAAATGCCTTTCAGAAATAAGTACTCTATAGGAGAGAGGTCCTAGATTTCATTAAACCACACTTGGAAATGGGCATTCTTGGCATTCTGTGACTGAGGCAGCAAGGCATTCCTACCTTTTCACATACAATTTCCATTTCCTCCTATGTGCTAACACTGTTTTCCCAATGTATCTTTTTTGTTGTTGTTGTTGTCTTGTCTTGTTTGCTTCTTTAATTCAGAAAAACCACTTTGTGTGTGTGTGTGTGTGTGTGTGTGTGTAGCTTTTAGAGGCCTTCACAACCCCACATATCATGATCATTACCGTGTTTAAGAGTACATAAGGAGGTGGCAAGGGTTGGTGGAAAGAGCACTCCAGTGCATGTTGAGGGGGTGGACTCTAATATTACTATTAGCTAATATTTATTGAACATACTAGGTGCTGGATTCTGTTTAGCACTTTGCATGGATTATCCTATTGTAGGGATGATCCTACAATTGGATTATTATCCTGTTTTACAGATGGGGAAGCTGAGGCATGGAGTGGTTAAACAATAAACCCAGACCCTGCAGTTGGGGAGTAGAAGCAGGTCTCCAATCCTGCTCCAGAGCCTGCATATTTCACTCTATTCTAATACTATCTGTAGACCTAGATAAGATACTGAATAACTGAATGACCCTAGAAAAGGTATTTCAACTTTCTGGACTCATCTGTGAACCATAACCAGAGAGAGTTCTCATGGGTACCCTCTTATGGCATTTCCATTATTTTTTTTTTAAATATTTATTTATTTGCTTTAGTTGTACACAATGCGTTTATTTTTACGTGGTGCTGAGGATCAAACCCGGGCCGCGCACATGCTAGGCGAGTGCTCTACCACTGAGCCACAACCCCAGCCCCATTTCCATTATTTAAAAAAAAAAATATTTTGGGGGGGCTGGGGTTGTGGCTTAGCGGTAGAGCGCTCGCCTAGCACGTGCGTGGCCTGGGTTCGATCCTCAGCACCATGTAAAAATAAAGGCATTGTGTACAACTAGAACAAATAAATAAATTTTTTTTAAATATATTTTTTTAGTTGTTGATGGACACAATACCTTTATTTATTTATTTATTTATTTTTATGGTACCAAGAGTCAAACCCAGTACCTCACACGTGAGAGATGAGTGCTCTACCACTGAGCCATAATCCCAACTCTGTATTCCCACTCTTAATAATTGACATGAAGAAAATACAGCTATATTGTTTCATTGTTTTATGAAAACATAGTGTTTAAGTAAGCCTACACTAAACTTTGATCCAATCGATTCAACAACTGATTCTTTTATGGCTACTGCACACAAAGCCGGCAGCTGGGCACTATGAAGGACAGAAAGATACTTGGAAAAGTTATAATCTCTCTCTTCCATTAATTTTAGATGATTTCATATTTAAGTGGCTTTGGAATTTTTAAAGAACTACTAAGTTCTTTAGATAATGCAACAGGAATGAAATCAAGAAACAATTCATGTTTCAGAATATGAATTCCAGGTTTTAAAATGCATCACGTTTCTGACATTCCTTATAAAATATGACTTTTGTCCCTGGGAGAGTTTAACTATAACCATTAACTTCTGAGCAAAGCAGCTACTGGTGAGATAAGTTTTTATGGTGCCTCTAAGCTCAAGTGATTCTTTGAAAATGGAATGTGACTGCTTTGGGAGTCACTTATACTGAAGCAATATCATTATAACCTGAAAAGAAGGCAAACTCAAAAAAAAAAAAAAAAAGGTTTTGCTATGTAATAGCTGGATTTTTAGAAATCAGATTTCCATTTTTGGCAAACTGGGTTCAACATCTAACTTGCCCTGGAGTTAGGGGACCTCCTGATAAGATAGGAAAAGAAATGATTCTAAACTATAAAACTAACAACGCCATTTCTAGTAATACCTTTGAGGTGGGAAAATTGCATTTTGATAGGCTCAGACATCAGACGAATGTCCATCTTTCTGAGCAGATTGTAAACTTTTAAATCGTTTGTTTTATTTTCAAACCACAAGTGCCTGACACATAATAGTTGTTCTATAAATATTTGCCAATGGACTTTTATTGCTCACCCCAAAATCCAGCCATTTTCCCATTTGCCAGAATTTAGTAACTGAACCTGCTTTGACCCATCTGATCTGATCTGCCACCTCAAGAGTGCAAGTTTTTTAGCTACCGTCTGGGTTAGTGGGCTTCAATCCTTAAATTGCTATTTTCTTTATTAATTCCAAAATTAGTCTTTTGAATACACCCAGTCTTTTTAAACTTGTGTATAACTTATTTAAATCTGTGTATGCAACTCATTAATGAGTTGTAAAATTAATTCAGTGAGTTATGATCAACATAAAAAAGTTGACAAGAATGGGAAATATCAGAATGCATTGCACTTAAGTACTTATGTTGTAGACATACATATACTGGGTTGCAATGAAAACTAATGTCTTAAACATCCTTGACTACCCTCTTCAGAAGATCAAAGCACCTCTGGTGTCCCTCTCTTGGTCACTTCCACTCTTCCTCTCTATAAGAATTTTGCACTGGCATAGGGGGTATAGCTCAGTGGTAGAACATTGCCTAGCACCTGGGAGACCCTGGGTTTCAACCCCCAGAACCTAGGGGGAAAAAAAAGTTTTGCCTTGCAATGGTGTTTTGTTAGTTTATTACAGTGTTAGAGGTAAACCCAGGGCCTTGCACAAAACAGGCAAGTACACTTCCACTGTGCCATACACCACCCCACCCCACCCCTGTAATTGAATATTATATAACCTTGGTTTTCCCAGAGAATAAGGCTCTAACTATAGTTCAACCTTCCTAGAGCCACAGTTGGTACCCTAACTAGTAAGTGGATGGGGAATAGAAATGTATGCAAGGAGTGTGGTTGATGGAAATCTAGAAATCGTTCCTGAGTGCTGACCTGCTGGATCACCACCCAAAGCAGCCCTGCAGATTCAGCATCATACCACACCACCATTTTGGTGGACTGAAATGAGTGGAAGAGTGGCCAGATACAGTACTCGCCACCACCTAGCATTGGCCCTGCTTCCACACAGCCACTCCTTTTAGTCCTATCCTCCCCATCAAAATGTGGTATATATATTCAATGAATATTACTCAGCTTTAAAGAAGAGTGAAATTATGGCATTTGCCAATAAATGGTTGGAGTTGGAGAATATCATGCTAAGCGAAATAAGACAATCCCACAAAAACCAAAGGCCAAATGTTTTCTCTAATATGCAGATGCTAATTCACAATAAGGCGGGGGGTGGGGGGGGGGGGGGGGGGGGACACTAGGGAAGAATAGCATTACCTTAGATTAGGTAGAGGGAAGTGAAGGGAGGGGAGGGAGGGGATGTGAGGATGACAAAGATAGTGGAATGAACCAGACATTATAACTGTATGTATATATGTGGCTACATGACCAATATGATTCTGCAACATGTACACTTTGAAAAGTAAGAAATTATATCCCATTTATGTATGATATATCACAATGCATAAATGTATTCTACTGTCATGTATAACTAATTAAAACAAATTTTAAAAATTAAAAAAAAAAAAAAGCAGTTGGGGAAGAACACCAGCTCAAGAAATGTGGTCTCTTTGAAGTGGTGAGCAAGTGCCCCTGAAACCTTCAACCTGCATCTGGTGGTGCTTCTCCTGCTACTAGAGCTTAAATATTAAATAGGAGGCTCATGTCCCTTTCTTCTGAAATCTGTAAATGTAAAGTTAGTTTTTAACTGGATTTGTTTTAACAGTTGGCCTCTGAAGTATCTTAGGGGTGAGGAGGGGTTGCTAACACTGGTGGAGGAGATCTGTGCCCTTGCAAATTGGATTCCTTTTTTGGAAAGCGCTGACATAGGCCAATCAGCACAGCTAAATGACCCACTGTTTCTACCTGCTGACAGGCTTAGCCCCAGGACAGGCTGAAATTAGTTCTCACAGCGGTGAAGACTTGCCTTCCTTTTTTCCCTCTCTTTCATGCAAATGGGGGTTAATTCATGACTGTCAAACAACATAGCTTTGTAGTATAGTTAGCCAATAAAAAGCAGCCCCACCCTACCCCCTTCTTGGAAAACAAGCTGTAATGATCTGAATAACTAGAGACTCAGGTAATCTGGGATCCCCCTAATGACAACTGGTTTTAAAGCCGGGTGGGGTGGCCCACGCCTGTCATCCCAGCGCTCAGAAGGCTGAGGCAGGAGGATGGCAAGTTCAAAGCTAGCCTTAGCAAAAACGAGGTGCTGAGCAACTCAGCAAGACCCTGTCTCTAAATAAAATACAAAATAGGGATAGGGATGTGGTTCAGTGGCTGAGTGCCCTGAGTTCAATCTCCAGTACCCCCAATAAAATAAAATAAATAAAAATAAACTCCTTTCATAATTGTTCTTTGGGGAAAATTAATATAAACTCACTGAAGCTCAGCAGATGTGTTAACTTAAAAAGGTCTAAGGATAGCCGGGCACGGTGGCGCATGCCTGTAATCCTAGCACTTGGGAGGCTGAGGCAGGAGAATCACGAGTTCAAAGCCAGCCTCAGCAATGGCGAGGCACTTAGCAACTCAGTGAGACCCTGTCTCTAACAAAATACAAAAAAGGGCTGGGGATGTGGCCCAGTGGTCGAGTGCTCCTGAATTAAATCCCTGGTACAAAAAAAAAAAAAAAAAAAAAAAAAAAAAAAGTCTAAGAATGAGTGACCAGCCCAGTGTCCAGGCATTCCAGACATGCAGCCTCATTTCTGCTCATTTCTATCTGTTCTGTGAACATTACAGTCTTGGGGAGACAAGGCTGCGCATTTCAGTTCTGTTGTCCATTGCTGTTATATGTTGGAAAAGGAAGACTCCCTACCCATTTTGGCAGGAGCTGTTGCAATTTCATTGTCTTCCCATCAGCCCCTCCTTAGCCCCAGCAGCAGGCAGAATGGGGGCCCCCTGGAAACTCACTCTAGCCAAAGGGTTATGGTAAGTTTCAAAATAAAAGATCCAGGCCTGAGCACACCATCACACTTCCTATTCCATAGGACCAGCATTGGTCACTGTGCCACATCTCTGTTCTAAATTTGGGCACTTTTTTTTTTTCCAGGCAAAAATTACTATGCAAATATTTAAGAGAAAAACTTTACCCAAAGTAATTTTTTCCCTGACTTCTGTTTGGTTTCCTGCAATGTTTAGATGACTCATTCTCTTCCAAGAAATTTTAAAGAAAAGAGATGCATGCTAAATATTAGTGCACAAAGACTGTACTGTAAATTCTTTTTCTTCCCTGCCTAGAGACCCCTTGCTTCTTTACAGGAAACGGAAAGGCTCCACAGTCTTCATTGTCCTGCACTGGGCCTCATCAGGTTTTGTTGTTCTGAGGAATAAATGTGCCCCTTGTCTTTGGGTGGGGCCCCTTGCAGCTTCCCAGCTAGGTCAACCTCTCCACAGTGGCCAGCACGGAAGCCCTTCCTGCGCCTGCGCTTTTTTCCCTAAAGGCGCACAGTTAAGGTTTCTGAAATAGAGAAGGATGGCCTTGTATCATCTGTGAAAGGAGAGACACTAGCCACTTCTTCCCTCTCTCCCTGTGTCAGAATTGTTCCTGATTGCTAGGGGCTTTTACTAAGCATTTCAACTGGGTTAATTACACGTGTATTCCCAGCCCAGCCCTCAGGCAGAGGGAGTGGTAAGTCAGATTACTTGAGCAGTCTATTCAAATAAACAGGGTAAAAGTTGAGTGGTCCTCCCAGCTAATCAGCACGCGAAAGGAAACATCTGCCTGGCTTAATTGCTATTTTATTGGTTAGGCTTTCCTTCCCTCTTCCTCACTCCTTTCTCCTCTGCTCCTACAGGACTGAGTTGTTTTAAGTGGTGTGTAAGCAACAGTAGAGTATCAGGCATTTTCCCCTTTAACCTCTGCTATTTCAGCATAAGGAGGTGGTAGGTGAGGCTGGAAGGCTGGTGGGGCGTGGGGAGAGGCTGGCCTGGAGGCAGCAGGACAGGGTGATGGGAAGTGATACTTGTGGTCACTTCCTGATCCTGTTGCTGACTTGGAGGCTGGTGGTGAGTCATTTCTCCTCACTTCACCTCCTTGGGCCTCCACTGCTTCAGTGGAGCTCAGCTTTCCTCAAGATGGGCGAGGTTGGAGTATGAGTGTGCAGAGGAAAGGCATTCCCTCTGTGGCTTCTTCCAGTGGTTGAGGTCACTGGATGACAGACTCTGGGAATGGTAAATTCAACGCCAGAAAAGTGCCCCTGAGGCCCTCGGTTTTGCAGAGCATCTGAGTCTCTAAGGAGGACCTGCCCATTATCTGCTACTCTATGGTGTGAAGACAGCCAACCTATTGTACGCTAAAGGCGTCATGTTTGAATGGAATATGGATGCAAGGAGCTAAGCAAAAAATCATGTGGAATCGTAGTGGCAAAGGCCTTTCATTTTATGGAAGAAAAAACTGAAAGATGCAAAGAGATTAACCAGGGTGGCCAAGGTTAGAGCAGGTGGTAGAAGAGCTGGGAATAAAATGAGACTCCTATGATTGCCGATTTAGGTTTCCTTCCACTCCATTCTCTAATCTACTCCATTCTCTACTACTGGCTATAAAAATTCATGACCACTTATGATGGAAGGCACATCTATGTTATATTCCATAATAGAAAAAATTATGGGCAGAGAATTCCTTATTAGAAAAAATGGCAAACCATAACAGAAAAATGAAATGTCTGATAAACATGTTTTTAAAAATGTTCAGGCTCACTAGAATCAAAGAACTGCAGATTGCAAGAGATACCACATCAAGTTGTCAAGACGAAAAAAAAAAAAGCGAAATAAGCATTCTTACATGCCTCTGGCAGTATTTTTAATTGGCACAGTTTTTCTCAACGGAATTTAATGCTACAAATGAGTACTCTTTGACCCACCACTGTTACTTCTAGAAGAAAATAATGAAAAATGTGTGCATAGATTATGTATAAAGTAATTTAACACAGCATTTTTAATCACAAAACTTTGAAAGCAAAGTAAATATCTAAAAATAGGAGTGACATCAGTCTAATGTAAATTTCCAAACAGTGTTTATAATGCAATCCCAACTTTGTAAAAATAATAATGAAAGAGGGAAAATTAAAAAAAATATTTTACCACTGTCTAGAGTGATGATTTTTTTAGTGGTAGGAATTAAGGGTTATTTTGTTTTCTCTTTTGATGGTTTTTCCACTTTCATTGTTATAATATAAATATATTACTTTTGTAATCAGAAAAAAGTATTTTCAAGGTAAAGATGTATGTGTCTTGGAAAATAAGTAAGATTTATATTTTGTTGATTTTGTTTCTGAATAAAAGGGCACATCCCTTCTTGCCTGGGTATTGAGCTATGCCAGGACAGTATTATAACTCTGTTAGAAAGATGCTCATACCTGAATTTTTACAGTAAAGAATTAGAAGGACCTGGCAGGAGATACAATAAGGGCTTCCCTTCTCAATTCCACCATGAAGCCGATCAGTTTTATCCCCTGCTCTCTTGGGCTTGGCATATAATATTCTGTTTAGAAGCCATGACTCTTTCCTTCCTGCTTCCTCATTCTTCTCTATTTCAACTGTTCTATGTGGTTAGATGCCAGCCCTGGGTGGCAGCAGCACAGAATCTTGAGAACTACCACTGCTCAGGATTAACCAGTTGAAGACCCCTTAATAGATATTATCAGAATCAGGTACTGTTAGCTCAACTTGCAAGCTGTCATTATTGAAGAACCACTCCCTTGAGAGTTTGGGGTAGAAATAAAGCCAGTGAGAGGTACAATTCCTTCCTGTTTGGACTTATTTAGTTAGGGACTTTGAAGTCCTTGAATGTTGATACACTTTTTCCTATCTCATCCTATTATGCATCTGTCCTTTGTAATCCTCTGGCATGTTTGCCTACAAGTATCTGAGAAAGCATGCTCCACCTAACAACTGTTGCTAGGTAGGATGTGGCTTTCAGGCCTGCTCTTTGGGGACCAATTGAAAAAATCAAAGGCTATAACCCATTTTCCCTCTACACGATTGCCTTTGCTGGGCTACAGAAAGGGCACATTTCATTTTATTAAAACTCTTTGAGTAATCTGACCGTAATTGGGTCTGAACCGAGTGGTTATCTGATTTGCTGGGTTAAATAATGGGCCTTAATTGAGTCTGTGTTATTTGTAGAGCCAGGGCTGCCCTTGCCTTTGTTGCCCCCTCCCCCCCCTTCTGTTTCCCAATTAACCTTCATTCCTCTTTCCTTGCAGAGTAAAGAAGTCGGCCAGCAGCTCCAAGATGATTTGATGAAGGTCCTGAACGAGCTCTATTCGGTAAATCAGATGGGTTGCTGGGCTCTTTAACAAGCAGAGGGAAGCAGCATTTGGCAGCTGGCAGCCATAGTCACGTCAGCAGCACTGAACTGAGGTTGAGGACAGTGCATGCTCCCTATTGGGGGTGACCCCACCCATCTCTTTATTCACACTCTTATTTTCAAAACTGAATGAGCCAAAAAAAAAAAAAAAAAAAAAAAAAACTTCCTCAGAATAAGATCCTTCCTCAGCTGTGCAAGTTCACCCTGGCTTCATTTGAGGCATCACCTCAAGACAACAGTTAAGACCTAGGTCACCAACACATCTGACACCATTAGCAGCAGCAACCAGGGACCCCAAATTTAATGGCAAGGAACACAGCCTGTATTGCACCATTAACATTTGCCTCTTGGAAAGCATTTATCGTCCAAGTTTTACATCAGACCTTGGATTGATCTTGATTTGAGATTAGAGCAAATGCTGTAGAGGGAAGTATAGACTCCTAAATGTCCCAACCTAAGGGTCCTGTTCAGACAGGCCGAGCCCACAGTGAAGACACAGGCTGTGGGCCTGGAGGAGAGAGCACAAGCTGTTCTGAGAAACCTGGCACTTCAGTGGCTGATGGGTGCTTCTTCGTGCTCTGAGATGTGGTTGTGGTCTTTTTCTCCCCCGGCCACTTTTTTTTTTTTTTTTTTTTTTTTGTGGTACCGGGGATTGAACTCAGGGGCACTCGACCACTGGGTCACATCCCCAGACCTTTTTTGTATTTTATTTAGAGACAGGGTCTCACTGAGTTGCTAAGTGCCTCGCCGTTGCTGAGGCTGGCTTTGAACTCGCGATCCTCCTGCCTCAGCCTCCCAAAGTGCTGGGATTACAGGCGTGCGCCACCGCGCCCGGCTTCCCCCGGCCACTTTTGTTAGTTATAATGAACATACACACACACACACACACACACACACACACGTGCATCAAGGAAACTCCTGATCCTTTCAAGGCTCCCTTCTCCAGCTCTGCTATATCAGCCCCGTGTGTCATTTTCCAGGGTTGTCCCATCCGATTTAGAGGTAAAATTGATTTTCTGTGTTCATTTGTTTATTCCCTCCCTCCCCCCTTCCCTTCCTTCTTTCCTTCCTTTCTCCCTTCCTTCCTCCTTGCTTATTTTCCTCCTTTTCTCCCTCCCTATCTTCCTACCTTTCTTTAATTCACAGGAAAGCAGGCAGCAGCAACATACGTAACAGGCATTTGGGGTCAGAGAATTCCATGTTCTTGGTCCAGAGCCTAGGTGTGTCTGTTTTGTCATGGCAACTGCTAAGCAAGTAAATAGTGTAGTGTGGTCATCTGACTTGTCTGCAGCAAAGCTTGGTTGATTGTGAATTTCTATTCTGTGACTCTTCTGCTGTGAAGACAACCAAGTAGATAGATGGTACTCTTTGGTTCAGCTCCCGAGTTTTCATTCCTCTCAAATGCAGTTAATGTCTTTTAAAAATAGAAGCACACGGATGGGAACCATTTTCAGATTGGAAGAGTTTCCTGAATTTGGTCTTTTCAATGCTTCTGCTCTTTATTTTTAGAGCATTTCTAGGCACAGCAAGAGCTATTATTCCTTTCTTCTGGCAGAGAATTCGCTAAGATGGAAAATGACACATGTCATTATAGGAATTCTTTTATTTTCCCATAAGCATCTTTGACCTCTGCTATTTGCAGCTGTTTCTAGGGAGAAGCTAGTTGGATACCAGAAAACCCCAGGCCCACTCAAATCTAGTGTGCTCCTTCAGCCATGGGACTTAAGACAGCAAAGGAGGAATAGTGTCTGAGTATCTGTTAGCTTTTACCCAGAGTCCTAGGTCTCTTCATAAGCTATGACTTAAAAAGTAAGCAAAAGGGTATAAGTAATGCCAGAGTAAAGAAGAAAATCCTGGAACTTGCTGCTCTGGTCTGAGGGCCAAGTTTGTACCTCCAACTATAATCCTTAGGCCATCCCATAATGGCTAGTAAGCAGTCTATGCAGAGCATAGAATATTCCCACTGGTATTCAAACTGAGAATTGGCTGAGTATGGTGTCTCCTGTTGTTAGGTGCACTGGTACACAGTCTTATAGTCTAAGATCTAAGTAAAAGTTTGATATATTCCTCAAAGAGGTGATGGGAAAAGAAGAAAAGAGTAGAGGACACCAGAAAGTTCCAGAGAAAGGAGAACATTATGATGCAGTGATTCCCATGCAGGGTAACTCCCCAACCACCAAAAGGACTTTGGGCAGTGTCTACAGGCATTTTTAGTTATCAGAACTGGAGGGGTGTTACTCGTATCCAGTAAGTAGAGGCCAAGGGTGCTGCTAATATCCTACTATGTCCACGATTGTCCCTCACAACAAAGAATTATCTCACTCACAATGTCAATAGTGCTAAGTTTGAGAAATCTGTGTCTGGTGACCAGAGTCTCATGAATTAGGTAACCTAGATTCTTGACTCCTTGCTGTATGAACGTGGGATACCCTAATGTTTAAGACCCTGTGTCAGGTATCTCCATATCCTGGGGGATGGGATAATTGGGGGATTTATACTTCCAGAAATATCAGACGATAGTGAAGGATCAAATTAATTCACAAATTCTGTCTGTAGACCATTAAAGAGTTCAAAGAATAGAACTAAGAGTTTTTTCTTCTATAGAGGTGACATTAGCTTTTGACTGGTTTGAATAAAGGCACATGGGATTGGGATGTGGAACCCTTCAGCCTAGGACTAAAAAGTTTCCTGGGACATGAGACTTTCAGTGCTGAAACTGGGAAAGTCCTGAGTAAAACAGGATGATTCGTCACCTTGCGTGGAATAGTGGTTTCATCAAGTCGGAAGCTGGGACTACTGTATGTTGGCTTAGGGAAGCTGCTTGCTGTGGACACTCTCTTTCAGAGGAGTTAGGAAGAGAGTAAGGAAGAATTTCTTGTAAGGAACTTTCCCTCTGTTTGCTCTGTAGCAAATTAAGAGAGGGTCTCTTTTTTAGTGACTCTTTAGGCAATAGAAGTTATTTGTGGGCACTGAAGAAAGGAACTCAAGGATGTAAGAGACCAGCCATATTTACCAGTGCTCTTCTTACTTCACATTTGCCCCTAATGTCCTTGAATAATTCTTTTTTGGGAACCAATTACCCACAGGTTGGCAATTTAAGTACTTTTGAACCTTGATGAACCAAAGGACAGAGCCCAGGTGTTTCCAAATAAAGATGCCTTTGGATGAGAGGCTCAGAATCCCACCATAAGTGGCCAGCTGCCCCTCTGCACCTTCCTCTTTTCTGCATGAAGGGCTTTGATTTCCCTGACTTGTCATTCTGTGCCAGGGCCACTTCCACAGCTGCTATTCAGAGAACAATCCCAGTGAACATTCTTCTGCACGTGTCCCCCATCATGAGCTGGCTAGCTTGGAAGCCATGGGATAAGTGGTTTTCATTTTCTGACTGATACTCTAGGAATGCCTTTGAACTCAGAGCATGCTGCTTCCTAAAGAACTCTGGGATTGTCTGCCTCAGTTGCATTCAGAGACTGTCTGGAAAAGCCCAGAAAGCCCTACAGGAAGGAGGGTTTGTAGACATGCAGAAGCCACATGGATTGGCTGAATATGAAAAGTCAAGGAAACCCTGGACTCCTGGACTTGAGAGAGAAGAGGAGGTTGGGACACTCTGGAGCTGTTGTCACCTGGAGGTTTTATGCTGCAGTATATGTCCCCTTGACTTGTGTAGCAGCTGTCTGCTGCAGAGCTACTTCAGCCTGGTGTTCAGCACCTGTTCCTCTGAAACAGTGACAGCTAATAGTCCTCCAACTCTGCTTATCTGTCTGATCCTGGCACTAGGCGGTGGGAATACAGAGACAAATAAGAGATGTCCCTAAACTCAAGACATTTAGTTTTGATAGGGGGAGACAGAAAAGTAAGACAGCAAGTAAAAAAATGAGGTAAGAACTCTTACAATCTGCGTGGGAGAGGGGCATGAATTAGGCTCCTTAGAAAGGCATTTGAGTTGAATCTTAATTGCTGAGAACTCTTAGTCTTCTCTATATGTTCCCATTTTTTTCCCCTTTTTCCCATCCAGGGAAAACAATCCCATCCATTGTTTCATGATGCAATATCTTTACATTTCTTATTCATCTTTTGAGTCTATTGCTGATAGACTATTTTCAAAGTTTTCTTCTGTCTGTATACTATTTCTTCTAAATTGCTTCTTCAACTCTGGGTATTTTATATTAAAGATTTTCCTTAAATGTCTGGTAATCCTTAGCTGGCTGCTCATATTTTAAAGTGAGGCACTGAAAAAGTCCTGTGTTGACCATGGCCTTCACTGTAGGGTGATCCAACTGGGCCTTGTCTTTGGGGAAGGCCCAGCATCAGTATTTTTTTTTTCATTTTTTTATCTTTTATCTTGGATAGTAAGATTACTGAGAGATGGCTTTTTTGATCTCCCACTTATGTCTGGGGACTGAATTGAAAGAGGTCTGGGCCATCTCAACATTCAGTACAGAAGTTGCCATTGATCCTCCTGTTTTAAGTTCAGTACTCCTATCCTCAGATGAGCCTGGTATTCCCAAGTCTGTGGACATTTTTAAGAAATTAAGCCTCAGTCACCCATTGTGATTAGGGAGGAGAGTTGGGGATCTGACTTTCTCAGGATAAAAACATTTTTTTGTTTTTAGCTCCACCTTCATCCCACTGCCACCTGTTTATCTTGGGGCTTCTGTGACATGTCTGTTGCTTCTTGGCTCTCCCTACTATTTTTTTTTTTTTTTTTTTTTTTTTTTTTTTTTTTTTTGGTACTGGGGATTGAACTCAGGGGCACTTGACCACTGGGCCACATCCCCAGCCCTTTTTTGTATTTTATTAGAGACAGGGTCTCACTGAGTTGCTAAGTGCCTCGCAATTGCTGAGGCTGGCTTTGAACTCGTGATCCTCCTGCCTCAGCCTCCCAAAGTGCTGGGATTACAGGCGTGCGCCACCGCGCCCGGCTTCTCCCTACTATTGATTTAGGATTCAGTAGGTTAGTTACTACTTGCTTATCTGCTTGTCAGAGTCTGATTCTTTCTTTTTGTTTTCCTCAATTTACACCTATAAAATTAGTAATAGCCAGGCATGGTAGCACATTCCTATAATCCCAGCAACTCTGGAGGCTGAAACTGGAAGATTGCAAGTTGGAGGCTAGCCTATGCAACTTAGCAAGACTCTGTCACAAAACAAAAAAAATAAAAAAGGACTGTGGAAGTAACTCAGTGATAGAGCACCCCTGAATTCAATCCCTAGTACCAAGAAAAAAAAGTAATAATAAAAGCTCTTTTCTGTCCTTTTAGTGTAAGGCAGCAAAGCTAAATGCATGAATTTAGTACTTAGTTTTTCAAAGTAAAGTGAATGTTCTTTGAAGAACTGAGAATTTAGATTTCTGAATTTCTCCTCTAGTTTATTTGCTCACTATATATGTTTCTCTAAGTCTTGCCTTGATTTTCCTAGTTCCCCAATTGTTTAGAATTACTTTTTGTTATTATTATTATTATTATTATTATTATTATTATTATTTTTGGTACTGGGGGTTGAACTCAGGGGCACTTGACCACTGGGCCACATCCCCATCCCTTTTTTGTATTTTATTAGAGACAGGGTCTCACTGAGTTGCTAAGTGCCTCGCCCATTGCTGAGGCTGGCTTTGAACTCGCGATCCTCCTGCCTCAGCCTCCCAAGTGCTGGGATTACAGGCATGTGCCACTGCGCCCGGCTTAGAATTACTTATTTAAGCTTCAGCCTCTGGGTGCTTCAGTTTTCCCTTGGGTTGGAGGACACTAGTAACATTTCTTCCACATTTCCACAGCGTAGTGATTTATCGTCATTAAGTCATTTGGGCAGCCACTTGATGGTAAAGCTACCACGTGTACATGACCTATTTTCCTTAGGAAGTTTTAGTTTCTTGGAGTAGATAATATTTTACTCTCTCTTTTGGTGGGGAGGGGCACTGGGGATTAGACCAGGGATGCTCTGCCATCCAATGCTTTGTTTTGAGATAGGGTCTCCCTAAGTTGCCAAGGCTGGCCTTGATCTTGTAATCCTCCTGCCTTTACCTCATGGGTATTTAGGGTTCCAGTCTTGTGCCACCGTGCTTAGACTTTTTTAATCTTTTAATGAGAGAGTTTTTTAAGTACTTTTGGGGGAAGGAACAATATAAATTATTGATTGTTATTACCTCATCTGTTTGTTGTTGGCACTATTCTTTAAGCTCCTTTGTCTCTCATGTTCATTCATAATATTTCCTCTTTCATCATAAAATGGAAAATCACATTCTTAAAAACCATTCACTTTCACTACTTATTTACTTGAGTATTTGAATGCCTTTGTCAGAATCAGGTGAAAAAAAAAAAGAGAGAGAGAGAGAGAAAGGAGCTCCCATCCACACATCTTCAGCCAGTAGAACAGATGGCCTCTTTCCCACTTCTTAGTCAACCTGCAAAACTGGGATCTGTTTGAATTACTTAGAAAAGCTTTTTAATGCCCTTAGTTGTTAATATTGCTTCTCCTATGTAGAGAATATGCAAAGTATAAGCAGAGTGGATCTTATGGGAAATGGTGTCAGGTTTAGAATAAGCTGATTTAAAGTATTCTGCATCCAAAATGAGACAGAGTTTAGATTCTAATGTACTTTGATTTTGTCAATAACTCAGTGTTCTTTATTCCTTCCTCCCCCTCCAAATGATCCTAAGGGATTAGAATATTCACAGAGCCCCTCTAGCCCACATTTTCTCAACCTTTGCACCACAGACATTTTGGACCAGATAATTTTTTGTTGTAAGGGGCTAGCTTGTGTATAGGATGTACAGCAGCATTCCCATTAGCAATCCCCAAGGTGGCACAAGCAAAAATATTTCCAGACATTGCCAAATGTCCTCTGGGCGAGACACTGCTCTAATTCAAGTTCCTAAATGAAACCAATTTTGCTTTTCAAGTCTCCCTTGAATTGACTTAACCTTTCCTCCCAACTAATTCAGCTCCAGTCCTATGCAGTGATTTAGTGGTGAAAAATGTGGACTTTGAATTTTGATAGACCTAAATTTGAATCCTGACTGCCACTTACTAGTTGTGTGACTTTGAGTGCCATAGTTAATCTCTTTAGCCCCATTTCCTCCTCCTTAGGAGTGGAAATAATAACATGTCTTTCACAGAGTTGTTGTGAGGATTCACTGAGGTGGCATATAGAGGACCCCTGCCGCACAGCATGCACTAAGTGGTAGAGATTAATGTAAATATTAATACTGTACCCTCGCTGTCCCCTGTGAGTGGTCAGTCCGGTGCACATGCATGTGTGTGCACGTGTACACACGCACGCGCACACACACACACACACACACACACACAGAGCTCCTACACTATTTCTCCCTTCCATAGCAGCAAAAATTCACTACTCTTGAACTTCAGGTTGTTAGATTTATGGTCAAGCTTTTTTAATTCCCTGGTGGAAGGTAGCAGCATCCTATGTGGTAATAGAAAGCTCCAGCAGAGCAGGGCATCATGTGGCTGGAAGTTTTGGGAGGACTGGAAACAAGGTCAAGTTCCAGGCTTTCTGGTCTCATTGCTAAGAAATGGGATTGAATCCCTAGACAGTTGCTTTGATGGAACATTTGAAAATGGCGTCCCTCTTTTTCTATTAACTTCTTGTAGTAACTCTAGTTATACTTAATAGGGATTTTATTCCTTCCCTGACTCTTGCCTGAATCATGCAGGTTTCTCATAGTTGGTGTCTAGATTGTAGAACTGCTACACAGATGAAATGAGCAAATGTGTGTGTGACATTTGCACAAAGCCAGAAATATGCTATGTGCTCAGTGTGTGAGAACTGCCGTGGTTGTTGCCCTAGTGCTGTGAGGAAGGTGTATAATGTAGTTGAAGCAGGCCAGTTGGGAGAGCTTGGAGGCTTTTCTTCTACCCTGTTTTATAGCTGAAAGGTACAAAAAGCATAGGCTACTTCACAGGCCATGCAGCCCTCTTTGGGGCACCTAATCAACCCAGGAAGGCTTTGCACTTGGGGTCTGAGAGAGGTGGTGTTTCCTGTCTAGTGGGTAATTGTGAGGTGAGCAAGCCATAGGAAATCCCTGGGCCCATATGAGAGTGACGATTACAAATGATAATAAATAGAATTGAATAATATATGAAGAAGAGACCTGAAGTCCTTTCAATAAGATGATACCTTGGCTCAGTTCTGCTTTCCTGTGCTTTGGAACTATCTTTACTGTCTGCTGAACCAAACACTTCTGGATTTTTCTCTTGGGAGGATGAGGATGTTGCTTCTTGGAGAAGAGGTCTGGCTGAGTCTTTTTTTTAAAAAAAAAAAATGTAATATTTAAATATTTTTTTTAGTTGTAGGTGGACACAATACCTTTATTTTATTCTTATGTGGTGCTGAGGATGGAACCCAGTGCCTCATGTGTGCCAGGCAAGTGCTCTACCACTGAGCCACAGCCCCTGGCTGAGTCTTTTAGTCTGGAAAGCAGAGAGTTGACCCCATTGGCTTGACCTCTGGGTGGGGGTGGGGGATGTCTTTCAGGTCATGAAGACATATCACATGTACAATGCCGACAGCATCAGTGCTCAGAGCAAACTAAAGGAGGCCGAGAAGCAAGAGGAGAAGCAAATCGGTAAATCTGTGAAGCAGGAGGACCGGCAGACCCCACGCTCCCCTGACTCCACAGCCAATGTCCGCATTGAAGAGAAACATGTCCGGAGGAGCTCGGTGAAGAAGATTGAGAAGATGAAAGAGAAGGTATGTATACTCTAGCGGCTTACAGGCAGGGAAGAATGTTCTGGAAGGCAGGACTGATAGAAATTTCCCAGTAGGGAAAGAAGAGCAGAACAAGGAACTTCTGTGTTTCTTTACCAAAAGAGTCCTTTCTCTGTCCTGGCAGGAATCCTAGGTATTGAAGGATACTTGTCAACTCCAAGTTTTCAACCTCCAGCATATGGACAAGAAACAGTAGTCACCTTTCCCAACCCATTTTCTAAACTAAGCAATGTATCTTGCTGCTTCGGGAAGTGGGGAGAGACTTAGGACCTTGGGTTCAGCATTAGGCATTAGGTGTTCAGAGGCTGGGGTGACACCTCCTCCAGGTTGGCAGTGCAAGGATGGAGAATGATATTTGAAGATAGACTCAAAGTGGGGCACGTGTTTAAAGTAGGGAGTCTCATTAACCTTTGCTGAATTGATCTACATTATGCCCTTGAATCTCATTAATCAGAATTAGAACCCAATTTAAAGGAGATGCGCACAGGGAGTAGCAGCACAGTTGTTGGTTCTTGAATGTACTGTACTTTCATCTCCTGGAGAACAGTCTCCCCTTTAAAAAAACCAAAAAGTAAAATTTAACTTCTGTTTCCTTTTCAGCGCCAAGCCAAGTACACGGAGAATAAGTTGAAGGCCATTAAAGCCCGGAATGAATACTTACTGGCTTTGGAGGCAACCAATGCATCTGTCTTCAAGTACTACATCCACGACCTATCTGACCTTATTGATGTAAGTGCTTAAAGCTGGGGGGCCTATGGGCTCCTCTACACTGGCTTCAGAATCCTTGTCACACATTCCCCAATTCTGTTGTTCAGACATCTGGGGCATTTTGAGACAATTACAAAAAAGATGGTAGTCATGATCCGTTAGGAGATGGCCATGTTCCAAGTTCTGGGTGATGCACTTTGTTTCATTCACTTCTCACTACAGTCCTTGGAAGAAGATATTATTATCTATAATTTTATTAATTAACATTCAGAGAGTTTAGGTGACTTACCCAGAGCTAGTAAGTGACAGAAGTAACCTGGGTGCAGGGATGCCTGTAATCCCAGAAATTCAGGGGGCTAAGGCAGGAAGATCACAAGTCCAAGGCCAGCCTCAGCCACTTAATGAGATTCTAAGCAACTCAGTGAGATCCTGTCTCAAAATAAAAACGGCTCAGGATGTAACACAGTGGTAAAACACCCCTGGGTTCGATCCCAAGTACCAAAAAAGAGAAAAGAAAGAAAAATGACAGAGGCAAAATTTGCACCTAGATCTTTTTACTAATTCCAGGTTCATGACCACAGTGCTCTTTTGGCTGCTAGGAAATAGTCGGCAACTTGTATGGAGAAGTGATGACAAGAGCTAGGGTTAGAATGCCATACTTTACATTTATGTAGTACTTAATGTTTGTATTTCTGGTATTACCTCATTTGATTATCACATCACCCTATGGATAAGTAATGCTGTCTCCAATTTATAGTTGAGGAAGCTAGTGGTCCAGAGGGTTAAGAGACTTACCTACCCAAGGTTACAGGTTTGCAGTGTACTACAAATTATGTTCCTGTTAGGAATGTATCCAGATGCCACTGACATCTGGACCATTCTTTTCGAGATGTGGCACACAGATGATCGAGAGAAGTAGGTTAGTAGACACATGTGTTTTGCGTGAAGCAGGCATATCCTTTTGTCTTTGGCCTTATGGGTCAGCCTTGATCTTGATCCTCCTATTGTTGTCCTCAGACCTTATAGTTGAGTCTTATAGTTTCTAACTTTCGTCTGGCCCAATTCTGAGCCAGTCCTAGATAAAGCTACATTAGTGTACTTTTCTTACCTCTCCCTCTGGTCATCAGAGTGAAGCACTGGAAGCAACTGATGGAACATCAGCCTCCTGGTCTCTAGGGCTTCAGGTGTATCCCTGTGTCCTGTTTGAGGCCTGGCATTTGCTTTGGGCTCTCAGCAACAGCAACTGGGCCTTGCAAGCCTTGGGCCAGACTGCAAATGCTTGCCGCCTCAGTTTCTCCACAAGCAAACAACCTGTCATACTGCACAACATCATATGGGGGTCTGATATTCATTGGTCTCTAAATAGCTGGTTCATCTTGGCCTGTCACTGAACTGTTCTGGAACTCTGCTGTGTTTCCCACCGTTCCAACCCCAGCAAACTGAAGAGCTAGACTAGACCATTGGTACTTAAATCTGGCCGGCATCAGAGCTGCTTGGGGGACTTTTCCAAAACACAGATTCCTATTTCCCTCTGGCCAGGGAGTTTTGATTTGGTAGGTTTGGGGCTGTTAATACCCTGTATGTCATTGCTTCCCTGGGTAAGTGGAGCCTTGGTTTCTGTTCAGGCACCTCTTTGTTCTCTCTGCTTGTTGATGCTAATCTGAACACTGTCCTTCAATAGAGGTCAAAGCCCTAAACAAGAGCCTCTTCTCCTCAGGGCAGCAACTCTTCACTATTGGGAAGAGGCCTGTTCTTGGCCTGAGAAAGAGAATCAGTTCTTTCTTATGCTCAATTTCTGCTATTTATCTTGCATTTAGTTAAAATTAAAAAAAAAAAAAAAAAAAAAAAAAAAAAGACTGTGCAGAATGCCACACCTCTTCTACTGGTTTGCTGTCTTCCCTTTCTGTTGCCCCTGGGGTCACTGTCCTACCACTTTCACCAAAATACTGACCTCAGGGGAAGACAAGGGCTACTTCTGTCTCAGTCACAACCTTTTTCATTAGATGTGAGCAGGTGTTTTAAAATCAGTATAAAAAGCAAGCTCTTTGGGGCCTTACTTTCATCATTTTTTTAGAGGCCTGTTAAGAACCTAACTTTACAGGATATGGTATGAACTACCATTGAAAAAGAACACAGCCAGCTTCCTCAGTACTCCACAGGGCATGGGTCTAGGTGACTATGAACAAGTCTAGGGTGGCAGCATTCCAGGCCACAAAGATAGTAAATTTGCTCTTTTTCTTTGCTGTCGTATTATAGTAGTATCCAGTTTGTTTATTGTTTGGGGTTTGTTTTTTGTAGGCTGAGGACAGATTAGTTACTCTTTTTAGGAAAATCTGATAAGTTTATTCTACTCCATAAATGTTCAGTAAATATTTATTTGAGTGAGGCTATGTGCCTAGCACCAGGGATACAAATGAATATAATAGTTTTGCCTGAGAGATATTTATAGACTCTAGGTGTCTTACACCTTGGTGAAGGAGCCCTAATTAGGAAGGGCTGTTGCAGCTAGCTGGAAGCCATAAGTTCCACCTGATATGTATGTGACGCACCTGTAGGCACCCGCAAACCTGAAGGTATATAACCGGGTGAAAGCGGTCCGAGTTAGGAGAACGAATTCATTCGGTCCGTCGGGCAGTCACTCGGTCGGTCAGAATCAGAGCGGCCAGAACGTAGGCAGAGCGGTTACAGAAGAGAAACCAGATAGAAGACAGAAGAGAAATGACTGGTCAGAGTTAGGCCGAGGCTCCTGAGGAAGACAGAAGACAGAAGAGAGAAGAAAGAAGTTCTAATCTTTCTCTAAGCTAAGCTCTATCTTTCTTTACTCTACTCTAGAGCTCTTTCTATCTTTCTTTCTAAGACAAGACAAGAAGATCTTTCTTTCCCTCTCTAAGCTCTAAGAAAGTAGAAGTAAAAGTAGCAAAAGCTATACTCTGCCTCCGAGAGTTTTTCCTCCCGGTTTTCGGTAGCAGGCAGCATACACCTTGGGTCATAATCCATTAAGGGTTCCGTGAGTTCACTTTCATGTGTCTGACCTGTTTTTTGAAATGAATAGACTAGAGTCAGGATAAAAATGTCAGGGTGCATCACACTAGTGAGGCTAGGTTGTATTTTGTGAAACTTTTATGTTAGGTGTGTATATGCATGCTTGTGTGCCCCCGGGTATTTTGTATGTATGTGGGTGACAATGTAAAATATATTTCTTATTGTGAATTGAGGATCAAAATTTTGAGAGCCACTGTCCTAAGATCTAGGAGGGCAGGGACCAGGACTTACTTTACCTTAATAGCCCCTAGTGCTTAATATGTAGGTGAACATGGGTATGTTCATTGAAGAAAGAATAGAATAGAAAAAAGAGGAAGAAGATGATCCCCTAAGCCAAGATTTGCTTCACTTTTTGTGCCTTTAATACTCATTTAGTGTGTAATTTACATATGATGACTGAATTTGAGTGTTAGTTTCAAGAGTTTTGACAAATTTGTATATTCTTATAATCTACATCTCTATCAAGATCTAGAATAAATTCCTTGATGAAAGATATACTCCTGTCACCTCAGAAAGTTCCTCTTGTCTCTTCTCAATCTTCCACCCTATAGCAACCACTATTGTAATTTTATTCATCATAAGTTAGTGTTGCCTATTGTAGAATTTCATGAAGATAGTCATATACAGCATATAATTTTTTGTATCTGGCTTCTTCTGCCCAGCATGTTTTTGAGCTCTATCCATATTGTTTGCATGTATCAGGAGTTTCTTCCTTTTTCTTGCTGACCTATGCAATAAAAAGGGCCCAAAGTGTGCTTTGGCAACAAACCAACAGAGCAGGAGTGAGCGAGGAACCTGGGTGTGTTGGCATCTTGATCTTGACAGTATCCAGAACTTGCTTGAAGACAGGGGATGATTCTTATTCCAGTCCATTACCATCTGTGTTATATATACTGTTGCCTTCTTTCTAGGGGTTTGAAGCTCAATGTGTATTTAAGGCAAAGAGAAGTGAAAAGAAGTTATTTTAGTCAATGCCATTACACTAACACAAGGACTAGCCTCCAACTTCTTTTTATAGTACAATGTAAGATTTAAACTCAGTCTAGAGGAGTCCATGTGAGACATCTGACACACACCAGGAAAACCTTGACTTTAGGCCAAAAAGACAATCTGAGCTCACTCGATAGCATCTAAGAACTATAGGCTCATTGAATGTCATTTGCCTCCCTTGTACTTCTGTGGTTCTCTCAGCGGCAGATGGGTGAATGAAGAACAGGACATTGTCCTCACACTTAGCCTGAATGTTGTGAGGACCAGGCACCTGGACAGAGGGTCCATGACACGATGTACACCCAAGTTGGACATGAAGGAACTTGGCTTTCTTAGTAGGAAATTTTATCAAGGGCAGTGACTGTTTTCCTCTCTATGAACTTTTTATTTACTAGGTCCTTTCCAGAGTCTTTGAGAATATTAACTGGTAAAGGGTTAATAAGCTATTGACTCCAGTTATTACACATCTGGGTGGGCTGTCATTAAATTCTTATAAAAATTTGATTTCCCCTGAGAGGGTTTTCATCAAACATTTATATAACCCAGAAATGGCCAGGGGAGCCCAGTGTGGCCACAGAACTCATCAGAAGCCATGGAAAACATGCTTTTTCCCCAGTGTGAACAAAATAACGCGCTGCCTCTACTCACTGGGATTCTCTTGGGAATACAATGAGATATTCAAATCTCATTTAACTAACCTAACTTCTTTGCTAAAGGCTCAGTTTCTGGCTGTTGCCTCTGAAGGTATATAGATGGCCAAAGCTCTGGAAAACCTATTCCAAAAGGCTCAGGTTAGCTGGAGGTATGGAGGAGCCTGAGGGCACCTTTGTAAGTCAGACTCTCACAGGGTGGCCATATAAATAGAGGCAGTGCTGCAGCCTAGGAGGCTCCTGCTTCTCTCAGACCTTATTCAGTAAGCAAACAAAAGGCCACACCCACCCACTTAACTTGGGTCAGTATTCAGACTGTTTCCCAAGAGGCAAGAATTTGTTCTTGTGGTATCAGTTGGACTGATAACTAAGCTTTATCAAATGCCTACTGTGAACAAGGCCTACTGTGTGGGAGGGTATTAAGCAAGGGTAAGATACCGGCCAAGTCCTCAAGAAACTTACATTATGTTTGGGGTGATAGGAAATGACAAGACACAGAATATGGGCAAGTATTCTGTGTCATGTGAGGGCTCATCAGCAGAGTTCCAAGTGGAGACTGGGGCAGTGTTGGCCAGGGATGCAGGGTTGGATGGTTTCCCAGACTCTGGGAATTTGATTTGGATCTTGAAGAGAGGGTACAATTCCAGCAGGTGAGAGGAAAGGGAAACATCTCCGGAAGAGAAAATGCTAGGAGTTGCAGGGCAGAGGTCAGTGGATTTAAGGATACTGATAATTGGTGTTAAGAATCCACACAGTACCAGATACGTGTAAAGGTATTTGCCTGTTATCAGCCTCAAAACAATTGGTAAGGCTGACCTTATCCCCATTCAAGGCTCAGAGGGATTAAGTAGTTTGCTTATGGTCACACAGTTGGTTAGAGGCCTGTGCTTCTCCAGCACTATCTTAAACAGAGTGATGTCATTGGATTGGAGCAGAAGAGGCTGAAGGAGAAATAATGTCAGGTGGGCAGATTGCAGACATATTATAATTTGTTCTGTCTGTTTGACCTTTATTAAATTATTTCACTTGTCTACCTCAGCTTCCTCATCTGGAAAACTAAGAAAATACCGATCTCATGGGGGGTAATTATGAAGATTTAAATGTAGAATGTACACAATGTACCTGGTCCATTGTCTGGCATGTAGTAAACACACCCAGTGAAGAGAAGCATTTCTTTACATTTCCAAACTAAGGAAGGTAGATTTTTTTCTTTAGAAAAAAATAAGTGCTTCTTCAGCAGGGGCATAAAAAATGTCACATTTTAGGACAGTGAAGCTGACAGCACTGGTATAAGATAAAGGTATTTTTAGGACAGAGACAGTGAGAATAAAGGGGGAAGGGGAGTTTCCAAAAATACATAAAGGTTTCTGAAGGGCACCCTGCCTCCCCCTAATTTTCCTTCCAACCCCCACCCTACGCTGTGGACAGTTACCTGTCACTAGACTTACAGGCATTGAGTTCATCATCAGTGGCTAGCGAGAGCTCCTCAGGAAGGTTTTAAGGCTCAAGGGCAGCCTGGCTAGTTCAGCAGCATCTCCCAGAGGAGGAAGGGCCCTGCACGTGCAGCCTCCCAATCAGCCGCTTTTGTCTAGCTTCCATTTGCTTCTCCCTCCCATCCAAATTTAATGTCTTTCCATCCTCCGGCTCCAGTTAAGCTGTGACTGCCATTATTCTGCTGAAGCCAGGCACCTGCCAGAGCCTGTTGGCACTGAACCCAGAGCCCAGCCCAACGGGTGCTCCATCGCTGAGCTTCTTGTCAGATGCCTGGAAGGAAGAAGCATGTCATGTGCTTTTTCTTCCCCAGTAGTAGCTGTTCCCAATGTGATCATGATGAGGGGGAAAGGCTGGGGGAAGAGTTAATTTGATGCTTGCTTATGCGATGAAATGACAGTCACACAGATGGCCTTCTCTATCCATGGATTCTTCTCTGACGTTTCTTCTCAGGTCTGGGCCTCAAAGCTGCTTAAGCAATAGAGAGGATAAAGGCTAGCCAAAGAATTTGGATCTCTGGGTCCTATTGGAGGGGTGGGGGATATTATCACAGAGTTTCAGAATGCTGTTGCTGAAAAGGGCCTTGGGGATTACCTTGTTTAATCCAAGGTTTTCAGACTTTTTCTCTAACAGAAGAATTCTGTCTTCAAACCAGACCGTACACAGAATCCCAATATATTAAAATAGAAAAATGAGCAACCGGGGCTGGGGCTGGGGCTCAGCGGTAGAGCGCTCATCTCGCATGTGTGAAACCCTGGGTTTGATCCTCAGCACCACATAAATAAAATAAAGGTATTGTGTCCACCTGCAACTAAAAAAAATATGTATTTTTTTAAAAAAGAAAAATGAGCAACCACGTGAGCACACCACGGGTTGTGCTTCCCCTTCTCACAGGCAGCCTGAGTGAGCCGACATAGAACTTGAGAGCTCCGGTCTACAGTTTCAAAACCACTGGCTTTGTCAAATCTGTTCATTTTCTGTCAAGGAAACAGGTTCAGGGATGGCAAGCAACTTTTCTAAGGTTGCTTGACTCTGCCTTCAGTGTTGGGTGTTTTTATACAGTTGCCTCTTTCATACCATTTCTGTTTGTATATTTTTGGCGTAGGAAATCAGAATCCATTATATGATATGAATATCCCCAGTAACACCTATGTTTGGAGCTATTTAGTTTTTGTTTTTGTTTTTGATACCCAGGATTGAACTTAGGGACACTTAACCACTGAGCCACATCGCAGCCCTTTTTTGTATTTTATTTAGAGACAGAGTCTCACTGAATTGCTTAGTACGTTGCTATTGCTGAGGCTGGCTTCGAACTCGTGATCCTCCTGCCTCAGCCTCCCAAGCAACCAGGATTACAGGCCTGTACCACTGCTCCCGGCAACCATTTAGTTTTATAAAGCTATTTCTGTAGGGCAGGAGCTTTAGTATAGAAAACCTACTCTGCAGCTCAGGGTTGTCCTAGAACATTGGAAGCTGGTGGGTTGACCCACAGAGTCAGCCTCCCATTCTCTTCTCCCACCTGGAGCCGAGGTTGTGTAAATTAGCTGCTATTGCAGCACTCTGGATTTTTTTTTTTTTAATATTTATTTATTTGCTTTAGTTGTATACAATGTGTTTATTTTTACATGGTGCTGAGGATCGAACCCAGGCCGCACACGTGCTAGGCGAGCGCTCTACCGCTGAGCCACATCCCCAGCCCCCAGCACTCTGGATTTTTGACCCCCGATTGCTAAAATGGTTTAGTGGTCTGGTGTGCTTGGTTATGTAGTGATTCAACCACAGCCATCCTCAGGGAGTGGCAGGCTATATTGTTGTTATTGAATTTTGTCATAATGGCAACCTCAGACAAACCTAGAAACAGAATTCTTTAACCCCTTTTTTTTTTGATACCAGGGATTGAACCCAGGATCACTTAACCACTGAGCCACATCCCCAGCCCTTTTATATTTCATTTGGAGACAGGGCTTGCTGAGTTGCTTAGGGCCTCAGGAAGTTGCTAAGGCTGACCTTGAACTCATGATCCTCCTGCCTCAGCCTCCAGAACTCCTGGGATTATGGGCATGCACCACTGTACCCAGAACAGAATTCTTTAACTCTTAGTCCTTCTCATGTTTATGGAGTAGCACTGAATTAAATAATTTCATTTGGTCCTTCTGGGTCCTCTTCCATCTAGCCACCTCAAAGTCCTGTAGGGTGTGTTTAATCATTGATCTGGGGGTCAAGAATTGAGAATTCTATCTCGTGCAGATCTTGGCATTCTGAATGTCAGCCTTCTTCCCTCTGCACAGCTAGTTACATGGATGTGCTCAGGTCTGCCTAGGACCAGCTGCCCTTTCTCTCAGACCTTGGGGCTGTCATGGTGTGCTCACATGCCTTCTCCTTCCACAGCAGTGTTGCGACCTAGGCTACCACGCTAGCCTGAACAGGGCCCTGCGCACCTTCCTCTCTGCTGAATTAAATCTGGAACAGTCGAAGCATGAGGGTCTGGATGCCATCGAGAATGCAGTAGAAAACCTGGATGCCACCAGTGACAAGCAGCGCCTCATGGAAATGTACAACAACGTCTTCTGCCCCCCTATGAAGTTTGAGTTCCAGCCCCACATGGGGGACATGGTGAGGCCCTCTTCCTATTCTCACATATCCCCAGGGACTTGAACATATTTGTGGGTGGCTTCACTACACAGAGGCCATGTTATTCCAGGGGGAGAGGGCTTCCTGCAGGGGGGTAAGGCACATTCGACTCATTCAGCACACAGCCACCGAGTGCCTGCAGCATGCTAGGCAGGCTGTTGGAGCCCTCAGGAAGCTTCTGTCTGGTGAGAGAGTTAGCTGAGGTTGGGACAGAGAAATATGCCCAGAGAGGGACATCCAAAGGGGACAGCTACTAGGCACAGTGGTATGTGCCTATAATTCCAGTCACCTGGGAGGCTGAAGCAGGACTTCTAGGCCAGTTTGAGTCCAGCCCAGTCAACATGATGACACCCTGTCATTTAAAAAAAAAAAAAAAAATTCAGAGGGAACAGCTGGTACATTCTAAAAACTACTCAGAGTTTGTATGTGAAAGGAAAGTGGGGGAAGGGGCCCTCCAAGTGGTGGGGCTGGAAGAAGTGAGAGCTGAGGTGGGGCCAGGCCCTAGAAACTTCTGTGGGGGAGGGGGAGGGAGGGCAGGCTAAGCATAGGAATGAAGTGGTCTTGTCATTTGGCAGAGTTCTGAAGGATCTATTCTCCTGGGTTCAGAAGATTGTAATGAAGGGTGCAGTTTTCCTTGGGTATTGAACAAAACAGCATGGGTGTTTCCAGAAAGGATAGGAGCTAAGAGGTGATCCTGGAAGCCTGAAGCTGGTTGCCAAAGCAGGGGAGCATGAATGTGGAGGCCTTGCTGGGGATTCTTCACCTCCAATGACTAGAACAAGAGGGTGTAAAGTGAGAGGAAAGAGAAGCTCCCGGATTTCGTTGTTTTTAATTTTTGGTTCTTCCTGTGGTGTTTGTGCATCTAAATCAGAGTAAACCTCCTTCCTGCAGTTGGGAGCCACCATTTCAACTACAAATCAGAAGGATGGCATATAGGCTTCCATGACAGAAAGGGTCAGGATGGGCCTGCAGGCATGGCTGGATTTAGGAGCAGGAACTTTACACAACTCAATTTTTTTTTCTTTTCTTTTTTTGTCTGCTTACTTCCATTCTCAGGATCTTACCTGGAGGCAAGGTGACTGTATTCCCAGCCTCATCTCCCTATAGGTTGGAATCCAGAGGATGAGGATCTGCCTCCCTCCTCAAAATCCCCACAGCAGTCTTGCTGTGGCCATTGGCTTTGATTGGGTGATGTGCTTATCCATGAGCCAGTCACTGTAGCTGGGTATCAGTTGACTTCCTGGCTTATGCCTGGGTCACATGCTTCATCCAAAGAACTTGGCCTGAATTGTAGAGTAGGAGGTTCTCCCTGAGGACAGTTAGACCAAAGTTATCAAAAAAAGGAGGCACAGATGCTAGGGGACCAAAAAAAACAGCAATGTGCTCTTGCCAGGTGTAGTGCTTCCCTTCGGATTAGCATCCAGACTCTTTAGAAAGTCCTGCTCCAGAATGACAACTCCAGCTGTATAACCAAAAGATTCAGTGTCATCAATAGGCCACCAGACAGAGTGGGACATTTCTGTCCTAAAGACAAAAGTGTGGAAAGGATTTCTTTCCTCTCCTTCTTGGGAAAACCAAACCACTTACAGAGTGTTTCCATTGCTGTGGCTTAGGAGATGTCAGCGTCTGAACAGATGGGGAAGTGAGACTCTGCATGTGCAGTTAGAGTAGGGGGAAGGGTGTCACCAACCCCTCTGGAAGCCTCATTCCTCACCTGCCCTGGCTCCTGGTCAAACTTGCCTTCTAAGCCCCTTCCCCAGCTGCATCTGAGATTCCTTCCCAAGCTTCAGTTTTACTTGGGGACCAGCTGAGCAGAGTGATGCATATTCTGGTGTTGACTGTGTTGTATTCTGAGCCAAACAGCTTGTCTCCACAAAGGGGGAATCCAGATGCTGGGTACTCAGGCCCCCTCCTAGCCCTGTCAAAGCCACATTTCCATTCTCCAGAGCACAGCTGGAATGCATTACCTTGCACCCTGGTAGGAGATCCCTGCCAAAGCATGCATCAGCAGCTCTGCTGCGCCTTAAAGGAACAGACTTGGAGGTGGATTTTCATCCATGACTTCTCCCTGCCAGGTCTGGGTTACTTTAAAAATCAATAACTCATTCTTCTGCCTGGCTGCTAACTGATCAATTGTAAGCCAGGCAGGGGCAGGGCCAGACCTAGAGCTCACAAGGTTCCACATTCTAGCCTAGCCTTCCTAAGAGTGGAAAATAAAAAGAGATGAGAGGGAAAGTCGTTCTTGGTCACTGAAGCTAGTCTGTCCTCATCAGTGTGGGTTGTCTGTAGACAGTGGAGGCAGCATGAGGGAGCTGCCTGGAAGTCCTTGAACTAGGGCCAGAGTTCTGGTGGCATTTTGACCAGAAGCCCTGAAACTGACCAAGGCCCCACACTGACTGGTGCTGTGGGGCCCTCAACACATGAATCAATGCCAAGCACTCTCAGATGCCCAGGAGGTGGTGCCTGTCTCTACTCTTGGTGCCCCCAGAGGCTTGTGGGCTCTGAATGCCTGACTGGTGACATCAGGCAGCCAGAGAGTTTCACTCTTGGCACTAACTCTTTCTGGCCACCAAGCTCTCTCCATTGTGTCTACTTATCCAAGAGCCAGAATGAAGTCAGCTCTCTTCAGATCTGAGAGCTGGCTTAGGTCAGCCTCTCAGCCCGGAGAAGAGGTCAAAGCAGTTGAGAGCTTAAAAGCCAATGGATGAAAAGGTCAAGTCCCAGTCCCCTCCATTTGAAGGGAGGTTTTGTCTTTCAAGCAAGAGAGTAGTCTGTGAGCATATGAATATGCCCACTCGATGCTGAGGAGGAAGGAGCCCAGTTCTATCTAGATAGCTCTCTTCAGACAAGAGCTAAAGGACACATGGTAGCAAGATGACAGGAGCAGCCTGCACATGGGTCCTGCCTTCTGCTCCTCTTCAGTCATCTTGGGGACTGTAGGTGACGTCATGCCACAGCCACACCCCTATCAAGAAGGACTGTCCCTTTACATAGGGGAAAGCTTCTTGGCAGTACCCCTTGGGGGAAGGGCACATTGCAGAAGATCCTCTCCCACACAGATCTAGTAAAAACCTGGGGTAAAATGATAGCTCTTTGGAAAGTGTCACACTCCACCAAATTCCATGCCCTCTGGGGCCCCCAGCACAGCTTATGAACTTGTTCCCTGCTTCGCGCACTCTCTCATTGAGTCAGCCTTCTCGTGCATGGCCTGGATTTATAAACACACTCTGGCTGCCAAGAGCGGCAAGTTAGCCTCCTGACCCACTTCTCTCCTGCTTTCACTCTGGTGTATGAAGCAGGAGGAGGGAAGGGCTGGAGAGGTGGCCACTTGGACCTCCAGCAGGAAATCCTCCCTGTGCCAAAGCATTGTATTTCTGGAGCTGGGGCTGCCCAAGGCACTCTTTTCCAGCTTCCTCAGCCTTCCACAGAGCTGTGGACCCTGTGTAGACCTGCTTCAGCCAAGCACCAGCCTGTGGAGAGGTGCCAAAGAGAAAAACCTGGTCTTTCCAAACCAATTTTTCTCACCATTCTTTTCATATGCTCTTTGGTCCTAGAAGAGGTCCCCACACATTGCCTTTAGATTTTGTTTCCACATAGAAACTGCAAACCTTACACCTTGAATTAGTTTTATTAGGAGTAATGAGAACTCTGGAACTGCCAAAAGAACTGTGTCCTCTTCCTGACCCAGTGTGACTTTCTTCTGGCAGGCCTCCCAGCTCTGTGCCCAGCAGCCTGTCCAGAGTGAGCTGGTACAGAGATGCCAACAGCTACAGTCCCGCTTATCCACTCTGAAGATTGAGAATGAAGAGGTAAGTTTCCCACCTAGGAGGCTCAGAGCCCCCTCAGAGGTTCCCTGTTGAATTTCTTGCTGCTGCCCATCTGGGAGCAGGTGGAAGGAGCACGCAGAGAATGTCCGGGCTGCCGCAAACATTTCCTAGTCAAATGTAGGCTTGGACTTTCCCCCTGCTACATCCTGCCCTTGAACTCTAGGAAGTTGCTCTTGCATTGCCAAAGGTTGTGCTCTATTTTCAGCTTTTGCAAAATGCTTTTTCCCCTCTCTCCACATTTAATCAAAATGGCACTTGGCAGCTGTGTGAACAATATTGTGTCTCTGAAACCACCCCCTCATGCCTGGCTTTTTCCAGCATTTTCAAATAAACAGAGGCCTTTGACTTTGACACTTCAAACATCTCCATCCTCTTCAGAAAGGGTGACTTTCTTCTGGGCCCAGAGTATTTTCTTTCAACAGCCAGTTCAAAGGGGCAGTTTGATCAGTGATCCAGCTTTCTGTTGAACTCAGATGGCCTCTTACCTTGCATCTCAGTAAGTCTTACTTTTCCCAGGAAGATCAGGAAGGACTGCAGATGGGTCACTTGGTTTGCATATAGGGAAACAAATTTCATCAATTTGCTGAAGCCCAGGAAACAGAACCTGAGACACTGCAGGACTCTGCCCATCAGACGTTTTAACTAGCTCTTTGTACAATGGTATACTTTTATTATAACAAAGAGCTAATGTTAAAATTTAAAAGTAAGCCGGGCGCGGTGGCGCACGCCTGTAATCCCAGCACTTTGGGAGGCTGAGGCAGGAGGATCGCGAGTTCAAAGCCAGCCTCAGCAGTGGTGAGGCACTTAGTAACTCAGTGAGACCTTGCTTCTAATAAAATACAAAAAGGGCTGGGGATGTGGCCCAGTGGTCAAGTGCCCCTGAGTTCAATCCCCGGTACCAAAAAAAAAAAAAAAAATTTAAAAGTAAACATTGAGTAAAAGAACCAAGTCAAGTATATAGCACAAAGTGGGGGATGGTTTTTAGGTCCTCACTAAAGAGGGTAGCATGCTGTATCAGGGTCCATGTGATGTTTATCACTTTCTTAGCACCGTCCAATGGGAAGCATAGCTTCACCTCCTGTGGTATCTTCCATCCTTCCCAGCCCACTCCTCTCCCACTTCTCCAAGTTTCTCCACCACTGGCTCTTTTGCAGCCTGCCCCTCATGCATTATGCTGATCCTTGTCATCACAGGTAAAGAAGACAATGGAGGCCACGCTGCAGACCATCCAGGACATTGTGACCGTCGAGGATTTTGATGTGTCTGATTGCTTCCAGTACAGCAATTCCATGGAATCTGTTAAGTCAACTGTCTCAGAAACCTTCATGAGCAAGCCAAGCATCGCTAAGAGGAGAGCCAACCAGCAAGAGACAGAGCAATTTTATTTCACAGTAAGGGAACTCAGTGGCATTTTATTTATTTATTTATTTATTTATTTATTTATTTATTTATTTATTTATTGTACCAGGGATTGAACTCAGGGGCACTCGACCACTGAGCCACATCCACAGCCCTATTTTGTATTTTATTTAGAAATAGGGTCTCACTGAGTTGCCTAGCACCTCGCTTTTGCTGAGGCTGGCTTTGAACTCACGATCCTCCTGTCTCTGTCTCCGAGCCTCTGGGATTAGAGATGTGTGCCACCAAGCCTGACTCTCAGTGGCCTTTAAAGAGCATCAGCAGGCACTATGGCACCCAAGGGAGCTTTAGAACTCAGAGTCCTTGTCAAATGTTGGAAAGGCAGACTTGGAATATTCTAGATTTAAATCTGGGCATACTTGGAGACCATCTCTGCACTTAAAAGGGACAATATCTACAAGTTGTATATGTCTAGCAAGGACCCTCTCCCCCAGGGGAGAAGGAGACTCCTTAGTATACTACCAAGTTTTTGTTTTTGTTTGTTTGGTATGAGGAATTGAACCCAGGGGTGCTTAACCACTGAGCCACATCCCCAGCCCTTTTAAATATTTTATTTAAAAACTGGGTCTCACTGAGTTGTTTAGGGCCTCACCGAGTTGCTGAGGCTGGCCTTGAATTTGAGATCTCCTGCCTCAGCTGGAGATCCCAAGCTGCTGGGATTTCAGGCATGCACCACTGTGCCCAGCTACTAAAAGACTTTTTAAAGCAGCTAGTAGGCTTTCGTTTGAAACCTTTCTTCTCAGCCACAGGGGATCATGTTGGTTCTCGGGAACTACATCCAAATATCCTGGCTAATGCTTAACCTGGTTTTAAAAGTCTAAAGTCTCCTCCAGGTGATATGATGACATTATTTTGTAACATTCATTATTGGGGAATTATTTTTCATAATTATTGCTAAAATTTAAAGGGACAGACAGTATACAACATTGTTGTTTTCCAGAGCATTCCAAAACATTATATTTTGTTATTCATGTATCTTCAGTCTCCTTTTAGACAGATGGACCCTTTTTTTTATTTTTAAGTGGTGTTAACAGTCCTTGGAAGGTTGCTAGCTGGTTTTTGGTGCTGCTTTTTAATAATTAAGTTATTTTGAGCTTGCCAAGTAGGATTTATTGTTGCCGGGACTAAAATTTATTTCCTAATCTTCCAAAGACCAAGAAAGGAAAAATTAAGTTTGCAGATGTGAGATGAAATATAGCCAGTGAATATGCATACTGATTCCAAATGAAAGGAATTAACTTGTTTTTTAGTCAAGAAGCACAGTCTGCATGTAGTAAATTGAATTTTTCCTCCAACTGGAACAATTTGTTTAATTCTCCTTTGAACATTGCCCTTTCTGCATTAATAACACTAATGATTTGCTAATTTTTTTTTAAATCTGTTTTTTAATTAGTCAAGTTCAGAATTCTTGGTTGTTTTTTTTTTTTTTTTTTTTTTTTTTTTTTTTTCTGGATCTTGGAAAGACTGTTGAAAGGGAGTGATTTAAGAGTATCATTCTTCTAAAATAATTTTTTAAAAATTATACAAAAATGTTTATTGTATGAAACTTAAAAAGATGAAAATAAAAATAATCTACAATCCTATCACCTAGAAATATAATGGTGGTAGGATATATCCCCTTTTAGTATTGTTTCTATGCATATACAAATACATATGAGAATATATATTTATATTTTTATTGCAAAATATGGGATACTACTGAACATATTGTTTTATAATTTAAGTCATTTAGTTACAACATTTTTAAAGTAACTGTGTAAAATACTAAAATCTGTCCAAAAAAATAATGGAATGACATTTTGGTTTATTCAGTAATTTTTGCAAAATATTTAGCACATTGCCTGGATCATAGTTCATCAGCATTTCAGTAAATGCTGAAATTTTATTTTCAACATCATCATTGTTAATTTATTATTAATCATTGCTAATTTATTCATTGATCATTTATTGTGGATTTACTGTATGCCAGACACTGTGCTCTAGGCTGGGAATGTGGAGAATATTAAGATGAAGAGGGGGAATGATGGACTTGGGCATGTAAAGAGAGAACTTTTCATTTTTACTTTGTCTGTAAACAGAATGCATTGGTTTTGGGGGATTTTTGTTTTTGTTTTTTTGGTTTTGGGGTTTTTTTGGTCCTGGGAATTGAACCCAGGGGTGCTTAACCACTGAGACATATCCCCAGCCCTTTTTGATTTTAAGATAGGATCTCCCTAAGTTGCTGAGGCTGGCCTTGAACTGGCTATCCTCCTTGCCTCAGCCTCTGGAGCCACAGAGATTACAGGAGTGTGCCATCACACCCAGCAGAATGGATTGATTTTTGTAATTAAAAAAAAAGAAAGAAATTTTAAAATTTTTAATATATTTTTTTACTTGTTCTAATTAGTTATACATGATAGTAGAATGCATTTTAACACATCATACATGAGTGGAGTAGAATTTCTCATTCGTTTGGTTGTACATGATACAGTTACACAGGTCTTGTAGTTGTATATGCACGTAGGGTAATAATGTCTGATTCATTCTACTATCATTCTTACCACTCCCCCTCACCCCTCCCACCCTTCACTCCCCTCTGTTTAGTCCAAAATACCTCTATTCTGTCCCCCAACTATTATGAATTAGCATCCGCATATCAGAGAAAACATTTGGCCTTTGGTTCTTTGGAATTGGTTTATTTCACTTAGCATAATATTCTCCAGTTCCATCCATTTACTGGCAAATGCCATAATTTCATTCTTTAAGGCCGAGTAAGATTCCATTGTGTGTATCTACCACAGTTTCTTTATCCATTCATCTGTTGAAAAGCACCTAGGTTGGTTCCATAGTTTAGCTATTGTAAATTGTGATGCTACAAACATTGATGTGCCTGTGTCAGTGTAGTATGCTGATTTTAAGTCCTTTGGCTATAAACCTAAGAGTAGGATGACTGGGTCAAATGGTGGTTCCATTCCAAGTTTTCTGAGGAATCTCCATACTGCTTTCCAGAGTGGTTGCACCAATTTGGAGTCCCACCAGCAATGTATGAGTGTACCTTTCCCCCCACATCCTCTCCAGCATTTATTGTTGCTTGTATTCTTCATGATTGCCATTCTGACTGGAGTGAGATGGACTCTCAGTGTAGTTTTGATTTGCATTTCTCTGATTGCTAGAGATGTTGAACATTTGAAACTTAAAATTTTTTAAATGCATGTGTGCTCATGTGATTAATGGCAACCAGGATGAATGGCACTCAGGAAGCATCACAAAGAGTGACTTTTGTGTGTGATCTTGAGGGTTGAGTGAACCAGGCAGAAGATGTGGAGGAGAATAGTATTCTTTGAGGAAGGAGCAGCATGTGCAAAAGCATAAAGTCATGCAAACACCTGGGTCCCACGTTCAGAGAACTCCTTGACTATAATTAGGGCTGTGTTGCTGCCCTAAACTTAGTTATCTCAGAAGCTTGTTGAGTATTCTCTATTGGATTGTTTGGCTAATCTGTCTGGAATGTTTAGATACAAATGACTTAATCTTGTTATGTTGATGAAGATTTCCTTTTTTTTTAATATTTATTTATTTGTTTTAGTTGTACACAATGCCTTTATTCTGTACATGGTGCTGAGGATCAAACCTGGGCCACACACATGCTAGGCGAGCGCTCTTCCACTGAGCCACAATCCCAGCCCCAAGATTTCCTTTTTTTAAGTTAAGAAAATTTGGGACATAAAAATCTACTTACGACTTTTTTTCAGAATCACTTTTGGCTTAAATAAATCTATAACATTTGTATTCAAAGTTAGTAAAAGCAGGAATGACCCTATTCCATCCAGCTGGTGACCTCTTAAATCCTGTCCACCCCTTCACCTATCTAAAAGCACTGACATCCTCTAACCCATTTCCTGTCTTTTGGGGACATGGTGCTATTTATCAAAATCGTGTGCAGATTTCCGTGGCTTACAGGAATGGTTTTTGTCTGGGCTTGTTCAGAAATGGATTTACAAAAAAGTTCATCATTTTTGTAACTGGTACCCGAAATGTTTCAGATAATTCATCTCATAATAAGAGGGCTTGTTTGGGGTGGTAAAATGGACATTCAGGAAAAGATGCCCATGTTAAATGGAGGGGTTGCCTTTGCTCGCCAAACCTTACAAAGCCCTCTGTTTCTTTACTTCTCTGTTTCCTTCTTTTGGAAAGTTGAGAAGAGGTCCCTTGTTGTGGCTTGACTCCTAGGTAGTATACCTAGTGACTAAGAGGGCTTCTGGAATAGTTTTCTGACCACTTGTGGCTATAACCAGATTGATCTGTCCAGGTGATACCAATTAGAAGTTTGAAGTGTGAGCTATAAAGGTCACTGGCTTGCAGGAATTTCAGGAAAATAATCATGAAATTTTCCAGCTTAAAGCAAATTTTCAAAATCATTTAATCTAACCTTCTCATTTGAAAGATTTAAAGCCAACCAACCAACCAAACAAAAACAAATCCAGAGAGGATGTGTAGCTTGGTCAAGGTTTTCAGCAGCAGATGAACCCAGAAATCTCTGGTCATGGGCTTTTCCTCTGCACCCTGCTGAAGAAGTAGAGCTGAAGGGCAAGGCTCAGGAACAGCTCAGCAGCTTTCCCCTCTTATTTACCATAGATAGGAAATGTTTCCTGATCTCCAGGACTTGGTGTCTGTCACTCACCTTCAATAACACATCATCCAGAAATGACTGCTTAATTTTTTTTTTTTTTTTGCTACCGTTTTCATTGTGATTCTTTTTTCCTGGTACTGGGGATTGAACCCAGGAGCGCTTAACCACTGAGCCACATCCCCAGCCCCTTTTTATATTTTATTTAGAGACAGGGTCTTGCTGAGTTGCTTAGGGCCTCTATGAGTTGCTGAGGCTGGCTTTGAACTCGCAATCAGCCTCCCAAGCCACTGAGATTACAGGTGTGCACCACCATACCCAACTATTGTGATTCTTTAAAATAGATTTTTTTTAAAAAAAAGATACAAAAATTTCAAAAGGCTATACGTGAAAAAGTAAATCCTTGCCCTATTCTTGAGCCCTGCTTCTTTTCCCACCCCCACCAGTGGTTGAAACTAGTTCTATGTCCTTCCAGGGATGTTCCATGCGTAGGCAGCCACTAATATGTTGGTAAATAGCCTTTAATACAATGAATTACATTAGAAATGTAATGAAGTAAAGTAGAACAACAAATAGAAGTATACCACTCATACTGTTCTTTACTTTTATTACTTAATTTGCTTTATATATTTTCATGTTAGTACAAAACCAAAAAGATCTGCTTCCTTTTTCAGTGGTTGGATAGAATTCCAGTAGGTGGATATATGATCCTTTGTTCAGCCAGTTCTCTGCTCATAGACTGTAGTGCTCACTGTTTAGCCAAGAATTATCAAAGTTATAAGGCTGGCATTTCTCCCAACTATTTCATTGGAGTGTTAGAGTATGGGGTTCTTGTTTTAGGGAGGAATGGGGAAGGGTTTAAGGATGATGGCTGATAAAATAACAAAGTCAGACTACCTGAATTCTTAGGAACAGGTTTGGGGAATGTGATTAGAAAGGAGAGAATGTCTTGGCCATTGGAGCAGTGTGTGTTAGACCAATAAACTTGGAATTTGTGGTCTGAGACCTTTTCCTATCCTGGTATCCTGCAGGCTTTGGTAAACATGTGCTAAACAGGTACAAATGAGTGACTCCCCCTGCCCTGCCAATTAAACCAGAGAGCTGTGCTCCATTTAAGGTTTGCTCTATTATGTATTCTGTCTAACAGCTGTTTCCTGCTTTAAAAATTGACAGGGAGGAGGGGAAATGTCAGTGTGCCTGGATGGTGGGGAAACAGCCACAGTAATGACATCTGTGAATCTCTAGGCCCAGCCACTCCTCCTCCCACCCCAACCCCTTGCTGCAATAGATACTTAGAGCCACCCATGGGTTTACACAGACCAAATTCAGTGTGAAAGCCAAGTCCTGCAATTCATACCCCCGTGGTAAGAGTGTATTTCAAGAGAGGACTTCTAAAAATGAAATTTGAAAAGCATTCTTGTGCCCTTTACTATTAAAAAAAAAAAAAAAAAAAGCCTAGACATGCCTGTTTGACATAGTATTCTTATATATTAGCAGAAAGCAAAGAAGTTTAGAGAAGGAATGTTTTTAGGTTGCTCAAGCTGGTGATTCAGGAATAAGAAATGCTTTCTGAGCACCTGCCATGTGCCAACCCCTGTGCCAATCACAGTCATGCTTGTCCTGCTTCATCCTCAGCAACCTTTTGGGAAAAAAAAGTATTCTCATTTCTCCACTGGAAAAACTAAGACTCAGGTGGGTTAAGTGATTTCCTCAAAGTTAGAAGAGTTGGTAAATGGTAGGCCTAGAATATTCCATTTTACTGTGACAAAAATGTCTGTCAGGGATGGAGGGCTCAGAAAGAAAAATGACTATATTAATACCTTTTAATAAATCAACCTCATTGCTCTCAATACCAATTATGAATTATTAAGAAATAATGAGATCGTAAAATGGAATTTAAGTCAGGCACAGTGGTGCATACCTGTAATTGCAGCAACTCGGGAGGCTGAGGTAGGAAGAACCCAAGTCTGAGGCCAGCCTGGGCAACTCAGCAAGGACATTCTCAAAACAAAAAGGTGGGCAGCTGTATAGCTCAGTGGTAGAGTCTCCCTGGGTTCAGTCCCCAGTATGGGCAATCAATAAATAAGTCACACAAAAATGGAATTGAAGTTTCACAGTGTAAAGAAAAATAAAAAAAAAACACCACCTTAGACTTTTTATCTCCTTTCTTATTTTTTGTAGAAATTCTGTTTTAATATTATCAAATGAAAAAAATTGGGGTAGGGCGCACTAGTCAGACTGTTTTAGGAACTTGATTTATTTTGGTAAAACAAAATCCCCAGGTAAAGTGAAAAACCTCAGATAATCACTTTATTTTTTGGGTGTTTGGTGAGAGAAGCAGGGTGAAAGACGTGGAGTAAAAGAAAATAAGTTATTTAATATTAAGACATGTTTTAAATAAGGGGTGTGACTCTTATTGCCCATGGAAGAGAGATGGGGGGTGGGGCAGGTACTGGGGATTGAACCCAGGGATGCTTAACCACTGAGCCACATTCCCAGCCCTTTTTATTTTTTTATTTAGAGACAGGGTCTCACTGAGTTGCTTAGGCACTTGCTGAGTTGCTGAGGCTGGCTTTGAATTTGAAATCCTCCTGCCTCAGCCTCCCGAGGAAGAGATTTTAGAGATCACACATACACAGCTCTTTTCCTGACCCCCTAGTCTCCTGAAATCATCAAAAATCCACCTATTCCTCCCTTGTCTTCAGCTGTCTCAGCTTCTTTCTCTGTGTGTCTGTCCAGCAGCAACAGAAGAAGGCAAGGTTATTTGTCCTGAGCTTATCTCTCCTGCAGACGAGTGCTGACTTCCAGGTACATAAGGAAGTGATAAATAACACATCTGCTAACCCTAGGATGCCTTTAACTCTCCACACCCAGCTTACCTCTGCAAAAAACCTCAACCATTGTTTCCACGCCATTAGGGATGCAGGTCATACCTTGACACAGTTTTGATCCGTTAGGATTTAATGGAACCCAAAAGGTAATCCATCATACCTCTTTATCAGATTATTATTTATTTTAATGGTTCACTGAGTGACAGCCAGAGTGAACATGAATGAAAAAAATGATTTCCAGAATCACAAGTAGAAGCTTGAGTGAGAGGGAGGAATTTGCACCCACCCCCTTTCTGTATGTTTGCTGTATTCTGAGCAGTCTGATCTTGTTTTGAGGGTTATAGTTTCTTGGTGAATTTTTCTCATTAGGAAGCCCTTGTGTCTCCTGGGAGAACCTTCCAAAGAGAGGCCTTTGAGGTTCATGTTATTAGCAATGGATGTTTCCTGAAGGCTTCTCACATCTAGGCTCCAAAGTACTATTCCTAGCCCACAATTAGGCATTAGTTGGGGATTAGGATATCACCCCGGGAAAGCTGGCAGCAGGTGAGCTGGCAGCTGGAGCAGATGGAAAGGGGAAGGTGACACGAAAGCCTATTTTCATGCAGATGTTCTCGTGCAAAGGCATAAAGGAGCCAAGGGAACAGGTCCTGGTGAAGATGGCAGGAATGATTCAGTATGTGGTTTGTTTTATATTTAATTTAGCGTAGGGACACACTTAAGGGCTTGGTAACTGCTAACAGCAGTTCTATGCAGAGGAGAGTGAGAGCTTATCTATTACTCATACTTCATGCATTTACCAAGTGTCTACTCTCTTGCTAGGTATGGGAAGGGAAGAATAATGAAGGCAGTGGTTCCTGACCATAGGGAAGAGATAGTCTGGAGAGAAACACAAGTAATAAACCGTCTGTGACAGGGCTGTAGTAGAGATTGCAGGTTGCATGTTAGGGCCATGTGGGCAAGAATGGTGAGGCCAGGACTAATCCCAGAGAAAGTAGGGTTTTTCATTGTTTTTAAGTGAGAGAAAAGGAGATACAAGTTCTTAGTTTTGTTTTTTATTTGCTTGTTTGTTTGGTACCAGGGATTGAACCCAGAGGCGCTTAACCACTGAGCTACATCCCAGCTCTTTTTTTATTTTTTATTTTGAGACAGGGTCTCACTAAGTTACCTAAAGTCTCACTAAGTTGCAGAGGCTGGCCTCGAACTTGTGATCCTCTTGCCTCAGCCTTCTGAGTCACTGGGATTACAGATGTGTGCCACTATACCCAGCTACAAGCTCTTAGTTAAAAGTTCACACTATACACAAAAATAAAGACTGAAAGTAACTCACATTTTGACACAATACCTTTATTTTATTTATTTATTTTTATGTGATGCTGAGGATCGAACCCAGGGCCTTGCACATGGTAGGCGAGCGCTCTACTGCTGAGCCACAACCCCAGCCCCAGTAATTCACATTTTTTAACCTTTTTCTTTCTGTCTTGATCCTAAGTGATAACTGCCCTAAAATCAAAGTCTTGATGTATAATTCTGTTTGTACTTAGCACACATTAAAAGACAAGCAGAACTCTTACAGTTTAAAATGTCTTGTCCACTTTCCAGTAGTTCTCAGATCACACCCTGGGAAATCCTGCCATTGGACTTCTAAATTAAACATGGACAGATGACCCCTAATCTGGCAGGTGAACCAGTGCAACAGGAGACAGCCAAGACAGACTAAGATCCCCAAGAATGACCTGACTATGGGGGAGAGTGGAAAAGAAGCCAGGTTAAGAATCCACCTGGCCCTTCCACTTACTGGCTATCAGTGATGAGCAATTTATCTGATACCCTCCTTCCTTGCTTTCATCTTCTCATCTCTAATAAAGAAATCGTATCTTCCCTATGTGCTGTATGGAGTTATTGTGGGAATCAAATGAAAGACTATGTGCTGTGGTGTTCTAAAATCTCCTAAGTTGCCAGGTATGGGGGCGCACACCTGTAATCTCAGGAACTCAGGAGGCTGAGGCAGGAGATTCACAAGTTCAAGGCTAGCCTCAGCAACTTAGTAAGATCCTATCTCACAATAAAAATGAAAATGGCCGGGGCTACAGCATCCCTGGGTTCAATCCCCAGTAACCAAGAAAATAAAAAAAAAGGAAAAAATCTCCTAAATTGCCTCACATATAAAAAGAATGCTATGTTTAAATCTAAGTGCTTCTCTCCTGCTCTATACTGTAGTGATGGAGCATTTTATTATAATGCTTAAGAGCGGATACCATACTGTCAAATTGCATGTGTTGGGTAGTTTAGGGGATTTTCATTTTTATTTCTTTAATCATGTATTAGTTTTTGTGGTATTGGGGATGGAACTCAGAGCCTCATGCATGCGAGGCAAGCACTGTACCACTGAGCTGCATCCTCAGTCCCCTGTGTTGGCCTTCAAATTCCATTGCTCACTCTTTGACCTTGAGCAACTTGATCTCTCCAGACCTCAGTACTCTCCTCAGTAAAATGGGGATAATGATAATAGTAATTCATAGGGTTGTTTTGAAGATTTGATAAATTTTTCAGTGAACTACAGTCTCTCCATGGGCAGACATACTTTGATGAGAGATTATAACTGAAAATGCAGCACAGCATCCTATCCCAGCTGTTAGAATAGGTGGGATTGCATTTCCAGAACTAACTCTTGTGTTTGGAAGAAAGTGTGTGTGTGAGTGTGTGTGTGCGTGTGCATGCGCAAGTGGGGGATAGCCACTTTCCATAAAGATTCTGTGTAGAATAGGAAGGAGGCCAATTAGGATATGGCTCAAATGAAGATGCTGTGCAAGCTGAACTTGCAGCTGAGGCAGAGACTGGGGTCCATTCCTCCAGGTGCAGGTGTAACAGAACATACCCTGGGAGAGGCAGGGCAGGGGAGATGTCAATAGAGGTGCCAAAGAGCAGGTGTGTGTCTTTACACCAAGAAAACTGGGCCTCTTGGAGCCTGTTCACACTCCCTACAGTTCTTGTTCTTCAGTGCAGCTGAAGGAGATAGATGAGGGGCTTTAGGAGACCATTTGTTTGTTTGTACTGGCCAACGTCAAATTCCTATGGAAACATGGAGCAGGGCACTAATCCACCGTGAAAATCAGCAGCTGCCATACGCTCAGGGCCTCAAAGAAATTTTTTAAACATGGACCTGATAGAAATTGGGTCAGAAACCAAAAGACCTGTCAAAAAGGGAATTATCCAGCCGAGTATCTATGATTTTTTTTTTGGGGGGGGGGGGGTACTGGGGATTGAACTCAGGGGCACTCAACCATTGGGCCACATCCCCAGCCCTTATTTTTGTATTTTATTAGAGACAGGGTCTCACTGAGTTGCTAAGTGCCTCGCCATTGCTGAGGCTGGCTTTGAACTGGCGATCTTCCTGCCTCAGCCTCCCAAGTGCTGGGATTACAGGCGTGCACCACTGCACCCGGCTCATGATATTTTTTTTTCCTTAGGCGTCTGACTACTCTTTCTGCTCCTCCCCTACAGAAAATGAAGGAGTACCTGGAGGGCAGGAACCTCATCACCAAGTTACAAGCCAAGCACGACCTTCTGCAGAAAACCCTGGGAGAAAGTGAGTGTGGGAATGCTCCGCGGGAGGCTGGCAGCAGGGGCAGGTCCCGTTGAGCTCTCTTGCTGAGCACACACCTCTGTCCTCAGCCAAGTGGACCCAATCTGGTTATATGAACGCATTTCTTTCCCTAGCCCCTTTAATGTGGAAGCACACACCCCAGATGACTGCTTGAGTAATGGGAAAAGGGCAATGCTTAATGAAGCACTAATGTGCATCATCTATTTGTTTAAATGGAGCGTGCCTGCTCTCCACCCAGGACCCCTCCTTTGCCTCCTCTGCCACAACCAGGGTAATGGGGCTGCAGTGTTTTTTCCTCTGCAGACACTTTGTAACAAACTCCCAGCTCCTTGTGGCAAGACTGAGGCTGGAGCAGGAAGGGAGGGAGCTGTGAGATGAGATGCCCAGCTGAGGAGGGAGAGGATCCTCAGGTACAGGAGTGATGGACAGACGTCTGGCTGCCTTCTAAGTTGCAGGGTGAATGTCTGCTTCCTTCTGCTTGGAGGGGTCCCAGTGCTATTTAAGTGGCAGCCCCCTCTCTCTCCTGTGGTCATGCTGAGGCCATGGTGCTGAGAGGGTCATCTCATCTCAGATGATGATCTTAACCAGACCCTAGAAAGTAGCAAGGCAGAGAACTGGACTGGCACTCTGGACTTTGTCTTCTCGGCCGTCAAACAGAAGGTGAAGGTTGAGAGAGAAGCTTCCTCAGGGTTGTTTGGCACCCTGCCCAGGTCTCCTGCCTAGCTCTCAGCATCCTATGATTAATGGGATTCCCAGGTTGAGGATGCCTGTGAATGCCCTGCCCCACTAATCTCCTCACTTAAAGATGGGAGGGAGAGAAAGGGAGATGCTACAGGGACTATGTGGTAACCTCAGTGACAGGCAAGCTTGCAATTACACAAAGCTCTGACTTTTTAAAAATAAATTCTTGAGCACTCATCAGACAAACTGCAGAGCCCAGGAAAGCCTGTGAAGCTCATTGGCTCATTGGCCCAGGGATCAGAGCCCTGCCTTTCATACCAGAGTCTCCTGCCCACCCTTCTCACCCTATCCCTTTCCTTCTCTGGAGAATTCCCCCAGGTGGTTAATTCTCTTTTCTCTAATACCTTTGCTCTTATGATATTTAAGGCATTTTCTATAAAGAGAGCCTTTTCCATAACTTCTGGTCTCTTTGCTTTCCACCACCAAAGGGACTCAGACTAAACAGGTCCAGGCATTGAGAGCCACACTTTACTTATAGAATAATCTTTACTCTTCAGTTTATCAAATTGCTCCACCAGAGACTGAAAAAAAAAAAAAAAAGCCCAGAAGTATTTGAAGCAAGTTATAGCTGTGATTTTTTTTTTTCTTTTTCAGTCAAGACAAACTAAGCATAATCCATAAGTAAGACAAGGAGCAGGATCTTTGTGTGTGTGTGTGTGTGTGTGTGTGTGTGTGTGTGTGTGTGTTTGCTTGCTCACACCCAAGTATGCACCAAATGTGCTACTCTGGAGGGATAAAAGTTGACCATTCATTAGTGTTGCAAATTGCCTTAATCTAAAGATGACAAGTTGTAGCAATAAAGAAAAAAAAAATAGCTGTAAATCTTCCTGTGTGCAAGCCAGCAAGCCATCATATCCCTGCCTTCTGTATGTATTTGTCACCATAATGCAAGAGCCCCTTGTTCTTGCCACAGAGGGATAATTGATGTGTATGAATATTCCAGAATGGAAATGGGACAGATGTTGAAAATAATGGCTCAGAATAATATTTTTGCAGATGAAAGCTGAGTCTTTGGTAAGAAGAGGCTGTTGGGGTGGGGGATGGTGTTGCTCAAGATGAGCTGAACTGTAATCAACAATTAGCAAGCTTTAAAGACAAGAAACAGCCCTGCCCTCCCCCAGCCCTTCGAGTTGCCTTTTCAGGAGTTTGAATGGGGAATGTAGGAGCTGATCTCTGCTTCACTGGCTCAGTGCCTGCTGAGGTTTGCTCTTCGTTTATCTAATTTGGGTCTAGTACAGATCAAGCTTCATTAACTAAGACCCAAAGAAAGTACCACACATTACATTATGACCCATGTATACATGTAGATGTATTTTTAAATTTTAAAGGCATGTCCATGGCGCTGAGGATGCAGTTCAGTGGTAGAGTGCTTGCCTAGCATGCATGAGGCTCTGGCTTTGATCCCCAACACCACAAAAACCAAAACGAAACAAACAAAAAAATAAAAACTACAAATACTTCTTTGAACCTTAAGGTTTGAATTTTAGTTTTTGTTTTTGTTTTGTATTGGGAATTGAACCAGAAATGCTGTGCCACTGAGCTACATCCCCATCCCATTTTATTTTTTTTATTTTGAGACAGGGCCTCACTAAGTTGCTTAGTGCCTTGTTATTTGCTGAGGCTGGCCTCAAACATGTGATCCTCCCGCCTCAGCCTCCTGAGTAGCTGGATTACAGGTGTAAGCCACCATGCTGAGCTTGAATTTCAGCTTTTAAAGCTGGCTATGACTCATTCAATTATTAGGGCCTGCCACTGGATTGAGAAATATGATTTTCTAGCAGAGTCAGCCTTAAATCTCACATCTGCCTCACTAGTCTAACCTAACAGAATTTAGTATGAATCTAAAACCAGAACATGCACATCTCCCTCCTCTCCCCAGACAACTCCTTTTCCTTCTTCCAGTCCAACCCCAGCTGTGTATAGGAGTATATGTTTATTCACAGACTCAAGCAAGAAAGCATATTCTCCCTTGCCCCACAACTTCCCACCACAGACACCCAGCATACACGTAAGAAGCTGAATTTCTAACAATTTGTTCTCTAAAGTATGTCTCATTCTTGTTGTACTATATCCATGCTTATTTTCCCTTTGGGAAGAAGAGTTGGCAAACCTAAGGTCCAGGGATACCAGCAACTGTGGCCTGGGAGACATCTTTCTCCAGATGAGGCTTTGGGCTCATTATTCTTTTCTGCTAGTTGGTCTCCCTTCTCTACCCCTTGTACTTCTTATGCCTTTTACTTTTGTCTTTCCACAGGTCAGCGGACAGATTGCAGTCTGGCCAGGTAGGTATGGCATGGGACAGACCTGGGAAGGGATAAAGAGAGGCCCAGGAGGTCCAGTGGTCCCAGCTTGGGAAAGAGCTAAGGTTGAGTTGCAAGGACATTGAATGGCTGGCCGAAGGTGGGGGTTGTTTCCTTCCCTTGACCTTACTGACTCCCTCTGGTCTCAGCTGGCAATGGGCTTTGCTGTGACTGAGGAAGAGAGCTGAGCAGAACTGAGTAAAGGGAGTATCAGTTGCTGAAATAGTCCCTGAGTCTTCTCAAAGCCACCATATTGCAAGGAAAATAGACATTTAATGCTGGAGGATCCTATTCTGGTAACCTATCCTTATCTGGTAGGCTTCAGCATGTTAGCTTTGGGGATTCTCTAACTTAGAGAAAGAAGATCAGGAGGTAGGATTGGATCTGAGATTTTTTTCATGCATGGCAAAGATGATCGCCTAATTAGTGACAATGCTGGATAATAAAATATTATATTGCATTGGCTTGCCAAATGGCATTGGTATAAATTCTTGCCTGATGTGCAAGTATGCAGCCCTCCTGATCTTTCTCTACCTTCCCCTCCCTCTCCTGCCCCAGCCAAATATTTTCCCTCCCAGTCATGGTGCTGCTATGAGAAAACTCTGAAGCAGGCAGAAAGCAAGACATACATTCAGATGACAGTTCTCTGATGCCTAAAAATGTGCTGTTTTAACTGGAGAAAGAACTCTAATGGACTGGACTCCTTAGAGACCCTGTGTTAGTCCATTATATCAACCACTTCTATCTGCCAACACACACAATAATCATAAGCCATTTACAATTATAGGCTCATTATTTAGAGATAGCTTCATTTGGCTTTCATCGTTTTGTCATTGTGGACTATAACTAAAGTCCCATTAATATGACAGACTTGAGGACTGGAGGGAACCGGGATAATGGAATTCTGTGGAATTTATCTTTTGGTGATATAGTATAAGTTCACCTGAGCCTATGTCTGCAGAAGTTTCTGAAAAGATGAAAAGAACTAAATCGATTTTCTTGTTGCTGGGTTATTTCACTGTGTCTGACCTCAGCCACTCTTTTCCCCTCTCAGAAAAACAGTGTTTTACATTAGCTCCACAAGCCTGGAGAATTTCAAAGAGGTTCTTCAGGAGTGACCTGGCAGCAGAGGCAGAACAAGGCCCAGTAGCCAGGCCCTGTCTCCCACCTTCACTCAGAGCAGGGCAGCGCTGCCCTCCTTGTTTGGGTATGGTGCCTCTGAGTTGAATTCCCTTTGAGAAAAGTACTCTGAGGCTCAACACAACTTGAAAAATATAGGCAGAAGATCCCCAACCTTCCTACCATTGTAGGTGCCCTACTCTCTAAATTCAGAAAATTTGCTTCCTATCTTTTTCCTGAGGATTTCCAAGAGAAAGCAAATGATTGGAAGCATCCTTTGGTATTTTCCAGGGTCTCCTTGCAAACAGGAAGATCTTCTTATTATCTAACCCAGATCTGCAAATTTGAACCAGTTCCTTCCTATTCAAATTTTGAATGTTGGTAGACGTTAAAAACAAGCACCTCTGTGCTTTTATGAAGAGAAAAACTGTGTTTGACTTTAGTTGGGAAGTAACTTAACAAGTGTCTTAGCCATTTCTGGGACTGAGCTGAATATTGTGACTTGTTTCATTAACTACCATAAAGGCTGTTTTTCACAATTAAAAACTTTACTTCTGGGTTGAAGAGCCTTCATTTGAAGTGGGCATGATGGCACATGCCTATAATTCCAGCTATTAGTAAGCTGAGGCAGTACATATGCACACATGCACACACACACACACATACACATGCGTGTGCGCAATGACTCCTCTCATTCTGTCCCAATTTTCTCTTTTTTCCTCCCTGTTGCTGGATTGGCCCTCTCTGACTTGGTGGGATCAACTACAGGCGTAGCTCAACCGTGAGGAAACAGGTAAGAGCCCAGCAGAGGCCAGGCTGCCCTGGCATGAAAATTGAGTATATCCCACAGGCAACCACGATGCTCCCTGTGGACAGGACCGACACTTCCCTGACTTTATGCCTGCCTTTAGGATGTACCCTTTAGTCATAGCATGGTTACAATTATAGCAACTTTGTTGATGTTGGAATGGTCATAATCTTTATAACTTGTCCTTCTCTTCTAGTCATTTACCCTCTTGCATACTAGCTGGTGTGATTTGAAGGGGACAGCTTATGCCAGAACTGCCCATGGCATCCTTATGCAGGAGACCAAGAAGAGGCCTCACACTAACTTATAGACACATTAATATGTCAGTAACTTCCAGCAGCTAATCCCCTAGACCAGACAGTCTTGCTGTAAGTGTGTAGATTTTGTTTCTGGTAGTGTGTCCATCCTAGATGTATCCTGCCATGTATTAAAATGCAGAGATTACTCTGGTCTGGGAATGATAGACAAGAGCTTTTCATCTTTACCATTCTGTTCATGGTTTTTACCATTGGATTAAATTCTGCCGCTGGGCACCAGGTCTCATTACCCATATTAGGAGGAAATCTCAAGAGAGCAGTGGCATGGATAATCCACATCAGTGGACAATCTAAACAGCACTTGTGCTTGTTTAAAAAAAATTAATTGAAGTATTTTTTGCAGTAGCAAATTTGACTTCCTGATTATACTTTCTAGCAAATACTGAAATGATTTTGTTTCCCCTAAGCTCAAAGCAGCTTTGCAGAAGGCAGTTTGCAGGGAGGGGGTAGAGAGAGCTCGGAAATATCTTTGTGTCTACTCAGGGGAAAGCTGATCCAGGCTTTATAAAGACATTCTGGGTAATTCACAGTGGCCCTAACCACAGGGAGATAATCAAACATAGAGGGCGCATGGTTTCTGTAGTGTCAGCAGCCCCAGCAGTATATTCAGCTGGTGACTGCTCTGGCTGGGTGGTCAGTCCAGCTGGAGAACTCCAGTGACATAGACCTCACTTGTCCTCACTTTGTTGTAATTTTTATCCTCCTTCTGTACTTCAGATCTCATTTTAATGAGAACACTGTGTCACATGCATTTACACATTTTTTAAATGATAAAAATTTCATTGCAATTCTCTTTCCTCTTGTTCCTCTTTTTTTTTTTTTTCCTTCTCCTTTCTCCCATGATTTCATTTAAAACTGGAAAAGAATGGAAAGCCTCCCAGAGATAGTTTATGGCATTGAAAACTAATCAGTGTATGTCTTAAAGCATGAGCAAGCCATCTTTAACATTAAGAATAGGATTGAGCTTGAACTTTGTTCCTGATCCAAGACTGGACCTCCTGCTTAGAAGGAGCACACGTGGGTGGGCTTTGCAGCTTCTACTCTGGCTGCAGGAATGTGGGAGCCCACAGTCAGGTAGGTGATAGGTGCTCCTGGTCGGTCTTGCCATGAGAGGGACCAGCAGCATCCATCTGGTTTGCATCCTGCTGCACCTAAGCATTTGCAGGCAAAGTACATTTGCCTGGTGCTAGATTTGTCTAAGCATTCCAGAAACTTCCAGAAACCCTAATCAAAATAAGACCTTGTTTTTGTTCTGCTACCCTAGTTTCTCTCCAGCAGTTCATATCTAATGGTGGGTTCATATCTAAGATAGTCAGGGGTGTAAAATAATAATTTAGAAGATGAGGAATCTTATAAAAGTAACCAGGAACTCAGTATTTGCTTGTTTGTGAGTTTATGGCAAATAAGCCAAACAAGAGGAAGAATCTGATGGCTTTTGTTCTTGAGGGTGCCTAATGGATTCCAGCCATTTTTTACTGTAGCAAAGACTAGGTTCAAAGCCCCCAGACTTTTCTTGGAAATTATGTGCATCAGCTTTTGCTTTCAGACCTTCTCTGCTCCTTCAAGCCTAGCGTTTTCTTTCTCTTGGCCATTGATATCTTCTTTGATGGCCTCACTTTCTCCATTCTTATAAATTTAGGCTTCTCCCCAGGTTGTTTGACTTCTCTCCATGCTCTTTCCCTTGGCACTCTGTCCCCCTAGAGGAACCTTTCTCTCATTCCCAAAGTGTCCTTTTGTCCTGTAGTGCAGCCTGCATGAGTCTTTGGCTCTAACTCCCAAGTGACTGACAGGACATTTGTGCTCAAAAGTTGAGATAGCACCTTCACCCTTGGTACCAGCCTTCTCCTCCCCCACCACAGGTGCCTTCCTCAGCACCTCCCCTAAACTCTATTTCTGTTAATGGGGACTCTCCATCCTTCATAGTCCCTAAGGTCCCAAATCTTATCTTTCATGTCATCCTTTTTTTAAATTTTTTTCTTCGTACCCACATCTGGTTAGTTGTCAAGACTTATATTTTCTGCTTTGGTGAAAGTGGAAATCTAATAAATGTTATAGAGGTCAGTATGTGAAAAAAATTCCTAAATCTCTTTCTCATAAGAAATTATGCTAATAGAGGCCAGGCATAGTGGTGCAAGCCTATAATCCCAGCTGCTCAGGAGGCTGAGACAGGAAGATCGCGAGTTCAAAGCCAGCCTCAGCAAAAGCGATGCACAAAGCAACTCATTGAGACCCTGTCTCTAAGTAAAATACAAAATAGGGCTGGGGATGTGGCTCAGTGGTTGAGTGCACATGAGTTCAATCCCCAGTACCCCACCCCTGAGAAAAAAAGAAATTATGCCAATAAGGAAAGGTTGATCAGTTATTACTAAGTTACAGTTAAATAAGAACACGCAAGAAGTTCACAGTAGGGTGACTATAGGCAATAGTGTACATTCCAAAAGCTAGAAGAAAGGATTTTGAATATTTGAATTTTTTTAAAAATAGTTTTAAGTTGTTGAGACCTTTATTTTTTATTTATTTATATGTGGTGCTGAGAATCAAACCCAGTACCTCACACATGCCAGACAAATGTACTAGCACTGAGCCAGCCCCATTTGAATATTTTAATCATCAAGTAATGATAAATTGAAGAGATAGTTATGTTTACCCTGATTTAAACATTACACAATATAAGTATGTATTAAAATATCATATGGTACCCCATTAATATATACAATTTTATGTTTTTATGTGTTAGTTAAAAATAAATTTAATTTAAATTTACAAATTTTAAACACCCAGTTAGTACCAAAGGAAAAAAAAGAAAAGTTATGCCAAACAATGCATGCTTGGACTTCATCTGGCATCTTCCTATTTTCCCCTGCAAATTAACTGGATCACTGTTATACTCTCTTTGCCAGGTTATGTCTACTACCCCTTTTCCTGCAGTTTCTTTAATCTGATTAGATAGAAATTTAGCCTGATTGTCCTTAAAGTCCTCTTCCAACCCTGAGATTATGTGACCAAAAATATTATGTCCAAAAGAATTAAAGTTACATCAGTTCTAACATTGGGGAAGGGGCGAGAGACAAACATTCAGTGGATGGAAACACACATAGAAACTGCTTGGACAGCTGAGTGCAAAGTCAGTGGTGAAGTGCAGGTCTCTGAGGCACCACAGTGACATACAGACCCCTTTGGGGAAATGAATTCACTGGGAGCTCAGAAGCATCTCAGGGAGTGGAGTGGGGAAGATTGGCAAGAGCATCCGAAACTTTCGTGCCTTTGCCCTTGTCTGTTTCCACTTGACTCTGTCTTAGTCTCCATTGGACCAATGGGGACAAGAAAAATGCTCTTCTACAATAGGACAGATCATCTATTACCCACCCTTGTCCACAGATTATCCCTCTGGGCTACTTCCAATATGCTGTTGGTAACCCTGTACATACATCCTTGATGTCATGTTTTCAGCCAATCCTTGCATACTTACTTTGCCACTAATGTTCCATTTCCTGTATATTCAAGCAAAATTTTGCTTTCACATAACTTTTTTGTTTTGTTTTGTTTTTGCTGCAAGTGATTCAACCCAGGGGTACTTAACCACTGAGTCAAATCTCCAGCCCTTTTTTGTATTTTGTTAAGAGACAGGGTCTCACTGAGTTGCTTAGGGTCTTGCTAAGTTGCTAAGACTGGCTTTGAACTTGTGATCCTCCTGCCTCAGCCTCCTGAGCTGCGATTACAGTTATGCGCCACCACGCCTGGTTTCACATAACTTAGTGAACTTCCCAGTTTCCCTCTGTCTGGGTCTTTATATACAAATCTGGGACCAGCAAAACTTCACAAACCTTCCTGTTGCTATCTTCATTTTCTCTGCTGCTGCTATTTATAAGTGAAAAAATATAACAGAAGTCTGTAAATATAAAAAGACTTCCCAAATATGGAGCATTTTTTTCTCTTTTAATAGTGGTACCATTTTCTTCAATAGGATAAGAAAGAGAGAACAAAGATTCTTCCTGTAAAATCACCTAGCCCATCTGGCAGTGATGTTAATAAGAGGGTAGACACTGGCTGCTGTCACTGGAAAGCTGGAGGAAGCAGATGGGTTTGGGGGTCACAAAGATGAGCATTTGGGTCACTGAGACCTTCCCAGCTCCCTCCACCTTGGCATGTGCAATAGTACTCCCTTTGGCAACATCGTGGTTCCTGGCAAGCTCTAAAGCTAGAGGCCAAGCCAAATCTTCTCTCGACCTGACTTCTTCATGAGACCCAGCTGCTTCCTAATAGTAGCCAAACCCCACAGCTACAGTTGAAAATTCAGAGCCAGAAGAGGGCTGCAGGCAAACCTGTGAAATGGGCAGAAGGCACAGGACCCTGCCCCCTGAAGAGTTCAGTCTCTGTCCTGAACATCCAAAGCTCTTTTTTTTCCTATTGTTTTTTAATTTGTTCTAATTGTCATTATACATGACAGTAGAATGCATCTTGACACTTAGCTGAAGCTCTTTCTAGCTAGGTTTTGGGCTCCTCTGCTTCATGTCTTTCTTCCACAGAGCTGAATGATTGGGCATGTGGCTACATTATAAAACCCTGCTGGTTTTTAGTGAGAGATGGTGTGTAATGTTTGCTGAACTCCTAGGATGCAGGATGGTGGTAGTGAAGTGTTTGGTTTCAGAGGGAAGCAGCCTGGGTTTGAATTCTGGCTTGACCACTTTCCAGCTAAGTGAGCATAAGCAGCTAGTTAACTTCATGAGAATAATAATACATACCCTGTAGGGTTGTTTTCAGGACCAGTCTATCTCAAGTACTTAGTTCATGGCCTAAGACCTCTATAAATTCCTCTGTGCACAGTAGACACTAATGCCCTTGTCTCAGTAAGACATACTCCTTCCTCACATGAATCCCCTACCCACTGGGGTACTTACAGCAAATTTAAGTTCATAGAAGTTAAACAACATGAGGAGGGTTGTATAGCAAAAGGACAAAATGAAGATTGACATCTAGGAGGCCTGTTTTGCTTAGTATCAAGTAATCTCCACTGTTTCCAAGAATTGTTTTTTCTTTTCTTTCTTACCTTTTATGCCAAGCAAACCTTCTTTCTGAAGCTCCCTTTGATTCATCCTGTGACCTTCAACTGGTATTAATTAAGCACTACTATGTGAGAGCATCATGACCAGCACTAGACACCCAGGAGCGGATGTAGGACCTGCCTTTGTAGAGCTTGAGCTGGTGGTAACCAATGCAAATAGATATTCACACCCACCTAATGAAGTCACAGTCAGGGTTGAGAAGAATGTGTTCAGCTGCAGGTGCAGCTCGTGCAAACCCTTGAGTCAAGGGAGGACCTATTGGAGAAACAGAAAGGCCAGCCAGTGCGGCTATAGCAGAGATGGATGGGGTTGAGCAGAAGTTGGGACAGTGGAGGCAAAGGCAAGATCCTGAACATTTGAGGCTGGGTAGAGAAATCTCTGATAAAGTTCACGTGATGAGATGCACTTTTTTTGCTTGGTACACTCTAATTATACATAATAGAAGGATTCATGTTGCCGTATTTTTTTTGTTGTTGTTGTTTTTGTTTGTTTGTTTGTTTTTTTTGGTACCAGGGATTGAACTCAGGGGCACTTGACCACTGGGCCACATCCCCAGCCCTTTTTTGTATTTTATTAGAGACAGGGTCTCACTGAGTTGCTAAGTGCCTCGCCATTGCTGAGGCTGGCTTTGAACTCGTGATCCTCCTGACTCAGCCTCCCAAGTGCTGGGATTACAGGCGTGCGCCACCGCGCCCGGCTCCACATGTTGCTGTATTTGTACATGCACATAGCACATTTGATCAGTCCTGATCCCCAGTAGATGAGATGTACTTTTAAAGATCTCCTTACCACTATGTGATAGCAGGGATGGAGATGGAGATATTGGTGGACTGAGCTGAACTGGTGGTAGTGGAGGTGGAGAAGTGTGAATGGATCTGACAGCTATTTCAAAGGTCAACCTGAGAAGATGGATTGGATGGCTGTTGGTGGGGTACTGGTTCAGGATAAAAGACAACCTGCTCCATTTAGAACCTGCTAGATTTAAGGCATGTATGTGGCATTCCAAGTTAGTGGTTGTGTTTTTGTGCTCTGGAGCTTGGAGGACAAAACAGGTGACTGAGCCCCATGGCTGATCCATCTGAGAAAAGTTCCACAGTGCGCCCCATTTACTCTCACCCTGGGCTTTCCCTGTTTGAAGATTGTGATGTTGTTTTTCTTTGGCTTTTCAGGACTCCAGCCAGGCAATTCCTCTGGTGGTAGAAAGCTGCATCCGGTTTATCAGCAGGCACGGTAAGCAGGACCATGGCCTTACCCATATGTGTGCAAAGGTTGGGAAGAATTTCCAGGAATTCTTTGTAGAGTAAGAATAGAGATTGCCTCCCTATGCTAACCTTAGCATGAAATCATATTTGTTCACATAATGTTTGCTACTTCAAAATGGCCACACCAAGACATTGAAAGACATCATATATTTCGACCCCAAATGCCACAGCCACTTACCACATGCCCTTTTTTAGTTCAAGAATGAGTTTTAAATTCCAGCTGCTATGTGAGGGAACCCAGCTGCTAGTACACGGTGGCAGTAATTTCATACTCAGCCTGTGCATGTAGTTATCTCCCATGACACAGCCTGACCATTTTGTCACAGTGGCTTTCTGTGCCACTCTGGTTTGGAAACAACTCCATTTGAAATGTTGCAACTGATTCCTGATAATATTCCATTTTTGTTCTGGTTGGGTCTCACTAGATACAACATCCACAAGAGCTCAGTCCTAAAGTTGTTTTTAACATTTGAGAGTCTGCAGGGGCTGGCTCCTTCTCAAACTTAGTCAAATCACACTAATCCTTCTGCTTGGACAAAGCTACATTTCATAAACTGCATTTCTTACCAGCTACTGGTCTGGTTCAACAGATTTAGGGGTGGAGATAATTGCCAGAGAATTGATTTTCCAAGGTTAAGAATGTTTAGAAAGCATAGATATCTGAACTAGTGCCATACAGATGTCTAGGAACCAAGCATCAGAAATTGTTTTTGAATAGTGTCCTGTCTGGCAATAGGAAGAGGGATAGAATGACCTTCCTAAACTAAAGAGGTGGATAAAGTATTGCTGATATAGATTCAGAGGCATTGGTTCTCCTTCCCTCCTCTCACCTTCCTCTCTTCCTATAAACTGGGACATTGTTTGGGTTCATATTTAGAACAGTAATTATTTGAGCATTCTAACAACTTATCCCATTCTCCATTGGCTGTAATTTTTAACTGTTATTCTGGTCACGTGAAGTAAGAGCATTGTACATCACTATTGAAACAATCAACAAATATATATCAAGCCCCTGATCAATGCTAAGTACCACACACTGCCAAGTAGAAAAACAAAAACAGGAGTAATACACGATTCCTGTCTCTAAGTGGTCTTATGATGCATTTTGGAGAATATAAGTAAGTGAGGGAGAAGTTAAATAAAAGGAGATAAGTGGTGGTAATTCAGAATAGCAGAATAAGAAATTTTATAAGATAGTAATGATTAATGGTCAAGTAGTTGGCAAAGGTAAGTCCAAACTGAGCTGAGGGGAGGAAGAATTATTTGTGCCTAAAGGGCAATAGAAAGAAGGAACTCTGAACTCCCATTCATTCTTCCAAGTGTTTCAATCATTCATTCATTCAACAGAAATATATATTGATTGCTTATTGTATACCAGTAAAAGTTTCTGTCCTCCTGAACCTCATTTTCTACTGAAGGACAAACAGATGATGATTGATCAGCCAATAAATAAACAAATTCACATATAATATTCTGAGTGTTGATGTCATGAAGAAAAGTAAATCAAGGTGAGGAATGGAGAGGGGACACTATTGTCAATGGTTTCAAGGGAAAGGCCTTGAAGGTGACATTTGAGCAGGGTTCTGAGGGAAGGAACTATGTGGATATCTGGGGAAGGGTATCATGGGGAGAGGGGACACTATGAGCAGAGACTATTGGCATATGCAAAGAACAGGATAAAGCTGACACTGCTGGAACAGAGTGGAGAGGAAAGTGACAGGAAATGAAGCCAGAGGCCAGACCTTGTACAACTCTGTTGGATAAGAAAGGCATTTGCATTTTATTCTGAGATGGAAAACCATTGGAGAATCTTGATCAAAGAGTCATCTTTTTAAAGGATCCCTGTCTGTTCTATTGAGATAAGACCATAAGGATGATATAGGAAGTTACTGCAGCAGGCCAGGGAAGACATGATGGTGATCTAGACTAGGGTGTTAGTTAGGGTGTAAGCTGATAAATGATGGGTTCCAGACATTGTGGTTTGAGGTTTCTTGTCTCTACCCCTGTGCAAGCACAATGCACAAGGAGACAAAAACTTAGCACATTTCTAGGTTGAGACTCTAGGGAACAAGCACATCAATATGTTGCTAATGGGAATCTAAACCAGCATAGGGGAATTTGGTAATATCTAATGAAACTACCTAATCCAGCAGTCCTTCCAAGAATTCACCATAAAGGTATTCCTCCAACAATATAAAAATTAGATATTTATAAGGTTATTTGCTGTATCATTGTTTGTAATGTCACAGTATCAGAAACAACCTAAATGCCCATAAATACAAGAGTGGTTGGAAAAATTATGATATGTCCATATAGTGGAGCACAAGACAACTTCAAAAAGACAATGAGGATGATCTCCATGAATTGATATGGCGAGGTTCCTAGGGGATATGCTATTAAGTGAAAAAACAAAAGGTGAAAGAGCATCTATAGCATGCTACCTTTCATGTAAGGAGGAAGATATAAGAATATACATGTGCCAGGCATGGTGGCACACGCCTATAATCCTAGTGGCTTAGGAGGCTGAGGCAGGACAATCGAGAGTTCAAAGGCTTAGCAACTTAGCAAGGCCTTAAGCAATTCAGCAAGACCCTGTCTCTAAATAAAATATAAAAAAGAGCTGGGTTGTGGCTCAGTGGTTAAGTGCCCCTGGGTTCAATCCCTGGTACCAAAAAATAAAGAACAAAAAAAAAGAAGGTATTCATGAACTCCCTAAAAGTTATGGTTAAAACTTTTGTATGTGAACAAATGTATTTTCACATTGACTGGGGGTAGTATTTATAACTTTTTTCAGAGACTCAATTTCTGTAAGAAATACAGATGAATCTAGAAATTAGTGTTTTATTCATTATTTCAGGAGAGGGGTAGGAAGAAGGTGGAGCAGTGGGAAACAGGAGGGGGGTGTCATTTCCCTGAATTTACCTTTTTGTGTAGTTTTGACTTTTAGAACTACATTAGTGTTTCCCATAATCAATAGGTGAATTAACAAATAAATAAAACTAGAATGTGAGTAAAATCCCCAAAGGAATTTAAATAATACCAAGAAAACCTAACTGTACTACAAAAGAACATGTAACCATACTAAAGGGGAATGAGGAAGAAAATAATTAACCAAGTAACTGGGAAACAGTGTTTTGACTCTACACTGCAAGTCTAAAGACAAAGGGCTATAAGAAATCTATACAGTAGTAATATTTATCTCAAAAGTATGAGTTAGCAGTTTGGAAATTACGTGTATTCTAGGATTAAGCAAATACACTGTTGATTTTTTAAATCTTAAGATATAGTAGCTAGCTGCTTAAAAAAATATTTATTCAACTAAATTGAATTTTTTCACAAATAGAGACTAAGGTATTCATGAACTCCCTAAAAAAGATACGGTTAAAACTTTTGTATGTGAACAAATGTGTTTTCACATTGAATGGGGGAAGTATTTATAACTTTTTTCAGTCTCAAAAGGATCTGTAACCCACCAAATGGTGGGAATTTTTATATCCTTACTATTTTCATTTCCCTTGAGAGGTAAATAGTACAGTCCCCATTATATAGATGAGAAAGCTTAGGGTCCTCTGTGAATAGTGGGTCAGTGTGATCCAGGAAGAATTAAAGGAGAAGGAAAATGAGGAACTAATGAAACTGAATCATGAGGAGGAAAAAAACACACCATTTTCATGAGGAAGGGAACAGGAAATGGCTGTTGTAGTAATCATTTCAAGAAAAATCTAGGAGAGGTGGTGCACTCCTGTAATCCCAGCCACTCAGGAGGCTAAAGTAGGAAGATCACTGGTTCGAAGCCGGCCTCAGCAACTTAGGGAGGCTATAAGCAACTGAGTGAGACCCTGTCTCAAAATAAAAAATGAAAAGGGCTGGGGATGTAGCTCAGTGATTAAGCACCCTATAGTTCAATCCCTGAAACAACAAAGAAGAAGAAGAAGAAGCAGCAACAGCAGCTAGCAGAAATCACATGTATGCCTGTAACCCTGGCTGCTAAGGAGGCTGCGGTAGGAGGATCATAAGCTGAAGGCCAGCCTGGGAATTTAGAGAGATCCTGCCTCAAAACAAAAAGTAAAATGAAAAAGAACTGGGCATGTAGCTTGGAGGTAGAGTGCTCCTGGGTTCAATCTCCAGTACTGCCCAAAAAAAAAAAAAAAAAAGGGGAGGGCGGGAGGGAGGAAGGAAGGAAGGAATTCTGCAACAGCTGAATCCAACACAAAATGTATAAAGGGTTTTGCACCATTGCCAAATAACGTACCCATATCTGATGGGTTTTACACTTTCATGTTAGTGAGCATTAAGAAAAAATTAAAAAGGTGAATATGCTGTTTTGGTTATGCAAGTCAGGATTTACCTTCATTATAATAAAATGCCAACTGGTTTTCCCCTTTCCTTTCCGGAAAGCACATTGTTTCTGCTCTCGACATCATCACATCAGACACCCCAAACACAGAGCAGTCCTTCAGCATCACTTCTCCAGGGGAACCAGCAACCAGACCAAGGGAGAACTCTGTGTATTTCAGGCCTGCTGCCTGATTTCCATCAAGCTGAGCTCTCGTTTCTTCTTATCCTCTGCCTGATTTCCATCAAGCTGAGCTCTCGTTTCTTCTTATCCTTGGGCCCACAGGCCAAGACTGTATTTTCTTGGTGCTCTACCCTACCCAAAGTGCCCTGTTGACACTCTTCAAGAAATTATGCAATACCTTACCAACCAGAACACACCAACTAGTCTGGTTTCTGGCATTTCCTTACAGTGTGTTTTCGACAAGTCACTGGGTATGCTCTGTCAGAGCACTTGCTATTTACATTCTGTGTTTAAAGAACATTATCTGGCTCTTGTATCCCATTTGCTAACTAAGATAGTACTGCTACACCAGTGTTAATGGGATTTTAACATGGCCTGCCATTCTCTGAGGAATAGTCCCTCAGAGGAACAGACTTAAGTCCTATTACAAGCCGGTAATCACATTCCCTCTGTTAATTTCTCAATGTTGTTTTAGTCCGATTCTGCACTTTCAGTCCTGGCCTGTATGATTTACCTCCAAAGTTCTGGCCGATAGCTACCCACACTGAGAGGGTAACCCTGAAGCAGCCAGCAAAATGTAGACTTATTCTGTTTTGTTTTCCTAAAATAAATGTGAGACTTCTCTGACATGTTAAGGTTTTTGAAAGATTGTGTCATTATAGAAAGATTTTGACAAACTGCCCATATTGAGACCCAAGGCATCTGAGAAAGCCTAGACAGCCCCACTGGAATCGGAGGTACCAGATCTGCTCAGTCCCTGGGCCTGGCACGAATGACATGCTTCCTGGATTTCTCACTGGTTTTTCAGTTACATGTGTGATGCTATCTGTAAGGTCATTCTTTAAAGTCCAGAATGGCCATTATGGTTCCTACCTTCTCCATATCGGTAGGCCCCACAAGTCTGGCATTGAGGACTAAGTATGTTATTGTAGCCACCAAGCCTGAGTCTGAGTCTTGGCTCTGGTCTTTAGTACCTGTATAACTAAGGGCTGGATATCCTCAGTCCCCACATCTAAAAATAGGATTATTGCTAACCCCTGGTTTTCTTTTGTTTTGTTTTGCTGGTTTTCTTTGCGGGGGATGCCAGAGATTGAACTTGGGGGCACTCTGCCACTAAGCCACATCCCCAGCCCTATTTTGTATTTTATTTAGAGACAGAGTCTCACTGATTTTAAAATGCCCTCAGTTGCTTAATGCCTCAGCATTGCTGAGGCTGGCTTTGAACTCGTGATCCTCCTGCCTCAGCCTCCCAAGCCTCTGGGATGATAGTCATGCACCACCGTGCCCAGCTTAACCCCCGTTCTATTGTGAGCTTATCCCTTATTGTGAGGACCAAGCACTTCATTTATATGAAAGTATTTATTAACAGCAATCACTACATAAGCATTATTTTTATGAATATTTCTACTCTAACAAAACCCAAGGAGACAAAGTTTTTGTGTACATCATTGTAGTATAGTATTCATGCATATTTGTTTTTGTGTAAAGCAGCAGTCAGGAGCCAGTGCCAAGGACAGTGGCTGGCAATACTGTTGGCAGATCACTTCTATTCTCATGTCCACTCTTTTTCATCAGTACTGAAAGCATTGGCCCCTAGAATAGTGGAACAGTGTTATCATAGCTAAAGTAATCATTATAACTTCACATCTTAAGAAACTCCTCTGATGGTAACTAATACCTTACCTGCCATGATCTACCTCCCATTCCTGACCCTGAGTGACAAGAAAATACTAACAGGTCACCTCCCCACTTTTCAGGTGGGACAAAGAGTAAAGGCAGGGAAGGTACCTGCTTCATAGTCTCTCTTAGAGTCAGAAGAGGAGTGGGCTGTAGAAATCTCTTCCCTTAAGTCTCTGATTTGGTGCTTTCTTTAGGCTAATGCTTCATAATCATCCCAGTGACTTTCCCAATGTCCCTGCACATGTTTTACTCCTTTGGCCTGAAAAAGAAGAGAGACAGGATCCGTCAGTGCACACTTCTGGGGGAGATAGGCATTCAACTAAGCTTGGCTCTCTGGTTGTTTTTTCTCTTCCTTGATCACTTTTCCCTGTGTGTTTCCAGGACTGCAGCATGAAGGAATTTTCCGGGTGTCTGGATCCCAGGTGGAAGTGAATGACATCAAAAATGCCTTTGAGAGAGGTGAGGGAACAGCCTGAAAGCTAAGACCAAGTGTTTGCCAGCCTCCTGGGGTACTGGCTCTATCCTTTCTCCTCTAAGGGGGCCCTAGGCTTCAGAAGCCCCTGTGCCTTCCTCTTGAGCTGGGCACCTGCTGTCTGCACACAGTCCCTGCTAGATATGCAGGAGAAGCCGAGCAGATCCGCTTCCTTCCTTCTCGGCCCCACCCATCCTGCCTCTCTCCTGCGGATGATCTGCCAAAACCCAAGAAGTTAACTATGATATCCAGGCGGTTTATGGCTTTATCCGGAACCCTTGGTGGCAGTTAATATCAAGGCTAATGCGCCTGTTCATCGTAGCCCATTTATTATCTTGTGGGCTATTAAGGTAATGGGCAAGCTTTGGCAATTTCCGTCACTGTAATGGATATATATAGTTTCAATTTGAGGTTGGTCCTATCATTAAATCTAATTACATCTGATATGAAATTTTCCATAGGGAACTCTGGCATGACTGTTCTGTAAGTAGGTGTCCTTTGTTGGGGGCAGGAGGAGTGAGAGCTTGTCAGAGGAGCTGGCCTCCTTGGCCTCAATTTCCTCCCCCAAGGGCTTGGTCCCAGCCTGTTTGCATGATTCTGTGAGGGAAGCAGTTCCTGTGTCCCAATCCCAGCCCACAGGAACGTCCCTGAGGCTGAGCGGTCTGTGCTTCTATCTGTCCTCTGGTTTTCCCCACTCATGCCACCGTGCTGGGCATTGTGCTGAGGGACTGGGACAAGGATACAAGTGGGTCACCCCTTCCCCACTGCCTCTGCTTTATTCTTTGTGTGTTTGCCTCTCTCACTCTTTCCTTTCTGGGGGGTACTTATCCTCAGGAGAGGACCCCCTGGCAGGGGACCAGAATGACCACGATATGGACTCCATAGCTGGTGTCCTAAAGCTTTACTTCCGGGGACTGGAACACCCGCTCTTCCCTAAAGACATCTTCCACGACCTGATCGCCTGCGTCAGTAAGTACCACCCTGGCCTCAAGTGCCTTCTGAGCCACAGCACCTCTGAGCAAGAGATTTAAACATTTCTGTGGAGTTTTTTGTTTCCTTGTAAGCTTTTCAGTAAAGCTTTCCTTTTTATTTTTATTTTTATTTTTCCAGTGAGTTTATGCTCATCTTCATTCCTTCATCCCTGGGAGAGGAGGAAGGAAGAAGAATAACTTTTCAGTAAGAGTCTAGGACCCCAAGTCAGAACTTCTGTCTTTTTCCTTTCTGATTCACCTCCATCATAAACTCCTTTGTTTCTCTCGGCTTTAGCTTCCTTTAGTAAAATGCCTTTATAAAATTCATTCATAAGACTCAGTCTTTTCAGTTATTTGAAGCATATACATTGGGTTTGGGCTTTTTATGATACTAGGGGAAAAGTGGAAGTATTACAAATATCTCCCATTTGTTGCTTTTGGGGGGGGGGGGGGGGGGGGGGGGGGTAATATGGCATGGTTGGGCTGAGGTTGTGGCTCAGTGGTAGAGTGCTTGCCTAGCACGCGCAAGGCCCTGGTAGAGAACCACATAAAAATAAATAAAATGCGCTTGCCTGTAATCCCAGCTTTGGGACGATCGTGAGTTCAAAGGCCTCAGCCTGGCAAGGCACTTAGCAACTCAGTGAGACCCTGTCTCTAAATAAAAATACAAAAAAAGGGCTGGGGATGTGACCCAGTGGACTGAGTTCAATCCCCGGTACCACAAAAAAAAAAAAAATAAAATAAATAAATAAAATAAATAAATAAATAAAATACAGGTATTGTGTCCAAATACAACTAAAAAATAAATATTAAAAAAAAAAACATGGCATGGCTAACCTGCTAGGTAAGGTGTATTCATATATGCTTTCCTAAGAAGTAGGCATCTGGTATTTCTCCAGAGAGAAAGATGTTTTCTATTTTCTTAGGGGTTCTCTGCCTCTGACTCTAAAATTTGGAGCTTGAAAAGCTCATATACTGCAACATCCTCTCATTTGTTTCCATAATAAACAATCCATGCAAACTCTGGAAGCAGAGTTTGAATGACAGCCCCAGAGTCTGTTAAGAAAGATGCCTTTGCAATGGAGAAAAGATCCTTTTTTCCAGGTCATCTGGGGTCTTTGTGACCCCTGGATTGCCAGTTTGACTCAGCATTTGCCCTGAATACTTTCCCTCTCTCAGTTATTCTCAGAAAGGTCCAGCGCATTCAAGAAGCCAGCTCTCTTGTTTTGTTTGTTGACCTACTGTTTGTGGTAGTTCAGTGGAAGTGCTTTATGTGGCAGTTAATTATGTGCATCCCTTGGGTAGTGTCTTCATGTCTTTTCCCAGGACTGGACCTAGGTAAAGTCTTCTAAGCTAGACTGGGGTGGCCAAGACAGTCATCCTTTGACTGTGCAGTTCTCCCCTAGAGATACACTCTTGCTCCAAATCCAGTACTTCCCATTTCTTTTTACATAAAGGCACTCATAGAAAATAACCAGATCCACATGGCACACTGTGGAAGTGGGAGGCTGTCCATGACAGAGACCACAGGCCCAGGGGACTACCTGACCATAGCACAAGATTCAGGAAACTTCTCTTGTCCTCTTTCCAGATATAGCTATTTACCCATGGATATATGTTTCCTACTTTTGGCCATGTTCTGCTCATCTCTACTGAAGATAAAGGAGGGGGAAGATAAGCCAGATTTGTCCAGAGGAGGAGGACACATGAATAGAGTGGGCAGGACAAGACCTGCACAGGCCTTTCCCTCTCTAGATGTGGGACCTCCAGGATGGGTGTTTGTTAGGCAATCGTGGCCAGCTCCTAATTGTTTGAATAAGTGGGTGGTAGGTGCTGGGGAGAATACCTCCAACCCTTTTTGTGCCTGAATCAGTAAATGTGTGGAGCCCAGCATGCACCCTGATGCAACAGCCCCACTCCCAGAAACAACAAGGATGAAACTCCTGTTGCTGTGTGCCAGTGCTGCATGGAGCTTTGCCTTGGTGCTCTCTGGGCTGCACCTGCTTGTAATAAGGGGCTTCTGACCCCTATTCCCTGGGATCTCAGGCACAATGAAAGATAACACATAGCTTTTTTCTTTCAGCAATGGACAACCTACAGGAGAGAGCTCTGCATATCCGGAAAGTCCTCCTGGTCCTGCCCAAAACCACTCTGATTATCATGAGATACCTCTTTGCCTTCCTCAATCAGTGAGTAGCCTTCCCAGTGAACAGCTGAATCAAGCCTTGGTTTTGGCTTCTGGAAGTTCCATATGGACCTATTCATCCATTCAAATACACATTTAGCACCTAATGTGTGCATATGGAGCACCTACTACGTGCTGGCCACAGTGCTAGACTATAAGAATGTATTACTAAATGAGAGCTCATGTACCAGAGAAGGGGACTGATAATTAGGTAAAATAAGTGCTTATAAGAAGAAAGAGTAAAGAGGGGGGTAGAATACACGATCTGATTTGGGGCAGAAGATGAAAGGAGAGAAATCACTTTAGGTGGGTGATTATGAAAGGCCTCTGAGAAGACAGGGTGTGAGCAGCAGCCTAAATTCAGTGAAAGGGGAGCCCTGGGGATACTCAGGTCTTGAGAGTCGTGGGACTAGGGGGTTGGATTTGAGAAGTGATTGAAAGGTTGTAAGGAGTAGAGTATACTGATCTGATTTTGGTGTTTATTTTAAAACTGGCCAAAATGCTTTGTGAAGTTACTATAGAAGGTTGCAAAGAGAAGGAAGCCGGGTCTCAAGGTTGTTGTAGTCTGGCCAATGTGTTGGTAGACTGGAGGGTGGTGAGGAGGGGCAAGGTTTGGGATATATTTTGAATATAGTGTTGGTCAGACTTACTGATAGGCTGGATGTAGAGTGTGAGAGAAAGACAGAAATCCTACATTTTTGGCATGCACAATGGGGAAACAGTGAAGCTCATTCCTACTGAAGATAAGGGAGGGGGAAGATAAGCCCAGACTGAAGGAGTTGGGGAAGACAGATATGGAGGAAGGACTCTAGACAAAGTGTCAAGATGAACAGGGTAATTTAAGTAGCTATTGGACATCAAGTGGAGCTAAGCATTTGAACACAGGAATCCATGTGCTGAGAGAAACCTGGGATAAAGGTACTGGTATGAGAGTCATCCATACATGGGTGGCAGTTAGCTGGTCACAGTGGTGACCTAGGAAATGAGGGTAGCAAAGAAAGGTCTGAGAACCAGAAAGGCCTTGAGCTTGGATGGGGCATTTCTTCTTCTCCAAGCATGTGTCCTTCTCAAGAGGAAGCCCTGTCCCAGTGGTGGTGAAGGCAGCAAGCAGGAACACGTGGTGCTCCCTGCCTGGCCCTCTTTCACTGCCACCTCTCTATCTACAACCCAGAACAAAGGTTGTAAGTGGGCAACCTGAGGGCCAAAAAAGGTACCCCGCTGCGCTTCCTGCAGGTCTGCTATGTCTTGAAAACTTTAATACGACATTTAACTATTTGGGAATATCATTTTTAAAAAAATATCAGTTCCTGGATTTTTTTTTTGAAAAGTGATTAGATCTGCCAGTACTGAACCCACATTCTGTGGGTAGCAATTCCCTATGGAGTCAGCGCTGCCCGCTAGAGGGGCAGACACTTCCCAATTCACTACAGTCCCCAGCCCTCCTCATTTCTCCACAGTCCTAGGGCTGGCTTCACTTGTCATTTATCATCATTCTGACGTGGTGAGTTTTCATATAGTGGAGAAAGAGTTCTCGGGATCCATTAATCCATCAAAATAGGGAAGACAAAACAGTAAATCAAGGGGCGAGGGTATTTGGGGGCATATATTTCTTTGTGAAAATGAAGTGTTTGTAACATGGTTGATTTCTGGATAAAAGGAAAAAAGTTTTGAGGCCGTCACAAGCTTCAGCTTGCTTACAAGTTCAAGGTCAGCCTGGCCCTATAGTTATCCAGGTAGTGGGCCCTGCCTGAGGTGCCCACACCATTGTGTAGGCCCACTGCTGGCCCTGCAGAGCTGTAAAGGTCCCGGTTCCATAGCCTGCTTCCTCCACAAAGCTGTGTGCTCCATTCAACGGCAGGTCTTGATTCAGCACCCAAACTGCCTTTAAGTTGAAACCCTCATGACTCACACAGTGTATTCATATGTGACCTGGAAACTCTGCTAATAACTCTTGAGTTAGTCAGTCCCCTCAGGGCCACCAATCATTGTCTTCCGTTGTTGACCAATACTTGCTCTCAACATGAGCCCAGCATGAGCAAAAAGCATGATAGTGGTGACCAAATGGGGGGTGGGAAGAGCAGGGAAGGCCTGGGGTCACTGTCGACAAAAGTACAATTGCCTCATTCTCTTCCACATATTTTCTTTCTGGGCAGGAGAGGAGAAATGATAGAGTAAGCATCATGCAGAGCTGGAGATGGTGGCCATTGCTGAAGAAAACATGGCAATTGTACCGATTCAGATGATTATTTTTGCTTTGTTTTGCTGTTTATTTGATTTTTAAAAGATTGATATTTTTAATCAAAGTTTCACATTGAAAAGATACAGCATTAAAAGAATCATTGTTTCCTAAAATAATTAATAGAATGCAGGACATAGATTACAAAGAAGACCACCTTCACAGGAAGATGACAGCTAATAACTGTGTACTTACAAATAGGTGTAGCAATTGTTGATAGGTAGTTCCTGATGAAGTCTGCCTGGGCCCCCTGTAAGGACTTTCTCCTTTGTAGTATGGGACCTGGGTATGTGCATACTTTACCTCTGGCTATGGTTTGTTCTTGGGTTGTATTATACTCAATCTCAAGAATCAAATAAACTAATATCTTACAGATTCTGTGAGTTGGTACAGCTTAGCTGGGGCCTCTGTCCTGTGGTTACATGAAGTTGTAGTAAAGGTGTTGGGGCAAGGAAGTGGTCTCCTCTGAAGGCTTGACTTGGAAGAATCTACTTCCAAGCTCATGAAATATATTCTATCCACACAGCAGGATAATAGTCAGCCATGAAAAGGAATAAAGTACTGCAGGATGGATGAACCTTGAAAATATTATGCTGAGTGATAGAATCCAGACCAAAAAAAGCTACATATTATATGATTTCATTTATATGAAATGTCCAAAATAGGCAAATCCGTAGAGATACAAAGTAGATTTGTAATAGCCAGGGGCTGGGGGGAGGAGGGTTGGACAAAGTGACTGCCTAGTAGATAGATACAAGGTTTCTTTTTGAGGTGATGACAATGTTCTGGAGCTAGATAGTGGTAATGGATGTACATGCTGTGAATATTGTAAGCCCTGTGAATATACAAAATGCCATTGAGTCATATGCTTTAAAATGCTTAAAATGCTAAATTTTAAGTTACGTGTATTTTGCCACAGTAAAGGGAGTGGAGAAGGGGAGAGGAAAGGGAATTTATCTGCTCAACCTGCCATAATGAAATCCCACTCACGAGTGACTTGAACAACAGAAATTTATTTTCCCGCAGTACAAGAGGCTGGAAATCTAAATTCAAGGTGCCAGTGGGGTTGGCTTCTGGAGGCCTCTGTCCTTGGTTTGTAGCAGCCACCTTCTCACTGAGTCCTCACATGACCTTTCTTTCCTCTATGCATGCTCAGAGAGAGAACCCTGGTGTCTCTTTCTCTTCCTATAGACACCTATCCTATCAGGTTAGAACCCCGCCCCCCACGACCTCCTTTAACTTTAATCTCCTTAAATGTCCCCTCTCCAAATACACATCAGGACTCTAACATATGAATTTGGGGGAACACAATTCAGTCCCTGACAGAAGGAGAGAAAATCAGAGAATCAGAGACAGCTGGCACAGACAGCTCTGAAAGAATTTTATCATAAAGAGGAGCAGAGAAATGCGACAGTATACCTGGTATGGATGTAGGATTAAGACAGGATTTTTTTTTTTTTTAAGATGAGAGGTATTACTGCAAGTTGGTATGCTTGTGGGAATGACCCACTAGAGAAGAAACTGATGAAGAAAAGAGCAAGGACAGTGGCTGCAAAGGTCCTCTTGAGAAGATGAGAAATGATGGAATTTACTGCATAGAAAGGCAGGCAGAAGATAAGGGACAGAGGCAAGCCAGGTGACAGATGTGGGAAGCATAGAAGATGGATATGGAGAGTGATGGAATGCCTCTGAAAGGCCACCAGAATCTGCTGGAATTAACTTTCTTTTCTTGTCTCTTAGAGAGCCCTTTGGGAAGTCACCAGAAGGCTGGTAAATCACAGCTGTAGAGAGGGCAGTTGTGGGTCTCCGCCTGTGAAAACTTTTAAAGGCCAAATGGCTTCCCAGCTCCACAACATTTCCTCATCCCCTTCAAACTTAAAATCAGGGCTGGGGTGGTGGCTTAATGGTAGAGTGCTCGCCTTCCATGTGCCAGGCCCAGCACTGCAAAAAAAAAAAAAAAAAAAACACTCTGTCCCAAGCTTAATGCTCTCTCTGAGAATTTAAAGTTTTGACTTTGGGATCTGGAGTCCTCAGCTTATTAGATAGTGCCTGTTGGGGAACAAAAATAGTTAGAATCCTATAAATTAATACTGCCAAATGCCAGCAGCTCTATCTTCCATTCCCTGTCCTGTATTAAAAAGCAACTGGAATGTTATAATTACAGAAAATATTTGTTGAACATGACTTGTGTGCTAGGCACTGTGCTAAGTGTTTTACATATGGTGTGTCATTGTTTCATCTCCCGACAGCTCCTGAAAGGAGACAGAGAGAGGGGGCTGGGGCTATGGCTCAGTGGTAGAGTGCTTGTCTCGCATGTGTGAGGCCCTGGGTTTGATCCTCAGCACCACATAAATAAAATAAAGGTATTGTGCCCACCTACAAGTAATAAAATATTAAAAAAGGAGACAGAGAATTGCCCCCATTTTACAATGAAGAAACTAGGGAACTAGAACCAAGTTAGGGAACTCATGGGAAGCAGTGGAGCCAAGACTCAAAAATCAGGCCTGTTTTAGTCTAAAATCCTTGGAATGTGTTATTTATTTATTTTTTAATCTAATCAGACAAATGCACATATCAAAAAGTAAAAAATCCAGAAAAGTGCATGATGAAAAACAAGTTTTCATGGCAATCCCCATTGTATCCTCCCCACAAAAACTCTTGGTTCATAACTGTAATGCCATACCTTTTTAAGATGCACACAAGAGGAGGAGTTCAAATCTATCAGGTGAATTCATTCCTGTCATAGACTCAAACTGTAGAAACACAGTAGAATTCTTACAGGAGATGGCTATATGCTATATATAAGTCAATAGCAAAAAAGAAATACACAATATTAAAGCAGGGTGTTGTTACCAGTGTTATTCATCTTAGATATCTCTATAAGAATAAAAATCCTGTGCTTTAGTGTTTGAGATCCCCACCTACCCACTCACCATACTAAGGAATGAACCCTGGGCGTGCTTAACCACTGAGCCACATACCTAGCCCTCTTTTTATTTTTTATTTAGAGACAGGGTCTTGCTGAGTTGCTTAGGGCTTTGCTGAGTTGCTGAGACTGACTTTGAACTCATGATCCTTCTTCCTCAGCCTCCTGAGCCTCTGGGATTACAGGCATGCACCACCACACCCAGTTGGTATCTGAGATCTTATATTAGCTATAGCCTTCAGAGTCTTCAAAGATTATTAACACCATGACATGTTACACAAAACTGTACATTTCCTGGAGAATCCCTAGTTTTTGTCCTTTTTTTTTTTTTTTTTTTTTTTTTTTTTTTGATCTGCTGGAGATAAAATCTTGCTATATTGCCCAGTCTGGCCTCAAATGCCTGGGCTCAGCGATCCTCCTACCTCAGCTTCCCAAGTAGCTGGGACTATAGGTCTGTGCCATTATACCTGGCTCTGTTGTCAAATGCTTAAAGACATCTGTGTCCCCCAAGTAGTTAAGACCCACTACTTTGGCCACTAACTTAGATGTTCCCACAGTGAATTGGAAGAGAGAAAGGGATCTTGGTCTAGTTTTGTAATGGGAGTCGTAAAATGAGCCTAGATTCATGAGACCACAGTCCACATCCTCCTCAAACTCATGGTCATTGTAACTACCTATGAAATGAACAGTCCTCTCCTTAGTTGGCTTCTCTACATTATTCATCTTTCACAATGCTGGAGTTTGCTTCCCTCTGACCACCAGGCTTCCCAGAAACTTGTGGTTTTCTTTCATGTTACCAAAACACTGTCAGATCACACTAAAGAGACAAGGCCTTGCTGAAGCCTCTTGTCTCACCAGCCTGGGGTTAGTTTCAGTATAAACCTGTGTTACCTCCTGCTTCAGTCCTTCCTACTGAGGTTACCAGGGCAATTATCTCTCCTGTCTCTCTGGTTTTAATTTGAACAAGAAGTACACTTACAAACTTCCTAAATTTTTAGTTCCTTTTAACTCAAGATCCAGGGATGGATTGTAAAATTAAATTTTTGAGAACTTCTGTGAAAGCCAGGCAGAGGGGTGCATTGCCTGTAATCCTAGCTACTTGGGAGGCTGAGCCAGGAAGCCTAAAAGTTCAAGGCCATCCTGGGTAATTTATTTATTTATTTATTTATTTATTTATTTATTTATTTATTTTTTTTAGTTGTAGTTGGACACAGTACCTTTATTTTATTTATTTATTTTTGTGTGGTGCTGAGGATCAAACCCAGGGCTTCACAGTGCTAGGCGAGCACTCTACCGCTGAGCCACAACTCAGTCCCCAGCCTGGGTAATTTAGTTAGGCCCTATCTCAAAATAACAATTCACAAAGAGCTGAGGCGGTATAGTTCAGTGTAGAGCACTTGCCTTACATGAGCAAGGGCTGTGGGTTCAATTCTCAGTATCACACACATACACACAAGGAAGGACTCCTGTGAAGCAATCCAGCCCCTGAGGTTTTGGGGAGTTTGGTTTTTCTTTGTTTGTTTGTTTTAGGGTTTTTTTGGGGGGAGGGAGGGGTGTTTGCTTGTTTGGGGGGAATGTTTGTTTTTTGGTACTGGGGTTTGAACCCAGAGTGCTGTACCACTAAGCTACATCCCCATCCTCCCCTTTTTAAAAATGTATTTTTTTGAGATGGGGTTTCAGTAAGTTATCCAGGCTGACCTTGAACTTACAATCCTCTTGCCCCAGCCTCCCAAGCTGGGACTGCAGACATGCACCACCACCTCTGGCTATCCACTGAGATTTATAACCCCCATCACTGGCCTCTCTTTCATTTGACTCTAGGTCCTTGAGAACAGTGACTCTTAACTCTTTCTTCCTGTGACAGTTGTTCCCATCCATTGTGCCACATCGTAGGTCCTGCAGTGACTCTCAAAGGGGCATGAGGCACATATCAGAATCTCAAGAAGAGAGAACCACTGGGTTAGAGGGAAACCAGCTTTGTAATGTGAGTCTGGATGTGGAGCACATAAGAAATAAACTCTGCCCAGTTTGGAAGGACAGCTGCTGAGACAAAGACAGCCGAGTCCTGGGCCTGCAGCTCAGCATCAGAGGGCTCTGGTTTCTCCTCAGGATCTGTCAGAATCGGGTGCTGGGAACTTCCTGCTCAGGATCATAAGGGAGACCTCTGCTCCTGAGTAGAGCTCACAGCTCTTCAGGCTCTAGGGGTGGGGGGATTCCAGCCCTCTGTGCCTGGACAGCAGGGAACACTGGAGACTCACCAGGTGCAATGGCTGGTTGAAGGCCTTAGGTCCTTGGCCAAGGTTGGAGGTGCGGCTGGAGTAGCTGCTGTCTGAGGAGGGGTTGTTCCCAGAATAAATAAATACCCAGTAATGAAGTCAGGCTGCATCCAGAGGAAGGCTGAGCAGAATTTGAACAGTGTGCTGACCTTTTCCAGAATAAATCATGAATATAATAGTATAAGAGGATATTATGAAAATAAGAAACAATTGCATTAGCTGTTCTAGAAAGAAATTTAATGTCTTGATGAAATACAAAAGCTAATCATTTGGCTGTTTGTTTTTAACAAGTCTAGAGGCTTGAAAGGAATGTCCCTAATAATGTGATCATTTTGCTATATGATATGGGTGTACAGTGCACAATGCCTGTGTCTCCTGACCGTATCATTACCAGGGCAAGCTAAGATTCCCCATCTGATCTGGCAGATTAGTGGGTTGATCTGTGGGAGCCATATTCAGCTCTGCAGAGTGACATGTTCTCAAGGCAGGGTGTGATAAGGTCAAGTGTAGGGGTGAGGGTGGAGTGGTAAGGAAGATTTGAATGGTGAGCTGGAGAGACAGGAAGGTCAGACTTCCAAGTAGGAGCCTCCACCTTACCTCTCTTTGGCTCCTGAATGAAGCATCCAGTGGTCACCCTCTTTTCCATCTGACTTTCTAGAAGGTCCCTGGTGCCCAGAAAGGCAGGTGGCAATTTGTAGACCCTCTGCCTTTGCTCTTGGCAGTGCCTCTGTGATTGTGTTTTCTGGGCATTCATGCGAGAGCTTTCCAGCTTGCCTCCTTTCCCTTCTCCTCCAGTTTATCACAGTTCAGTGAAGAGAACATGATGGACCCCTACAACCTCGCCATCTGCTTCGGGCCCTCGCTGATGTCAGTGCCGGAGGGCCACGACCAGGTGTCCTGCCAAGCCCACGTGAATGAGCTGATCAAAACCATCATCATCCAACATGAGAACATCTTCCCAAACCCCAGGGAGCTGGAGGGCCCTGTCTACAGCAGAGGAGGAAGCATGGAGGATTACTGGTAGGGGGCTTAGGGCTGGAGGAGGGTGGGAGTCACCAATGCAACTGGCATGGGGTCCAGATGGCCAAGTGAAAGGAAAAGGAAACCCCAGGTCCTCCAGCCCTCACCCCTAGGCTTTTCAGGCTGCTGGAGTCTGGGGATGTTCCCGGCAGTCCCCTCACCTCAGCCCTATCTATGGAGTAAGTGCCACTTCATGCCAGCTCTCTTTTTTATGAGTTTGGAGTAGTAAGGGACCATTCTGAAAGATAATGACAACATTAATAGTGATACTGTTAATACAATATTAATAGTAATACTGTGTATAGAACTGCTGCTCATTAGTCAATAATGTCCCTCAGACTTCTACTCTATGCTATGTTTTGTAAGGAAGGCAGTCCTGAGTCCAGGGAATCCCATTCTTATTGAGAAAAGTTTAAACATGAGGCATGATTTCCTGACTGTGCCTTTGTAAGATGACACTTTAGAAATGAGTTCAGAAACTTTTGAAGAGAAAGAAGAGTAAGCTGCACTTTCAGCAGGTTAGGCAATGTCCCACCCTGAAGTAGGATTAAATTCTGTAGGGCAAGGATTTTTTTATGACCTAGCATGAGAACAGAGATCTAAAAGAAATCCCTAGGGTACGTTTTTGCTAGACCCCTCCATTATAAAAATAATGAATCATTTCCAAAAAATGGAATCATATTTCTTTGTTAGAAATGAAGTCACTGCAACCCAGCGAGGCCAGTGACAGTGTGTTTCAGGCTACTCTGGTGGTGGGGATTTAACCCTGATCTCTTGTCTCACAGTGACCATCCGTTACCCCATGTAGCTCCCCCTACCCACCTATGATACCATTTCAGTGTTATTTTCCATCAAAGACGACTGCCTCTCTCTTAATCCCTAACATCCCTAACCTTCCTCTCCTCCTTCTCCCTTTTCCACCTAAATAATGTTTCAGCCTGAGCTGAAAGCACAAGCCAACCCCAATCAGATTCTGTCTGAATGCAACATCTGGAACCAATTTACCATCACCATTGCTATTGACTGAGGTAGGGAGGACAAGGGAGGCTGTTTACTTAATTAGAGGCCAATTGGTCCACACTTCTCCCTGACCCCCACAGGACGGACTCCTGCTCAAGCAGTAAAGAAATTGATATCTGTGCCTCTGTGAACATCCTAATGCAGTGACATCCCTGAGTCCATTCCTCTCTGCTATACAGCAGATCCCAGGTCTGGGTCTGAGCTGGAGGACCCTCAAGAGGCCTGCTGGGAGAGAAAGCTTTCTGTTGCTGACAGATAATTTGTGGTGACTAGGGAGGGTGGTCAGTTCAGGTCTCAGGCTACTGGCCAGTGAGCTCCAGGGAGCTGTCCTTATGTATGTAACTTGAAAAGTTGATTTTCCCCTTTGTATAAGTAGTGAAAAGCTGTGGAATGGTGTGTTCCAGTTCTTGCTTTACCTACCTTCAAAAGTCAGGCAGAACATCTGCCCTCATTTCTCAAATATCAAACTACTTGGGCTGGGGGTGTAGCTCAGTGGTGGAATGCTTGCCTAGCATATGTGAAGCCCTGGGTTCAACCCCCAGCACTGCAAATAATAATAATAATAGTAATAATAATAAGTATCAAACCACCATAGCCTCTGGACCCATGCCTGGGGAACAGAACCCCCACTTCCCCTCAGTCCCCAACCAGAGCAGCAAACAGAGCCCAAAGGGTGTGTTCCCAGGTGGGCACCTTCCTCCAATTTTCTTCTCAGTCCCCTCTTTTTGGCCTGATAATAATTAACAGCCTCTAGAAACACCATAAAATTAGACAAGGAACTACCTGACATCATAATCTAAGTGGGAAGCCTCAGACCAATGGCAGCAAGGAGCAGGATTCTGGGACCTTGGGATGTGGGATCATCTGGCCATGAGCCTCACACCCATGTGGAAGCTCCCAGCCTCTCCTCTCTCCTCTTTGGGAAGAGAGAGAAGTGCCAGCAAAGTGAGCTAAGATGACATAGGAGGTGAGCCCCAAGAACCCTAGAGAATGGCCAGGAGATCAGGACCACAAGGGAGAAGGCACCAGGCCACTTGCCCCCCACAGCTGTGGGCATGAGGAGCAAACCCATTTCAGTGTACTTCCCAGTTCTGAAACTGAAACCTGGTTCTCTAGGTCTGCCTGCTAGCACATGGTGGGGGTTTTTCTGAGGACCTCCAGTATTAGGAAGCCTGGGTGACAAGGGGGGGGGGTGTCCTTAGGGGTGCTGGATTAAATGAAAGAATCGTGGAATATTAGGGCTACAAAGGGGCATTTAAAAGCATCATCTTGCCTTTACCATAACGCAGAGATTTTCAAAGTGCATCCAGGTCCTATGGGACTAGTTAGAAATGCAGATTCTCACCAGATAGATGGGGTGATGCTTGCTTAGAATGCCAGCCATTCCGGAACCCTGAGGATCACAAGTTCAAGTCCAGCATAGACAACTTAGAAAAGACCATGTCTCAAATAAAAAATAGAAATGGCTGGGATGTAGCTCAGTGGTAGAGCACTCCAACTCAATTGCAGATTAAAAAAAAAAAAAAAAAAAGGAAAGAAAGAAAAATGCAAAGTCTCCAGCCCTGGTGATGCAGAAACTCTGTGGGTGGGACAGTCTGTTTTTTACCAAGCCTTCCTGAGCTCCCTGAAATGCAAGAACTGTTACCTTAGTGAATGACCATGTAAATGAACCTCCATCCTGGGGAAAGGTTTGCCTATGCCTGTGTGCCCCTGCCTCCCCAACTACAGTCATCACCCAGAGTTTCCAGGATGTCACCAAACTCAGCAGAGGGTTTTTTAAGCACAGAAAAGGGTAAGGGTAAGAAGGGGTTTAAATTTGTGCCTATCGGGCCGCGCACGTTTTTGACAGAGAGGAATCCCTATTGATATTCTCCCAGAATGTCCTGTGGAATTGATAAACCTTCTTGGAAGGTTTCACATTTCACTGGGGGTGTACTAAACTGGTCACCTAAAGTCTTTGAGGAACTTTCTAGGAGCATAGGACCTGTGCCACAGGAAGGGAGAGTCTGCAGAGCCAGACTCTCCAGCCACTGTCTAGTGTGGCCAGGCTGTGGGGTTAGGTCTTCCATAGTTTGCCTAGAAAGACTCTCTTGTTACCTCCTACTGCGGGAAGAAGAAACCTCAGACACTAAATAGGGTTTTTTCTACTTTTCAAGAAGTAAGATCTTCCATTGGCTCAGAAATCCCTGAGCCAGGAGATCAAGATTAGAAGTAACTGTCTCCCTGGCCATTCCCAATTCTCTACCCTGCATGGTTTTAGAGAACATGAATTTTTTTCAAGATCTTGACCTGACTTTCATCCCCAGTCATCTTTCAGAATTTAATCCACAGCAGATTCTTCTTCCCATGCTCTTGTTTTCCACCCACGCCTATGACTCACCTCCCACTTTTCTCACCACTACACAGGCTAAACCACAAAGCAACCTAGGGACATCAAGCAAAAGGACAAAGAAGGAAAGGAAGTGCTACATACCCTTCTGTGCCAAATGCTTCACTAGATTTATATCATTGACTCCTCACCCAACTCTGAGGTGGACAGATTGTTTTTCTTCAGTGTATGGATGGGGCGACTGATATAAAGAGATTAAGTACTTGCCCAAGGTCACACTGCTACCAAGCATCAGAGATGATTTTTGTACTTCCCTTCCACCAGGCTCCCTCCTTGAGACCCAGAAACAAATTCATGTAGAGAATCAACTCCTTGAGAAGTTGAGTAGTTCTGCATTTTCTAGAGGATTTATTTGATAACTTCAAAAGAGTTTCCATTTGTCTGGAGATAGTCTACATCCCAAATAATCTCAAGTGGTTTTTGTAGCAGGATCTGGAGCAGAGAACTCTAGAGGTATATATTTCATCCTGAGCATTTGTCTGCTGTGTGTATTTAGAGCATATGACCCCTTTGCTCCAAGGAGGCTATATAAAGGGAATGAGAATTTTGTAAGCAGACACTGACATCCCAGTTACTGTCCCTTCTGTTGCAGTGATAGCCCTCATGGAGAGACTACCTCGGCTGAAGACTCAACCCAGGATGTGACTGCAGAACACCACACAAGTGATGATGGTACGGGGCCCAGCTTCCTGGTCAGTGGGGCTACCAGGGGTAAAGCAGGGAGTGGTTATGTGTCCTGTGCCCCTGATGAACCTTCCTGCCCAGCAGTCCCCTGGCTGTCTCCTGTCTCTCCTACCTCCCTTCCTTAGAGGGACATCCCCAAATAGAATGGTCTCTGTATTTGAGCACAAGTGAGAAACTAGACCTTTTGTAGCCCTTCAGCCTTCTTGCCCTGCCTCCCAGCTCCTTGTCTAGCCTGAGTCCTGGTCCCTTATCACAGCCCAGACTCCTGCCAGGTAGCTGGAGACCAAAGTGAAAGCTCATTTGAAAAACAGCCAGCCTTGGGGGAATAGAGAAGCTGGATGCCAAGAGCCAAGGGGAGCGAGCCAGAGGGGAGTGGGAATGAGGAGAAACCACATGCTTGCAGCCAGCCGACTGGAAAAACTGACCCTGTCCAGAGCACAGACATGAGAGTGCTGAACAGCCTAGTGGGTGCATATCCAGGAGTGGAATGCTCAGCTGTCACCCGCCAGCCCCTTGGCTGTGCCCGTGATTTATTAGGCCCTGTCCAGCCAGCACATTTTCCCTGCTTCCAACAGTTCTGCACCTCCATTTCTGGATCATTTGGGCTCTGGAAGTCTCAGAAGCTGACAAGGGGCCTCAGAATTTTCTGGGCACAAGAATGAAATGGCAGAATCTGCAGAGCTTTGCCTGTTCTCTACCTTGCTGGGAATTCTGCAATCCTGGGCCAACTTTTAAAGGAGAAGAAAATTAGGACTGCTTATTTATACCCTGATATGAGAGGGAGTAGTGTGATCATTTGCCACGTTCTGAAGGGAATGGGTAAACTAGGGATTTAGCACTGGGCTCCAGCTACCTTGAGCCTGCACTATTGGAGGCTCAAGAGATGCTATCACTTGATGCTCATGAAACAGACAGGGCCACAGTTTAAAGTTGAGAGACGGAGGTCAGAGGGGTCAAGTGACATACTGAGATTGGGATGCTTAGATGGGCCTTCTCTGGTCAGCCTGCTGTGGTGAAATCTCTGGTGCCTTCCACCCCCAGCAGACTTCTAGCCCGGGCTCATCTAGGCATGTTCTTGTTTTGAATCAGCCTTTCTCTTTACTACCCAGAGTATCTGACTGTCAGGTTCTAGGTTTCTGGAAGGTTCTCTCCACTATCTAATCTATACCTGCAGCCTAGAACAAATAAAGATAACGATGCCAATGACTAACACTCATACACAGTGCTGGGCATCGCTCTGAGCACTTGTACAAATTGTAATTTATTGGCTCCTCTCAACAACTTCACAAAAAAAAGCACTATTATCCCATTTCACAGATAAGGAAACAGAAGCCCCACACAAAAGTAAAATCCCATTGCATTCATAAACCCCTTTGAAGTTTTCAAATTACTTTCAAAATGCATTTCCATGTTCTTCTCCTCAGAAAGTTGATTGGGTAAGTATGTTCTCTTTATAAAGACTAAAAAACTCGTGTTCTACTGGAGATGATGGATAATATAAATAAATTCTTAAAATGTAGTATGATACCTTTTCTATAATTATTAGAGTTATTATATAATCAGAAAAGAAATAAGTCTGTAAAATGCAGTACAACAGGGGCTGGGGATATAGCTCAGTTGGTAGTGTGCCTGCTTGCCTTGCATGCACAAGGCCCTGGGTTCAATCCCCAGCAACACACACACACACACACACACACACACACACAAATGCAATACAACAAGTTTGGGGGTTTTTGTTTGTTTTTGTAGCAGGATTTAAACCCAGAGGCTCTTAACCAATAAGCCAGGCCCCCAGTTCTTTTTTATATTTTATTCAGAGATAGGATCTCACTGAGTTGCGTAGGGCCTCAACCTCTGGGATTACAGGAGTGTGCCACCACACCCCACCAGTACAAGTTTGATGACAGGAGTAATCAACATAAAGAGCTATGTTTACACCAGAGAAGTTGCCAGAGAAAGCAGTGTCTTGATCTGTTTCATCAGGCAGAAAGAAGGGGATTCCGAGTGGAAGGGACAGACAACAGGAGTGAAGGCAGGGAGGAGGACACTAGGACTTTCGGAGGGACAGCACAGTGTGCCTGGGAGTCACGTGCTTCATAGATCACCCAGAGCTTATTTTTCCACACAGGGTTATCTCCACCACTGGGCTTTTCCAGCTCATTGGGCTTTTCCACCCCATTGGGCTTTTCCACCCAGTTTCCTGAGTCTGTAGGTCCCAGCAATACGTGTTTCCTTCTTTTCTGCCCTCCCAGAGTGCGAGCCCATCGAGGCCATTGCCAAGTTTGACTACGTGGGCCGGACAGCTCGAGAACTGTCCTTCAAGAAGGGGGCATCCCTGCTGCTTTACCAGCGGGCTTCTGATGACTGGTGGGAAGGCCGGCACAATGGTATCGACGGACTCATCCCCCATCAGTACATCGTTGTCCAAGACACGTACGTCGGGCCCTGGCACCTTTGGGGTGGTCCCGGGAGTGAGACATCAATTCCAGGGCCATGGGAGTATGAGGGAGACCACCCCAAGGGAAACCAACACAGTCCCAGGGTTTACAGTTCCTTGAAGGGGGTCCCAGCCCAACTCCATGGAGAATTTTTTTAATCTCTCCACTTTCTGTTTCCCTTTTAAGTCAGCCCCTGAGCCATTTATTTTAGAGAACTGCCGGCCATTGCTCATCCATATTTAGACCTGATGAGTGATAATGTGGACTTTTTACTTGACCACATACATTTCCTTTTTGGAAAGATTAGGTTGGGGAAACATTTTCACTTCTGTCCTTCTTTTTTTTTTTTTTTTTTTTTTGTGGTACGGGGGATTGAACTCAGGGGCACTTGACCACTGGGTCACATCTCCAGCCCTTTTTTGTATTTTATTTAGAGACAGGGTCTTACTGAGTTGCTAAGTGCCTCGCCATTGCTGAGGCTGGCTTTGAACTCGCAATTCTCCTGCCTCAGCCTCCCAAAGTGCTGGGATTACAAGCGTGCACACACCGCGCCTGGCTACTTCTGTCCTTCTTTTAAGGAAAAATGTGCACTCCGCCTGCTGAGCTATTGGTGGCACTTTTTAACCTGCAAATGAAAATAAGGAGTTACTTTCTAGGAAAAATCTGGCTTAAACAGCTTTGTGGCATTGACCTAGTTCACTTATCCTGGATGAGGCTAACTTGGGGAAAGATGGGGCTAACAGGGAAACTATGGTCAGGAAAACCACGGTCCCTCATTGGATCACCTGTATTCAGTGAGATCCCAGAGAGATCTCATTGGATGGGCTATATTTCCACTCTTAGAAGCAGTGTCTCCTGGGCAGGAATAGTATCCCCAGTGGCCGCCCACACCTGCCTCCCTGTCCCTTGCCCTGCCTCTCTGCCCCCATTCATTTCCCTCAGATACGATGTCACTGTTTTTAGTCCTTCCCTTAATATTATTTTTTAAAGGTTGATATCCTGAGTGAGTCTGCACCCTCCCAGCCTCTCCCTGGCTCGTTCTGCGGGGAAATCCTCCCTGTGTTGATAACATCGCAAACCTGGTGGAGATCTGTGCGTGGACAGAACCCTCCCAAATTTAGCATTATGACTTCACTACAGGATGGAGAGAAGATGAATTGTGGGGGAGAAGGGGCTTTCTTTGTCATCAGTAGCCAGAGGGGCCAGGAGAGCAGTGGAGAGACCTGGGACCGGCTTGGACGCTCTAAGCGAGGCTAGATGTGCTGCGACAAAGTGTGGCTGTGTCCTGCCTCAACGCCGGCATCTCCAGAGCCACCGCAGAGCTGACTGTCCTTACCCGGCAGTGCTCGAGACCTCAGCAGATAAACCACAACCTGGACTTCTGCCTCCTTCAGGAGGTGGCCCCCAGCACGGCCACCCCAGGAAAGCAGCATGGGGTAGAAGGCAGATGCCTCGAAGCCAGGTGTCCCCTAGCCAAGCTCTTCTGAGGAGCTGAGGATCCCGAACTCAGCGGATTATTTATTTTTATTTAAACGACCTGACCCTCCGAAGGCCCTTAGGTTTCCTGCCTCTGCTCAGAGCTCGCCCCGCTAGGTGTCGCTGCTGCCTCAGAGCCATGTGGGGTCGCGTGTGTCCGGGGGGCCATCTTGCCGATTTAACACTGCTTTTTGTGTTGTTGTTGTTTTCCCTCTTCCCTGCCTGCCTGCCCCTTCTCCCCCAGCGAGGACGGTGTCGTGGAGAGGTCCAGCCCCAAGTCTGAAATTGAGGTCATTTCTGAGCCACCTGAAGAAAAGGTGACAGCCAGAGCGGGGGCCAGCTGTCCCAGTGGGGGTCATGTAGCCGATATTTACCTTGCAAACATCAACAAGTAAGCTCTGCTTTTCATTTTCTGCTCCCTTGTACAACGCGCACCACCCAGCCTCACCCCTGACCTCACCCCTCCATTGCGGAGCCGTGCGCAGGGCTCCCAGCTCCCGGGCCTAACACTTTGCATGTGTTCATTGCTGCTGCAAGGCGACAGGCCTATGGAGACTTCCACAGGCCTGTAGGCAGGTCAGGTCTCCAACTAGCCGCCGTCATGCTGTGGAAGGGTGTTCTACTGTGTGTTCCCGCAGTGTCTGTCCATCCAGGCCTTCCTGGAAGTCTTATGGCTAAAATTTTGGCCAAAGCTTTGGTCACTTTATGCAACTTGGTTTTCTACTATTTCTTAGAGGTGCCTTCTCTTTTCCAATTCTTACTCAAATAATAGTGTTTGATGTCTTTCTTCACCCTTGTTTGTCTGAAGATTCAAAGTCTTGTGTGTTTTCTGCCAGGCTAATGTTATGCCAGGTGGACTTATTTAGAGATCACGTGTCTTGTTTACCCACCCTGTCCTGCATTCACTCCTTTGGAGGAGAGAGGAGCACTGTGCCCCTAGGAAAGCTTTGTTCTGAGCTCTTTATTCATTGTGTGAACCCCTAGTGCCCTTTTCTTCTACCCTTTCACACCAAGAGAAATAATGTTCCTTTTTTTCCCCCCTGTTGCTTCAGCCCTGTGTATTAGCTTCCCTAGCAATTCCCTTGCAGATTCCCACCTCTGTCCAGCAGGCTCTTACCTCTGACCCCCAGCTTTCATTGTGCCATTAGCAACATCCTGGGGTTTTAACTCCACCCCCACCCAATCTGGCTGTCTAGAGGGATTCCACGCCCCCGCCTGGCCTGCGTGCTGCTGCCTCCCTGGGAGGCATTCAGGTTATTGGAGAACTAATCTCATCTCAAGGGGCCAGACAACAAGTCCCAAAGCCTACAGACCTCTTTCCGCCAGACCCTGAAACTTGGCCCAGAGCCAGCAGGATGACAAGCCCCAGGGCGCTCCTGATGAATATGGATTGGAGATGATGTACAGTTTTTATTCCCTCTGGCTTTGGAGGAATGAAATGATTTGCACTTTGAAAACCTGTTAACCGTAGCCTCTGGACACTGAGACTGGAAGGAGAATAAAAGATGCTTGTTGTTTTTAAACTACACCAGGTTACCAGATCTCTTGGCTTTTTTCCAACCAGACGGTAGCAGGGGGAGTGGTTGGGACACGTGGCTCTTTTCCATCTCTTTCACCCTCAAGTTCATAAAGTAGTTTATTCAGCTCACTTACTCAGTGTAGTTATAATTTAATTCAGGCCAGTAAAAAATTGAGGATTTTATACTTCCCTCCAGCATACTGCCATGCTGGGAGGGCAAGCTAGTAAAAAGTAACTGTGGGCTGATCACATTTCTTCCCTTATTTACAAGTCTATGTTAATTATAAGCCTATGCTCATAAGGTTGTAAGCTTATTATTAAGCCAGAAACCAAGGCAGGATTGGTGGAGGTAGTCAGATATTTAGTTACATACTTTTAAAAAAAATTATTTTTGGCAGTACCAGGGATTGAACCCAGGACTTCTCACATGCTGGTCAAGTGCTTTACCACCGACTACATCCACAGTCCTAGGTACATATTTTTAAGTCATCACATTATATTTGATGCCATCTGTACAAAAGAATTATAGAGAGAGACGACAGAAACAGTCGAAGAGGAACATCTGGTAGAAAATCAAGGTGGTTTCCTTGAACTCCTTACTTAGTAGTATCAGAATCTCATGATGAAGTTCTTAGAGGACAAGCCTCTGTCACTGTGGCCTCCCCAGGCCTACCCAAACAACAGCCAGTCAGGTGGTGTCCGAGGGACAGCCCCCAGCATGACTGGCCCTCAGGAATTAGTCTGTGCCTCCTCACCCCATCACTCCTTCCAAGCTCCTTCAGTTTCCTGAGTGCCCTGAGGTCAGCTCCTCCTCCCCCTTCAAGACTCAGGCCAAAGATTTGCCTCATGGAGGAAGCCTTTCTGAAACCCCTGAGTTCCCCAAGGCTGAGTTAGGTGCCCTTGGTCTGCACCCCAAAGGAGCTTGACTGGTTCCATGCTGAGCTCTCTGGAACCGACAATTCTTATCTTCCTCATCTTTATGTCCCCAGGGCCTGACTGGGGACACAGTGTGGTGCAGTCACTCCCATAAATTTGCATGTTCAGCAGATTTAGGCTTGTGAGTCAGCCATCCTCGAATGGAAAGAGAAAATCAGAAAGGAGTTATTAGGGTGTGGCGTTTTGATTTAATTGCACACATTTATTAAGCATCCGTTATTGTGCCGAGCAGGAGTGCTGCTTATTCAGTGCCAAATAAGACACTGTCCCCAGTGTCAGAGCTGCAGTCTGGCAAGGTAAAGACCATATGGAGCTGTAACTAAAAAGCAGTGCTATGGATGCTCTGAGGAGCAGGGGAAGGAAAGAGCCATTATTTCTATAGTTGGAGTTAGTGATGTCAGAGAAAAAATTTTGCAGAGGTGGGCTCATTTCAGAAGGGCCTTCTAAGAGTCTGAGAATATCTTTTTTCCACTTGAGAATGGCTGACTCACAAGGTTAGAAATGCTGAGCAGGCAGATATTTCATAGAGCGGCTGCAATGTACCAGGTCCCCAGCTAGCCTTCAGGTCCACAAAGATGAGGAAAACCTCAGCAATGAACAGGACCAGGACTGGCTTACAGCACCAGCCCCGCCTCATAGACTCCCTTCTCTATGGAGTCCCGCCTCACCTCCTTCCACCCTCAATCCTGCTTCAGCCCCAGTTTCCCTTAGTAGATTCAAAATCAGAGCTGCCCAGCTGCTCTCTGAACCAGCAGCTTCATGCCTTCTTAGATTAGGTCCTTTAAAATCTGATTCCAAGACAAAATGAAAATACTTAGTATCAGGCAACACCCATAGAAGATTCTGCCAAGCCAGTTCATTCAAGAGCTTTAGTGGTATGAAACAGATTGGCCCAGAGTGAGGGTTCAGCCCAGCACTGGGTGACATAGGAGTCATGTGGATGTCTTTCCACCTGAAGAAAATGCAAACACTGGGCCCTGAGTCTGCAACATTGAAGCCGCTTGAAACATCTGTCCCATGTCTGCAGAATAAGCACCAGCAGCCTCTTACCACAGCCCAAAATGATTATGGTCTTGCTGTAGTTGGACCAAGAGACAAGCTAAAATTTGGAAGTGTTAACTCTCCTCTTCCCAGCTATTTATTGCCCACTTCCTTGGTGATGGTGAGACATTTCCTTCCTGGGGCCTTAGGTTTCTGTTCAATCAGGTAATGGAGTGGGTCTTTCCATGATTCTTTCTCCCATCAAAAATCTTCCCTTAATCAGAAGTTTTTTTTCTGACAGCACTTTTCATATTGAGAACTCAAAGCCCACAACTACCAAGTAAGTATCCATTTCTCCGTTGCCCAGGTGGGGGTGGCAGGGGACAGACACTTTGGAGAAGGCAAAAGAAGGCAGAACTAAGGAGAGAAGGGGCTCTGTGTGCCTCTCCTTCCAGAAGTTCCTGGGTGCAAACATTGCCCCCCCTCACCCATCCTATCTTCCTTGGAGCCAGGGCTCCTTGATCACCCTGCCCTTTCTGTTTGTGATTGAAGGCAAAGGAAGCGTCCAGAATCTGGGAGCATCCGGAAAACATTTCGGAGTGACAGCCATGGGCTGAGCAGTTCCCTGACTGACTCCTCCTCCCCGGGGGTGGGGGCTAGCTGCCGCCCGTCCTCCCAGCCCATCATGAGCCAGAGTCTCCCCAAGGAAGGGCCAGATAAATGTTCCATCAGTGGGCACGGGAGCCTCAATTCCATCAGTCGCCACTCATCCCTGAAAAATCGGTTAGACAGTCCACAGATCCGGAAGACTGCCACAGCGGGAAGGTCAAAAAGCTTCAATAACCATCGGCCCATGGACCCTGAGGTCATTGCACAGGTAACTGCCGGCTCCTGGACAAGCAGTTAGCATGAGTCCACACCTATCACTACCACTTGGGCAGTCCGTGTTAGTTATGACAGGACCTGGGACAGAATGCTTTGTGCCTTCTATACTGAATTCAGGGACTCTTGGACACGTGGACCTGATAAGACCACTTGCCCAGCAACTGTCTGTCCCTCTCTCCCCAGCAAGAACTTGGAAGATAAGAGTAAAAAATTCTGGTTTCTTGCTCATATCCTATTTGCAAGCCTGTTGATTTTAAAAGTCAGTAATTAGAGTGTTTTGATGGAGCAGTCAGCCCAAGTTATAGGCCTTAAGACCCTGGTAGATTTTCATGAAGCTGCCTAAGGGTTCAGGCTCAGGTACAGTTCTGGCCCTATTTGTGTATCTCTACCCATTCCCATCATTCCATTTCCTCAGACTGATCTGATATATAGTCGGTAGATGATCAGTCCACAACCTGCTTCTGGTCTTGTATACTCAGAAATATTCTGGCCACTGGAAGCTCAAGTACTAGAAGGGTTTCCAGCCCCAGGCTCCAAATGCAGGGGACATGAGCTCCCTGACTGCAGGGTCTTCCTTCACATCTGTACCACACTGATGACTCTCTGTTTTCCATAAATATTAGAGATCCAACCCCATCTCTAAAAATCCGACTACCGGGGCCACTCCAGCCAGTTCTCTCAGACGTCTCTCCCAACTATATAATTTTCATTAGACCAGGTAGGAACTAAGGGCTCATTGTTGCCCTCTGTGTCTCAACTGGGTCGAGATGCTCCTCACCCATCCTCCAGGAGCAATAGCAGCTGGGTGTGGTCTCAATTGACTTTGTTGGTGCTCTGCTTAAGGAGCTGTACTGGTTAGCCCAGTGTTGAGCTCTGGGCCTGAGATGTCTTGCTTTGCTGGCCTTCTGTTCTATGCCTCTGTGCCTCCTGAAGGCAGGCTGCCTTGCCCCATGGGAATCCTCCCCAATCCTTCCTTTTCCAGGCATTAATAGGAATGTCAGAAAAGCTACACAGTGGGAAAGACTCTAGTTGCAGAGTGAGACTGAGGTGTAAGAGCACTTTGAAGATTTGAGAGAGCTGGGGATGTAGCTTGCCTAGCATTTGCGAGGTCCTGGATTCAGACCCCAGTACTGGGGGGGGGGGGGGGGGGTTGAGAGTGTCAGAGATAAGTGAAACTGAATCACAATCAAGAGAAAACATAGAAACATGAATCACTCCATAGGCCAAAGAAACTTTAATGAGAGCCTTTCCTTGGGACATCCAATCTTTCATGTGAGCTTCATCCCAAGGAGGAGCCCTAGTGGTGGTTTGGGTACCAGATACAAGTTTTTGGGGAGGTTGGTGGGGAAGTAGGAGGTCTCCCTGGGAGGCAGCTGGCTTGCATAAAAATGTTCTTTGGTTCTTTAATCCTGGGGCTAGGACTGCTATTTCCTAAGATCTAGAGTGTTCCATTGATTTGCAGGTGATTCACCTATGTGGGCTTTGGCTCCCCCTCCTGGCTACTCTTTGGTTCCCCTCTCATGGTGGTGGGTAGAAGGAAATGGTTTCAAGTTGGACACCCATGAGTGAGGGGTGGGGGTTGTCTTGATTAATCTAGGCTTTGGGACTTTCCTCAGCCCCTGAGGAGGAAGGACTAATCGTCTTAACCTTTGGCCTTGAAGTTCAAGAAAATAAAGATGATACTTCATCTCTACCCTTTTTTAAAAAGTTATTTACTATGTACACTTTCAAACATATACAAAAGTAGAGAGAATTGGATAATAAATCTCTGTGTGCTTACAACCCAACTCCTGAACTCTTGGTTTATCCACCCCCCACAGTTGGATTATATATATTTCATGCAGAAATATTTCAGTACCTATCTCTAAAAACCAAGAACTCTAGATAAAAATCAGCTCTACCACTCTTTTTAAAGGAAAAAAAACATTTATGATAGTAAAAAATCTCTCTGTTTCTCTTCCCCTACATTCTGAGCATTCATATGTTCAAGGATTTTGGCCAAGTCAAATAATCTAGGCATTTTATAGTTGGTTTCTTCATGACTTGGCCTATCTTGTTGAAATAGGATCCTTGGGGACTTGTGCCTTCATTTGTCTCACCTCCTCCTTTTTCCTGTTTTGTAGGATATTGAGGCAACAATGAACTCTGCCTTGAATGAGCTGCGGGAGCTAGAGAGGCAGAGCAGCGTCAAGCACACCCCTGATGTGGTTCTGGACACCTTGGAGCCCCTCAAAACCTCCCCAGTGGTGGCCCCCACATCTGAGCCCTCCAGCCCCCTTCACACCCAGCTCCTCAAGGACCCTGAGCCTGCCTTCCAGCGCAGTGCCAGTACTGCTGGGGACATCGCCTGCGCCTTTCGGCCTGTCAAGTCCGTCAAGATGGCTGCCCCAGTCAAACCACCAGCTACGCGGCCCAAGCCCACTGTCTTCCCCAAAACAAATGCCACTAGTCCTGGTGTCAACTCATCAGCTTCCCCACAGTCCACTGACAAGTCTTGTACTGTCTGAGGGGTATAATTTAATTGTTCTAGACAAGGGGACTATAGGGACTGACTGTTATTAAAATCTTCCTATTTAACTAGCTTGGGGACTTCAGTTGAAAAATTAGATTCTAAGTTGTTCTTGCAGGAATTAGCCTCCCCATCACCCAAAACCTTGAGAATGAAGCCCTTGTTACCGCATTTCCCTTCCCTTCCCATCACCCTCTGCTTCCCCCAGTCATTGTAATCCAGCCAGCTGCAGTACGTACCGTTCTTAGGTTAGCCGGAGACAGATTTTTTCATTATCAGGTCACTGTGAAGTCTGGCAAGGCAAGTCATGAGGCAAGTCATGAACTCGAGTCTCAGTCCCCTTGGACCACAGGGAACTGCCTTGACCAGGTGGTTGGCTCTGGCCATCCAGCTTTCAGTGGCATCTCATTTTGGGTACTGATTATTAAGAAACATATATAGTCCGTTCTTCATTTTACACACACACACACACACACACACACACACACACACACACACACACAGGTTTTTCTAGTCTCTGGCACGCGTTGCTTCTCCCTCCTGGTCAGTCTCTTTGTAAGTTATTATATGGCAGTTCATATAAGAGCCACCAGGGGTCTCTGTTTCCGTTACAAACTTTGTTCTGTCTGGGCCAGAGAATTTAGCATTTGAAATCTCTCCAAATTTAGCAGGATGGGACAATTCTGTAATCTGTGTTGGGGGTGGGGGCTTTCTCTCTGTCTTCTCTCTATTGCTGTGAGTTGGTCACTGGTGTTTGCTTTTTCTCTCCTCCATCCTGTAGAAGTACATCCCAATCTTATTAAGGAGCTTTTAAAAGTTTTTCTGAATGTATAGACTTTTCTCGGGTTCCTGTCATTGTCTCTGATGGACCATTTTCCATTTAAGACATTTTCCTGTATAAGACAGTTTTATAGCTGGTTCCTTTTAGAGTAAAGAGTCTTAAGAAGTTTTATTGTGTTTATGGCAGGTTTGAAAAAGGTAAGAAATGGGTCCTTCTTCCTCTTTTTTTGAGCACTTAAAACATAAAATTCATTATGCTATTAAAAAAATTAGGTTCCGCTTTGCCAATCCAAAAATTGTTCCCAAATGTAAACTTATTTCACATTTATCCCTTGGTTTGGTTATTTTATAAGGTCTCTCTTTAGGGACCAACAGGGGCATGTAGAGCCCTAGTTAAATTAAAGAGAGACCCTGCCCCTTAAAACCAGTTTTCATTTATTCAAACAAGGGTAAGCAAGGGAACTTTTGACTTCACAGGCTCTGAAGTCTTCTCAAGGCCAGAATCTAAAGAAAATTTAAAAATTAAATGGTGCATCTTTTGGACCTTTTCCTGGTTCCCCTCCAAAATGCAAAACCGATACCCTTGTTTGCTCCAGTCCACTCTAAACCTGGTGCCTGTGGTCTCAGCTCCTCTAGCGTCACACTGCACCCCCCCCCCCCCAGGAGTACCAGGGCTGGAGACATCCATATCCCAGGCTTGTAAGTCACAGCTATTTAAAGCTGAAACTCATTCCTCCTCTTTATGTTTTCTAGCTTGAAAACCTCACTTTTATTTTAGCCTTATTATTTTCTGTAGTCCAGGAGAAATGGTGGGTTGCCATTCAATAGTAAAGTCAGAGTGTTCTTGTCTTTGACCTAGAAGAGATCCTTTTTGGACCAACCTGAGCAGTTGGTAGTTGGATCTATGGAAGGTGGTAGATTTTTCTCATCCTGTTGAAGGGAAAGAGGAGCCTGGGGGCAGGGGGTTGGGGGCACTAATGAGAAGGATAACCTGTGACCCCAAAGAACTCTAGAATGCCTTCAGGAAAGCGAGTCAGCCTGTAAGAAGCAACCCACGGTCCTTTATATTTCAGTCTTTGTTGCTGTTTAGTGGCCTGTTCTTGTCTTGACCTGGACTTACACAGGTTCTAAGTCAAGAGGGGGCTTTCAGACCTAAGGATCTATTTCCTTACTGAAAATGAAGATCACCCTTCACTTGACATTCCTTTTAATCCAACTGATCAAAATTGGTTCTCATACCTGCTCTTTCCCCCTCTCTCCAATACCCTCCCTTCTAAGAAAGTCAAAGCAAAGCTTTCTTAATGACAACATTTGGGGCCTGTTCTGTTGTTCTTGCCTTATTTCTCTTTCAACCCTGTACATGACTTCTTGTGTTTGCCATCCCCTTGGTCAGTGTCCATCTGCTGATTTGCATCATGAACTGAACAGTGTGAGTGATCACCTACTAAACCCAACTCTGGGAGCCGAGCTGTCTTCCCCATCTCTGGTGCTCCCTACACCTGCGAGATGGTCCTGTCGAGAGGACTAGGAACCATTAGGAGGAGAGTCCTTCTCGGCAGAGCTCACTGCAGTCAACTGGAATTGAGGTTGCACACTGTGATTTCACACCGAAAAGCCAAAAGGAGCTGGTCACCCAGGGCCTGGGGAGACCAGTTGTCCTCAGATATGCTTGCCGAAACCAGCATGATGCTTCAAAGAGCCCCGCTCTGCCCCTTGTGGCATGGATCCTTTTCCTGGTGTGGACTATGAAGGGTCAGTCTTTGAGGAAGTGGGTGGGGGCGGCCACCAGCATCCCAGTTTGGAAAACAGAGGAGTTTGCAGCCAGCAGCCTGTAAACTGGAAACACTGGTCTCAGCCGACCTCCTCAGGGCGCCCTGGTTTCTCCCCAAGGAGGTGAGGAGCAATGACACCAGCGCCAGGAGGAACAGACCACTGGAAGGGCTGGTGTCCATGGACTTCACGTTCAGAAGAGAAGTTAGATCTTCCAGGGAATTGCAATGTTGTGGCGTCTGACTTGTATGTCACGTTTGTGTAAAATGGTATATTCTTTAAAATAGTGTTGATAACTGGAATATTGTATGTATGCTTGGAGATGCTTTGTGTGAACCTAAGACTGTCACTCAACAGATGTTGGATTGGGGAAAATCCAAAGCACAACTTCAAAATAAAATACATTTTTAGGTTTCGATGCTGCAGTTCATATCCCTTCCCCACTCCCTGCAGTTTCTGAGTCAGGAGGACAGCTGCCCAGAAAGGACTGTGATTTGTCCATGCAAACAGCCTGCCAGGCAACAGGAGGGATGAGGTGACCTCAGATCCAGCCACCTGCTCTCTCCCCGGTCAAGGCACAGCAACATTGTATTTGGAATGTGGATTTTCGCCCCCCAGCTTTTTCATTTAGCCCATGTGTGGAACTTAAGAGGTTTGTAAACCACTGGGCAATCTGTTGCCATGAGAACCATTTCCTTCACAGAATCCACCTTCCCTATTGTCAGCAAGGACTGTTCTCCTTTCTGTCTTTAGTCAGAGTCCCCTGCTTGGAGGAGTGAGGCCTAAGACATTGGAAATTTTGTCAGCTAAGGGAGGCCAGGGGGTCTTTTTCTGCCACAACCACAGCCCTGAGTCCTTCTGCTGTTGGCCATCCCTGCATCTGTGGGAAGGGCTGGCCAACATACCTACGCTGCTGGTGGGGTGAGGGATGCCAGGCCTGCTGTCTCTCTGATGGATTTGGATTATAACAAAGTCAAAGGGAAAAGTTATTCAAAGGTAACAACTTAGTGCTTCCTGGCCATGAGATGAACAGTTTGGGTCTACCATGCATTCCTGCCTGAGTGTGCTGCCAAAAGCCCAAAGCAAGGGGCCCAAAGTAACTGTAGACTCTGAAACTGACCCTTTGGGGGCTTCACTTCCTACAAGAGGAGAAATTGGGTCTGCAGGTAAGGGATTCTTTGGGGTTTTTTGTTTGTATATTTTGGTGGTACTGGGGATTAAACCCAGGGGTACCATACCACTGAGCCACCTCCCCAGCCCTTTTTATTTTTTATTTAGAGGCAGGGTTTCACTTAGTTGCTTAGAGCCTTGGTAAGTTGCTGAGGCTGGCTTTGAACTTGCCATCCTCCTGCCTTGGCCTCCCCAGCTGCTGGGATTACAGGTGTGCGCCACCCTGCCCAGCACCTTCATGGTCTTCTAAGGATTTGATCGTCTCCATCTGCCAGTTGTACGTCTTGTATTCAGCTCTAGCATGCCCTTTCAACCTGTCGCCTCTCCCTCCTCCCACTTAAATGGAATAGCTATATCTTGAGATTCTCTTGCTGGGCTCTTGGCCTTGGGAAGGTCAAAGCTGAGGCTGCTTCACCACCCTGTGATATGAATGAGTCCCCACTCCCAGCATAGGTGGGTGGATGTAAAGTGGAGGTGGGGGTTGGAGCACCTGTGTAGCTAGGAGATGGAGCAGTTCTTAGGCTGTGAGCAGAGGACCAAAGAGACTTTAGAGAGTCCTAAGGCAAAGGCTGTGCTTTGGATCCCCTTCTATATATTCTGACAGAAACTTGATGGAAGTGGGGGAGGGGCACTGAACAATCTAAGAAACACAATCCCTTTCACCCAGATTCCAACCAGAAGAAGATACCAGGTGGGTATGAGTTTAGGAAACAGTCTTAAAAGATTATCTAATCTAAGCCAGGCATGGTGGTGCATGCCTGTAATCCTAGCAACTCAGGAGGCTGAGGCAGGAGGATTATGAGTTCAAAGCCAGCCTCAGCAATTTAGCGAGGCCCTAAGCCACTCAGCGACACACTGTCTCTAAATAAAATATAAAGAAGAGCTAGGGATGTGGCTCAGTGGTTAAGTGTCCCTGGGTTCAATCCCCAGTTCAAATAAATAAATAAATAAAATTATCCAATCTAAATGTTTACTTAGTTATAGGAAGTTTCCTTTTACTCAGAAAGTAATATTCTTGGACTACATATGACAAAGACTCAATAATTTAGTCAACTGACAAACTTTAAACCTCTCTCTTATACAAGCACCATCATACAGTATTGCCTAGGGAAAACAGGACCTGGAGCTAAAGAGGAAAAATAAGTGTTAATACGTGATAAGCAAAACAAGTGTTCATCTAAAAATGAAACAACATGACAAGATAATGGGTGTCGGGTTGGGTCAAGAAGACCATTATGGCAGGAAGGAGTGTTAGAAATCAAGAATCCTGCCTGGGCTGGCAAGGCTGAGGTGACTTGTAGAAATCTATATGGAACTCTCAGTTAGACTCTTGGATATGTGGATCTGGAGTTGGGGAGAGAGATCCTACCTGAAAACAAATTTAGGAGCTACTACATTATGGATGTATTCAAACTTTTGAGATTCTCCGGAAGAATCTATAAATGAGAAGGTCCCAACAATTAGAAATCCAGCAGGGGAGAAGGACCAAAGAAGACAGAAGGAGCAAGTGACAGGGAGGTAGGTGGTTGCAAGAATACTTATTGCAAAAACCAAGAGAAGGCAATGTAGACCAGGAGAGAGGGACCAACTTGAGTGCCAGTGGGGTAAAATAAGACTGGCATAGAAGGGTAAGCATTGCTCGGTGACCTGGACAAGAGCATTTTAGTAGAGGAGAAATGAATCCAAGTAGGGTGGGTTGAGCAACAAGGAGAGGGGAAGGAGGTTGGGAACTCTCAGCAGCTCAGTAAATGGGAAGCATCAAGAGAGGTGAGGGGCCGGGCGCGGTGGCACACGCCTGTAATCCCAGCACTTGGGAGGCTGAGGCAGGAGGATCACGAGTTCAAAGCCAGCCTCAGCAATGGCAAGGCACTTGGCAACTCAGTGAGACCCTGTCTCTAATAAAATACAAAAAAGGGATGTGGCCCAGTGGTTGAGTGCCCCTGAGTTCAATCTCCGGTACCAAAAAAAAAAGAGAGAGAGAGGTGAGGGGACTGGATTTTTGTTCTCCAAGTGCACAGAGTTGAGTCAGTTCTGCTCCATGAGCAGGACACAGTAGGACAGGGAGAAGGAATTTAATGGAGAAAGGGGGTGGAGCCCAGGTGGAGGGGGGGCCCAGCCTGAGAAGAGGTCTCCCTGTCTCTTGGAAGGGAAGGCAGGTGCGGGTGCAGACACAGGCAGTGTGGATGTGGGGCGAGGAAATGTTTATTGCTGCTTTTATTTTCAGGGAAGTTGAAATCAAGGTCTTTGGCTGTGAATGTGGCAGGGGATGGTGCAGAGGAGGTTTGAAGGGTCAAGAGAATGAGGGAAGAAGGATGATACGGGATGGCGCAGGGGCCAGGATTCTCCCACGGCCCCTTCCCCACCACCTAGGGGAAGTAGCACCAGGTCTGTCTGCAGTGTCTGTCCCTCCTTCTGCAACAAAGCTTCTGGCCAGAACTGACTCCTGGAGATGGCAAGGAGCAGGGCTCTGGGACTTTGTCACTTGGCCCTTCACACCTGCCCCTATAGGGATCCCCTTCCACATACTGCCCTAATTCTTCCCCTCCCCTTTAAGGCACTGTGCAGGGGAGTCTGCTGGGGAAAACTGGTATAAGCCACAAAGGGACAAAAAAAAATCTTTTTTTTTTTTTCTTTATTTCTTCTTTCGGTGGTGCTATTGCTAAGGCCTAGCCTCATGCATGCTAAGCATGGGCACTACCACTAAGACCCCAGACCCTAATTTATTTTTTTTAGATGGGGTCTGTCTATGTTACCCAGGCTAGCCCTAACTCCTGGGCTCAAGTGAGCCTCCCTGCTTGGCATCCCAAGTAGCTGGGCCTACAGGCGCCACCACCAAGCCCAAAACAAGTTAATTTCTATTCAGAGCCTACCAGGTCCCAGGCATTTCATCTCATTATGTTTCACACCAACTCTATGAAAAAGGTTGAGTGACTTGCTCAAAGTCACTGTCTCTTGCAAGGGAAGGCAGAGTAAAAAGCAGCAGAGACAGATGCCAGCCTCTGGGCTGATGTGGCTAGCTCCTGCCCTTCCCTCCACACCACTCTGCCCACTTTACAGAAAGTACACATGAGATTCCTTCCACCCCAGAGATGTCGTCAAGAACCCCATCCCCACCCTGCTGGCTTTTCCTGTCTCTGGTCCTTGGGCTACCTTTGAATTACCACTTCTATTTCTATGACTCCTCAGAGCTACTTGGGAAAATGTGGTGAGGCCTCTTAGACTCTGTCTTCTCTCCAGGAGGCCTCCAGGTTCCAGAACCTCCGCAGACAAAACAGCAGCCACATTGCCCACCTAAGGCTCATTTCTTCATCTTGTCCACACAGAACATGGGTCCTCAAAGAGGATGCCCAGTGAAGCTTGATCTGCCACTAGCCCATCTCCGCCTCCCAACTTCTCTTCTCTATCCTGTTTACAGTGCCTGAACAAGTAACCAGTCATGTTTCTGTGCCTCTGCACAGTCCTCTCTGCCTCAAACCCCTTTCCTCCAACTCCCTCTTCTGTAACTCCCCTTTCCAAAGTTAGGTTGAGCATACCTTCTTGACTGGCAAGCCCTTCTTGACTCCCCGCTGTCCCTCTTTAAAGGGCAAAAAATCACCACCTGTTGAAGTATATACGTCAGAACATATAAAGCACCCCCAGACCTCTTGGAGGACACCTAATTCTCCCCTTTGCATCCTGAACACATAGTATCTGCTTTACAGTGGTGCTTTCCTGTTGCAATTGAAGCTGCTCAAGACACTGAAAGAGACTGGGCTTGCTAGAGAGAGGAAAGTAAGAGCGTTGGTTCATCAGGGGAAAATGTGTAGCATTTAGCTTCTAATGCAATCTTCAGTGGCCTAAAACAAGTTTGGTTTCTCACTAAAGCCAAATGTCCCCTGTTGGCCGGCAGGGGGCGCTGTGCTTGAGAAAGTAACCAGGGATCCAGACTGCCAAGTTTAATAGAATCTCCTTGCCGCAGGGTATGAGCTCTAGGGGGTCTTGCAGCAGCAACTAAATGCTTTGATTGGGACATCACATGCTTCTCCTCTTCCTCAGTCACAGAGCCAAGGAAGTACAATTTCCCCATATGTCTAGCAGGAATACAGGGTGGAGCACACGGCTCTCAGGAACATTCCTCCTGGCACTGCTATGAAAACCCACAGCTGCTTGTTATCAAGTAAATCATGTTATCAAGTAGATTGATCTGAGCAGGAGGCAGTTTGCTCTTGCTCCTGATCTGGTGTCACTGTGGTAGGGGTGTGGCTGGCAGAGGAAACCACCAGGTGTGGCCCTGGGAAAGTCCCTCCAACATTCTATAGAAACATGGAATTTCCTGGTTTTAACCATTTCTTATCCAACTGCTATCTCAGAGCTGACCAGAGCAGCACAAACCTCTCCAGCTTCCCAGGACATTTGATTTGGGGGTACTGGGTCTTTTTTGGGAAGTTGGCATACCTGCATTCCAGCCCCAGCAGTCTCTGAAGATTATGGTCAAATAACTAAATGTGTGTGAGCCTCAAAACTGTCAATGCCTGTCTATAAAATGCTGTCCAGTCTCCCAGGCTTTTGTGGATTTACTGTTCTGTCATCCATAAGCCTAAGGAGTGTGTTCACCCTCATGCTGTGGCTGAGACAGTGGATCAGGAGGGTTGTATGCTATGCTGCAGGTCACACTGGAGTACTTAATTTGGGTTCCGGTGCTTGCCCTTGGGCCTCTGTGGGCTCCTGGGAAGGTGAGTCAGATCCAGCTTCTCCTAGGAGTGGCAAGGTACGCGTCCTGGACCTCCCTGGGTCTCCTGGGTGTGGGAACTCCATCTTCCCAGGCGGCTCTCTTCTTGGTTAACTTGCCCAACCTGCTCTGTGGATTCCAGACAGAGACCTGAACTTCCCTGCTCCAGTGAACCTTAGGAGATGCCAAAACATGACCCAGTGGCCTGCCAAAGATGCCCAGGCCTCAGTTCCTGGCCTCTTTGTGGCTCGGACTCTGGTCCTAAGGCCTCCACTTGAGAACTCACAGCATCCTCTTTCTCCTTCCTGCTGTGGTGTCGGTAGCAGCCAAGCTGCCTGTCTCTTTAAGAGAGAGAGAGGGAGAGAGGTGGGGAGGGAAAGAACGAAATCAGGAAGTATGAGAGAGCCGAGAGCCAGGGCTCTGTACAGTGGGGTGTCAGGGCTGGCAGGGCAGAAATCTGTAATCCCAGCTCCCAGGAGGCACAAGGCCATTTCAACTAGCCCTGCATGTGGGTTCCAGGGCCCTTGGCTACCAGGATGCTGTGGGCACTGTCCATGAATGACTGCTGCAAGCCTTGAAAGTGCTGGGGGTGCCACCCCGTCCTACAAGTTGGCATCGCCTAAAGCCGAGATGGGGTAAGTATGCAGCATTCACTGGGGAGGGTGACATGGGGAGGCTGGGCATGGGGCAGTGCAGGGGAGGGCTCAGCGGAGGCAGGCACGTCAGCAGAGGCAGTGCCTCGGGGCCCAGCGCCCACTGCCTGTGCTCTCTGTGGCTACTGGGGGGTTGGTATCCTGGACTCTTTCCCTGGTGGACACTCTTGGAAAGGACCATTTGGAGGCCAGTGAGCCCCACGGGGGCTTGTGGCACACAGCAACACCCCAGCGCCCCTTTCCTGGGCTTTCCAACACCCAGAAGCTTCTCAGCACCTCTCCTTGGGGTCTCTCTCACTGGCCGGAGTCCCAGGAGTAGGAGTGGTCAGGAAAGACTCCCGGAACAGCTGGGAAAGACGACTGGAAACCACCCCCCAGCCCTGTGGGGGAGGTGACAAACAGGAAAGGGTTAAAGGGCTGGGGTTGGTGGCCTTTGATGGGGGCTGAGAATCAAAAAGCACCAAGGGGGCCTCTCATCCGCCCTCCTCTTTCCGGTGTAGCTCAGCTCCTGGACTTGCCACAGACAGAAAGCATAACACATCTTTGCCAGGGAGAGCCTGATTCAGGGCTACTCAGAGCCCAGGGTAAGTGCATCTGGCCACGGAAGAGCCCGAGGAGGGAGGGGAGGCCATGGGTAGGCCAGCACACCTTCCATGCTGTCGTCCATCCACTCACTGAAGGCTACTGAGCCCTCTGTGCACAGATGCTGGGCAGACTGGAGCCAGATGTGCCACAAGCAGAGCTCCTAGGCACAGAACCCAAGGCTGTGCCGCCCCTCGTGGGGCCCTGCCCTTTGCACCACACTGCTGGTCATCCTAGGTCCTCAGCTGTTCCTGGCTGCACCCTGCACAGGGGTCGTGTTGCACCAGCCCGAGGAAGAATGATGAAGGTCATGCAATTTACTGCCCACCAGCTCCCCACGCCAGGCCCTTGGACTTGATTTCAGTGTGCTGTTCCCCAGCCTCACACCCCAGACCCCTGGCTGACTTCTCCTAGCCTCAGGGGCAACATGGCCAGTTCATTCGTAATGAGCTGCTGTGTAGTCTTCAGAAACCTCCCTGTGCCTCAGTTCCTTCTGCATAATGCAAACACAAGTACATTATCTGAAACTAGGACTTGACCAATGAACTCTCTAAGTGGCCTCTGACTCAAGGAGCTGACATACTCAAGGATTTGCATTTTCAAAAAAAATAAATAAATAAAAAGATTGCAGAGAGAAAAGGCTTAAAGCTAAGCAACATAGGATTCCTGGTACATTAGAGCAAAAATAGGCCCTTGTCTGATCCAGGCTTCCTTCACAGTCTTTAAGAGACCATGACCCTACTTATCCCCTGCCCTCAGGCATCTCAGAATGGCCAGGCCTGACCTTATACTTCAGACAAGCATTGAGATTAACTTCTAAACTTCTAAAGCTACACTTTTTGGAATCAGTTGATTTAAAGGAGCCAGCCTTTGGAGAGACCAGGACAGGAGAAAAGATGGGGAGCAGAGCAGTAGAGGGGTTTCATATCCTCCTCAGGGCTTGTGTTTGATGGCCTCTGGCCTTCCCCACCTGCTGCCTGCTCCCTCTCCCTGTCCTCCTCTGTCTCTGTAACAGCACTGACCTGTGTGCTGGTAGCCTGGTGAGCAGCTGTTAGGTCAGGGCAGAGGAAGTGGTGGGCCGGGCAGGCAGGCAGTGGGTGGGGTGGGGGCTCCAGGCTCATGTTGCAATCCTGGAGATTTGTGGTGGTGTGACTGACCTGAGGCCCTTCCTCCTGCACTGCTTCTTCTTCCTGGGACAGTCCCAGGCCTGGATGCCAAAACCCTGGAGTCTGGAAGAAGTGATGGAGGAAAGAAGCTTGTCTCTGCAGAATGGGGAGGGGCTGGAGGGCACCGGGGAGTGAGTACAGGCAGATGGCCCTGTGGGTAGAACAGGCCCAGCTGTGGGCTGCGGGCCCAGCAGGGCCTCCCCTTGGTTGTGCTTCATTTGGAGGAAGTTACTTAACCGTTCTGTGCTTCCCATTTCTTCACTCCTGTAAAGTGGGCACATGGAGTCCTTTCTGGCGTGGTCTTGGACTGGCCATCCATGTCCATTCCAGGTCAGGAATAGAATCCTGGGGTCCCCCGCATGTACTTTTTCCAGGGAGAGGAGATGCAGAGCACCGCCAACTACCTGTGGCACACAGATGAGCTGCTGGGCCAGGGGGCAACTGCCAGCGTATATAAGGCCCGCAACAAGGTAAGTGGCAACCCTGGGGGGTGGGGGCAGTCTGGCCAACCCAGCCCACTCCCACCACCCTGTGCCCAGGCAGGAAGCCCTAGCAGCCTCCAGTGGGCGTGGAGGTGGTGTATGGCTGGACAGGGACCCCTCACTCAGCTGTGCCCACCTGGGAGGAAGGACCCATGGATTTGGGCAGTGAGGAAGTAAAAAGGGCTCCTGTCAGGTACCAGTTAGGACAGGAGAAAGATGACAGCACAAAGCAAATATCCAGGGGAGGTGACGGCAAGTGGGATCTAGGAATAGCAGAGGTGGGAAGAGGGATGTCTGGGTTTCTCCTGCATCCGCTGCGGAGCTGGATCAGAACATATGAGGCTCCCCTCTCCTACGTAGGAGCCGCAGCCAGGTTCCAATCCCAGCCCTCCTGCTAACACCAGTGAGTGCCTTTACTGTTAGTTTCTATGGCAATAGTAACAATAGTCACAAACCATCACCTGCAGGGGGTTGGGTATGCCAAGCCTTTGTCACCTCCCAGGGCCTGACCACCCACTCCTGAGTAGGGGAAGGACCTGGGGGTGGGAGCCCGTCTCCTCTCCTTAGGTGGGGCTACTGGGAGTCAGAAGAGGGGTCCCAGAGAGCGTGGCTGCTCCTCAGCAGGGGTGGGACTTGCATTGTCCCAGGCCAGTTCCCAACCCTCCTCCCCATGGCAGAAATCCGGGGAGCTGGTCGCTGTGAAGGTCTTCAACACGGCCAGCTACCTGCGCCCCCTCGAGGTGCAGGGGAGGGAGTTCGAGGTCCTGCGGAAGCTGAACCACCAGAACATCGTCAAGCTCTTTGCGGTGGAGGAGACGGTGGGTCCCATGATGGGTCAAGTTGGATGGGCTTTTCCTTGACCCTCAGTCTGGGGAGAGACGTGGTCACCTGCTAATCAACAGGTCAGGCTGAGCAGGCAGACCGCGGGGGAAAAATGGAGAGCAACACGTTGAGTGAAACAAGTTAGGCTCAAAGTCAAGGGTAGAGTGTTCTCCCTCGTATGTGGAAGCTAGAGAGAAAAGAAAAAAATTACTAAAAGGACCTCATGAAAATAGAAAGGAGACCAGTGGAGTTGAGGAAGGGAACCGGGGAGGGACGAGAGGAGGAAAAGGGAAAGATCTGGGGAATGAAGTTGATCAAACTATGCTATGTGCATATATGAATAGGCCACAATGAATCTCACTACTATGTATAATCTTAATGCACCAATTAAAAAAAAACCACAAGGGTGGGCGGGACAGCATGTCAGCATGCATGAGAGAATCATTTCCTAATGAGAGAGCTTCCTGTGAATGGTGGCCTTGGATTCTGGCCTGCGGGATCCGTGTAAGGCCAAAGAGGGAAGGCCAGGCCAGAAGCTGCTAGAGAACAGAACGGGAGCTCTGGGCTCTGGTCAGGGAGCCACCTCTTCTTGATGGGGGAGGGGAAGTGCCCTCCTCCCCAGCCTCCTCTATCCTGGCCACAGGGGGGCGGCCGGCAGAAGGTGCTGGTGATGGAGTACTGCTCCAGCGGCAGTCTGCTGAGCGTGCTGGAGAGCCCGGAGAACACCTTCGGGCTGCCAGAGGACGAGTTCCTGGTGGTTCTGCAATGTGTGGGTGAGCCTGCCCTGTCCCCAGCTCCCATTGGACCAACCGTAGGCTCAGGCCCTCCACCTTAGGCCAAGTCCCAGAGGGGTAGGACCTTCTGAAACAAGTAATCCCAACCCAAATGAGCATTCTCGAGGGTCTCCATATATTTGCTAAGACAAATGGGCAGGACCCAGGTGTCTGATTCCTGTTAATCATTCAGCTTAAAACTACAATTTAAAAATAAATTTTAAGCCAAGTGCAGCGACTGTAATCCCACACCTGTAATCCCAGCAGCTCAGGAGGCTGAGGCAAGAGGACCACACGTTCAAGGCCAGCCTCAACAACTTAGTGAGACCCCGTCTCAAAATAAAAACATAAAAAGGGCTGGGGATGTGGCTCAGTGGGTTAAGTGCCCCTGGGTTCAATCTCTAGTACCAAAATAAATACATAAAAATAAAATTTTAAAAAGAGTGTATGCCAAATATACAATCAGCATTATTCACAAGGCCAAAAGGGGGAGATAGCTAAAAGGATAAAATATTGTACATGCATACAGTAGGATCTACTCCAGCCTTAAAAAGGAGGGACATTCTGACACCAGCTGCGGAGGCAGAGTTAAGCTTTTACTACTGCAGTATTCTACTTTCTTGCATGTACTTAGGAGGATACTCTGCCAGACCCAGAGGGACAGCTGCATGGTCCCACTCACACGAGCTTCCTGGAGTAGTCAGATCCCTAGAGACAGACGGCAGGATGGTGGTGGCAAAGGCTGGGGGGGAGGGGGGGCATTGTTTAATGCATATGGAGTTTCCATTTGGGAAGATGAGAAAGTTCTGGAGATAGGTGCTGGTGATGAGTGCGTAGCAATTTTTTTTTAGCAATTTTTTTTTTTAGTTTGTAGCTGGACACAATACCTTTATTTTATTTATTTATTTTTTGGGGGGGTGCCGAAGATCAAACCTAGCACCTTGCATGTGCTAGGCAAGCGCTCTACCACTGAGCCACAACCCCAGACTGTGTGACAATATTAATGTGCATAATACACTGCATGGTGCCCTTCAACATGGTTAAAATGGTAAACCGTGTGAGCTATCTTTGGCCACAAATAAATAAGAAAAGGAAAGGCATGCCCTGGGTTTCTTTGAGAACCCAGATGGAACCCCAATACTCTAGGGTCCTTGGAACGTCCCTCCTTCCCCCTGCGCCCATCTCTGTTCTCCTGTTTCTTTTGTGGCCTTGTCAACTGGCGGGAACTCGGGTGTCCCTGGAGCCAAGGACAGCCTTCCCCAGAGCCAGCTAGCAGCCCCCTGTCTGTCCCCAGTGGCTGGCATGAACCACCTGCGGGAGAACGGCATCGTCCACCGGGACATCAAGCCTGGCAACATCATGCGCCTTGTGGGGGAGGAGGGACAGAGCATCTACAAGCTGACGGACTTTGGGGCTGCCCGGGGAGCTAGATGACGATGAGAAATTTATCTCCGTCTACGGGACAGAGGAGTACCTGGTGAGTGACATGTGGGGACCTGCTGCCCCAAGCTGAGGGTCTTTCCCCATGCTGATTGCCCTTGACTTCTGCCTTGTTTAGAGCCCCCAGAAGAGGGTCTTGCCCCTCACCCTGCTTTATCAGGGTTATCTCTCCCCTACCCCCACTGTACCCCAACCAGAGGAATTCCTTCTGCTCTTTAAGATGGCCTGCCCAGGCCCCCCACAGTTAACTCCTCAGACCCACCCTCATGGGGGTGAGATGCAGCCAGTCCACACGGTCCCCAGGGTGGAGGGCAATGCTGGGCAGTGAACACAGTACCCATCTTCAAGCTGATAAAGTAAATGGATTCGGAATGGATCCGTGTCCACCGGAAGTCCACGGAAGGTGCCCCCTGCCCACTGTCCCCCTCCACGGCTGCTCTCTGCTCTCTCTCCACAGCACCCTGACATGTATGAGCGGGCAGTGCTTCGCAAGCCTCAGCAAAAGGCCTTTGGGGTAACTGTGGATCTCTGGAGCATCGGGGTGACCCTGTACCACGCAGCTACTGGCAGCCTTCCCTTTGTCCCTTTTGGTGGGCCCCGGCGCAACAAGGAGATCATGTACGGTGGGCCACGGGGCAGGGAACGAAGGGGGTCAGGCCCTAGACTTCCTACTGGGTGACACCTGGCCCTTTCCCCACTGGTCCCTGCTGCCTCTGGTTCCCCTGCCCCACCCAGGCTCCTCACTCAGTCAAACTAGAAGCTGAACACTCCGTGGGAGGGAGGGTCAGTGTTTCCTTTGAGGCCTTCCCTGGTGCCCAGCTCACCGCCTCTCCACCGGGCCTCAAAGAGAATTGCCCAAGCTGGCCAAAGAGGGGCCAGCTCCAGGTCCAAGGTCCTCCTGTGGTTTCCAGCTGTTGGATACAGAAGGAACTGGAGACCGTGGCTGCTCCCAGGCTGCACTGCCCAGAACAAAAGGGATGTGATTTTGGTGTCACACCAAAACTCTAGAGACTGCAGGATCTCTGAAATAAAACAGTCCATTGAGCTTTCACAGATGCTCATCAGAAAAAGAAAAGGAAAAAAAAAAAAAAGCAGGTCCTGGGGTGAAGTCCTGCACGCAACCACAGCAGAGCTAGGTAGCAGTCAGCAAAATGTCCACTGGACCCAGAGTTAAGAGTATTTCTTTTTAAACTTTTAGGGAAAATACACACACAAGTTTTTACATCGAATCGATGGCTATGCTAGGAGCAGGACGAGACAGGAGAGCTGTGGGATAGGAAGCAGGCCATAAGAAGAACCCTTTGCCTCTGGAGTTAAGAGTCCAGAATGTGTATATGAAAACAGGGCAGGACGGCCCTGGTGGTCAACAGTGAGGGGACTGAAGTCAAGGTTTCCAGGAATGTGGAACACTCTTTCCTTAGTGTCCTTGGAGCTATTGACTGATTAACTGCCCTTATCTTTTCCCTACTCCATCTCCCGGCCTGGTAATTACATTTATGACATCTCAGAATTTCTGTTTTATCAGTGGATTACCAGGAAGGTTGGTGCTCAACTCTTTAGCCCAGGGGACAAGCTGTGTGGAACCTATAGTAGGTTTAGAGACAAGGGAAGGAGACTGGGGTTGTCAGGGAAGGAGAGACTTTGAAAAGAGGGGTAGGCGAGAAAAGGACAAAAGAGGAGATGATATTGGGGGGCCAAGATCAGCATGGCACAGGTGTGGAGGTGGTTGGGTTGTGGGATATGCAGAAGTGGGTGGAGGTAGCAGACAGTGGGAAGGTCTCTGTCTAGAGCAGGGCGCTTGACTGGGAGAGTCAAGGTGGGGGATCTCATGGGCCATCTCTCTCCAATTCCATTTTCCAGCCTGCTTCAGAGTGGCTGGGTGGCATTAACTCGTGCTTTGCACCCTCCATGATACCTTTGTTGTCATTTGAAGTGTGGTGGGTGGGGGGCCCACTGACCGATCCTGCCCCACCCCAGGTACCGCATCACCACAGAGAAACCAGTTGGGGCCATCGCAGGTACCCAGAAGCGTGAAAACGGGCCCCTGGAGTGGAGCTACACCCTCCCCATCACCTGCCAGCTGTCCATGTGAGTGGGAAGGGCGGGCACATCCTGAGTCTGGGCTGGGGATCACTTCTCTCCGCTGAATGAAGACTTCCAGGCCTGTTCCAGTGCAGCCCCGGGCAGGCTGTGGGCTTGGGCATGCCACTCTTCCTTTGTGGCCTTGGGTTTTCCATTTGGATGCTGGAACAAGTTTTTCCAGCAATTCTTTCTCAACCCAGCCTGCCCCACCACCTTGGTCCTAGGTCCTCAGGACCTTCTCATGGGATGTCCCCATTACCTACTCAAGGAGGACAAATCTGGCCCTAGCCCCTGACCATCTCCATGTCCCGGGAGGGCAGGGGGCTGCAGAGCCAGCTGGTGCCCATCCTGGCCAACATCCTGGAAGTGGAGCAGGCCAAGTGCTGGGGCTTCGACCAGTTCTTTGCGGAAACCAGTGACATCCTGCAGCGAGTTGTCGTCCATGTCTTCTCCCTGTCCCAGGCAGTCCTGCACCGCATCTACATCCACGCCCACAACACGTGAGTGGGGGTGAGGGAAGGAAGGCATGGAGGCTTCCTCCACCCAAGCAGAAATGTGTGTCTAAGGCAACACCTCCAAGGCACGTTCTGTGGGGGCTTAGGGATGAAATCTTCTGGGTCCAAACTTAGTTTGGAAAATTACCAGCTCCACAAAATTAAACAGATTTCCTTGCTTGTACTTCAGAAGTTCAATACTCTTTTTTTTTTTTTTTTTAATATTCATTTTAGTTGTCAATGGATCTTTTGTTTTATTTTTATTTATTTTTATTTATTTGGTACTGGGGATTGAACTCAGGGGCACTTGACCACTGGGCCACATTTCTAGCCCTTTTTTGTATTTTATTAGATACAGGGTCCCACTGAGTTACTAAGTGCCTTGCCATTGCAGAGGCTGGCTTTGAACTCATGATCCTCCTGCCTCAGCCTCCCAAGTGCTGGGATTACAGGCATGCGCCACTGTGCCCCGCTTGTTTTATTTATTTATATGTGGTGCTGAGGATCGAACCCAGGGCCTCACATATGCCAGGCAAGCACTCCACCACTGAGCCCCAACTCCAGCCCAGAAGTTCAATTGTGCATTCTAAGTCTCAGAAGTATGTGTGTATGTGTTAGTGGTACATTTCCTAAATTTGTTGCTCATAGAACCCTTTATTCTTGGAGTACTTTATGAGACTAGGAGAATTTTAAGGGAAATGTAGCAGGAACCAGTGTACAAAGGCAGAGGTTGGGTATTGGGACTTTGGGGTCTTGTTCTTGCTCTGTAAGACATGAACTCTGCCCTTTTTCTCTTCATCTTCGATGAGAGGAGGACCACCTCCATCCCTCCCTCTGAAAAGTTGAGCTCTCCCCGAGTGTTAGCTGGGGTTTTCCCCCTGATCCCACATCTGTCCCACTGACCCCTTCTTCCCCACTTCCTCCTCTCCCTGGTGTGTCTAGGATAGCCATCTTTCTGGAGGCCGTGTATGAGCAGACCAATGTGGCCCCCCAGCACCAGGAATACCTCTTTGAGGGTCACCTCTGTGTTCTTGAGCCCAACCTCTCAGCACAGCACATCACCCACACAACTGCCAGCAGCCCTCTGACCCTGTTCAGCATGGCCAGCGAGACCCCCAAGGGGCTGGCCTTCAGGGACCGTGAGTAGGGTCACCCAGGCTGGGCGGCATTCTCCAGGATGCAGGGGTTTACAATCCTGGGCATTGACTATTGTGGGGGTTTTTTGGGGGTGCATGGGGTACAGAAGGCAAGTCTGGGTTTACATTCTGTGTATGCCTCTGAGATACCATGTGACTTTGAGTTGGTGGCCTGACCTCCAGGGTCTTCTCAGTGTCCTTGGATCTGTGAAAGCAACACCAACTGAATCAGGGTTTTGGCTATAATGCACATGGCACAATCTCTGTGATTGATGGGAATACCTTGGTTGTTTGTATTAGAAGAAGCAGGAACCAAGCTGCTGGAGAAAAGGGCAGGTAGTCAGGGCTCCAGAGATTTGCCCTTTCTCCAAGTTCTATAAAACTACCATACTTTCTAATTTTAATGATGCCAATTTCATCTTCCTTCTCTGAGGTGGGGAAGGGGGGATTAACCTTGAAAACCCTTGGGCCAGAGGGTGGGTTTTGTTCATTTTCTGCTGAGCAAGATCTTGAGCTTGAGGATGTATTTCTCCAAAGTGGCCACAAGGTGGCAGTAAAGGATTGCAACTTAAACACCCACGCTCCTTTTGCTCAAGGCTTGGAAGATGGGGGCTCTGGGTGAATTGGGAAGTTTGAGGTGGGAGATCGGTGAGGGTGGAATGTGATATGGGAACAAGCAAAGATGAGCTCAGAGTTGATCCAGACCATAGAGACAGGTCCCTCAGATAGGATCTTTGTCTGCAGCTGCTCTGGACATCCCTAAGTTCGTCCCCAAAGTGGACCTGCAGGCGGATTACAACACGGCTAAGGTGAGGGGTGGCCCCAGGTGGCAGAGAGGAGGTGTGGCACAGGCGTAGGAGGTGTGGGACCTGACCCTGCCCACCTGTGTGTTTCAGGGTGTGCTGGGCGCTGGTTACCAGGCCCTGCGGCTGGCTCGGACCCTGCTAGACGGGCAGGAGCTAATGCTTCGGGGGTTGTACTGGGTCGTGTGAGTGCCCCTGAGGGCTGGGAGGAGGGCAGGGTGGGCAGGAGGGGCAGGCCAGGCCGTCCAGAGTTATTCTGCCCCATCCCAGGGGCCATGACAATGTCCATGGCTTGCCCGGTGCCCCATCAGAGCAACCTTGACTCAGCCTCCCCTCGCAGGGCGGTGCTCCAGACCACTTGCTGCCGGACTCTGGAGGTCACACAGACAGCCCTCCTCTTCCTCAGCAGCAGCCTGGGCACTGAGAGGTAGGTATCCTGCCCAGGCCAGCCCTCCTCTGTGTCTGTTCTGTAACCTTTATGGCTCCTGTAGAGTACCTGGTCTTCCCTGACCCAGAGCTCCTGCCTCCCCTGCCTTCTAGAATAGAGAGGGTGCTCCCAACCTGTCCCTCCTGCTCCAGCTGGCCAGATGACTGCATAATCTCCCTCCCAGTCCAGTCACTCACTCTGAGGGCACTGCCCGTCCCAGTATCAGGCAGTCTCCCTGCCCCAGGAAGGGGCCTCTGCTCTCCTAGGTCTCTCCCTGAGTGATTTGGAATGCTCATGCTGCACCACGGCCCAGAGCAGAACTCTAGGGGAAAGACTCCCAGCCATGGCCATGCTCAGTCCATGGACTTGCCCCAAGGTGGAGAGCCAATGATCTCCTCCATGCCCCTGCTCCTGCTTCCTCTGGGTTTTCCACTTGTCTCTGCCTTCCTCAGTTCCCTTCCCAGTCATCGGGACCCCATACCTCCTATTCCCCTGTTTTGGGCTGAGTAGGGGTGATGGGTTGGAAAGAGAGAAAGGATGGGGAGGAGGAAGCAGAGCTGGCGGTTCTAGAAATGAGAAACAGGGGAAGACTGTATTGGCCAGAGCACTGTGGAGAAGTGGGCATAGCCCCCCAAGCCCTGGAAGTCTTAGGTATGAGACAGGTGAGGGATGGGAGCTCTGCAGACCAGAGGTGTTGAAGCTGGAGTCTTTCCCACCAAGAGGAGATGGTGGTGAAAAGAAGCAGATACTGCCAAACGCACCCGAAGTCCCCCTCCCGCCATCCCCAGCCCTTGTCCTCAGAGGTGAGGGAATGGCCCTTCAGGGGCTGACTCCCCACAGCCCCGCCGGCCTCCTGGGGTCTGGCAGCAACCACGCTGATAATGGGGCAGAGGGGGTGTGAGTGTCTCCAGATGACAAGGGTGGAGTCTCATCATGGCTGAGCCCCTTCAAATGGTGACACGGGGTGGGATCTATCAGTATGAATCTCCTCTGAGCAGACTCTGTCCAGAGCACAGAAAGGAGATCCAGGGATAGATGTGGCATCACCTCACACAGAGGGGACCAGGCTTCTCTGACACATGGGGGCTGGCGGGGTGGTCCGGTAAGGACACACTGGAGATGGGTAGAGGCAGCCACTGAAGCCTTCCTCGAGAAGAGGCATTTTAGGCCAGAAAGAGGAAGAATACCTCTCATGGGAGGGTCTATGCAGAGATGGAAAAGAGGACCATGGTTAGAGGGTGGAGGGGGTCCTGTGAGGTTTGTTGAAGCCACAGTCATGATGGCAAACATCCTGGAATGAAGCTAGGGAGGGACGGATGATGGGTGGAGAATGGAAGGGAAGGGCATGGAGGTCCAGGAGGGTCCAGTTAGAGGGAGGCTGAGTGCCAATGAAATGACTATTAGGTTCTCCATCAGGGAAGAGGTGTGGAGAGAAATTGATTGTACTTCTGTCTAGCTTTGCCCTGGCTTGACAGGTGGCAGAGCCTGGTGTCGTGGGGCTACTGTTTATCCATTCTGCCTCCAAGGCCTCTCTGAGGCCGGGTGTGTTTGGAGAACTCAGGGTCGGGCATGCTATAGTCTCCTGTCAAGGAGGATAAGAGCAGGGAGCCAGAGGGCCAGGTGCAATAGGACCAGGCCATCATGGCTTTTCCCCACCTGGGCCTCTGTTCTCATCTTCTAACCTATCTCTGAGGCCTTGCAGCTCCAACATTTTGCAATCCCAAACATCCTCAGACCTGTAGATTCCTCTAAGGGCCAAAGCCACTAGCTCCGCCGGCAGTGGAATCTGGGGTGTCGGAGCTGCAGGTAACATTGCAGGTCCAGAGCAGCCCCTCTGTGCCTCGCCTGGTCACCCGCCTCCCCAGCAGGCAGCGTGCTTCTCTCAGGTCCCCCACACAGCTCCCTTGGCAAAGCAGTCCTGCCTTTGTCCAAAAGCCCTGTGACCTTCCTCTGCAACTGCTGCCACCTGAGGCACTGTCTGGGCAGCTAGGACTGGCTCTAGAAATCCCAGGGCCCCCAGTCCCACCCCAAAACTGTGTGCTGGCAAGCCCTTTACCCCCGAGGTCTACTTGGATCCTCATGAACACCTTATTAGGGAGCAGGAAGGAAACTTGTCTCCCTGTTTTATAGATGAAGAGCCTGAGGCCTGGAAGTCTAGGGCGACTAGTCCAAGGTCACGCAGATGGCAAGTGTGGCCAGCAGGACTAGGACTTGAATCCAGGACTCCTGACTCCCTGAGGGGTTGCACTGGGTCAGCTGGTCCTCTTCTGCCATCAAGTATTCCCTGTCCCAAACTGCACACAGTAAGGGGCTCTGCATTCGTGAAGGGGTGACTGCTGCCGGGCCCTGACGTACCTGGTGGGCAAAGCAGACAGTATCCTTGCCTTCTTGGACCTTCCAGTTCATCCCTATGCCTCTTTGCTCATTTCTTCTTTCCTCCTCTGATCCTCCATTCCTAAGCCAAAATATATGGGATTCTTTTTTCTTAATTCTTTTTTTTTTTTTAATATTTTCATTTATTTGCTTTTAGTTGTACACAATGTGTTTTATTTGTACGTGGTGCTGAGGATTGAACCCGGGTCGCCCACGTGCTAGGCGAGCGCTCTACCACTGAGCCACAATCCCAGCCCTTTCTTAATTCTTATTGTTATTTTAAAAGCATATGTTGCTGGGCATGGTGGCGCACACACCTGTAATCCCAACGGCTCCAGAGGCTGAATTGCAAGTTCAAAGCCAGTCTGAGCAGTGAAACCCTGTCTCTAAATAAAATACAAAATAGGGCTGGGAATGTGGCTCAATGATTGAGTGCCCCTGAGTTCAATCCCCAGTAAAAAAAAAAAAAAAGCCACCTAAGCAACTTAGTGAGGCTCTAAGCAACTTAGCAAGACCCTGTCTCAAAACTTACAAAAACAAAAACATAAAAAGGGCTGGGGATATGGCTCAGGATTGAACCCACAGGTTTAATCTGCTGCTAAAATTTTTTTAATAAAATAAAAATTATATATTAATGGTAGAAAATTAGAAGTACAGATAAGCAAAAGAAAATAACCCTACCACCTTCTACCACCCAGAGACAGGCTGTTATATGTCACTAGTATATCTATACATAGTTGATTGCTTTCTATTATTAAAGTATGTGTATTAACCAACATGCAATTATTCAGTACTTTATAGCCCACTTCTCTCAGCTAATGAGCATGCCCCTCATCTGTGTCCATACATTTTCCTCTTATCTAGTGTCCCTTTTCAGATTTTTTGAATTATTCCTCACATTTCCTTTTTCAGCTAGTTTCATTCAAACTGGAATCCAGTCCAAGACCTCACCTTGTTTCTGGTTGTCATGTCCCTTAAGTCTACTCTAAGCTGGCACAAATTCTCCCAGTCACCTGCTGTACATACCACTGGCTTATTGCAGGGACCAAGTTCATTGTCCCATCTTCTGGGCTCATTTAGAGCCTCCTCCTCATCATGGTGTTCCACTGTTCCTCTTTCCTGGCATTTCCAACTTACATTGGAACTTCTATAGACTGGATGGATTCAAGTTAAACATTTTTTTTATGTTAGAACACATCATAGATGACAAGTTGCTTAGGTGGCTTTTCTTTTCTTTTTTTTTTTTTTTTTCTAACTTCATATTGACACACCACTGAGTAGTGACAGCCTGATTCCTCTACTGTATGTGCGTTTTTCTTGCAAAAGAAAGAATCAGGATGGTGTCACTTTGTCACCATGCAAATGTCCACCCTTCAATCATTCATCATTGATTTTAATACTATGCTCAAGAGCATCATTTCCAAGCCCTGGCATGTTATTGCCTAGTAGTCTACAAAGACAGATCCCCTTCATAAATAAACAGTTGGTTATCATGGAGTACAGTTTCTACTGGAAAGGAACTCCACTCTCTCTGTTTAATTACAAATTGTCCTGGCAAGGAGTTCATGAAAGCTACTTTGCATCACGGGCTCATACATCTTCATAGATTCAAGGTGTTGCAAAGCACCTCAACCTTTATTCTTTGCAGTGCTCAACAATGTCACAACCATGGTACACAGGGCTCTCAAGTTGGCTCCTTGTCCCAAACTCCCCAGACACCCCGAGAGCCATCAGGGTTGTCCCAAAGATGCCAAGCCAGAATGTGGTCCCAGAGATCTCTGCCCCTAAGCCTCAAGTGCAGCCTCTCTCCTTCTTCCTCCCGAGGTTGAGCAGCACGGCTGAGACACCTGAGATCCAGGAGCCGAAGGAGGCTGCAGACCTGAGGTCCAGGTTGCAGACTGTGAGTGAGCTGGGGGGCCGGGGTTTATCAGGAGCTGAGGTGGGGGTGGGCAGTGTTCTAGCAGGGCTGCCCGGCGGGCCTCAAGCTAGGGACCCCTGGGGGTCTGCCTTTTTGTCCCATAGCTGGCTGAGGTTCTCTCCAGATGTTCCCAGAATATCACAGAGACACAGATAAGCCTCAGGGACCTCAACTCAGCGCTGGTGAAGAACCGGGACCAGGTACATGACGACAGAAGGTCTGTGGGATTTTCCTGATTTGTGGGGTTGGGGGTTGGGAGGTGCCCAGCCCACAAGGTCCCTTCCAGAAGTCAGCTGGCTTCCTCCCTTCTGTTGGCAAGGCTTTTAGAGCTGGGGTAGGAATACAGGAGGGAACCAGACCCTCTCCTGAGACCACAGGAGACCATAGGAGGAGAGGGTCAGGGGCCTGCCCCTACCTCAGAGTAGAGTCAGGAAGCTCCACAGGTGCTGTCCTTCTGGGGGAAGTGTGGTTCCTTTCCCTCCCTCTGTGTCAGGCCCTTGAATGCGTCTTGTCACTCAACATCTCATTGAATCCTCCGAAAACAATAATACTGCTACACTAATAGCCATTTATAGATGAGGAAGCTCACCGTGTGAGGTTCATTTGCCCTGAGTTGCAGGCAGTTAGTGACCCGTGACAGAGGGCTTCAGGACAGATTTGTCCAACTCCAATGCCTGTGTTCTTGACCTACAGCGGACAGGATTTTAACCTTCTAAAAACCCATTCTCCCTTTTCACAAATGCCCACCCACCCCATAGCCTGCTCTGTACGGAGCTGCGGCCCGCCATGCCCCACTCTGACAACAGGGCAGAGGGCGATTATGGGGAGCAGGGTTCCTGTGGCAATCAGGGCCTCCACAGGTCCATCATCCCATATGCTTGATCCTAAATTCAAAAAGCTCTGAAAACCACAGGGTTCTTCTTAATGGTTTTGGCCACAAAACCTGACCTAAACTGACATAAGTCTCTTCATAGTCTATTTATTCCACTTAGGGTAAATGTCCCTGTGTTTCTCTGAAGATGTGAGCACATTTGACCAGGGACATGGCCCCCACGTGGTGCCTGGGTGTTCCACAGCATGTGTGTGTGCTGCTCTGAATTACCTTTCTGAATTCAGAAGACACTTGGCCCCAAGTCTTTTGGACAAACTCTATGGATCCGGGGTCCTCCACCTTGTCTTCCACCCCCACATTCTGAAAAGGAAAGATTCCAGAACTGTCAGAGCCCTGGAGAAAAGTGCGTGCTCTGCTCAGAATCCAACTCCCAAAACAGCCAAAATGAGGTACCCAGAGGAGCTTTGGGAAGGAAGCAGAGTCCAGTAGTCCTGAGGGTGAGGAAGGACCCCAGGCATCCCAAACACAGGGGTCTGTCCAGTCTGAGAAGGAGATGGAAGAAATAATAATTAAACCCTGGGCCCAGAAGGCCCTTGAAAGGTCACCTGCCAACTCCCCTGTCTCCTGGCAGGACTGATGGCCACTGATTCATTCTTTTTTAAAAAATAATTGTTTTTAGTTGTAGGTAGACATAATACCTTTATTTTATTTATTTTTATGTGGTGCTCAGGATCGAACCCAGTGCCTCACATACGCTAGTCAAGCACTCTACCACTGAGCCACAACCCCAGCCCCCATTCCTGTTTTAAACAAGGATCATGGGTTCATTATTTATGATAGAATTCTTCTATGTGCCAAGCTTCGGGTATACCAAGAGATTATACCCTTCTTCCCTGTGCAGTTGGCCAGGAGAGAGTCCTACTCCATTCCATCCCAGCTATCTCTGGCAGACTCTCTTGGGTTCCTGGGCCTTCCAGGGTCCACTCTCAAGACTTCCTGTGGAGCAAGGGCCACTTCCCTGTTGCCTGACCAGTCTGACTTCTTCTCTCACCTCTTACTTAATTTGTTCTGTGTGAGGGAGTGTGGGCTGGGGGTGAACATGAGAATGGGAGAGGGCTGGCTCGCTCTAAGATTTCTCAAATAACCTCAGAGACAGAACAGTGACCCCCGCTTCCAGACTGGCCCCCAGAACTGGGGCAACGAGGCTCCTCCTGCAAGGACATAGCTTCTCCCCCCCATATCATCCTCTCCTTCACCTTTGCTCAGTGCTGTTTGATTGTCCCTGTCGTCTCCTGCCCACAGCATCCAGCAGATTCAGTGTTGTGTGGACAAGATGAACCTCATCTACAAACAGTTTAAGAAATCTAGGATGAGGCCAGGTGAGCCGGGGAGACCAAATGTTCCCTACGCTCCCTTCCCTCCCTCTGCCTTCCTCCCTTCCTGAGATCGGTGGATACTCCACGCAGTGTTGGTGGCGGCCCCCTAAGTGGGTGGTGCTAGGTGGAGCCAGGGTGCAGCTGGCCTAAGGCAGGGCCCCTGCCCACTGCCTGCAAGCCAGTGAGGATTGAAGCCTTTACACTTGTGCCCATTGTCCTGCGAGAGGCTTAGATGACATGGGTGGGGGACACAGTGGGCCAGAGCCTAAGTAGTCCTGGAAAGTGACCCCTTACTTTGACAGGGCACTTTATGGTTTGAGTGTTTTCCTATCCTCTGTGTCTTTGGGGTACAGAGAGAGCCAGGTTTTCCAAAGGGGGATCAGAAGAAATCCCATTAAGAGTCACGGGACCAAGTGACATGCCTGTGTGATCTACTAATGCTCACGAAGACCTGGGCAGGGGCAGCCCGTTCACAGGCTCAGGGATGGGAACCTGCTTGCCCGAGGTGACTGCCATCATGGGGCAGGGTGACGGTGGTAATGGGGGCAGGGGGAGCCTAGGGAGGCCCCAGTTAGCTGGGGAGCAAACACATCAAAGCTGACCCTCTCTGTCCCCTCCTGCCCTAAGCGTTTCCTAACCCACAGACCGCAGGCCTTAGGCTTTGTTGCCTAATACTCTTCTATCCCTGGGATTATCTCAAAAGCACTGTTCAATAGAAACACGATGGTAGCCACATATGTAATTTTAAATTTTCTCATAGCCAAATTAAAAAATAGAAATAAACATGCCAGGTGCTGAGGTGTGCACCTGCAATCCCATCTACTCTGGAAGCTGAGGCAGGAAGGATTACAATTTCAAGGGCAGGCTGGGAACTTAGTTAGACCCTGTCTCAAGATTTAAAATTTTTTTAAAAGGCTGGGGATAGAGCTAAGAGATAGAGAACTTATCTAGCATGTGCAAAGCCCTGGGTTTGATCCCCAGGACTGAAGAAATAGAAACAGGTGGAATCAATTTTAATATGTTTTATCAAACCCAATGTCACTTCAGCATGTAATTAGTAAAAACAAAATTACTAAAGAGATATTTAATGTTCCTTTTCTCACAGAGTCTTCAAAATCCCACGTGTATTTTACAGTTAGAGCACGTCTCTATTTGGAACTAAGCATTTGACAAAGTGAAATGTAGGCTTAACAAAACAACAGATCTGTGTTTAATGTTTAATATGTTAAGCCACTTCAGTTTTTTTAACTAATTGAATTAATTCAAGGAAAAGTTCAAGTCCTCAGTCTCACTAGCTGCATGTCCGGTGCTCTGTAGCTGTGTGTTTGGTGGACACAGAGATCTCCAGAAGATAACCCTCTCTCTTTAGGTGCCTCAGTCCTGCCTCTGAATCTGGCCTTGGAGACCAGATCTGGACCACAGGGCATGGAGAAAGCGAGACCTCCTGTCCGTATAAGCCAGCTGGGCTTTGGGGCTCAGCCAGGCTGGCCCTATATCCAGTTGGCCACCTTTGCTGTGACTTCTGCGGCTATGGATGGACTCCATAATCCTACCATCTAAACTTCAGCCAAGCATCTTCTGTGCTAGGCACCATCCTGAGGGCTCTGCATGTTCTTAAAACCCTGGAAGCCACTCTCCTCCCCATTTTATAGATGAGGAAACTGTCCAATAGAAACAGAAAGATAAAGTAACCCAAGCAATCTAGGTCCAGCAGCTTTCAGCTGCCCCATTGTACAGCCTCAAAGGTTTTTCATTTCTATTGGTCTTGCAGAGCCATTATTAAAACCTTTAACTGCTAATGCCTGGCGTGTTAGAAGATGCCATTCTGGAAGACACTCAGTAGTCTTCAGGGCACTCTCTGACATGAGCCACACAGGAGCCCCGAGTGGTACCTGAGATGGCTGGGGAAGCAGGCTCACCAAAGCCAAATCACCTGCCTTTGGCCACCTGCTAATAGCAGGCAGGTCTGGGATTTGTTCCAGATTTCTTGGACCCCACAAGTACTCTCTGCTGACTGAGTGTGGGGCTCAGGAAGGGATCTTGCTATTAGGGGAGTGGAATGGGAAGGCAGGAAAGGCCAACTTGCTTATCATCTTGGGGCTGCCACCACCTGTAGGCCTATTCCCTTGAAGCCCAGCAGGGGGCAGCATCTCCCTGATGTGAGCATCGAGGCCCTTCAGGGGGTTGGCCAAGGCCAAAATCATAAACTTCAGCCCTGCTGGCCAAAGTGCTCCTCTGCAAAAGTCATTGGGCAGAGAGGGAGAATTAGAAGGTGGTGGCCGAGCTTCTCTAACTCGTTGCTGCTGAGTCCATCTGGCTCTGTCAGCAGCATGACTCTTTAGGATAGGCTGACCAGCTGCAAGCATCAGGCACTCTCCTGGATGAGGCCATGGCTGACCAAGCATCTTTCAAGGCCCATCTCCCCCACCACTCCACAATTCCCCAGCCCCCAGCCCTGCACTACAGGTTCATCTTCCTCTAGAGCCTTGTGGCAATTTTTCTGCAGCTTCTTTAGGCCCCTAAGTCATAATCAGGGACTTGGAGTAATAATGTCCTAAGTTGTAATAAGTTACGTGGGTGTTCCTCTCCCTCTGTCTTTCCTGGCTCCAGTGGGCTTGAGCTCTCATGAAACAGGGCCCAGGCTGGGCTGTCTTCATCTTCCTAACTGTCCCCAAGTCCCTGTAGCACTCTGTTTTGTTGATGATTAAGTAGGTGACATCATTTCTGTCTGTTTCCTTCAGGGCTCGGCTACAATGAGGAGCAGATTCACAAGCTGGATAAGTGAGTGGCCTGTCCACTGGCAGGCGGGGGACCAGGACAGTGGATTCAACAGGGCAGAGCCATTGTCTGTGCCAGACAGGAAGGGCCCGGCTCCCAGGCTGAGCTGGGCAGAGGGGGATAACTCTATCTGGGGCAGGTTATCTGTGGCCAGGGGAGGACACAGCCTAGCTGAGTCAGAGGGAGGCTTCGGCAGCAATCTTGATGTAACTGCATTTACTTCTGGCACGAACAAGATTGGGGCTGTTTTTTTTTCCCCCTAATTGTCCTCCCTGATTTACTACTTCCCACTTCCTGCCTCTGACCTCTGCCTGAGCCTTCCTTTATGCTGCCCTCAGCTTCTGTTTCCCAGATACTTTCATCTTCCATGACACCTCCCCCCCACCCTATCCCACCCCCCATCCAGTAGTTATTTGGAGACTCTCTCCCCAGGTGTGCACCCATCCCTGTCCCCCCCCCCACACACACACACATGCACACACAAGGGATGAGGGGGTGGGAGGAACTCATACACTCACGCACTTTCCTTAACCATCTGTCCTTCCCCCTGCTTGAGAGTGTGTGTGTTTCAGGGGGCCAGAGGGCCCCTCGTCCATCTCCCATCCCTGTTGACACCTGTGCTTTGCTGACCTCTGGCCTACATGATGCAATTGATCTTTTATTTAACCAAGGATTGAACCCAAGGGTGCTTAACCACTGAGCCACATCCCCAGCCCTATTTTGTTTTGTATTTTGAGACAGGGTCTCAGGGTCTCACGAAGTTGCTGAAGCCCTCATTGACTTGCTGAGGCTGGCTTTGAACTCGTGATCCTCCTGCCTCAGCCTCCTGAGTTGCTGGGATTACAGGCGGGTGCCACCACACTCAGCTAAAATTATGGAGATCTTGATGGTGGCTCTGGCTGCTCATCTCTAGGCCTTGGTTCCTCTGTCTTTCCAGGGTGAATTTCAGTCATTTAGCCAAAAGACTCCTGCAGGTGTTCCAGGAGGAGTGTGTGCCAAAGTACCAAGCAGCCCTGGTCACACATGGCAAGAGGATGAGGTGAGAGTCTGGCCCTTCTTCCTGAGCTCTTGGACCCCAGGGACGGGCCTGGCCCTCTCAGGCTTCTGAGGACCCTGATCTCTCAGCCGTGGCTGAGGGAGAGGAGTAAGTGAAGAAAGAAATGTGAGGAAATTGGTGGTTTTATGTACCTGGGCAGACCAGGCAGTCTGCTGGGTGATTTCTACATTTTTGCTTGTTTAGACCCAACATATCTATACAGTAGATGTTATCTCCCATTAAGGCTCAGAGAACCGGTCTCTTTTCAATACCATGCAGCTAGTAAGTGCCAGACCCAGGATTAGTAGATAAGTAAATAACCTCTAAAAATCCGGATTCTTTCCCCTGTTCCAGTTGGTTGTGGTAGGAACCTCCTCTCTGGGGAGAATATCAGGTCCCACTGGGACAAGGACAGTCAGTTTATGGGCTTCTGATTGGGCAGGGAAGCAGAGGCAGGTGGTGTCCTCTAACAGAGCTTTCTTACACTATTCTCTTCAGGAGTTTGGGGTTCCCTTTCAGGCAGGCCCCTTCCTTCCCCTGGCTACATGAACGCAAGCCCCTCCTTAGAAAAGAGGTCAGGCTCCAATGTGCTGTGTGATCCCTCCATGGCTGAGACCCAGCGCCCCCATATTAGAATAAGAGTGCCCTGTTCTCCAACCTCCAGTCTCTCCAAATTCTGATTTAGTGGATCTGAGTTTAGGCATAAGTTCGTCAGGATGATCCTAATGTGTAGTCAGGGTTGAGAACCAACCAATGATCTAGTGGCTCTGGGCCTCAGTTTCCTCTCTGTGTAATAAGGAAAAGTCCCTGTTCATATCCTCACCTTAGAAAATTCATAAAAGTCTTGATGGTGATTTGCCTTGGAAGTGGGATGTGACCACTTGGCACAGTAAATGCCGCAGTGTGGGCTGTCACCCGTGTCTCTGGAGCCTCGCCCCTCTTGTGCGCATGTGACCAGCCGCACACATGTTGTCCATGCTCCCTGCTGTGGTTCTGTTGGGACCCTCCCCAGCCTCAGTCAGCAGTGTCCATCTGTGTGGAGGCCCCTGAGAGATGAGCCATGCTTCTTAGAAGGGCAGAGGCAGGGAAGGCAGCAAGTGCCTGGAACCCATCAGTCTGTGGTGGCCCCACGGTGACTGGGTGGTCCCCAGGAGGAGTGAGCCAAGCCCTGTCCCAATGCTAATTGGTCGCCTGCTTTCTCAAGGGAGGTGTACGAGACCAGGACCCACCTGCGCCGGGTCGGCTGTTCTGTGACCTCCTGCAACACAGAAGCGCAAGGAGTCCAGGAGCACCTAAGCAAGGTGTGAGATCTTCAAAAGACCCCAGGGCTGCTGGTGGTGGGTTTCAGATGCCCTGGGAGGGGAACATTTGGGTCACTCTGATGCAGGTTAAAAGACTCTGACTCACAAATGTGCCTGAGGAGGGGACAGAGCAAAGACTGGAAAGCATTTCTTGGTCATCTCAGACTAAAGGTCATCAGGAGGGCAGGGACTCTGGGATGCTGAGACACTATCCTCAGGGTCTTGTGCAGCCTGGAAGGCTCCACAGCCTCTCCTGAGCCAGGCGACATGAACTCCTCTGGGTTTCTGATCAGCTGTCTACGAAGAGACCAACACCCAGCCACAAGGAATGGAGAGGGGCTGCTGCTTCCTAGAGCGAGCCACACCTCGCTCCTTCTCACCTCCCCAGCATATAGCGCGGGCAAGCAGCTCCCTGCTTTCAGAGATTGGCCAGAGGTTACCCCTTCCTCTTCTCTGCAGCTCGTGGCTCATGTTACCTCATGAGACATTTAGGCTAGACCCAAAGGGGAACTTGGCGTTCTGCATCATTCAATCCAAGCACAGACGAGTGAAAGTAGCTATGTCACTGCATTCCTTGGATGGGAACAAAGGGCTCATGGGAAAGCCTGGACAATTCCAGGGACTCCAAGATGCAAGCTGGGGGTAGTTTGTTACCTTCCTCTTATTTCTCAGCCTGTCCCCTCCCCAGCCACACATAAGCCAGTTCAAATCCTTCTGACTAAAGTGTGGCTTCCTTCAGATCCTAGACCAGCTATCCTACCAGCAACTTCAGGACAGAACAAAGGAGGTGCAGACCTCACCACCCCACATAGCTCCTCACCCCAGTCCTGCGCCAAAGGACCTGGTTCTCCAGTAAGTGCCACAGAGAAAGGTGTGTGGGGGGAGAGGGGAGGGAAGGGGACAGTGCTGAGGGTAGGGCCCAGTCGCTTTCCCTCAGGCCAGGCCTAGAGGGCTGTCCCATGGCAGAAGAGGAGGGATCTGGGCAGGGCAACTTCAGCCTCAGTTGCCTCTCTTGTCTCTGCCTCCACAGCATGCAGGAGCTCCGTGAGGAGATGAGGCTGCTGGCCTTCGACCTGCAGGACAACAACCGCATCATCGAACGGTAAAGAAGCTCTTGCTGTATGCCAGGGAGGGTGGGGTCCTCAAAATGCCATGGCCTCCGGGGTGTAGAGTCCCTGGGCCTGTCCATGCAGGCTTGATGGCATGGATTTCTTTCTTTTATTTGGAGGAATTGCTGGGGATTGAACTCAGGGGCACTTGACCGCTGAGCCATGCCTCCAGCCCTATTTTGTATTTTATTTAGAGACAGTCTCACTGAGTTGCTTAGAGCCTCCCCATTGCTGAGGCCAGCTTTGAACTTGCGATCCTCCTGCCTCAGCCTCCCAAGCTGCTGGGATTATAGGTGTACACCACCGTGCCTGGCTTGATGGCATTGATTTTCTAAATAGCTGCATTGGAGTTTAGACCTTGTCCACAAGTGCGTCACCGTCCTGAGGGGCTGAGGTTTCACTTAGTCTCAGTGCCATCAGAGAGATGGGGCTCGGAGGCAAGTGGATTTGTGCCTGGGTCCTCAACTGCATTGAGTGTGGACACTGGGCTCAGGCTTCTGGAGTCACCACTGCTGTCCTCAGAGTGGGCACTGCCTCCATCCATATGTCCTGCCCCAGGAAACTGTGCCACAAGCAGCCCAGCTCCAGTGCCCAAAGCCTATGCCTGTCCAGCCTGGTGGGGCTGTTCTCCTGCCCATGTTCTCAGCCAGGGAGACCCTTTATGCGATGGGAGTGAAGGCAGCAGCGCTCACACTTTTGGGTTTTGTGCACCAGTAAAAGTCACAAAAGAAAACGAGAAAGCCAGGATTGCCAACTACTCATCTGACCCAGCAAGCACATTTGACAGGACAAAAGGCCTGCCCTGTAGCTGTCCTGCTTACAAAGCACATCAACACCAAAGAGATAATCTCAGAACAAAGGATGGTTCTGCTCGCCCCCGAAGGCTGGGGGCTAGTTACATACCTGGATACAGGTGTACACACTTCCACAGCTTCCCCATCAGCCTAAGTCTGTCATTTCCCCATTCGGGGACAAGTGGCATGAAAGAAAAAGGCAGTGGTTTCACTGGGATCTGAATTCTGACTATGTTCCTTACTGCCTGCTCACCAGAGTCATCCTGGGAGATTTGCTGAGCTCTGAGCTTCAGTTCTCTCCCCTATGAAATAAAAATAATAACTCCTACCTTACAGCATCATCACAGAGTTTAAGATGTGATATGTGATGTCCCTCAGAGGTAATGGGGCCGTGGAGGGAAGGACTCAATAAACATTCATCATTTCCCAGGTCACCCCAGTCTGGAGCCCTTGACTCTGGCCCAGAGGGAGGGCAACCAGGAGCAGAGCTTGTGGCTTGTCCCCAGCATTTAAGAGGGCCCTTGGGTAGAGGAGGCATCTCCTTCCTCTCCCACTTGAGCAGGAAAGTTCATCCTCTTAAGTGCCCGAAAAAAAAAAAAAAAAAAAAAAAAAAAAAAAAAAAAAAAAAGGAGACTCAGCAGCTTTGGAGAGATTTTCCAAGATAGCCCTCTAAGCCAGGAAGTTCTACTTTTAGTACCAACATAAATTTTTCTTACTGTGATATGTAGTCTATTTACAAATAGCTCAAAACTTTATTTTAGTGGTTTTTCACTTCCTAATTCAGAGCCATAGCCAAAGAGACAAATGAACCAATTTGAACTCCTTTCCCTCCTCCTGAACTCTGGCTGCACATTGCAATCACCATGGAAGTTTCTAAGAGTGTAGATGCCTGGGGTTGAAGGGTATAACAGGCTTCCCCTGGGTGGTCCTAATAAGCTGGCAGATGAGAACCAGAGGGTTCTTGTCAGGGCTCAAGGGCACTGCTAGAGGACAGCAGGGCACTTGGATGGCTGAGTACTCCCAAATATTGATGGTGCTGGGCCCTGGGATGTGGTTTGCAAGCTTCTCCAATAGGTAGGCGAAGCTCACTCCGCTAACCTGTGCCTTTCATTACAGATTAGCTAGAATCCCATCAGCTCCTGAAGTCTGAGTTTTGTGGGGTGCATGAGGCATCTGGAGCATTAGAATCATTCACACACTGCTCTTCTGCACTGCGGGACCCAACCCAGGGTGAGATCTGGTCCCATCTCATCAGCCTACCTCCCTCCTGGCCACTGGTCGGGAGATGTCACCAGCATTACCTTCCATTGCCTGTTCCCCTGGGAAGCTGCACAGCCAACTGGGGCACCTGGGCCATCTCTGTCAGGATCCACAGCGAAGTGTAGCAGCCACCACCTGGACCATCCTTTGTGCTTTCTCCAGGCTCTGGGACTGCTACTCTGTCACCCAGGCCTGGAGGCCTGAACCTGGCGAGGCTGTGGGGAAAAGAGACTCCCATAGGCCCTCCCACCCCTTCTGCACTCCCCAGGCATCAGCAGAAGAGGCCTCTTGGGACTTCCCCAGGGTGCCGGTCAAACAACCTCATCTCTGTCTTCCTTCCTCTTCCTCTTAAAGTGTTTCACGCTGAATACCCCCCACCTCCTAGGTCCCCCAGAGTCACCACGTTTGGCCACAGATAACACAGAGGCCAGTTGTCCCTCTGTTCTTGGTCTGGATGAGCCTGAGGTTGAGAAAATGGGTGGGTGGGAGGGCCAAGTGCCTGTGCCTCAGGGACTCTTTGCTTGCGTTCTGGCTCTGAGGCACCACCTGGTCCTGGGATGCTGCTAGCCAGGGCCTACGGGAGCCCTGCCAATGAGCACAGGCCTGTAAGCCCAAGCAGAGAGCAAGCCTGCACCTTCGAGAAATAGAATAAATGTGGCTGCCTTTTCTGTTTCCTGTGACTGTCACTGGGCTATCTGAGGGACAGGGAAGGTCCTCGCCTGGGTGTACTTGGCAACCAAGCAGGGCTGGGTGGGGATCTGTGAGAAGCACTGGGAAATGAAAGCAGCTGGTCTTTTCCTGATTCCTGCCTTTCCCCTAAGTGGGCCCTAATTTCAGGGAACAGCCCAAGGACGATGTCCTCTTACTGGGGGTGGAGAGGTATTATTTACCATTCCTTGCATTCTCCTTACCCTGGTCCTTTGAGGAGTTGTGTAAGGGCCTGAAACTTGGGGAGAAAGAATGTCTATCTTTTCTTAAATTCCACATCCACCTTCTAAGCACTTGCTGCTTTTCGCCATTCCCACTACTGTTCAAAAAAACCCTAGGCTGAACCCACGGTGGCCCGTGCCTATAATCCCAGTGGCTCAGGAGGCTGAGGCAGGAGAATCATGAATTCAAAGCCAGCCTCAGCAACTTGGCGAGGCCCTAAGCAACTTAGCAAGGCCCTGTCTCTAAATAAAATATAAAAAAGACGGGGATGTGGCTCAGTCGTTAAGTGCCCCTGAGTTAAATTTCTGGTACGCCCTCCCCCCAAAAAACCCCTAGGTTGTGTCCTAAATATTTGAGTATGTTTTGAATGTTTACATCAGAAGCCAGAGTGGTGCCCGGGTAAGTCATTCTAATTAATGCAAACTGCCTGCGCAATTTAGTCTTTTCCCTGCGTGCACCTCCAGCCTTCCCTAAGCAGAGCTGCACTACCCACCTCGCCTGGGCGGTGGAGGAAGGGGGCGGAGGGAATGCAATGAGGCAGCCCCAGGAGGACAGAAGGGTGGGCAGGGAGCCCCACCACGAGCTTCCAAGCATGAAGATGGCATTGGGCTTGACCCCACGTAACCCCAGAGATGTGTCCTGTCCATCTGCATGGGAGCCTTCATGGCCTCAGAGGCTACTCTGTCTCAGTTGGAAACTATTTTGCCTAGAGACCCAGCAGGGCTGGAGTGAGGGAGGCGAAGTCCTGGAGACTGTTGTCCGTGTCTGCTCTGCTGGAGTCAAGTTCAGGCCAATAGTTCCGGCTCATCAATGGCCCAACAGGAAAGTCCCATAGTGAATTTTCCCTGGCAGCTGTGGCTGCTCTGGCTCCCATGTGTTTGGTGTGGCTCAGTGAAAGAGCCAGGGGTTCCCTGAAAGCCAAAATGCCAAAATGCAGATGTTTGGAGATGATACGACTCAGCTCTGATCTCAGGAGCAACGCCCGTGACATGTGGAGGACATTCACAGCTCTGAGTCTGGGCAGAGCGGCTGATACAGATGCCCCATCCAGTGGAAGTTCTGAGAGCTCTGGTGCCTCCCAGAAAGGAAGGGCAAAGTGGACCGAGGCCTATGACCAGAAATCCCTGTAAGAATCTCAGACGTCTGAAGATCCCATAACCTTCCCTCTCTGCTCGCTGCAGTGATTCCTGACATACGAGTCCCAAGAGCCTGTTCAGTTCACTGGATGGGAACTGAGCTCTACAGTGTACCAGGCCCCGTGCTACTGACACTGGCCTGGCCCTGAGGAGCTCACCTGGGGGAGGCAGGCACACCCACAGAATTTCAATAGCACCGTGTAGGTGACACCACAGGAATGCACAACTCAGAGTATGGAGTCACCATCATTGCAGGGCACGGTGTCTAGGTCAGACTAGGAGGCGTCAGGGATGATTTTGGGAGCAGATGACCCTGAGTGGAATCTTAGCAGGTCAGAAGTCAGGTCACCAAGAAAATGAGGAAGTTCCCCCAGCAGTGGGAAGAGCAGAAGCACCGGCCTGGAGTTCCTATGTCCCTGGGGAGTAAGTCAATGTAGGAAGTCAGTGTCACAGAAAGGGAGGAGCCAGTCCCAAAAGTTTCAGGACACATTAAGGAATTTTGATTTTACCCCAGGGGTATAGTTATTACTGAAGGGCCTGGTGCCTTTTTCCATGCCCAGGTGGAAGAGAGAGCTGTAGGGTGCTCGCCTGCTCGAGCATGCACGCTCTCTCTCTCTGCTCCCCTCTCAGAATCCAAAGTTTCCTCTTATCCTGATTCCAGGACCCAGTTCCCTAATTCAATTGAAAGTGTGTGGCCAAGGAATCTGCATTGTTGATGACTTCCCTGCTGATTTTTACACAAGCTAAAAGCCAGGCAGTGGCATAAGCCATACCCCCAGCTACTTGGGAAGCTGAGACCAGAGAATCACAAATTTGAGGCCACTCTCAGCAACTTAGTCACACCCTGTCTCAAAATAAAAAAAAAAATAATAAAAGGACTGGGATGTGGTTGAGTGGTAGAGAGGTTGCCTAGCATGCATGAAGCCCTGGGTTCCATCCCCAGTGCCACAAAGAATATAAAAACAAAATAACGGTCTAACATTTGAGGATGCTGAGGCAGAGTTTGCAAATGTATTGCAGAGGACACTGAATGGCCCTGGACTAGATGCCCCTACCCAAGCCCTTCTGTAACAGCTGAGGCCAGGGAAGCCAGTATAAGGACAGGATAAACTTCCACAATGGCTTGGCTGCTCACCTCCGTATCCACCACTCATTTTACAGGGGGCTCCCTCACTTGGGCAGCAGAACCCCTTAAAGTATTGCTACAACTGGCCATTTTGGGTTCACTTCAAAACAGCTTTGATGATTTTTTTAAAATCCAGAATTCCATGTCATTAAGGACATGGAATTAGTCAGGCACCCCAGGAGGACTTGTTAAGGAGTGGGCCAGGATGACCCAAAGCAACTTAATTTTCCTTGGAAGCTCAGAAGGACTGCCACCTGGGGAAGCATGGATCCTTTCTCTGCACCTTCACCAGAGGGAGGCAGGGAGGAGGGGAGAGAAAGATGGGAGTCACCGCAGAAAGAGGAAGAAGGGAGGGAGAGATGAAGAAAGGTGGGGAGAGATGGTGTAGTGGGGAAGGAGAGGGAAAGGGAGGCAGAATAAGAAGCAGAAATGAGAGCGATAAGACAGAGGAAGGGACCAGTGCCAGGTGGTGGGGGCTGAGGCGGAGCAGGGATAGCCCATGAGGTCATCCAGGCCACTCTGCTCTTGATGGTCTGTCATAACCCGAGTGCATGGCTTCCTGCCACTAGAATGGGCTCAGAGCTGGCTTAGCACTGGAATGTAAGTGGCTGCAGTTTGCAGCCTCCCTGCTGGCTGAGGGACAAAAGCTGCTGACAAATCTGCCTGGAATATCTGAGTTTTTTCCAACATGGAAAGGAAAACATACCCCCCCACACACACACACCCACCTACCAGTGCTATCATAAGCTTGGCGGAGTGGCTTAAGACGGAAAAATTCCATAATTGAGATGAGATGGAGGAGGCACCAGTAAACTGGTGGGAAACAAGCCCTTCCCACCCCATCCTACACGGTGACACCTTTCCAGAAGCCCCTTCCCTGATCAGCCCTTCTTGTCCCCAAATTCTGTCAAGGACCTAGAAGATTTCCTTGGGAGCTCTGGTGTTTGGTGACATACCAAAATTCATTCCCCTGGAGGTAAGGATAGTGTTCATCCAGCCCTCATCCTGGCCAGTTAGAAGCATCTAGAAGCAGCATACCCACCTCAGTGACCAGCATCTTGGAGGATGTACATGTCTCAAATGGAACTCCCAACCTCACTCCCACTTTCACTCAGCCCAGCAGGACTTCAGCTACCTTCCATTCTCCCTAGACCAAACAATTCCTTCATTTCCGCCTCTGGGCACAGGGGCCATGGTTTAGAGGGATGCTAAGAGAGATGTCCTGGACCAGAAACAGGTCTTGAGCCTATAGCTAAATGTATTTCATTAAACATGCAAGAAGCCCATTTTCACCACACAGTGGGAAAGACCAAGATCCAAGCAAGGGATATAAAAATGTTAAAGGGCAAGTGCATCTCCATTAGGGTGATGTGCACGTCAGAAACACAGAGACTCGTGCAGCCTAGAAGAAGGAGAGATTAATTCAATCTGGGTGATTCTGGAAGGCTTGACACAGGATCTGGAATTTGGACCAGACCTGGAAAGAAGAGCAGGATTTCAACAAGGAGAGAAAACTGGGGAAAGATTTTTGCTGATCTTCACGTTGCACCTACAAAGCCAGATCAGAGATTTTAAACACTGCCCCTCTTCCCACAGCAGCTGGGCAGTGCAAAGGCAAATTTATGCATCTGAGCGGATTAGAGTCCAGACTATGACACCTGATCAGTCACATGACTTCTGGAGCCCCAGTTTCTCATCTGTGAAAGAGCAATGCCAGCCATTTCACATTTTACAAGGGACTTTCAGACATATTTTAATACTCCAAAACATTTTGTCATGGTCCTAGCTGGTGGTCTAGTGATACCAGGTGTTACTGACCCCCTCATCAGCAGCACCCACTTTTTTTGGAGGCTGAGCTCTATAGGAGCTCGAGAAGAGAAGGAGGAAGTGGGAGAGAAACAGGCTCTTCCCTGAAATTTCATGGAGGAGGTCTCACAATTTTAACTACCTATTGCTGTGGCCCCATTTCCCCAGTGTGGTCGGGGAGCCATCAAAACACAAGCCAATAGCCAGGCATGCTGAATCAGAAAGTTGGTTCTGGAAATGTGTACATTGAGCAAACTCATTGACCTGTTTCTGGTTCAGGACATCTCTCTTAGCATCCCTCTAAACCATGGCCCATGTGCCCAGAGGCGGAAATGAAGGAATTGTTTGGTCTAGGGAGAATGGAAGGTAGCTGAAGACCTGCTGGGCTGAGTGAAAGTTTAGGAAAATTCAGGAGCTCTGTGCCTGCTACTCCCACAGCCTGGGACACTCTTGCTCATATGGACAAAAGGCTCACTTCATTCAACCCTGTGTGTAAATGTGCCTCAGAAAGGTCTATCTAACAGTAGAATGAATTGGACATAACTTCCCTGTGTTCACATATGAATACATGACCAGCGTAACTCCACATCATGCACAACCACAAGAATGGGAAGTTATACCCCATGTATGTATGATATGTCAAAATATGCTCTACTGTCATGTATAGCTAAAAAGAACAAATAAAAAAGAAAGTTAGTTCTATCTAATATAGCAATCCTGGTGTGCCCTATCCCCTTAATGGGCTTTGTCGTAGGATACACATGTCACACCTATGTTTGTTTGTCTGTCTGCTATGCTCTCCTTCTAAAATGCGAGCTCCATGAACACATCCATTGCACCATCAGTGCTGAAACATCACCCGATACTTAGTGGATGTTAGAGAATGACTTGCTAAATGAATGAATTACTGATCTCGTCCCTTGAAGATTGAGATTGCATTGGTCAGTGGTGCCCCATTCTGGGCACTTGGGGGGATTTCACTTCTTGCTTTTCTTGTATAGGGCATTTAACTAGCTCAGTAAATTGTAAGGAATAAATGCCTCCAAGTATTTATTTACTTAGTGATGCTGACAATTGAACCCAGGGGGTCACACATGCTAAGGAAGCACTCTACCAGTGAGTTATATTCCAGCTATTTTTTGTATTTTGAGAGATTCTCTCTGAGTTGCCCACGCTGACCTTGAACTTGTGGTCCTCCTGTCTCATCTCCCAAGTAGCTGAGATTATAGGCCTGAGCTATCATGCTAGCTATAATGCTAGTGTGGGATCCTCCAGGTTCTCTTGATGGCCCTCTGGCACAGTGGCATTAGATAGGAAGACTGTGCCATCATCATGGGTCCCTGAGTAACTCTAATGAGCAGAATGCCCTGGTCAACCTGCACAGGGCATGGAATATTAAAAAGCAGTCTCTGATATTTAAAGGCCCTGAGATTTGGGCCTGTAGATTAGCATAATCTAGCTTTTCCTGACGGATGCAATAATCCTAAGTAGACAGTTGTAAAACTGTTAGCCTCCCTGATTTCTCTTTAAGCTTTGGGGATTTTGGGCACCTTCCAAAGCCTCAAAGTCACCAAAACCAAAAGCTTCCCCTTTGGAAAGTCAGGCTATGTTCTGTCCTTCCCTTTTCTTCCCTACCAGAGGGGCAGGAGGAGGGAGTTTGGGGGACAGTATTAAAAAAACTCATCCAATAGAGAAGCCAACATGCTCTGGGATCTCCTCTGCAGTGACCTCACACACCAACCACACACTCGAATGCACTGTGGTAATTCTTCCCCTTGGTCAAAAATAAAAACAGCAAAACCCACTCTGCTGGGAGTGAGTCACCATCAGAAAAAAGGCAACAGCTCTGAGCCAAGAGGATCTGCTAACGAGGAGAAAACTCCCAGTGGAGGTGTTTCAGCAGATGCCACAGGCTTAGCCTTGGAACTGGATGACCAAAGGCAAAGCCAGAAAATTTTAATGTCCAGGCATCGGACAGCACCCCAGGCAATATTCTGACCCTACCCGGGGACTAAAGTGTTTCAGCACTTCTTCCTGGTGAAGGAGGAATGAGTTGCTACTGTGTGTGTGTGTGTGTGTGTGTGTGTGTGTGTGTGTGTATTGTAGGAGGGGAGGCTATTTCAGGGAAGAAAGGGACTGAGCTATAAAAGATAGCATCTGAGGAGGCGAGTCCCACACAGGGAGCCTCCTGTTGAGGTTGGGGGAGGCAGCTACCTCTCCTGACCTCAATTTCTTGGCTCAGGGAGATGAATCTTAAGATAAAACTCTGTGGATTGGCTACATGAAGTTAGTTATATCTCCATTTTCATCTCCATTCCCATTCCAGAAGCCAAATGCAGGGCTCTGGCCCTCAATCCCCTCCTTCATCCAGTGCTGAGAGCAGCCACTGCCATTCCACCGAATCAGAGCAGGAAGACAAACACTGTGGCCTTCTGCGCAGCTCATACAGTCTCATGCCTGGTTGCTCCAGGCAGCCCGCAGGCTCCCACAGCCAGCGTTGCTGTCCATCCTCAGGAGCTTCCCCAGCCAGGAAGTCCGGGCTGGGTTTGGGGACCCGGGAGTAGGGGTGGAACAGAGATGGTGATCACAGGCAATGACTTCATAAATGGCATTTCAAACTGATCTTTTAGTGATGTACTCTTTGCCAGAATCCTGTTGCTTCTTGCCACACCAAATGGTTACCCAGAGCCCAGGCTGGGTCCATGCCCCGGGCCTCACCCAGTACACTACACTCCTGAAAGGGAGTGATCTTTGGACAAGTGTCAGAGCTTTGGAGATGGTTGGATAACAGAGGGTGGGTACAAAAAATATTTATATGCAATATAGGTTTCTGCAACAACTCTGAGAGAACTTTTTTCTGCAAGCAAAAAATGTGGGAACGATGGGAATAAGAGGCCATAAAGGCAAATTTTCCCTTTTACACAAACCTTAGAAGGCATTCAGGAGTAGCCCCTTTGGTTTTTCTTCAGTCATATTGCACTGAAGTTTGCTAGTCCAGTGGGGAACAAGACAGAAAAGTCCATTTTCTTATCACTACCTTAGCCCTAATGGTAAGAATGGTTCTCAAACTGGGTTCCTTGGTACAGCAACACCAACACAACTTGAGACCTTGCTAAAAAATGCAATCTCAAAGCCCAGCCTCAGACCAACTGACTCAGAAACACTGAGGGTGGAGCCCAGTAATCTGTGACTTAACAAACCCTCTAGGATATTGTGTTGCATGCCAAAGTTTGAAAACCACTGATGTAGAAGATGTAGGTTCAGAGGGGGAAGAGGAAAGGTGGAGGAGGGATGGAGCTGAGGGATGGAGCTGAGGGGGCTGCCTGTGGCTCACACACCCCATCTCAGCTCCTCTGCTCTGCAGCACTGTGGTGTGGTCTCTGGGTCATTCTTCCCATCTATCCAGAAACCACCTTATGTGGCAAGACCCAGAGACCAGGAACCTATCCTCTGCTATAAATTTGGGAGGAAGGGGACTCTATGATTACCACTAGCAAGAGGGAGAAGCTATGGAACAAAGCAGCTTGGGAAATTCCTGGCCATTGGACTCTAGAAATTTTAGGAATTACCTAAAAATTACTTTCAAGGGGAAAACAAAAAGCAACAATGAGGATTCCCCTACTAGACACTAGGGGGAGACCCATCTCTGGCCTGGGAAAAACCAGGAAAGCCAGATCTAAAAGAATTTATTCTACAATCTTCTCTCTCTTTCTCTCCTTCCCTTTCCCTTTCCCCCCATTCTCTCCCCCCCTCCCTTTCTGGTATTTAGATTAAATCCCAGGGTGAGGTGGGGACCCAGGGGAATTGGTTCCAGAACCTTCTCCCCATACCAAAAATCTGCTGATGCTCAAGTCCCTCATATAAAATGGCACAGTGTTCACATACAACCTATGCACACTCTCCCATAAACTTTAAATCATCCCTAGTTTGCTTATTATACCTAATGCAAAGTAGATGTTATATAAACAGTTGTTATATTGTATTGTTTATGGAATGGTGACAAGAAAAAAAAGTGTATATATTCAGCACAAGTCTCCCCCACCCCCCCGCCCCTGGAATATTTTCTATTGGTTGTTGGTTTAAATCTGGATGCAGAATCTTCTGATCAGTAGGGGCCAGACTGTGTTCCCAAAGTTGGTTGCTGGTGCCCTCTGCTAAATCAACCAAATCAAACCAGTGTTTCAAGAAGAAAGGGGTGAATCTTGAGTTAGAGTGGTGGAACTGGAAAGTACCACAACAGCATCTACCTATCTTCCCACTCTGAGCCCAATTTAGAGTTACCAAAAACTGGGGTTAGAGAAGGCCTACGTCATTGCTAATCTGTGACAGGACACACAGGCCCAAAGAACCAGGAGTCCCGGCTTCACCTGTTTCCTCACCCATGAATGGGGCTGTCTCCATAGGCGAAGGTGCTGGTCAGAACCCCCTACATAATTTTTTGGGGACCCGGTGCTAAAAGACGATGCCTTGGCCCTTTGTTAAAAAATGAAGGCTTTTGAGATAACTACAGTAGAGCCTTAGATCAGGCATGGGCCCCTGAAGCAAGCTCTGATGTTGATAGAAAAGGATCTCACAGGTGAACTGTCTGTACCAAGTACAAAGCAGGTCATTTAGGGATTTTCCGCAGCTAAGGGGGGAGGAGAATTTGATTAAGAAGAAAAACTCCCCCAATCCATGGGGTGCAGGAGCGGTCTCATAACCCAGCGTTATGAGCGTTCTCATCATAACCCCAGTCTTCCAGGAAACGGAAAACTCTTCCTGGTAGGGCTGCTGAGAGAGGGGAAATCCAACCAGAGTCAAAGTCTCACGCGGACGCCTGGAAGCAGCTTTCCGCGGTCAGCTTCGGAAGCGTCCAGGGTGCGCGCTTCCCTCCGCGTCACGCGACTCGGCACTGCAAGCGGGACATTCCCGACCCACGAGGGCTCAGCTAGCCAGGGGTTGGCGGGCAGCTGCGGGCCAAGGGATGAGCGAGCAAAGGAGCACAATCCTTTTGAAGGCATGGACACCGGGAGGGTGACAGAGGACACCCAAACAGTGGACCCTGCTTAGACCCCATCCTCAGTCAGTCCCAAAGCCCTTCCGAGTGCTGGGGAGCAGGAGGTGGATGGATCGGAGAGGGAGAGGCCGGGCTGCAGGCAGAGGGCCCCCTACAGAAAAACGCGCCTTCTGAAACGTGCCTTCCCTATGCAGCATCCTTCAGTGGACCCAGTTGTCCACTCTGCTTGGTGAAGACACCCCTAAATCCACCCTCGCTCAGGCCCGCCCATTGCTGACCCTGCCCCTCGGTCCGTTGGTTGTTCCCTCGGATCGCCCTTCCTGCTTCTCTTAAGTCTCCCCGCCTCCGCCCCGCCCCGCGGGCTGCGGTCCCTTTAAAGACGCGCTAGTCTGGGGCCGCCCCTTCTCTCCGGGCTGGCTCCGGAGCGTAGCCGCCGCGGGAGCAGTCGCCACGAGCAGGGCATGGCCATGGCGTCCCCGGCCATCGGGCAGCGCCCCTACCCACTACTCTTGGACCCCGAACCGCCGCGTTATCTGCAGAGCTTGAGCGGCCGGAATCGCCGCCGCTGCCGCCGCCCCCCGGCCGCTCCTCGCGCCGCTGCGTCCCGGCGCCCCTCTCCACCGCGCCCGGGGCGCACGAGGGGCGCGGCGCCCGGAGGGCTGCCCGGGGGGACCCCGAGCCTCAACCCCGGGCCTCCCGACCCGCTCGCCCTCTCCGGCCTGGTCTGCAGCAGAGACTGCGGAGGCGGCCCGGGGCGCCCCGGCCCCGCGACGTGCGGAGCATCTTCGAACAGCCGCAGGATCCCCGCGTCCCGGCGGAGCGAGGCGAGGGGCACAGCTTCGCCGAATTGGCGCTGCGAGGCGGCCCGGGTTGGTGTGACCTATGCGGAGGAGAGGTGCTGCGGCAGGCGCTGCGCTGCGCTAGTGAGTGTCCGGGCAGGGCAGGGAGGGGCGCGGGATGAGGGGTAGGGGCAGGGAGAGAGGGGCCATTGCCATCCTCGGCTCCAGAGGAGACCCGAACTTAAGGCCAGTAAGACCCGAGACACTCTGCTCCTTATTTCCCTCCCTGTTATCCTTTAGTGACTGCGCACTGCCCAGGAATGGTTGTGCGGTGTTTGACAAATACCTCTCTGCTGACAGGTGCGTTCCCGGGCCCTACCCCACCCCCAGCATGCACGCGCACACATGCAAGCTTGCGGGTTGGGGTTGATGGCCGGCTGAAGGTCATCCTGTTGTTTGCCGAAGACCCTCTTGCTTTAGTTGTGAATTCTGGGAAGAGGGTTGTGAGACTGATACTGAAGTGACCATTTGACCTTTGCTTGTTTGTGTTAATGGAAAAAATGGCTTGTTTGTCCACCTATCTTACAAGCCCAGACCGCTCCAGGGGAACCTATTGGGATATGGTGGAGACTTAGCTAAGCTTTGGATGAAAACAGGCTGTGAGATTGAAAAAGCTTGAGGAAAGAGCTTGGGGTCAAGATGTTTTGGTCAAGTGGGACCGGTACCTGCTTCTGCCTTCTACCTCTGGCCCCTCAAACCTTTGGACTCTGCCCCAGTGTGTGGCGGTGCCCTGCCTCCTCCTCCTCCTGGGTTCCCTCATCAGTCATCATGCTCCAAAAAATGATCCAACTCCCTGCCGGGTCCCTTCTTCCCAGTCCCCTCTGGTTGCCTCCCTAGCCACACTGGTCTCAATCCTGTTTCTAAAACACTAAGCACCCAGTGTAGAGATTTTCTAAGCAAATCTGCAGTCTTCTTGGGGCTTATTATTTTCTCCTTCTACAGTAAGGTGTGTGTATTAATTTAATAGGTGTCTTCCCTCCACCCCTGCATTTGCTGTTGCCAGTTTGGCAGAGAATATCCACAGCCATGTGTTTATGTAGATATTTTAAATATCAGAAGCACAAAGCACAGACAATGGCACAACCTCTAACAAGCGTCTCTGGAAATGGATTGTGGTTTGCATCTTTCAGCAAAGGCTCTTCCCCCCATGAGCAGCGGTCCCACATCTCCCACCCCACTGCAGCACTGGACAGCAGTGGTGACTTGAAAGTTGGGAAAGCCCTACCTTTACTCTCCCTGCAGCCCACAGCACACTGCAGCTGGCTGCCAGGAAGGAGAACTCAGACTCTAAGCCAGGGTCAGGTGGAAGGGGACAATTGAAGGAGAAAGTGGGTGCTTTTCTTAAATCACCAGATTTCATAATTTAGGTGCCAATTAAAAAGGAAAGAGCAACAGTTATAGATAGAGGTATGTGTTGTGTGGGGGAGGGGCTGCCACTTGGCCAATGCCTCTGACCTGACAGAAGAATCCAATGTGACAGGAATATGTTGGCGGCCTTTGTCCTCTGGAGGGTCCTGGGGTACTTTACTGCATCCACTGACCTTATTATACACAGGAGAGAAGCAATATCCTCACTGTAATGGGTTTTATTGTGCTAGAATCCCAAGAGATCTGCTTCATTGGCATTCTCGTTTATATTTAGACTTTTGGGGTCTACATCTATTGTTGAACATTTTGCACATAGTTTTATGCTTTTTATTTTGGTTTGGTAATAATGTATTTGTATGTGCATGTGTGTGATACTCCATGATTAAATGACATTATCCTCACATCACCTTAGAATTGTTTGTTTCATTGGGTTAGGCCATAAATGGTTTCTACTGTCAGGAAGACCCTGGTCCTTGGGTAGTACCTCTGCTATTGTGTATGATTTGGTGAAGTCTTTTCACTTTCTTGGGCTTCCATGGCCCCCTACATAGTTGGTTTGATTCCAACCAGGGATATCTGAACACTAGAGAGGAAACAGAATGGAATCAAGGGGCTACAGAGAGGAGTCTCTCTTTGTTGTTATTAATATTTAACTAATCTTGAGCCTGTGACTGGCTGGGAAAAGTTGAGAAATGTTCTGATGTGCAAGTTTGGCTGGCAAGCCAAACTCACTGAGCATCTTGCTTTAAGTTTGTCTAATTCCATAATGAGGTTGGTTGTTTTCATTTTGAAAAGCCAGGATCAGGAAATGGCTTATTATTTGTTTATTTATTTTGGTACTGGGGATTGAACTCTAAGGGTCTTCACCATTGAGTGACATTCCCAGTCCTTTTTTAGTTTTGAGATAGAATTTCATTAAGTTGCTGAGGCTGGCCTTGAACTTGTAATCCTCCTGCCTCAGCTTCCCAAATTGCTGGGACTATGAATGTGCACCACCACACACCAGCAGAGGAAGGACCTTTTAAAAGTCAATACTATGCAGTAATCAAGAGCACAGACTATAACCAGAGTCCTGGGCTTGAGTCCTGACTGCCACTTAGTTTTTGTGTGATCCTGTGCATCTCAGTGTTCCGTTTTCCTTCTTAAAAACATGGAGATGATAGTCTTACTTATTCCATCATGCTAATATGAGAATTCAGTGGATTTATCCTGTATATGTAAAGTGCTTCAAATGGTGCATAGCAAAGGGCAATGGACATTTAATTCAATATGACTGTTACTGTTATCCCCTCCCACTCAACAGCCATAACAACTAGCCTGGGCTTGCGATACCTCCTGGGATCGCTTTTCTAAGGAGTGAGTGCAATTTTCAAACTCTGCTTGTTTGCTGAGCTGCATTGGGAAATGAGTGCCGTAAGCATCCCGGAAAGTCCAGATGTTAAATGTCCTCTAGAAATGGCACTCCTGCCCAATGTCTTTAGGTGGAGGCTGCTGTGGCAGAGGAGCATCCTTATAGAATGCCAGTGGCTGAGACCCTTCTGTGCCTAGCTGAGGGGTCACAAAGGCATTGGCTCCTTGTCTGTGTACCACCTGCACCCAGCAAAATACCAGGCATAGTTCCAATAAGTGGAAGTTGAAGGTGGTGGGCTTGTTTGTGCTATTAAAGCTTTCTGTTCTTGGAAACAAGCAGAAGGGCAGGGGGTATGTGAATGACATCTGCATCAGAGGCTGATACTGGGTGGGAGCCATGTTGACAAATGGGCTTTTTAATAAGGGGAGCTATAGAAAATTGTCTTTGCACCATTTGCCTTCTTAACTTAAGCTCCTTTACTTCAAGGTCTGTAACTGAGCTCTTGTTGGATTTGCAAACAAGAAAGTTTAGAGTTAATACTAATTTATAGGATCAAAGAAATCACATTTGTTAGATAGAGAGGGAAATCAGTGGGAATTGGTACACACACACACATATGCAGGAAAAAGAGGTTGTATGTGTTTTGGGGTGGGGGATGGTAATGGTGAGACTCCACTTCCAGCATCCCAGGAGGGAATGGATAATAGCAAATAAACTGCAAAACCTGCCAGCTACCCTTTGGCTTTGTTCTCAGGGACTATCTCTTAGGAGTCATGGGCCCTTAGTTTTGTAGAAGGCACATAGAGATGATTTTATCTTTCATCTAAATTTTGGTGAATGTGTCAGCCATCCTGGGCCAGGGAATCATCTGGCAGTTGTAGAACTTCAGTGCAGCTCACACGGCCCCGGAGGGAGATGCTTAGACATCCCTTGTACACTGCAGGTGACCACTGTGTGCCTTCTACAGTCAGAGTTTCTCTCCAGAGGGGGAGTTTTCAGAGCCATGATATGTTAAAGGACTGGAATGATAGGGCTGAAAGGGGCCCTGGGGCTCATCCTCCTAACCTCCCTCTCCCGTGATAGACTAATTATGGTGTGAGTAAGGTGTTTACCATGAGGCACTCGGGAGGGGCTCAGTGCCTTTTCTTATTGAGTGTAGCTGGGATGGCATAGAGCTCCTGTCAGAGCTTTCTAGTTCCTGCCGCTGCATTAATGGCTGGGTTTAACTAGACTCTCTGCAGGACTGGAACCACCTATGTGAGAGCCCACTGATCCTGCAGACCCATCCCTTGTTGTGGGTTCTTTTGCAAAAAAGGTTACTGGGACATTGCCATGGATTCTTCCTGCAGCAGAGAAAGGTCTTCATTGCAGACATCTTGGAAAGTGTCCTTTGGTGTCCTGGAGGCTTCTGTATTTACCTCGGGCACCCAAAAGATATTTGTTTAGCATTCCCAGTGGTGCTGAAGTGTGCACTGGTGTTCTTGTTGATTTAGACCCCTGCTTGCCTTTGGAGGCTAGGAAGACTAAGCACAGAAATGGTTGTTTTGTTGTTAAGGATGGTGGGAACCCCTGACCCCTATTCTCTCCCCTCCTCCAGGCTCTAATTAGGGTCTTCTTGGGACAGGTCCTATTGAAGGGTGTATGTTAGGGGATGGGGAAAGAACATACATTGCTTTCCAGAGGCTTCTGAGCCCCTCATTCTGCACCCCCTGTTTTTCCTCTCCTCCCTGCTTCCTGTCATCTCAAAAGATGAAAGTGAAAGGATTAAATGTGGGCTTAATTTCCCCCCCTATTCATCAGAGCATGAAATTTTCTGATTATGGAGTGTGAGGGGCTTGAATCACAGGTACAGTCAAAAATGATTAATGCCACTTGTCTGCCAGCCTAATTAGACTTGGTAATGAACGTGTGTGTTCGCCTGCTGATCCTGCAGAGTTATTAGGTGGGAGTGAATTGACATCTCCCCTCAGCACTGAGGGTTGGTTGGATCTGGGATTTTCTCTCATCTCCCCAAGTTTACTTTTGAATCAGCCTTTGCCAAGCCTGGAAGGTAGGCCCTGAGTGACAGGGAAAAGACAGCCCCAGTCCAGCCCCAGGGACCCTGCTGGCTGGTGGAGAGAATTCATCCTGTCAGGGAGGGTGTGGGTCAGACTGGAGCCAGGCCCAGCCAGGTCTGAGAAGGCGCACAGGAAGAATTCTTCACGTGTCAATAGTGCTTTTCTCTGAAGAGCCCAGATGTTTTCATGCCACTGTGTTCATTCTCAAAATAACTTCATGAGGGTGGAGGAAGATGCTTCTGCTGAAATCTCACATTTGTTGAGAGAGGGAGTCACCTGGGCAGGACTCGCCTGTCTGCCTCGCTAGGTGCAGCAGTGAGGCTAGTACCTCTCAGGCAGGCTAATTCCAATACACCTTGCAGGCTTTGGGGCCATCTCAGGCCCTGAAGCCATTTCCCTCTTTGGGGCCCTGTGCCCAGCACCCCTGTGTCAGAGGCCACCTGGCATGGCCCAGCCATAGTCGGGTCCCCACTCCTGCATCCCAAGTGCTCTCCCACAGTGTTCTCTCTGGCTTCCCACATCCACCCTCACTCCTCCCTTTCCCCATGGAGGGCAGCTGCCTGTCACCCTTGCCCAGCCCAAGGTATAATTAAGGCTAAGTGAGGAACCTGTAAACACATCTCTGGCCTCATTAGAGGCCCTTCCTGTTTGCATTCCTGGGATGGCAAGGTGAGTATTTCCCAGAGGGTAAGTATTTGTGGGTGTGCAAAGCATGTGAACACCCCCAGGCCCCAGTCATTCTGTTCCTGCAGTTCAGCCAGCACCAGCCCATGCAGGCTCCTCTATCTGAGCTTGCAGATCCAGGTCTGTGTGTCTGCTGGATGCTCTTTGCTCTCAGCTTACCCTGGCCGGCCACCCACCCCTCCCGCAGGGCTCTGCTGCTGCTCTGCCCTGGCTGGGTTGGGAAGTGCTGGCGGCAACCGATGCTGGGAAGATGGTTTTGCATTTAGTCACTTTGGGGATTTTTTTCCAAGAGTTCTGGCAAGCTTCTCTTCACATGTTCCAGGCTGGAGCTCAGGGGTTGGAGAAGGCAGGGAGCCAGATTTGGGGCTTTGGGGAAAGAAGAAGGAGGCTAAAGCAATGATGTCAGACAGGGCAGAAAGCTTGGATCCCTGGGGGCACTGGGATAGAAGAATAAAATCAGCGCTGGGGCATGGCCATGGGTACCCTGCCCCAAAGGTCAAGACTTTATTGCCTCAGATCCCTATGGAGAGGTGGAATTCTAGTCTTTTCTAAAACACCCACATACCATGCTGAGGAGACACGGGCAGAGCATGGTCGACCTCGGGCCTCTCCATGGACCGAAGTGGTCAGCACATCTGTGCTGAACCTGTCCTAGCCTGCTTGTGGTTCTAGGAGTAGAAAAGGTCCCTTGGAGATGCACCCACAGGGGACTCTCCAAAGTTTGGCTCTCTTTTTGCTCTTTACGAAAGGAAGGAAGTCGTGCAGTAGAGTCCCTCCTGGCATTGTGGCGTGTGCCCAGCCTCCTGGTGGAGAAGGACCCATCTTGGCTGAGGGGTCCAGTGACCCCTGGGAGATGAAGCAGGCCCCAGATTTTCTTTAGGATTTTCCTATCTGCTTTGGGTCTATTTGAGGACATCAAGGGGAACCTTGAGATGACATTGTGCTGAGGATTTATAAAAGGGTGGTGTTCAACATCCAGTCTGTTTAGTCCTGTGTGTCACGGGGAGACAGCAGGGTGACCAAGTATGACACTCACCTGTAACCGCAGAGGGCTGGGTCATGTTTACTCTATGGTGGAAGACCCATGTGCCACCTTCTACCCCCTTCCCTGTTCCTTGAACAAACATATGTCCAGGGTGGGACAGGTCTTACTCACGTGCCTGCAGTGGCCATTGGCAGGGGCTGCTAGAAAATGAAAATAAAATTTGGCTTGCATGGACCTTTCTTTTCTTTTTTTTTTTTTTTTTTTTTTTTTTTGGTACCGGGGATTGAACTCAGGGGCACTTGACCACTGGGCCACATCCCCAGCCCTTTTTTTTTTTTTTTTGTATTTTATTAGAGACAGGGTCTCACTGAGTTTGCTAAGTGCCTCACCATTGCTGAGGCTGGCTTTGAATTCGTGATCCTCCTGCCTCAGCCTCCCAAGTGCTGGGATTACAGGCGTGCGCCACCGTGCCCGGCTTTTGCATGGACCTTTAAGAAACCAGATGGCAAGTTCATGAAGTCAGGCCCAAAAGGCCCACAAATCCTTTTATGTTTTGTTTCTATTGGATGCTAGATCTGGGAAAGAATTATCATTGAGTTTACTCAAGATACAAGTTGATATTCTGTGAACCTGCTAAAATGGGAATATTCATGTGCAATAAGAAGAGTTGGAGCAGGATGTGGTGGGGCAAGCCTGTAATCTCAGCAGCTCAGGAGGCTGAGGCAGGAGGATTACAAGTTCAAAGCCAGCCTTAGCAATTTAGCAAGGTCCTCAGCAACTTAGAGAGACCCTGTCCCAAAATAAAACATAAAAAAGGGCTGGGGATGTGGCTCAGTGGTTGAACCCCATTGGGTTCCATCCTGGTAGGGGAGGGGGAAGAAGAAGAAGAATTGGGAATGGCCAAGAAATGGTGAGAGCAGATGGAACTTCTCTTGCACAGCTGCATCTAAAGCACTGTCACGTGCACTGTCTCTGTTGAGCCCGGCAGTTCCCTAGTAAGGTAGGCAGGGCTGCCTTAATTGTGGCCATCTCAGAGATGTGGAAACACAGCATTCAGGGAAGTCAAGTGACTTCTCTAAGATAACCCAGATCATCTTTCTCAAAACCAATACCAGAATCCAACATAGCATTTTGCCTTTGAGCTGACATCATTGGTCACAGAAGCTTGTTGAATTTTCTTATTCGTCTGCCTTCCTTCTGCCAACAAATACTGAAATGTCCAAAGTAATAATAATACTAGAAAGAGGTACAGGGAAGAAAAGGAAGTGCCAAGGGGTTGTGGGCCAGATGCAAGGCCACCAATCAGTGTTTGGATAATTGAGAGTTGGCTGAACTCTTAGCCCATTTTCAACATTCCATTTTTAAGTGGATCTTCAGCATGCACAAATAATAAGATCTTTAAACAAAGGCTGAAGTTTTCTAAATCCCAGGATAAAAGAAACAAGTGAGTGTTCCTGGTTCCCACCCTTCCCATTGGTGTCAGGACAGTAAGGGCACTAGGCAGGGAAAGGCAGGTAGAATATCTTTCCTGTTCCCTGCCATGACCCAGCTGTCAAGAGTTCATGACATAGGACTAGCCAGAAACCAAAGGGAAATCGCAGACTAGGGAAACCAGATCCTAGAAGGGACAGCTAGGGTGAGAAGGGTTAGCTTGGGACTGGAAAATGGAGGTCTGGCTCAAGTCCTAGGCAGTGGTGGTGTGGCCCCGTGGGGAAGAGCAACTCTGCCTCAGTCAGTGTGTTTCTCCAGGTCAGGCTCACAGTTGGGACAGGTACCCTTACCCACTTTCCTGGCTTATTTAAAGAGGTCTTTTTTTTTTCCATCCAAGTTGAACGGAAGTTGGATATTTGGTGGTTTCTGTTGAAGCAATTATGTCTTTTCTTCAACTGAGGAAAGTATTAAAAATCCCAAAGCCCCAGAGATGACTTAGTGTTTAAATGGAATAGCAGATTCCAGCTGTAACCTGAGAGTTTTGAGAGGATGGCTCGAGCTTGTTGTCAGTGAATGCATCTTCTAGTGGGGACTGTTTTAAAAAGCAATCTGGAGGTAGCTTTATAGAAGGAGAGATTTCAAGGTGAGAATATATTGTACCCCCATCCCTTAAGATGGAGAAGTTTATTGCTTCAATTCTCTTGGCCCTTGGCCGACTCTCCCTTCATCATGGCGGTCACCTAGTTAATGCTTGAACATCAGGGCAGCAAGAGGTTATTGCAAACATTCCCCTGCCTGTAGGTGGTGCTCCTCCCAGCCCATCCTGCAGTGAAACATTGATCTAATTTCTAAAGGATCTACAGTGAAGATTCTAGAAGCCTCCCAAAGTCCTGTCCCCAGGCTCTGCCAGTTCTTTCCTGCTGGCTTCTCCAATGGCTTAATCTGTTAGAGAATTGCTTTGTGGGACTGGGGGTGTAGCTCAGTGGTAGAGCACTTGCCTAGCATGCACAGGGCCCTGCATTCCATCCCCACTATGTTAATAAAAGAATAAGAAGAAGAAGAAGAAGGAAAGAAAGGAAGAAAGAAAGAAAGAAAGAAAGAAAGAAAGAAAGAAGAAGAAGAAGAAGAAGAAGAAGAAGAAGAAGAAGAAGAAGAAGAAAAGAAAAGAACGAACAGCTCTGAATTGAGGAGAAAAGAGAAGTGAGGTCAGTCTATCCTCGAGCCCAAATGGGGCATTCAGGAGGGATTTCCACCCATTGGTCATATTTAAAAACTCCTCCCAGCACATGTGCTCCTCTCTCTGAGGGCTGCAGAGAGGAGAGCCGGGCAGCCAGGGGGTTTCTGGACCCTCATGGAGATCTCAGGGAACCATGGCTCCCACCCCTTGCTTGATGGTCCCAAGAGTCATTTTAGGATCTGGACTCATTCATGATGCTTTTACTGAGCAGAGGCTGCTCAGTAAACTAAAGCCCCCCACTCCTATGGGTATCCCAATCTCACTGAGGAAGAGTTAGAGAGAAAAACAGTGTCCAGGCCTGAGCAAGGGTGGCATGTTAAATAAATGACCTGCAAACAATGTGACATTATTGCTACTGTACCAAGTGCCCTCCATAGTGTGGGGTGATCTAGATGGGGACCTCCTGGCCAGATTTATCTGAGAAGGACAGGTGACTGGGGAGCCTCCTTGGGGTTTGTTTTTTACCAACATTCTCTTCTGAGGATGTTGGCCTTTGGGATAGGATGCCCTTCAGTGTTCTCTTTGACCTTGGGGAAAATGACAGCACGGGGAACTGAGCCAGAGGTTGGTGGCTGCATGGGAAACACCGTGGCTCATATCTACCTAAGAAGTGCTAACAACCTGGACCTGACACCAGGTGATCAGAGCCCAGATGTGTACATGAACCTTCAGCCAGGATTCCATGAGTCCGCAAGTCCTCTGAGGTTTGTGTCCTCTGGTTAGAGGACAAGTGTCCCTCCTTCTTTGTAGGTGAAGTCTGGGATCTCTGAGCAGCCTGGGAGCAGGCACCCCTCTCCAGTGGCCTTCTGAAAGGCTCTGCTGCCTGCCGTGTGCCTGTGCTCTGTTTTGTCCTGGGCAATGGACTTTTCCTCTAATGCTTGGCCACTTCTGGGTCACAGTGAGGGGACACCCTGTGAGCACCATTTTAGGACAAGAGTTTGACACTTCTGCCTTTTTTTGTGAGAGACTATTCTTTCCCCCTTTTGTGTCCTCCCCTCCTGCAGCCTGTAGGGTCACATCCTTTTGCATGTCACCTCCTCTGTGCTCAGGTATCTGATCTCAGATGAATGGTCTGACTCTCTCAAAGCCTCTCGGCCTCCTGTGGGCCCTTCCCCCTTTGGCTGAGCATGGGAGGACATTAGTTAACCCCAGGTTGTCCCTTAGGAGTCCAGACAGCTGGTGAAGCATTATTAATCCACCAACCCCCAAAGAAATCCATTAACGAGCTCCTGGGCCAGGCACGTGGTGTGAAGTAACTGATCACTTCTGTCGTCTGTTGAAACTTTGGAGACATTGATTTTCAGACTCAGGCGCGACTGAGAAGTGAGGCTGGGGCAGGCTCTTTCCTGCAGCCTGTTTGGTGGGGGCATTTTTATCTTATCAAGTTAAAAGCCCCAGAAATAGAAAGTTTTCCATTGGGGGAGGTGGAGGGAAAGAGGCAGTGTTGGTCAGTCTGTGCTGGTGCAGGAGCCTGCAGTCCCAGGTGCCTGTCCCCGGGGTCACATGAAGCCCAGAGTCCTCTCCTGGGCTCAGGACTCTCCCATTTGGCACCCAACTCTGACGCCAGACCTAGAGAAGAGCTATTGATCAGCAGACCAGATGACTGAGGGCCAGGATGAGGAGGCAGCCGCTGCCTGCTTCGGGCGGGTCACTGCGCGCCTCCAGCGGCTCTTCTGCAGGCTTCCGAAGAAGAGCCGCTCACTGTCAGAGAAGCTCCAGGTCTTGCAGAGGTTCGAGGCCCGGCGGGCTCCAGGTAGGTCCTGGCTGCTCCAGCTGGCGGTCTGCAGGGGTGCTTGGGCTCCCAGGCCTCTGCCTCTTAGCTTTTCTCACAGGAAAGGAGTGCAGGATCCTCCAGGCAGCCTGGTATTAATGCTGAGTGTCACACTGCGCCTTGACCCTCCTGACTGTGTTGGGGCCAAGGCTGCCTCCTTGGCTGGCTTAGAGTGAGCAAGCAGACTGGAAGGGCACAGTCAGAAGCCTCAGATCGGCCATGGATTTTTTTTTTTTTAATATTTATTTATTTACTTTTAGTTGTACACAATGCAATGCATTTATGTTTACGTGGTGCTGAGGATCGAACCCAGGCCGCGCACGTGCGAGGCGAGCGCTCTGCCCGCTGAGCCACAACCCCAGCCCCCAGCCATGGATTTTAACAACCTTTTCTGGGCTGGGAATTAGGACCAAGTGGTCATCATAATTAGGGTCCCCAGGCTTATAGAATCTGGCTATCTTGGAAGGCCACTGTTTTCCATTCTATTCATCCTATGGCTCAGAGGGGAGTCAGACTTTGCCAAGTTGCTGCGTCAGCCTTCCCAGGACCTGGCAGCAGTGACATTTTCTAGGCAAAACTTTCTCACCTGTGTGTGGCTGTGCCTGGCTGGAGGCTGCTGGGTGGAATAGCTACACAGGAGTCCCAGCCTCAGGCACTGATTTCCTTCTCTAAGCACTAATTGGGCTGAGAATGGTCCCTGCCTGGGAAAGGATAATGGGGCATCGTACAGGGATGAGTAGGAGATGAAGAGACTGTAGAAAGTAAGGTTATCTCTGTACCTTCCACTCTCCCACTCTTCTTTTTCCTGAGGCCTACAAAACCCTATTGGTGGCAGCACCAGGACTGAGGTTGCAGGCACCTGCCTTCCAGCCTTGGGTTCTTTCTGCTGTATCATGCTGTTTCCCGCCTCTTCTGTTTCTATAGCACTGTCTGCTAAAGACTCAAAGCATTTATATTTGTCTGTCTTTAATATCCTTCATTTCTCCAGATCCACGTATGGTAGGAATAGCAAACAGATTATTCTGTTTAATAGATGAGGCAGCACAGAGAAGTAGGGCCTCTTGTCAAAGGTCATCGCCATACAACCAGGCCCGAAACCCTTGGCAACTGGATCTGCTCGTTGTAGTAACCTTAATTGCTTCTGCTTGCTGGTTGGAAGTCTTTGGAGTGCATAAGCTTTCCTCCGGGTTCCCTACCCCATTTGTCTCTATGCCATTCTCATATACATTCAGGAATAGGTGAGGTTCCAGCTGGGCTTAGGGGTGGAACCAAAATGAAATGCCATCTCTGAGCTAAGTTTCTGGAGGCAGTGTTTAAAAAAGCAATAGGATCTTGACACTGAAAGATATATTTCCGATGAAGGCTTTACCACTTGAGAAGGGAGAATTTTAATTCAACTAGACCCAATCCCCACTTGGAGGCAAATATTCTTTATCCAGCCTGAATAACTTGTCTTCATCAATAGCCTCTACCTACTGTGACCCTCACTAGGAAGATAATTGGTTACCGAGTTTCTCAATTTAAACACTCAGTAGTGCGTTCATGTTCATCCTCTCTCTCCTCTCTTTCTTTTCCCAATCCCTTCTCTAAGAATTATTATTATTCTATTCTGTAACTATTATTATTCTAGATCTATTATTCAACAGATCATTTCCTTGCCCCTTTGCTCTTCAGCCCAGTGAGTTATGGGTTTAATAAAATCACTCTGACCTAGAGTGGCAGCCTTAAGTTAAGGGCAGACACTGCTCTGCCATTATGATGTGCTGGCTCGTGTGAGCATTTGAACTTCACTGATGCAAGAGTGGGGAGCAAGACAGGATGCTTAAAGATGATGGAGCAGTGGACTCCCAAAATGTCTCCACCTCCTTTACAGGACTCCACAAACAACTGGGGTGTGGCATTTAAGAAAGTACACAAGGATCCAGGCCCACTTGAATGCAGATCCTGGAGTTACCAGTTTCTAGCTTTCGGACGTCCCTTGTAGAGATTAACTTCTTTGAGCTTTGTAATTTCCATGTATGAAAGGAGCAAAGACTCCCAGCCTCAAACTGGTGTTGGGTAGATTAAATGAGACTTTGGAGGTAAACATTTGATGTGATGCCCAGCACCCCGTAGGCCTGTCATTGGGTGCTTCTAGTAGTGAGTGCTCCCAGGAAGACTTGTAGGGACTGTTCCCCTCAGGCCATGTGGGTAAGCCTCCAACATGGCGGTCTGTTCTTCCTTCGCCCCTGGGCCAAAGTGGGCTGCCTGCATCTCAGGGGAAGATGTAGAACTTGAAGATTGTCCAGGCAAAAGTGGAGGAGGGACATGAAACTCTTAAACACCTTCTCTGGAAAAATTCCCGTCATTGAATTTACCACACCACATAATTAACAGGCAAAAGCCAGATTAGCCCACCGGGCGTCATTAGGAGCTAAGCAAGCATGTCACCAAGGAGCAAGTCATATATCATTCTAAAAGGCTGCTAGGGGGTCAGTGAAAAACAGGCCTAGGTCTCTCCAGAAGTCTCCGGGGGTCCTGGCTGCAGTGATGAAGCTGTGAGGAAGCCTTTGTGTGTCTCTGGCACAGGGAGCCGGCCACAGACGTCATCTATTTACTTTTTCTTCTCACTGTGAAAAATCTGCCTCACCTGGTTGGCAGTTGGCACTTTGAATGGCTGCAAGTGACATCAAAGCAGGTGTGGGAAAACCAGTTCGATGCAGTTAACTAGTCGTCTCTTGAACTGAACCCTTCTGCCTCTGGCCTCCTGTGACCTTCAGGCACTCAGACCACACATACCTGTGCACACGCACCTGTGTGTGCATTCATATCCACACATCTGCCACCATGCACTTGGCATCTGCCCAGGTAGGACTCCAAGGCTGCATGGCTGTCCATATCTTTAGGGATTGTAGGACACTACCAAAAATGTACTTCAGGTTATGGAGAAGCTAGGCTGCCTTTTTTCCCTTCTATTTTAAAATTTAAAAAGCAAACCCAAAAAAACTCCCTTAACTACTCTTTCCATACATGCCTCTCACTACTAGAGCCCAGATCCTTCTCTAGCAGCTACTTAGGAACCCGTTCTATCTTCTCAGGGTCCCCAAAGATGGGTGGAGAGGACCAGAGCTGGGGTGAGGACCTCTGCTGCTTTGTCTCTCTTACACCCAGAGCAGAGTGACACATGCCTAAAGCAGGGGAGGCCCCTCCAGACCAGGCCGAGGTCGAAAGGGTATCTGTCAGCTCCATGCTGGCTTTGGACACCATGGGCTTGTCACTATTTATTAAATTCCCTTACACCTAGCTGTCTCCTATGGCTTAAAATAGTTTATTTTTCCTTGAGGTGCTCTGGCACTAGGATATCTGTGACAATCAAAGCAGGTTATATTTATTTTGAACTCTTTCTTTTTCTTTCTATAAAACCCCTTCAAACACTTCTTCCTGTAACACAAAATCATATAGCTGGCTGTTTCTGCTGCAGGCCTGGCCTAGGGTAGGCCCTCAGTAAGTGCATGCATGCACAAATGAAAAAACTGGATAGGAACTAGGTAGATTTGGAAAGACAGGAGACAAAATCATGTAGGAAACTTAATGTTCTGTGTATGTGTATCCTGATGGATGCACACTTTAACTGCCCTGCTCAGAAAGCGTGCTGTGTCACTACACTTCTAGCTGCATGGCCACATCCTAAATACGACCTGGACCTTTTCAGAGTGTCAAAGGGTCCAGATGACAAATCTCCCCATTCATTTGCATATTTGGCTTGCTCACCGTGGCACCCCACCTCAAACCATTTACTTTTACTTTTCTTCTCCAAATCCACCACTTCTAGCCATTCTTGGCCAAGGAGAGTTTCTCAGGGATGCTCTGTGACATGAGGGCCTACAGACTCCCCACCTCACCCTGTTCTGTCCACATTCTCCTGATCATCACTGGTCACTGTCATCAATGATCTGTACTGCATGAGGCCATTCCATAGAACAGGGAGGTATCTCTTTAAGGCATATACAATGTCACTAGGAAACATATTGTGTAGAAAAACTTCCATATGCTCCAAAATAGAGTCAACCAAAAGACGAATTAGAATAAAAAGTTTAGCTGTTTTAACAGGACTGAATTTATCTAAAAATATAGCTGATTTTATTTTATTTTGGTGCTGAGGACTGAACCCAGAGTGTCCTACCACTGAGCTAGGCCCCCACCCCGAAAGTAAAGCAAATTTTTGACAGCTGTGAGCATTATAGTTAAAACCACGTAAAATAATATAAATGTTGGAAACATCAAAAACAGAGAAAAAAATCAGGGGGGGCTGGTGCAGAAGACATGGGAAGGAGAGGAGGTCCAGGATTGTCAGCAGGGGGTCAGTTAATACTGTTCTCTGAAGCTGAGGCATGAGTTGCTAAAAATGACACAATGCTGTTCCATTTGTTTATGATTTGTACACATACACACAGGGCACTGTAGGGGGCATGCTTCATGGTATAGTACCCCAAAGAGTGAAGTAGTGTAAAACCAGCCAGGGGGACAAGGTGCCCTGTAGTCCGAACCTGGTCCCCAAGTCACCAGGCACATGGTGAGCACTGCCTGCCCCTCCACTGCCTTCCTGAATCATCTGTCTGAACTCACTGTGAACTGTCCTCTCTCCCTCCCCAAAACAACCCCCTCTGTGCACCAGCTTGGCCTGGCCACAGCGCCTGCCTCTGCTGGTATTGCCAGCCGGGGGACCTGTGGTCGTGTTGGAAATGGATGATTAATGTGCTGCCTGGGAGGCACACCCACCCACACCCACCCACGTGGGGCAGGATTATGCCTCTGCAGGCCCGCCTGGGCGCCCAACTTCTGCCAGGCCAGCCGGGTATGTCTGGGAGGAGGGGCACAAAAGACACCCAGCCTGCTTGAGAATGTGACAAGAGGCCCATCTTGGGGAATTAGTAACTGCGATGTTAGATGTAGGGACCAGCATGGCAGGGAATTTTGATATCTGCTTTAATATCTGCTGAGTGACAACTCAGCAGATTTTTGCCCTCGGTTCACCCAGTCTCTGCCCCTCCTCTCTGGCACTTTCTCTCCCCAGCCCGACCTGGAGGACCAGCTTCAGTGGATCCCGCCCATCCCAACCCTCTGATTTACATGGGAACTGAATGAATGTCAGATCCCAACTTGACCACATTCAGGTGCATACCCTGGCTTTTCCCAGAGTCAGCAGCCCTTGCCCCACCAGCTGCCCGCCTGCCTGTAGGAGGGACAGCAGTCTCTGACCTAAGAGTTCTAGGTCTCTTGTCTTACTGTTGCATTGACCTTTCCTGTTGGCCTCCTGGCTTGCTCCCTGGCATATTCTCTCTGTGTGTGTTGGAACTAAAGTCAGGGTTTCGTAGTGGGAAAGGACAGTTGTGTGCCTCTAGGCCCTCTGGGCTAGTGCGAGGGTTGCCGAGAGCCTTCAGGGGTGGTCTGTCTTTTGAAACAAGGAACTATAGTACAGGGTCTCAAGAGGGCTGGGGTTCAGACTCCTTCCTGGAAATATTAAGATGCAGATGTCCTGAGCTGGCTGCCTGACCCCAGGAGTTTCCATTCCTCGCTGCTGGCCTCACTAGGAGTTTAGCCAGGAGTATGGAAAACGTGTAGGTCATGTTGGTTTTGGCAGTGGCTGCAGACCTCCGAGCTTGGCAATCACAGTCTCTCCACTTTCTCACCAGCTTGACCTATCTTCCATCCCCCCTGCCCAGCTCCTCTGGACCTGTCCCAGGCAGAGCATAGAGGGAGGCTGGGGCACGTGGGAGGGGCACAGGTGAGCTGGCCAGTTGCAGGATTCACTATACCTTAATCCAGTAGAAGGGAACCTGAAAATCAAGGGGTTTTCACTGGAATCAGGTACTGAGTCAGCTGGAAATCTGGCATCCAGACTCAGGAGCCCCACAATTTTGAAAAGGCAGCTGCCATTTATTGAGTACTTACTAAGTGCCAGACACCACACCATTGGATGCTTTATATACATTTTCTCTAATTGTGGGAATAGACTTGCCCACAAGCAAGATATTATTACTTACAGTTCGCAGATGAGGAAATTGAGGCCAAATAAATTCCATATTTAAGCAAGGTGAATTGCCTATATACCTTGTGTCCAATTAGAGGCAGGGCTCAGGTTCAAATCCCAGCCCCTGTCACTCCATAGGGTAGATTCTTTCCATTCCCCCGCCCCAGATTGAGTGTTCTATCCCTTGTACCTGTTCTCAAAGACCTCTAACATACATGTCAAGCAGTGTTGAAGGATTTCTGATTTATAGCTGATGAGTTGGTGTGCTTTGGTGCGAGTCTGTGGGGCAGCTGCTGCTGGGAACCACATGTCCATTTTGATGTCATGGAGAGCAGGATTGCAGAGGGTGGGTCTGCTTGACTTGGGGAGACCAAGATCCAGCTTCTTTCTGGTGCTTGAACTTGGCCAAAGAAATGGCTTCTCTGCTGTAGGTGCCCTGGGAGCTCAGGATGAGAACCTCTGGCTGCTGCCTCTGTAGTTTAGAGTCTCCCAGAGGTGGTGTTCCAGAGGCAGAAGGGTCCTGGAGGACTGATCTTGGAGGCCACTCTAGGACAGGCAGACAGGACAGTGGTTCAGAAACTCCCAGGTCCTGGCATTCTCCAGACCTGGCTTAGCTGGGAGGTTCCATCCAGGTATGAACTGGCCCTTCTCAAACCCTCCAAGGACAGGGTGGAAACCTGGGGAGGGACCCTCTCTCTGTTACTTCTGGGCAGTGGAAAAAGCTTTCCTTGCTCAAAACCCTTCAACGCAGGTCATCTAATCCCCACCCCCACAGAAGCCCATCCGTGGCCTCCAGCAGTGCAGAATAGGGGGTTTAGGACCAAGTTGGGGGACAGCTCCGAGGAACGGACCTTTGAATGAGAAGACGGCTACTGAGAATCAGCCAGGTGTGATGGATTTCCATGCCCAACCCTGCCGCTTGATAGCTGTGAAACTGTCTGTGAGTCACTTAAACTCTTCAAGTCTCAATTTTCTCATCCTTAAAACAGGGGTAGACAAAGGAGTCGAAAAAAACGTGTCCACACAAAAACCTGCACATGGATGCTTATAGCAGATTTTTAAAAATATTTTATTTTTTAGTTGTAGTTGGACACAATACCTTTATTTTATTTTTTAAATTTTTATGTGGTGTTGAGAATCAAACCCAGGGCCCAGGGCCACTAGTGCTAGGTGAGCGCTCTACCGCTGAGCCACAACCCCAGCCCTTGTAGCAGTTTTGTTTAGAATTGCCAAAACTTGGAAGCGGCGAGGATGTCCTTCAGTAGGTGAGAAGATAAAACAAAACAAATAAAAAACAACCCTGGTACATCCAGATAATGGGATATTATGTAGCAATAAAAGGAGATGAGCTATCAAGTCATAAAGAAAGGCAGAAGCTGGGCACAGTGGCATACACCTGTAATCCCAGCGGCTCAGGAGGCTGAGGTATAGAGGATCACAAGTTCAAAGCCAGCCTCAGCAAAATTGAGGCACTAAGCAACTCAGTGAGACTCTGTCTCTAACTAAAATACAGAATAGGGCTGGGGATGTGGCTCAGTGGTTGAATGCCCCTCAGTTCAATCCCCAACATCCCCCAAAAATAAATAAAATAAAGGAAACTTAAATCCATATTTCTCAGTGATAAAGCCAATCTGAAAGAGCTATACACGGTATGATTCCAACTACATGATGTTCAGAAAAGGCAAAACTATGGAAACAGTTAGGGATGGGCATATGCCAGGGGTTGGGGTAGAGAGGGATGAGTAGGGGGAGCACAGGGGATATTTAGGGAAGTGCAACTACTCTGTATGCACTATCAGAGTGCATGCGCTTCCAGGTGCATAGAACATACAGCATGAAGAGTGAACCCAAATGTAAAGTGTGAGGCTGGGGTTGTGGCTCAGTGGTAAAGTGCCCCTGGGTTCAGTCATCAGTACCAAAAAAAAAAAAAAAAAAAAAAAAAAAAAGACTAGCTAATACTTATTGAACCCTTAGTGTGCATCCAGTGTTGCATTGTTATTTACATAATTGTCTCGTTTAATTTTCTCAGCAACCCTACAAAGTAGGTAGGTACTGCTATCACCTCCACTTAATGGATAAGTAAGAGTTAGGACACAAGCGTGGTACCAATCACACTTTAGTTTCTCAACTTCAACCAAAGCGGAAACACCATGCCTTACATGATTCACTCAAGCAATTCATATTAGACCCCTTTTGAATGCTTAATAGTGAGTGGGCTTCTCCTACACTGAGCAGGGCCCAGAAAAAATGGCTGTGGACAGGGTGGAATGCAGGAATGGAGCCGTGGAGGATTGGAGGGGTGGTGTGCTTATAAAGGGAACTACTGGGTCTGTTGGAGAGGGCCTGAGGTCGAGGGGCGATCTTGGGGCAGGTAGAGAGGGATTTTCCTGGCAGGGGAGCAGTCAGGGCAGAGGCTATAGGGTGATGGTCAGGAGCTGCATGGGGTGGAACAGACCTGGGCCAGCCTGGGCCAGGAGGGTAGCAGAGGGTGCTGGAGACACTCTGGGTGGTATTTAAGCTGCCATAGCTGGTCCAGCCCAGAGGCCCAGTGGAGTGATCCCCAGTGAAAGAATGGGGGATTCTCAGAGCAACGTCTGAGAAGGCAGTGGAGACAGGCACCACAGACTGAGGACTGTCCCAACAGGATCAGGACAACCCTTAATCTTATTTTTGAAAACTTCTATAAATTGTAATTATCCAATACATATCATCCCCCCCCCCCCCGATTAACCTGTAGTACCCAACAAATTATTTGAAAACTAAAAGTTTTTTGTGTGCTTGTCTTGGAAGTCGCTTGCTGGGGGAAGATTGGTGAGACCATAGATTCTGCACCAGGAGCTTGGTGGGATGGGAAGGAAACCCATATAGCAGAGTAGAGGAAGGGAGGGGGAAAGTAACTCTTAACAGGGGACCTCCACATTCTAAGCCTTTTATGCAGCTCTTGACACCAAGAACTCCCTTTCATCCTCAGCCCTCTGAGCTGATTATTATGATTCCCATTTTATAGTTAAGAAAATTATGCTCAGAGAAGTTCAGCAAATTCCCCAATGTCACAGAGCTTTCATTAAATTTTAATTTGTTATATATGACAACAGAATGCATTACAATTCATATTACACATATAGAGCACAATTTTTCATATCTCTAGTTGTATACAAAGTAGAGTCACCTCATTCGTGTCTTCATACATGTACTTAGGGTAATGATGACCATGGCATTCCACCGTCTTTCCAAATGTCCCCCTCCCTCCCCTTTTCCCCTTTGCCCTATCTAGAGTTCATCTAATCCTCCCTTCCACCCCCCAGCAGCATGTTATGAATCAACAACCTTAAATCAGAGAAATCATTTGGCATTTGGTGTTTTGGGATTGGCTAACTTCACTTAGCATTATATTCTCCAGTTCCATCCATTTGCCTGCAAATGCCATGATTTTATTCTCTTTTAATGCTGAATAATATTCCGTTGTGTAAGCCGGGCGCGGTGGCGCACACCTGTAATCCCAGCATTTGGGAGGCTGAAGCAGGAGGATCACAAGTTCAAAGCCAGCCTCAGCAATGGCGAGGCACTTAGCAACTCAGTGAGACCCTGTCTCTAATAAAATACAAAGAAAGGGCTGGGGATGTGGCCCAGTGGTTGAGTGCCCCTGAGTTCAATCTCTGGTACCACACACACACACACACACAATCTGTCATGTATGTATACCACATTTTGTGGATATATACCACAATTGTGTATATATACCACAATGTCACAGAGCTTATTGAATGGAGACTAGAGGCCAGGACTCCCCCAAAGTCTATTATGCCATAGCTCATTCCAGGTCCTGAAAAAGAGTGGGGGAGGGAGATAGGGGTCGACTCTATTCTAAGGTTGACCTTCTCCCTTAAGGCTGTCGGTGCCTGGAGAGCGGGCAGGGGCTCCTGAATTCAGAGGCTGTTTCCTCTCACCTTCAGAAGCTGCTGTTTCCCAACCTGGGAGTGACAGCAGGGGGATGTGAGCTCCTGGTAACCAGGCTCTGCATCCCTGAGACCTGGACTGGAGGAGGGGAGCGTTAAGGGAGAGCTCTGTGTCCTCTGAGAATCTCGCCTGCAACTCCATCGTGAACGGGCCTTAGGGGTTTCTTCTCAATGGTATGCCTCTGGGTCAGAAAATTAGCCACTTGGGTTACAGAATCACATGGTGGTGTGTGTGCCTAGAATGATCCATGCATTTTGTGACTGGAATAGTCCAGAAACTAACTTTGGCAGCTCTGAGAATTTGGGGGAGGTTGCAGTATCTACATTTTGGAAAAACAGTCCCCTAATCCATAGTCCCACCGCCGGCTTCCGCTCCTCTGGGTTGAAGTGGGAGAAGTAATGCTGTCCCTGAGCACAGGTTGCTATGGCCTGTGAGCCTGACCCCGTCATTTAAGGTGGTGGCCTTGGTGGTGAAAACTAGGAGCAGAGCCCTTGGGGAAAGGCAGGTGGTCCTGGCCTCAGCCCAGCACTCCCCGGTCCCCGCCCCACCAGTCCACAGCTGATCTCTGGAGAAGGTATCCGTGGAAGCCCCTCTCTGTTTGGGCCTAAGGGCTCTGTGTTCCCAATGTGGCCCAGGGTCTGCATCATGGGTTGATCTGTGCTCCCCACAAAAAGACCTAAACCCCTAAGTCCTAAACCCCAGTACCTCAGAAGGGGACCTTATTTGGAAGTAAGGAGGTTGCAGGTGTAATTATTTGAGGTAATACTGGAGTAGGGTGTCCCCTAATCCAATATGACTCGCATTCTTATAAGGAAACAGACTGGGTGAAGATGCAGGTGGAGTTTAGAGGTGTGGAGCTACAGGCCAAAGGATGCCGAACTGCCTGCAAACCCTCAGAAGCCAGGAGGAGGTGAGGGAGGATCCTCTCCCTATTTCAGAGGAAGCGTGGCCCCTCCAGCAACTTGATTTTCGACTTCTAGCCTTCAGAGAACTGGGAAACGAGAAGTTGTCTTAAGCCGTGCAGTTCAGGGTTCTTTGCCCTGGTTGAGCTGGAAATGAATGTCACCTGGGCCCTGAGGGAGGGGCTTCTATCCTGGATCGGATCATGACACCTTCCTTGTGAGAGATGCCTCTATTGTGGTTTGTCTCCATAATTTCTCCTCACATCCCCCTTCTATTTCCATAGGCCCCTCTTCTCAACCTGGAAGTGTGTTAATTTTTCTTAAAACATCCCCTGGGAATGGGGACAGGAGCTGTAACTGGAAGGAAAGGGTAGAGAGGGGGAGGGATAATTCTGTTTAATAGGTGGCAATACTAAAGAAATGTCATTTTTTTTCTTAAGAAACTACATTTAGAGCCCAGGAGTATTGGTGCCTAAACTCTTACTGCCTCTTGGTGGCGAGATCCTTGTCCCATCAATTTAGTGACGTCAGAGCCCACCTGCTCTTGGCTCCTGTGAGGGGCATCTGAAGTACCTATAGGTAGATTCCTTGTTTCTTCTCCCCAAAGCCTCCTGTGTCCCCCCCTCCCTAGGCTGCTGTGCCCCCAAGTGTCTGTCCAAACAGCCTTCCCAGACCCTAGTGCCATGGTCAGGTCTCTGCTTTGGGCTGTACTGTTCATTGGTTGTGTTTTACTGTGCGTGTCCCATCTGCCCAGCTAGCTGGCTCCCCAGGGGTGGTGTCTTACTCGTCCTCACCCTAGGCCAGCACGGCTCGTGCATGCCTGAGCTCAACCCGTGGATGCTGTAGCCAGAGGTGATGGTGCTGGCCATGCAGCGTGGGCCTGTGTGGCCCTATTCCACCCAGGGTCCCCCTCTCTTCTCTTGTCCAAATTGAACACTCACTGAAAGCTGAGGAGGAAGTTGGGATACCAAGGGCAGGGCTGGGGGGCAGCCCCTGTGATGAGCAGCTTGAGAGAAGGACGGTGGGCAGGGCTGAAGTCACTTGGGACGCATCCCTGTCTGTGGATGCTGTGGGCTTCCCCACTCGCAGGACACAGGCTGCTGGAGGAGAGCATGAGGCTCTGACTTCATCACTGCTGACCCAAAAGCCCTTGACTTAGCGTTTCCAGGGGCCAGGCGGTACGAAGACGCGCTTCAGTGGCTTTGCTACAGCCTGTGATTATATGGTCTGATGGAACAAAGTCGTTAGTGCCTCTGAGTTCTTTTCCTAGACTCCCAAACCCTCCTCCTGGAGTCCCCTGTTTCCAGCTCCACCAGCTCAGCGTCAGGCCTGTAAAGAGATCCTTCTGAGGTTTTGGTGCTGTGTGTGTGTGTGTGTGTGTGTGTGTGTGTGTGTGTGTGTGTGTGAGAGAGAGAGAGAGAGAGAGAGAGAGAAAGAGAGAGAGAAATGGAAATTGCAAGAGTGATTCAGAGGCTCAGTCACAGAGTGCATATGTCAGCCACATAAGGCACTAAGAGGAGGAGAGAGAGCTTTCTACTTCCAAAAGCCTTGTCCAGGTGTGAGTCCATGGAGGAAGCCAGAGAGCTCCAGTCCTTCCTCCTCTTCCTCGTTCCCACTTCTTGGCATCCCTGGAGCATTCTTCATCCTTCAGAGCGTGACCAGGAACCCTACAGGTGTGTTCCAGGGCCGGAACCTGGAACAATGCTGTTCTTTGTGGGCTCTGGCCTTAGGGCCACATATCTAAAAAGTCCTGAAATTTCTGGGCACTGCGGGCAGAATAACTTGGCCGCGTGTCCCTCTGTGCCCTCCTCCCCCATGCAGGGTAAGGCTATTTTTGGGCAGAGCAGGAGATCTTCCACTGGGGCTTTCAGAAACACAGATAGGGACGGTAAAGGCTCAGAGAACTGGCCACCTGATTCCATCTCCAGCTGAGAAGAGGGTCCTCTGTGGGAGAAGAGTCAGGAGGGCTTAGGTGCTCGTGGGGTCTGAAGGAAAGGACATTTGCAAGCTTCCTCTTGGTACATGAGGGAGATGAGCGGTTGGCTTAGTCAACTTTTTGTCACTGTGACCAAAATACTGGACAAGAACAACTTAGAGGAAGAAGAGTTTATTTGAGGGCTCACAGTTTTAATATTTCAATCCATGGTTGGTCAAACTCCATTGCTTGGAGCCCGAGGTGAGGCAGAACATCATGTCAGAAGGATGTGGTGGAGGAAAACTGTTCATCTCTTGGCAGCTGAAAAGCAGAGGGAGCGAGAGGGGCAAGGGGGGAGGCACCAGGGACAAAATACAAAACTCAAAGGCACACCCCCTCAATGATGTACTTCTTCCATCCACACCCTATCTGCCTATATGTTATCACCAGTACCATAGTCCTTTCAAATTATTAACCCATCAAATGGATTGATCCACTAAATCCGTTACAGCTCACAGGATATAATCACTTCAACTTGGAACATTCCTGCATTATTACATGAGCTTTTGTGGGGCAGTGGGGGGCACCTCATATCTAACCCATAATAGAATAGAGCTTCTAAATGACATCCCAGAAAAGTGGCCAGGAGCTTTAGACTATGGAGGAAGAAGTTTGCGGGTTTCTGGAATCCCTGAGTATCTCCACATTTCTCAGGACACTCCCCAGCATTCCACACAGGGAATGTGGCCCAGGAGCTCATCTTTGGGGATGTAAGGAAAGAAGGCAACTGGGGAGAGTTGGGGGGGGAGCTCCACCTCAAATGAAAGGGCAAAAGAACAGCCACCACCCCCACCCCAAGATAGTGTGCTATGGGTGCTTTAAAAAGAGACCAAAATGTGCAGAATTTTGGGAGCTTGTTAGAAGGAAGGAAAGAGTCTTGGGGTGCCTGAGCCATTCTCAACCAAGAGTGGTATGATGGTTTGGATGTGAGGTGTCCCCCAAAATCTCACATGTGAGACAATCCAAGAAAGTTCAGAGGAGAAATTATGGATCATGAGATCTTAACCCAATCAGTGAATTAATCCCCTGGTAGGGATTAACTGAGTGGTAACTGAAGTGGTAGGGTGTGGCTGGAGGAGGTGGGAATTGAAGGTGTGGCTATGGGGTATATATTTTGTATGGGAGAGTGGAGTCTCTCTCTCTCTCTCCCCCCCCTCTCTGTCCCCCCCCCTCTGATTCCTGATCACCACGTGAGCTGCTTCCCTCTGCCACACCTTCTGCCATGATGCCCAGCCTTACCTCCAGCCCCAAGGATTGAAGCCAGCTGTCTGTGGACTGGGACCTCAGAAACTGTGAGCCCTCAAATAAACTCCTCCCCTTCTACAGTTGGTCTGGTCGGATCTTTTAGTCACAGCAGCAAAAAAGCTGACTAAAACAAGTGACCCCCTAGTCCCCAGGTTATCCAAGCAAATCCAGGCTATGGTGCCCTCTGCCACAAAACCCACCCTCCCCAGCCATGCACCAGACTTCATGATCAGGAGGGAAACTCAAGAGAGACCCTGGCACCTGGATGGCTGGGCCTTCTGGCTGAGCTGTGGCGTCTCCGGGACAGGCAGCTATGACTGACCCACAGCCCTCTGTGGGCACTACACTTCAGATCTGAGCATTTTGCCTGGGGGAGAACCTGTATTGCTTTCTTCTGCTGCCACTCTTTCCCTCTTTCCTTCACCCCACCTTCTCCCCATCCCTCCCTCCCCTGGCTGAGTCTCACTGTCTCCTGGCCCCTTGACTTCATCTCTTTTCTGCCAAAGAGGTTCCAGAGGGAGCCCTTGAGGAAGTTGGAAATAGCAGCAGCCCAGGCTCAGCCCTGGTGAGCTGTGTCACTGGGTACCTCACTTAACCTCTCTGGGCCTCAGTTTCCCTATCTTTAAGGGAGTTCTCAAGGCTCTTTTCAACTCTGGTCATTAAGTTACTGCTTCCATGGATGTGAACATCGTCTATGGAACGTGTGCTTTTTCCCCAATTTGGGTTGTTATTGATAGGATCTCAACTGGGTTAGAGTGGCCACCCCAGCATTTCTGGACTGGGCAGGGTCCAAGAGTCCTAACAGTCTTTCCTCTGATGATTATGGCTTTGTCTCTGGAAGCACTATTACTATTATTATTATTATTATTATTATTATTATTTTGGCACCAGGGATTGAACTCAGGGGCACTCGACCGCTGAACCACATCCCTAGCCCTGTTTTGTATTTTATTTAGAGACCTGGGCTCACTGAGTTGCTTAGTGCCTCACTTTTGCTGAGGCTGGCTTTGAACTTGTGATCCTCCTGCCTCCCCCTCCCGAGCCACCAGGATTACAAACGTGAGCCACCTCGCCCAGCTCTGAAAGCACTTTTAAGTCTTTCAGACATATCCTCCCCTATACCTGCGCATAGCCTCGTGCCACAGACAGGGCCCCTAAATCCATAGGTTACAGATTAGCCAAATGAAGTCCAGCAACCTTGAGCCCTTCCCCAGGGATCTGTGGCCCCTCCTGACTAGTGTGAATTAGTAGAAAGAGCACCAGTCTGGAACCAGATGATCTGATCATGAGGAAGTCTCGAGGCCCCAATAGTAACAATCACAGGGTCACACAAAATATGGCAGGTGAGAGCAGTTTGCACAGGCGTAATGCACTTAACTGCCACAGAACAGAGCTTCATCCTCACCTGCCTCCCACCTGCCACTGCCCTCCTGCACTGCCCTTCCTTTGGGAACTAAATGCAATTGCTCAGGTTATTTCTCTGGGCAGAATTAGTAGAGATGCTGCCCAATGCCTGATACCTCTTTGGTTCTTTCCCTCCAGACTGTAAATTCACCTGTCACCCGGAGTGCCGCAGCCTGATCCAACTGGACTGCAGTGAGCAGCAGGGCCCAGCCCGGGACAGACCCTCTCCAGAAAGCACCCTCGCCCCGACCTTTGGCCAGGTAGGCAGCAAAGCTCAGGAACCCAGCTGGAGCAGCCTCCTCAGGTGCCCCGGGCTCTGCTTTCTCTCCCAGGAACGCTGGTGAGCAGGCTCCAGTATTCCATGGTGCTGGATGTTGGGGTCCCCTGCTGGCCACATAGACATACCCTTTCCAAGTGATAGGGGGCAGCGATGTAGAGAAGTCTGCAGATACTATAGCGTCCTATAGTTCTCCCAAGCACAGATTCTGTTTTGGCTTAGGGCTGAAAGTGTGGGTATGGGTGGGGGCAGGGCGAGTCACAGAGAAGCCCCCAGAAGTTCCTTAGAGCCCTGTAGCAGTGGAGAGATCATGGGACTAAAGCTTCACATACCATCCTGCCTTCAGACCATGGATAATCACAGACCGTCACCTAGTCTGCCTGCCACTCAGCCAGCCAGGCCAGCTCATCTTCTAGAGGACTAAGCAAATATTTTTTTCCCTGTGTTCAAGGACCAGAAAGTTGATTCCAAAAAGCTCTTGGTACTGGGTTTTGTCAAGGCACTTGAACTGCAGTGTGTCTGAACTCTGATGTTTAGGGTTTGAAATGGAGGAGAGCATTTATTTATTTATTTATTTATTTAATCTTTTTTGTTGTTTTAGTTGTAGATGGACACAATATCTTTATTTATTTTTATGTGGTGCTGAGGTTTGAACATGCAAGGCATGTTACGCATGCAAGGCAAGAGCTCTAGTACTGAGCTACAACCCAGCCCAAGAGCATTTATTGATTATTGTGTTGAGCAGACATTTATTGATTATGTACCATGTGCCAAATACTGATGGTAGGAGGGGTAAAAAAAATGATACATCACATTTGTCCTTGGAGAGCTTATGTTCTGTCAGGGGAGGCAGAATACTACCAAATAATATACTGTGACACATGCATGATAAGAGTATGGACCAAGTGGGTACATAGTGCAATTGTTTCTGCTGGGAGAAATCAAGGAAGGCTTCCCAAAGGAGGGGATCTTTGATGTAAGCCTTCATCTGGGAGTTGAAGGTTGCTGATCAGAGAAGTAAGGAGTGCTCCAGGATGTCATCCATTTACTCATTTAACAGATGTGTTTTGAGCATTCGCCAAGTGCCAGGCCCAGAAATGGGGGGGGGGGGGGTGTACTGAATGATAAAGGGAAGAGACATGGCGTCTTCCCATCTTGTGCTTGCAGTAGGGCAGGGGAGGGAGACTTTAAACAAACTCTTTGTCTAAGAGGGAAACTCCTACGGTGCTGTGAGAGACAATAATGGGAGACCTGGATGTCATGGGGGACTCACATCCAGTCCCAAGTCCACAATCTTCCTGGCCACAATGCACATGATCCACAGTGTTCAAATGCCTGATCTGCCCATGGCCCTCATGCCTTCTCCCACTGGAAAAATGTAGCTAGAAATCAAGTATGACATATGATGGATGATATTGAATTGTCCCAAAACTGTATATTTAAAAATCTGGGCCAGGCGTGATGGTGCATGTCTGTAATCACGGTAGCCTGGGAGGCTGAAGCAGGAGGATCTCAAGTTCAAAGCCAGCCTCAGCAACTTGGCGAGGCCCTAAGCAACTTAGCAAGACCATGCCTCAAAATTTAAAAAAATACAAAAAAGGTCTGGGGATGTGGCTCAGTGGTGCTTAAGCACCCTGAGTTCAATCCCTGTTACAAAACAAAAATTTCAGTACATCCTTTCCAGACTTTGGAATAGTAACTATTTCTGCATAACCTGAATGTAACCAGGCCTCTTGGTCTGGAACCTGTCCATCCAGAGAAGGGGTGGGCACAGCAGATGTCCAAAGCACTGAAGATTGATATCAATTTTTCTCTTCTTTAGGGGATGCTAAGGAGTAAAACCAGGGCCTTAAAGATGCTGGGCAGGTGCTCCACCACGGACCTGTACCCTAAGCACAATAGTACAGATTTTTGAGGAAGGTGTTCCTTAGATGATAGAAGAGGGAGGTGACGTAGCACACTGCAGAGCGGCATCTGAAAAGCATTTTTAAGCAGCTTTTTTCTCTTTCCAATTTCTTTTCTCTTTGGGGGTTCCCAAGTCTCTCTCCTCTCTGCTCTCCCAACCTGCCCATTCCCTAACCTGGAGCCTGGTCCTACCTGCTACTTCCTGGGTCTCCTTCTTGGGGTTTCTATTCCTTCCTCTAGAGCAGCAGGTCTCAAAAGAGGGTGATTTTTGTCCCCCTCCCCCTGCATGTGACAATGTCTAGAGACATTTTTGGTTGTCATACCTCAGGGGATGCTACTGGCTTCCAGGGAGTAGAGGTGAGGGACGCCGCTAACCCCTTGCAATGCACAGAACAGACCCCGCAACAAAGAGTTATCAGGCCCCAGATGTCAGTCATGCTGAGGCTGAGAAGCCTTGCCTTGGAGCAGCTTAGCTTGATGTGGTGGGTAAAAGCCCCCCAGAAGATCTTGAGGTTTACTGCGCAGTGGCTCCTCCTCAAAATGCTGGCAATGCTTTCAAATGGAGTATTTGGAAGCAGAAAAGTCCCTTGTCCTCCAAGGGAGAGAGGAGGCAACCTCATAATCCCTTGGCAAGCTAATTCAGGGCTGTGTCTAGAGTAGAAACATGATTGATTATTATTTTATTTTGTTCTATTTTTGCGATGTTGGGATTCAAACCTAGGGCCTCCTGCATGCTAGACAAGCTGAGTTACGTCCCAAGCCCCGAGAAACACAACTGAAATGTCACAGAGGAAGGAGCAAGAATCCCACATGGCGTTGAGTGGACCTCGGTCAGCAAACAGCCTGGTGTGGGGCAGACTGCTGTGTTTGCCTTGGACAGGCCTGACCGCGTGCTTCAGCAGAGCCGGGGCAGGACACAGCCTTCTGTCAATAAAGCCGGGCCCTGCTCCAGGCTCCCTCGCCTTTTTTATAAGGCTTGTTTGTGCTGGTTTCCGCCTTGGCTTGATTTTCTGTTAAAAATCAAGATGGAACTTTCCTTCGCCTTGATGTCATCGCCAGGCTGGGTGAACCTCACCTGCTCATGCCGTCCTGGGGATTGATTGTGGTAGAGGCCTGGGTCGGAGCTCAGCTAGTCCTGGGACATGTGACTCTTAGGAAGTTTCCTCTTGGTGGCATTTTTCTATCTGCTCTTTAAGGGAAAGAAATGCATTGATTTTTCTCCATCCAGAGAGAACCATTCTTCATTAACATTTTTATATGTCCTTCCTGTACATTCATACATTTTTAAAAACATGGCTGAGATCATCCTGTAGATAATTATTTGGCCTCAACCTTTTAAAAGCAATAATCACAAAGTTCTGACCATCTTCTCTGCCATGGTAGGGGAAGGGAGGGATGAGGGACAGGCATGGGAGGGGCAGGGGTGGCTAAGAGCCCCCAGTGCACACTCACAAGGTCATATGCGTTGAGGACTGTTACACTCTCACAGGTGTCAAAAACACAGGAAGGGTGGCTGGTAGCTGCCTCTGCTCTTGTGGACCATAGCACCAGTAGTTTTGCAGCCTCTCCTTGGAGATCTCTGAGGTCTAGGATGTCTGACGTTTTCATGGGCCCCATTGTGTGACGAGACAAATCTCCTGCAAGTCTACCCCAGATCCTTTTTTCAGTTTCAACCTATTAGCTGGAGAACATCACTGCCATTGGCTGAAGGCCACAATAAATTGCCCAAACAGATGCAGTTCCTTTATTTGGGGACATACCCCCAAAGAATTTGTATTTCTGGTGGTCTTCAAAGAGCTCTTCTCATGTCACCCTGTGATGAAGAACCCACTGTGGCTCCCTAGTGCCCTCACAATAAAGTGAGACCTCTGATGATCTGGTGCAATCCTTGCATTGCTTCTGGGGAAGGTGACCCTGAGAGAAGATGTCTTTGTCCTTGCCCACCACTGTTGATCCTCATCATAACCAGCTGTGGCCTGCGGGAATCCTGGCAGCTCTGTCCCTCTGACATTTGGTACCACTTTTCTTGGGACGTGGAATACAAGATTACAAGAGACAAACATAAGCACTCCCCTCCCCTTTCATTCGAATCCCCTGCCACCAGAGCCCCACTCCTCCATCCAGCTGGCCCAGATGCTTCCCCTCCTCCTGGCCCTGAACAGTGCAGATCAGCCGCCCTGGAAACCAGGACCCCCGGGCCCCCTGCAAGAGCCGGTTCCTCTCATGGCCCTTCCTAAATGGTGCTCAGGCACCACCATGCTTAGGATTGTGGCCATAACTGCGTTCTGCCTGCACTTTTATTTACTTCACAATAATCATTAAATAGACCCATTTTATTAAACTTAAACCAACTTGTGTCAAAGGAAATTTTAAAATATTCTTGAATGACTACTTTAATGCACTTAGGATTTTTCCAGACACACACATAATTGGTATTTAATCTCTAAAATTAAAAAAAAAAAATAGTGTGTCTAAGGACTGCCTCAAATTCATTTCACAAATGCGTATTGAACCAGGTCCTGTTCTAAGACCCTTGCAGGTGCCATCAGTGGAAAATGCTGCCATAACAAGGCTACTCTCTTTGGCCATCCGGTACCTGGACTCCCAGGACACTGGCTCCAGGGAGTGCCCAAGGGGCTATGGGAGCCATGGAGAGAGCTGGGAAGGAAATGCCAGTCACCCATACTGATACCATGGTGCCCTTCTAAAGGAGAGATGGAGCTGTAAGTACTGACAGGGAATAGAGAAAAGTGAAATCAAGCCACCCCACAGGATATGCAGGACCCAGCCTTTTATATTACATCTGTATCTGCATCGCGCTGTGTGTGTGTGTGTGTGTGTGTGTGTAGAGAGAGAGAGAGAGAGAGAGAGAGAGAGAGAGAGGGAATACAGAATGAGGGCCTAGAAGGTGCTCTGCAGACTGTTGGAAGAGATTTCAGCTTGGGAAGGGGAGGGAGTAGAAAGGGCTAGAGTCAGACTTTCAACTTTTGCTGTTTGCTTTTATGCTGTTTGATTGGCAGATGACTCCACATGTTTCTAATGTAATATTTTTCAAAAGGCAATAAATATTGTCTTAAGGAAAGAACCCTGATCTGGGTGCCCAAAGAGTTAGGCTAAAATCTAGGTGAAATACTTGGTTTAGGACCCAGGACAAGCCTCCTAGTTTCTTGGGCTTCTCCTCTGAGAAATGGGACAGTCCCCAGGGTGGGTATGGGATCCCAGTACTATATAAAGTTATGTGAAGCCAAAAAGTAAGTGTCTTGTGGTAACAGTCCAGGGCCATCTCTGGAACTTTCAGGGACCTCAATGGATTTTCTTTTTCTTTCTTTCTTTTTTTTTTTTTTTTTTTTTTAAATACTAGGCCTCAAACCCAGGGCCTCACACAGGTTAGGCAAGAGCTCTACCACTGAGCCACATTCCTAGCCCTTTTTATTTTATTTTGAGAAGGTTCTTGCTAAGTTGCCCAGGCTGCTCTTGGATTTATGATCCTTCCGCCTTAGCCTCCTAAGCAACTGTGATTCCAGGTGTGCACCACCATGCCCCTCCTAACTGTTTTTTTTTTTTTTAATTTTTATTTTTATTCTGTAACTCTGTGATGAAAACCCTCTTTGGCTTCCCATTGCCCTCAGAATAGTCTAAATCTGGATTAGTATGTGAAACCCTTCGTGGTTGGCTTCTGCCAACTCACCAGAATACTAGAAATTTGGGTTTCTGTTCTGGAATAAAACCAGGATACTATGACTTGTGGTTTGGGTGGCCACTTTTTGCTATATGACATATAATTATTCCCTCTGAACATCGAGACATGAGTCTGTATTCCATTCTGTAGATGACCCTGTCCCCCATTCACCCAAGAGACAGATGGCTCCTAAAGTTGTCCAGGCTAGGTCAGCCAGGCTGATGGCCTTTTGGCCCTGGAATCACCCCTCAGCCCCTGCAGCAGCAGAGAGGTGACTCAGTGGCATGGATTTCTAAGTTTCCTGGCTCCGGGTCCAAGCTCCCTCCCGCAGACACACCACTGTCTCATTACTCAAGGCTCTGACTTTTCAGGTCCCTGAGAAGATAAAAGTCCTGGGCCGGCCCACAGCCCAACATGTTTCAACATGTCAAAAACAGGACCACCATATGGGGGAGCCAGGGAGCAAAAAAGGAGGAGCTTGAAAGGGGAGGAGCTTAGAGTGAGAGCTTGCTGGGAGGTCTTGGGCACTCTAATGCTCCCATAGACACCTGTTTACCTCTTGGGAAATGCAAGGTCCTAGATCTCTTCCGAAAGTCTTGATAAATGCTTATCAAATGGAATTGTAAGTAGTAACAACAGGAGCTGGCATTTGCTGAGGCATACCTGCGTTCTGTCTACTTGTTTTATTTATTATAAGAGACAGGTGTTGAAATCTTATCTATAATTGTGGATTCGCCTATTTCTCCTTACAGTTCTGCATTCCTGTATTTTAAAACTCCATTATTAAATGCATAAATGTGTGGGATTATTATGTCTTCTTGGTTAATTGACTCCTGTATCTTTATTCTTTCTTATCCCTAGTAAAATTCTTTTATCTAAATTCTACTTTGTCTGATATTAATATAGCTACTGCAGCTTTCTTTTGATTATCATTAGCATAGTACTTTATTCTTATTTTTAGCATTTTTGTGTGTTTATCAAGTCATGTATTGCTTATCGATGGGAACGTGTTCTGAGAAATCCATTGGTAACCAATTTTGTCAATTGTGCAAACATTATAGGCAATACTTAAACAAACCTTGATGATGTATCCTATTACACATCTGGGCTATTTGATATAGGCTATTATTTCTAAGCTACAAACTTATACAGCATATTACTGTACTGAATACTGTAGCAATTTTAACACAATGGTGAATATTTGTGTATCTAAACCTATCTAAACATAGGAAAAGTACAATAAAAATACTAGGTGGCAGGAATTGTTAGCTCCATTGTAATCTTATGGCACTACTATTATCTGTGTGGTCCATTGTTGACTGCAACATTGTTATATATAGCACATGGTTGTATATAAAGGTCATTGCTTATAGATAACAAATAGTTAGATCTTGTTTTTTTTTTAATCCAATCTGATAATCTATACCCTTGAATTGTAGTATCTAGGTCATTTGCATTTAATGTGATTATTGATATAGCTAGATTTTAAGTCTGTCTTCTTGCTATGTTTTCTGTTTGTGTTCTATCAGTTTTTTCTTCCCTTTTTCTTTGTTCTGTCTGTCTCAGTTATAGGTTGGTTCCTGTTGATTGATTTTATTTTCCTCCTCATTAAGGATCAAATTTCCCTGCTTCTTTGCATGTTTGGTAATTTTCAGTTGGATGCCAGACATTGCAAATTCACCTTGCTGGATGCTGGATAGTTTCATATTTTTATATATAATTGGGGGGCTTTGTTCTGAGACTTGGTTAAGTTCCTTAGAGATGGCTTGATGCTTTTAGGTATTGCTTTTAAATTCAGCATGCCCACTCTGATACCCAATCCTTAAAGCCTACTGACAGGCCCTTTTCTGATTTTAGATACCATCTTGGAGTGAGTTTAGTGTCCCATCCCTATAACCTGACTTTTTATAGCTTAGTACTTCGTGACCTAGAAATCAATTGACATTAGTAGCTTCCTCTGTCATCCTCTGGCCACCATAGAATGAGAGGAAACTTCAGTTGCCATGACATTGGCATGAATGGCAAAAAAGACAGGGACTAGGGTCTCCGATCTAACCTCTCCTGGGCAGGTTTGGAAAGTGAATACACTAGAATCCATCCATTTTCTTAGCCATTATTTTTTTCATCCATTTTTTCCTTACTTTCCAAGCTTAAAATTCAGCTGTGATTTCTGTTCTGACTCCTTCCCTTTGTAAGGAAATGATCACCTCTCCCAGGGATTCCAGAGGTAGCCAAATAAGTACCAGCCAAAAGAAAGGAACTGATTCCCTGCTCCCTCCAGCCCTCTCTGGCTCCATCTGGGAAAGCCCAATCCATGGCTCCTTCCCAGATTCTATATCATATCTAGACGCCCAAGTGCTGGCTCCAGCACCCAGGGATTCTATTGCACTAGATGGGTGGTCCTCACAGGAGCCTCCTCAAGGCCTATCTGACCCGCCCAGGCTGAGCTCTTTTCTTTTTTTTTTTTTTGGTGGTACCGGGGATTGAACTCAGGGGCACTCGACCACTGGGCCACATCCCTAGCCCTTTTTTTTTGTATTTTATTAGAGACAGGGTCTCACTGAGTTGCTAAGTGCCTCGCCATTGCTGAGGCTGGCTTTGAACTCGCGATCCTCCTGTCTCAGCCTCCCAAAGTGCTGGGATTACAGGCGTGCGCCACCGCGCCCGGCTCAGGCTGAGCTCTTTTCTGATTGGGTAGAGTGGAAAAGACTTCCCAGTAAAGAAGGGACTGAGCTCAACTCCAAGGAGGGATAGAGCTCCCAGACTTATTCCTCTAGAAATCCTGAAGCCCTGGAGATGTTTCTCTGTGCTCCTCACAGCAGCCCCTAGGAGAAGTAGACAATAGAGATTACCAGGTCAGTTCTGAGGCTCATGACCCTCCTTTCTGTGGGTAGTCTTGAGAATTGTTCACATCTCACAATGGTGACCAAGCTACCCTGGATTTGGGAAGATGGGTCTTGCTTGGAGAGGACACCTGAGAGAGATTAGAAATATCTTCTGTCACTTGCTAGTCTCACTGAAGGACAGTTAGAAGACAGAATCCTTGGGCCTGACTTGAATCCTAATGTGAGTTCTTTAGGGCCTCAGCCTGTTGGTGTGAATGACGAGGGTAATTTAACCACCTTCAGTGTTTTTATGCATTAGGGCCCTGTCTGAGCTGGCAGCCAAGCAAGAGAGGTATGGCATGGACTGGAGCCCCAGAGAAAGTGAATCACATGCGAGTCTAACCTAAATAGTGGGCAGCCACTTACCTCTTAGGACAGGAAGTCATCTGGGGAGAAACTGAACTCTCTGCTGTACACAGCAAATTCATGCTAAAAAAAAAAAAAAAAAATGCCACTCTAGGGATGGCTGGTAGCATTCTTAAGATTCAATCTAGATAGGACATCTGAGAAAGTGTCCTTCTGAGAGTCATGTGGAAGGTGTGGGAGGTATGGGCGTTATTGGGGAATCCGTGTCAGGAAGGAGATGTAGGAGGAGGATTTTGACAAGCAGAGAAAATAGCAACAGCAAAACCACAAGAGGGCAGAGTGGCTTCTAGCAATGTGAATCAATTTTGTGCGACTACAATGAGGGCCACTTGATTGAGGCTGTAAATGCGTATGAACTTTTGGCTGGACACACACTGGAAAGGGCCTGGGAAGACCTGGTCAGGAGTTTCGAATATCGTGCAGTCATTGGAGGAAAGACAACAGTTGCAGTAGAAAGTTATATACAGGGGCTCTGGGTTTGAAATCTGATTCTACCATTTATTTTGTTGGGCAAATTAACCACTCTGAGCCTGTTTACTTATTAGCAAAATACCTTCTTGGAAGGGTTATAAGGATTAAGTCCTATAATAAAGCCTGTAAAAGCGTAGTAACTTTAAAATAACTAATATTTAATGTCACTCTCTCTAGAGTGTATAATTTGAGAAGGCAGGGACTAGATCTCACCCAGGCCCAAACTTGAACACCCCGTATGTTTGCCATGTAGAAGGTGCTCAGTAAGTATTTGTTGAATGAATGAATGAAAGCACAAGCAATTAGAGCTGAGTACATGTTAATTATCTGATCATTAGGAATTGAAATATGAACAGAAGATATTATGATAGGGAGCCACAATGATCCAAACTTGGTCTTAGAAAGATAACTTTGGCAACAAGGGGGTGGGGAGTTTGGAGGAGGCAGGGATGCAAACAAGGGGAACTCCTGCAAGGCTTTGCAGTAATCTAGGTTAATGACAATCATCAAGACAGGAAATACTAAAGGGCAGAGAATGAGCAGGTAGGCAGCGAGCTCAATTTTTGACTTGTGATGGGAGTCATCCCAGCACTAACTCATGAGACCACAGAATGTAGCTGGAGTGAGACCCAGTTGGGTTGATTCGGCTCTGCCATTGACATCCTGTGTATCTATTTGCAAGTTATTTAACCTGCCTGATCCTCCATTTCCTCTCTGTAAAATAGAGAAAATAACTACAGCTTCCTTGTAAGTTTCTTGTAAGGATTAAATTAAATGATGTGCATCAAGTTAATAGCACATAAGCTAATAATAATTTCAAAATACATTTAGGGAGTTTGTGGGGAGAACACCTCACCCTAGTTTTTAGCCTCGACATACAGTAGTAGGTTTAAGGCCTCACATCTGATCTTCACGTGATACCCTTCAACTGGACAGGTGAAGAAGCCTGAGGCCTACGGTTGCGCAGGACATTACATCAAGTGGAGCTGAGGCTGGGTTTCCTGACTTCCATTCTTATACTGCAGCCTTTCTGGAACATGCAGAACCACAGGGTGGGTCTCACAAGGGGATCCAGCCACGTATCAGGATTGCATTTGAGAGAGGAAGAAAGCTTAAAATAATGTCTTTCATCATCTGACACTTTGAGTCAGGAAAGTGACCCATTCATCATTTCCCCGGGATTCTCTGAACCCCAGCAGAGTGCTGTGGGCTTTAGGCTCTGCATGCTGCATTTTAGGGCCTGCTTTCTCCTCCTGGGCCCACAGACAAGAACAGCCACTTCCCATGCTTTGTGGATCACCTCAAAGAGGCTTAAAAGGCTACCGCTCAGGCTTGTCCCTGCCTGTCCCTCTTACTTAGACCAAGCAATGTCACTACTGTTGATTATTCATAGGGGGGAGATTCTGACAGTGTCATTAGACACTCCAGTCCAGTCTTCCTCCCCTCGAGACCCTAGAGCTTCAGTCTGGATTTTTCCTCCTGTGGACTGGCCAACTTGTTGTATTATATATGATCTCTGCAGATTTCTTCTAGGCCTAGGGTCCCTGCCAGCACAGTCTCTGTTTCCCTGATTTATGCACATGGCTTCCTCCCAAGCCTAGATTCATTGACAGGTGAGGTGGCATTAGGGAAAGAGACATTAACTAGGAGTCAAGAGACTTTGGAAGTAATGAGCTGTGATGGAACTAGTTATGTCCCTCAGTCTCTTCACCTGTAAAATGGACATAATTCCTGCTGTTGGGTTCTAGTAGCCTGAGTGAAGCAATGGGGTGAAAAGGCTCTATTCAAATGTCAGGTTTTCATGATGTTTGGAATGGCATGGAGCAGCTCCCTACAAGAACACAGTGTCCCTGAGAACCTTCCTTGCCAGGTCTGGCATCTAGTGTGCTGCTCACAAGGCCTGGCTCCTGGGGGGACTCTGGCTTAGTGTTTGAAAAGGTTGTTATTAGCTGCATTGTAAGATTGTGCATTTTGAACGGGTAGCACTGTGGTGACATTGCAGAGCTCCCCATGTGTCTCAGAGGACACTGTGGCCATAGGAAATCTGGGACTTGTTTTTTCCCTTAATTGTTGAATTCCCACTGAGCAAGGAGGTTCTTTTTATAAGAAGAGCGTGTTTCTTTGCTTGCTGGACAAAGCAGGTAGGCTGCTATGGTGGGCGTGGATCACACAGCGTTCTGCCCCTGAACTTGGAGACTGACACCAGTTTCCTCTGCCTGAGGCCTGAACCATGGTCTGTGGGAAAAACCCCCCAAACACCCTCTAAAATACCTGTTTGAAGAATAGATCACCCCAGACAGAGACAGAACCTATCTTCAACCCCATTCATATGAGATCAGCCCCTTTAGACTCTGCGTAGCATACATCCCACCCCCTCCCTGCCCCAGTCCTGCCCCAGCTGTCTACCACCTCTTATCTTCCTTCCAAAGGAGGTAGCTACTGGCATTGACATTCTCCTGAGCCAAGGGTGGCAGGCCCAGGGGTGCTGGCTTTTAGCTATCTCAGCTTTGTGCCTGCCAGGCTTCTGGGAAAAAAGCTGTGTGGGAGGATGGAGCCAAATTGGGCTGCAGTTTGAAACCATCCTCAGCACTGACAGATTTGGCAAAGGTGGGGGAGAGGGGAAAGGACTCCTCAGAAAAGTAACCGGAGATTAATATGGAGTCAGCAGCTTGGCGTCTGGGGGCTGAGGCTAGCCCTCTGCCAGCTCGTACTTCCCTGGCACTGAATTATTTTAAAACTTCAGGAAAAGCCACGCAGACTTGGAGAGAGTCCTGACTGTCCCCCCCTCCTAGACACTTTCCAGGCCACTCCTGGGGTCCTGCAGGCCATTGGACTCCATGAGCATGGTGCCTATAGCAACCCAGGGCTCAGAAGGCTGTGTTTTCTCTTCTTGGGACTTCAGGCCCCACTGTGTTTAAAGATGGCAGAGTGCCCACCAAAATAGCCTCATCTCTACTGATGGATAGCACATCACAGGCACCAAGAGCATGGAGGCCCTGGAGTTACATAGTCTGATCCTAGCACACAGGTCCTACTTGTATGACTCTCAGCCCTGGTTTCTTCTTCCATAAAATGAAAATAATAGTCTCTATCTAATGGTTATTGGGAACATTAAGTGACAGACTGCATGTAAATCATCTGGGCATAGAGTAGTTGTTCAAACAATGGGAGCTATGACTGCTATTGTTGTACAAATCTAGTCTGAGAAGTTGTAGGGGTGTTGCCCTAATTGCTTTGAGGGGTTCAGTCCTACACAAGCAAAGTGTTTCCCCATCTGGTCCATCCAGTTCCTGGGGAAATAGAAATAAGCCATCCTTGATGCTAGCAATGACAAGATCTGGTCAAGAACCCTCTTGGTTTGACTGTCAGGAAAATGCATACCCAACCTGAGCAGCATCTGCAGGCTCCTTCAGTATCCTGAGGCTGATGGTCAAGTTGGTGGGGGGTGAGGCTGGGGGGGGGGGGGTAGCTTAGCCCAGCCCCGCATAGCTTTGCGTATGATTTGCATATGTTTGTGAGAGCGTGCAGTTTCTTCTGGCATTTTCAAGTTAAAATATTGTTGCTTCTCCAGGCAGGCCAGATATCGATTACCTTCTTCTCCAGTTACTCATCTAACCACTGATTGACCCAGCTCCCCCCAGTTCCCCAGTGGAGGCTGGGAGTGGGATGGAGTGAGGGGGTGGGTGGGGAAGGAGGAGGAAGATGTAGACCTTACACCACTTTCTACTCCGTGAACTCCAGCCACCATTAGGGATGAGAAGGGCAGCGCAGGAGGAGTAAGCGACAGAGGGAACTGTCTCCCTCGGGTTCATCCTGGTCTCTTCCTTCTTTGCATGCCTATTCAGACCAGTAGTGCCCTGGATCCCCTTGCCGCCGGGTCCTGTGGCACCCAGGTGGGTGGGGAGGCGGGGGAGGGGCACGGTGACAGCGGAGCTTGGCTTTGAGGAACCTTTCGAGAGGAAGTGGCTTCGTCGCGGGGCAGGAAAGGCGCGGGCAGGCGGGGGAGGTGTGGAGATGGCGCTCTGCACGCCGGGCGGAGCGAGCGAGCCAGCAGGCGCCGCGCGGCGGCGATGAAACCGCAGATGCCTAGCACCGCCGAGAGCGAGGCGCGCGAGCCAGGCACCCGGGACCAACCCCGGGGCTGTGCAGGCACAGGCAGCGCGCGGGAACGGCAACTGGGTACCCCGCCGCCTGGGCCACTGGCGGCCCAGTGACAAACGCAGGCGGCCCCGCCCGCTCGGCCTGGCTGGCCCGGGGAGGGGTCCCCACCTCCCGCCCCATCCCAAGCCCGCCCCATCCGAGGCGCTCGCAGCCTCAGGCCGGGGTCCCAGAGCTTGATGACGGTGGACAGCAGCATGAGCAGTGGGTACTGCAGCCTGGACGAGGAGCTGGAAGATTGCTTCTTTACGGCCAAGACCACCTTTTTCAGGAATGTGCAGAGCAAACATCTGTCAAAGGTAAACATAATGATGGAATACAGAGCCTTTCGCTGGGAGGAAATAACCTCTGTGCTCTAGAAGGGAAAACTTGCTCCTGGCGAACAGGCCAAGCCATGTGTCACTACAGTGGCTGGGCTGTTGCCAGGGACCCTCTTGACCAATTGCTCGCGGTGACCCTCTTCAGCAATTGTGGAGGAGCCCTTCGAGGACCTCCACAATTCTGGTTAGACCTCCTTTCAGCATTTCCTGTCCCTAGACCTTTTCAAAATGGCTCTCTAAGGTTTGGGGACAGCACCTGACTCATGGATTGGCTGCATCATGTGCACCTGTGTCTGAAAGGGTAACTGGGCAACTGCTCTGTCCCACCCCCAAATCCAAGCTTACAAGTTCTAGATAGAAAGGGGATAGTACTCAGTGCCTCTGTAGGATAAACACTTCATAGGTTGAAACTTCCGTATTCCAAGTGGCCAGAAACCATTTTAAAACTGAGTTCAGCAACTTTGCAGAAGTCCAGGGTGTTTTTAGAAACAGACTAAAACTTCTCTTCTAGGCTGATGTCATGTTATTATTATAACTTCCTAAGTGGGCTTGGGTGACCTAAAGGGCTTGGTGGAGTTTTTTGTGTTTCTTCAAGGGTCAGCCTCTGGACACCCAGCAACCCTGGGTTCCCTGGCTGTGCTCTCCCAGTTGGCTACGGAGCCACATTATCGGCTGCATGTCTTGGTGGGAATGGAGATGAAACTGTGCTTATGTATTTGTTGTGTTATTTAGATGAGAGGTCCCTAAGGCAGGACCTTAGAGAGGCTACCTAGAAGGGGCTATCTGTAGGCAAAAGTGAACTGTTAAATTTCACAGGTGTGTGGCAGGCTCATCATTAATTCATCAGTCCTACAGCAATTAGAATTAACAAAAACCTACCCCAGGCCTTACTTGGGGCTTCCTTTGTTCTTAATTTATCCTGCCTGCAGGCCCTGTGTTTGCTGGGTTCTGACAGCAGACAAAAGTATTTTCAATAACGGGGATGCCCATGAACCAAAGAAGAGGTTGTGATTTTATGTTTGAAAGAATCAAGTAAAACAGACCTCTGGAACAAGCGCTTGTTTTCTGGGGCACCCCCTCTTGAGGCTGGAGAGCAGGGCTTATTCTGAAGGGCTGGGTGCAGGGGACTGGAGTTCCCTTCTCTGGCTAGGTAGGTCTCATGCAGAACAGCATCATTGCAGAGGGGAAGTGTCTCACCCTTTCTTGGGGTTCTTGCCTTATTGTGTGAACCTCCTCCCCCTTGGAACAGTGGTTCTCAATTTTAGCTACACACTAGAATGGAGAGAGGGGAGTTTTAGAAAATACTGATACCTGGGTCACAAGCCCAGGGAGTCTGATTGGATTGGCCTGAGGGACAGTCTGGGCATTGGATTTTGAAAAGGCTCCCAGGTAATTCTCAGATGCAGCTGAGGTTTTGAACTATTGCTCTAGAGAGTTTTGTTGCTGTGCCTGGGAAGGAAATGGTTCCTGTTTTTAAACCCGGTTTAGCTGTCATGCCTGCTTCTCGCTACAGGCCATGCTATAAACCCTTGGTCCCAGAGGGTGAGAATTTTGCATAATTGAGTGAGGAAGGGACTCTGCAAAGCTGGAGTTTCTTTTACTTGGCAATTGAAAAAGGTCGTTGTTTCTGGTATTCTTGGAAGAAATAGAAATAATATCCCCATAAAAAATACACTGAGACGGGGTCGAGGGTGGGGAATGTCTTATCGCAAGCCCATACAACCTCCTGTCCTCATTCTTCCACCAAATTCTCCTTCATTCCTTCACCCCAGGAAATGCATCTTTGGTTTGGTGCCTACAGAAATGCTTTCTTTCTTTACTCTGTGTCTTGGATCATCTCATGTCTTGGGCCCTTTGCATGTCTCCCTATGTCACTTTGCCCTAGTCTGTCAGTCCACTGGGGACAGGAATCCCTACTAAGAAATTCATTTTGTTGAACATCAGAAAGTGCAATAAGCAATAAATGCTCCAGAGAAGGAAGGGGAGGTAGGCTGGCCTCTCCTATCCCTAGCCTCTGCCCAACTCTAATATATGGTACGAGAAGACCCTGACAGTATTCAGAACTGCAGTCAGGGAGTGTTCCTCAACACCAGAATGGCCTCCAGCCTGGTCCCAGCTCTCTAGGGAGAGACAGGGCTGGGTGAGAAGCCCCAGGTAGGCCTGGGCCCACTGTCTAGAGAAGGCTCAGGCTGTGAAGAGGAGCATGTGTGGCTAACCGAGGAGCTGGGGAAGCTTCCTCCAAACATTTTGATTTCCGTTCTTCATTTTTTTTTACCTTTAGTCACGTTTTCCAGCTCCTCTTCTCCCTTGGAATTGCTCTAGAAAAGGCTTCAAAGCCATCAGCCATATCCCGACCCAATTCTGATTCCTAATAGTGCTTCTTCCCTCCCCAAAGCAAGATCACGTCTGAGCTCCTGAGAGAATTTCTTTTTCCTGTCTCCAAGGAAAGGAGCTTATGTGTTTCCCAGTCGCTGAGAGACTGAGGCGCCCATTTGGAAAAGGCCGAGATGCTTCTATAAATAGCCCTGTCAGAACAACCTGTGTCTGCTGCTGAGTCTGTGCCTGACGGGAACAGAGCCACGGGGAAGCCTCACTGCCCTTCCCATGCCATTCCCTGGGAGTTGTCACTAGTCAGTTCCCAAGGAGTCTCTGAGACGTCTCTTCAGCTCCCTTTGTAGGAGATGGGAGGCTTTGGGAAGATCATGGCATCTTGAGGTTGGAGAGGCAGCACAGTTAAAAGGGGAATCAGGTCCTAGGCCCTGGCTTGGTCTCTCCTCTCAGGAGATGGCAGCTTCCTGGGGCTTGGTCTCTCCTCTCAGGAGATGGCAGCTTCCTGGGGCAATGTGAGTTGTTTGAAGGGGCCCTGGGGATCTGGTATTGAGTCACACTAGGCAGTTTCAGAAGGCTGAGGTGGTACTCTGTTCTGGGCACTTCCGCCTCGACAGAGCACAATTAGATTGTTTTCCCTGGGTCATGCTATCAAAATGGGCTCCTGTGGGCTCAGGCAGTATAGGCCCAATGTTCTCAGTAAGGCAGGAACATGCCTACCTTCATCTAAGATGTGAGAATGTGGGCTCTGGGACTTTGGAGCCCACCCAGAGCATCTAAGAGGTGCTCTGCTTGACAGAGAGAGAAACTGAGGTCAGAGAGGTGCAAATGTTTCACCAGGCCACACATCTGATTGGGGAAGGGGAGTCCTCTTTGGACTCCTTGTCAGGTGCTCCTCTCCTCTTCTAGCTCTTCTACTCAGTGGGTAACAAGGACCAACTTCAGAACTTGTCCCCTCAAACCCTTCTCCAAAATAGAAGGACCCAAACAACTGCAGGCTGGGTGAGGTCAGGAAAGATCCTGTCATCCCTCTATTCCATAAGGCAACTAGCCCGGGGACCTTGACCCTATGTTTTAACACTAGCAGGGCAGTTTTCTTTTCTTTTCTTTTTTTTTTTTTTTAGTTGTAGGTGGGCACAATACCTTTATTTTACTTATGTGGTGCTAAGGATTGAACCCAGGGCCTCACACATGCGAGACAAACGCTCTACCCCTGAGCCGTAGTACCAGCCCCTAGCAGGGCAGTCTTAAAACTCTAATCATTTAAAAGTTCTCCTTGATGTCTGTCCTAAAATGGAAACGTTGTTCTAGATGAAAATCTGCCTCTTTCTAGAGACTTCCACGTGTTTTTCTTTGTGGTTATGGAGAACAGAAGGTTGACTATATTTGTGCTTAGATATTATATTTAAGCACATGTGGAACACACTCCTACCCTCCTTCCTCCCAGGCCTTCTCCAGTCTGCACAGACACCCTTGAATTTTTTTTCTTCAAGGAAGATGCCAAGAGGAAGGGTTCTTGGAGTTCAGGGTACCACATTACTCTCTTCTTGCCTGGCCAGTGAGCTACTCCCTGGGAGCCTCTGGTACTCTGAGAACAACAGTCAACCCTGACAGCCCTGGACCAGTTGGGGAAACCCTCATCTCTGCCAGCAGCAAGAACACGAGGCCATAGGCATAGCCCCTGCCCCTGACCACCTTGGCATGAGAGAAAAGAATAGTAAAATTAAGATATATCTGAACTTGAGCAATAAAAATAAAAGCCGGACTCCTTGGGGCTGCCAGACCATTGAAGGGTTTTTATGTGCTATGTCAGAGGCTTGCTTACACTGCCCAAGACTAACCCAAATGATTTTTGTACAGGCGCCTTCCATTTATAGCTGTGACCTCTACACCCCATAGATTTCGTCACCTCTGGCCTTTTCTAGCATTGCTATGCCCTGCAAAGGTTGAAGGTTGAAGGTCATCAGCCCTGTACGATCAGGAATTGCAGGAGCCCTGTTTGGGGATTGACTTGAATTGCAGTTGACTATGAGCCGTGGAGATTTGGCCATTGTCGCCACCCGTAGTCTCACGGGATTTGTTGCGGGATCTCGAGTGACTTGGCCGAAATTGCTGATCGGGTCAGCGCCATTTTTAGTGGTGTGTTTGTGTGTGTTAGTTGTTGTTAGAACCAGAGAGAAAAGTTATCAGAATAAAAAGCTGTTTGTCTCCAGTTCGCCTCTGAAGTTTTTCCCGCGGCTCCGTTGCTCCAAATCTTCAGGCGGCAACAAGGAATCATATCCCCTTCGGCCCAATGCAGACCAAGTACTTGGTTACACAGACTGGTGCTGACTGAATGCTGGCTGAGTTTAGTTGCTGCAATCAGGACAAACTAAATGTTGTAACAAACAACCCTTAATTTTCAGTCCTGTATTATAAGAAGTTTATTTCCCTCTTTACGTGAAGTTAAACTGACAGGTGGGGGCTCAGGATAACACAGGGGAGTTTTTGTGGGGCAGGCCGGAAGTGGTGTGTTTCCACACCCACACACCATTGGCCAGGATTCAGTCACATGGCCACACCTAACCACAAGGGGAGGATGTGACATCACTTGCAACTGTGAGCCCAGGTGTGGGAGGAGGCCCACAGTGGTGAACCTTTGGCTTTTTCTGCCACACATTCCTCCCAGTACCTCTCTGCACCTTGGAAGCCCTGCTCATACCTTGGTGAAGGGCATGACCTCTGTCTCTCTGACCCTGTACCTCTTCATCTGTCCTTGAGGGTATCGTGCTCCTGGGATGGGGTCCTGTCTCCCCCAACTAGCCTAGGAGCTCCTTGAGGACAGATGATTCTCCTCACTCAGCACTTGTCTGCTTCCTCTGCAGCACCTGAAACCTTCGCTGTGGTTCTAAGGGTGGCCTTGGCCACCAGCATTGGAATCAGTCTTTAAATCACTTTTTGGAAATGGAGACTCAGAGGCTCCACCCTGGGGCTCCTGGCTCCTGACTCTTTCTTTGCAGGTGGGACCCCAGAGTTTGCTTTTTACTCTCCCCAGGCAATTCCCATGTATTCTGGAGTGTTGGCACCACCTGTTTAGGAAATATTTACTAATTGACGGATTACTGCAGTTGGACTGCAAGATAAGCATTTGTCACAGATTCCCGAGAGGTTCCTAGGCTGAAAATGAAGGCCCAGAGAGGCAAAAGGATTTGTCCCCAGTCACATTAAATAGAGAGGGAATGGAGGACTCGGGTCCCCTGGGCCTGCTTAGAGCTCTCTTCATTACACACATCACGGCATGCTGAGCTCCCAAGGCTATTAGAGTGACAGCCCTTTAAGAGCTTGGCTGACACCTGATGTAACAGAAGACACAAAGAACTGTAAGTCAAGTCCTGGCTTCTCATTCCCACTCAGGCCTTTAACGAAGAGGCTGTGGCCGAGTCCTTTCTACTCTCAGACTTGGGTACTTTATCTGGTCCTTTTGAGCAGGAACACTTGTGATATGAGTCGGGCCATATTTCTTCCTTGAGATTCCCTTGCCTCTTTGTATGGGGGTGGAGCTGGGAAGGATCTTAGATATTAACTTTTAAATGCTCTAAAATGTACGGACTCCCCTATGTGGGTCAGGCAGAGGACCTGAATGACTGGCATGGGTTCCCTCCAGCAGGACCACCTGGACTTATCCAAGACATCCTCCTTCACACTGTTTGGCCTGGCTCTCCCACTCTGTCTTCCAGATTGTCCCCCTCTGTCTTCTCTTTTTTTACAAATTTAGACTGTGTATCTTGACTCGGCTGAATTTTCTTTAATAAAGCAATTCCAGTGATAGATTTGGGCACATGCAACATCTGTCTACTCTAGAAGTTTAGGAAGAAAGATTGAACACTGGTATCAAACCCTGAATCCCAGCTCTTATTTCACACTGTCAGGTTGGGATCTGGATCCAGTTCCCCAGCCCATGATCTTGAAGGGAAGCCACCAACAGGCCCATCCTGGAGTCCTGGATTCTCTTTTCCTTCTGCTCTTAGCTTGGTGGCTTCCTGTGTGAACCCAGACCTGCCCTCATCCAAGGCCTCAGTTTCCTCCTCTGCATAGCTCAATATACCCTTAAAAGAGGCTGGGGTCCCAGGTCTGGCCTGTTATATTCTTTGGAGATAAGAGAACCGGATCAATTTGCTGAGAATCAGGAGCATTTAACTTGAGAGCTGGAAGGAAGGAGAGAGGTATAGTATCCAGGGCGCTGTGCTTCTCACTCCCCAGCTACATCCCCCAACCCACCTCTCTTCCTGGTGCTGGGAGGTCTCTACTCACGTGAACCTCAGATACCTAGTATTCATTATGTCCAGAACCAACTCATTTTCTTTGCTCACAGATGATCTCTCTCCCTGTTTCTGCCCCTCCTCCTAGTCCCCCACCTTCAGAACCTCAGGGGCCTTCATCCATTCTGTCACCCTGGGCCGCACCTCCACAGGTGTGGCAGATGGCAGGCTCTCCTTCCTGTCTCCCACCCTGCCCTGTTGGGTGCTTATCACCTCTCACTGAGATGCTGTAATAAGATACCCAACTGGTTTCCATCCTGTTTCTTCCCTTCCTGAGTACCCTGCATACAACTAACTGCTTGTGGTACCCAAAGTCTTCACAAACTCCCTTTGCTTCCTGAGGAAAGCCCATACTTGGTTCCTGCTCTTCAGCGCAGCATCCCAAGCCTCACGGTACCTGGCCTCAGTCATACCTTGTGTTTTCAACTCTCTTACAGCACTGAGCACCTGAGGTGGGGGACACAGAGATGGACAAGACACAGTCTGTACTCTTAGAGACCCTATGGCTTCCAGCAACATTGTATGACAGACCCTCGGTGCTCCCCTTGCCATCCATGAAGTATTTAGATGGGGGTCCCTGGAAACAAGGGCACCCAAGTAAAAGGCATTCTCGGCATCTGCCTTGTAGCTACATGACTTTTATCAGAACATGGGGGCACACTTGAGAGGCTAAGGCAGGAGGATCGCAAGTTCAAAGCCAGCCTCAGCAATGGTGAGGCACTTAGCAACTCAGTGAGACCCTGTCTCTAATAAAATACAAAAAAGGGGGGGGTGCTGGGGATGTGGCCCAGTGGTTGAGTGCCCCTGAGTTCAATCCCTGGTACCAAAAAAAAAAAAAAAAAAAATAGGGGGAGTGGCAGCTCTTCAGACAGGGAGGATTGAGGAACTGACTCCTGGGATCAGAGAGTTGGGACAATTGCCCTGGAGTGGGCTGGAGGTAGGCTGGCAGAAGCTGGTAGTGACAAAGCTGCAGCAGCCCAGAGAGAGGTGGAGGGGATTGACTTAGCCTCTGAAAAGCAGAGTTTCTAGAGCTGGAGGAGCCTGTTAGAGGTCATTAGAGCCAGTCCCCTGTTTCCAAGCAAACTTGCTCATAAGCCATTGCAGGCAGGAGAAGGGAAGCTCTGTTCATTACTCCCATCCTCCTCCTACCCAGTTATCCATCCTTCCTTGTCCAGGGAGCTCTACAATGGGATGTGGGCTGGTTAGACCCTTGCTAAGTGTGGGGCCACGATCCTGGGCAAAGGAGGGCAGCAGAGAGCCTAGGACTGACGGGGCACCAGCAGAGTTTCTGTTGCTCTCATGCCAGGAGGCTGGCACATTGAATAGGTAGTATGTGAAGGGGGTCAGCCCGTGGGCTTTGCCCTACCCCGTATTTATCTAACTTCAAAGTACATGCTCTTCCCATCACAAATGGATGGCTCTTTGGTGAGAGTCCTATTTTTGAAAGATTTCATGTAAGTCCTAATAACTTGTCTCAATATAGGGTGACTTATCATAGAAGCTACTGTTCTCATTCAGCTGAATGAGAAATGAGAAATTCAGGCCCTTTTTTCCTATTCTCGACTTGGGAAACCTGGCTTAGTATTACTCTGTTACATCATCACCTCAGCCTCCTGTTCATGAGCCCCTCACACTCCTCCTCACCTCTGGGCTGTCCCCTGGTGCAAAGAGTGGTCTTCACCAGGCATTGACTGATACCCAGAAGCTAGGTCTGCAGGATGCTGCCCTTGCTATTATAGGTAGTGAGGAGCAGAATTTCCCATGCCACAGAACTGAGATAAGAGATGTCTCTTCCATTGACTGGAGCACTGTGATGGACAGGGAGACAGCATGTATACTGTTGACACTCACATGTGGCTGGGAATGTGCAGGTTCATGTATGTAGAGAATGCGGGAGCTCCTGTTGTTTCCAGCTGTAGCTCGAATGGTCCTTTCTCTGTGCTCCCCAGATTCCTGACCTGTTCTCTCTAATCCCTCATTGTGATGGGTTATACTTTTCTGGACCTGGGGCCATGTCTTGCGAGTCATTGTGTCCTTGGCATACGGTAGTTGCTTAATGCATGTTTGATGACGGAGGAGCTGGCTTGGGGCTTCTTTCTCCACAACCAAGAGCTCTGGAAGGCAGCAGGGACTCTCCAGAGAACTCATGCACAAGCACTTGGGGCAATGTTTGTGAAAGTTGATCTCAGGACTATTTTTAGGGGCAGCTTGCTCAGATTCTGGGTAAATGGATTTTTCCAGTTACCTTGAAAAGAAAAATCCCACTGAATGAGCAGAAAATACAAGGACAACTTCCAAACCTAGAGTGGCCCCTCCCACCCCATCCATGATTGTTCAGCTGTTTGCCCTGGAGGATAAAGGCAGGCAGGGCTGGGTTACTAAGCAACTGGGCCTGGCACCTGCTGGCAGGAGATGGCGTGGTCCTTCCTTGAGTGGGGCCACCAAGGGTGGTAGGGGCTGAGGGGCCCATGTGAGGAGGCAGGAGAGTCTGGTATGACAGGTTTCTTTTGTTGACCTTTTAGCCACGGGGAGTGGCAGGTTGGGGAGGAAGGAACCAATAAACCTCATTTGTTTTTCTTTCCCAATTTACTTTTGAGTGAGTGAAAGATACTAGTTTGGCAACTCCAGTAGGTTGAGCACCCGTCAGTGCCCGGGTATGGTGGGTTGGGGCTAGCTGCCCTGAGGCCCCAGGACCTCATATGACCCTGTCAGTGGGCCTGGGAGCCCACTCTCAAGCCTTCACTCTGTGAGACCTCAGGAAGCACGCTAGCTGCTCCAGGGCTCACTTTCTCCTTCGGTAAAATGGGAAGACTTGCTCCTCCAATGGAGAGGAAGTGATAAGTGGGGGGCCCAACATTGGACCACGAGAACCTGTGAAGCTCTGGGGTTTGTGATAACAAAGGCCGTTTTGAGAAATGCTGATGAGTATCAAATTGTAGGTGGTGGGGTAATGATTATGGTGCATAGAGGAATGAGATTGTTCACAGAACAGAGACAGGGCCAGGACTGGGGCCTTGATACGAGTCAACGCTGTCCTGGGTGCTTTACATGAGTATTTTCATTTGAATCCTCACAGCACGATATGAGGGAAGCACCATTATTGTTTTCATTTAACACTGAGGAAACTGACTTCACAGAAGGGGGTCAAGTAACATATCAAGGTCACACTGTAGTGAGTGGTAGGGCCAGGACTTGGACCCAAGTAGTCCAGTGCCGGTGCTCCTAACCACCAACATATGGCTTCTCTAGCTCTCCCCAGAATTCTTCTAGTAGTTGAAATCCCAGCAGTGAAACCAGTTGTGTCCCCAAATGCAACACCCTATTAGCAGTATGCATCCTGGAGTCACTGAGGATGGTGCACTTTTCCGGGCCATTTGGGGCATAGAGGAAATCAAAAGTTCTTGCCGCTAGGCCATTGTGACATAGTGAGAGAACCCACATGAAAAGCCACTCAGTAACTAACTAGGCCGTGTTTCAGTGTCACAGATTGATCCTGAGCACCTGGGTGCAGAAGTGCCTGCATGAGATGGAGTGGCAGCCCTGAGCAGACAGGGCAGGTGTGGGCTGCCAAGAGACTGCAGTATCAGGTGCCACCTGTCCCCAGGTGAAGGCGGCTGTGGGCTCCAGGTAGAGGGGAGCCAGCAAGGACCAGCCTACTCCAGCAGGGCCATGCAGGTGGTGCCCTGGTGCTGGCGCACAGCCAAAGCTGCCTCTCCTCCTAGCAAGTGTGGTGTGCTGGGTGCTGGGGACTAGCTTGCCATCAGAGTCCTTCTGCTTCCACACCCCACTCACCACCTCTGAATGATCTGAATCCTTTATGGAGTCGGATGCCCCATCCTACAGAGAGCTACAGCCAGAGCTGGAGCTGCCTCTAGCCTGGTGGCCTAGTCCCAGGGAAAGAAATGGGCCTGGAGGCTTGGGATGGGGCCCCATCTTGCTTAAAAGTGGGCTTGGTCCTCACTTGCTTGAGACATAGAAAGGGAAGTCCCCAACTTTATAGGATCCAAATAAAACAAGCCAGTCACATGGTCTCCAGGTCTCCCTGCCCTTAGAATCCTCTTTTAATTTATGTTTGTTTTTGTATGTAGTGGTGCTGGAGATCAAATCCAGAGCCTCATGTATGCTTGACAAATACTCTAGCAGTTCCCACGCCCCTCCTTTAAAAAAAAAAATATTAAAATATACATATCAGAAAATTTACCACTTTAATTATTTTTATCTTATTTTTCCCCACATTTACTTATTTATTTATTTATTTATTTATTTATTTATTTATTTATTTATTTATTTATTTTTCAGGGCCAAAGACCAAACTCTGGGCCTTGCATGTCCTAGGCAAGTGCTCTGCCACTGAGCCAAATCCCCAGCCCCCATTTAAATTATTTTTAATCCATCAAGTCCCAAGTTTTCAATTTTGTGAACATAATCAATGTTCCAATATTATTTCAAAGTTACCATAAATAGTGTATTTGTTGCTTAATTTAAGTTTTTATAGGTGTTCCACATCTGCAAAGATGGGACAAAAAAATGGATTAAGGATGTAGTTCTTTTTTGTTTGTTTTGATACCAGGGATTGAACTCAGGGGCACTCAACTACTGAGCCACATCTCCAGCCCTCTTTAGTATTTTATTTAGAGACAGGGCCTCACTGAGTTGCTTAGAGCCTCACTGAGTTGCTGAGGCTGGCTTTGAACTCGCAATCCTCCTGCCTTAGCCTCCCAGGTTTACTGGTGAGTGTCACTGCATCTGGCAAGGATGTAGTTCTGTGGAATTAAGTCTGATGCTCACATGTGTAACTGTCACCACCATTCTTCATTTTTCTCCATACCTATTTTTTTGTGTGTGTATGTGTGTGTGTGTGTGTGTGTGTGTGTGTGTGTGTGTATGTGTGTGTGTGCTAGGGATTTAACCCTGTTCTCATGCATGCTAAGCACATGCTCTACCAAAGCCCCAGGCTCCAGCTCCAGAACATCTTATCTTCCTGAACTGAAACTCCTTACCTACTAAATGATAACTCCCCACCCTCCCCTCACCCAGGCCCTGGCATCCACATTCTACTTTCTGTCTCTATCAATTTGACTACTGTAGGAACCCCCAAATACATGGAATCATGGTGTTTGTCCTTCTGGGGCTTGCTTATTTCATTGAGCATAGTGTTTTCAAGATTATTCCATGTTTATAGCATATGTCAGAATTTCCTTCCTTTTTGCTGAGTAATATTCCATTATATGTATATAACATTTCACTTATCCATTCATCCACCAATGGACACAGATTGTTCCCACCCTTTGGCTGTTCTGAATAATGCTGCTGTGAACATGGGTGTTCAAATATCTGGTTGAGTCCTTGCTTCCCTGTCTTTTGAATATATGCCCGGAAATGGATTTGCTGAATCATATGGTAATTCTGTTTAATTTTTTGAGGAATCACCATATTGTTTCCTACCTGGGTACACTATTTTTACATTCCTACCAGCAATACACAGGTTCCAATTTCTGCATAACCAATGTTTTATAATAGACATCCTAATGAGTGTGAAGTGGTCATATCTCATTGTGATTTTGATTTGCATTTCTTTAACAATTAGTGATGTTGAGCATGTTTTCATGTATTTTTTGGCCCTTTATATATATTCTCTGCAGAAATGACTATTCAAGTCCTTTGTCCATTTTTAATCATATTATTCTTTTGTTGTTGTTGTTGTTGAGTTGCCAGAATTCTTCATATATTCTAGATATCAACCCTTTATCAGATATATAATCTGCAATGAAATCCTATTTATTTATTTAGAGACACAGCCTCACTATGTGGCCCAGGCTGTTTTAATAGGAACTATCAATATGTCTTTATATTGATGCAATGATAAAATACAACTTTCAGTAGTAGTTTTATTTTTTTTGAGGGGGAGCTACTGGAGATTAAACCCAAGGGTGCTTAAGCACTGAGCCTCATCCCCAGCCCTTTTTAAAAATTTTTTTATTTAAGAAAGGGTCTCACTAAGTTGTTGAGGCTTGCTTCAAATCTGTGATCCTCCTGCCTCAGCCTCCCAAGCCACTGGCATTATAGGTGTGTGCCACTGTGCCCAGCAACTTTCAGTAGTTTTTGTGGAGGAAGGGGCCATGGCCTTAAAGATCAAAGTAATTAGGACTCATGAAAGTTGTCATGTGGCCCTGGTTGAAAGGCCTATCAGGGGTCAAGAGTAAGACAAAGGGAGCCCTGAATTGTGCCATTTCCCACTCACCAAACCTTGTCCTGCCAGACCAATGACTACTGATGATGATGATGATGATGACGACGACGATGGCAAGGCATGCTTGCTATCCTTAGTTGTGCTAAGCACTTTCACCCAGCAGTCGCATTTGCTCCCCATAACAAACGTGTAAGTGTACTTTACAAAGAAATCTGAGTCTTTGTGAATTTTCACAAAACAGGGCCATGGCTAGCAAAGGCCAGCCTGTGGCCCACCTGAGGGCAGTGCAGGGACTGGGTATGACAGTAGCTCCCTCGTTGATTTATTTAGGGTATCCAATGAGGTTGTGACTATGAAGTCCTCAGAGCAGCGACTTTTATTATTACAGTGAGACCCTGCAGGGCTTGAAACAAGGTCCCCATAGCTCCAAGGCCACAGGGCTCTCTAGGCCTTCTGCATGGAGCTACTGACCACTGATCCTGATGAGCCACTCCTGAATACTAATGAGATGCCCACTTTGATGGGTGGGAGACACTGTGCCAGGCTCTGGGACATGCTGGCACTCTGGAGAGTTCACCAGGATGACCTTCATCACGTGAAGCCGATCTGGACTGCCTGAAAGCCACTGAGGCTTGTTGTCCCAGCTTGTGCTATGCTTGTTCTGGTGTGTCACAGTACCTCTGTCTCCCCTCCTCAGATGACATGTGGGCTTCCAAAGAAGGGGCTACACCCCATCTGTTTCATCTCCCAAGGTGCCTTTCGTAGTCCTCAACCCATAGGCAGTTCATTCAGTTACTGTTGATTGTCTGCATTGACCATCTGCTCTCCATTTGTGTCTTTGGGGACTTCAATCTTTTTCTATTCCTGAATTCCCCTCTTTATTTTACCCTATTCCTCCATTACCCCCTGTGGGAGCTGCTCAGATTCCATGTGGTTCTGCTTTTTAAAGAGATGGCAATCTGCTGAAGCTTCTTCCTTGCTCTGCAGCAAATATCCTATTGGAGAATACACATTAGGAGTTTCCAACTCTTTTATATTAGGGACATTGGACAGGTTCAAAGAGGGACCTGTGGGAATGAACCCTTTCACTGCCATGGATGGGACTGGGGATTCCATCCCAGAACACAGACTCTTCAGGACCTGAGAGGGCCCCTGCAATGGGGTTCCATAGGGCTTACTCTTTCCTAGCTGGTTGAGATTATCCCACGTGGACCCAATAACCCTCGTCTGTGGCTTAGACATTGAGCAGGGCACTGCCAACTCAGCCCAGACTAATGGGAATCTGCCCTTGCCTTCTGAAGTTCTCATTTAGGACAGGCCTAACGGGAACCCCCATGGTTCAGGTCTGGAAGGTTCTACACATGGTCTGTCTCATGTAGGTCCTTTCTGAGGTTCTCCTCCCTGACTTAAGCCTGAACACTTCTACCCAAGGGGTGAGAGAATTGCTGCTGCCAGATTTGCTAAGAGCTGAGAAAGAGGAAATGTGGCAGAGGCTCCTGGTGAATGGCTTCCGGGGTACTTTTGTTTTGTTTTCTTGAGTTAAATGAGGTAAGAAGATGCGGACCTTCTTAAGCTTGGCTAAGTAAGATGGAGTCCTGCAGATAAAGAGAAAGCAGGTGGTAAGGGGTGAGAAGAGTGAAGTGGTGGAGGTCAGAAATGTTCTTCCTGCTCCCATAGGCATGAGTCTGCTGCAATTCAGATGTGCCAGCTCTCCTCCGGGGGGGGGGGGGGGGGGGGGGGGGCCCACACCCAGTTCTCTGAAAGAGAAGAGGAAGCAGTGACGAAAAATCCCGCCCTATCTTATGTGTCCAATCTTGGCCCTGCAGTGGAGCCTTTGAGCTTCTTTGGTATCACTTCATGATTTCACAGATGAGAAAACTCAGATCCCAGGATGGGAAGTGACCTGCCATAGGTCACAGGTCATTTGATGGTCTTACATTTGTTCTCACCAGCTAGCTGCAAAGGGGTGGGCCACAGGGCTGGCCTCCAGCCAAAACCTGAAGCCCCATGCAGCCTGCCTGAAGGGGCATTGCCCCTTGGGGTGCAGGTCAGTTGGAGGTGCTTTGCACCTGGCTGTCCGGTGTCCACATCTATGGGCTGGGAATCACTCAAACTGCTCCACCTTCCCCTGCTAACCAGTCACTGGGTATTTATCTGGCACCCCCTTGGAGGTCAACCAGTGTTTAGCTGGTCCCTGCAGGGGAGCCAAAGAAGTTGAAGCCTCAGACATGAAGTCTGTCTTTCTCCAGGGAGCATCTAATTGGGGCTCTGGGATTAACATATATGAAACAATCTTTAAACAATAAAAGGCAGCATATAATTAGAACTCTGAAAGCACCGCCATAGGTCCTTGCAGTATGGATTTAACATTAGCGAGCAGCTGCTGACATCTGTGTCACATGGTAATAGGCAGCTTTGCTGCAAGAGGAGTCTGAGGCATTGGGCCATGGCTGGTGTTGGAGAGCGAGTGCTCCAGCCAGTGAGTGAGCCTCGCTGCCCACCTGCCAGCTCTGTGGCCTCCCCAATGGGTAATAGAGGAGAATAACTCCTGCCAATGATCGAGCCTTTGCCTGTGCATCAGTGAGAGTGAAGTTACAGAGGCCCATGAACTGGGGGAGGGAGGAAATGTACAGGAAACATAGGAAGTGATTCAGGAGAAAGAAAGGGACCAGCATAAGACTGAATATGGCTTCCTCCATTTAGGAAACCAAATGTCACTGATCTGATATAGTAGGAAAGCAGAGGATAAGGAGATTGCTGTGGGCTGGAGAAGTTTCACTGGGAAACCGCTTGGAGAAGCAGTATCTAGGGAAAATGGGGAGTGTGTATTCTAAGCAGGAAAAACTGCACAAATAACAGTGTGGAGCCCGTGGGCCAGTTTCCATAAATTGGGTTTTATTAGAACACAGCCCCTCTCATCCTATGGTTGCTTTTGTGCAACAGCTGTAGAGTCGAGTAGTTGCAATAGACTGTCTGGCCTGCAGAGCCTATAGTATTTACTATCCGGCCCTTTACAGCAAGTTTGCCAAGTGTCTGGGTAGAGGAAGGAATGGAGGGACTCTGGGCACTTGGGCCAATCTGGAGTAAGTGCTCAAGGAAAGTAAGAAATGAAATTGGCTCAGGGCTTGGTTTCCCTGGAATGAGAGTAACAAGATATGCCTTTGGATGACTTTGATCATTTCCAGAACACCTTCATACCCATTATCCTGATTGGTTTTACCTTTACATCAAAGCTATGAGGCAATAAAGGATTTTTATCCTGAACTTAGAAACAAGGAAACTAAGCCTTAGAGGTCATCTCACTTTCTCAAGGTCATATAATTAGTACTGGGAGTGAGAAATCAAACACATTTGTGTTCACCCTGTGGGTGTTTACTGAGCCCTGCTATGTGCTAAGCTGGAACCAGGCTCTGGGATGCTGTGGTGAACAAGACAGGTGTGAGCAGGGCGCGGTGGCACACACCTGTAATCCCAGCACTTGGGAGGCTGAGGCAGGAGGATCGCAAGTTCAAAGCCAGCCTCAGCAACTCGGTGAGACTCTAAGCAACTCAGTGAGACCCTGTCTCTAATAAAATACAAAAAAGGGCTGGGGATGTGGCCCAGTGGTCAAGTGCCCCTGAGTTCAATCCCTGGTACAAAAAAAAAAAAAAAAAAAAAAAAAAAAAAAAAGACAGGTGTGGCTGCTGCTTTCACAGAACACAGACTAAATTGAAATCCATGTCTAGCTGTAATTGCTAGGAGAGACTAAGACTTTTCTTTCCACTATAGGCAATTGGGGATCATTGAAGATTCTTGAGCAAGTGTTTATGATCTGCTCCAAGCTTGGACCTAGAGAAGAAACAGAAAAAGTATGGAGCTTTGGTCTAGTTGCAAAGAAAACCCAGCACTGATCGATCTAGTGGTAGGGTAATATAAGTAGTTGCAGAGGTAAGCACCAGATGGCATGGTGTTAGCCTTAGATGTAGGTTAGCTTTCATCTTACTGTGGCTCAGTTCCCTCAACTGTAAAATGGGCACAATAATGTTACCTTCCTCTAAGTTTTCTGTGAAGAATGAGTGAATACATGCCAAGTACAATAGCACATGGCACTTAGCTAGCAGTGGTGAAGGATCATCACTGTCATAGTTGTTATCACCGTCATCATTCAGGGCTGGAGTGTTCAGGGAGGCCTTGCCAAATGAAGAGAGGGAAGGTGGGCAGGTAGGAGTGATGGGCTGAAGGTAGCAGGCAAGAAGGGGAAGAGGCTGACACATCTTTAAAAAGAGTGAAATTTTTAGCAAAAATGAGGCTTATGTGATTTAATGAGCATGGATGTGCATGAGGGTTCTGGCACTGAGGGTGGGACGCCTGGTCTTCCCTGCCCACTCCTCACCTTGAGAGCCCCTTTCATGGTTGGAGTTCTGGCGGGCTGCCTGTGCCCTCCTGGGGATTCTAGAAGCCACAGGACTAGCTCAGAGCTCTCCTTCTTAGACCAAAATTAAGACTTCCTTGCCATTGATTAGAATGCAAAATCATCCAGTGTTTTATGTTGTTGTTATCTTAAAGATAAAATAAAGGAAAACTTAACTTAGGGTAAATCTGCTCTGAAATAGGTCCCAGATGCAGGGAATGGCCCTCCTTATTTTGTTAAGGATATTTTAATAGAAACATTAGAGAATCACTCGTTGGGGGGAAACATCTCTGCTCTTACCGCTAGCCCTCAACCTCTTCACTCCCAATAACCTCAAGAGCTAAGAGAGGTCACAGCTCTTTTCATGCTTTAGGACATGTAAGACAAACCAATTTTTTCACTAGTGCCCTGGACGAGCTGGGTACGCTGGCAACAGCTCAGCCATCTGCCACCAATGCCAGGGACTTAATCAGAGCAGATGAATTCTGTGCCAGATGCACAAAGATGTATGAACTCCCAGGAGAGACACAGGCCAATGCCTATATTTGTGAAATCGTAACAGTTCCCTATTCCATCTCTATCTTGGGCCACCCCAAGAGACAAATGCTGTTGTTTTGGTTTCTAGCTTTGTGTCCATGAACAGAGACAAATCTTTCACTTGAGAATCTGGCAGGTGAACAGAAGTTGGGATTTTGCCTTGCCCTTGGAAGATGACTGTATTCTTGATCTTGTTCACACAGTGGATACTGCATTTTAGGTGAAACTTCTGGGCAGTGTGCGTCTACTGGCACTGATGTGTAAACTCTGCAGCTGGATGGGGAATGGTGGGGAATGATCTATTGCAGTTCTCAAATGCCACAGCACATTGAAATCACTTGGGAGATTTTTTTTTTAATCTCTATGCCCCAATTACATCCCAGACCAATTAAATCATAAATCTCTGGGGATGTAGCCCAGGCATCTGTGTTTCTAAAGATCCCCAGATGACTCCATTGTGCAGGCAAGTTTAAGAACCACTAGTCTAGATTCTACACCATCCTAGGGTGGGAGGAGGATTAGAGAGCCCTTGGTTGGGGCTGGCCGGCCCACTGGCTAGCCTACTTTGGGAGGTGATTCATCCAGTCTGTGGCTCAGATCTTGTCTGGCAAACTCAGTGTGGGCAACAGCCATCCCACACTGGGCCCTGACATTCCCTGAGTGTGAGATTCTTTGTGTTGGCCACACACAGGGCTCCTGGCCCTCTCAGAGGGAGCTCACCCTCCCCCAGACCTTAGAATGGTGAGGTCAGGGCTGCTATCTTCTGTGTCTGCCTTGGAAGGCGGAGGTGCCTGGGGCCACTTTGCGTCACAGGTTTGTGGTGGGAAAGGCAGAGAATAGATGGGTTTATCTGATGAAAAAAAGGGGAACAGGAAGAAGAAACCATAGGCCAAGGCAGCTCTGACTCTCACTGTATTCCTAACCAGGCCTGGAAGACTGGCCTTGGAAAGCCACGGTGCAGCTGCCTTTTCTTTCAGGGAACTGAGAAATTTAGCCTTCTATCACTTAACTGTCCTTTGAAGATGAGTATGTGAAAGCCCTCAACTCCGGAGGAGCAACAGCCTGTGTGTGTGTCTCAGAGATGAGACTACAGTGGTCGCCCGGCATGTCTGGTTCATGGAGGCGTGCACAGTGAAGGCGGGTTACTCCAGGAGCTAAGACACATGAGAAGCTCCATTTTGAGAACCCCTATATTAATGAATTGACAATGAATGAGAGCATGTAAGGCTCACAAAGCGTTTTACTCACTTCAAACAAACAGGAAACAGCCCTGTGACGGCTTCCTCTTGGGTGGCCAACATGTCCCGTTCCAGAGACCTGAGTGGGTACATGGGAAAAGGTGGGCCCCGCATGCTAGTGGCTGCCTCCAACTCCAGAGTTGGGAGTCCCTCCTTGCCATCTTCATGGGTGACACAGCGAGCCCAGAGTCCCAAGGCCTCTGGGGCCCAACCCACTGATCAGACTCAACTTAGGATGAACATTTCATAGGTCAGATACTTTACAGGCCTTGATTTAGCAGCTGCCCATCCCAGCCCCACAGTGTGGAGTGACCATTATAGGAATGGGGGTTGGAGACTGTTCTGGGGGGCCATGTGGTAAATTGCGAAGAACCTAATCTCTAGGCGTCAGTGGACTTGATTCACAGCCATTGACTAGCAGTGGGGGACAGGCACATTCCTTAAGTTCTCTGAGCCTCAGTTTTATAATCTGGAAAGTAGGAATAACATCAGTAGAATGTAAGAGAAGGTACGTGAACGTACCTAGCACGGTGCTGTTACTGTCAGGAGCCCTGGAGGAAGAGTGCAGAGGGAGCAGAGGGGCCAAGAGAGGTGCTGTAACCAGAAGAGGTCAGTTGACCTCGGTGGCTTCTCTTGGCAGCTGTGGAGTCTGACATTTTATCTGCTCTGGGGGATTGACAAGTGGGAGGAGGAAGTGATGGCGCATTTCCCATAGACAGGCTGCAGCGGGAAGGTCAGGGGCATGCTCTGCGTTAGGTGCCCCATTGTGCTCCACTGGGTGGTAGCGTGATGTCAGGGCAGTTGTAAAATTCCCCACCAAACCCAGACACCCACAGGCAGGTGTCAGAATCATCTCTCTTTGGACCCTAGTTCCCTCATTTAAAGATGAATCCTGATCTTTTGACCTCTAAGGTCAGGCAAATTCTGGGTGGCTTTTAACCAGATCCTGCGCTCCCAGCTACACAGGGCAACATGAAGACAAAACTGGGAAGTGAATTACCATGATCTTGAGAGAAATCCAGAGAATTAACTGAAGGACGCAGTAACTTAGACCCCAGAAACCACCCTGAACTCCCTCTCCAATGTGAGGACATCGACCTCTGTCTCCTAACTTCATTCATCCTTTTCCCTTCCCGGGAAGTAGGGGGGTGAGATGGGGTGCACAAAAGGGGAACATATGGAGAAGGAGTCTTGATGTCCAAGGAGGAACACAATAGGCCAGACCTAGAATTTCTGGTTAGTTCTTCACATCTGACTGTAGGGCATCAGGCAAGTTGGTAAATGCCTCTTAGTCTCACCTGTAAAATGGGGGTAATAAACCATCTAGCAGAGTTTGGGTTTGTGAGGAATTAAATGAGATAATGTATGCCAAGTACTTGGCACAGAAGAGGTGCTCAGGAAGATGCTGGTTGTCTCTTTGCCCCTAGTAGCGATAATCTCCCCAATTATCATAGAGGGCTACAGTCCCCATCTCTACCAGTTCACTTATTTCCTTGACAACTTTATATTCTCTTCTTGTTATATGCCAGGAAAGCACTTTTGGCCAGTGGTGTGGGGCCTGAACTAGTGTCCATGTGCCCTTGTCCTCTGGGCCTAGAATTCGGGTCACTCCTGTCAGCTTTTGCTGGCACCACTTGTACACACCTGTCTTTCCAGCTTTACTGTTGCTTCCTTAAGGAGGCAGACCATGGCTGGCATTCCTTTGCATCTCCCTTAGCATTAGCAGCTTCTCCATAGCAACCCTCTGTAAGCAAATGTGGCTCTGCTCATTCACCAGTTCCTAGTCAGTCCCTGTTTGTCCTTGGTCTCACAATCAGCCTGAGGAGGAGGTACTATTCCCATTTTACCTGCGAGGACACTGAGGCTTAGAGATTTGAGTTGCTCCCCCCCCTCCCCCGACCCGGGTGGCTGGCCTCCTGTTCTCAATCTGGGACCATGAATTCATTTCACAGTGAGGGGGCTGCTGCTCACCTCTTCTAGGCCTGAGAGGCCTTTTGGGGTGTGTGTGGTCTTTCCCCTTCTCCTGAGAACCACTGTACACCACCCCCACTTCTGTCTACTCCAGAATGTCTGTAAGTCAGTGGAAGAGACTCGTCGCCCGCCCACACTGCAGGAGATCAAGCAGAAGATCGACAGCTACAACAGCCGGGAGAAGAACTGCCTGGGCATGAAGCTGGTGAGCCGGGCCTGCCACACGCCCTCTACCCACACCAGCTCTCCCTGCCCCCACCCCCACCCCATCCAGCTTGGCTCCCTGCTCCCCGCTGGATGCTGTGGCTACTCCTTTGTAACTCTCCCATTTCTTGGGACTTCTAGGGGCCTCCAGAAGCCTGGACAGCGGGTGGCCTGGGCTGCCAGTGGCCTCCATGAGCTCTAGGGAAACAACAGGCTTTAGAATAGGATCCAGATCCAATCTCTGCTCCCTCTGCTTCTGTGCTTGTGGCTTTGGGGAACTTTCTTAACCTCAGTGTTAAATAGAGACATTAATGCCTATGTGTCAGAAGTCTTGTGAGGGTTAAATAATAAGCAATGACCATAGGCACATATTGCTTGGCCCCCAGGAAACCTTTGACCAGGGAAATTCACAGCTCCTCTTCCTACCCCTTAGACTGTGCAGTGCTCAGAGAGGTGAGGGCTGCAGACTTGGCACAGCATTCAGAAAAGCCATCTTCCAGGGGGAGAGGAGACAGTAGATGAACACTGCCCCCTGCTGGTGGTTGCAAGCAACTGTCTTGGGGCTTCAGCCTGAGAGGCACTGGAGAATTCAATGAGTCCTGGTTTAAGTCTTAAAAGCTGAGGGGTTTTTATAAAGAAATGCAAAGAAATTCAGTGGCTTGAGTGTCTGAGGACCTTATTTAGAGCCTTCCCTCTCCTTCCTGGTTCAGAGGTGAGAACTAGAGAGGCCACTATAGACTCTGCCTTTAGAGTAAGGACTCACCAAAGGCACTTGGCACCTGGTGACAGGAGGTTTGAGGCAGTCAGCCTGAGCCTCTTAGGAGGGAAACTGCAGCAGCCCTGCAAATCTTGTCTGGAAGCTCAACTTTGTGGGCCTATTTCTGACCCACTGGGGGTGGAAGGTTTCTGTGGTCCCCCAGTGTCTCTAGGTCAGCAGGGATAGGAGGTAACCCTGGGAGATAAGTGGTGAGCTGACTGGAGTGGCCCTGCTGTTAGGACCTCTGTAGCCTCCAGGGAAATAGTCCAGAGTGGTAGAAACAGTCATGCAAAGTGGACCTCCCTGAACCCACACAATGTCCTCCCACTTGCAGAGTGAAGACGGCACCTACACGGGTTTCATCAAAGTGCATTTGAAACTTCGGCGGCCCGTGACAGTACCTGCTGGGATCCGGCCCCAGTCCATCTATGATGCCATTAAGGAAGTGAACCTGGCAGCCACCACAGACAAGCGGACATCGTTCTACCTGCCATTGGATGCCATCAAACAGCTGCACATCAGTAGCACCACCACAGTCAGCGAGGTCATCCAGGGGCTGCTCAAGAAGTTTATGGTTGTGGACAATCCCCAGAAGTTTGCACTCTTTAAGCGGATACATAAGGATGGTCAAGGTATGAGAGAGAGAGAGAGAGAGAATCATTCCCAACCAGAAATTACCTTTCCCCACTTTGTTCATGTCCACTCAGTAAATCTCTGACCAGCCCTGGTGGGGTGGGGGTGGGTTTCTTTACATCAGGGGTCCAACCATCCATGTGGTGTTCAGATCCATGGAAGAGCCACTCATGGGATCTGGGCAGGGAGATGAGAACAGAGTTTGATGGGCAGCTCGTGGCCACTCACTGTGCCCCTCTCTGTATATGTGCAGGAAAACCGCACCCAGGCTCCCATTTCCTAATCTGTGTAATGGGAGGGAATCCACCCACCACTCCTAATCTTTTGGGAGATGATGTGACTATGGAAACATGCTCTAAACAAACACCCAAGATAAAAGGTCATTGCCCTGGCGGGGTTTTTTTTTTTTTTTTTTTTTTTTTTTTTTTTTTTGGTATTGGGCATGGAATCCAGGGCAAGTGCTCTACTGCTGAGCCACACTGCCAGCTCACCCTATCTATTCTTGTCAGGTTCAAGTTCATTTCATTAGGTTGAAAAGACCCTATGCCTTTTTCCAGTTATAAGGCCTCACTCTGCATTTCCAATCTTATCCCGCCCAGCTCAGGCCCTGTCCTGTTCCAACATGAGCACCCAACTCCCTCTCTTGGTTTACAGTGCTCTTCCAGAAACTCTCTGTTGCTGACTGCCCCCTCTACCTGCGCCTCCTTGCTGGGCCTGACACAGATGTCCTCAGCTTTGTGCTAAAGGAGAATGAAACTGGAGAGGTGGAGGTAGGTCTGCATCCTTTGCACACACCCAGCTCGCAGGTCACACTGGGTGGGTGAAGGTGGGCATTGTTCTAACCGCCCAGTGTAGGTGGAGGGCAGGTAGCAGCAGCAGGAAGATGACTTCTTGGGGAACTGAGCTGGAGTGAGCATTGGGCCTGAGGCTCAGTGTTGAAGCCAGGATTGTCTGCCCCCAGGGGTAGCAAGTCAGGGCCTGTGTCTGTCTGGCAAGGCCTGTGCAGAGAAAGGATTTTGTGTGCTTTGTCTCTGAAAACTCAGGTGGAGGTCCAGGCTTTTTGTCCCAGGATAGCATGAGGCCCAGCAAGCTATATCACTGAGTCCCACTGGGTATAGACATTTTTGAACCATTTGTCTCTCCTGTTTTTACAATAATGACTTGCTTCCCCTAAGGGGGGCTAACCAATGTCAAGTCTTGTGATGTAAATGGGTGTTCCCCAAAGCTTGGTATACTTGGGAGGCAGAATCTTTGAGGAGTGACCAAGGGCCGAGGAAGGTATCAGTTTTTCACACTCTTCAGTGGAGGCCTAGGATATGAGAGTGGTCTTGGGGGCACTGGAGATTTGGATGATCTGGGCAGGTGGGGCTCTGACCCCACTTCAATCAGAGCAGCTCTGCTTCCATCTGCTTTATCTGGTTGAGCCTACAGACGAGTTGGTTTGGAGAAGATTCCACTGAGAGTGTGGGAGTGCTACTGGCCCCGTGAAGGGGTCCTAGTAGTCTGGAGGCCTGGCTTCTAGTTGGCATTCTGCTGCCGCCAGCTCCATGACTATGGTTATGCCACCTTCCCTCTGTGGTCTTCAGGTTTCTCATTTATCCAATGTGGGGATTAAATCCGAAGCCTGTAATAATATTCTTTTGTGCTAGAAAACCACGGGCATCTTCATCCTTGGGCCCATGGGGTCTTTGCTCCTAGGTCAGCTTAGAAATCAGATTGCCTTTATCCTGAGGGATCAGGTCTTTTCTGGGCAGGCCTGAGCCAACCAGGCCCTCCAGAGCTTTACAGGGTGTGCTTTCTCATCTGCTCTACCAGCACAGTACCTAAACCCCACAGCAGAAGAGAAAACAGGCCAAAGTGGGTAGAGTGAGGGGCTCAAGGTCACACACAGGCTCAACCCAAGGGTGCTGAGTCCAAGTTCAGCTGGCCTCCTGCTGCTTCTGATAGGTTTGCACAGTGGGGGCCTGGTGCGGTTCCAGCTCCATTGTAAAGACCTCAGCTGCTGTTGGTTCTCAAAATAAAATACGGCTCATGGGCCTCCAACTCTTGGTCATGAGATGACAGGATAGGAACTGTTACTGCTGGTGTGACAAACATATACAACCCAAGGGTCCTTCACCGTGTCTGCCTAGTTAGCAGCTAAGTGCATGTAAATCACTCCAAGTGTATGAACCATGTGAAGAAGGGTGGGGCCAGGCCCTCGGGTTGTGTCAACTTCTAACCTGTTTCCTCTTCCATTTCTCCCCTCAAATCTCCCTCACAGTGGGACGCCTTCTCCATTCCTGAGCTCCAGAACTTCCTAACAATCTTGGACAAGGAGGAACAGGACAAAATCCAGCAAGTACAGAAGAAGTACGACAAGTTTAGACAGAAACTGGAGGAGGCCTTAAGAGAATCCCAGGGCAAACCTGGGTAACTGGTCTTGCTTCCTCTCCTCCCAATACCCTCAGATTTATTTTTATTTTTAATTATTATTTTGCAACAGACACTTTTTCTCAGGACATCTCTGGTGGGTGCATTTGTACCCACCCTGTAATTCCAGATGTGGCACAAAGTCTCTTCCATGGACAAGTGTCTGTGTGGGGGTTGACTCCTGCCCACCCCCCATGCTGTGCCCCTCAATAGACTCCGCCAAGGATCAGAACTCATGAGATGAACAGTGTTGTCCTCTCTCAATCTGCAAGCCTTTCAGAAACCAAATAGTTGCCTCTCTTGTCACCAAACAGGAAACTTTCACACCAGCCGGCAAAAGGAAAAAGAGAAAAAGGTTTTAGAACGATATGTTCTTTCTCTGGCTTTGACACATCTTCAGTTTCTCTTATTTGCCACCTTTAATACCTTATTTATGAGTCAAATGTTGTAGCATATACCTTTAGCAGGTCTGAGCTAAGTTCCTGAAAGCAGAATAATGTTCGTAAAAGTACTGTCCCACTGCCCAAGGCACCTGCTGTTCCTGCATAAGGGACGTTCATGTGGCCTCTGGCCCAGCTGCTGGGGTAAGGCGCACCAAGGCTGAGGCTGGCTCAGAGATTTCAGTGAAGTGGCCGCCTGCTCTGGCCCTGGCCCTCATGGCTGAGACTGTGAACGTGTAAACCCAAAGGCATATATGTGTGTTCTAGTCACATCTTTGTCAACGGTCTTTGTTTTTAAGTTACAAATTTGAATTTAACATTACCATCATCTTCATGTGTTTCCATTAAAGGGAAACTAGCCATTTACCATTTTAAAAGTCTCCTGCTGAGTCCGGAAATCAGGCAGCAAGAGAAAGCCAAAAAGCATTGCAGAGAAACGTGTCCAAGCTGTCTAGAGCCTTGCCATCTACAGCCTTGCCTCCGTCTTCAGCAGAGGAGAGCCTGGCTGCCTTGGGTTCCCCCAGGGCCTCCAACACTGCCTCCCTCTTCCCCCTGGAATTCTGGGATCTCCAGGTGCTGCCAGAGGCATGGCCTTGATTACAGAAGGGGATCCTCCAACTGGGCCAACTTGGAGTCCTTTCTGTTGTGAAGCCAGCCAGGCACTGTGCTCAGTGAACCTGTGGGCCTGGCCTCCCCGTTGACCTCAGTGCCTTTTGTTTCAGAGAGTGAGGAGCAGGGCGTGTTTGCATGAAGCTCTGCTGCTGACTTGCTTCTGCCAGGAAGTGGACAACGGCGATGTGGGAGACAAGGCCAGGGAAGCCCTCACTTGGAGCATAGGGTGATGGTTACACACCTCCTACCCAGCTGGGTTCCTGGGCTTTGACTTCCCAAGGAGTAATATCAGAGCACATTGACAGGGAGGATCAGATTCCTGACTCTGAATATTTGTACTGGCGCCTTGTTTAGGTTCAAGCTTAAAATAAATTAGCCAGATAATTCCAGCAAGTAGCCAGGACTGCAGAGACACTCCAATTGCAGAGGGAGAAGGACTTGCCATTCTCAAAAACAGAGCTGGTATTCTAATCCAGCCTCTGAGTGACCGTTTCTTTGCTGCCCTCTGCCTTTCCAAGTCCCTCTTGGGTCAGTTCCAGCCCAAGCTTTGTGTAGCCTCCGAAGTTTCTTCCCTTACCAAGGCTGAGTCCATACTGCCCCATTCCCAGAGGAATGCTGACCCCTTGTCATAAACACTGCACATCATCTTCAGAGCTACAAAAACAACATGAGCTAACAACAATTTTTTAAGCCACAAAAACCGTGGTTATCTGCCATCTCATGCTCAGCCTTATCACTTTCCTCCCTTTAAAAAAAAAAAACAAAATCCTCTCTCCCTGCTGCATATTAAAGGAAGCAGGTAGAGAGACCCTTTCCCTTTGTCCTGCATGTCTCTGACCTTAAGAGAAGGCATGGCTCCTGCTGCAACCGCTGAATGCTGCTGAGACCCTCCCTTGATTGGGATGGCTATTTTATTTTTGAGAAGGAAAAAAAAAGTCATGTATATAATATATACATATATATATATATATACACATAGAGGCATATAGCTATATATAAAGATATAAGGGTGTTTATGAAAAAAGATAATTATGGGAAAATTCAGACTTTAAAACACAGTTAGACCCAGGACCTATGCTGAGGTCTGAGCCTCTGGAAGGCGTGTAGAGTTTCCTTCCCTCACAGAGGTGGGGGTGTGACTGCTGGTAGTGCCTTCTATGGTCGTGTTGCTCAGTGTGTAAGTGTTTGTTCCAAGGATATTTTCTTTTTAAATGTCTTTCTTATATGGGTTTTAAAAAAAGTAATAAAAGCTTGTTGTAAAAATGATTCACAATGGACATGTCTTCCTTGAACTTCATGATCTTATGGAAATTGGGAGCTGGGGAGAGAAGAAGGACTAGACATGATCACACACTTCTTGGCAGAGCCAGATTTTCTTTCACCAGTGAGCAGAGGAATGAAGGCTACTGTTCAAATAATTTTGAGAAAACTGTCCAAATGTGTGGGCTGGAGGGGTGCTGAGTCTGTGTATCTCTTGAGAACTAGGAAGGCTGGAGGGTACTGCCTGTGTGAGTAGCTAGTCTATCTCTTGAGAACTAGGAAGGTAAGGGGACCTGTTACAGAAACAAACACAGAATTAGAAAAGAACAGAGGTAGCCGGGTGCAGTGGCACACACCTGTAATCCCAGTGGCTTGGGAGGCTGAGGGAGGAGGATTGTGACTTCAAAGCCAGCCTCAGTAACTCAGTGAGATCCTGTCTCTAAATAAAATACAAAATAGGGCTGGGGATGTGGCTCAGTGGTTGAGTGACCCAGAATTCAATCCCCGGTACCAAAAAAAAAAAAAAAAAAAAAAAAAAAAAAGCAGAGCAGAGCTTTCTGCAGCCAAGGCTGTTTAAACACCAGGACAGGCCACTAAAGTAGAAATGGATATTCTATTTCTGGAATTATTTAAAAATGAGCCAGATAGGAATGTGTTCTTGTAATTACGTTTAAGATCACTTTACCTTAGAGGAAGAGGGCTGATTCAGATGATCAAAAAAGTCCTTACCTTGGCATCCCCTGACTCCAACAAAAGGAAAGCTCAGTAATCATGGAAATAACCACATAAGTTATTAAAGAAAAATTCCTGCTTGCCTTCCAGTACTGATCATGGATCATGCAATGGATGCGGCCCTTGGGCTGCAGAGACTCTTCAGAGCTCATCTAGTTCAGCTATAGGGGAGAATACCCTATCTACCAGCCATCCTTAGAATTAGCCAGTTATGGTGCACATCTTCAACACCTGTCCAACCAGACCTCCATGATGTGTATCTTTCAAAGATTCTGCCAAAGCATGGAATGAAGAAGTTTCTGCTTTTCACAACTCAGTTTGTTACAGCATGGGGTTAGTAAGTTCAAAGTTGTAAGTTTCACCTTGTTATAGATTACTTGGCCTAGCATACAGCAAAAGATCTATTACACAGTCTAACTCTACCCTGCTCTCTTAACATCTCCATGCTGTTCACAGGGGGGAAGGGAAGATGACTCAATGCAAATGTGTCACTATTACTGGAAAAACCATTCACAGCACAGGTCTCGACAGCACCCTGTGATGGCAGAATTCTGTGCTGATCACAGTTAAGAGTGAACACTCCTTACTGGCTTTGTGTCTTGAACAAGGATTAACAAAAGACAACCTCTGTGAACCTTCAATCCCTCCAAGATTGGGCAAAACAGATCATGTTTGTAAAGGAACTTTGTACAGTACCACAAGTTATTTGTATACATATTAAGGACTTTATTTTGTTGCTACAGTAAATATTCTATTCCCTCAGATCAGACTCTGGTTTTGTTGTAATAGGAGCCTATTTGGGGTCAGTTTTTAGAAGTCTTTTTCTGGTTCCATATGCTCAAGCCGGTAGAGATAGGACTAGTGAAATTAAGGACTTGATTTACCAGTGCAAAAGGCTATTCTGGAACTGAGAACAGCAGGGGACCCTACACACATCTTCACACCCATCTCTTTCCTCCTTTTCAAGCCTCAGATAGGTAATCTGTGGAGGCTGTGAATGGACTTGCTAGTCTCAGTTTTTTAAAAAAGTAAGATGAGAAAGAAAAAAGGAAGTATATTGTTTCTTGATGGTAAAATCAAGAACTATTTAAGGAGTTTAGTGCCACTCTTGTTCCTATTGTATGAGGAAAGCTCTGGTCACAGAAATGACTTCCACTAACTGAGGAAGGGTGAGAGCAATGGTTCTGGACATTTTCTGGCATCCAGTGATCCCTTTAGAATTGGACAAAAGCATGGTTCCTTTCTTAGGAAAATGTCATACAAATGTTGTGCAGCATTTCAGGGAGTTCATGGGCCTTCTGAAGACCCCTTCTGTGAACCCCCTGGCTAAGAAGGCGGGGCTAAAGAAGGCATTTGTTGGCTAAGACTCTTCACTGTAGCAAAGCTCTCACCTTGAAGTTACATTAAAACCTGTTTGTTAGTGGCAATGTGCTAAAGTTGGGGGAAAATCACAGTCATACAGAAACCCATATTGTTATGTCTTTCTGTCCTAAATCTGCTGCAATTTAGAGTCAATTATTTCCTCTGTTGCCTTGATTGATAGCCAAATACAGGTTCTACTTTCTGTATGACTAACTTTTAGAGGTGTGAAGGGACTATGTGGGGATTAGGAGGTTAACTAGGTAGTAGGAGCAGATAAATAAGAGGCCATGAACTATTTGGGAGAGAGGCTTGAGAAACAGGAAATCCTCACTTGCCTGCACTTTGAATGGGCTGTCCTAACTTGAAAGTAGGAGCCACCTGAACATCAAAACCACCTGAATGGAACAAAAGCAACACACAGCAGCTTCTTCTGTTGATTTCAAGTGCTTCTGACTTTAAAAGTTAGTACATTTTTCACTAAGTGGAGGAAACAAGAGAGGAATCAGATTTAAATCAGAATTAAAATGTTTGGTAAAGAATTATATTTTTTATTTGCAAAATCTGAAAATGCTCATATAAATTACCAGCTCAGGGCTTGGATTTCCACTGGATCCACTGCATGAAACAATAGTGTATCACTTCTTCTTGCCAGGTTTGGGGGCCTTTTCCAGGCCTTGGATGTGTTTTCGAGGGAGATGATATTCTTCTACAATCCAAAAAGCAGAAACTGCTCAGTGGAGCAGGAACTCACTCTCCTGCTCCCCACCGACCTTACCAAGATTTCTCCTTTGTCTCACAATGTCACTCCTCGGCCTGACCCACGGTCCACACCAATCTCCCGGCTCTCTTTGCCCCAGTGTGCTCATTCTTGCTATCAAGACTCTGGTCTAATGATTCCCAGCTCGTGATATGTTTGTCTGCTGAAGCTCATCTTCCTGGGACTGCCTTTTGAGATGGAACATTTACCCCACACCTCAAGGCCCAAGTTCATTCTTCAGTAATTTTCACATGGCCACCTGCCTTCCAGGTTCACTGGAAAATAGCACTTCTAGTGCTCTTATGGAAAAGAATGTATGTTACTGTGTTCGGCTGTTTGCCCATCTATTTTCCTCTGTGTTTCTGCTCAGCACCTCTCACATGGGTCTCTTCACATGAAGGGGCTCAACCCTGGAAGTCAATTGCTAGGTACTGCCTAAGATCATAAAATAAATTTCTTATTGAGCATTTACTATGTGCCAACCCCTGAGGATGTGACAAACATGAAAAATATAAGGTCTCTGCCTCAAGGAGCTCAGTCTAACAGACAGCTCAGACATTAGAAAGTATTAGCCAAGCTGCAGACACAAACAAAAAATATAAACACAATTGGGAAGTGCTACATTAACCATTTTAAAAATTCTCATTTAAGGAAAAGGACAGGGCCCCTGAGGTGGGCCAATAAGGGCAGGCAGGTTCAGGCTGTGGAAGGGCACGTGAGCCAAGGGGACAGTCCAGGTGAATACGGGAAAAGTGTGATATGCTTGCTGTATTTGGGGAACAACAGGAGATTGACAGGACTGAGGCTGAGATGAAGTGTGGGAGCCATGAAAAGCCTTTGGGAAAGCTTGGGGTCAGGCTAGGACAGACTTATGTAACAAGTTCAGGAGTTTATTCTGAAGGCACTGAAGAGGAATTCAAAGTTTTTTAGAGGGGAGTGATGTGATCATATTTGTTTTAGAAAGCTGACTCAGGCAGAGCTAGGGAGAATGGTTTGAACTGAGACAAGCAGGAGGCTGGCTGGGTGACCCAGTGTGAATAGAAAGAACTTGGGTTCTGGAGAATGAACACATTCTGAGCCCAAGTGCAGCATTTAAGAGTCAGGTGAACTCAGGGCAAGTTAGTGGACCTCTGGACCTCAGTTTCCTCATTTGCAATACAAATAACAGTCCTGCAGCAGCATTATGATTAAGGAGCTGCCTGCCAAAAGTCCAGCAAAGTGTCTAGCATGGTTTGGGTGCTCAATAAATGTTTTATAGAAAAGGAAGGATTAGGAAGGAAATAACAGTGTTTATGGTAGAGAAAATATTGAATTGGGAAGGGGCCAAGGATCTGGTTCAAACGTTGGTTTCACTCCTTGTCAGCTGCTAGAATGACACATATACATGTGTGTATAGGTATGCTTCTCAATTTATGATGGGGTTATGTCCCCCCAGAAAAACATTGTGAATGGAAAATATGGTTAAATCAAAAATGCATGTAATACACCTAACCCACCAAACACCATAGCTCAGCAGCACCGTCCACTGGAGTAGCTGCTGTTTGCCTCTGTGATCACATGGCTGACTAGGACTGCTGCTGCCCAGCCTCTCAGAGAGAGTATCGAGGGGATATGGCTATCCCAGGAAAAGCTCAAAATTCAAATCCTGAAGCACAGTTTCTACTGAATATGTATCACTTTAGCACATAGTGAAGTTGCACAACTGGTAAGTCAAGGACCTGTGTGTATGTGTGTGTGTGTGTGTGTGTGTGTGTGTGTGTGTGTGTGTGTGTGTATACACATATATATGGCTATCAAGATAACTACACCAAGGTGAGTTGGCAGGAAGATCTTTGCCAAACTAGCCCAGTGCCAATGCTCTTTGAAGGGGATGCTCACCAAGCAAGAGCCAGCCAAGGTGGTGCACCTGGTTTCCCTGGATCTGCACCTGCAGGCTGTCCTTGGTCCCAGGGGCAGGAGTGACGGTGGTACTGGCCTGGCATCGTTGCTGGAGGATGGCAGCCACTGAATATGGGTCCAGACCATAGGGTTCCAAGTTCCGGACCACAGTCACCTGGGCGGAGGGGTTGGGGGGAAGACAGTAGACTGATGGTGGGTGCTCTCCTCCAGACAGCTTTCCAGAGCCTCCACAGCCTCCTCACCCTCAATATTCTCTGAGGGTTCACCATCCTTATCACCACAGTACTTTTCTTATTTTGTGCTTCTAAAATGATTCTCTCTACTCCATCTAATTATTATTATTTTTTAATTTATTTTTTGGTACTGAGGGTTGAACCCAGAGATTTAACTACTGAGCCGCATCCCCAGTCCTTTTTATATTTTAGTTTTTAGAGACAGGGTCTCACTAAGTTGCTGAGGCTGGCTTCCAACTCATGATCCTCCTGCCTCAGCCTCCTGAGCCACTGGGATTACAGGTGTGCACCACCATGGCCAGCTCCATCTAATTATTGTGTTATATATTTAGTGGGATAGATACCCTCTATCCACATATAACATATGACATACATTTCTTTACCATAGAGAATTTAAAACATAAATAAAAGTCGAATAGTATACTGAACCTCATTTGTACCCATTATTAGTTTCAACAATTAGCAACTCATGGTCAACCTTAATTCACTTACAACCCATTCATTCCCAACTCCTCTAGTATTTTAAAGTAAATCCTTCCAGCAAATCATCATTTCATCTATAAATATTTTAGTAATAAGTTCCAAAAGATAAGGGATCTTTTTAAACATAAAAATGAGGGAACTAGGGATGTGGCTCAGTGGTAGAGCACTTGCCTGGATGTGTGAAGCCCTGAGTTCAAGTCCTAGCACTGCCAAGAAAAGATAACTTAAAAAAGAAACAATAATCACATCTATAAATAAATTAACAATAATTCTTCTAGTTAGCAACAGGTGCATTTTTCTACTTTTATCAACTTCACAAATAAGACTGTAACTTTAATATAATAAAGAAATATGTTAATCCTTTTTTTAAGTTGTTAATTTTTATTTTGGTACCAGGGAATGAACCCAGCAGTACTTTACCACTAAGCTACATCCCCAGTCCTTCTTTATTTTTTGAGACAGTTCTTGCTAAATTGCTGAGGGTCTCACTAAGTTGCCAAGGTTGGCCTTGAACTTGCCATCCTCCTGCCTCAGTCTCCCAAGTCTCTGGAATTATAGACATGTGCCACCATGTCCAGCTATCCTTAAAAAAAAATAAATAAATAAATCACAATTCCGGCCAGGTGTGGTGGCACATGCCTATGAGCTCAGTGACTCAGGAGACTAAGGCAGGAGGATTATAAGTTTGAGGCCAGCCTCAGCAATTTAGTGAGACCCTATCTCCAAATAAAATAAAATAAAAAGGGCTGGGTGTAGCTTAGTGGTATCACCAATGCCCCCAAAATAAATAAATAAAATACACAACAGGTAGCCAACCACCTCTCTGATGCATGAACCCCCAACTACACCTTCTCCCAACAAGTGATCACCTAATCTTTGCTTAGAGACTTCCATAAAATAACTACTTTATGAAGCACCAATTTCAATTTTGGACAATTCTTATTGACATTTTAATAGAAAATTAGTGTTTAAACAAATACATGCACATACAACATAAATTGCTTAGTATAATGTATGGCACATAAATAATAAATAGTGACTTGCTAATTATTATTAAAGCTATCATGACTGGTTCTCATTTACTGACTGTTTATTTGCCAAGTACCATTCTAAGTGCTTCACTCATGTATATTTTTTCATTGGATCCTCATAATGTAGGTATTAGATAAGGTAGGTATTATCCCCATTTTTTACATAAGAAAACTCAGGCAAAAGGAGATAAAGTAACTTGCTCAAGGTCAAACAGTGAGGCAAAGTCTGTATTTGTACTCAGGTCGATTTCCAAAGCACATGCTCATAACCATATGCTTCTGGAAAGTTCTCTTTTGAACTTAGGTTCAAAATAGATGTCGGTGAAAAATTGTGCTCTATTTGTGTAATATGAATTGAATTACATTCTGCTGTTATATATAACAAATTAAAAAAAAAAAAGTCAAGATTCCTACCCAATAATCTTATGTCTGGCTTATCAAGGCATACAGAATAAGAGCACCACTTTTCCAAAGGACAGCTTTTCACATATTTGAAGATAGATATAATTTGTTCCCCACAACTTTGTGTTGTCAAGCTAAATATATTCAGTTCCTTCAGCAATTTTTTACAAGTTATTTTCATTGAGCAAGGCCCAAGAGGTAATAGAACATGTTAAGAGTTGAAAGCCAATAATATAACGCCAAGAAAAAAATTTTTAAATAAAAATCTGTTTTCTTTTGGAAACAGGTTCTAAGCAAGTTTCCTAGCACAAAATCCTAGTGGGCAATGAGGAAGCAGGGTCAGCTCAACCTATTATACAGCCTCTGGCCCAGGCACACAAGCATTAAATAATCTTTGTGGTGTTTTAAGTCAGTCTAAAAACTTCTAATCATACTAGAGAGACTAGAACTTACATTAAATCCTCCTCTTCAAATTTTATGTCTTTTTAAAAATTACCTTTTTATTAGAAGCTCTCTGCGCAAGGGTGATGTCAATTGGACAGATTTTCCCTTTCTTCACAATGGGCTCTTGTCCAGGAAAGGTCACTTGATAGGCAGGCTGTAATTTTTCCAAACACCTGAAATGAGAGTTACGAGTCATAAACTGATAAAGCCAACAGAACCCATCTCATCATACTGCACTACCAGCAGGCGTGCGGGTGTAAGCAGATCTTGTAGGTAGTGGTTTGCAACTTGGCTGTGTATCAGAATCATTCAAATCACCTACGGAGCTGTACCAATCTAGTCAGTATTTTTGACCAGACATATATATCTTTTAATGCTCCCTCAATGTGCAAAGTTGAGACCCACTTTGGTGAAGGGAAGGGAACATCAATGACTTCAGATCCTGCAAACTGTCCACTGGCCTGGCCTTCTGAGAATCTGCAAGTTTGGAGGTTACTACCTGTCTCAAGAACATACTTCACCCAGCTTTGCCTCTGAGTATTGCTTCACATTTTTGACATGTTTTAATAATGCATTTTTTATGGAACACCTTTATCACAAGGAATTTCTACCATTTACCTAATCATATTTTCTCCTGGTATCATAGACATCAGAATTGACAAACATTTCTGTAAGGAGCCACACAAAAAAATATTTTAGGTTTTATAGGCCATCTGGTCTATACTAACTACTCAACTCTGCCATTATATCAAAGTGTTCCACAGACAACACATAAATGGGTATAGCTGTGTTCCAATAAAACTTTATTTACTGAAACAAGTAGCAGGCCAGGTTTGGCCCAAAAGTTGTAGTTTGCTGAATCCTGATATAAATTATTTTTAGTTATGGTTCTGTGGAAAAGAAGTATTAAGAATTTTTCCTGGGTTGTAGCTCAGCTGGTGGAATGTTTGCCTACCATGTGAGGCACTGAGTTCATTCATCAGCACTACATAAAATAAATAAATAAAATAAAGGTATTGTGTCCATCTACAACTAAAAAAAAAATTTAAAAATAGAATCTTTCCTTTGAATATTTTAGATAATTCCCTCCAGTCTCTTGCTTCTCCTGTCAAAATTCTTATCTTTAATTAATGTTTCTTTTCTTTCTTCCTCATAAGTTTTCCTATGTCCTGTTGGCTCCAATTGTCCCAAAGCACCTCCACATTAGAATTGCTCAAGCCTGCGTATATGTAGACTGACATGATTTGAATTACAGAAAGAAAGTCATAGACTAAGAGAACGATGATATTGGAATTCAACATGTTAGATATTAAGTGGAGGGGACAGAAAAGTTGGAGAAGGATCACCAATCTGTTACCTGGTCAGGAGACTGTCCCATGGAAGCTTCATGATTGTGTGCTGTTCATTTTTCTCTAAGATGCAGTCACATAGGATGGGATCCAATTTTACCAGACTACAGGGAAAGAAAAAAACAATAAAGAAATCTAAAACTCAAGCCTTCTGATCCAAGAGCTGACTCAAAATTTCTTTCATGTGTCCTTTATCATCATTCAGTATCAGACTGAGTTATGGAAAGAGTTTATCAGGCAGGACACTCTGTTGGTGCAAATGCAAGTTCATTTTCCTAGGAAGAAGAGCAGGTGGGGAAAGGGAATGTGGGATAGGATATAAATCTGAAGACCAGGATTCTGGGTTCAGTTCTGCTAACTAACCATGGGACCATAGCTTTCTAGGTTTAATTTCACAATAGGCTGGCAAGGAAAGAAGACAGAAAGCAAGGAAGTAAATATTAAATACCCCGGTCTTATCATTATACACTGTATATGTGTATTGAACTATCACACACTACTCCATAAATTTGTGCAATTAAAATAATAACCTAGGGCTCAGGGTATAGCTCAGTGGTAGAACACTTGCCTAGCATGAGTGAGGTCCTAGGTTCCACCCCAGCACCACAATAAATACATAAATAAATAACAAAGTTTAATATTAAAAAAAGAGAGCATTTGGGGCTGGAGTAGTGGCTCAGTGGTAGACTGCTTGTGTGGCATGTGTGAGGCCCTGAGTTCAATCCCCAGCACCACATATAAATAAAATAAAAGATCCATTGACAACCAAAATATATTAAAAAAAAAAAAAAAAAAAAAAAAAAGATGGAGGGTACAGTTCAGTGGTAAAACACTCCTCAGGTCAATCCCCAGCACTAAAAGAAAAGAAAAAGAATAAAGAAAAAAAAATTTATTAAAAAAAAGAGAGAGAGAGAGCATTAAATTAGGCTGGAGAGTCTCAACTTTCTAAACATGATAGTATCTTTTTAAGTAAAAAACAAAAAAATTAATGGAACTCTCTCCAATTCTCTGTGTCCACTTATTATGAAAATAATACATTAAAAAAAAAGAAAATAGTACCAAAAAGCTACAATAATTTTAGATAAAATTTGTTTAAATTGTGGCTTTTTTTGTCTTCTATTTCAAAAATTCTATGGCTACAGACAGATCCTTTACAAGGTTCTTTTTTATTTTTAAATTATTATTGGTGCATAACTATGCATAATAGTGGGACTCACTGTTACATATTTGAACATGTACTTAAAATAGATTAACAGTTTTTTAAAGTGAATTATATTGTTCACAACAGCCATCTGCACTTGAAGATCAGAGGTGGATGTACATGAGGAGGTACTGTTTACTCAGTCTGTAGTCAATGTTGACAAGACTCACAGATCTGAACACCCTAGCTAACACATCTAGATGCCCACAGCCTATGATTTGGAAACATTGGTCTCCCTTGTTTCTAAGATGCTGAGATTTTCTATGCCCCAGCCCAGACACCCTCCCCAAGTGTATCTATGTCTGCTGAAGATGACAACCTATAAAAGAAAGACATCATTTTCTTCCTCCACTCACTTTTTATTGTGTGTATCTACCAGCTCATTTTTCTTGGCGTAGTCAATGATGATCGTTCGGACCTCACTGCCCTCAAGAATGCTCCCCTTCCTAGGAAAGGAAAAGTGACCAGGGTTAGTGTGAGCTGTTCCAGGAGACAAACTGCAAATACCCAGACTCACTCCCTGCTCAGCAGGACACTTCCTTTGACTGGATTTTGACCTCTATTTTCTTCCCTTTTCCTGACCAAGGCAAGCACAATTCTGTGAAGGAAAACTACAGGAGAAAACAAAGAGACCTACTCCTCAATCACTTTAGTGCAAAGAAATATCCCTGTGGAAGGAGGATTGAAGCTGGATTCGGGAGAATAGGAGACAGGGGCAGAGCAGGTTTTGCCAGTCACAGAAGAACACTACTCAGGTTGAGAGAGGGGAAGTGTAGGCCAGAACACCACACAGGCAGAGCAGGGCTGCCCTCCAAAAACTCACTTGTGGCCAGACTCCTGGAAGAGCAGGGTCATGCTGGCTGGGATACAGTAGAGGGGTTTTATGTCTGGAGGGTGATAGGGCTGTTCCCTGCTACCCTCCTGGACAGTCTGGGAGGTCAGGGAGGGTTCGGGTATGATGAAAGATGTGATCCTAAAACCCAGCAGAAGGAAAGAAAAAACACATTTTATACTAGTATCTTGGCAATCCCCAGTCCATGGCCCAGGTGCCCCAGGGCCCGCTGCACTACAGTGGCCAGGCCCCCTGCACTCACCTTGGGTGCTTCCAGTCCACAGCCACAATGCTCTCCACCCCTTTGCTCAGCTCCTTCACCTGTATAATCTGCTCCTGCTGCATGTGCTGCAGGAACTTAGAGAGCTAGGGGAGACAGGGCCAGTGGTAGGGGACTTCATCGACTCCACAAACATATTGAGCATCTAGCAAGTGCCTGACTTAGCTAGGTGGGAACTGGAGGCTATAAGACAGTCCTTGCCCTTATCTAACTATGTATAGGGAGGCCCTTGCCATGCAGCTCAGAAACAAGAAATTGCAAGAGACTAATGGGTATTCTGTCACAACTCTAATTTGATATAAAGGGTCAAAAGAGGAGAGGGTGCCCCCCAACCTGGCTTAGCCCAGGGAGTTTTTTTATTCTCTCTTAAATAAATAACTTAATTCTAGCCTAAGCCCCAATATCCATCATATGCCCCTCCACAACTCTATGTGGGTATGCAGAGAAGGCACCTGCTTACCTTTTTGTAGCTTGACTTCTTTATGTCCAGCTGTCGTCCTTCAGGGCTGATGGCAGACAGAAAGGCTAGTTAAGCCAACAGAGCAGTAACAGTGGGACCTGCCTGACATGAAGAAAAAGGCCTTTTCCTCAGCCTTCTTCCCCAACACTCAAAGAGAAACCACCGTTCTAGAACTCTGCCTGGTGGCAGCATTGGAGAGGAATGCAGATAATGGGACACTGAGTCAGTGCTGCCCAATAGCACTTTCCATGAAGATGCAGTGTTTCTATGCTGTCTAGTGTGGTAGCCATCTATGTGGCTACTAAGCACCTAAAATGTGCCTACTGTGATCAAGGACCTGAATTTTAAATTTTATTGTCTTTTAATTAATTTAAACTTAATTGGCCACATGTGGCTAGTGACTATTGAATTGGATGTAGCTTTAGATTCCTCTCAAACCTTCTATGACCTCAAATGTTCTACTTCAAGGTGAACCTTTCCAACAGCAAGGTCACACTGTGGGCAGCCAGACCCTGAGCAGGGTTCAACAAGGTTGAACAGGGTTGCACCCTGGAACCCAGTCCAGTTACATCCATCACTTACCCATTATCTATGGTCATAAATAGCAGAGAAAGAAGGTACAAGAGACTGCCCTAAAATATTGACTCCCTGTTCTTTTACAGAAAAGATTCCTGTTATAATTTGTTTTGGGGTAAAGGGTCCTAATGAAAGCTATAAATTTTCCCTCCACTCTGAACTTACACCTTCTCCCAAAATGTCATATCCAACAGTAGCAGGGAGCCCTTCTAGAAGCTTCTCCAGTTTAACATCTCTCTTGGGACCCCTTTCTCTGTTACTGATAACCCAGCAAGGTCAGGACAAATAATTAAGGATACCTTCACATACTCTAGATGTCACACTTGCATAGGAAGCCTTAAAGCAGTCCACATGTTCATGGGAAAGAGACCAGATTAGAAACAACTTTTTTAAAACACAGCAAGAGCTGGGCACAATGGTACATGTCTTTTTTTTTTTTTTTTTTTTTTGTAGAAAAGGGGGGGTTTATTAAGGAAGGGGAGAAGGGGAAGGGGGAAAGGAAAGAAGGGAGAGCGGAACAGGAAAGGGGAGAAAGGAGGACGGGGAGAGGGGAGAGCTGGTGAGAAGATGGTGGCGAGAGAGAGAGAGAGAGAGCACACTGGTACATGTCTGTAATCCTACTATCTTGAGAAGCTGAGGCAGGAAGATTCCAAGTTCAAGGCCATCCTGGGCAATTTACTGAAACCTTATCTCAAAATAAAATAAAAAGGGCTGGAGATATGGTTTGCTGGTTGAGCACTGGCCTAGCATGTACAAGCCTTGGGTTTATTTTTTAGTTCTGGAAAAACAGAGCAGAATGCTCAGAAAGAAGTTCAACCTTAGGATAAAAATAAACAAGCAAATTTCCTGAAATAACAGTATCTAATGAGTGCCTGTTATATAGCAGGCTGTGTAATCTTTATAGCAATTCAATGAGTACTGGAAATTAGGGCTCAGAGAAACCCAGTAACTAATTGAAATCTGCCTTGGTCAAATACCCTGAGAAGCTAGCAAGAGTGTTCACATAGCGTCTTCTAAATCAAGCTTCTGTTCATGTGTAACACTGCCTTTCTTGGTGACCTATCATGGGTGAGGTGGGGTCCTCATACATTCTTCCTCTTGATACAACTTGATCTGGCCCACTTACTTTTTAGAAGTATGAGGGGGTAGAACATTCCAGAAGAAGTCTCCTGACAAAGAGGCTGCCTGGAGACTCTTCCTGTGCAGGAACATATTGTTTAATTCATGAGAAAGAGCCCAGAACCACCACAGCAGAGGCAGCATTCAGAGAATCTTGGGAATTTCAACCTTCCATTTCCTCAACATCCTTCACTGGCTAAAATTTAAGTTTTAAAACCCAGAACTAAATTTGCTTGCCAGATCCACCTTCTACTCCACTCTACCTACAGCATGTCATTAGCCCTGCCCTGCTCTGCCCTACTGCCAAGGAACAAGAGACCCAGACCCTGGCCTCCAGCCCACATCAGTGCCTTCCATACCAGCAGGAAAACATGTGGCTGCCCAGCAAAGTGCTGGTGAGTAACGGGAGGTCAGCCTTTCTGACTTTGCATTTCAAAGCATGCAAGAAGCACTGCTGTAACAGTTCGTCCATTTGCTCTGCAAGGAAAAGACAAGAAACATCCTTTATAGAATGCCTGGTACAGTACAAGAAACCTCCCCAGCCCAGCTCCATCCCCACCCAACCCTTGGCTCTGAGTAGGACTCACACCCAGATACCAAACTCTTGAGCACTGAACCTGTAAAGAAGGCTGACCCCAGAGAAGGAGTTAAGCCACAAAGTCCCACAAAGCCAGGGGCATTCACCCAGAGAAATCAGACCCAGAAGAAACCCTAGGGGGCTCTATAGCTGCAAACAGTCCAAATGCTAGAACAGACTGGCACCCGGGGAGACATGACTCCTATGGAAAGGACTCCCAGGCAACAGGTCACAAGGTTATTGCACCACCTTCACCAAAAATAACTCTGCTGTGCTCTCCCAGAACATCAGTGCCACTCTAGTCATCAGGGGAGGGGATGGGCCTTCTACTCCCAGAGGTCACACCTTGAAGGGGTCTGCTGTCTGTGGAGTCTTGATTCAGGACCCCGGCACTGGTGTCTTCTGAGGCTTCTGAGAGGGACTTCTCCTCACATGCCTGATGAACCTCCCCATTCTCTTCCTCCTTCCCCTCCAGAGTTAGGTCTCTCAGATCTTCCTGCAAGGTAGGGTCCACCTTCTCTTCACTAAGATCTGCAGGATCCAACACCAGTGGAGCAATTGAAGGTGGAGAGGACTTGTCTCCAGATCGCCTAGAAAAATCTTATGTCAGAAATAGCAAGCAGCAGCCACAGCACTCCCCTTCCCTGGGTCAGGGAGGAGTTAGCCAGGAGCTCAGGCTAGCAAGAGCCAACAGCAAGAGCATCCTGGAGAGAGCAGAGGGCCTGGGCTCTTATCTCAACTCTTTCCATTCAATTATGAACCGAGGAAAGTTCCAGGCCTTGGTTTCTGCATCTCTGAAATGAGGAGAATAATTCTTGCTTCCTCTTTAGCCCAAGGGAATAACCATGTTATTAATAGGGCTCCTGAGACAGAGAAAGATTAAAGAAAAAGCTGTTTAAGATAAATCCATAGAGCCGGGCACAGTGGCGCACACCTGTAGTCCCAGCATGTGGGAGGATGTCGAGTTCAAAGCCAGCCTTAGCAGTGGCAAGGCACTTAGCAACTCAGTGAGACCCTGTCTCTAATAAAATACAAAAAAGGACTAGGGATGTGGCCCAGTGGTCGAGTGCCCCTGAGTTCAATCCCCGGTACAAAAAAAAAAAAAAAAAAAAAAAAAAAGATAAATCCATAAAATTACTTCTTTTATATGAGCAAAAAATAAAAAACAATTTTGAATTAAGTAACAAGATTAAGATTGCAAATGTATCTGTGGTACCAGTTTGGTGAAACACAAACCCAGGGTTTAGTCTATGTAACAAAGTACAAATAGCTGCCGGGCGCGGTGGCGCACGCCTGTAATCCCAGCACTTGGGAGGCTGAGGCAGGAGGATCGCGAGTTCAAAGCCAGCCTCAGCAATGGCGAGGCACTTAGCAACTCAGTGAGACCCTGTCTCTAATAAAATACAAAAAAGGGCTGGGGATGTGGCCCAGTGGCCAAGTGCCCCTGAGTTCAATCCCCGGTACCAAAAAAAAAAAAAAAAAAAAAAAATAGCCACACTACTCAAGGGATAATCAGTGGCTTCTGTGTTAAATCAAATGCATTCTAACTTGCAGAGTCAAGATTACTATGATTTATTACCAAACCTCAGGAAGACAAGAAAAATAAGTGATGCCACATAGCACAGTGTGCAGGTTGATAAAAGGCTTTATCTTGGCCAAGATTATGTCAATCAAACCAAGTTTTAACTGATAGTTACAGCAAGGCTTATTAGGTTTTTTTGTTTTTTTTTGTTTTGTTTTTTGTGTTTTGTTTTTTTTTTGGTACTGGTGATTGAACTCAGGTACACTCTATCACTGATCCACATTTCCAGCCCGATTTTGTATTTTATTTAGAGACAGGGTTCTCACTGAGTGGCTTAGTGACTCATTTTGGCTGAGGCTGGCTTTGAACTCGTGATCCTCCTGCCTCAGCCTCCCAAGCCACTGGGACCACAGGTATGTACCACCATGTCAGCTAGCACTTTTAACAGTGACACCAAAGTATATGTTTAAGCTATTCTGATTGGGTAAATTTAAAAAAAAAATTTTTTTTTAAATATTGTTTTTAGTTGTCAATGGACCTTTATTTATTTATATGTGGTACTGAGAATCAAACCCAGTGCCTCACACATGCTAGGCAAGTGCTCTACCACTGAGCTACAACCTCAGCCCTTAAAAAAAAAAAAAAAAAAACATGTTTTTAAGTGGGAGTGGAAGGTAGAGGCAGTTGCTGATAAAACAACTTAAGACAAGACCTTGATTGCTAAGGCCCAGAATGAGAGTTAGAAAACAAAATGCTTGCTAGGTGTGGTGGTGCACACCTATAATCCCAGTGACCTGGGAGACTGAGGCTGGAGGACTGCAGTTCAAGGCCAGCCTCAGCAATTTAGTAAGGCCCTAAGCAACATAGCAGGACCCTTTCTCAAAATAAACAATAAAAAAGGGATAGGGATGTAGCTCAGTGGTTGAGTGCCCCTGGATTCAATCCCCAGTACACAAAAAGTCCCCCAAAATAATACAAACAACAATGAAAAAAAAGGTTGTAGGAGAATGTCACTCATCTGCCATAAAATATATGTTTAAAACTTTTTTTTTTTTAGTTTTGAAAAAAAGAGGCTAATGAGGTTGTAACCTCCAGCAAAGTAGGGCTGAGACAACACTTATAAAGTAAACAACCAAGACTGGACTAGAAAATGTAAGGAGAAATCTATACCAACAGACCACAACACTTGGCTTAAAGACCAGTTTAAGAACTACTTTTGAGAAAAACACTATTTACTGTTTTCATTAAATAACAAAAGAAACAAATGAAAAAAAAAAACAAAACAAGAAATAAACTAGCATATGGCTCTGGAAAGCAACTGTTAGTCAGAATATTTTACTTCCATAATGAGAGATGGAGATCTTAGAGTGGGATTAAATAATATAAGAGTAATCAGTCATCATCCTGGTGTCTACAGTCTACCCTGCTTTTACTTGGATTCAAAAGCACTCATCACAGAGTTGGATACTGTCTAAGATGTCATCGCAGATTAGGCCAGACTTACCAAAGTTAAAAAAAATAAAGAATAGCCCCCTACTGAAGGACACAATAGCCAACCCTAAGATCTTCTTCCAGGTCTAGGATTCTAAAATTCACCCAGAAAATAAAGTTCTTTCCAATTTTTTGTCTGAACAGGCAAAAAAAATTTTCCCCCAACATTTGTCAAGGAAATGACGATCTGGGGTCAGCAATTTGCCTAAGGATCTGGCTAGGAACAGTACTCTGCTATTTCTTAATCTCAGGTTCCATCTCCACCTATCCTCACTCCCTGTAAGTAGAAAAAAATGCTGTACCCACCACAAGTGGTCCTGGTAAGTGTGGAGCACAGAGAAGCCCCTTCCCTTCAGGCCTGAAGTCAGCATCTCATCAGTTGACATGGCAGCTACTCCGATTGCTATAGGGGCTCTAGAAGGAAGGAGGCCAGAGACAAGGGTCAGGGAAAGTCTAGGAGGGCAAACGTTCAGACCATCTTTCCTCCTATGTGGTCACTAATATCACAAAATTTTGAGTCACTGAGTCCACTCTCAATTTTCTTCATATTACCTATAAATATTACTTTCAAACACTCTTGACCAAACATTGTTCTTCTAAGTAATTCTCTCCTGACATGATCGCTGACTCTGTTTTATACCTATTATAAATTAAACCCAGGCATGTCTTAGAAGGGTAATGAAAGTCCCTTCCTTTAATTTCAAAAATATAAATGATCTCCTCCACCTTAAAGAAGTTATAGCCATCATCCTAAAAGGAGGTTCTCTGGAAGAGTAATTATACCAATAGGACACAAACAGTTGGCTAAAAGACCAGCTCTACACACTGGCTGATATAAGATGCCGGAAACATGGTTGAGGGATGCCATAGGAAGGAGCTGATCAGTGGAACTGATGAGAGAAGTTCCTTCTGAGTCGGCTCTTTACCACAGGGCTTGTCCTGTGTAACTAAATATCTAAGAATGGTGTGTTGCCAGGACACCCAAAGCCACATTTCCAGTAGCTGCAAAAACTCCCAAAACCCAAGTGAAAAATGTCTGTCAGCCTGGTGTTACTCAACGTCGATTGCACATTGCCTGTGAAAGTAGGTGACCAGGTGGGTAATAGGGGATTCATAAGCCTGGCAAGGGAGCCTGGATCCAAGGGCAAAGATCCCAACCACTGAACTTAAATTTTATTTTACTTTTTGACCTTTTTATTTTACTTTTCCTCCTCTACAATTGTTCTGGTCAGATCTTTTAGTCATAGCAGCAAAAAGGCTGACTAAAACAGTAGGAATGAAAATTGATACTGTTTTTAAAGGGAAACTGTTAGCTTAACAGTTCTACTTTTCAGTATCTATTCTAGAAAAATATTGACACTGGTGTCCCTAGAGGCGTCAAGAAGATATTGTTTGTAATAGAGACAAATTGGAGGCAACTCAATGTCCACCAACATAGGAGGTGTCCATCACATAGCAGGTAAAACGATTTGGCAGAGCTGTGTGTGCTGAAATGGAAATCCAGACTATATAAGTGAAAAACAAAACATAAACAGTATTATTTTGTTTACTTGTGTTTCTCAATACGTATATTCCAAATCATGTTTTGTTTTATTTGAAGTGCTGGGATTAAACCCAGGCCTCTTCCAGGTGTGGTGGCGTACAGCGGCTCAGGAGACTGAGGCAGGAGAGTCAGAAGTTCGAGACCAGCCTTTGCAACTTAGCACAGCCCTTAGCAACTTAGCAAGACCTTGTCTCAAAATAAAAAATAAAAGGGGCCAGAGATGTGGGGATGTGGCTCAATATCCTTGGTAGCAAAAAACAAAACAAAACCCAGGGCCTCATATATGCAAGGCAAGCACTCTACCATTGAGCTACACCCTCAGCCCCAAATCATGTATTTTTATACACACACACACACACACACACACACACACATATGAATTGAAGGAAGCACATCAAAATGACAATGGCTACTTCAGCTGGGCACGGTGGTACATGCCTGTAATCCCAGTGGCTCGGGAGGCTGAGGCAGGAGAATCATGAATTCAAACCCAGCCTCAGCAAAAGTGAGGTGCTAAGCAACTCAATGAGATCCTGTCTCTAATAAAATACAAAATAAGGCTGGGGATGTAGCTCAGTGGTCAAGTGCCCCTGAGTTCAATCCCTGGTACACGCCCCCCCCCCCCCCCAAATGATAATGGCTACTTCTAGGAGAAAAAGATTTGGGATGAAGGGCTTTGATTTTTCAGAATTGCTCATACAATTGCTTCTTAATTTATTTTTAAAAAGAAGTAGAAAGGTGATGGTTGAATCATTTACAAATGTACTACCTACAAATGTACTAAAAATTACTCCATTATAAATTAGAACAGCAGGGATGGGTTTGTGGCTCAGTGGTAGAGTGCTTGCCTAGCATGCATGAGGCACTGGGTTCGATCCTCAGCACCACATAAAAATAAAATAAAGATATCGTGTCCCCCTCAAACTAAAAAATAAATATTAAAAAATTAATTAATTAATTAAAGCAGGTAAATTGCATGTGAACTGTATCTCAATAAAGCTATTAAAGTGACTAAAAGATGAGAAGGAGAATGTGAATGATGGGGAAAAATGTGAAGGAAAGAAAGACCAAGAGAATGAAATGTCACAAATTGAAGGAGGCTAGAAGACATGGCAACTAAATGCAATGTGATACCCTAGGCTGGATCCTTGAATGGAAAAAAGATACTAGTGGAAAAACTGGTAAAATATGTTAAAGTCTGTAGTTAACAGTATTGTCCCAATATTAATTCTTTAGTTGTGGTAACTACACTATGACTATGTAAGATGCTGCCATCAGAGGAAGCTGAATAAAGAGTATATCAGAACACTGTACTATCTTTGCATTCTCCTAAAAATCTAAAATTATTTTTTAAATAGCCCACTATCTGCTTCTTGCAGAAGGACCTCTTTTCTCTTTCAATCTTTTGTCTGTATGTTTTGGAAGTTGTCATTTCCCTCCATCTCCCTTTTACCTATGTTTCCCCTCTGAAAAAAATAGCTGCATGGTACTGTACCTGTTCCCCACCAAGGCAATGGCACAGAGGTCGCCCTTCTGTACCTGAGGCAGACCAGCAGGGGGCACCACTAATCCCGGCAGCATCAAATCTGCAGCAAGCAAAAGCATCACAGCTTACTTTCTGCCTCCATCTCAATCCATATTTTACTTCATCACTTATTTGGGAAATTGACAAAGAAACACTTATTAAGTATCAGCTATGAAAATTTTAAATGGCAACTTGAATATCAGACTTCACTTTAGGGGGGCTAGTTGTCAAATAGAAGCACCAGGTTGAGTGTCCTATGCCATGATCTATCTTGTGCTAGTTCCCTAAATACAATTTATTGACTTAAAGTACAGTATATGGCAGTTCATGATGTACCTTAACATCACTCATATAAGGCTTACAACAGAGTTAGGCCCAGAGAACTCATGGAACCAATCCACCAAGGGGTGTAATACACACAGGGGGAAAATTCTATTTTCAACCATATGAACATAGGAAATGTGTAAATTTATTTAGTTAATTGACCTTTACTAAGCAGTTTCAGGCAATAGCCAAAATTTAGGAAAATCCTCTTACCTGCTCCCCCAACCAGTTTTTCGAGTACCAGAGGCCATGTTGTAAAGGTTGGTAGAAGATCAGGATAGGACCACAGTGTGTACACTGTACAAAAAAGACCCAGTAGACACTTACTATCAAAAGGTCAATCTGACAGGGAACTTGCATAGTCACATTAATTAGAATACAGAAGGAAACTCAACTCAAAGCTAGAGAAAGAGGTTCTCTGATGGCGTGCCAAAAGAGCTTTCATTCTTGAAGAAAGCAGAGACCTAAGGAACTGAGTGTCACTTGAGACCTGAAGGCACCCATTGCTCCCTGTGGATTGCAGCAGCAGAAAATGGTCACAGTGAATCAGAGTGGAAGCAAAGAACCAATGAGGCTGCTACTTATGACCTAAGAAGCAAGTGACCTAATGACAGAGTCAGTCTGTAAGAAATTTTGAAAATTTCTTGTTTATTATTTTTATTCCACTTCCATAGTGATTAGTTGAGAAGCAGGGGTAGGGGTAGGGATGGCCTAAGCAGAGTACAGTGCACTGTTGCAGCCAATCTTCCTGGAAGAAAATTCCTAAGCAACAAAGTAGATATCAGCAGCTATGGAAAAAAAGGAGAGTGAATCCCTGAGACTGGTGACAAAGAGTGAAAGCAAAGAATCCTAGACAAGGGCTGGGGTTGTGGCTCAGTGGCAGAGCACTTGCCTTGCACATGTGAGGCACTGGGTTCGATCCTCAGCACCACAAATAAATAAATAAACAAAATAAAGGTGTTATGTCCCTGTATAACTAAAAGAATTTAAAAAAAGAATCCTAGACAAACAACAGTCAGAGCCTAAGAGAGAATACCTGTAAGACATCCCAACTGAAGCACATCACTAAGATAGCTGGGTATGTATCTTAATTAATCCAGCTTCTTTCCTACCACAGTATTTTTCTTCAGTATCTTAAGAAAGTACTGTTATAGCTAAGCATGGTGGTACATGCCTGTAATCCCAGCAACTCGGGAGGTTGAGGCAGGAGGATGGCAAATTCCAGGCCAATCTCAGCAACTTAATGAAGACCTACACAACTTAGCAGAATCCTGTCTCAAATTAAAAAGGGCTGGGGATGTGGCCCAGAGGTAAAGTTCCACTGGGTTCAATCCCCCATACCAGGAAGAAAGGAAGGGAGGGAGGGAGGAAGGAAGGAAAATCCTGTTATAGATAGCTTAAAGAATATTTCTTACATGCCCTGAAATTCTTTGCAAGAACGCAGCTCTAGCTCTTGTTAATCCACTGTAAACTCCTCTGCATTGCTCTTTTATTTCAGAATTTCCCTTTGTAACCACTCCACTTTCTTTGTTAGTTCTTCCCCCACCCCTGCTACTCCTTTTTATAGCAGTTTCTGTTCTTACAAGATCCAATTCTAGGAACAGTAGGTCTTCAAAGATCTTTAGGAATGGTATTGAAAGATTCTGTGCTTGCTTGATTTATGGGAGCCAGGTTAATGAAACAGAGAGAAGGAGGTGTTAGGTAAGGACTATAGTAATGGCCATGCTGTTGCCATACCTGTTGGATACAGATTTTTCTCCAGTTCAAATAGGATGGGGTTACCGCCACTCATATAAACAGTCACTGCATCCCCTTTGTGAGCATACAGCTTCACAATGTTGAGCTCCTCCTTTCCAGGTATTAACACAGAAACCTGATCAGTTCCAAGGATGGGGAAGGCAGATGTCACATCAGCCCGAAGTTTTCTCCTGCGGAAAGCACACCAGCACCATAAATGCTACCTTGATGGACTTTAATAAGTATGGAGAATTCAGAAGGACACACTATAAAATCATATAGGCCAAGGAAAAACTGCCTAGTTTATTATACCATGTTCTCATATACTCTTCCAAAATCCTATTCTCTTTCTCATCCAGTGTCTCATCTATTTTCACGTGCTCCTGGGCACATCTTTCCATTTTACAGGTAATAAAACGGAGGCCCAGTGAACAACTAAAGTCATTTGACATAGGAAACCCAGTCCTGCCTTCCTGATTCCATGCAGAGACCCTCAGACCCAGTCCCTTCTCAAGTTTGGCAAATCTGTCAGCTTATGGTACCAAGAATGATACCTATAGAACACTGGTTCCAAAATTCCTGATACAATAACTACTTGGGACAGTGTCTGAATAGACACAATTCTTACCACATGTGCCTTATCCCCTCCCACCTCACCTTCCAGCTGTCTCTCTTGCAGACATAATCCTCAGACACCTCTCCTATAGTTTCCGTTCTCGGTCCCCCATCTTATCTTTCCCAAGGGACTCTAAATTCTGTGGAGGGCAGGGGCCTTGAATTTCTTCATTTTGACACCCGCGATAACACCTTACAGTCTGCAGTCAGTAACGCTACGTTATATTTCTTTTCCCTTTGTCTCCTCGGCCTCTGCCCCAGGTCATCTCACCGAGCCCAGGGAGGGCTGTGAGCCGATCGGACCAGAGATGTCTGGGGCCTCGAGGACAGAAATCCTTTTGCTCCCTCACCTGTCCGACCCCTTGATGGCCGTGTTGGACTTGACCCGAAAGGCCTTGGCGAACATGTCTGCTGGGGTAGCCGGGGGAAGACAAGAAGAACACAGAAACCAGAGAATGTCAGGAAAGTGAGACCGTGGAGCCTCCTCGGGCAGAGGCCCTGGGGGCAGCCATGCTGGGGGCCCCGCCGCGAAAAGGGCCCGACTGGAAACCCAGGTCGCGGAGCTTTGCGGCCGTAGTCACTGCTGCGGCCGCCCCTAGTGGCGGCGCCAGGAACTGAAGCAGGGCCAGGGAGGGGCCCGGGAACATCATAGCCCGGATTGCTCTGCGCCTGCAAGTCTTTAGGGGCTCTACCACACCAACAAGAGTCTTTAATTCATGGCCTTCAAACCCATTAGCGTTAGATACTGCGTTGAAGAGAAACTCTGCAAGCTACCATTGCAAATTGGTTCAATTCTTCATAATTAAATGAATTAAATTTGCAGTCCTTTTGAATGCTTCTCTTAAATTATTTTATTTAATAAGATTTTTACATTGTATTGTAAACTAGAGGCTTCACCTAGGATTTTTTTTTCTTTCTTTCTTTCTTTTTTTTTTTTTTTTTTTTTTTTTTTGGTTCTAGGGATTAACCTCAGGATGGCTTTCTCTTTACCTCTGAACTTCAACTCCAGTCCTTTTATTTTTTTATTTTGAGACAGAGCCTCCCTAATTTGCTGAGAATGGCCTTCAAATTTGTGCCTCAACCTTTAGACTACCTGGGATTATAGGCATAGGTCACTGTACCTAGCTTTCTCTTACCTTATTTTTATTTTTATTTTTTGTAGTGCTAGGGGTAAAACTCAAGGACCTTGTGCATTCTAGGCAAGCACTCTACCAATGAGCTAAACTCCTAGCCTTCCTCCCTAATTTTTTTTTTTTTTTTTTTTTTTTTTTTTTTTTTGCTACCGGGATTGAACTCAGGGGCACTCCACCACTGGGTCACATCCCCAGTCCTTTTTTGTATTTTGTTAGAGACAGGGTCTCACTGAGTTGTTAAGTGCCTCGCCATTGCTGAGGCTGGCTTTGAACTCGAGATCCTCCTTTCCTCAGCCTTCCAAGTGCTGGGATTACAGGCGTGCACCACTGTGCCCGGCTCCTAATTTTTAATTTACATAGGTGATAATGATAATAACACAGAATCCACTCTTGGCCTAGGTTAGCCCCAGGTAGTCAAGCAGCCTAGGTAGAGAGATTAGGTTTCCCTAGAGTAACAAATGTGTACCCTGGAGGCAAGGGTTTAAACACCTGGAGTCCCTGCCCCTATCAGTTAAAAATTTGCATATTAGGGCTGGGTTGTGGCTCACCTGTAGAGCGCTGGCCTAGCACGTGCGTGGCCTGGGTTTGATCCTCAGCACGACATAAAAATAAAGGCATTGTGTACAACTAAAACAAATAAATAAATACTAAAAAAATGCATATTAAAACTTCAGAGTTGTGTGTCCATTCACCAATAAAAAAATCCTATTTGCTCAATTCATTGACAATTGCATAAAGGAAAATTTCACATGAACTGTCCAAAGATAGGCCTCCTGAAGAGACTGTCCCCCACCTACTAAACCTTTGACACACAAAGCCTTTATTCTGAAGTACCCCAGCCACAGACCAATGTCAGAAGAGCCCAGTAGAGAACAATGCCAAGTCTCCTCTTCCTTGAAAACCCACTTGGTCACATTTGGGGTGTATGATACAGAACTGACAAACCTTGAAAACAACCAAGATATCCTTCGATCGGTGAATGAATAAGTAAACTGTGACCCATCCAACAATGGAATATCATTCAGCACTATAAAGAAAAAAGCTACAAAGTCACGAAAAGACTCCTGCCTCAGCCTCCCAAGCTGCTGGAATTACAGGCAGGTGCCACTGTGCCGGCAAGAAATAAATTTTGATCCCTACCTCATATGCTATTCAAATATGAACTTAAAACAGATCATAGATCTAAATGAAAAATACAATCCAGAAAACTTCTAAGAATAATGAGAAATCTTTGTGACCCTGCATTAAGCAAAGACTTTTTAGAAATGACACAATAAGCATGATTCATAAAAATATACTAGTAATTTGAATTTTATCAAAATTAATAAATTCTGCTCTTTCAAAACATGTTAAGATCTTGAAAATTGCTGAGAGTAATTATTAAGTGTTCTCTCCAAAAAAAGAGATAAGTATATGAAGAAATACATGTGCTAATTAGCTCAATTTAGCCATTTTTAAAAATGCCATATTTTTTAAAAAAACAGTTATATACAATAAATATGTACCCTTTGATTTGTCAATTAAAAAGAAAGAAATCTTTTGGGAAAAAATTAAGAAAATGAAAAGATAAAGACTAGGAAAAGGGATTTGTGTCCATAATATATAAAGAATTCTCAAAACTAATTTTTTAATTCATTAATTTTAATTAGGTATATATGACAGCAGAATGCATTTTGATTTGTTGTACACAATTGCAGCACAACTTTTCATTTCTATGGTTGTATACAATGTAGCATCATACCATATGTGCACTCATATGTACCTAGGGTAATGATGTCCATTTCATTCCACCATCTTTCCTGCCCCCATTCCCCCTCCCCATTCCACCCTCCCCTTTGCCCCATTAAAGTTCCTCCATTTTTCTCATGCCATCCCCCCCCCACCTCATTATGAATCAGTGTCCATTTATCAGAGAGAACATTCGGCCTTTGGTTTTGGGGGATTGGCTTACTTTGCTTAGCATGTTATTCTCCAATTCCATCCATTTACCTGCAAAAACTATAATTTTATTCTCTTTTAATGCTGAATAATATTCCATTGTGTATATACCACGTTTTCTTTATCCATTCATCTACTGAAGGGCATCTAGGTTGCTTCCACAGTTTAGCTATTGTGAATCGAGCTGCTATAAAACATTGATGTGGCTGCATTACTACAGTATCTGATTTTAAGTCCTTTGGGTATAAACCGAGGAATGGGATAGCTGGGTCAAATGGTGGTTCCATTCCCACTTTTCTCCATACTGCTTTCCAGATTGGTTGTACCAATTTGCAGTCCCACCAGCAATGTATGAGTGTGCCTTTTCTCCCACATCCTCACAATCTATCTGTATTCTTTTTTTTTTTTTTTTTTTTTTTTTTTTTGTGGTACCGGAGATTGAACTCAGGGGCACTCGACCACTGGGCCACATCCCCAGCCCTTTTTTGTATTTTATTTAGAGACAGGGTCTCACTGAGTTGCTAAGTGCCTCGCCATTGATGAAGCTGGCTTTGAACTCGCGATTCTCCTGTCTCAGCCTCCCAAAGTGCTGGGATTACAGGCGTGAGCCACCGCGCCCAGCTTGTCTGTATTCTTGATAACTGCCATTCTCACTGGTATAAGGTGAAATCTTAGAGTAGTTTTGATTTGCATTTCTCTAATTACTAAAGACATTGAATGTTTTTTCATATATTTGTTGATCAAATGTATATCTTCTTCTGAGAAGTGTCTGTTCAGTTCCTTAGCCCATTTATTGATTGGGTTTTTTGTTTTTTTGGTGTTAAGTTTTTTGAGTTTTTTTACATATCCTGGAGATTAGTGCTCTGACTTGTGTGTGGCAAAAATTTGTTCCCAAAAGGTAGGCTCTCTCTTCACCTCATTGATTGTTTCTTTTGCTGAGAAGAAGCTTTTTAGTTTGAGTCCATCCCATTTATTAATTTTTTATTTTATTTCTTGCACTTTAGGAGTCTTGTTAAGGAAGTCAGGGCCTAATCTGACATGATAAAGATTTGGGCCTATCAAAACTAAATATTAAGGAAATTAATAACCCAATATGAACTGAACAAAATATTTGAATAGGCCCATCACCAAGCAAACTATATGAATGGACAATAGGCACATGGAAAGATTCTCAACATCCTTAGTCTTTAGGAAAATGCAAATTAAAAACACCATGAGAGCCAGGAGTGTTGGTGCACGCCTTTAATCCCAGCACTTGGGAGGCTGAGGCAGGAGGATAGCAAGTTCAAAGCCAGTCTCAGCAATGGCGAGGCACTTGGAAACTCAGTGAGACCCTGTCTCTAATAAAATACAAAAAAGGGCTGGGGATGTGGCCCAGTGTTCGAGTGCCCCTGAGTTCAATCCCCAGTACCCAAAAAAAAAAAAAAAAAAAAAAAAAAAAAAAAACCACCATGAGATACCACTACATATTTATTATAATGGCCAAAACAAAAACCCATAATACTAAGTTCTGACAAGGATGAGGCAACTGGAATTCTTTTTACTTGCTAGTGAAAATACAAGATAGTATGTACACTTTGGAAAACAGGGTAGCAATTTGTCATAAAGTCAGCATGCATTTATAGTTAGTTACCAAGGAAAAACCCAAATAAACCCCCTAGTAGCAGCACTTGCTCTTACCTGACTTAAAATCACTAATTTTGGAGGTTATGTGGCAGCCACACAACTAAGCCACCTTGGAAGCACTGCCTCCAGCCCTCACCAAGTCACCCCATGCCACAGGTTTTTTAAGTCTTCCAACTGAGGTCCTTGCCAGCAGGAAGCAATCTCCCCTATGTCCTGTTGAATTCCTAACTCACAGAAACCATGAGGTAATAAATTGTATGAGTTGGTGCTCTCTAGTGAAACAGAACTAAAGAATGTAGATGTAATTACATGAGGGGATTTATTGACTGACTGACACCATCAGAGGCTGGATAGTCCCACCGATGGCTGTCTACAGGCTGGAGAGCTGGGGAAGCCAGCAGCTGCTCAGTCCAAAAAGTTGGGTGCTTTAGAACAAGAGGGACGCATGATGCATCATCCTCAGGCCCATTCTGAGTCTCTGAAAGGCCCCTGGAGCCTTGGTGTGAGTTCATATTCAAAGTCTAAAGAATCACCAGGCACGGTGGTGCACGCCTGTAATCCCAGTGTTTGTACCCAATTTGCAGGAAAAAAGTCTCACAAGCCACTCACGTAACAGCCAATGAAGCCTTTATTCCAGCCGGGGCCACCAACTAAGACCCGCACAAAACAGGGTGGTAGAAAATGGTGCCCGCTCGCAGCAAGGGCAGGGTTTATAAAGTGCAGGGTTAATAGGCTCTCAGGCAGAGATGGTTTAAGGGTGGGTTACGCCCTCAGGTGGAGATGGTTTAAGTCGCCTCTGCTTATTACACCAGCACTTGGGAGGCTGAGGCAGGAGGATCTTGAGTTCAAAGCCAGCCTCAGCAATGGCGAGACACTTAGCAACTCAGTGAGACCCTGTCTCTAATAAAATACAAAAAAGGGCTGGGGATGTGTCCCAGTGGTCAAGTATCCCTGAGTTCAGTTCAATTCCTGGTACCCCCCCCCCCAAAAAAAAAAAAAAAAAAAAAAAAGCTAAAGAATCTACAGTTTGATGTCCTTTGGCAATGGCAACAGCAAAAAATGCACCTGCACAGGAAGAGTTGAGGCTGTGTGTGAATGAGTTTCCTTCCCCCTTCTTTTTTCCCTTGGAGGCTCTCAGCTTATTGGACAGAGCCACCCACATTCAGGGCAGGTCGTACCCCCTCAGTTCACCAATCCCCATGCCGATTGTCTCTGGAAACACCTTCATAGACACACCCAGAGGGTGCTCAACAAGTTTTCTAGGCATCTGTCAACCCAGTCACATAGACAACCAAAATTAACCGTCACAGAAATTATCATTTTTGTTTTTAAGCTACTAAGTTTTAGGGATGATTTGTTATGTAACAGTAGACAAGGAGTATACGGACTCAAGCATTTCTGTATCCGGAAATAGCCAATTTGTCCATATCTCTGTGATGGAGCCCCACAACCATCTACAGTCCAGTTCTTCTTTCAGGGACTCATCCTGCACTGGCTGCTTTCTTTACACTGTGAAAAGTTAAAACTTAACAGAGATGTTTGACCCATGCAAAGTTGGATGGAGATGGGAAAGGAAGGGGCTCTAATCATAAAACCCCTGCTAGGAACTCTGTGATTATGTGGATTTTTATGAATGGAAAGCCTCAATGAATTCACAATATAAAAGAGGAACAGCGATCTAGGCACTATGGTGCATGCCTGTGAGCCCAGCTACTCCAGAGGCTGAGGCAAGAGAATTGAAAGTTCAAGGCCTGTCTGGGAAACTCATCAAGATCCTGTTTCAAAATAAAATAAAAAGGACTGGGGCTGTAGCTTGGTGATAGAACCCTTGGGTGCAACCCCCAGTACCAAAAACAGAGTGGGGCAGAGGAGGTGAAGGTCTCCATAGGCTTGTTCTTGCAAAACAAAAACACAAGGGCTGGTTTGAAGAAGGCAGAGTTCTTCTAAGCCCAGCTCAGACCTGCTATGCTGCCTGTTCTTCTTGGCTGGAATGGTGGCCTGTTGGGACCAGGGGACCCAGGCTGAGGACAGCTGTACCCACTTTCCAGATGACTGCCTCACATGCTCCAGAGCTCTGAGTTGTCTCCAGCAGTGTGGAGACTTTTTTTTTTTTTTTTTTTTTATGATGCCTTTCTGTCCTTTCTCCCTTCTTGGGACTGCCAGGACTAGACATTTTTAAACCCTCTTTAAAGGGCTTTTTGTTTGTTTGTTTAATATTTATTTTTATTTTTTAGTTATAGGTGGACACAATATCTTCATTTTATTTTTATATGGTGCTGAGGATCAAACCCAGTGTCTCATGAATGCTAGGCGAGTGCTCTACCTCTGAGCCACAACCCCAGAGCTAAAGGGCTTTTTTTTTTTTTTTTTTTTTTTTTTGGTGTGTGGTACCAGGGATTGAACTCAGGGGGCACTCGACCACTGGGTCACATCCCCAGTCCTTTTTTGTATTTTATTTAGAGACAGAGTCTTACTGAGTTGCTAAGTGCCTCGCCATTGCTGAGGCTGGCTTTGAACTGGCGATCCTCCTGCCTCAGCCTCCCAAAGTGCTGGGATTACAGGCGTGCGCCACCATGCCCAGCTTCTAAAGGGCTTTTAACAAAGTCCTCTTTCTTCATTATCTCTCCCAGTTCAACTCACGCCTCTAAAGTTTGGATCTGGATGGTCCCAGGTGAGGCCTGTGGGGGCTCTCAGATACTGATGATTGGGAAGAAGAAGTTTCCCAGAGCTCTCAGAAGTAAAATCTTCCACATCTCAGAAAGTTACAGCTATTTCCTTGCCTGGGATAGGTCTGAAAGAGCTTTCTGAGGTAAAGACATTCCTGACCACCTGTGGCAGAAATCTGTTGTGGAGACTTCCAGAAGCTGCTGGTCTCTGGGAAGATTCCAGGTGTGAGGAAAACCTGCCTCAATGATGATTCACGTCCAGGAGCTGATGTCTACAGCTGGAAGAAGTTGGTGGAAAAGTACAGGAGGTGAGTGAGTGGGATGGAAGCTGTGTAGTTAGACCAGGGTCTCCTATGAAGGTCTCAGAGAGGAACAACTGACAGCAGCTAGACTCAGCCTTGGGACTGAGTCAAGAGCTCAAAAGACTTCAAAGTCAAGATTTCACATGTTACCTGACCCTAAAAGAAATATTTCATTTTTAACTGTTGTATGTCACAGAATTCAAAGTGTCTAGGGTCTAGTCTGGAGTATCCTGCCAGGTTCAGCAAATCCATAGGCAGTCAAGGGCGCGGGTATTGAAATCAAACAGACCAGAGTTTGAGTTCCAGTTCACCATTTACTAGCTGGGTGACTTGGCAAGTTTTTAATCTATGACACTCTTTTCTCAAGGTAAGAAGCCCTATCTCACAGGACTACTGCAATTTTTTTTTTTTTTTTTTGTACCAGGGATTGAACTCAGGAGCACTTGACCACTGGGCCACATCCCCAGCCCTTTTTTGTATTTTATTAGAGACAGGGTCTCACTGAGTTGCTAAGTTCCTCGCCATTGCTGAGGCTGGCTTCGAACTCGCAGTCCTCCTGTCTCAGCCTCCCAAGTGCTGGGATTACAGGCGGGTGCCACCGCGCCTGGCTTGGACTACTGCAAATTTTAAGTGAGCAAATATACTCAAACATTTCAGAGGGTGCTTGGAACATAATAAATATTCAGCAAAAGGTAATGATGATTGCAAAGAGTCCTGGTTAAGCTGTATGATTTCAGAAATCTAGTTTCATATAACACCTCAGAGGCTGAAGATGACCTGGTTATGCTGACTCAGGGAAAGCAAGTGAAAAGAGGTGGCAGAAATTTGGGGGAAAGAAAAATGTTTCTAGGATTTGGGATTAATTGGGACAGCCATCAGGGCTTAGGAGACACAGAACTTGGTACATAGAAACAGGAGTACTAGAAGAGTGAATTTCATAAGTTCACATTGAATGTTTTTTTTTTAAAACATGCATTCCAACTTTGTGATGCATATATCATAGTATGCATTATGGCATATTTTGCTATAAAGAAATTCATAGCAACGAAAAGATTTCAAACTTAACTAGTTTTTATACCAGCAGCTATTTCATCATAAAACTTCAGGTGAATGTGACTCTAAGGGTATTTTCTTAATCTGTTCATTTGTAACTGCTGTGACTACATCCACATTCTGAATGTTCTATTTTTTTGTTGTTTTCTTATTTGGTTGTTTTTTTTTTTTTGTTTGTTTGTTTGTTTTGTTTTGTTTTTTGGTACCAGGGATTGAACTCAGAGGCACTCAACCATTGGGCCACATCCCCAGCCCTTTTTTGTATTTTATTAGAGACAGTGTCTCACTGAGTTGCTAAGTGCCTGGCCATTGCTGAAGCTGGCTTTGAACTTGCGATCCTCCTGCCTCAGCCTCCCAAGTGCTGGGATCACAGGCGTGCGCCACCGCTCCCGGCTTTATTTGGTTGTTTTTGTGGTGCTTTGAAATCTAACCCAGGGCCTTGAGCATGCTAGGTAGGTATTCTACCAATGAACACTCTGAGCCCCTTCTATTGTGTTTTTTTTGTTTGTTTTTTTTTTTTTTTTTTTTTTTAACAGGGGATTGAACTCAGGAGCACTCAAACACTGAGCCACATCCCCAGCCATTTTTGTATTTTATTAGAGACAGGGTCTCACTGAGTTGTTAAGTGTCTTGCCATTGCTGAGGCTGGCTTTGAACTCAGGACCCTCCTGCCTCAGCCTCCCAAGTGCTGGGATTACAGGTGTGCGCCATTGTGCCCGGCTCCCTTCTATTGATTTTTGAAAATCCTGAAGAGTTCCTTTTTTTTTTTTTTTTTTTTTTTTGTTAGTTATAGGTTCCTTGTTTTTTAGATGTATTAGAACTGGCTTTGAAGAATGGGCAGGCATCTTATATAAGTTTTGGCTAATCCAAGGTAGGTAAGTCTGGCTTTAGCTGCATGGAGAAAAATAATGGTGATTTTTTGAACAGCATTGGAAGGGAGCTTTGGGGGGAAAGAAAGGGCATGCATTATGCACAAGCTGCTCAAGGGTTGGAGTGCACAGGATAGCAGCTCAGCAGGGGTGTGGAGGCTCCTGCTAGTTTCTTATTAGACTTTAACTCAGCCATGCTGTTATGAAACAGGGGCCCTTTGAAGAAACATTGGAAAGTACTTGGGTCACTAAGGTCAGAAATTCATGAAGTTCCCGCACCCTCAAAGAGCCCTCCCTCCCTTGACCATGGGAACAACAGGCTAAAGACAAAGGAGACCTCTGTACTTCCCACCTTAGGAGCCAGAAGGAAACAGGAACGCTTCAGCTTGGCTTCAGAAGATGTGTGTTAAATTCAGTGTGGAGCCGCAGCCCTCTCAAGAGCAGTGATTCAGAATGAGGTAAGAAAACTTGTGGAGGCAAGTCCCTTTCAACTCTTTAGGGTAGGAAAGTGGTCTGAGGTATCCATAGCAGGAATTATTTAATAGAAAATTTCAGTCTTGGAGCTGGAGGGGACTTCCAGAACAGTCTAGTCCAAATTTTTTGTTGCCATGGAATTCTCTTTAAACAAAGCTTCAGAGAGCCCAAAGTCAAACCCTAATGAAAGCAAGATTGCTCTTGTTGCAAAGGTGGGGGAGGGGAGGGAAATAGAAAGCTAATTTATAAAATTAGAGAATTTCAAAAGATTATCATGGAAGAAAACATTTTTATTTGTTTATATCATAGCCTAAAGCAATATTGATCAGAAAAAATACAATGCCCCAAATGCACAGATTTTTAACTTAGACGAGACTTTGGATCTGTAGGGGCATTTTCATAGGGAGACATGAGAACAGGGAATATATATGTCTTTTAGTGACATGAAAAGGAGACTTGGATGGAAATTTTAAGGGTTATAAGACTGCTGGGCTGACTTGAAACAATGAGTCCTACAGTACCACCAGGTGGCGCCCGCGTTCGGCATTTTGGAAACGTCTGGATTTCTTCTGGGGAGTCACACGCAGGGCCTTGGGCCTCTGCTGGTTTAGAAAATCCGATTGGGCTTTACGCTCAAGAAAACACAGTTCTTGTGGTTTAACTTCCTTCGCTCTCACTTTCATTCCAACCGTCGGCTTAACATCAGCATTATTGAGGAGTGTGAAATTTTCAGAAAGGGGTGAGGGGAAATAAACTCCTTCACACGCATTCTAAGGAAAAAGAAGAGCCTTTCAAGAAGTCTGGTGCAGGAGGAGGAAGACTGGGCTTTTGAAACTTTAATTCAGGGTTTGCCACTGGAGGAGCAAGCACGGTTTCTCTGGTCTCAAGTTTCCTCATCGGTGAAATGGCTCTTTGAGCTCTACTATCTGTGGCATGCTCATGCAGAGAAGTTAGACAAACCCCAGCTTCAATTCTGGATCCCGGAATTGAAATCTTAAAAAGGGAGATATCATTTGGCATGGTTACTGAGATTATATAATTTTTGTAAATGCAAGTACTGTCCATAAATGGTTCTCATTATTATTACCTTTTTTGGGTGGTAGAGGGGAACCGGGGATTGAACGCCACATCCCCAACCCTATTGTGTATTTTATTTAGAGACAGGGTCTCACTGAGTGGCTTAGGGCCTCGCAAATTTGCTGAGACTGGCTTTGTATTTGCGATCCTACAGCCTCAGCTTCCCAAATCGCTGGGATTACAGGCGTGCAACACCACGCTTGGCTTTATTATTGCCTTTTTATGTCACCATTTCCCTCCAGACGCCACTCCAGCAGTGGGAAAGTCTAAAACAATACACATATTCATTTTATTTCCATTCATCAATGTATGGACATTTGGGTTGTCCGTTTTTTAAAATTCTAATTTGTTATACATGTTTGCAGAGTACATTTCATTTCATATTACATATAAAGAGCACAATTTTCAAGTTGCTGGTTTTATATAAAGTAGTTTTGCAATTGTGTCTTCATACATGTATTTAGGGTAATGATGGCTAACTCATTATGCCATTATTTCTTTTTTTTTTTTTTTTTTTTTTTTTTTTGGTACTGGGGATTGAACTCAGCGGCACTAGACCACTGGGCCACATCCCCAGCCCTTTTTTTTTGTATTTTTATTAGAGACAGGGTCTCACTGAGTTGCTAAGTGCCTCGCCATTGCTGAGGCTGGCTTTGAACTCGCGATCCTCCTGACTCAGCCTCCCAAAGTGCTGGGATTACAGGCGTGCGCCACCGCGCCCGGCTTATGCCATTATTTCTATCCCCTTTCCCTTCCCCTCCCCCCCCCACATATTCGTTTTAAATTCATATATATTCACGCAGGAAGTTTTAGCACTCCAGACTGCTAAGTGCTACCTAATTGTAGATCGTGAAGGCTGGCCGCACTTTGGGACAGATACCCGGGGTTTCACAAATCTTCCGCCAGAGCCTTTCTTCTCCCACCCCCAGCCACGTGCCCCCGCCTAGCTCGCAGCAGCCCAAGACTGCAGCTCAGGACGCAAGTTCCTGGCCTCTAATCACCAGCGACAGCGCTAAGGACACAGAGAAGCGCCCCGCCCCCGTGCGTCAGCGCGTAGTTGCGCAGAGGCGTTTCCCGGGGCGTGCATCGGTTGCTAGGCGACCATACCGCTCCCCCTCCCACCCTGGCGCTCCGTCTCCCTCCTCCCGGTTCTGGCTAGTCGCGAGCGAAGGCGCGCGGAGCTGCAGTGTCTGGCAGAGAATCCCCGGGGAAGCGTCGCGCCCGGGAGGCAGCCGTCACAGCGCAGGTGGACGCGGCCCGCCCGGTCCGCCAACCGCCGCCCCTCCCCCAGTGGGGGGGGGTCCCGAGCTAAAGATGGGAGGCACTGCTCGCGGGCCGGGGCGGAAGGATGCGGGGCCGCCCGGGGCCGGGCTCCCTCCCCAGCAGCGAAGGTAACGGCGCTGCGGGGTAACGGGCTAGGGGCGCCAGAGTGAGCACTTGGCTCTGGTAGGCGAGACCGGGGGTCGGGGAGGGTCTGGGCTAGTGGTCTAGCGAGCCCCCAGCAGGAGGGACGAGGAAAGGGGTCTGACTTCCTCCCAGGACCGGCCCCCTCCCTTCTTTTCCATCAGCACCCCCCCTCCCCAGCCCACCGTGAGTGGGGGAGGGGGCTGGAGCGGAGTTAGAGGAAGAATTATGACCCCTGGGTAGTCTCTGAAACCCCAGATCGGTGGTATGGCAAGGGACTCCAGAAACCTGGGACTTTTCGTGGCCTTTCTTTCTTTCTTTCTTTCTTTCTTTTTTTAAGCAAACCTGGGGAGTCTGGGAGCAGTACCTTTGAAAGGAGCCCTGTTGCTCAGAGCAGATAACCCAGGGCTGAACTCTTGGGGTTTTGCTATGAGGGGTGCGGTCTAGCTTCGGATATGAAGGTAACGAATGGGCTGTGCAACGTAAGGCTTTCGCCGGATCGTATTTTGAGATTCTCCACCTTGCATTGTATTTTTTTTAAGTGGAGAGAAGCACCCCCCACCCCGCCCCCGCCCCACACACACACACACACGTACGCACGCCCTCCGCTGCATTTGCATGGAACCTTCTTGTGGTTAATTTTCTGTTAGTAGGAAATCTTCCAAGTGTTTAGCGTCTTTTTCTCAGTAAATGTGGATGCTTTTCCCTGTTTGTCTTATGCTATCGCAAAAGGTCGGTCACATCCAGACTTTTTGGTTTCTGTCAGTGAAGTATTTCTCTGTTAAATAGAAACAATTCTATCAAGAATGAGCATTAAAAAAAAAAAAAAAAAAAGAACATTTCAAAAACATTTGTACCTTTTTTTTTTACCCTTTGTATTTCTTTAATACATTAATCAAGTCTAGAACTAATTTTATAACACAGTTTTTATGGGTAGCTAAAATATTCCAGGATTTTAAAAGACAATTTAAAAAAATCTGCCCCTACAACAGGGTCATTGTTCTATTCATGGTTATATCATATAAAATGATACAGTGAAATGCTGATGTGTTTAAGTGGAAAATCCATGTTCTTGGTGGCAGATGAAATACATTATTCAGGGCCATCTTGTGGATTAAATAAATCCTGTCTTTTGTGTTCCCTTGCAGTTGGGGAGCCACAGTGCTAAAGAACAGAGAAATGATCCTAAATCATTTAGCATTTTGCCTCCCGCATCTACCAGGAAATGAAGTGGGAACAGAGACAAAATTCAGTACATTTGTAATTTAAAGCACCCCTTTAGTGTCAGCTATAGTATTCACTGTGTTTTTCTACTATTTGGGTAGATGTTAAGTATGTAAGTAAACAAATAAAGAGAAGACAGCTCTAAAAGGCCTTTTATTTCTTGCCAGTAAGACCCAAAAGTGTGTAAACGAACTGTTCTTTCCATCAACATGTGGAAAACAGGCTCAGAGGAGAAGACAGTCCAGCCAGTGGTAGAGATATTAGAATCTGTGTCTCAGACTGAAAAAACAATCACCTCTGTAACACTTTCTTCTGGTTTTTAGGCTTCGTATACAAGCTAGCCTTTATTTTCAAGAAGTAAGTTAATTTATAGTTCCTTTTTTTTTTTTTTTTTTTTTTGCAGTACTCAGAACAGGTAAGCTGAGTTTTGGCCATTTTAAAATGTAAATCTAGAAATGCTGTTCTTTCTTTAAAAAAAAATTAAAAGGAAAAGAAAATTTGGGATCATTTGCCAAATGCCCCAGTTTTTTTATATTCAATGCCAAAATGCAATGCAGACACTTATTTCTATTAATTGTTTTTTGTAGCAGGTATGAAGCAGTTAAGACAGAGGATGTTTTAGAAATGCAATTTATATTCTTCCTTACTAACAGATTTTATCTATAATCCTTTCAACTAGATTGGGAGATGGTGTCTATGATACCTTCATGATGATAGATGAAACCAAATGCCCACCCTGTTCAAATGTACTCTGCAATCCTTCTGAGCCACCTCCACCCAGAAGACTCAATGTAAGTAAAGGAAGTAATTCTTTGTGTTCTAATTGTCTTGGAAAAGAGAAAGTGCTACATAATGCTCAAGGTATGGTTATATATCACTGGCAACACAGACTTTTTGTTGTTGTTGTTGTTATTTTTTATTTCTTCTGGCTTTGGAAATTTTTTTTTTTTTTTTTTTTTTTTTTTTGTGGTGCTGGGGTTTGAACCCAGGGCCTTGTGCATGTGAAGCAAGCACTCTACCAACTGAGTTATATCCCCAGCCCTGGAAAAATAATTTCTGTGGTCCAGGTTTAGCTTTTCAAAATCATTTTGATTTGGAGCCCACCTCTTTCAGTGTCTACTCAGATAAATATATGACACTAGGAAAAAGATAATATGCTTTGTTTATTTAGGTGACATTTATTTTAGTAGAGGATGACACAGAGTATCACAAAGGCTCCTTTTAACAAAAACAAGCCAAAGAAATTATCTCAGAATTTGTGGATCTGCAGAATTCCCCCTGCAAGATAGAAATGCAGTCCTAACTTATTAGTATGCTAAAAGAACCATTTTATAACTCATAAATTAAGCTTGAACAATACAACTTGTTTTTTGATACATTTAATCATTTTAGAAACTGCAGATATTAGCTTTTGATGCTATTTTACTTAAGATAATGATAAAATTAATTCACATTTCCTCAGCATACACAGAGCAGTAGGCAGAGCAGGATTTGGACAAGTTCCAAGACAAGGAAAAGCTATCCTGTGACTTAAATGTGCACATGCCATCTAATGTACATATTGAATACTTGAATTTAATTTGTAATGTTTCTCTTTCGTGTTTCTGTGTTTAAGACCGAAAAAAATATGTTGTGTTATGTCCCTGCCCCCCTCCTCCCCCAACCAGAGATTGAACCCAGGGCTTCATACATGTTAGGCAGGCACTCTACCACTGAGCTCTATCCAGAGCAATTTTTGTTTTGAGACAGGGTCTTGCTAAATTGCCCAGGGTAGCCTTGAGCTTAGGATCCTCCTGCCTCAGCCTCCTGAGTTGCTGGGATTACAGGTGTGCATCACTACACCAAGTCTGAAATTGTTACTGTATGGAAAAAAAAATACTTACATTATTCATATTCCATCCCAAGTTTTTGCTATTAAAATCAATGCTTTTCACCCCTTTCAAGGCTAATAATATCACAAATCATGGGCTAAAATTATTTGGAAAGCTGGTCATCCCGTTTCTGGAGTACAGTGGGGTTTCTTTCCATTCTCTTCAGGGTTCATTTCCATTCTCTGCATTTTCTTTCTTTTCAAAAACCTCCAAGAACCAGAAGAACCGTATCTACTTATGTTGACCATCAGATTTCTTTTCTTTTTTTTTAATATTTATTTATTTGCTTTAGTTGTACACAATGCAATGCATTTATGTTTATGTGGTGCTGAGGATCGAACCCGGGCTGCACACGTGCTAGGCGAATGCTCTACCGCTGAGCCACAACCCTAGCCCTACCATCAGATTTCTTGATACCAGTAGTAGATCTCTGTAGGAAGCTTTTTACAGTTGAGCTGGTATATTAACATCTGACTTGATTTTAACTTCAATTCAGAGTTGATCCATGCTGATAACCTTCCAGTAGGTTACTTAAATTATATGTTTCAAAATCAAAATGAATTTTTTTTAAAAAATATTTATTTATTTACTTTAGTTGTACACAATGCAATCCATTTATGTTTACGTGGTGCTGAGGATCGAACCCGGGCCGCGCACGTGAGAGGCGAGCGCTCTGCCGCTGAGCCACGACCCCAGCCCCCTCAAAATGAATTTTTTATTGCGAGGTGTTCAGAGTAATAGTTTTGGGAAGCATAGATTTTTAGATTCTAATGCAATGGTGTCTTTACAAACTTTACTAAAAAAAAAAAAATGCTTTTGACCTCTTGGTGGCACTTATAGTTCATTATGCTGTGACTTCATCCTGGGGTCCTATTGTTCTTTTTACAAATACTTTTAGCTTCGTTGTTTATTCCAGATGCTCTTACATACTCATTATGAACTATAAATCATCAACCTAGAGGTTGTTATTTAGTTAAATTTTGTCTTGCAGGGATATAGGGTCAGGAGGTAGGTAAAGGGTAGGTTTTTCTACCTGGATAAGAAGACTATTCCTCTGAATTTCTCAACAAGATTTTTAGGACTCGAATAATACAGTATCTGAATCATCCAAATTAACAGTGTATGTGAAGCATTCTTTTTTTTGTGTGTGTGTGGTACCAGGGATTGAACTCAGGGGCACTCGACCACTGGGTCACATCCCCAGACCTTTTTTTGTATTTTATTTGGAGACAGGGTCTCACTGAGTTGCTAAGTGCCTTGCCATTGCTGAGGCTGGCTTTGAACTCATGATCCTCCTGCCTCAGCCTCCCAAAGTGCTGGGATTACAGGCATGCGCCACCGCGCCTGGCGTGAAGCATTCTTAAGAAATAAAGCATGGCCAAGTTTCAGTGGTACACATCTATAATCCCAGCGACTTAGGAGGCTGAGGCAGGAAGAATCACAAGTTTGAGGCCAGCCCTACTAACTTAGCAAGACCCTGTCTCAAAACAAAATAAAACAGAGCCTGAGGGTATGGGTGAGTGGTAAATCGGCTGTGGGTTCAATCCCCAGTGTGGGAGGATAGAAAAGGAGGGAGGGGGGGGAAGGAAGAAAGAAAACATGGTAAATCTGGCTCTTTGGATATAATTACATGGTTATCAAAATATTTGCTTATTGTGATTATAACCCTAGACTGGGAATTTTTATAATTATTACATTTTAACATGTGAATGCTGTAGATTCTCTGAGAACAGTGGAAGGAAGGTTTTATTTATAGCAGAGAAGACTTGATATATAATTAATTCAGGCCAGTATTTGAATTATTTACAGGAAAGGAGGGAAAGATAATGAAAGAACCACTCCCCCATGTGGAAAAATTCCTTCCTGGAATTCTGCAGGTTTGCTGGAGATGTGAACCTCTATACTCCATAGTGGACTACACCCTGGGTAGTATGTTCTGTTCTGGAAGCCACACCTTAAGAGATACATAAAGTACAGCCCATAAAAAGAAATGTGAACAGAGTAGTAAAGGAACCCAACACATGGCGGGCGAGGTGAGAGTAGATGAAGGAGATAATGAATCTGCAGAAGAATGGTGGCATCAGGGACATAGCAGTCTTTTTTAGGTATTCCAAGGGTTCTTACATGAAATTTGGATACTTCTGTATTCTTCCTGAGGGCAAAGTAAGGCTTATTTGCACAGAGAGAGAGAGATTGAGTCTCACTTTAAGGTAAAACCATGAATCAGGAAATCCCAATGACATCCTTCATCTTATGGTAATAGTTCTATGGAAATTAAACTTCTGTTAGGTTTCTGTTCTTATTAATGTACTGTAATAAGAGAGCCTGAGAACCCTCTGTTATCACAAACAAATGAAGACCTCCAGAGCCAGCCCAGGGCAGCCTTATATGTAGGCAGAGTAGGTGAGGTTCCCAGGGATGGACCCTGGACCACAAATACCTTTCCTACCAGTTTGTCATTGATGACTGCAGCTCCTCGAGAGGCATTCTTTTGGGTTAAGGCATTGGTTTCTGTTAAGGTTCAAATATCCCTGGAGAGGTAGCATATTAAATTGTATAGCAAGTTGAAAGCAGGCTTCGTGCCAGGGAGAAAGCGGGTGAGATGTTTTCATGAGGAAGCCGGTTCAGTGGGCCCACACTGGGCAGAAGCTGTATTTAGTGCTAGATGCTCGGTGGAGGGAGACTGAGAAATGGAGGAAGCCACCACAGAGAAATCAGTGGGGAATAGGGGAGAGTATAGGAATTTAAACTTTATTATAATTTTTGCCTAATCATAACCAGTGTTTTGAACATGCTTTACAGTTTGTGAGGGTCTTTCATATGTATTATTGATTATAGTTTGAGTCACACAACATCCTACAATTAGGTATTATTATTCATGTTATGTAGATAAAGAAACCAAGATGAAGAAAAGTTAAAGTAACCTGTCCAGAGACCTACAGCTTTTAAGTAGTATAGCTAGTACCACAACCTGGGCCTTATGACTTCATTCTTTAGGATGTGTTCCAGAAGCTATAGCAATAAATATTTAGGTACATTAAAACTAGGTAGTAAAAAATTTAAGGAAAACTGGCGAAGATGGTGTGCAGATATTAATTTTAAAAAAAATTTTTTTTGGTATTTGTAGTTGGACAGCATGCCTTTATTTTATTTGTTTCATTTTTATGTGGTACTAAGGATTGAACCCAGTCCCTCACACATGCTAAGCAAGTGCTCTGCCACTGAGCTACAGCCTCAGCCCCAGATGTTCATTTTTTGTTATCTAAATCTAACTTGAACCAAATGATTATAATTCTTTCCTAATCCAGCTAAATTTATTCCCTAATACATTGTAGTTCCTTAAGGGAAAAAAAATCTGTTTTTTTTTTTTTTTTTTTTACCAGAGGTGCTAAGTAGTACCTATGTGAGTGCTCCAGTGAATACTGGATGGGTGACTGTGACCCACTTCTGTGTTTTCATCCCTATAAACAGAAATAGTTGTTTGACATAATTACTGCTAAGAAGGATGTTGCGTTGCATTTGTCTTAGCAGGTTATTTTGACTCTGTCTACAGGCCTATTTGTTTTCTTGATCAGTGATAATTCTCTATTTTAGTATCAGAGAAACTACAGCAAGCCCATATCTGGCCTCTTTAAAGCTAAATGCCACATTGCAGCCATAATCAAACTGGTTGCTTCAATTTTGTTTTTTAAGATTTTATGATAGTTCATGTAACTCTTAAGTACCCTATAAATATTGAAATTGATTAAATTATTTTAAAAGGAGCAGGAAGGGACTAAGTCGTGCTTTTATAACTAGATCAGGGGCTATTTGAGGTGTGCCAACACTGAAAATTTTTATCCTTTTTTGGTTGTTTGGGTTTTCATTTTTGTATTATTTCTTTTTCTTTTATTTTTGGTAATATATAACTTTTGGTTTACTTAGGTTAAATTAAAATTAAAAATTTTAAAGGTTTGACTACTTGTTAACTTATATTTTTGGAGATTTTTAACTGGAGTTTAGAGCTTCTCTGGAATTATTTGTCCCTGATACTGGAGGTCCTCTGAAGTAGTCATATTAGGGTCCGTTGGAAAAAAAGAGACATTCTTTTAAGTATCACAGGCTTTTTTTAAAAAAAACAATAGATTTTTTTCTTTATTCCTAGCTCACTAATGTATCTGAATAGTTTTGTTTTTTCCATTTTTAAAAAATATTTATATTTAAAGTATACATGATGATTTTTTTTGTTGTTGTTTTTTATTGGATATAGGGGATTAAACCCATGGGTGCTTAACCACTGAGCCATATCTCCAACCCTTTTTCTTTTATTTTTTAGTTTGAGACAGAGTCTTGTTAAGTTGTTTTAGGCTTTGTTAAGTTGCTGAGGCTAACTTCAAACTTGAGATCTTCCTGCCTCAGCCTCCTGAGTCTCTGGGATTAGAGGCATGAGCCACCACACCCAGCTAGGATGTTTTTATATACATAGTGAAATGGTTATGCCCTCAAGCCAGTTAGCATATCCATCAGCTCACAGTTACCCTTTTTATATGACTATTAATTATTTTTAGGTGTTTGGCTATTTTTTTTTTTTTTTTTTTTTTTTGGTACTGGGGATTGAACTCAGGGGCACTCGACCACTGGGTCACATCTCCAGCCCTTTTTTGTATTTTATTAGAGACAGGGTCTCACTAAGTTGCTAAGTGCCTCGCCATTGCTGAGGCTGGCTTTGAACTCGCAATCCTCCTGCCTCAGCCTCCTAAGTGCTGGGAGGCGTGCGCCACCGCGCTCAGCTAATGTTTGGCTATTTTTGCTTTTGCTTTTCTTTTCCTTAGTCATATTTCAAAGAATCTTGTTTCAATTCACAGAATCCTATTTTAGTTCAGAGAAATCAGTAAACTTTTTTCTCTGGGATACTATTCCTTCCAAGAAAAGCTTAAGCAAATTGAGGTGAACGAGTAGCACTCCTTTATCTTAGAGGCACTTGGAAGAAGCTCCTCAGGGGCCTTGGATTCTTGGTTATTTATCAACTACATTGAGAGTTGGCCCAGATGGTTTCAAGAGTTGGAATTTTCATGACTTGATGTGCTGTTAGAAGGCTGTGGTAATGTATTTGAGGACCTGGGGGTTGATAAGGAGGCCTTGGTTGATTCCAGGTCAGAGCCATGAAGATACTTGAAATAATTAGTACACAATGTTTAAAAGTGTGTATAATTAAGGGGCAAATCGTGGTATAGACTGCAGTTAAATCATGAAGTTAATAATTATGGGCTTGAAGTAGTTCTAAGTGAAAGAGAGAGGACTTAAATTGGGTCTGAAGGAGCAGAGGATGTGAGTGAGTGGGGGGAGGGGCGAAAGGATTCTTAGGACAAAGACTGACCTGTGAGAAGGAACCTAGCATGCCAAGGGATGGGAAGACAACCATTCTGTCTTGAACAAAGCAAGGTTTATATAAGGATCGGGGTGGTCTTAATACTGAGGGAGTCAGGATTAATTGAAAGACCCTTGCTTTGCTCGTTGTGTCCTTTTTGGGTCATTTTAACCTTAAAAACTAACACAACTGGACATATTTTGATGTTGTTCAGTCAGAGGGAAGATCCTTTCCTCTTTCTAGTGTCTGTAACGTTGTATTCATTTTCTCCTTTACAGATCGGGACTGAGCAGTTAACAAGAGAGCATACTCAACACTTTATGAATGGAGGTGAGATAAAGGTAGAACAGCTGTTTCAAGAATTTGGTAGCAGCAAATCTGGTACTCTTCAGTCAGATGGCATCGCTGACTCTGACAAATGCTCTCCTGTTGTTTCTCAAGGGAAAAGTTCAGATAGCTTAAATATAATTAAATCCAGCAGTTCATCCAAAGCACCCAAAGTGGTGCCTCTGACCCCTGAGCAAGCACTAAAGCAGTACAAACACCACCTCACTGCTTATGAGAAGCTGGAAATCATCAATTACCCAGAAATTTATTTTGTTGGTCCAAATGCCAAGAAAAGACATGGAGTTGTTGGTGGTCCCAATAATGGGGGATATGATGATGCTGATGGGGCCTATATTCATGTCCCTCGAGACCATCTAGCTTATCGATATGAGGTGCTGAAAATTATTGGCAAGGGGAGTTTTGGGCAAGTAGCCCGGGTCTATGATCACAAACTTCGACAGTATGTGGCCCTGAAAATGGTGCGCAATGAAAAGCGCTTTCATCGTCAAGCAGCTGAGGAGATCCGAATTTTGGAGCATCTTAAAAAACAGGATAAAACTGGTAGCATGAACGTTATCCATATGTTGGAAAGCTTCACGTTCCGGAACCATGTTTGCATGGCCTTTGAATTGCTGAGCATAGACCTTTATGAGCTAATTAAAAAAAATAAGTTTCAAGGCTTTAGTGTCCAGTTGGTACGCAAATTTGCCCAATCTATCTTGCAGTCCTTGGATGCTCTTCACAAAAATAAGATCATTCACTGTGACCTGAAACCAGAAAACATTCTTCTGAAACACCATGGGCGCAGTGCAACTAAAGTCATTGACTTTGGGTCCAGTTGTTTTGAGTACCAGAAACTTTACACATATATCCAGTCTCGTTTCTACAGAGCTCCAGAGATCATCTTAGGGTGTCGCTACAGCACACCTATTGACATATGGAGTTTTGGCTGCATCCTTGCAGAACTTTTAACAGGACAGCCTCTGTTCCCTGGAGAGGATGAAGGAGATCAGTTGGCCTGCATGATGGAGCTTCTAGGGATGCCACCACCAAAACTTTTAGAGCAATCCAAACGTGCCAAGTACTTTATTAACTCTAAGGGCCTACCTCGCTACTGCTCTGTGACTACTCAGGCAGATGGGAGGATTGTACTTGTGGGGGGTCGCTCACGTAGGGGTAAAAAGCGAGGTCCCCCAGGCAGCAAAGACTGGGGGACAGCACTGAAAGGGTGTGATGACTACCTATTTATAGAATTCCTGAAAAAATGTCTTCACTGGGACCCCTCTGCCCGCCTGACCCCAGCTCAAGCATTAAGACACCCTTGGATTAGCAAGTCTGTGCCCAGACCTCTCACCATTGACAAGGTGTCAGGGAAACGGGTAGTTAATCCTACGAATGCTTTCCAGGGACTGGGTTCCAAGCTGCCTCCAGTTGTTGGAATTGCCAGTAAGCTTAAAGCTAACTTAATGTCAGAAACCAATGGTGGTATACCTCTGTGCAGCGTGTTGCCAAAACTGATTAGCTAACGGACAGCTCAGAGATGTATGTATGTATTTTAATTACTTTGCAAACCTGCAAATGGAAAACAATGCAAGCCCGTTGGTGGATATGTTTTTGTTAGACTAGACTTCTTTTTTTAACAAGGCAAAACATTTTTATATGACTCTAAAAGAACTCTTCAAGGGCTAATTACCTAACCAGCTTGTATTGGCCATCTGGAATATACATTAAATGACTTTTTATAGGTCAATGCATCTTTGTTATTATCATCAGATGTACTTCAACCTGTGTATATTCTATTGGTTTAAATCTCTTTCAAGATGGATGGTATATGAAAATATATGCTGACTTCTCCTCTCTTGTCTCCCTCAGCATCTATTCTGGAGGGGTAATTTGGAATGTGGTGGTAGTTGTAGATGAGATGCAAAGCTAGATCTCTTGCTCCAGCAGGCCATTCCATGGGCTTATTGTAAGTGAAGGGGCTCACGGCAGAGTATGAGGTGAGGGAGCACCGCAAAGCTATTGGTCACCTGTACCATTGGTGTCATTGCTTTTCACTTTCCATGATGTGCAGTATTTTTTATTTATTTATGTTGTTACTGTTATTAGTTTGTCTCAGCTTTGTTCCTGGACACTGGAATTATTTTACAGACGTCTCACCCCCTTACCGAATAACCTTGTAGGTTACTGCTGGGGTTTGGATAAGTCTTCCCCAAAGGCCTGTGTGTTAAAGGCTTGGTCCCAGCCCTCAGTTCTATTGGGAGGTGGTAGAACCTTTAAAAGGTGGGTCCTGATGGAAGGTTTTCAAGTGCATTGGGCACTTAACCTTGAAGGGGCTTGGGGGACCCTCGTTTCTTTCTCTTCCTCTTTGATTCTCAGGCACAAGGTGAACGGCTTTGTTCTGCCATGTGTTCCCACCACAGTGTGCCACTGCAGACCCAAAGCAATGAGGCCAATTGGTCATGGACTGAAACCTTCAAACTGTGAGCCAAAATAAACCTTTTCTCTTTATAAAAATTGATTTATCTCAGGTATTTGTTATAGTAATGGAAAGCTGACTCGCACAGGGGCCCATTTTAAAACCAAGTCATATACATTATTTCTCCCCCATCTCCAAGGAAGATAAAGCAACTTCTTTGCCCCAGACAACTCCAAATGTTAAAGGTAGAATCATCATGAAAACTGCAGTTCCCTAACTCCTTGGTCGTCCGTGGACTAGCTGCTTGCTGGATTTTTGTGGACTCTTGTCCTTGTGAAACAGACCTCTGTTAGGTAAACTCACTACCATTTAAATGTTTTCCTTCTCTCTTTCCAGCCACTTACCACTTAATATGCCACATTTTTCCACTTTAAATTTTTGAACTGGGCACCTTCCTTGATTCTGAGCGAACTTCAGTTATATGATTAAAACAGTTTGAAAATCCAGAAACTGGTGATGATCCAGTTTTTCCCCTTTATTTTTCCCAATTGCATATGCTTCAACAGCCTTTTTTTCCCTCTGCTAAAATTGAAAGTTAAACAGTAAAGGCTGGTAATACAACTGATTGCTGGCCAAATGGCTTACTGGACCTTGAGAGCTTGTTGGGAGGTTCTAGCAGAGGAGCACAGCTACCCTTGACTGAAGAACAGTCCTCCTATATCAGGGAAGGTTGTCCTCTTGACTGAACCTGCAGCTTCAGGAGGTATGATCGTGGAGTGGTGAGGGAGGAAGAGGATATCTGCGTAGCCAGCCAGATCAGCAGAATCAACCCCGATGTCGCAGCCAGATCACCCTCGCATCCACGAATGGTTTCCTGGAAAGGTGGAGAACTAAGCAACTCACTCAGTGCTGCTGTTTATTTTTTATCTTTTTCCCTGTTCATCCCTCTACTTCCATGCTCCTCCAGAATGAAAGTATGTCTAAATTCTGTCCTCAATGTGTGTTCTTTAGAGCATAACAGTTCTCAGAATGACCTAATTCAGTTTTGATTCTAGAATCTAGTATCTTCAAACTCCATAAGATTGGAAGGGAGGCTTCTTTATTGGATAACACAGTAACCAAAAGGGAAGAAAAATAGCCATGGGCATATTATTTAAGGAACTTTGACCTTAGCCACAATTATTCCTGGCTGCACCAACGCAGATGTGGAAAGTGAGAACAGAGTCCTCAGCCTCTTCCAAAGGAGGAAGTCTTGATACTTTTGGTGACTGAAGAGCCAGATTATTTAAAAACCTTAATTATCATGTTTACTCCTGGTTTACAGGAGGCAAAGGAATAGACAGCTCCTTTAAAACCTTCTCACTTCTGCTGAATTCTCTAACTTGCTAGAGAAGTTGGAGAGTCTCCTGCATTATCTAGGCAGAGCATATGTTGAGGTTGTTTTGCTCCGTGTTATCAGAGTGGGAGACCTGCTCTCCTAAACAGACAGCTAAAAGGATTGCTGCCCCAAATGACACACACTAGATTTCTGTGTTGGTGTTTTTGTGAGCAATCTCCTGGGTCAGCCAGTGCTGCACCTGAACTTGGAAGAGAGAGGAGCCTGTAGCTGAGGCTGGCATGTACCACTCCATTCTGGGTTTTTTTTTTTTTTTTTTTTTTTTTGGTGGTACCGGGGATTGAACTCAGGGGCACTCCACCACTGAGCCACATCCCCAGCCCTTTTTTTGAATTTTATTAAAGACAGGGTCTCACTGAGTTGCTACGTGCCTCGCCATTGCTGAGGCTGGCTTTGAACTCGTGATCCTCCTGCCTTAGCCTCCCAAGTGCTGGGATTGCAGGCATGCACCACCACGCCCAGCTCTTTTTTTTTTTTTTTTTTTTTTTTTTGTATTTTGTTTAGAGACAGGGTCTCACTGGATTGCTAAGTGCCTCGCCATTGCTGAGGCTGGCTTCAAACTCTCGATCCTCCTGCCTCAGGCTCCCAAGTGCTGGGATTACAGTGTGTGCCACCGCGCCCAGCATGCGCTCCGTTCTTGTAGTGGGTGGACCGTAAGGTCACTGAAACTGAGCTGAGGTGAAAGGAAAAAGACAGCCTATGACACTAGAGAGAAATTCAAAAAGCTCTGGAAAGGTGAATGTATGTGCTTTGTCTCAAATTTGGCAACCGGGAGAGTGATGCAGAGCAAAGTCATTCAAGTTGGCATGCCTACCTTCTGCGGGCGGATTCAAGTTTGGGGAGAGTGGGCTGTTTTAAAATTTGCTGCTGGCTATGCAGATAGATTAGAGGAGATTTATAATTGTGTTAAGTTTAGAACAAGTTGTGGTTTTTAGAGGCTGTCACCCTGTGCCCCCTTTTAAATGTTCACTTGGATCTCTGCTCAGCCCTAGCAATGAGTGACTGAATTAGACTGAAGTTCACTTCGACATTCACACTGTGACTTACAGTGAGTGACTAGATTGTTCTTTAGTTGTTTTTGTTCTAGCCATTTCAGTTAAATAGATCGAGTTGGTTGACATTACTGATTTCCAAAATGGCAAAATCAACTGAATTTACAAATTATTGTTAACATAGTAGGAAAGTTAGATCAGAATTTTGGTTTTATTTCATTTCTAAATAATTTTTTCTTTCAACCTGGGAACTTGGCTAATCCAGTTAATACCTGCTCATCTTATTACATTGTATTCTATCTTCTACACCCAGTGATTCATCTGTTCATTCATGTGCTGTCATGATTTCTTGTATTAGAATGTAAGCTTCAAATGGGCAGGCCTATGTTCTTATGATATTCTGAATGAACAGATTTTTTTCCTGTGTGTGTGTGTGTGTGTGTGTGTGTGTGTGTGTGTGTGGTACTGGGGATTGAACCCACAACGTGGCACATGCTAGGCACGGGCTCTGCTACTGTTACCAAGCAGCAGGGGTGCCTGTTGATCATGTGCAGATGATGAACACTCATTTCCTTCATGTACAAGGAGCATGCTCACCTCTTCTTTAAGTTGACCTGTACAATCTCTTATCTCTTTCTTTTGGGGGAAAGGTGATCAGCTAAGGGTTACATGAGGCCACTTTCTTCTGGTCCAACAGCAAACATAGGCACCTTGGAAACAATGAAAAGAAAAATGCAGCCATAACCTGTGATGAAGGATTCTGCTTCTGTCCCACAGGGGTTCTGTGAAAGAGGAGAGTCTAGGCAGGACCTTCTTTCCAAGAGGAAATTGACTTAGGACCAAATTAGCATGATTTCTTCTTAGGTGTCAAAGGGTATTTGGGGTAAACAGGGTAACTGGCTAATAGAGCATGTTAGTTTTTGTGATATTAATCTGTTAAGAATGGGCTTTATTGCATGGTCAAAAACCAGAAGATTAAATACAAATTTCAACCATGAAACAGTTTCAGTCTGTAGCAGCTGGTTATGTTAAAATACCTTTGGTTTTGTCTAATTCCCAACTAGACATAATTAAAGTTTAAATGCTAAATTTTAGGTAGCTGCTGATAAATGATTGTAAGCTTTCCAGACAGAGCACTCCTATTATTTTAATGAATCATGGAAAACTTTGTCATTTATTTTTAATTCTTTTTTTTTTTTGCATCTATTATTTGATGTCATCAGCATCCGCACGGAAGTTGGAAAGGTGACAATGTTTGTTCTAGACAGCCTCCATATGCTTTTTCTCATCTGTGAATTAAGGATAAGTACTTACTTATCCTTGAACCAGGCGGGATTGCCAGCAGATGTCTTCCTCTGTCTCTTCAGAATCACTGGACATGATGAGTGTATGTACACTGCCTGTACATAGAGCAATTGCAGACAGCTGTGATATGCAAAACTGGAGTCCACACAAATAAGAAGTAAGAAAAGGCCAGGGCTTGGCAAGTCAAGGAAGAATTGTCCTCTGCCAGAGATCAACCACCTAATTTTAAATAATGTTTTTATTATCCTCATTTCATTATGTTCCTCTTTCAACTTCAATCTATACTTCCTGAAGCCCAAGAATTTAAAAAAAATTTCTGGGCTTGATGAAGGGTAACCCTTTCCAAATGTCTGCTGAATTAGGCCTGCTGATTTTAATGAGAAAAATTTTGAGTATCACAGTGAACCCATCCATGTAAGGACTAAAAGCTCTCTGGTCCCTGAGATCCATAACTCCTGAGATAAACCAGAGCCACAAATATATTGTCTAGACTTTGACGGAGCTGGATATACTTCTTAATATAGCTCACCCACTGCTAAGTTGAGCTGAATCTCTGATATTTTTCTATAACAGGAGAAGCTGCCTGACGAGAGACTAGAAAGATTCTTACCTCCTCTGCCACCACACAAATAGACTAAAGAGAAAGCAGAGCCCCAGATCAGGCCAAATGGTGACCTGTGGCTATTTCAGCTCAGAATGCCAGCCTCCAAACCATTGGGTTTAAATAATTTTGGTGTCATGGGATTCTATCATTGTTCATTTGAGCCTGCTGACATGCTTCCTCTGGAAAGTGCAGCTTAGCATGAATGAGTCAGTGTCTTGTTTTGTTTCTTCTTATTTCAGGATGTTTGTTTTTAAAAAAATATATAAATGAATTATTTGGAGAATTTTTTTAGCATCTCATGATTGCTTCAAAGCCAAGGCATAGAGCCATTTTAGCAGGACCTGAATGCCATACGCTGAAGCCTCCCTGTCCCTGTAGCAGGGTGAGAACTAGTCACTCTGGATTATTTGGGCTGTGCTGTAGGTACAGACTCTCTGACTTGATGGGATGATAGAGAAAGAAAATACTCAACAAAGGCAGTGCTGGGGAGGGAGGGGGAGCAGAGGAGAAGCAGTCTCGCAGTAGCTGGCCAGTGCTCCTCTTAGTGTCCAGAGCTGCTGTCGCCAGGCTGGTTTATGAGCTGTGGCATTGTTGAGGAGAGGAAACTGAGGCAATGTGTAGAATTCAGGGATGAACACCTCCCTAGGAGCCCTGGCTGTCAGCAGTCCCATCAGGAAGCCTCACATAGACCCTCTGGGGTCCGAGCTTAGTTTAGGAATAAAGCCTCACAAACAGCTTCACAGAGTACAGTTTATTTGGGAAGTTTTTAAATGCTTTTCTTAGGCCCCTGCCTTGGCCTGTGGCTGAACTGAGCAAATGGAAGCAGAGAGGGAACACCGTACTTAGGGGCCTTTGGGCAGCTCTGCTCTGGCCTGCTTCTGATTTGGCCCTGGGCTATTATTGCCTTGGCAACAGGAGCTAATTGGACATGGAACTGAGGGACTGCCTTCTGCCATCCTTGAATTGCCCCCCCCCCCAGGTTCTTTTTTTTTTTTTTTTTGTGGTACCGGGGATTGAACTCAGGGGCACTCGACCACTGGGCCACATCCCCAGCCCTTTTTTTGTATTTTATTAGAGACAGGGTCTCACTGAGTTGCTAAAGTGCCTCGCCATTGCTGAGGCTGGCTTTGAACTCGCGATCCTCCTGCCTCAGCCTCCCAAAGTGCTGGGATTACAGGCGTGCGCCACCGCGCCCGGCACCCCCCAGGTTCTTGAACAGGCTTTCTGCCTTATAGGAGCCTGGCCAAAGCTAGAAATGGGCCTTCCCATACTCACATGAAGCAACTGCATGTTGGGTAAACTGACTGCTGCTGGAGGAACTATAAGGCAGGCAGAATTTAAAAGAATATCCAGTCCTCTATACAGATGTTAAAATTAACCCATGATCAAGTACATGGCAAGCCAGGACACTCCCGTGACCTTTTATGCCATTTAAGACAAAAATCTATCAGGTTAGAAAAGACAGTGAAAAATGCAATGCGGCCTACAGGTGTGTAGCCATTGCTTTTCACTATCCAAGAAGGAATTTGTTAGTCCAAAGTCAAAAATTGTGAAGTGACTGCAGCCAGACCATGCTGATGCTGACTAGAGACTAAAACTTGACCTTACAATAGCATGAACCTGGGCACAGTTTGACCGTTGGCTTTGTTTTGCAGAGGTCACCTAGCCTACCTTTTCATCTTTGCTTCTGGTGAACTGATGCTGAGCAGACCCAGGACACCCAATCTGAACGCTGCAGAGAATTTTTAATCATTCAGAGGGCAGAGCCCTGACACAAACCCGATTTACCTCTGCTCTTCTTGAAGCAAATTCATAACGCCTGTTGGTGCATTTATTCTTTCAACAGTGACTTATGGAGCATGTGCTATATGCAAAAGGAGCATGCCAGTGGTGTTTTTGAAGGTCAGGGAGCATGGACAGCATTGTAGACCACAGGTTCAGAATTCAAGAAAAGCTAGGCAAGGGGTTTAGAGAAAATAGCCAAGAAGTGACCTACAGACTGTTCTGATTTTAAAATTTCTATAAATCTTCAAGTGAATGGGGTGGAAAAAAGGGGGATGGTTTCAAGAGAATGTTCTGAGTGTGAAGTACAGTACAGGCTTGGGTTCTCCAAGCTGAAGGAGGGGAAAGATGGCAAGGACAGGTAAGAAAGACATGTCGTCCACTGCTTGGCTCTCACTGCCCGTTGCTGACCTTGAAGGAGAGATGGGCTTACTCCTGAGGTTTCTCTCACCTGGATTTCAGAGCAGGGGTTTGACCCTTGCTGTTCTCTCACCAAACTGATTCTATCCTGGATTAGCCATTGAAAGCAACCAGTAGGGAGGAATAAACAGCAGAGTCTGGCTCCCATGCCTGCCCCCCATTTGTCTCAACATCTCTCTGGCTGCTTTGCTGTTTTCTCTGGTTGCCAAATCAACATTGTTCATTTCTGTCGCATCAGCACAACTAGTCAGAGCCCAAGACTGACGTGAATACATGGAACTGGCTGAGAAACTGCATCCTGAGATCTTTTCCTGCAGTTTTTGAGCAGATGGCCCACATTGTTTTGGTTCTGGTTCCTTCTCATTAAAAAACCCCCTTCATTCAAGAGCCCCTTTCTTCTTCTTGGAACCCAAAGTCATTATGTGCTTTAAAACACCAGAGAGATGTCCAAGCAAAGTTGCCTGAGCAAGAGGAAGCTTCAGAATTCTTTGGGGAGTGAGAGGAGAAGCAGACCACAGGTGCTTCCCTTCAGTCCAGCTAAAATAGCAGGGGTCAGGTGCTTCCGTGGTGGGTCTTCCTGCAGGAACAACTGTTTCCCAACTACTGTGTCACACCACCCCTCTTGCCCCTTCCAAGTTCAACCTGGCCGGAGGCAGCTGCATTTCAAAGAGAGAATAATGCCTCTGTTCTTTATTTATTCCTGGCCTTAAATCCTCTCCATCCAGAGGAGGATGAAGGGAAGGCAGCATTAGCTGGAAAAGCCAGGCTGGGACTGGAGGACACAAGGCAGAGATGTCCCAGGCCAGAGTTGCAGCTTATCAAGTCAGAAACCTGTTGGGAAACAACTGCAGGAGCCTCCTGCCTCCTGGAGGGTGGTCTCTCCCTTAACCCTTGAACTGCACTTCTCCAGGGGCTCCTCCAGGGGCATTAAGCCCCACCTCCCTCCTCTCTGCCTTCCCTTCATTCTTCAGTAAATGCCAGTGTCTTCTCTGTGCCCATTGCTGTGCTGGATCCATTCAAACATGAACAACATACATGTTCTTGCTCTTTGGGGACTCAAAATTTACTGGATCTCAAACAGGTAAAGAATTGAGGTATATACAGTGGAGACTGTGAAGGAATGATGGCCAAATTCTTCCCAGCTGAAAAAGGAGACTGAGGGTCAAACTGGGGACACCAAATACCCTTGTCCCTTTGGTTCATAGCAGAGACAAGGTTTGGAACTGATCCCTGTGCTTCTAACATCATTGCCTCACCCCTCAGTGTTTATATTGCATTTCTAGTATCCCTTCTTTCCCTGCCCCTCAGCCAACTCCCCAAATCTGCCCAAATGGGCTTATTTTTACCTGCTGGAATGGGAAAGGGGCAAAGGCTGAGGCTGGGGCAGTTGAGTGGCGCCAGCTAGGGCTTAAATACAATGAGAAAGCCCCTCCCTGCCAACTCTGCCTGAGGAGAACCCAGTAGGAAATAAATAGCACTGTGTGCCCTGCTTGGACACCAGGCCCCCATATGTCTGCCTGGATGCAAGCCAGTCACATGAGCCGAGGCTGGTTAAAAAGAGAGCCCGGGTAATCTCCCAGCTCAGGTGTCTCTTCTGGCAGGAGAAGCCGTGAGGGTGCCAGTCTTTCTTTATGAGGCCTGGGTGGACAGGGAGGCACAGGGGGAAGGGGCAATTCAGGCCAGGGAGGGAGTCAGCCAGTGGAACTTTGCCCCAGGCAAAACTATCAGTCCTCAGCTGCTGGCACTGGAGAAGGGTGATAACACTGGCGAGGGCAGAGAGGTTGAAAGAAGTCTGGCGAAAGTTCCACAGGCAATCTTAATTTGGCCAAGGTCTTGTTTCCATCACACCCCCACCTTCTGCACATAGGAACGCATGGGCACACACACAGTGTATCTTTTCTCTTCCAGTTTTGATCCCTTGCATTCCCTCCTGCCCCCAAACTGCCCTTTCCTGGGACTTGGGCCCTGCTTCTTTCTAGGCCTCAGTTTCCCCTTGGGCAGCATATTTCAGATCCTGTGCTCAGGGCCTTTTGACAATCTAGGACAGTACACAGTGAGAGGCTCCTGGGAAAAGAGCTTTCACTCTGGAAGTGATCTTTTTACTGATGTCCCAGAACTAGGTTAAATGATTCAGCAAGCCCAAGACCTCCTTGTTCAGACCTGAGTTCCCTGAGATGTTGGGGAATGAACCCTGAATCCAGAGACTCATGTGCTCCATGCCTCCTGCTGAGGAAAGTGTCCTGTGTATTATGCTTGGACTGGTGCAACCCAAGAACACCTGTTCATTGTAATGGGTTGGCTGGATAGGGCGTAGAGATCACGAAGGGACAGAGAACTTGCCCCCTGCAAGATGACAGGTGCTGTGGAATGGGAGGCTGAGGGAACAGGAGCTCTTGCAGGTGAAACATGACCTCCAGGAGCCCAAGCTAGCATGATGGCCATGGGGTGGGAGGGCAGGACACACAACATGATTGATTTTTTTTAGTTTATTTTTTAAAAAAATATTTATTGGGCTGGGGTTATGGCTCAGCAGCGGAGCGTTCGCCTCGCACTAAATTTTAAAAATTAAATTAAAATTTTATTTATTTGCTTTAGTTGTACACAATGCAAAGCATTTATGTTTACGTGGTGCTGAGGATCGAACCCAGGCAGCGCACGTGCGAGGCAAACGCTCCACTGCTGAGCCACAACCTCAGCCCCATTTAGTTTATTTTAATTAGGTATATATGACAGCAGAATGCATTTTGATTCATTGTACACAATTGCAGCACAACTTTTCATTTCTATGTTGTACACAATGTAGCATCACATCATATGTGCAGTCATACAATGTACCTAGGGTAATGATGTCCATCTCATTCCACCATCTTTCCTGCCCCCATGTCCACTCCCCACTCCTCCCTCCGCTTTGCCCAAAGTTCCTCCATTTTTCCCCCATGCCCCGCCCCCCCCCATTATGGATCAGCATACACTTATCAGCGAGAACATTCAGCCTTTGGTTTTTTGGGATTGGCTTACTTTGCTTAGCATGATATTCTCTAACTCCATCCATTTACCTGCAAATGCCATCGTTTTATTCTCTTTTAATGTTGAGTAATATTCCATTGTGTATATCTACAACAGTTTCTTTATCCATTGATTTTCATTTTCAAAAGAGAAATCAGGCCTCCCCTCCACCAACCCCACACCAAGAAAAAAAAAATTTACTCCAAGTGTGCATATCTAAACAGTCCGGAAAAATATTGACCATTAGGGAGGGAACAGAATAATTTGAGATTTCAAGAACTACTTTGGTCTCTATAAACTCCAGAGATTACTCCTAAGTTTGGGGACAAATGCCTATTTTCTCTGGTTGAGAAAGTTAAGAATAACAGTGGGGGACTGGGACATAGAAGCATCTAAGGTCCTGGAGGATAATCAATTAATCTGATTCTGAGCCAAGTTAGGACCACCACCATGAAGCAGGCATCTGGAGAACCCTGATGGTATGGAACAAGACATGGAGGTCAAAAATGTTCCCACAGATACTGTGTCTAATTCTCCCTGAAGACAGTAAGTCAGGGGCCATTTACAAAATGTGGACAGGGTTTCAGGAAATTGTGAAGGGACTGTGAAGGACACAGTGATAGCCACGTGGGGAAGGAAGGGAGTGGTTGTCCGGATCTTGCAGAGCGTGGAGCTGTGGGTGAAGCTGTAGGAGAGAAGAGGGTTGCCTGATGGTGAGCTGTGACCTTCCAGGTACTGCCACCTACAGCCAGTGGGGAGGAACCAGGGGACTAAATCCACTGACCTCACTCTCCTCATCCTATTCCCATACCTCCCATTGGCCAAACCTAACCAAAAGACAAGGGACACAAGGGAGTCTGGCTAATGCAATCCCAAATGGCCAGCCTCATGGGACACAGGGCACTGTGCATAGTGTGGTGGGTAGATCTGGAGGGACAAACAGTACATGTGGGACAGCTCCTATGACCCTAAGCAGGCAAATTCACCAACATCAAAAGACACTGTCTTTTTCTTTTTTTTAGCATGAAACATACCAGCACTGTGCTGTTTGCTGAGCATAAAACATGGGAATGGAGCTTCAAAAACCTGATAGCCCAGCTGGGAGACAGAGAAGACTTGGAGGAATTGGGATATGTGATGGGGCTTGCAGGACAGGCAAGCAGAGTTGGGAGTGCTTTCCTTTACTGTAGCAGAATGGCACTTAGCAACTCAGTCCACCCCAAGGTCAAGTTTCAGACCTTCCATTCCTGAAAGTTTACATGACAGCTGTGATCTGGGGAAGATCAATTTGCCTAACTGTTGGGTTCTCTGAAGGCCATTTTATGAGACTGTCCTACTGAACTAAGCAATTGCCCAATCAATAAAAATGTACTGGACCCATAAGTAGACAGACTATGCTGGGAACTTGGGCTTATACTGAATAGGACACACTCCTTGTTGTCAATGAGCTCAACTTCTACATAGAATACAGACGTGCAAACTCAATTAAGATGTGTTTGGTAGGAGATATAATGGGACTATGAGCAGAATTCTAGGGAAACAATGAGAAGAGTGATGAAGTCCCACAGGTGTTAAAATATATATATTTACACCAGGCACAATGGCACACACCTGTATTCCCAGCGGCTCGGGAGGCTGAGGCAGGAGGATTGTGAGTCAAAGCCAACCTCAGCAATAGCGAGTCATTAAGCCACTCAGAGAGACCTTGTCTCTAAATAAAATACAAAACAGGGCTGGGATGTGGCTCAGTGGTCAAGTGTCCCTGAGTTAAATCCCCAGTACATATATGTGCACTACAAACTCATGAATGACCAGGATTTGCTAGGCAGAGAAGGGAATTCCTGGCAGAAGACTTGAAATGTGTGGAAAGAGCAACAGGTTCAAAACAAAACAAAACAAAAAAACTAGGGTAGCCAGGAATTGAGTCTGGTGAAAGGTTTGGCAGTTTAAAGGGACATTATAGCTCTAGTAAGGAGTTTGTAGGTTAATCAGACAAATAAGGAACTAAAGGATGTTCAGATGCAGGGGAGTAACATGATGAGTTTTCTTTTTGGAAAGATAATTTACTGTAATAAGCAGAGGTGACTTAAACCGTCTCCACCTGAGGGCCTATTAACACTGTACTTTATAAACCCTGCCCTTGCTACTAGCGGACGCCATCTTCTACCACCCTGCTTTGTGCGGGTCAGAGTTGGTGGCCCCGGCAGGAATAAAGGCTTCTTTGGCTGTAACATGAGTGGCTTGTGAGACTTTTCTCCTGCAAATTGGGTACAACATTTACTAGGAGGAAACAACATTTCTTCAAATTCAAGTGAGGTTCCCTGAGATGGGGATCTATTTCTCTACCCTCACCTCTGCCTCCACCCCACATCCTACCTCCTCACCTTCCCTTTCTCACCTTCTTTCTCCAGAGAAAAGTTATTTGAAATCTGTTACTGTTCTGACTTTGCATTAAGGCAATAGGGCCAAATGAATGACCATGTTTCTTTTTCCTCAGGCAATGTAAATTGGACATTTCCCTTTGTGTTAGTCCATTTTCTATTGGTATAACAAAAAATAGTAAGGCTGGGAAATTACAAAGAGTTTGACTTAGCTCACAGTGTAAAAGATTTGAAGTTCAAGATTGGGCAGTCCCATGTTTCTAGCAAAGGATCCCCCAGCTATGAGGTATCATGGTGCATGCCATTATGGATGGGGTCTGGTGGGAGGGACAAATCACATGGTTAAGACAGGAAGCCAGAGATGTTTGGGCAGGGGCCTGGCTTGCCCTTTTATAACAACTCTCTCACAAGAACTAACTGGAATTCACCTTAATCCCTTCTGAAGGCACACCTCCAATTGCCTAATGACCTCTCTCTGGGCCCCACCTCTTAAAGTCCCACTTCCTCTTAATATGGCCACACTGGGAACTAAGGTCCCAATACATGAACCTTTAGGGAATACACTTAAACCATATCCAAACCATAGCATCCTCCCTCCAGTTTTCCCCATGCTAAAATTTGACAACCAAGAGAACAGGATAGAACCTTAAGTGGAACAGCCAGCCTGTGGGATTTAGGACCTGCCATTCCTAGAATAATCAGCCAACTCGAGAGCTTTTCAGTCTTCCTGGGGCTCATTCCAAAATTTGTGGCTATTCCCCCAGGTCTTAGCTAAAAAACACCAAAAATAGGCCAGCTCTTTTTGATTTAATTAGCCATTCCTCTGAGGACTCCAGATGGAATGAAATAAAGACAGATGCACTGGGGGCAAGTGGGGGTGGGAGTAGATTCTAAATGGGGTTCTGTGAGCCCAGAATCACCTCTACAAAAGCACTTTCTTAGAGCAAGGAGCTCAAGGCAGAAGAAGGGACTCCAGCTTCCAGCTTTCGGGCCAAAGTCTAGCTATTGCTCTCAGGCCCTGGAGACATAGAGCTGGCATGGGTATGAGGAGGGGCATGAAGGGGTACTGGAACAGCTATTGGGGGTGGGTGGGGGCAGAGTGATGGCAGAAGGGCAGAAGGAAGACCCCCTTTTGGGCAGGGAGAGCAATGCATGGTCACCTGAGGGCTAACCTGCTCTAGTATGGCTCCTGCCTCAGGAGCTGTGGGCAGTCAATAGTCCACACCAAGAGCCTTGGGACAGCAGCCAAATGAGGTATGGGGTCTATTTCTGGGTCCCTTTAAGAGAGGGGGAAACTGCCAGTTGCCTGGGACCAGATGATCTTTGCAATGCCTTCCTTACCTAAAACAGGGTGACAGGTGTGCTGAGTAAATTCAGGCAATAATTGGGCAGAGGAGAGGTGAAAAGACCCTTAGATCCTTAGGGGCTTCCACCCTTCTTTAGCCAATACCTTCTTAGTGTGCAGAAAGACCACCTATGTGGAGCAACTGCCCCCCCTGGTGGTAGATGTAGGGATAAAGTTACCAGGGGCAGTTTGTTTACCCCCAGGGTTCCAAAACAAATGCTTTGAAACTGAGGTGTGAGACCAGGGTTGATTCCTTCTCTTTCTGACTTCCTTCTCTAGTTCTTTTGATTGCCTTATGGTCCCTGGGTAGGGGCTTCTTTCAGTTTTGTGGAATGACCCGCTAGTGGAAAAGCGCTGAGCTACGCCACGACATGAGTCTGGTTCCAATGAGAACACCAAGAAAAAGTCACTTTACATTTTTGCTCCACGGAGGAAAAGAAACAGCCTGTTGGAATATCTTTATGCAAGCCTTGCCATTTCCATTTGGGCAGGCTGGAGCTGATGCTAAACGCACTGCCTGCCTCCCAGGGAGGCTGGGAGAGTGATCACAGGCGGGGGGAAGGGCAAGTTGCCTCCTGGTCCTGGGACCCAGTGAGTCCCATTCCTGGGTGGTCTTATCAAAGCTAGCATCACCATCACTCATGCTGGTCCTGAGACACCCACGTGGCTCAGCTCCTCTTGGCTGCCAGCCTCCTTCCATCCTGGTTGGGAAGTCACCTTTTCCAGCTGCCCAGGGCTGACGGCCAGAGGAGGACAGAGTGACCTGCCGATGATGATAGTCAGGCTGGAAAGACACAGGGAGGAGTCCTGATCTTATTTGTTATTGTTCTTGTTGCCACCTACCAGTCTTTTTAGTATTTGTATTTATTTTTAGACATCTTACTGGATCTTCCTTTTATATGCACTATGACTCTTTATCTAGCAGACACTGGGTGCTATTGATGGGAAACAAGCCATAAGAACAAATTCTTGTTCTCCTTTAGGGAGACACTTTGACCATGGTTGTGACTCTCTTTCCACAAATAAATTAGTGAAGCTTTTACTATAAATGATTTTGGTCTAGCTATTGCTCTCAGGCACTGGGCATGGAGGACAGCTGGCATTACTTTTCTTCCTCTTTGTTCTAAGTTTAAAAACAAAAGCACAAGTCAAAACAAAAATGGACACGGTAGCACATGCCTGTAATCCCAGCAACTCAGGAGGCTGCAGCAGGGGGGTTGCAAGTTTGAGGCCAGCTTTAGCAACTTAGCAAGATCCCTCGCAACTTGGTGAGAACCTGTCTCAAAATAAAAATAAAATGGGCTGAGAATGTGGCTCAGTGGTAAATAACCTGTGGGTTCAATCCCCAGCACCAGGAAAAAAAAAAAAAAAAAAAAAAAAAAAAAAAAACTGAGCTGTTTGAATAGTTAGTTCTTTGGATAAGTGTATTTTTTTTTTTTTTTTTTTTTTTTTTGGTACCGGGGATTGAACTCAGGGGCACTCGACCACTGGGACACATCCTCAGCCCTTTTTTGTATTTTATTAGAGACAGGGTCTCACTGAGTTGCTAAGTGCCTCGCCATTGCTGAGGCTGGCTTTCAACTTGCGATCCTCCTGCCTCAGCTTCCCAAGTGCTGGGAATACAGGCGTGCGCCACCATGCCTGGCTTGGATAAGTGTATTTTTGACAGCAATGTTGCATAGTGTGTTTAAAATTATTTTCAATAATTAATTTTGCTAAATATTCCTCAAAAAATTTAACTGTGGTAAAATATATACAACATGAAATATTTTTGTAGCTTTTTTTTTTTTTTTGTACCAGGGATTGAACCCAGGGGTGCTTAATGACTGACCCATATCTCCAGCCCTTTTTATTTTGAGACAAGCTCTTGCTAAGTTGCTTAGAACCTTGCTAAGTTGCTGAGGCTGGCTTTGAACTTGCGATCTTCCTGCCTCAGCCTCCAAAGTCGCTGGGATTACAGGTGTGTGCCCATGAAGCCATTTTCTTTATATACCATATATATATAAGTTGTTTATGGACCTTTATTTTATTTATTTTATTTTATATGCAGTACTGAGAATCGAACCCAGTGCCTCACACATGCTGGGTAAGTGCTCTATCACTGAGCCACAACCCCAGGCCCCCTTGAAGCCATTTTTAAGTGTGCAGTTTTGTGGCAGCAAGTACATTCATGATGTTGTCCAGCCACCACCACCATCTGTCTCCAGAAATTTTCATCTTCCCCTCCAGAAACTCCAACTGGGCCTATTTATAACCCAGGACTCTTTGAGAGACTTCTGGAGTCTAGCTTTGACCCTTGGATTTCTTGGTGGCATTTCATCCTCCTGCCCTCCCATGTTAGTCAGCTTTTCATCACTGTCACCAAAACACCTGACAAGAACAACTTAGAGGAGGAAAGATTTAATTTGGTTCATAGTTTCAGAGTTTTAGTCCATGGTCATCTGGCTTCAATGTGAAAACGGTGTGGTAGAAGGGTATGGAAGAAAGCTGCTCATCTCATGGCAGCCAGGAAGCAGAGAGAGAAACAGGAAGGGGCTAAGGATGGATATAGTCCCCAAGGCCATGCCTCCAATGATCTAGTTTCTCCAGCCATGCCCTACTTGCTTACAGTTACTACTCAATAGTCCGTTCAAATTATTAACCCATCAAATGGGTTAATCCACTGATGGGGTTACAGTCTTCACAATCAAATCATTTTAAAGTCCCACTTCTGAACCTTGACCCATTTGGGACAAAGCTTTCAACATGTAAGCCTTTCTGGGGACATTTCAACTCCAAACCATAATACTTCCTTAGCCTGGGAAGACAAGTAGCGGCCATGATGTTATAGTCCTTCTCTAGGGGAATACCAACAACAGATACCAACAACAGCAGAAGGGGTTGGGGGGGTTGTAGCTGCCCTGTTTTCCTACAATCACTGAGTTCTGTAGCCAGGGGTCCAAATACCCTTTTCCAAACAGAACCACAACCAACCTACAGTCTGTTTGGGTGCCTGACATATAATGGGCACTCAATACGGATTTGTTTATGAATGACTAAATCTGTACAGGTAGATCACTATCCTTGGAAAGGGAGACTTTATGGCCACGTTGGTCACAGCAAGATGACAAAGGCATGTGCTTTCGGGTCAGAAAGATCAGGGTTCAAGTACTGTCTCTGTCCCTTACTAAGTGCATGACTTGTTTGTTGTTTTGGTTAAGCCACAAAATGGGAATAGTAATTCCTGCCTTACTGCATGACATTTGAATGGGGTAATGTATCCCAAGTATTTAATTTTACCTTGGAGAACTAGAAGCTCAATGATATTAGTTCTCACTTTCTTCCACCTACTAGAGAATCTTACAGGTGCATCTCCTTTCAACCAGTTCCGTTATCTATTGGCTCATTTTTTTGATTAGTTTCTCAGAAGGAGAATACCCGCCAGTGTCTCAGTCTTTTTATGTTGGGATGCTAATGCTGATTAAATGTGAAAGAAGGTGTCACTTTCTTTGACTTTATCTGAAACTGAGCTTGCTGATTTCTATTTTATTGGATGGAGTTGTAGTGATCTGTTTGTTGATGTTATCTGTTCTTTCTCCCCCACCCCCAATCTGCCCCTCTTCACACAGAAGCACTGGCACAGGCCACTCCTCTCATGTTCTAAACTAAAACTATTATGTCGATTGCTATTTCCAAATCCAACAATGTGGCTACGTTCATCTAGGACAGAGGGCACAATGCTTATCATGGGCACCCAAGTTTGAATAGTAGCCCAGACCTATCAATCATTCTTCATAATGCCTCATTCATCTACCCCTTCATGCTAATCACTTGGCACATTTATTCTCAAGGTCAAGGAACAAGGAATTGGTGAAAAATTAAGTGATCTAGCCCAGATCTATGCCCTATTGGATGTATGATTCTGTTTACCAGGTGGAGTCATTGGAAAAGTTAAAACCTAAAATGAAGTAATACACCTACATTTCAAATCAATAAAAATCCACTGGGCATTGTGTATATTCAAGGGGCCTGGGGCAATATGGATTTAGGAAATATGGGCCTATCACCAAATGTGATGATAAGAGATTTAAAAACAGTGTTGAGTGGCCTTAACTGATTTCCCTGTCACGATTCCTCCCCTTCTTGATCTAACCTACACAAGACTTACAAATTAAATTTCTAAAAATAGTGCTCCTGACTTTGGGGCCCAGACTGTGATCATCCCACAGGCAGTATTAGGGAGTTGGGCCATTTCTCTAGGTTATGTGAACTACTGAAAGATTTTTTAATCCCTGGATCAGAATTCCAATTAAATTATTGGGCGTGATATTGGATTGGAAAGCAGAAAGCCAGAAATCAGTTAGAATTCTGGGGCCATAATCCAAATGGAAGCTGGCAGGTACCTGAAGCAGAGCAATTGTATGAGGATGGAGAGATGGAAACACTGGGGAGGTGGAATTATCTGGAAATGGTAATCAACTGATGTTGGGGTTGAGTGACAGTGAGGAGTGAAGGCCATCCTTCAGCTTTGGCCATCACATGGAGAGCTGCAGGTACCTTCTCCAGAAGCAGAATAAAAGTGTGTGTGTGTGTGTTTTATAGATAATGAAATCAGTTTTGTGGATAATGAATTTAAGGTGTCTGGGGATACCCAGTAATGGAAGTCTACTTGGGCAGTAGTACAAAATGACCAGAAAAGACAGTCAAGGGAGGACTTCAGAAAGCCCTGGCCTTCTAGAGGCTGGCTGGGGGAGAAGAGCTATTGAACAAAACTGAGAAGTGGGCAGGGATCCAGCAGTAGAATTCAGAGTGTGATGTCCTGTGAATTGAGGTGGGAGAGGGTTGGGAAAGAAGGGTTGGTGCAAAGTGTGAAAACCAGCAGTGAGATCTAAAGTGACAGAGTGAACTAAGTTGAGTAGATTGGAGGAATGGCAGAAGCCAAGGGTAGACTTCTGAAGCACTGAGTGATCAGGAGATGAGGAAGCACAGACAAGAAGTGGAGACAAGAAGAACAGTTATAAGGCTCCTGTAGTGAGTCTGCTAGTGAGAGGACAAGGAGAAACGAGAAAGTCAGGGAGAAGTAGGAGTGAGGGCAAGAGAGACTTCAACAGGGGGAAGGAGACATTTGGGTGGGAGTGGGGCAAATGCTGTTTGCTACCTACTCAAAAACCACCCGCTTCCCCTTCCTTCCTGCAGAAAGTGCTTCAGCAGGCAAGAAGCAAGTGGTGGGAGGAAGGCAAGCTCCGCCCCCACTCCTGGGGAGGAGTCCTGGGAATTCCGGTTCCCCTGTGCAGTGATTGGTTTAGGAGTAGCCATGTGACTCACTTCTAGCCAATGAAACATAAGGGGAATCTGAAGGAAGTCCTCTGGGAAATGCCCCCCCCCCCAAGAAGTTACAGAAGGGAGGGAGGACTTTGAAAAAAATTTTTTGCCTTGGTTTTTAAAAAAAATTATTATTTTACCCCTGCCTCTTTCCCTGCTCTCTTGAACATGTCGTGTGAGAATGTGACGCTTAGAGCCCTTGCAGCAACCAAGTGATGAGCTGAGCTGGAGGCTGAGGTCCGGTCAGCCGAGGATACTAAGCCCCGGATCCTTAATGCTACTTGAGGATTTGTTGGAGCTCCCCAAGAACCTGAGATCGCCTCCCTTTAGTTTATCTAATGAACTATTAGCTTGTTTGTGATTTAAGTCACTGCCAGTGAATTTTTGGCAGAATGCTTCCTAACTGATACAGGGAGATTATCACATTCTGGACCTAAGGTAATTTAGGTTTAAAAAAAGATCGGGGTAAGACTTTTTTTTTTTTTTTTTTTAATCAGGGATTGAACCCAGAGGCACTTAACCACCAAGCCACATCCCCAGCCCTTTTTAATATTTTATTAGAGACAGGGTCTCACTGAATTGCTTAGGGCCTCACTAAATTGCTGAGGCTGGGTTTTGAACTCGCGATCCTCCTGCCTCAGCCTCCCGAGTCTCTCAGATCACAGGTGTGCACCACCATGCCCAGCTCAGGGTAGGACTTTTTGAAACGTTTCTCTTGTCTATTACGGGGAGAGTCTGCTCCATTTGATGTTACTGTTCCATTTACACCATTTTCTGTACCTTTTCTAGAAGACCTGCCTTTAGTCACTGTTGGTTTCTTCCTCACAGGTGGCGCCTGAAAAGCAGAGTGCTCCCTCCACCTCCGAAGCTGAAAATTAAGCTGGGTTTTGAACTCGCGATCCTCCTGCCTCAGCCTCCCGAGTCTCTCAGATCACAGGTGTGCACCACCATGCCCAGCTCAGGGTAGGACTTTTTGAAACGTTTCTCTTTTCTATTACGGGGAGAGTCTGCTCCATTTGATGTTACTGTTCCATTTACACCATTTTCTGTACCTTTTCTAGAAGACCTGCCTTTAGTCACTGTTGGTTTCTTCCTCACAGGTGGCGCCTGAAAAGCAGAGTGCTCCCTCCACCTCCGAAGCTGAAAATTAATGAACTTCCACATCATGAATGCTTGGGTAATGCAAATGGATGCCAGAACAGCAATTCTAACAGCCAACACGTTGAAGTTTCCTGTACTGAAATCCAGTTTCTGAAAAGTTGAAGCCAGCCGTCTTTGTGGTTTCTTTTTTTTTTTTCTTTTTTAAATATTTACTTATTTGTTTTAGTTGTACACAATGCCTTTTTTAAAAAAAATATTTATTTATTTGCTTTAGTTGTACACAATGCATTTATTTGTACATGGTGCTGAGGATCGAACCCGGGCTGTGCACGTGCTAGGCGAGCGCTCTGCCGCTGAGCCACAATCCCAGCCCCACAATGCCTTTTTTATTTTTATATGGTGCTGAGGATCAAACCCGGGTCACACACATACTAGGCGAGCCTCTACCGATGAGCCACAACCCCAGCCCTTCGTGGTTTCTTGACTAAAGTAGCAGTCAAGACCATCGCTCTTTTAAATGATCTTGATTATTTAAACAAATCAATTACTTTACAAAGGGTAATAAAGATTATGGAAGTCAGGCCTCTCTGCCTTTTGGTTGAAGCCAAGTCAAATAAGCCTTCCTAGGAAGAAACTCCCATTGGCTTTCACCAGAACATCTCATCATTATTACTAAACCATCCCTTATTGACCCATTAGGAAGTAAATTGTCCTAATCTTTCCAATTGGTCACATTTTGCCCATAATGTGAGACCAGACTTTGGATGTCATACTTTCCTTTGGAATTTAGACTGAAAGGCAGCACTCTCTTGTTTGAGTTCAAAAGGCTGAGCTGTAGTCCAGAACATGGGCCTGATGGGAAAGGAGAGTTATTTCCAAGGGAGGCATTGCATAAGTACTCAGCCAGTATGAGCCACTCTTAGGGCCACTGAGAAATGCACAGATAACTGGGAATGGAGCAGTTGCCTTGGAGATATTGACAACATAGGAGGAAATGGGGTTGAAAGCAAGGGAATCTAGTTAGGGATCCAGTGGAATATTCTAGGCAAGAGAAAACTAGGACATTGGCAAAGGAGATGGAAAAGAGGGTAGGAATCAGGGATACAGCAAGAATTGGCAATCCATTAGAGGTTGGGTGTGAAGGAGAGATGAATAAGAGAATGACTCTCCTAATACAGCAATAGGAGAGATTTCAGAGTCACCTAGATCATAGTTTTTGAACTTCCTTTTAGCCATGGAATAACTTCTTCTACAAAGCTGTTCACAGAAGGCCAATGTATTTGATGTAGTTAGGTATATATAGAGTAGGATAATAAAAGACAGTTCTTTGCTAAAATTCCAGGAGGTTCTATTTGGGGCAGCTTCATGGGCAAAGACTAGTTTAGTCACACAAGGATCTTTGCTTAGTAGGTTTAATGATTTGCTGTTACTGTCCTGAAATTCATAATAATTTCTGAACAAAGAACTCTGCCTTTTCATTTTGCAGTGGGCCCTCCAAATTAGGTGCTCAGACTGGTCTTGAGCAGAGGTGAGGGACTGTGGAACCGGGTTCTTGGACCATCCCAGGGACCATGAGGGCATGAGTGAATATGAACAATATCATAAGCATAGTAGTTGTCTATTTCACAGTTGCTACAAGTGTTAAATGAACACATGTGGGAAAATACTTAAAACTGTGTCTGACACACAGAGAATACTATAGAAGGAGTTCAATATCATTATTATTTCCTCCCTGTACTGATTCAACTCTGACAGCATGAGGTTGATTGTTCATGGGGTCACAGTTGACTTTTCTCATTTTCACATTTTTAACCTGTCACTCATCATCCAGCCCCAGGTTCTTGATTATCCTTTCGTGGGGGGAAGAGATCCAGCAACAATAATTATCACAATAAGTAAATGTGTGATATCACATCCTCTCTTTCTCTTACTGTAGTTAGAGAGTGTCTCAGGGTGTGTTTATGTGGTGTGTATGTCTGCCTGTCTTTGTGTTGAGAGGGAGTTTTTTCTTTTAAACTCAATTAATTAGAAGGTCTCTCATGTGGTTCTATTTTTTTCTCTTTACCTGTCTTTTTTGTTCATTTTGAAAGGACTCTTAAGCTACCTGCCTCCTCCTTCCCTCCCCTTCTCCTCAGATCCCCAAGGGGAGGGCAGGACCTAAAGAGGACTGTGTCACCATTGTCATCAAGATAATGGCTCCCTCCCCCGCTTCCCTCCACTCCTCTCTCATTTCCCAGAGCCTGGCAAGTGCTCAGCCTTTGTTCTTCAAGCATAGCTCTTATACCTCTGTTCTATGAACCTGTGGTCCTGACCTGAGTCTGGAAGCTACCCCTCCTACTCTCATCATAATCTTCAATATTCCCAAGACATTCTCAGGACTCTTTCTCATTGTCCTAGGGTTCTGAGTTTGTAAGAACTACATACTTTTTTCCTTGGCAGAAATAATTATGGTTTTTCCTAACAACTTTGCAACTTCCCCATAGATTTGGAAATTCCCTTCTTAATTACAGCTCTTAATAAGATGCAGAAGAAGTATTTGGTCTGGTACTATCTTCCCTCCTGATCTACTGTGTGATTTTGGGCCACAGTTGACAAAAATTATCTCAACCGTGGGTAGATTAGAGGATGAAAAAGTTTTGGAGGCCCTCTGGAGAAGGGATTTACAAATGTCTCATTGGTGAAAATAGCCATTTTGGGAAGTACCAACTTACTTATATTCCTCCTTTTGAAAAAAAAAAATGAGCTTAATAATTTCCATTGCTGGTTGCTATCCCCCAACCGCACCTCCATGCCTGCCTCCGCCCTCAGCTGTGAATCAATGGGGTAGTCAGGCTAACCCCCCACCCCCACTCCCACTTACACACACACTTCTGGGAGGCCCTAGGTAAACAGAAAGCAGAGGCAAGGCTGTGGAATTATTATTATCATTATGATGATGATGATGATGATGATGCTTTCAGCATGAGAAAACAGGAAGTGAAACTGTCCAGTGATAAATGCCTGGGAGAGCCTTTCCCTGCCCGGAATCCAACAGAAACTGTCCAGTGATAAATGCCTGGCCTCATCTCCTCAGCTGGACCTAAAGGCAAAGCAGAAGCCAGCCAGAGAAAATTGTGGCCACACCACAGGCTCTGGCAACCTCCACCGTGTGTGTGTGTGTGTGTGTGTGTGTGTGTGTGTGTGTGTGTGTGTGTTACAGGACTGTCTTTAAATATGTGGTTTTCAGAACTTTTGGTGATTTTCAACCTTATATTAATGCCTGTCCTTCCCCCTTCATGTGATATCTTTGGGGTGCTTCCTTACTACTTCCTTCCCCATTTCCTAGAGAGAGATCCCCATGGCTGTCAGAGGTGTAAAAGGACAAGGCCAGTGATCAATTGGCTCCTGCTATACACATCTTATCTGCCCAGGCCAGGTCTGAGCCATGGGCTTTTCTCCAGCCAGTTTTTCCCCACAGCAGACACATACCATGGGCCTTTCTTCCCTGTCCCTTCAGGGAGTCCTGTTTTCTCTCCTGGCCTGGCTGTCTGACACTCCATCTGCTTGGTTGATTATTCATGTCCTTTGTCTTTTTTCTCAAGAATCGATTATGGATAAATGGTAGTCAGAAAATGGCATGTCAGGGCCAATGTAATTATCCCACGTTGACATTCTATTTGCGGCACTATGGCCTCTGGAAACACTGAAAAACAGTGAAAATGACCTGATTTTCATAGTACCTCATAAGCTCAACTTCTCAGGGAGAAAAGAGCAGACAGCTGTGTGGGGAGTAAATGAACCAAGCTCGTGTTTCAGAAATACCTTCTCATTTGAACAATGTTCAGGGGACAGGGGAGGAGGAGGTGTTAAGGAAGGGGAGGAAAGAGAGGAAGGAGAAAGCACTGCAGCCCTGTAAGACACTGCACTAGTGCCCTGTTCCTGGGGCCCACATCTTTTTATGGCTCTCACACCAAGATCTTGAACAAATTAGTAGAATTTTAAAATCTTGGTTTAGAAAATACATAATTGTACTCATTGTTTATTGTAGCACTATTCATAATAGCCAAGATGTAGAAATAACCTAAATGTACATTAACAGATGAATGGATTTAAAAAATGGTATGCTAGAGGAAATGTTCAATATAAGATAATGTGGTCACGGGGCTGGGGTTGTGGCTCAGTGGTACATTTCTTGCCTAGCACGTGTGAGGCACTGGGTTCAATTTTCAGCACCACATAAAAAATAAATAAATAAAATAAAGGCATTGTATTCACCTATAACTAAAAATATTTTTAAAAGATAATGTGCAAACCTTGAGAAGATTATATTAAGTGAAACAAGCCAGTCACAGAAAGGCATATGAGGCAGATTCCACTTATTTAAGGCATTTGAAGTCAAATTCATGGAATCAAAGACTAGACTGGTGATTGCCAGGGGCCAGGGAGAGGGAGAAATAGGAAGTCAGTAGAAAATGGGCATAAAGTTTCAGGCAAGCAAGATGATAAGCTCTAGAGCTCTGCACAACACTGAATCTAAAGTCAACAATGTTTTGTCCACTTAAGGATTTGTTAAGAGAGAAAAATCTCATGTTAGTGTTCCTTTTTTTAAAAGCATTTATTTTTTAGTTGTAGTTGGACACAATACCTTTATTTTATTTTTTATTTTTATTTATTTATTTTTTTTTTGGTACTGGGGATTGAACTCATGGGCACTTGACCACTGGGCCACATCCCCAGCCCTTTTTTGTATTTTATTAGAAGCAGGGTCTCACTGAGTTACTAAGTGCCTGGCCATTGCTGAGGCTGGCTTTGAACTCGTGATCCTCCTGCCTCAGCCTCCCAAAGTGCTGGGATTACAGGCGTGCGCCACCGCGCCCGGCTGTTTATTTTATTTTTATGTGGTGCTGAGGATTGAACCCAGTGCCTCACGCATGCTAGGCGAGTGCTCTTTCTCTGAGCCACAACCCCAGCCCCTATGTTAAGTGTTCTTACCACAAAAAAACCAGCACAACATAGCATAAAATAATGAAAGAACAGAACTTGACATGACATACCTGACATGACATGATACAACTTATTAGAATACATGGCACATACTAAGCAGGTCACACCTGACACATGACACATGTGACACATGATGAAAGCAACACATATGATACACAAGATGCATGACAGAAGTGACACATGACAAAAGTTGTGTGTCGCTGATGTCATGTGTGTCACTTCTGTCATGGATATATATGGCCTGTGAACAGAGAAATGCATGCAAAAATGCCATAGGTGAAAAGTGTAAAGAATGACATGTATAAAAAATGGCACATCACAAAAACACATTTTACATGACATGGAATGACACGTTTGAAAGATGGCACAAATGACACACGAAAGTGATGCAGATGACATGCATGTGAAAAACACAGTGGGAGCTGGGTACTATAGCCCACGACTGTAATCCCAGCAGCTTGGGAGGCTGAGGCAGGAGGATTGCAAGTTCAATGCCAGCCTCAGCAATGGTGAGGCACTAAGCAACTCAGTGAGACCCTGTCTCTAAATAAAATGCAAAATAGGGCTGGGGATGTGGCTCAGTGGTCAAGGGTCCCTGAGTTCAATCTCTGTTATCCCCCCCAAACAAACAAAAGACAGTGGGAAAAATGACACCTGTGTCATTGTGAGACATGACACATGGGCAAAAAGGACACACATTACCAAAATCATATGTGAGAAAAATGACATAGGTTCGATAAGTGACATGTGCAGAAAATGGTGACACACATGAAAAAAAAGTTACAAGTGGTAAAAATGACATGTGGGACAAAATACCCACATAACAAAAATGACACACGATGCACTTGGTCCACATGACATTCATGACAGAAACGATAGTCCTAATGCTACTGCGCTTTCTGAACCTAGAATAGGGATACATAGATGCACATCTGGGGGTTGAGATGGGGATCTGAATCATGGCATGGGAATTGGTTGAAGAAAACCTCTAATCTGGAGCTCTCTGTTCCCAATAGCTGCAGTCAGATGTCTGTCTCTCTATTTGGAGAACATGGTAGCTAAGAAGTCAGGTGTGGGGTCCTTGCTTCCTGCATTCAGATCCCCTCTTCAGGTATTACCTGAAATCATTTAGATTCACTGGGCCTCAGTGTCCTCATCTGGGCCACTGGAAGGATTTTTAGTAATTCCTGGTAGGGCTCTTCTGGAGCAGGGATGGAGTCAACACATGGGACTACAGTCATCTCAGAAACTTAATGTTGTCTCAACCTTTTTTTTTTTTTTTTTTTTTTTTTTTACATTTGTCTGCCATCCACCAGCCTCCAATTCATACATCCAGTAAAAATACAAGTTCCATACTGTGTGACAGACATGTGGCAAACCACTAGGGATAGATACAATGTTAGCAGAAGATAAATATCAGAGGGTCCACAGTTCACCCACCTTTCCAGGTTTTTGTTACTTTTTTTTTTTTTTTCTTTTTTTTTTTTTTTTTGATGGTGGTTCTGGGGATCAACCCAGAGCCTCACACATGTGAAGCAAGCCCTCCACCACTGAACTATACCCCCAGCACCTGTTGTCTCCTAACACAAAGCTGAGTGCACAATAGGTACTGTCACACTGAACTCAGTGCTTCCTGGTTTCTTGCCCATTCTCTGCTTCATGTTCTCCCACTCCCCTGTTCTTTCTTTTCCCAATTCCATAGGAAGATAGGCCTGAGGAGTCTTGGCAGGGGAAGGCGCTGGAATCCCTCCCCTCTCTGTCTTGGTGAGGAAGCCCTGGGAAGGCTAGGATCCCGGGTAGCTCACTGGTTCTCCCACTCATCAATTCTCCCTGGGCCAGGCTCCCCTTCCCAGGCCTTGAGCTCTTCCATAAGCTCTCTGGGAAGCTGGAGGAGGGCCACTGGGCTCTGTAATAACCACAGTTCTTCATGGTAAACAAGAACCAGATTCCTGGGCAGTGACGCGGGCGGGAGCCCTGGCCAGGCAGCTATGATTACACCAAGACATGAAGAAACACCTCTTCTCAGCCCTGACCTGCCTCAGTAAGGCCTAGAGGAGAGGCTGCCCACAGGCCCCTCCTTGCTCCCCTTCTGGTCATTCTTGGCCTGAGTTAGAGGGGACTTGGCACCAGTTTGATCTTTAAACACAAGTGTTTAATTAATCAGTCAGTCCTGGGGGTCGACCAGAGTAGCATCCTTCCCCATCTCTCCTTTTTCAGAATTCAGTCCCCCTTCTTCTTTTCTCATGTGCCCAACTCCCACTCTGTCCCTCCATGAGGAGAATCCTCGGGTACACTTCTCTCACTGATGCCAGAAGGAGCCTCATGTTCCTGTGAGGTGGCCTTGACCCCCGGAACTCCAGAACAGGGGCTGCACTGGGCTATCAGAGCTGTCTGACTTTGCGTGCATGGCCTGGACCAAGGTTTTCCTCTTAACAATGTGACTTCTGACCATAGGATCAGATCTCCTGGGATTTAGGCCAAACATAATCTCTGCTAATTCCTGGGTGGACAGTTGGACTGGCTTAAATACCTTTAGAAGGATATAAGAAGAAACTGGGTGGAGAACTGTGTGACTGGGGGTGGGGGTGGTTAGGGTGGGAGAGAGGAAGACATTTTACTATATACACCATTTTGGGTTTTTGTACTTTATACCATGAGCATGTATCAAAAATTTCAAGACAAAACAAAACAATACACACTCAGACAAGGAAAAAGAGTCTATGATTTTGTGCATTTCTTAAAGGTCAGATATAGAGAACATCTCTTTACTTCTGTCCTCATGGCAGAAGGGACAGTGAGACAACGGCATCAAGACGGCATCCTTTGGACCAAGTAAGTTAGGCTTAGAAGGGACTGTCAAAGGTGGGTAGTGGCTTAGACTTAAGATTTTCTGAGTCTGAATGACTCAGAATCTTATAATATGGGGCCTTGTTGCTGTGTGCCGTCAGCCAAGAGGGAGGTCCTTGCTGCCTGAAAGGCCCCAACTCTCCCAGGGAAGGGATGGTAGTATCCCCTCCTGACCTTGAAAAGTTTACAGGGGTGGGCCATCTGTGCTGCTCACTTACCTTTGTACTTGGGAGCCAACAGGGAGGGAATCGACCAGTTTCAACACCCTGGGGAGCCAGTGTTTTACGGGATAGATTCCAGAAGCTGCCATCACTTCCCGGGTATTATGCTGGTGGGGAAAGGGAGCTATTGTCTAGCAGGTACAGTTTCCGTTTTTTCAAGATGAAAAGAGTTCTGGAGATGAATGGTGGTGAGGGCCGCACAATGTGGAGGTAATAATGCCACTGAACTATATATTTAATCATTCTAACATTCTAAATTCTTTTTTTTTTTTTTTTTTTTTGGTACCAGGGAGTAAACTCAGGGGCACTTGACCACTGGGCCACATCCCCAGCCCTTTTTTGTATTTTATTTAGAGACAGGGTCTCACTGAGTTGCTAAGTGCCTCGCCATCGCTGAGGCTAGCTTTGAACTCACAATCCTCCTGCCTCAGCCTCCCAAAGTCATTCTAAATTCTTGTGTCATAAAATATGTTGCAATTTATACAGCACTTTCATTACATTACCAATATCTCCCTGTTTTCCAAAGTCCAAAACCTGAGTGGAATATCTAGCTCTTGACTCTGCCTCATGTCTCACATTTCTTTCTTTCTTTCTTTCTTTTTTTTTTTTTTAAATATTTATTTATTTACTTTAGTTGTACACAATGCAATGCATTTATGTTTACGTGGTGCTGAGGATCAAACCGGGCCGCGCACGTGCGAGGCGAGCGCTCTCCCGCTGAGCCACAACCCCAGCCCCATCTTTCTTTCTTTTTTTCTTCTTCCTTTTCTTTCTTTCTTTCTTTTTCTTTTTTTTTTTTTTTTTTGCGGGGTGCGGGTACTGGGGATGAAACTCAGGGGCACTCAACCACTGAGCCACATCTCCAGCCCTATGTGTATTTTATTTAGAGACAGGGTCTCATTGTGCTTAGTGCCTCGCTTTTGTGGAAGCTGGCTTTGAACTTGTGATCCTCTGGCTTCAGCCTCCCTAGCTGCTGGGATTACAGGCATGGGCCACTGCACCCAGCTCATGCTTTGCATCTTGACATTCTGCCCTATAAACTGCATTCCAGCCCAGGCTATGCTGACCCTACTTAGTGCTTCTAAATAGGCCATATAATTTTTTGTCTTTCTCCACTTCTGTGTGCATGTTAAATTCTTTCTCCTGTGTGGTTTTCCTCCTCTGCCTGAAGAATTCTTGCTTATCTTTAGAGACCCAGGTGAGTGTCACTCCTGTGGGCTTCCTAGATAAATCTCTTCCATTTTTGAGTGCCAGAGCAATGTGCTTAATCCTTTCCAAGGCCACTTCCACTAGGATGCTATTAATAAAACAAACAAAACAAAAATAAATAACAAGAGTTGGCTAAAGTGTGGCGATATTGAAACCCTTATGCACAGCTGATGAGAATGTAAAATGGTGCAGCTGTTATGGAAAAACACTAGGTAGCTTCCTCAAAAACTTAAACATAGAATCACCACATGATCCAGCAATCCCACTTCTGGGGATATACTCATAGGAATTAAAAGCGAAGACTCAAATGGATAGGTGTACACACATTCACAGTGATCTTATTTGCAGCAGCCAAAGGTGAAAGCAACTCAAGTGTCCATTGATGGATGAATGGATAAACAAAATGTTGTTTACGCGTAGAGCAGAATAACATTTGGCCTTAGGAAATTCTGATAAAGGCTAAACATGGATGGATTGGGAAGCGTAATGCTGAAGAAAGAAGCCAGAAGAAAAGGACATCTATTTTATGATTTCACTTATCTGAGGTAACTATGCAAATTCATAGAGATTGAAAGTCAAATGGTGGTTGTCAGGGGCTGGAAGGAGGGGAGAATGGGAGCTATTGTTTAATAGGCACAGAGTTTCAGTTTGGCAAAATGAAAAGAAGTTCTGGAGATGGATGGTAGTGATGGTTGCATAACAATGTGAGTGAATTCAATACTACTGGATTGTGTGTTGAAAAATGGTTAGATGATAAATTTTATGTATAGTTTACATATATTCACACCTTTGACCACCATATGTACATATGTGTGTGGTGTGACAAGGCACTTTGAGTTGTCTGGCACTTCCACTAGGTGACACATACTTCACAGGTCTTGGGGAATTCCCATGCCCAGCACATCTGGCACTAACTGGTGCTCAGTCATTGTTTGTTGCCATGAAAGGGGACAGAAAGTTGATGGGTGTGTGTGTGGTAGATGCAGGTCTCAGGCTAGCCCACATGCTAACTTCTCTCTTCCAGGACATCTATGACTCTAGACATCTATCCAGGGCCATGGGTCAATCTCTCCCCAGAATCAATGAATGCACTTCCAGGAAGGAAAGGGACTTGCCTGTAACATATGCTACAAGGACCACACAAAAACCAGAACTTCCTCTTGTGGTGTAAAAGGGCACAAGAAATTTTGTGAGACTAGAGTTTTTAAGGTCACACACCTGCCTATATGATGGTGTACATATGGTCCTTGGAGGAGGAAGGGACAGATCAGGAAATCTCTGTGTATCCTTTTTTTTTTTTTTTTTTTGTACCAGGAATTGAACTCAGGGGCACTTGACCACTGGGCCACATCCCCAGCCCTTTTTTGTATTTTATTTAGAGACAGGGTCTCACTGAGTTGCTAAGTGCCTTGCCATTGCTGAGACTGGCTTTGAACTCGCGATCCTCCTGCCTCAGCCTCCCAAGTGCTGGGATTACAGGTGTGTGCCACCAAGCCTGGCTCTGTGTATCTTTTTTTTTTTTTTAATTAATTAATTTATTTGTTTGTTCATTTATTTATTTATTTATTTATATGTGGTGCTGAGAATCGAACCCAGTGCCTCACACATGCCAGGCAAGTGCTCTACCACTGAGCCACAACCCCAGCCCTCTGTGTATCCTTTTAATCTCTATAATGTTGTAGTTTTCACAGCTTTATGAGAAATGTGGGGAAAAGTTTAGGTCCTGCCTTATCTGTCATGAAATGAGCAAGAACAAAACACCACAGGTTGAGCATCCCTAATTCGAAAATATGAAATCCAAACTTTTTGAGCACTGACAAGATGCTCAAAAGTCTTCAGATTTTTGAATACGTGGATTTTGTTGGAGTTTTGGATGAGGAACACTCAAAATATTCCCAAATCCAGAAAACCAAACAAAAACAAAAAACAAAAAAACTCTTAGATCTGAAACACTTCTGGTCCCAAGCATTTCAGATAAGGGATCTTTCTGAGCCTGTATATATAACATAGACCTCATCTGTTTAGGTCCTTCCTTAAAAGTTTACAAATGCTAGGATCCCATATTCATTACTGCTTAAATGACTTTCTACAACCAGGGGATGAATCAGAATTCCAACCAATGCTCTTTTTTTTTTTTTTTTTTTTTTTTTTTTGCAGTGGCACATGCCTGTAATCCCAGCGGCTCAAGAGGCTCAGGCAGGAGGATCATGAGTTCAAAGCCAGCCTCAGCAAAACCGAGGTGCTAAGTAACTTAGTGAGAACCTGTCTCTAAATAAAATACAAAATAGGGCAGGGGATGTGGCTCAGTGCTTGAGTGCCCCTGAGTTCAATCCCCGGTAAACACCCCCACCCAAGCTGCAAAAGAAAAAAAAAGAGCATTGGTTGGAATTCTGATTTACCCTTCTGGTTGTAGAATGACTTTGGCTGGTGTGATCTCTAGCTTTCCATTACTGTTAAAAAATACCTGAGATAATCAAGTTTAAAAAAGAAAATGTTTATTTTGGCTCACAGTTTTGGAGGTTTCAGTCCATGGTGGTTGGGCTTGCTACATTTGGGCCTGAGGCAAGGTAGCATATCATGGTGGGGAGCACATGATGGAGGAGACCTGTTTACCTTGTGGTTGGAAGGAAAGAGAAAGAGGAAAAGATAGTGTCCCCCAATCCTCTTTGAGGACACAGTCCCAGTGACCTAAAACCTCTCATTGGGCCCCACTTCCTAAGGGCCCCACAACTTCTCAATAGCAAGCACCATGGGTTGAGGACCAAGGATTACATAGGTCTTTGGAGGACATTTAAGATTCAAACTGTAACAGCTGATTACTTGATCTTTCTGCACCACATTAAAAAAAAAATCCTAGTACTGAGCATTGAATACAAAGATTCTTATCACTGAGCCATATTCCCAATTCGTTTTATTTTTTAATTTTGAGACAGTGTCTAAGTAAGTTGTTGAGGTTGACCTTGAACTCGGGATTCTCCTGCCTCAGTCTCCCGAGTAGCTGGGATTACAAACATGCCCCACTGCCATCAGATCTGAACCATAGTATTTTCCAGGATGAAAACAGCAGAAATAATACCACTTAGAGCATTGTCAAGAGGATTGAATGGGATGATTCTTACGAGAGCACCTATCATATAACAATAGCTCACATTTACAAAGGCCAATTACCTTGTGTCAAAAACAGTTCAAAATGTTGTTCATCTATTAAATCTAGGGAATACAATCTCCTCCTTTATTATACAAAGAAACCGTGCGGTGTTGCTAGGATCAGAACCCTGGGCTTGATTCTCTCTCGTATGCTCTGCTGCCTCAAAATTATGTTCTCATGTGTAGCTATTTATCATTATAACCTTAGGAAAACTTCGCTCATTCCCTATACACACGTGGACACCTCTTCCCTACCTTTTCTACCCTCTCGTTCCATTTATTTATCCAAAGAAAGGAGAGAAATCCCAGGCATTACTTGGTCACCCAGCAAGATCTGCTGACTGATCTTTTGGGTTGACCCACCCTGGTTGTATTCCTGGACAGCAAGTTCCTTTTTCTCTTCTCCCTTCCTCAATTCATTATCCAGGCTGCATGTTTATCTGAGTGGCAAGGGATGTGCCAGATACAGGGTAGATGGGGGCAGAACCTGTAGCACAGGAACACAGCCTTGCACCTTCTTGAATCCCAGTGGATACTTGCCTCTCTCGCTTATACAACTCACACTAAAGGGCAGGATTCACAATTAGGCATTCTGTAATTCTAATTAGTCCCATTTGTAGTCCCTTTAGACCATGTTATGTCTGTTGATGTGCAGAGGTGAAGTTTCTGTTCCCCTTTGAGTACTTCCTTCTTTCTCTTTCCCTTCTCATTCCTAACCACTGCTACAGCTGCTCCTTGCTGTGGCTTTAACTGTCAAAAGGATGGGTACAGACAAGGGCATTGCCAGTGGAAGAGCAGGGCATTTCTTTGGCCCAGGATGTTCTCATGAAGGGCATTGTTGATGACACTTTGGGTAATAAGCCCTTAGCACCTTCAGAAAAGGGGCGATGGAAGGGATGACAGGTGCCATTGAGACTGGAGTTGTGAAGTCATTTTCTGGATCAAATTTTTGTGACTAATGATTCTTAGTATCTGTCACTGTTGCTTTGGAAAATTTCTCTTTTTATCTAAGAAATACTAGCCTATGACATGAAGACTGCTTATCTCTCCTTGGTCTCAAGTCATTGCCCTTTTCAAGGATGAGATTTCAGAGGACACCCTCTCCTGCAGTATTTTGTCTAAGGGCCACTAGCCTGTAAATGACTATCTCATCCAGAGATGCTATCTGGACATTTTCAAGAAATCCACCTCCACAGATTTCCACCCTTGGTCATCTACCCATAATGCCACATCATAGTAAATTAGGAAACGTGTACTCCTTGATGGTGGGAAGGCAGGGTGGGGGAAGCTCCGGAAGAGAGATCATCATGGATTCCTGTAATAGCACCCAGCCATACAAATGAACATAGGCCTAAGCTCTGTAATAGATTAGGCCAAGACTAAGGGAAATTGGGGTGTGGGAGAGGTGATCTAAAACAGAAAGTATAGCCTATACCTCTTAGGTTATTCCTGCCCAGGAATGGCAGGTACCATATTGTAGACATCAAGAAGAATATGTGGTTATATGTCTGCTCAGGATTTTTAGTAGAGGCCATATGCATGGACTTTGGTTCAGAAATACTTGAATTGTGTCTTTTGATAATTGAACGACCCTTTGAGAGCTATTTAATTTCTCTAGAACTCAGTTTTTATCCTTTATATAATACATATGTGAGGATGAAAGTACATATCTCATGGGGTTGGGTTCTAGTTAGAATAAGGTTTAGCTGTGAGTGATAGAAAACCTAGGACATCAGTCACTTCAATAAGGATACTTTTTTTTTCCTGCAAAAGTTTGGGTAGGTAGGGCTGGGGTTGTGGCTCGGCGGTAGAGCATTCATTCACCTAGCATGTGCGCGGCCCGGGTTCGATCCTCAGCACCATGTAAAAATAAATGTATTGTGTACAACTAAAGCAAATAAATATTTTTTTAAAAAGGGCTGGGGTTGTGGCTCAGTGGTAGAGTGCTCACCTAGCACGTGCGCGGCCCGGGTTCGATCCTCAGCACCATGTAAAGATAAAGGCATTGTGTACAACTAAAACAAATAAATAAATATTAAAAAAAAAGGTCTGGGTAGGTGGTTCAGGGCTGATAAGATGGATCTGTGCTTACCATAACACAGGCTCCTCCTGTCCTTTTCCTCTGTCATCCACAACCTGTAGTCTACTTCATGAACCATGAGGGTTGCTCAAGCTCCAGCCATTAAGTTTTCTTTCCAGCCAACAGGAAGGAGAAGAGAAGAGAGGGAGGTAGACCTATCTCTTTTCCTCAACTATTTCCATTTACAAGACACTGGCTAGAACTTAAATCTCATGAATGCAACCAGCGGTAATGAAGTTTGAGGAATTGGGAGATAGGTTTTATTCCAGGTAGTCTCATGCTTAGCTAAATATTGGGGGTTCTTCATGGTCAAAGAGGGAAAATATAGGCATTATCTTGGGGAGCTAGCAATCTCAGCTACAGATTCTTATGAGATTTAGTTGAGATAAGGCAACTGGAGAGCTGGACACAGTGTTGGCCACTCAATAATCATTGTTGGTGTCATGGTCATCATAATCATCATCACCACCACCATGAGAAGGTGGAGGATACTTTGAAACTATGCCAGGACGTTTTCTTATTTTAACTGCATCTTGCTGGTGAAACCACTCATTTATATCTCTTTTGTTTTTTTCTTTTAGGTAGGAGGGATTGAACCCAGGGTTGCTTAACCACTGAGTCACATCCCCAGCCCTTTTTATATTTTATTTTGAGGCAGGGTTTCCCTAAGTTGGTGAGGGTCTCTCTAAGTTACTGGTCTATCTTCCTTTTTAAGATACTTTGAGCTTCATCTTTTATGATACCTTTAAACATATCTTCATGAAATAAAACTACATAAAAGGGGAAAAAATGATAGGATTCAGGATAATGGTTTATCTTGAGTAACATATGCAAGGATGGTTTGAAGGTGGATGAATCATCTCCTTCAGTGTATGTTATTGTCAAATTCCTGGTTCTTATTTTGAGTAGTGGGCTTACAGGTGCCTACTGCATTATTAAAATTAACTAAATAGACCAATGAGCCAATGACTAGGGTATGTCATGAACTGAGAATTATAATTAATCCACTTCTGTATACCTGAGTTTCTTAAATAGCCTTTGTGTGTATTGTCTTGCATGGCTTATGTGTTTGTGTGTCAACAGTAGACAAAAAAAAAAAAAATCTATTTGCATAGATTTCAATTTTGTGTGTGTGTGTGTGTGTGTGTGTGTGTGTGTGGTGCTGGAGATTGAACCCAGGGCCTCACACATGCTAAGCATGTGTTCTACTTCTGACCTACATCTCCATTCCAGCTTCCAACCATTTTTTTTGTATTGTACCCAGGGATGCTTTGCCACTGAGTTACTGAGTTACATCTCCAGCCTTTTTTTAACTTTTAATTTTCAGAAAGTCTCACTAAGTTGACGCTGGCCTTGAACTTGTGATCTCCTGCCTCAGCCTTCTGAATTGCTGGGTTTACAGGCATGTGCTATCGCACCTAGACTTCCAACTTTGAGAGTTTTTTTTAAGTAGTTCATTACAGATGGCCCAGAGATGCAGAAGCCTGATGACCCAGGAATAACTGGACAACTGAAACCCAGCTGGGGATTCCTCCTGGACTTACCAAGGGCTAAATGGGCCACAGAAGGACACCAACGGTACATAATGCAGTGTATGGAGATTGCACACACACTACCCAGAAAACACATGTACATGAACAACACTGAAGCACCACGTGCCTGGCATGTAACAGTACAAATGCCTACTGGATGATAACTGAAACGACGAACTACAGGAGGAAGCCCTCAGCAAGAGATCCTGAGTGGTAAATTCTCTTCTGATACTGGCTAGATATGAGAAAGCCCCTTGCACCTCAATGTGTTCTTTCTCATCTGTACAATAGTGATAATAACATCTGCCCTGCCTACATCAGAGCATTATTGTAATGATAAATGAAATACTTCCCTACAGGACAGAAGAAGTGCAAAGCATTTTCCCGGAACTCCAGATAAGTAGAAAGGTGGTTTTGATGTCAGGGACAGGTCCCTCAGCAGTGGACATAGTAGAGGAGCAAGCCAGTCATGCCTGAGCAATGGTGTTGTTTAATATAGCATGATAACTGATAGTTTATGCTTTGTGAAAAGTTCTCATAAATACTCTCATTTAATTCTCGCTCATCCCTGGAAGTAGATTTTATTAGTTTTTTCACTTTTTTCCCCCTCCAGATACAGAGAGGTTAAGTGGCTTCTCAAGGTAACTTGTCCGCAGACAGTTTTGATTATTCGTTCCTAGATTCTGTGGTTTTCCCACTGTACCTTGCTGCTCTGAAAGGGTGAATGAACTTATTTTCTTTCCAGCCTTGTGGAGAGGAACTGGCTCCATGTCAAGTACCAGGAAGGCTCCAGCGAACTTCTGCAAAGAACCAACCCAGAGCCCTGGGCAGACCACACCAGGGACCCCCTTTCACCTGAGGAAAAGCCTGAGCAGTTGGAGCCTTCCTCCTCCTCATCCTTATATTCCTTCCTCAAGCCCGGGACATCTTTGTATGTGCTTCCTGGACGGGACAGCAATCTTGCAGAACTGGCGAGGGCCACAGTGTTTTCCATTCCCTGTGGCCCTAGGTAGAGTCTTTGAAGAGTCAGGGGAACCCGGGGGGCCCTGGAACCCTACCTATTCAGCAGCCTAGGAGGAAGCTCTGGGCAGCTACAGACAGAATTGAATCCCTCCGCCTTCCCCTCCCAGACTTGTTTGTGCCCTCCGTTTGCATCTGTCTTCTTCCCCACCAGATTAACACTGTTCACAACCACAGGGCTACGCATAGCACCTTGTACACAGTAGGCACTAAATAAGCACTGCTTGACGAGAGCAGCTATTTGTATTAGTGGGATCATTTTCCTCCTTGGTCTGTAGAGTGAACTCTGCTGTCGCTGGAAGGGACAGAGCTCCGAGGATGACTCTGGCACTTCACTCAGTCCTTCATTCTTGACTCCCTGAGGAGGGAGGAGACACTCGTGCCTGTGCCTTACCCACCAGGACTGCGTCTCCATGGGCTCTTTTTAAAGGATGCTCTCTTCTCTCCGGAGTTTTGTTGGAATATATTAGGGGCCATGTGTGGCTATAGGTCAAGTCTTATTCTCTAATTTGGCAGGATTCGTAATTAAGCTGAAGTTTTGTCTTCACCTGTTTTATTATTCCCTTGTCTCGTTTCTCAACTGCTTTACTAGTAAAAGCAGGGAGGCCAGCAGGGATGTATTTAATGATCACCCCCAACCTCCATCATAATGTGTGTAGAGACCCTCTGTTAACTTACAGTCTGGGCTTCCCCAGACACCCCCTTCCTGAACTGGACTATGCTATGGGGTCCAGCTAGATCTTTGGTATCTTCCTAGGAGACCTGGGGTTAACCCAGTCTAGAACTAGGCTTATTTGAAGTACCCACTTCTCCTTATGGCTGTTGGTTCAGGGACTCATTTTTCCACATTGGAAATCAGAACCATTTCCCAGACCTTCCCCTTTGCCATGTAGAAGTCTATGAAAAAAGATATAGCTGTTCTTCCCACAGAGGGAAGTGCCAGGGGTGTTCAGGATCATACTGCAGACCAACGGGGATGGCTGGGGGTAGAATTCAGGCAGTCTCTAGCTTAACCCATCCTCTTCTCACCCAGTGTTCCTTTTAGTTTATTTACATAAAAATATGTTCAAAGGCACAACTACTACATTGTTCATGGTTACACAGTAATAAATCTTTACTGAAAACAGTTAATGAGAAAAGAGATGTAAAACTTAGAGGAAAATGTTCCAGTTAAGAAAACAACTTAATGTTTGCCTGACACTTGTTCTTGGAATGAATGGCCTTTGCAACTCCAGCTCACTCCTGTTCTTATCTATCAGGATTCTTACTAATCATCTCTCTCCTTCAAAATATAGCCCCTCTCCCTATTTGGTCTAAAATGTCCAGATAACTGGATTACAGTAGATTTTCCATCTGAATTAGTTACTTTCATACGACTCCCTTTTCTTTACGTGTTAAAAACTAGGATTTCTTCGTTCCCTCTCCCGTCTCCAAGCCTTCAGCCTCCAAGCCCTACCTACCAGCCCCGGTTTCCCTCCTCTCTTGGAGCCTCGAGTCCTCCCCTTTAAGGAGCACCCCTCCCCCACACCCACACCTCCCCAAGCCCCACCCCTCGGAACCTCCCCTTTAAGGACCGGCCCCGGACGCAGACGAGCCTGTGACGCGGCCGCCGGCCCCGGGGCTGGGTATATTGTCGCGCGGCCGCTTCCCCCCGGCCGGGCCCCCGCCGTCCCGCGTTCCCCGGAGCGCCAGGCCCCCGGGGGGAGGGAGGGAGGGAGGGAGGGAACCGGGCCGGTGGGCGCCAGCGGCGCACGGCGGGACCCACGGAGCCCCGCGACCCGCCGAGCCTGGAGCCGGGCTGGGGCGGGGAAGCCGGCTCCAGCCCGGAGCAAACTTCGCAGCCGGGCGGGGGGTGGCGGGGACCCCGTCCCGAGCCGGAGGAGGGGGCGGCCGCGGGCCCTCCCGCCTCTGCGCCCGCGTCTCCGGGCACCATGCTGTCCAACTCCCAAGGCCAGACCCCGCCGGTGCTGTTCCCCAACCCGCCGCCGCCGCCACCGCAGCCCCCCGCCCCGGCCCAGCCTCACCCCCCGGTCCAGCCACCGCCGCTGCCCCCGCAGCAGTTCCCCCAGTTCCACGTCAAGTCGAGCTTGCAGATCAAGAAGAACGCCATTATCGACGACTACAAGGTCACCAGCCAGGTCCTGGGACTGGGCATCAACGGGAAAGTTTTGCAGATCTTCAACAAGAGGACCCAGGAGAAATTCGCCCTCAAAGTAGGTCTGGGGCCAGGGGAAGGGGAGGACGGGGTCGGAATGGGGTTCCGGGAACGAATCCCCAGCCTCAGTGCACAGGCGGTCAGCGCTTGGTGCTGACCCTCACCTCGGACGGGGCGTCCCAGGCGGCTGAGGGGCCGCGGCGGGGCTGCCTGACCAGGGCGCCCGAGGTGCCCGGAGGTGCGCGGCGAGGGGCGGGAGCGTGGCGGCGAAGGTCGGGTCCTAGCAGACCTCGCCGCGGAGACCGAGTTTCCGGTCACCTCCGGGCCTGAGTGGCGGGGACTCAAGAGGACTCGTGGGGACTCAAGAGGACTCGTGAGGACTCTGCCATTTTGGGGTTTGAGCGGGATCCAGCCGAGTCGCAACGGTCTGGCTTCGGGACCACTTCTGCTTATTTCACCAGGTTTCAAGGAAGTGATTTTCGGGGTTTGTGGCCCCTAATCTTTCCCTCCCTCCTTTCTTTCTTTCTGCGGGCACAAAAGACCCATTACTCATTGAGCTGGTTGGTCGGTTGGTTTGGAGAAGTCGGATCTCAGAGGTTTATTTAGCCTCGCTCCTTATTTGGGAGGCGGAATGTGTGATTTCACTTCCCTGGGCCTTGCGAGGGCGGCCGTGCCGCGGTGGGGCCCGCCCGCCCAGGAGGCGCAAGGCTGGAGATTCCGCGGGGACACCGTCCTCCGCGCGCGGGGGAGGGATTGTTTTGATCCGGGAGCAGGCCCCCTCCCGCCTCCAGTGGCCTGTGAGGCCCCAGATGGGAGGCTAGCAGGCTCCGGGGCGCGATGTCTGCTGTTTCCATAGCTCCATTGATCTTTGTAAACCCAGTCTACAAGCTACAGCTTGGCCGGACGCTGATTCGCAAACCCGAGACAGCCTCTTAGGTCCCGGCCTCGGACTAGTGATGGACAGCAGGAGGAAACGCTATTCTTGGACTGGGGAAACCCAAGCTTTTTCTTTTTTCTTTTCTTTTCTTTTCTTTTCTTTCTTTCTTTCTTTCTTTTTTTTTTTGAGGGGGCATGATAGGGAGGGAATGGGGATTTGTGGCAACAGTACTTACTTCAGAAGTTAAACAGAATGGACTTGGAGTTCTGATGTGATGGGGTGGGTCCCTGATGAAGTGTGAACCAGTCGTTCAGGGTCACCAAAAAGGTTCACTTCTCAGAAGGGTTTCAGGTCCAACCACATCTTTAAAGGTGACAGGGCAGGTCTCTTTCCCCTGGGGCATCTTAATGATTGGAGGAGGGAAATACTTCCTGTGTTATATTTTCCTCTTCCCTTTCAGCCCACACAGCTAGCTGTATTTCAGTTATCAAACACTAAACCCAGATATGAGTTGTGGTGAAATGACTGGCATATACAATCAGATATATAGATATGTAGAAAGCAATCATGTCCAATTTCTAGATTTCAGAAACCTCTATTTTTCTGCTGCTTTCATCCTCAGTGCCATCAGATTTCTTTGGTTTTTACTTTAAATTTCTGTCCTCGGATCTCAGTTTTTGCTTAATGTTAACTGTTGGAGAGGGGATTTATCAGTGTCTTGACCACTGTACTATGTGTGTCTTTGATTTGACTTCCCTTTCCATACTTGTTACTAAGGGGAGTGGAGAGGAGGTATTTGGATGGACCATGGCTCTGACCTTGGAGATTAGAGGTGAATGAATACAGTTTGACCACAGTTAACCTGTGCTGTTGAGGAAGTGACAGACATTCTTTCCAGCAGAGTTTTCTGTCTCTTTTGAGATGCCATCTGCCTTCACCTTCAGCAGTCTGGGGACACTGGCTGTTTGCTTTCTTGGTTAGTTGGGAAAATAATATAAAGACTCCAGAACAAAAGCTCTCAACTCCTGATCCTTAGTCTATTTAATACACACACACACACACACACACACACACACACACACACACATCCTCTAAAATGCTTTTGGGCGACAATTCAGATTTCTGTTGTAACTAATAAGAGAGAAGTTTGGGGATTTTTCTTTGAATATTTTTGAAAGGAAAAATCCCGTATATTAAATAACACTCATAGTTTATCTTTCTGCAGGTAGAAGTGGGTGAAGATTGAAGTCAGAGGCTGTTTTGACAGGCAGCCTGCTTCCAGATCTTAGAAGTTGAGTCAACTGTTAAATTGTAGATTTCCCACACAGCTTTGTGTTAAAGCTTAATATTAGAGGAAGAAAGGAGGATGAGGCATTTGGAGACTGACGGCAGTGTCAACAGCACTTTCATATCCAAATATTGGCCAGACATAATTATAGCTGTAGAGGAATCTGGTTCAAAGAATCCTGTTCTAGTGACACACACCAAAGAGATTTCCAGATCTTAGATTTTGATTAATTTTAGGTGCTGAATAGTGAAATAATTTTCAAAACCAAAAGCCTTTTTATTATAAAGCAAGGGAGGAAGATGTGGTGGGACAGACAGGATTGGTGACTCTGTTGGGAAGGTGCCTGAGAAAGAGGCAGGAGACCTGTCCTTCACATTGTGTGCTGAACCCATTCTTGAGGCTTTAGGTCAGTTTGTGGTCAGCTGCTGGGCTCTAAAGGGGTTTCTGATGTCTGCTATCTTATAGCCCTGGGAGTTAATGGGAGTTAGTGGCTGCCTGAATACCCTGTGGCCTGGTGACCTCTTTGCCCTGTTAAGTTAAATCAGTGGTTTAAAAATGGTCCCAACTTGCCCTGCTGCTTCTTTACCTTCACCTTGGAGAGCAAATGCTTAAATTCTTTCAGTGGCTGGCTGCTGTGACCTCTCCCCATCGTCCCTCCTGTGAAGTTCTAGTTGTGCCCATACTTCAGGCAGAATTTGAAGGGGCTCATGGGGGTCATCTCATTCAGTCCCCTCATTTTGCAGATGAGAAAACCAAGGCCCACAGTGAAGGAGTGGCTTGCTCCAAAACATAGCCACTTACCTGGCAGAGGCAGGATTAGATCCAGGTCGCCTGACTCCTGGTCTTAGGCTTCTCACTACTTCCTAACTTCAGTGACATTGATGGACCTGGGGATGATTGCTACTCTGCCCACAGGTCCTCCTTTGGCTGTTGCCAGCAGGTGCTGTCAACACCCAACCACAATCCTCAAAGTTGGAGGGGCAGCTCCCAAACTCAGTAGCTCCATGAGTTTTGAATCTGTGGTAACAACCTATTATTTTCTTTTCCCTCTACCTCTCTCTTTTTTAGGGGACTTTTGATAGAAATATTATATATTACTATTTATACAAGAAAACAGGAATTCTGTTATTTCTTTGGTAGGGACACCAAGTCTCAACTCATTTGCATGTTAATTGGTTTCATTCCCCCTGTGGTTCCTCCATTGCTTCTTGCTTCATTGTGTCATGGTGACTTTTAGGTATTAGCTGAATAAATTTAATTAAAGCTCATACTATTGTCCTACTGTGCTGTGCTACACTGATTAGGTGAAGTGTGTTATTGCTTTACAAAATGTAGAATGTTGCCATAACTGATCTCTGTTTATCTTTCCATCGAATAGACTAGAGGAAACAAGGTAATATAGATTCTTTTCCTTTTCTTTTTCCAGTGGGCCTCCCTCTGCAAGTCATTAAGTGCTGCTTTGGTGTTGCTTCCCTTGGTGTCATGAAGGGGAGACAATTAGAGCCTCTTACTTGTGGTCTGGACACTGAAAAGGGGGAAATGCCAGAACTCCCCCATCCCCCCAGTACAGGTGGCATCCTATCAGCACACCTTATCCTGTGCACCTGTGGGAGAGAGGACAGTGTGGCTGGATAGTGTCTTATATTGGGGTTTGATGGGTGGAATCACAAGGTAAGGAAAATCTCCTTGACCAAACCAGCCTCTTTTATATCCAGTATGGTTCTAGATAGCTAACAGGTTGCTGAACACTTGCCATATGCATAGTCTCTGGGAGGATCTAGTCATTTTAAGTGGCCTGTAAAATTTGGGTGGAGGTGGTGGGGCCAGTCAAGAAGACTATTTGGAGGAGGCAAATTAACAAATATAGTCTAGAGCTGTACTGTGGAATATAGTAGCCGCTACCTATGTGTGGCTATCAAAATTAATGAACAGGGGCTAGGGTTGTGGCTCAGTGGTAGAACGAACGCTCGCCTAGCATGTGCGCGGCCTGGGTTCGATCCTCAGCACCATGTAAAAATAAACGCATTGTGTACAACTAAAGCAAATAAATAAATATTTTAAAGAAATTAATGAACAGGAAGGAATGAAAACTAAAAAAATTAATGAAAATTTAAAAATTCAGTTGCTGCCAGGTGTGGTGGTGTAATCCCAATGACTCCAAAGGCTGAGGCAGGGGGATCACAAGTTTGAAGCCAGCCACATTTCAAGTGTTTAGTAGCCTCATGTGTCTGATGGCTTCAGAATTGAAGGGTGGAGAACATTTTCATCCTTGCAGAAAGTTCTACTGGACTTTGCTGGTCTGGGGGCTAAACTGTTGCTTAGAATAGAGGAACTTTAAAAGAGAGCTGTCTGTGAGGGCTGAAGGAACTGAGGGAAGCTTTGACATGTATCAGTGGGACATTGCTGGGCTACTGAATGAGCAGGTCTGCTGGAGGACCTAGTGAGGTTAGATGTGTGTAGAGCTAAAGTGGGAGGAGCAGGAGACCTGGTTGGTCACTGCTGGGATCTGGGGTCTCAGAATTGAACCTAATCCATCTGTGTATCAAAGCAGGTTTTAAGTGTTTGGGGGAGCTTGAGTTTGTTATGAAGAAATGTTTAGAATCACTGAGGTTGGGGTTTATGGACTTTGGAAGGAAGGGTCTGGTTTCTGCTTTCAGAGACCCTGTGCCTCTCTTGAGGGAAGCCTCCAGGTATATCACCCCTGGCCTTGTCCATGACCCCTCTCTATTACACCTGAGCTCTTGGCATCACTGAGGCAGGATCAAAGCTGAGTCGGCTCATGGACCCTTTTCACTAGTGAGTTCTGGGCTTTGATAGAGCTTGAAAATAATCTCCAGCTAAGATCTGGGATCAGATCTGGGATCTGTTAGGAGGGGAGAGAAAAGCCCTTCCAGGGTCTCAGGGCCACTTATTGGTGGGAGTCTGCAAAACAAAGGGCCCCTTTTATGGGAGGAAGGAGATATTAGTATCCATGGTTGAGAAGATGTTTTGACCACTTGGGACCTGAGGGGTTGGGCCATCATCCGTCTACAATTTGACTTAAGAAGCAGGTGCTGGGGATTTGGAGGAGGGCCTGGAGGAATCAAGCCTCAGGATTGCTGGAGGCAAATTTAATCCCTGACCAAATCCTGGGGCTGGGGGAGGGTCAAGCTCCTGTCACCCACAGAGCCCAGGGATATGAGGGGTCTGTGCCAGGGGTAATATTGGCCAAGGTGGCAAAGAGCTGTGGTGCGTCTGAGTTGTTTCTTAATTCCCATGCAACCCTGCCATGCTCCCAGCCAGGATTCTCCCTGGTGGTTTGATATCTGTAGCACAGGAATTCACATTTCCCTCTTCCTCTCCTCTGCTTCAGGCCCTTTCAGGGGTCATGTGAGGCCTCTCTCCCCTTCTGCTCTGTACTGAGTCTTTCCAGGTGGTTGTGTCCTGGAGGACAGGGCAGAGTTCTACGAAGGGGTTGCAGCTGCCCTTGGTAATGGTTTCAGGCCCAGTGGTAAAGGGACCCATAACTAATAGTGACTTGGAGTTGATGCCTGTCACCTTTCTTGCTTCCTTTCATCTCACTAAAGAAGAGACTGAATCAGTACAGAAAGGTTCTGTGGCACATCCAAGGTCTTACTTGGTGTCAGCATCAGAGCCTCGTCTTGGGACCTGGTTCCCTGGCACCTGCTCTTGGTCTGAGTTTCTTGGTTTTTTTTTGGTAGCTAGAAGGTGGTAGTACTGGGATGATAACTATGGTAGTCAAAAACTGAGCTCCACTAACCCATCTTTCCACATGGGTCACCTTATACATGGGGGCATTGGTAGGGAGAAGGGGATATCCCATTGAATAGCTTAATATGCACCAGGTATGTAACCCAATCAGGTTGCTATGCTTTTTCTGGTCTGTAGGAAAATACTGATATTTTGTATGTTAAGATATAGATAAATATCTATATTAAAAGTATAGAGATGAGTCTGTTTCTATGGGTTATGTGCTAGATAAGAAAGCAAAGAGCAAAACCAAACAATAATAACAACAACAAAACCTCAGAAAACAACACTGGTTCTAGCCTCTGTGCTCTGCTAACTTATTGTGTGACCTTAAATAGGTCAGTTTTACTTTCTGGGCCTCAGTGTCTACATCTCCCCCTGAGCACTGGTGGTGTGGGATAGTTGGAGGTCAGAGGCTAGGGCCGGCAGGATGCGTGCTGACTTACTCGATGTCTGCCCATCAGCAGTATCTGGGCCAGTGTGATGCCCTTTTGGTAGGTATAATGCTGGGCTCCAGGGCAGCCTGTGTCCAGTTAATTAATAATCATCACTGACCAGCTATTCTTCCTCTTCTATGAAGACTTGGAAAGCGTTCCATCCAGTTAGTGACTCTACAGAGAGATGGGCTATGTAATTCTGCACAGTGTGTATCTTCTCTTCCCTTGAGATCTTAGTGTAGTCGTGGTGCAAAGTAGAGATGAGAAATCCTTTATTTGCCCTACTCCACAGTACTTTTTCACTTGAAGTCATAGCATGCTAGAAAGCTGTTCTGACTGTCTATGTGGCTGTGCCCTGCAGACACAGTTCTGGATGGAATGTTCTGAGGTGACGGATGAGCTGATCCCAGATCTGACAAGGAAATTAGGATTTATGTCCAGTTCCACTCAGCCAGAGAGAGCTGGGTAAGAAGTGAAACCTGGAGTCTGAGGAAGCAAGAAGAGAAGGGGATGCCTGGGGGTGTCTGCTCTCTTTCCTTTCCTGCCTGTTCACTCATGGTGAGAGCTGTGGTCTCAATCCTGCGGGTTTGAACTGTGGGTCCTGTGTATCAGGCCATCCAATTTGGTTGGACAAGGAAGAGAGGCAGAGGCACAGAGGAAAGGGTCATGAAGTTGGGCTTGGCCTGTGGCACTGTAGAGTTCTTGGGGACTTTATTTTCTGGTCCAGTAAACACCTGTGTATGCCAGCTGGCAGATGGTAGAGCCTGGGACATAGCCCCAAGGTCAACCCCTATTTGTATATGATGTTCCCCTCCAAGATCAGTCAAGCTGTGTGTTCCTTCCACTAGGAACCTGAGCTCTCCAAAAGGGTTATGCAAAAGGGCATCTTATTCTTGAGGGACATTTCCAGGCGTCTCCTGGCCACTATCCATTTGGGACTCATCTGGGAGGTGAGGAGAGATGGCCAAAGGTAGGGAGAATCTCTGTGGCTGCTTCTTGGAGGCATTTTCTGTCTCAGAGGAGCTGAGAAGCTGGAGGAGTACAGCTATTGATGCCTTCTTTCTGTTTGGCTTATCTCCATGACAGTCTTCTTTTGAACATGAGATAAAGGTGAGATCTCTCCAGTCCTGGGGATTGGAGGGAACTAAAAGGAGACCTACGGACTGCCTCTGTGCTGACTTTTATACCTTCCTCCTCCTGCAGAACTCCTTACCTGCCTTCTGTTGCAGATGACTGGGTTGATAACTTTGTCATTTTGATTATCCATATTGTTAGGAGGCTCCCAGCCCACAGTGGACATTGACAGTCTGGCCTCCTGCCCAGGACTCAGGACTGTTACTCAGCCCCTCTGTCCCAACGGCTAAAAATAAACCTGCCACTGCTGCAGTCTTCCCCTCACAGCCAGGCCTGATATCTGTCCCAGGTCTTCCTGCCACACTGCTGACCTGTTTATCTCACTTCTCACTCATGCCTTGCCACTTTGCCCCTTTTTCCTCCAGCCTGAGCTTGGTAGGCAGTTTGGCCAACTCGCTATTCTGAGTGCTGGGAGACGAGTGTGGTTGGTGCTTCTCCAGGCATTTAGAATCACGTGTACAGAGGCTCTATGAAGCAGCCTTGCCTGTTCTCCAGTGGGAAAAGGTTAGATAAAGGAGGGCAAACAAGGTCTCTGTGCTTGCCTTTAGCTGTAGGGGTCCTCCATGCTCTAGTTCTGAGCAGGCTTTTTTTGCCAGAGGATATGTGTGATGAGTGGGGGAGCCCCAAGTGGGGCATCTTCTGCCCCAGCCCTCACACTGACCACTGTGGGACTGAGCTTGCTACCTGGTTGTACTCCTGTCCCGATGCTAAGTTATACTCTCCACCTCCACAGAGTGGGGCTTCAGGTTACTGCATTCTAAAGTGTGACCTCATCTTGTTGGCTTCCAAGAATAACTGGGTCCTGGCTCTCAGGGCCTCCTTTCTGAGTCAGGCCATGGCCTGTGGGCCTCCCTGCTCAGCCACCTGCAGAATGTTACCCTGAGCATGAGTTTCTTTTACCCTCTGACATCAGGGGCAGAGGTATTGGTGATCTGTGTCTACTGCTTGGGGACCCTGGAGACCTGTGGAGCAAGTGAAGGAAGTGGGTGCACATAGCCAGAGTATCTGCTTAGCCAAGGGACGCTGGGCAGAGTATTTCCTTCAGTTTTACTTTGGCATTCTCTTCTTTCTGATTTTTCCAAACCCTGGACAGGTGTTGGTACTAATCATGGTGCAGGAAGGCTCTGTCCATTTTCTGGGGTTAAGGTTTGTTTGGTGGTAGGGAGAGTGATAGGAGCCAGGAGGTGGGACTTAGGGAGCCCTCTGCCTCAGTGGAGTTACATACCCAGACCATGTCTTCCTGACTCACTTCTTGGGTCTGACCCCTGAGGCCTCATTTCCTCTGCAGGGAGAGGTTTATCTGCCAAGGCCCATTGATCTCTGGAGGGGAGGAGCTGGATGTAGTTGCTAAGAGTTTATTTTTAACTCTGACAGAAGGAGTCCCTGTCCTTGGAATAGCCATACCCTCTCTCTTCCATCCCTGTCCCTGCCTCCTTCCTTGGTCTCTGATTCTTTGGAGAAGGCAGTAGGATTCTAAAGATCTGACTTCACAGGAGCTCTCCAAGAGAATAGTCTATAGCTTGCTTGTCTTGCTTGGCTTCTGCAGAACGCAAAGGGTCTAGGGGCAGGGGAGCGAAGGGGCAGCTCTGGGCATTCAGCGGGTGGTGTGTGGAACTCAGAGCATTCTAGGAATGCAGGTGGACTGGTGACAGGACTGTGTGTGCCCTGGAACTTTGCTGGAGCAACTAGCAAGGGATCATTTTGTGCCTTTCTAACCTCTCAGGACAGGCACCCAGGTTGCTGGCTCGTTAGAAGGCCAAAGGGAGAAAATGAACATAGAGTAACTATTTTGTTAATGCTTATGTCATAGAAGTGCCTAGTGGTATTGTTATCCCCTTGACTGTCAGGCTCATAAGCACTATGTTCTGTCCAGCAGAGCTGCCTGTGATTCTCAGTGATTTTATACCTTTCGTGTTCTTCCCCTGTGATCTTAGGGAGAGGAGGAGGAGGAGGAGGGGAGGCAGCACCCTCTCTCCTGGGTCACAGACTGTCTTGATTCATTACCTTGGCTCAGATTCTTTGAAAGAAAATAAAGTTGTATTGCAGGTATAATTAGAGAAGGAAGTAATAGAGAAAGGCAGTGGTGGGCAGTAGAAACAGGGTCTACTTTGAGAATCCTGATGTGGAATGAAGGTCTTGCCCCTGCAGTTCCACAGTATGCAGAGGAGAGGGGGTTATTTGCCTGAAGTGCAGCTCTGATCATGCAGCTTCCCTGTGTAAATCCATTAGTGGTTTCCTTTGACTGCTGAGTATATAAGATATGCAGATCCTTCCCAGGTCTGGCTCCAGTCTACATTTTTTTTCTGAATGCATGCTTCTTCTTTCTTTTTTCCCACCTAAGCTTAAGTGACTTATATTTGGTGTTTCCTTAATAGAACTCTGCTTTTCATGCCTAGAACTTTGCGTCTGTCCATCTGTATCTTCTCTGCCCCTCCCTGCCTGGTCTGTCTATACCTATCCATTCTACCCTGCACAAAGGTTGTTCTTCCGTGAAGCCTTTCATGCCAAAAGTGAGTCTGGGGGCTGGGGATGGGTGGTAGTGGGTGTGGGCAGAGTTTGTACCTGGCACTCACGAGGCCCTGGGTTCAATGCCCAACACATACAAAAAGTGAGTCTTCCCATCCCACCATGTCTGACTGCCAAGATGCTCTCACCTGTCATTTCACTTTTTAAATGTATCTCTCCATCTGTAAGATGTTTCTTTGATATTGGATGGATTGTAAATTCCTTCTTCATCTTCAATTTTTTGGTATCCTCTTATTTCCATGTAGTGACTGTATGCCCTCATTTAAAAAAAATTCAAGGCTTGGGGCATGGCAGCTCATCCCCCTTAGTGTCTGTCACTGTTTTGTCTGCTGGAAGGCATCTTCCAGGCGTTTCTTTTTTTCTTCCCACCCACTCAGATCTGCTGACTCAAGAAGGTACCTTGTGTTTCTGTGAACAGAGTTCTCATTCTCATTTTTGTAAGAGAATTACAAGAATTGATGTTTCTCCTTCTCCCTGTTCTAGGGGCCCTCCCTTTTCTGCTCCATTATGAAGATGACCCTTCTGCCCCTTGAAGAACTTGAACTGAGGCAGGGAGTTAGGAAACGTGCAACTTTTGTCTGTACATTTTCCTAGTTAGCTTCAGTCCACAACAGAGACACACAGATGACGTCCAGGGTTATCTCTCTGCTGGCTTCACTCCTGTGTGTTGTAAGAGGGACTAGCATTGAGCACCAAGTTCCTGGGACTGAGGTCAGAGGTTTGAACCTTACGGGGCCACTTGTGTTCATACACAGCAGATTTGTATAGGAAGGAGAACCCAAGAGACCTGGCTCCCAACCCTACGTATAGGACTCTGAGCAAGCTCTAGAATCTCTCCGGATCTCACTGAGTTTCCTCATTTTATTTTATTTATTATGATTACTATTATTATGGTACCAGGGATTGAATCCAGGGGTGCTTAACCACTGAGCCACATCCCCAGCCCTTTTATATATTTTATTAGAGACAGGATCTCTCTTGAGTTGCTTAGGGCCTCGCTAAGTTGCTGAGGCTGGCTTTGAACTTGAGATCCTCCTGTCTAAGTGAGTTGCTGGGATTACAGGCATGTGCCACTGTGCTGGGCTAGTTTCCTCCTTTAAGTCAAAGGGCTCAGCCTTGACCAGAAGGACTTCTGCATGGATGCTTTTCTTTCTTCATCACTGTTACTACATCCCTTCTGCTGGGAAAGTACCTGATGCTGGGAAAGAAGTGCTCAGCCTGGTCTGAGAGAGCTTCCAAGACAGAGGGCATCCTCTCCATTTCTATAGACCAATATCATTTCACCCTTCTGTTGGCTGCAGTATTTTTATTCATTCATCCAGTGTTTATAAACGTTTATTCTCCTCCATGCCTGCCTCCTGTCTTCCCTGCTGACTGGCCATCAGGAGGCCCAGATGGCAAGATTAGCACAGAATGGAAGAATAGTCGGGGTCATCCCCTTGGGTTTAGACCACTTTAATACCTCTGCTATATAAGATGAGAGGAATTTAGAACAATGGGGGTTGATTTTTTTCTATCAGATCAGATTAGACCCCTGCTTTTAAAGCAGGATTTGCCTTTAGGTACCTTCTATCCCCCTGAGATCCAAAGCAACTTTCTACTCAAGAAAATTAATTAGCAGTGCCAAGAATGACTTTTACAGCTTCTCTAAGGGTGGATCAGAACAGCAGATTGACTTTGATACATGTAACAGTCTTCTGTCACTCAGCACACTGTTGGAAGCTTAGCAACTCTGTGAAGGTTTCTTGGATTAGTAACAAGCAGATACACCATGTATCAGGCATTATATTAGATGTTTTACTTATACGTTCCTTAATCCTTGAAATAATACTACAAAGTCTGCTTTTTACAGAAGAGGAAACATGTTCAAACATGTTTAGAATAATTATCTCTTTAGCAGTTATTTATTGAATACTCAGTAAGTGCTAAGCATTATTTTAGGCTCTGGGGATGTATCAATATATAAAACAGACAAAAGCAAACAAACAAAACCATAATCCTGTGTGCTTGGAGCTTGCATTCCAGCAAGGGAAGACAACATAATCAGTTAAATGACACAGCTTGTCACATGGTGATAGGTACAAAGGAGAAAATAAAGAGGGAAGGAGGCCCTGGAATGCCGGGAGTATAGGTGTGGTAGACTTCACTGTGGAGGAGACGTTTGAGTGAGCCTTGTTGGAGAAGGGGAAGGAAGCACTAGGCAGGAGAAATAGCAAGTGCACAGGCCAGACATGGTTGATGTTGAGAATGCCTGATTCTAAGACCTCACACTTTATCACCCATGTTCCTGCCTCTCTAATAGTTCCATTATAATTCAGTACTTAGTTGACCTAGCAATTTGTTTTATCATCAAATATTTATGGAATGCTTATTTTGTACAAATTGCTATACTGATAAGAATAAGTCGTAGGCCCAGCCTTGGGGACTTTGAGTTTCAAGAAGGGGTGATCACCCTGATATCCAGGTTATATTTTTTTCAGACATTTTACCATTTGACCCTCATAGGCCCAATGCTCAGGTACCTAGTTTTATATGCAGAGAAACGTTCAGGGAGCTTGTGGTAGATGAGCGGCAGAGTCAGGGCAACTGGGTAGCCAAAAAAGGATGCAGATATACATGGTGGGATCTCCAAGGCAGAGGGGTAAAGTGTGGGATCACTTTGATGAACACACACTTGAAACACACCCAGGGGAGAGTGCAGATGAAAGTATGGCCAGCAGAATAGTTTCTAGGAAGGATGAGGGACTTCTCTAAGTATTCCTGTCTTTTGTTTGGCTGAGAAGGGAAAGCTATTTCCCCAGGAATCTTTCTGAAAATAGGAAATGTTTGGGACCATCCCAAAGAGCCAAGGAGGAGTATACAGTGGATAGAAAAAGAAACGACTGGGCTAAAGCTGTGGCAGATCTTTTGTTATCTTCCTTTGAGCCCTCACAGGACTCCTTTCTTGCTCCAAAGAATCATATCTTTTTTGTGTTTAGTTTCCTAGGTGGAGGAGCCAGAAGACTGCAGGTGAGGGGACTGGGGAGCTCTGTGGCCCTAAGGTCTGGCTGTCTTGGCTTCTTGCATCTCAGAAGCTGTGTGAGCAGAGGTCAGGACTCCTCGTGAAGGAGCTGTCCTGTCTGCTAGAGCAGATGAGAGAGTGAAGCAATGGTTGGGTCTGTTTTTTCCTGAGCATGTGCTGTAGCAAAAGGAAGTTACAACATGTTTTTTCCTCCTTCTTCTTTTTCTTTCTTTTTATAGAATAAGGAGAGAGGAGGGAGGAAAAAAACTTTTCCAATAAACTTCACAAATAGTTTCTAATATTTGATGGATGGTTATTACCCTCTCCCCATACAGCCTTTCAGATGTAGGGTTTTTTTTGTTCAATATTTATTTATTTATTTTAGTTGTACACAATGTCTTTTAGGTGATGCTGAGGATCGAACCCGGGTCACGTATGTACTAGGTGAGCACTCTACCACTGAACCACAACCCCAGCCCAGATGTAGTCTTTTTATTTAAAATTTTTTTTTTGTAGTTGTAGGTGGACAGCATGCCTTTAATTTATTGTTTATTTATTATGTGGTGCTGGGGATCAAATCCAGTGCCTCACGTGTGCTAGGCTCTACCACTGAGCTATAGCCCCAGCCCCAGATGTAGTTTTTCTTTCAGCCTTTCTTCCCCATCTGCACTGTCCAGTCTGCCTTCCTCTGAGACATTGTGTTGCTGAAGCAGTCTAGCTGGGTCTACAGTGAGGGAAGTAGCCAAGATGGGGATTACAGGGACCTTGAGTAGGCAGCTTGTCCATTGCCTCCAGGCCAGAAAGGTCTCTTACACCATTACATACCTGGTCAGTTGCTGGTTGCCTCTGCGAATAGGACAGGTGGTTCCTGATACCCACCTGGACTCTTACTGCCACTCCAGTCTTTGTCCATTTGGTATCCCAGAAGGTTGAGGAAATACTTGTTTTTCAACTCAGATCTACCTTGTTGGTAGATTCAAGACTGTGTCCAGGCGGAAGCCGGGAAAAATGGCTCAAAGTATGTGTGGGAGGCGGAAATCAAGGCTGGAAGACCATACATCTTCATCTGGAGTCCTTGGTCAGATTTGAGTTTTTTCTTTGTGTTGGAGCTGGGCAAGAATCCAGTTATATTTGGAAAAGTACAGATGATAAATTTTCCTGATGAGAACTTCGAGGTCTGGAAAAGTAATGGAACTAACTTTGTCTTTTTGGGATTCATTTCCTTTACCTTGGCTTTCTATACCCTAGTATAGCCACAAAGTTCCCATACAATCAGGCTTTTGTCAGCTAAGGGATGTTCTAAGTCATCCCTGAGGAGATCTGCTTGCTCTGAGGAAGCTGGGGAAGGCCGCAGGTGGAAAGTCAGCTGCTGGTGTTAATTGCTTTCCCGGGCAGAAGAGGGTAAAGTCCTTACCAGTGAGAGTTTTTGTTCGGGCTCTTTGTTCCCTTGTACCTGTTGCTTGGGGCCCAGCTGACACAGAGCTCCTCCTTTCCTGCTGTTTTCTTTGAAGTTAGTCTCCCTGTCATCAGGGTGGAGATGAGCTCTGGGAGGGCTGTGGTATAGAGACTGGGGCGGGAGTTTGATTGTTTTCTGGATCCCACAGTGGGCACATAGATCTTTTCCCACAGCAACTGCACTGGCATATATGTTAGTTAGCCACTAGGAAAATATGGCTATTTAAGTTAATACTAAAGTTAAATAAAATTTAAAATTTAATTTCTCCTTTGCACCAGCCATGTTTCAAGTGTTCAGTAGTCAGTCCTTGGCTACTGTATTGTGTAGCAGATGGAAAGTATTCCATCATCACAGAACATTCTCTTAGATGGCCCAGGACTTTGAGATAATTGTTCTATACCCTGGTAAAGATATATCTGAGCTGGAGGGGACTTACTGGACAGGCATGAGGAGAGGTTTTGAGGCCCAGGTCAGAGGTCAAATAGGGGTAATCGTTTAGAAAAGGATCTTTAAAAACATTTAGTTTGTTTTGTTCAGGACTACTTCCCAACACAAGATGGTCATCTAGCTTTGTGGCTCCCAACCTGGGTTAATAGTCAGATTCACTTTTGAGTAGTGTTTGAAAGTACAACTTTCTGAGCAATACTCTCTTGTATCTTTTTGAGTCCACAATTCTACAGTGTTAGTATTCAGGAATATGTATTTTTAGTATGCTCCCAAGTGACAATTACCTGGGTTTGGCAACCACCCATTTATCTAACCTATGCTCACTTGTGTCTAGCCACAGGGTGCTTTTCTAGAAAACCTTGCCATCCAGAGCCTCACAGAATGTCACCTCCATCTCTTGCACTTAGTCTCAGCAGACGTTCAAGCATGCTGTGGTGTGGTCCCTGACACCTGGAGTCAAGGCACCCTGAAGGGTGCCTCATCTGCCAAGTGCTCTGGAGATGCAGAGACATGAATCATTCCCAGGATCCTTCTGACTATCTCGCCTTTCTGAGAGACTGAGGAAAGGTCTGAATCTCAGTGGGGGAGTCCCAAGGACCATCCAGCTGGTATGGGCTGTGTGTACTTTCCACCTTTCTGCCTTCTGCTCCTGTTTGTGTGTTTAACGTGTGTTCTTCAAGGGTATTCACCTGGCTTTCTGTGAGGGACTCTACCATCCATTCCTGGTTAGAAATTATCATAAATATCACTTCTGTCTAGAGACCCTTGGTAGACTTCCCTTACCTCCAGTGTAAAAGACAAACTCCTAAACATGATATTTGAGCAACCCACTACTCCACCCTCACCTTCCAGGAGAGACCCATCCTTCCTACCCTACCATGCATGTCGGGGGTGCTTCATTTCCTCTTGGGCCTTCCGTGTGGTCATTCTTCTGTTCCCTTTCTGGTCAAATTGTATTTATCCTTCAAGGCTTGTGTAAGATTTTGTCTACCCATACCCTCAGAGTTAACCGCACTAGATATGCTATTGGCCGCTCATACTGCCTGCATGGCTGTTGTGAATTTGAATTATACAGTCACCACCTTGTCCTCCCCTCCAGACTGAGCTTCTTGAAGATGAAGACAGTGTCTCATTTGCTTGGTATCCCCAGGTGCAGGCAGAGTGCCTGGCACTTCATGGGAGTACCTGTCTTTTTTTGGATTCTGATGAGGCTGTCCTAGGGGAGCTAGAGCCTTCTTCTATCCACCAGCCTTCTTCCCCTCAGTGGCTTAGAGCTCATCAGCTCCAATGAGAAAAGTGCTATTTAGCAGCTGATAATTAACAAGCAGGGCATGAGGCTTGGCTGCCTCAGAGGCAAAACTAGTAGTTAAACAATAAAGTTTTAAAAATTATGCATTACTATGTCAGCTTCAGAAGCAGCTACTTCCACACATATTCTCGCCCAGTTAGAGAAGATAATTGGAATAATGAGTAGAGCCAAAGAATTCTTCCCAGCCCTGAGAAGAGCCCAGGGGACAGACCTGGCTGGCAGTAGCAGGGAAGGGACTTTTATGGTTTTGGTCTCTGGGGTGGGTGGGACTGGTTGGGGAGTGGTGAGTGGAAAAGGCTTCATGAGAAGGACTGGCAGTGTTCTCTTTAGTCCCAGTTTCTACAGGTTGGGATTCATTTTGTCAGTAAGCAGGAAGAGACATTGGGAAAATTAGGGTAAGAATAAATTCTGGCCATTATTCTAAGATGTTAAAGCACATACTTTTAAAAGTGATTAAATTTTATTTTAAAATAGAGATCCTTTAGCACTGCCTGGGGATACTCATCTTGTTTTCTTCTGATGCTACTGGGGGTGGGAGAGGAGGGGCTCCTCCTTTTAGGTTAGAACCAGAGTGTGAGGAATTCCCCAGCGCTAACCACAATCTGCATCTCCACTCAGGCATTCTAAGAAGCAGTCTGCCAGAGCGGTCTGGTTCGTGGCTTCAGAGCAAGGGGAGCCTGCTTGAGAGGTGGAGGCTTCCTGTTTATGTGTTTGTTGTGTGTGGGAGTGTGGCTGGAGAAGGCCCTGCCACCTTTGTGTGGGCGGTGAGCATACCTTTCTCTGTGCTCAGTTGCAGAGTTCAGTGGGAGACACCCTTTCAGGGTCTGCTTTATTATGAACAATGCAAAAAGCCCACCCTAAGAAATCAAAGAGTCTTCTTTTTGCAGGTTCACCCAAAAGGTACAGGGGCTATATTTTTCCAATCCAAAGTTAGGTTCTGTCTGGCAAGTACTTTTTCTTGCTACTTTCAAATCCAAAGAAAAACTGGGATATGTAGTTTGAATATGAAGTTTCTGAGAGATTTTGGAACTTTATTCATGTCTGGGTATCTTCTACTCATTGTTACCACAGTGGGAGGGAGGTTGGGTGAGCAGTGTCCAGGGCCTCTTGCTGCTTAAGCTTGGTTGGCCTTCCTGCTGGTCCTTTCAGGTTTCTCTGCTGGCTTAGTGGTGGTGGCTGAGCTCCTCCACACCATGTGTGATGGTTATGCTGGTGACTCTCACTCACCCACCCAAGTTTGTGCATTGACTGAAGCCATCGATTCCCTTATAGCTGAGTGTAAAACATCTGGTGACATCTGGGCTGAGGAGGACTTAATAAGGGACTAAAATCAACTGGCTCATCTGGGGGCCAAAGCCTTATTGGTGACATAGCACAGAGGAGCCACAGCCAAGTTTGGCTTGAGTGGTGCAGAGGTTCAGTCCTTCGTGAACTTCAATGGTCTTTTCAGGAGCTTCATCACCACTGGACTGAATGTGCCATGAGTGTGTGTGCACTTGTTAATCTGTTCTTTCATCTGTTCATTGGGAGTTTATGGAGGCAGACACGGGTAAGCAAGGTATTTCTTATGTTCTTAAATGATAGAAGAGTTATTTATAGGGGGCTGGGTGAACAGGGAGGAAGAATTTCTCCAAGCACAGATGCCAATCCTGAGATGCTCTGTGATCACATAAATGGGGAACATTCAGCTGTGCACGTTACCATATTAAGCCTCTGAGAAGTTCTTCAGTAACAGAATCCGTTTTAACTTTGTTTAATCTAGTGTTTCTGATTATAGGATCCATTTTTACACATTACTTATTAACATCCTACAGGGTACTATTTGAGAAATGACAACAAAAATCTCTCTCCTTTGAAACGTCCAGTGGTTCAGGGAGAAAGTCACTGGGTCAACACGTTTGAGAGCTTTGAAAAAGGTGTGTGTGTGTGCGTGTGCATGCGTGTGTGTGTGTGTGTGTGTGTGTGTGTGTGTGTGCGCGCGCGCGCCTGTGCGCACACACGCACGCGGGCGAGCACGCACTTGCGGGCATGCTGAGGGGTGTGGCAGAGAAGGGCCCCGGCAGGTGGCTTCTATTGAAGTTGGCCCTGTCTGCATCCCTGTTGGCTTTGTGCTTTTGTCCTGGCTTGAAAACACTGAATAGAAGCTACATCTGTCATGCCTGGGAAGCAGCACTTTGGGTACTTTGCAGTGTGGGGGTGGCGAAGGAGCAATCAGCAGATACCCCACTTGAGGCCCAGGCTGCCTGGAGTTCCTAGGCAGTGGAGAAAGGAGGGGCTGGGGATCTGGAGGCAGCTGCTTACTAATCCTGGAAGTAGAGGGAGCAAGATTTAGCTCCCTTGTCTCTCTGCATTCTCCTTTTCCCCTGGGGGAGATGGTGTTGACCCTGGAGGGTGCAGCTGGGAGGAAGCAGGTGGGCTGGAGGTTTCTCTCTTCTCTACCCACCAAAGGGCTCCAGAGTGTGGACCAAGGCAGAAAAGTACTTAGCTCTCCTTTACCCGGGGAAGTGGAGATGAAGGCATTGGGTTTAAATTTAAGGAAGAATTCAAAATTGGGAAATATATTTACTGAAGTTTGTGGAATTTTTTTTTAAACAGTGAAGAGTCTGGGCTAGAACTGTTTTTAGACCACTGGGGGCAGGAGCTGGGTGGGAATGAACGGTCCCCTGGATGGCTAGCTTCCTGAGAAATGCCTGGGAGGCTTCGCTGGATTCTTCACTTGGAACAGACCCAGGACTAGGGGGTTCCCAGAGCCTGTTGCAGGCCTCAGGACCTTCTGGCTTGGCTTTGCAGGAGGCCATGGTTATTTCTAAGGAAATTGGCAGTTGGGAACAAATGAGAATGTGGGGTGAGAATCAGTCACTCTTCCTGGGAATTATACACTTCCAGTGTTGGAAGACCTCAGTATAATTAAGGAAGGGCCAGGATTTCCTATCTCTGTTTTATTGATTGATTAAATTTTTTTTGTTTTGTTTTTGTTTGCTTGCTTGCTCACTTGGGACCTTCCCAACAGAAAGGGAGTTTGCCTGTCCTCATCAAGAACTAGGGAGCACCGGGCGCGGTGGCATGCCTGTAATCCCAGCACCTGGGAGGCTGAGGCAGGAGGATCGTGAGTTCAAAGCCAGCCTCAGCAATGGCGAGGCACTTAGCAACTCAGTGGGACCCTGTCTCTAATAAAATACAATAAAGGGCTGGGGATGTGGCCCAGTGGTTGAGTGCCCCTGAGTTCAATTTCCCCATACCAAAAAAAAAAGAAAAAGAAGAATTTGGGAGAAGTGTCCTTTATTTCTCAGCCCCTCTGGCCTGCTTCCTGTCAGGCCCTATCACTCAGATGATGGAGGAACAAACCCTGCTTGGGGATGATTGCCCTTTGTTAACAGAAAAAAGTGCAGATACTGTTCCCCAGTACCCCGTCCCCAGAAGTCTGGGTGGGCCAGTTTTGTACGGGACACAGCAGTATTAGCCACTGCTGCCAACCAGGGTTGTACTTACAGACTTCCGGGCTCCAGTGTCTCTGGAGGGACCGGCATCCTGACCCTCAGGACTTTCTGTGGCTCTCAGGGAGGAAGCCCTTGCCAGGAATCTCTGAGCTCACTGAGGTGGATGTGGGGTGAGGGTGGAGAGGGCCTGGGCACAGGAGAGGAGATGGAGATGATGCTCTCCTTCCCCCATCAGCTGGGGATGCATCACTCCTGCTGGGAAGACAGACCTTCAGGCCTTTTCTAGACAAACTGTTCATGATGGAAATTCTTTCTTACCCACTTCCTAGCCGGGTGTGGCTTTACTTGTTCAGAAGAGTCTTCAGGTTTTCCAGGTCATGGCACTGTGGGCTAAGCCATTTGTCTGCTATCCCTCAAGGCTGGATGGCAGAGCAGTGACTGAGTCCCCTGTAGTTGCTCCCTGCCTTGCTCCCCCCTTGTCTGTCCTTCTATCAGCCCTGATCAGCTGGTAAGACCCTTATGGTTGTAGCCAGCTCATAGTAGGCATGTAGTTGGGGAGGCAGTGGCACTGCCCTCACTTTGTCTTTTCCATAGGTCCTAGTCTTGCTGGGCCCCCACTTCCTGTCAGGGCCCTACTTGCAGCTGTGGCACATCTGGACCTAAACAGAGTGTCCTGTTGTCCTGCATGATAAGGATCCCATATTTTCCCCTGGGTGACTGGCCAGTTATTCCTGGGGAGAAGCAGGACTTCCCTACCCCCAGGCACTCTGGAGACTTCCTCCAGGCTCCTTTTTTGAGTCCTGATGTCTGAGCAGCCTGCCTGTTCTCCACATGCCCCCAAGGAGAATGGTGGGAAGGAAGTCCTGCCAGAAGTTGTTTTTGGTTTGTGAGGTAATGGTCTTTAGTTTGAGAAGTATGTATGTATCCCCTTTCTTTAAGATCTGTGGCCAGAAGCACTAGACAGTCCAGGTGCCTTGGAAACCAGATTGGCTGAGACAGAGAAAAAAGGGGCTGGGTGTAGGTACTAGAGTCTAGGAGGGATTCCCTGGGTCCCCTGTGCTTCCCTGGAGAATCTATAGGCTCTACTCAGCTAGGCAAGGCTGTCTCAGATTGTACAAAGGAGACAGAGTGAAGTGACTTGTCTATAGATACTCAGTGAGTACCTGAAGAACTGGAACTAGATCCAGGGTTGTATACTTTCTAGTATGTTCTTCTGTCACTTGGTAAACTTTAGCATGTGTCCTTGAAGTCAAGAGCTATATAGTAGTTAAACCATACCAAAGAAAATCTAACAGTCTTATATGTAAGTAAGTTGAAATAATCCTTTTCATTGGGAGTAGGGGATGGTAGTAGAGTAGGTAATCTTAAAGGCCTTTTCAGAATATCAGTGAATTTTCTTTCTCCAGCAGATGTATCTCCTTAATTCTCTTGGGCTTCCGTAATGTTCCATGTTCCAGAAACCTACTGGTTGTGTGGGAGGGTAGATTAGGGGAGGGTTCTTCTGCTAATGGATTCAGTGCTTGCTGTGGTTATCTTTAGATTGGACCGTCCACATGCAGATGGTTGAGACTTGCCTGTACCTAGGTCCTTTCTTTGAGGATATATTGATACAATAGCAGGCTTCCTGCCTTTTGCCTCTATGAAACCACTAGAGCTCACTGAAGTCATTATGGGCATTTGCATTTTCTGGTTCCTGTCTAAAAAAATTGGTTTCCAGAGATGCTGGAATAGTAGACTGCACCTGGGATCCTTAAAACTGATCTTTTCCTTGTATATTGATCACTTTAGCCAAGGCAAGAGGGCCAGGGACTTGCCTCTGGCCATACAGTCACATAATGAAGGAACTGGTCCCATAGGAACAAAAGCTTATGACAGCAAACGTCTGAGCCTCAACTTTACATGTGCTCCATCTTGGCCAAGATTGCCTGTTCCCAGGCCAGTCAGGCCTTTTGTAGTTCTGGCCTTAAGGCCCCTGTGTAGGCTGAAACTGGTCCTCTCCTTCCCCTCATGGTCTCTTCTCATGACCTCTGAGCCACCTCTCCATTCCCTTTTGGTGCTTGCTCCTGGCTCTTACTTACCCCTCCCCACAACTTTTTATTTTGAAACATTCCAGATATGTGGCAAACTTGAAAGAATCACGCAGCAATAAGCTCAACCATCTAAATTCTATCATTCACTTTTTTCTCTATTTGCCTTATTGTCTCTTTCCATCTTTTAATCTCTCTGTCCATTTATAGTCTATCTTCTTTTGGGGACGCATTTCATAATAAGTTGCAGACATCAGTGTACTTCACTCTCAAACATTTCAGTGTACACAGGAGTTAGAGTTCAATACTTGTTTGTACTTTTTTAAAAATAAACTTTTAAAAAATTTATAGATGGACATAATATCTTTATTTTATTTAATTTATTTTTATGTGGTGCTGAGGATCAAACCCATGCTAGGCCAGTGCTGTACCACTGAGCCACAACCCCAGCCCTTTATATGTTTTTGTGATGGTAAAATTTATGTCACAGTGAAATGCACAACTTTTTGGTCATAATTTGATGAGTTTGGATAAATACCTTCACATGTGTGACCCAAAATTTTGCAACACACAAAAGTTTTTTTTTGTACCTTAGTTCCTTATGCTCCTTCCCAACCACCCCCACACTTTTTGTAAATCATCATATTTATGAAGTGTTTTACCATAGATTAATTTAGCCTGTTCTGGAACCTCATATAAGTGGGTTAATCTGTATGAATTTTTATGTGTGAGGTTCATCCACATGGTTGCATGTATTGGTAGTTCGTCCCTTTTTAGGCCAAGTAATGTTCCCTTTATGGATATGATATGGTTTCCTTATCCATTCTCCTGTCGATGGGCATTTGGTTGTTTTGGTTTCTGGCCATGATGAATAAAGCCTCATAGAACAATCTCGCACAAGTCTTTTTTGTGGACGTAATGTTTTCCTTTCTCTTGGGTAAATATATGTAGGAGCGTGATTGCCAGGCTTGGGAAGCTGTTGCTTCTTGTTCCTGTTGGACTCTCTGCCCTGCCCTCTCACTGTACCTGGCACCGAAGATTGCATTAGAAAGTGCCTTATTGTTCATCTGGATTAGTCTCTTTTCCAAAGTAAGATTCTCCTTGAAAGCCCACTTGGCTTCCTGTGCAGGACTATTTCCAGGGAGGGGGACATCCATACAGGGCTCCTATTATTGTGGAAGAGCTCTTTGAATTCCTCCCTTGAGGAACCACACAGGACAAACTAATTTAGCCCTTTTTCTGTGACAGCCCTGTGGCATTTTATGACTTTTACCACATCCAGTCCCTCAACTACTCCTTTAGGCCAGTCGCCCTAGTTTATTGAACCATTTCTTGTGTGTCATTGTTCTCAGATCTGTACATCCTGGTGTCCTCCTTAGGAAATTTAGTACCCTTTTTCAAACGTGTTGCCCAGAATTGACCACTGGAATCTAGCTGTGGTCTACACTCAGATTCTAGATGTGTGAGAAGTGCAGAGTGTAGTTGGGTTTGGATCCCTTTCTTGACCCAGGTACTTGATCTGTCATTGAGCTGAAGGCAATACCAACTCTTTGGCAGTAACATCATAGTGTCAAATCAGATGAGTTAACATTTGTAAACATACCACAGATCTAAGGTGGTTGAGATGCTCAGTTTGAAATCCTCTCAAGCTCCCCAAGTTAACTGTTCCAATTGCATTCTTTATCTCGGTTCATCCTGGCCACTACTTGTTGACAATTATGAAAATTATCTTAGTAAAAACTCTGGTTTAAAATAGCGTGTCTTAGCATTGGTGTTATTGACCTTTTGGACCAGATATGTTTTTGTAGTGGGTGATTGTCCTGTGTTTTGTAGGAATTTGCTGGATCCTTGGCCCATCTACTCACTAGGTGCCAGTTTCAACTTGTCCTTCCAAGTTGTGGCAATAAAAATTTCTTCCAAAAGGGTAATCACTCTTAGCTCTTTGTGTATATGCTTACAGGTTATGTTCTTTGCACAGTCTTCAACTTTTCATGGTTCTAATACACATGGATTTCTGTTACCACAGATTAAATAATACCAGTCCCCCAACAGCATGGCTCAAATGTCAGTTGCCATGGTGTATTAGCTCTGAGTCATTGCATAGAATACAAACTTTGCTGTTAGCTCTCCAGTTTACAAATCACTATGTACATAACAGATGCTCATTATGGTCACTGACCAATTATGTTTGTCCTTTGAGAGTTAATTAGTGATTGGTCACTGTCCATCTGTTCAGTTCACTCACAGGGAGGTGTGTAGTTTAGTTGCCTTTTTGTCTCCTTGTGAGAAACTTGTGATATTTTATAAAAATGGGCAATCAGTAGAGGGAATTGGGCAAGAAAGATGAAATTTCAACAAAGAAATGAAAAATGGTAAAGCTGGAAGTGGAGTTTGAGCCAAGCATAAATGGAATTATAGAATGAACAGCTGATGTGAGGATGTGAACACTGTCACCGTCCAGGGCTCTGCACGTGGGGAAACTCAGAGAAGGCAGCACACTGACGACACTGGGGAAAGGGTCTTGATGAAAAGGAGGAAGAGTCCCAGAGGAAGTGACACTTGGACAAAACGTCACATTAACAGCATTCTTGGAGATGTTTCATAACAGAAAGCACAAAGGATAAATTGTTAGAAACTGACATTTGGTGAAAAAGAAAGGAATACGACAGTTTGTGAAGGCATGGGAAGGCATGGGAAGGCATGGGAAAAATGTTCTCACCATAGTGCACGTTAGTGAGAAGCCAGGCACTGTTCAGACTGCTCTGGACAAAGTTTTTACAGATAACACTGAAATCAAAAGTTACAGTAGGAGGCATGAGAGCCCAGACTAACTTCTAAAAATGTCATTTGTAAGAGTTCAAAAAACTCATCCGCAACAGCACAGGAAGAAAGAGAACTCTCAAGTCAGATCCAGGTAACAAGGGAGGGAGCAAAGGTGCTGAAGCCAGTAACCCTGGGGCAGGGGCCAGCACCAGAGCTTTACAGAGATGAAGCGCTCATTCTTAGTGCTCTAATGTTTTCAACATGTTTACTAAATACATATCAGGTTTATAATTTTAAAATTTCCTTCTTCATTTGTAGCTTGACAGAAAAATTTTAAAACATTTTGACAACGTTTTTAAAGGTCATAGAAAAATCCAGACTCTCTCCAGTGAAGATTAAGATTGCTTTGCATGGCCATTTTTATGGTTCCACATTACTGTACAAAGCAAGGGCTGCCTGTATTTATGAAAGCATGGGTGAATATGCAAACATGTGCACACACGTGCACACACACAAGTATTTCTTTTGCTTTTTCAAAACATTTTATAAAAATGAGATCAGACTGTATGTATATAATTACAGTTTACTTTTTTCTGTTTGAAGAAATTATGATTTCTACCTCATTCTATTTGATAATTGCTTATTATTCTATGATGTGGATGTGCCATGATTCATTTTACCAGTTTTCTGTTGATATTCAGTTTATTTCCAATTTTTTTCCAAATGAAAATGCATGACATGGAAGTACCTTTGAAACATTTCTGTCATGATCCCTGTTTAATGGATAAGGATGTTGGAGATTTTGAGCGTGAGAAAACTGGCTCGGGCCAGCCAGGCTACTAGTTGAAGGTGGTGTCTCAGAGCCCCTGCTTTAACCACAGTGCTTTACACCTTCTCTTCCCTCTGCTTAGAAGCAGCTTTTGACAACAAAGACAACAAACTGTAAAAAGAGTTTATTGAGTAGGCCTAATTCCAAGTACAATTGCATTATTAATATTATTATTTCTTTTTTTGGTACCGGGGATTGAACTCAGGGACACTCCACCACTGGGCCACATCCCCAGCCCTTTTTTTTTTTTTTTTTTTTGTATTTTATTAGAGACAGGGTCTCTAATTGCTAAGTCTCTAGTTGCTAAGTGCCTTGCCATTGCTGATCCTCCTTCCTCAGCCTCCCAAGTGCTGGGATTACAGGCGTGCGCCACCGCGCCCGGCTGCATTATTATTATTATTAACTAAGCAACAGCCCTATGAGGTAAATACCATTGTTACCATGTCTTACAGGGAAGGCAGCTGCAGGTGTGAGGAGGTTAGGGAACTTACCAGGCCCCACAGCTGGTGAGTGGTGGTGCTGGCCCCACCCCAGGGCTGCTGGCTTCAGAGCCTTTGCTCCCTCCCTTGTTACCTGGATCTGACTTGAGAGCGCTCTTTCTTTCTGTGCTGTTGTGGAGAAGTTTTTGGAACACTTGCATATGACTTTTGGGGGGTTGGTTTTGGCCCATATTTTCCCTACCATAATCCTTAAACATCTAATATCTAGCTCACTGACCATCTTGTCCTTATTTATTTCTTTTTGTTACGTGCAAGCTTGATAAGCTTAATGGCTACTATGTCTTCAGCCAGCTTGTTGGTAAAATACCAAGCAAGGCTTGGTTTGTCATTGTAGGTACTCTTGAGTTAATTCAATAGGTAACTATTTTATTGAGTACCTCCTAAATGCCACGTGTTGGGGTTGGGACTTAGAAGATGAACAAGACATTGGTCCAGCCTCCAAGAGGTCTACAGTGGGAGGAGAAGCTGAATTGCAAATAATAGCAGAGTGCTGACTTAAGAGTTTAGTGATTCTTATGGGAACAGAGGAAAGAGGGGTGAACTCTGCCTGAAGAGGAGGTGACATTGTGCTGGTTCTTGGAGGGATACAAGGACATGGCTCATTTGAAGTCATGAAGTTCAGTGTAGCTTAAGTTTAGGGACTGTTGGGAGATGAGGATAGAGATGGTATGTTGTAGGAGCTGGGAAGGACCAAATTCAGAACTTGGATTTTATCCTGGTATCCAATGGAGATGTTTAAGGGAAAAAAATGTCCTGTGCAGATTTGCCTTTCAGAAGGTGACCCGGATGTAGTGGGACAGAGTAAGTCTACCATCTAGAAATCAGTTAGAACACATCCAAGAGTAAGGGGCTGCTACTGAGCAGGGGGAAGTGAGTCTGGAAAAGGGAAGATGCATTTGGGAGCTCTTTCCAGAGACACAATTGAATTGATTCTGTGGATGAGGGAGGAAAAGAGGGAGAGAGAGACTGAGGTTGAGTACTTCACGATTTACATCTGGGAACCCAGCTAGATGATGATGTCATTGCCATTTTACTGAGATCCTGGAGCAGATTGGAGGGGCAGTGAGTTCAGTTTGGCATGTGTTCAGCAGCCTGTCCTCAAGCCATTAACTGACACTTTAATATTGGTCATTTATAGCAACTGCAAATATTATCTAAATGCTTTGTCATTTCACTCCCTTTTTCATTGTCATGCCAAAGGCTTGGCAGGAAGGAGATTGTGTCAGTATACCTCATAGCAGTCAAGGCCTCTGGTGTCTGGCATTCCTCTGGGCTATAATTTAGTAATTCTGCTAAGAAGCAAATGAGACTAGTTTGCCATGGCTTTGTGGGGATCCCAGGCTTGGTTGTGAAGGTCCAGTTCATGATCTGATCTAGAGCTTTGCAGGAACTGCTATTATGTTAAGCACTCCATCCTATTTATTCCTTTCCCTTTCAACAAACAAAAAATGCCAGACCTGTTATTTACATGCTCTCACACTCTATTAACCATTTTGTCTACATATTATTTCATTTTCTCTCTTGGCTGTGAGCCCTTGAAACCCCAGGTGCTTAGTCTAGGGCCTGGAGCACAGCGGGTTTTGAGGAAAGTGTGCTGCCCCAAAGCAGGGCATAAGGCTGCTGACCATCACCACCAGCAGTGGCTCTGGAATCACACTACAGTTTCTTGCTGCACCCTGGAATGTGATTCTTCTAAGATTGGGATCTTTTCTCTGAGTCACTGAGGGTGATTGCCAACTGGTTCTTGGTCTAGCCTATATTTGAGGTTTCCCCTGAGAGCATGTGCATGCTGTGGGTAATTATAAACGTTTAGCTTGTTCTAGTCTAAAGAGCATTCACCTTGGTAGAAAAAATGGACAGACTAGGGATGAACTCCCCCCCCACCCCCCTACCCCCCTTTGTTTTTTTCTTTGGTATAGGAGCCTCTGCTCCCTACAGGGGGCCACTGCCTCCCTGGGGCATCTTTGGATGTGGCTTGAAGACATAGCTTCTAGTAGTCCTCCTGTTTTCATGAGCTTTCTTTACTCCGTTTTATGAGCGCCTGCCTGGCTTTGGGTGTGCTCTGGCTTACCTATGGGCTGTAGCTATGTCTTGGATGCATCATTTACTATCTGAGCTCCTCAGTTCTCCCTGTGCTGTGGCCCGACCCCCTGTGGCTGCTGCCACCTGCTTTTTTTCTTCAGGGGATGATTGTGTTAGATGGTCAGAATTCACTCCTTAGAGAGACATAAGCAGGATCTTTCCAGGCCATTCCCTTTTGTGATCTGTCTATAGATCGGTTTAGGCTAAACTATGGATTTTGTCCCCACATTTGTTTGTTTGTTTTTCTTCTTTCTTTTGAACCCTAAATTAACATGGTTACTTCCTCCCAGTGTGGTGGTGTTCTTGTTAATGTGGTTTTTGCTAGCTGAGGTATGTGTGCATTTTTAAACATAGAATACTAGATTTTCCTTCCTGGTCAGAATTTAGTTCAAAGTAACTGTTCCCTTGAGGTCTTGAGTTAGGTAAAACAGGTGCCCTGCTTTTAGCAGAAAGACTGAACCTCTTTGTCACAGATGTCTTCGTGTTTGCTGTCTTGTGTCTGGGTCATTTTTGCTAAAAGTGTGGGGAGGACTGGTTCATGTCTTCTGACCATGAATTCTCCTGTATTATGTTACCATAGTACTGATCTGTCTTCCACTTCTCTTCCTTCTCTCTTCACCAGCTGTTGCTCCAGTGTTAGGTGTGTGGAATTGTGAACAGGGTTGTGTGTGTGTGCGCATAATACTTTTTCATTTTCTTCTTCCACCTTTTCTCTCCCTCCCCCTGTACCTTCCAGTAGATCTATTGATTTAGTATACATACCATGAATTGCATCCCACTAAATTAGAGTGATAAGATGAGCCTATATTTATTACTTCAAATTAAAATTTCAAGTTGTTTTGGCAGTCATGTAGGACCAGATTGACAGGCACCGCTTAGGCAGGAAGCAGTGCTACTGACCTCCTTCTGTCTTTTTTTTTTTTTTTTTTTTTTTTTTTTTTGGTACCAGGGATTGAACACAGAGTCACTTAAACACTGTGCTGCACCCCCAGCCCTTCTTATTTTTTAATTTTAAGACAGGCTGTCACTAAGTTGCTGAGGCTGGCTTTGAACTTGCCATCCTCTTGCCTCAGCTTCCTCAGCCATGTGCCACTGCACCTGGCTCCTTAGATGTGAGTTGTATCTAGGTACCAAAAAAAAAAAAAAAAAAGAAAAGAAAAATCACTTTGGAGAATTTAGTGCATTGCCTCCCTCCCACCATCTCCCTTGTCTTCCAGGAGGGATACCTTGTATGTTGTTAGAAGCTGTGGCCTGTAAAGCTGCTGAGCAGCACAGTCTACCTGTTTAATCAGTAAGTGTTCATTGTGACTCTTCTGTGCCAGGCTCTGCATGGGGCCTGATGGATGTAGAGATAAATGGGGCAGGCCTGAAACCAGAGCAAGCATGGGAGATGTTTAGGAGGGCAAGACAGGTCAACAGTAGACTAATATTAGCAGAACAGGGTTTACTCGTTAAAGCCTCCTTTGTTGTCAGGGTTGGGGAAAGCCTGGAGATGAGTTTGAACTGGGTCTGAATCTTGGCTTTATCATTTACTGGCTGGGTAGTCTTGGGCACATTGCTTCATTGGGGCTTGGTCACCACACCTGTACAAGGGAGCCAGCAATTGACTGTACTCTATAGGGCTGTTAAGAGGTTTAAATATAGCAGCGTTTTCTATATATAAACTGTAACCTGGCACATGATCAGTGCGGTACAAATGGAAAATTTCTCTTTTTCCTGCTGTGTAGCTAGCAACAGTGGTTTGGGGCCTTGCCTGCCCTTTATCATCTTTTGGTTATGTCCTCCGGGAAGATGCAGGCCTTTGCCTCATCTGCCTAGCCTTCTGCCCTCTGCCCTCTACCCTCTGGCCAGACCTGTCTTCCTCCTGGAGCCCTGTGACATCCCTCACCTTGCTCCCACCCTCTCCAGCCAGGAGGACAGCTGGCCTTTGGGGCACATGTAACTGTCACCATCTCAGGGCAGGGGTTCTAATGTAAGACCCAAGGCATGTCACACCTCAGAGTCCAAGCTCTTTGATTTCATTTAAAAAAAGAAATTCATGCAGATGGCAAAGACTCAAACAATAAATGAAAGTTTAAATTGAAAAGGAAAAAATAAAAATACATGTTTCTCTCTAGTACCTTCTCCCTGTTGATCCATATTGTTAACTTTTTTTTTTTTTTTTTTTTTTTTTTGGAAATTCCTTCAGGGAAAAATATAAGCATCCACAAATCCATGTATCTTCTCTCCTTTGTCTTAATAAACAAAATAACAACAATAGCAACAATAAAACCACATGAAGGGAATTATACATTCTATTCAGTACTTTCCTTTTTTACTTTTGGAAATTTAAAAAATATATATAAGAAGGAAACGTCACCCATATTACTACCATTTATAGTAAACCACTAGTTAACCTTTTGTTTGTTTGCTTCTTTTTTGTATGAATATACTCAAAACTTTACTTAAGAAATATGAATTCAGTTCCATTAAAAAAAACAAAACTAGAGCATTAAACATAAAGCCAAAGTGTTGCCTTTTCCTTGTCTGCCATCCCAGTTAATAACATCCTGCTCTTTCCACAGGAGTGGGTGAGCAGCTGCCTCATTTTTTACAAGGGTGCACGGTATTCTGTCGAATGGATTTGCTGTCATTTATCTAATTCCTCACTGGCAGACATTTAGGTTATTACTTAGTTTTTTTTGCCATTTAAATGCTTTATGAATGTAATTTGTAGGATGGATTCCTAGCTGTGTAATTACTGAGTCCAAGGTTTGAACATTTACCATTTTGATAGATGTGGCCACATTTCTCCAAAATAGAGTAGTTTATATCCCTATCCAGTGAGTATAGGAGAAAGTGCCTTTTCTCCTAAACTCTGTGCATAAATCTGGGAGTTTTGTTTTGGTCAAACATTAAAACAGTTTTGCCAGCTTGGTGAAATTATTATCCTTGTTTTTTATAAACATTTCTCTTTTAATGAGTTACACTGAGCATATTTCATTTGGCCATCTGTGTTTCTTTGAACTGCCTGTTCTTATCCTTTAGCCATTTTTATATTGGGCTGTTAATCTTTCAAATTGATTTGCTAGAGTCAAGTTAGCCTTTTATCCATCTTGGGCTGCAAATATTTAGAAAAAATTAGGAAAATATGTCATTTTTAGTGTGACTTTTCAGCTTCTTGCCTTTTGTTGAATATCAGTCCTTGGTGACCACCCTGGGGGATCTTGAGGATGAGGGGGCATGACAGGGATGCTCACACCTATTAGAGGCAGGCCCCATCTCCTGACCAGTGTGGAAAGGATGTTTTGAGGCTTTTGGTACTGATTCTTTCAGAGATAATTACTATTAGTGATTTACTGAATATTAAATGTCCTCACTGTTTTATATATATAATGTGTATAAATATGCATAAATAGATTTAGTTACATATATAGATATGAATAAATATCCATATTGCACTGGGATCATATTATATAAAGTTTTGTAACTTAGGTTTTCATTTATTTCAACTACTTTTTGATAAATAAATCTAAATTAATTACAGATTAGGATTTGTGCCGCAAAAGAAAAAACAGGATGCTACCCTAGGCAGTGACAATAATGGTGACTGAGGATTTAATAGACATGGGAATCCATGATCTCATTAAATATTCTTCTGAAATGTCATTTCAGTGTCTATGAATTGAATAGAGTAACTCACTTCTTTTTTTTTTTTTTTTTTTTGGTTCTCAACTTGTTTAATATTTAAAAAGGATAATAAAAGTGGTAGTTAGGGTTGTAGTTTTTAATATATTCTTGGAATGTTGGCCTCCCAGAGAGAATTATTTCAAATAACTGAAGAATTACCTATCTTTTTGGACTTTGTAAAGACAGAGTTTGTGTAAATTTTGAAAAGATCTAGTTCACAGGATTATGGTATCTAATTTATTGTGAGAATTAAATATAAACATGTCAAGCCAACTAAGAGCAGAGATAAGAACAAATGTGACAGAAACAGCTGGAGCAGATGGGATAAGAAGCAACCAATCTTAAAATTAATTTCCCCTTGTAACAACATTTTAATATTTCAAAATAAATTAATTATACATTCATTGTGGTGTTTTTTAAAACAAGCCAAAATAAATTCTTCATACCATCAAAAAGACACACACACACACACACACACACACACACACACACATACACTACAAAATTATTTAAGCATAAAGGTTTTCATTGAAAAGCTCTTGGCCTGGGCCATACACATTTACAGGATCCTCTGCTTCTCAAGCTTAATGTAGGTCTATCATTTTATATAAAAAATAAGACTAAATTTATCTTCATCAAACAAGGATTCTGGTGGTGCAGAAAATCAACAAATTGGACACCAGGACAGCAAATGTCAATGGCTGTCAAAATTGAGCTCCCATCCCAGTCACCTAGAGGTTTTGAAAGACAGCTTGCTAGTCCCCACCCTGGAATTTCCAATTCAAGAGGACAATGTGGGTCCAGATTCTGCACTTTTAACAGGTGACCAGGATTGCCACTTTAAGAACCACTGGCTGTGACAACTATAAGAATTTAGCACCAGGCTGGGGATATAGCTCAGTTGGTAGAGTGATTGCCTCACATGCACAGGGTCCTGGGTTCAATCCCCAGGACCACCAAAACAAACAAACAAACAAACAAACAAAAACAAACAAAATCCCCCAAGAATTTAGCACCATCCCCATCACTGTTCTCTGGGTGACACCATCAGCATACTATCCACCACGTTTGCCCTGCAGAGGGCAGCATGGAGCCACCCCTCTGTGTAATGCCATTGCTCAGCATCTGGTAAGAGAAGTCCTAGTCTAGCTAATGGGCACTCCTTTGCTAGCCTGCAGTGCACTTAGTAACTGAAGCCATATACACTGTATTTGCAAAGCTGATAAATTCACTTTTTAAAAAAGCAATCTGTTTGTGGCTGGGCATTGAGTTTGTTAGCCATTTCTAGTTAAGGTAAATAAGTGTTGGGCTATATATTCCCTGAAAGCTGCACCTGTGATTAGTATTTTATAATAAAATTGCACAAGTGGAATTTCAACAGCAGAGGGTTTGCACTTATTGCATTCTCAGCCTCCATTGCTGGCTGCTGATGTCATGGACAGTCTTGGGCAAACTTTACCCTCTCTGTCTTCCATGAAGTGATGGGAGGTGGGCTTTAGGAGTTGCAAGAGCAGGGTTCCAATTACAGCCCTGCCACAGACAACTGGCTGAAGGCCTTGAACTAATCCTTCAATAGTAAGTCATCTTAGTTATAAAATTGGATGTCCCCTCTCAAGAGTAGGCACACAGGGTAGGTGTGAGGTGGGTGAGCTGCCCCCCCCAGAAGTACTTAGCCATTTCCCAAGGAGTCCCCACCACCTCTTAGACCTGCTGCTCACTTCAGCACTGTGCTCAGGAGGGTGATGGCACTTGCTCACAGTGGCTGCCCTCCCAAGGCTCCTCTTTTCTTTACAATCTGCAAAGCATTCAGGCCAGCCATCCTTCATGTGATATGGAAGAGGTGTCTATAGTTCAGACTTAGAAATTCATGGTTCTGGTCTGAAAGCTGGTGGCTTAGTACATGACACACAGGGCTTTCCCTGACCCCAGCTGCATCATGTGTATATGTGTGTGTGCACGCGTGTGTGTGTCTGTGGAACAGTAGGTACCACACCACGCTGAAGCACTTGGTGCCTGAATCAGACCATCATTCTTAGCTCCAAATCAGAATCAGTCTTGGGAAGGGCTGTCTTCCTTCCCTTGTTATATTCACACCCTACCTCCAGCTGCCCAGCTTAGGTAGTGTAGGGAGGAAGAGCTCAGGGCTGCTACGCCAAAGTCTGCTTCCCTCCCTTTATCCTGGGCCCCCATTGCCTGCTGCCCAGAGCTATGAATAACCCTGTAAATGAAATGGGTATGATTAGAATCCCAGCTGCCCACCCCAGTGTGACTAACACATGGTAGTGGGGAACAGAATAATAATAGCTAATACTAATGCATGTCCCTGTGCATGGAACACCATTCTAGGTAATTTACATATTATAATGTGCATTAACTCATTTAATGTGGCAACCCCATCAAATGAGGCAGGGACTGTTATCCCATTTGACCCACACGGAAACTGAGGCACAAAGGGGTTAAAAACCCAAGTTCACACAGTTAGTGAGAAACAGTGCTTGTCAGGGGTGATCCTTGGGGCTTGGGCTTGTTCCTTCCCAGTTCTGTCCTCACATCTGCCTGACTGGTGAGTAGCACCTGAGGCCCTGGTCTCCCTGATTTCCTTCCTTTTCTCTGGCTTTCAGCTTGGCTTATAGTGTCTTCAGGGGACCCTGTGATGGAAGTGGGAGAGGAGATAAAGGAGACCAGGTACAACCTGAATCAAAGGCCCTGTCACTTTTCCCTCTGGAGAGGTCTGGAACTACATTTGGGCAGCTCCTATGTCTCCCTCACTGCCACTGTCCTGAAGTCCCCAGGCTGTGGGTTCTGTGACCTGGTCCTGACCCCTGCCACACTTGGCAGGTTACCCTAGGCTGTTGCACTGCAGTGTAGCACATGCAGCAGTTAACCTTTCTACAGCGCAGGAGAATTTCAGACACATTCTGTGGGACAGAAGGAAGTCACAATATTAGTTCCATGCTTAGCATGAGCTTCAAGCTTTTTAGTCCTCCCAGGCACTCTGTGACTAAAGGCCTGTGGCTTTTTAGTAGGAAGACCCTTCCTTTTTCTAGCCTGTGGTCCCCAGAACTGTGGTCCCAAGCCCTTTGGCCTCCACTGTACTTGTCTGTGCCAGAGGACCCTCCCCACATGACCTTGCATGGCTCTGGTTGTTTACCTGCTGCCCTAGTTCACTCTGCTAGTGGCCGCTGACAGCCCCCTGGGAGCCCTGCTCCCTTTCCCTATCTCCCTCTGGCTGGGAGCACATGCTACCTTCCCTGCTGTTCTTTACTTAGCCCTGAACTCCAGATTAGTGCATTCTTGACTTCTCTCTCCACGCTTTCTGTCTTCCACACTTGTCTGCAAGTATCTTTGGCACTTCACGGCTCTGCCCCCATGATGTCAGCCAGCCAGCCTGACCAACCGGGAGGTATTGCTTTCATGGCTTGATTGATTTTCATATCCAGTCACAGATTTCTGATCAACACGAACCTGGATAGATATCAATTACCAGTCTTCTTGAAAAATTCTTAATATTAAGTTTCTTTTAAGAATTAAGAGTATTCTGCTTTCCAATTTACTTCATGGAGGATAGACCTCTTGCAGCCCCTCACGGTCACTTTAGGGGAGGGACTTCCATGGACAGAGTTTAGATATGTAGAAGAAGAAGCAACAGGACAAGGATTGTGCTCAGAAATTCCTTTTCCCTAATGTAGGAAAAAACTAAACAATCCATATACCCTTGGGTGAGGAGAGGGAGACGGGAGGGGTCAAACAGAAACAACAGGAGACTTGCTCTTTGAAACTGTTATATTTGGGGAGATAAGGCACAGATTTGCAAAATAGTAAATGCATGGGGTTTCCAAGGCCAGGTTCATTGTATTACACCAACTTGCCCCTTCTGGCAGATGAATTTCTAAGTCTGGGAGTGTGCTGTGAACCAGACTTTCTGATGGCAAATTCTCTTCTGCCTCATGCTGTGCACATGTCAATGGCAGAAAGAGTAGAACTTGCATTGAGCACTCCAAGTTCAGGGGTGCCAGAGTTGCACTTGGCCTTGGTGCATCCTCACTGAGCATGGCTCTGGTTTTTAGAGCAGAGATCTGATGCTCAGGTGGTAGTCACTGGGCTAAAGACAGAAACCAGACTACTATCCTGCCAACTCTGGTCTCAGCTCAGCTGTGATCCTGCTTGCAGTGATGAGTGCCTTCCTGATAATAAAACCCGTTAGAGGCTTTATTTCACTAACTGCTCACAAGGGCTCTGTGAGAAGGAAGCTAGGTAGATCTCATTGCCCTTGCCTTGTAGACTTGGAGCAGCTCAGAAAGGTACACAATCGGGTATTAACAAATTCCAGACAGGGTCCAAGTCTGTCCAGGATGTAAGTCTACAACCACACACAGTTGCCTCTGAGTAAATTTGACAGCTTTTGACTCTTTATTTTATTTATTTATTCTTTTGGTACCGGCGATTGAGCTCAGGGGCACTCGACCACTGGGCCACATCCCCAGCCCTTTTTTGTATTTTATTAGAGACAGGGTCTCACTGAGTTGCTAAGTGCCTCGCCATTGCTACGGCTGGCTTTGAACTCGTGATCCTCCTGCCTCAGGCTCCCAAGTGTTGGGATTATAGGCGTGCAGATTTTGACTCTTCTTCTCTGGGCCTCTGCCTGTAGAGGGCAACAGAGATCTTTCCTGCTTGGCTGCTCTGAAAACTTTTGCTCCTGAGCCCTTTGAACTTAAGCTCACTGGGTTATAAGCATTTTTTAAGAAAGCATTTCACTGAGAACTTTTTATTGCCTTTTTGGATAGAAATGGGAGTTCATTTGCCAGGATGGATGATCTCATCTTACTTCTGCTGGAACTGCACATGGTTTCCTCTTTGCTGATGTGTATTTGGCCCCAACATAGCTGTCCTGCTCTTCTTGTCTGTGATGCTGAAACATGACCTGCCCAGAACCACCTAGGAGCCCAGGCCATCAATACCAATGCTAGGGTCATATTTGATCCCCAGACTGATGTGTTCTTGGTTCCCAAATCAAAGCTTCCATTATCTGAGAAATTCTTTCTTGACTCATATTCTTGTACCTTTAGCTTTTTTAGCATTTCTTCTACCTTGGCTCCATGGCAAGGTAGAAGAAATGCCAGAGGCTCTGGCAGTGCCTTAGCTGCCCTGCTGTTTCCCCCACAGGTGGGATGCTGATCTTGTGGGAATGAGTTCTGTGTGGGGTTCTCCTTTTACCTCAGTCCCAAACCTTGATGAACAACAGGAAGAGAGGGACAGATTATGAGCACTTACCGTGTCTACCTCTTTTCCTGTCCTCCTTCTCTGAAGTAGAACAGAAGAGGCTGGATACCCAGGAAATTTTCAGGAAGCAGGCTTATTGACTGCAGGGTTCAGAGGTGTCTCTTACTTAGGAATTCTTCCTATGAACAAAGATTTTTGAAATTCTTTGAACTTTATACCCAGAGTGGGGAGGGGAGGGGCTCTACCCCACTGGTTTGAACTTTCAGATTGGGGTTCCCTTTGGCCTTGACATTCAGCAAGGCTTGTAGTAGGAGCTCAATAAATGATTTTTGAATTGAATTACATGCATATGAAATCAGCCAGTGCCTCCTCCTATTCTTCTCAGAGCATAAAGTAAAATAAACTTGTTTTTTGGGTTCAACCAAAACAATGAAGTGAAAAGTAGAACTCAGGACCTGTGCAGTGTCCTCATGTGTACACAAGGTGGCAGTGTGACCCCATGGGGACCTTTCCTCCTGCAAGTACTGTTCTTAGAGTGCTCCCGGGAAGACTAAGCTAATTGATTCTTTTTGGATACCTGCTTGGGGAATTGCCTCTGCAAAGTCACTCTGGGAAATTTAAGCTTCTAGCCTTCTCTTAAAAGCTGGGTAGTATGCTGGGTGCAGTGGCACATGCCTGTAACCCCAGCTATTTGGGAGGCTGATTCAGGAGTATCATGCATTCAAAGCCAGCCTCAGCAATTTAGTGAGGCACTAAGTAACTCAGCAAGATCCTGTCTCAAAATTTAAAAATATAAAATAAGAAGGAGTGGGATGTGGCTCAGTGGTTAAGTGCCCTGGGTTCAATCTCTGATACCAAATAACAACAACAACAACAAAACAAAGCTGGGTACTGTGGTAGAAAAGCCTGGGCTTTGGAGTCTGTCAGGCCTGGATTCCAGTTCTGGGCCTGTTTTTCCCAGAAGCTTAGCTTTGGGAATACTACTACTTTGAGCCTCAGTTTTTTCATCCTATAAAGTGGTAATTGTTATATAACTAGAAAAGGCCCAGCATATCATGGGCCATAGCATACATGCATACTAGTTTTATTGTCAAATTTCTATGTTTGCCTTTCACTGGAATCTGACTCATCTGTAATCTGGCTCCCTCTTGGTCATCTGATCTTACTTACCAAGCCTCATGCGCTTTCTAGCAAGCCTCTTAGCCCTCCTGGCTGCATCACCCACTCACCCATCCCCACCTCTGCTCCATCTTGGTCAGTCAGTGCCTGGTTCTTGTCATTTCCCCTGACAGGGTGACTTCCTTCCGCATATCTGTTTACTTCCCAACTTTACTGTCTCCCTGATACCCTAGCCCTTGAAATGTCCAAAGCAGTTGAAGTCTTTGTCACTCAGGAGGTGCATTCCTGCTACATACGGCTTATTTTGAATTCTCATGAAGATGTGAAGTCTGCAAGGACCCTTGCCTCAATTATTTTGGCATCTGTAAAAAACAACAGCTATTGAGCACCCTTCAGACACTCTGCTAGGTGCTTTTCAGAAATATTTGACCCTTACAACATAACTCTGAAAAAGAAGCTATTACTCCTACTTGACACAGGAGAGGCATATCTGGATACTTTTGGCTCTGAACAGTAAGAAAGTTCTACTAAAAATAGCTTAAACAGTTAAGAAAGTTTTTTTTATCATATCAAAAAGAAGTCATGAGTGGTTCTTGGTGATGTCAACAGGGATCTAGGTAGATGACATTTTCCTGTTTGCTTTCTTCATTGTGTTGGTTTATCCTTTACAGCTGACCCCCCTTATCAGTACCAAGGTGACTGGCATGGTCCTGGTGCCACATCCAGGAGAGATGATGTACACTCCATGCACTCTTTGGTGGCAGCCTCTGAGTAGATTTCCTAAAGCTCTTCTGGGTCATTTGGGTCATAGGCTTGTTTCCAAGCCAGTCACTAGCAAAAGGAATGGAACCAACGAGACTGGCTCAGACTATCCAAGGTTCAGCCCCTGAGGCTGGGGAAGGCACAGCTTCCTTTAGTATCTAGACACCTGGTCCAGGGAAGAAGAGGGGTCTGGCTCAGTGAGCTGTTACTTGCTCAAGGTTGCAAAGCTGGTATGAATGGGGATTCAGACCAACAACAGGCTGACTCTGGAGGCTATCTGCTGGTTGAGTGAATTCAACTGTGGGTAAAAAGAACATTTTTCTGCATCTGGTGTGCAGGTTTGAGTGATCTTGGAGGTGCCTTTTCCCACTGATTCTGGAGTCTCCCCTTTGTGGCCCCTTCCCATTCTCAAGTTTTTCTTTCTCCTCACATCACCTCCCTTCACCATGGTCCTCCAATATCCAGATGCTGCCTGCCTGTGTAGACTTCATGCCCTTTTCTGGCCCAAGGGCTGATCTTCACCTGGCTGTTGAGGCCCTGAAAGGATCATGTCAAGAGTCCTTTCAGATTTAGTAGGAGGCGCCATGTCTTTGGGGTGGGGCTGGGATGGTGGTGAGCGTGGGGATTTGTGATGTAGCGCTGGAACGGGGGGGTGGGGGGGCGCTTGGGGTAGGGGGCGTCCCCTGCAGAGCCTGTGTCACTCAGGAGGTGCTTTCTTGCAGATGCTCCAGGACTGCCCCAAGGCCCGCAGGGAGGTGGAGCTACACTGGCGGGCCTCCCAGTGCCCACACATCGTGCGCATTGTGGATGTCTATGAGAACCTGTATGCAGGCAGGAAGTGCCTGCTGATTGTCATGGAGTGGTAAGCAGTTCCGGCCCAGCCTGTCCCTACCATGCTCAGGTGCCTCTCCCTCTGAGGACAGTGCAGTGTGGACCTGAAGCTTGGAATGTACATGCTTGGCTTCCTTCGGCGGGGGTAGTGGATCTCAAGGTGGGTTTTCTTTCAGTTTGGATGGTGGAGAACTATTTAGCCGAATCCAGGACCGAGGAGACCAAGCATTCACAGAAAGAGGTAGAAAGGGTCTGTTGTGGGGATAGGCTTGGGTGGGCAGGGCAGTGGGGAACCAAGGGCCTCTGCAGGGCCTGCTTTTGGGAAAGAGGCTGAGGCTGCTGTCTCTTCAGCTCACCGTCAGAGGTGTCACTTCAGTTGATGAGGACAGCTACTGGTTTCTTTTTCTCAGGGGTGGGTGATGGGTGTGAGGACCTCAGGCTGCATGGGTAGAGACTGGCATATGGGGTTTTCAAACCTGAAAACACATCTTTGAGACTTTCTTCCACACTCCCACCCCTCTTCTCTAGAAGCGTCAGAAATCATGAAGAGCATTGGCGAGGCCATCCAGTATTTGCACTCAATCAACATTGCTCATCGGGATGTCAAGGTACCAGCTGTTTATGTCCCATGCTTGAGTGCTTTGTGGAGTCCTGCTGTGGGGGCGGGACTGTGGAGATCTCCAGGAGGATTGTTAGAGTCACTCTGTACTTTAGCTGCCTGGTTCGTGAGGGTAGAATGGGTCAGCATGTCATTCTGTGCCCTGTGGTGACCTGCTTTTTATGCTGATGAATAAACCGTAAACCCACTAGCACAGCCCTCTCTGGTCGCACTCAGACTTGGGTTCTCCCTGTTAGCACCTTGGTTTTTCTGTCCCTGTAGTGTTCATACTGTCGTGTCCATCGTAGGTCTTGGTCTGTGAGCTCTATGTTCCCCATGTGTGTAGCACTGGGGCTGGACAAGTGGCTTTTGGTGGGTGGAAAGGAGCAGGCATCACCTTCTAGGTTTCTGACAGCTCCTTCTGGGTTTAGCAAGGGTGGTCACTTACGTGTCTCTCTTTCTGTAGCCTGAGAATCTCTTATACACCTCTAAAAGGCCCAACGCCATTCTGAAACTCACTGATTTTGGCTTTGCCAAGGAAACCACCAGCCATAACTCTTTGACCACTCCTTGTTATACGCCGTACTATGTGGGTAAGTCCAGAGGAGGCCCAGGGCCTAGTGTTTCCCCAGGACTTTTCTCAACCCCTCCTCTTACAGATCTGGGGAGAGTCTTTTGGCTGTTTCTGGTGCTGGTTTTGGTAGGATCCCATCAGAAGTAGGGTTTTCGGGGCTGGGGATGTAGCTTAGTGGTGGAGAGCTTGCCCAGCATGTGTGAGGCCTTGGGTTCCATCCTCAGCACCACCAAAAAAAAAAAGTAGGACTGTCAAGAGTTCAGCTAGGACCAAGATATCGTAGAACTCATTGCCTGGAATCATAGGCAGGATTTTGGTGCCTGAACTATGTCTCTGAGAAGAATCATCATTTCTATCAGGTTATCAGTGGAGTCTGGGACCCAGATTTGGCTCTGGAGTCTCAGCTGACAGGCACAGAATAAAACATGTTTGTGAAATTACCTGGCCAGCAGGAGTCTGGAAGTCTCTGTGGTTTGGGAATGTTTTCATGTTAAGATTCTGATTGCAGGTTCAGTGCCTGGAGGGGCGTCTTCTGCTCTTCTCCTCCCACTCCTACTGCTGTCCCATCATGTTGGGCCAGAGGGTTGTATGGGGAGCATCACCCACAGGGAAACAGGTAGGTCGCACTGTCCTCATCCACATTGATCTTCGTTTTGCAGCTCCGGAAGTGCTGGGCCCAGAGAAGTATGACAAGTCCTGTGACATGTGGTCCTTAGGCGTCATCATGTATATTCTGTGAGTGTGCTGGGGAGTGGGCCAGGGCGGGTTGGGCTGCGTTAGGAGGGAGCCCGGGAGGTTTGTACCTCTCCAGGACAAGAGAAAGAGATGAATGTTAGCATTCCCCTGGTGGATGGGAGAGTCCCTGGGAATCCCCTGCATGCCCCCTTCTCTCAGTGCTTCAGGGGTCTAATTGCTGCGTGGTAGGGAGGAACTAGCTTAAGGGCTAGATGTGTGTGGATTCCTCATCTCTGTCCTTGGCTTTATGTGTCAGGCCTGTGTCAATGAGTCCCTTGTGACCTTTACAAGGAGAAGACAAGCCTGTTTCTTACCCTATTCCTGGCACAGGGCCCCTAAATAACGCCTAGTCTGTCCCTTTCTTCCTACCTCTGACACAGGCTCTGTGGGTATCCCCCCTTCTATTCCAACCACGGCCTTGCTATCTCTCCGGGCATGAAGACTCGCATCCGAATGGGCCAGTACGAATTTCCCAACCCAGAATGGTCAGAAGTATCAGAGGAAGGTAGGAACCCAGCCTTCTGGGACAGGGGAGGAGCCTGTGTGTATATACATGCGTGAGCATGTATGCCCATGTACTTTTTGGCATCTGTCTCACATGACTGGTGGCACTGTAGGCCTGCATCTGTGCCTATACCTACTAGGTATGGCCTGCCTGTGTGAAGGGCCTGGGCAGGGCCAGGGCTATTGGGCTGCATAGGGTCTATAAAGTGGTAGAGCATAATGGTCCTTGGGCCACTGCTGTTGGTCAGTCTGCCTCCACGAGAGCCCCTTTTGAGCCTGATTTCCTCTGAAAAGTGAAGAGCAGAATGGGGAGTGACCCTTGCCCTGTCTCTGTCCCCACCCCACCCCACAGTGAAGATGCTTATCCGCAACCTGCTGAAAACAGAGCCCACTCAGAGAATGACCATCACGGAGTTTATGAACCACCCCTGGATCATGGTAAGCCTGGCAGGCAGGGAGATCTGGGCCCAAGGGGACGTCCCTTTGGATGGGTCCTTAGCTGGATGGGTCCTTTACCTGCCCCAGACTTTCACCTGGATCCGTTTTCTCTCCCCTCAGCAATCAACAAAGGTCCCTCAAACTCCATTGCACACCAGCCGGGTCTTGAAGGAGGACAAGGAACGGTGGGAGGACGTCAAGGTGAATGGTGACACTGCGTGGGAGGGCTCAGGGAGGCAGCTTGCCTGAGTGCCCATTGTGAGCGGGGCCCTGGCTGGGAGAGTGGTTCTGTGTTCTTGCCCACTAACTTCTGTTAACTTCCCTGATAACAAGAGCAGTGACTCTGAGCCACTTCCTTGAGGTTGTAGGCAGAAGTTTTGTGCACTTGGTCAAAGTCTACTGTAGCCTACAAGCCATCTACTCCCAGAGTCCCTAATAGGGACCTTAGAGGTCATCTGGTATGATCTCCTCATTTTGCAGATGAGGAAACTGAGGTCCAGGAGGGGGAGTGACCTGTTCTAGGTCACACAGCTGGTGACTGACTGGGACCAGACCCAGGGCTCCCGACTCCCAGCCCAGGGCTCTGCCATCTTCTGCAGGGTGGTAGGAGGGGTCCTGGGAGAGCAGCCAGTGTAGTGGCCAGGCTCTGCAGCCAGCACCGGGTGACGCTGCTGTCAGCAGTGCCAAACCCCTAACTTCCTGCCTTCCCTTCCTGCACCCCCTGCACCCTCGTCCTGCTCATCTTGCCTCTCTTGCCTCTCACTTCTTCTGTGCACTCTGTCATGTCTTTTGGCTTGCTCTCTTTCTATCCCTTCCTGGTATTCCCCCGCTGCCCCTGTCCTCAGGAGGAGATGACCAGTGCCTTGGCCACAATGCGTGTCGACTATGAGCAGATCAAGATAAAAAAGATTGAAGACGCATCCAACCCCCTGCTGCTGAAGAGGCGGAAGAAGGCTCGGGCCCTGGAGGCTGCAGCCCTGGCCCACTGAGCCGCTGCGCCCTCCTGCCCGCGGGAGGACAAGCAATAACTCTACATGAATTTATTTTTTAAATGAAGAGACACAGACTGTCCACTTCTGCCTCCTCTCCTCTGCAGCTGCATGGAGCCTGGGATGGCACCAGGGGCTGAATCCTGCCTTTGGTCCTGGCTGCCCCAGAGAGGGAGGTGCCGGGAGGCTGCGGAGAGGGGAGCAAGCAGCCCTCACGCCTGTGCTCATTTTGCAATTTTATCAGTGATTTGACTTAGAGTTTTTATGAAGCCTCTTTTGTTGTCCTTTCCCTTACTCCCCTTCCTTTCTACCAGGCACCTTCCCCTCTGCAAAGGTTTGGGGCTTGTCCAAGAGAATTTGTGGAAACTGTTACAGGGAGTGTCCCTGTGTTATGCCATCTGCCCTCCCGGCTTTCTCACTATGGTCCTGGGTCCCCACTGGCTCAGGCATTCTGGGGCTCATGGCTACCCTTGGAAGGGTTGCCACTCACCTCCTCTACTGGAGAGCCCTCAGGTGTCACCAGTGTGCTTGGACAGATAGGAGTGAGTGTGTGCGTGTGTGCATGTGCGTGTGCCCAGATCTGTGCCTGGGACTGTGCATTCAAGGGGCTGGGCAGGTGGGGCTCCAGAACCTCCCCGTCCCTGCCTGCACTGAGCCTGCCTAAGTGCCTGGGAAGCCTGTCCAGACCCAGAGCCAGGTCCCTGTGGCCTGTTAGCTGGGTTCCCGGAGGCAGAGAGGAGTGACTTGGGCACTGGCCTAGTGCTCAGGAAGACTGGACCCTCAGGACTCCTGCCTGTGTAGTGCTGGTCCTAGGGCCTCTGTTTCCCCTTCTTGCCAATATTAACCAATTCTTGTTGATTTTTCTTAAATATTTTTAGCCATTTCTCAGTGGGCTGCCTCTCTGGTCACGTGGGTGAGCCCGGGTAGGTCAGACTGCAGAGCTTCTGCGTTTCAAGCGTCTCTCCTGGGCTCTGGGGCATCAGCCAACTACCCTTTGTGGGCAAGGGTAGGACCACTTTTGTGGCCCTCCCTCAAATTTCCACTGTGTGGTCTAGTGGGTAGGGGTAGTCTTCGCACCAAAGATGTCCCCACTCTGCCCCCTGCCCATTAGCCACTGTATCCCCCCGACTCAGCCTGTGAGGAGAGGGGGTGCCCCCAGTATTTGAGGAGCAGCAGCGTGGGGAGAGTCCTCAGTGCCATGGTCCCACATTCCTCCCTCCCTCTGGAGGAGGGGGTGGCTCCCTCAGGGGCTGGTGGTGGAGGGCCCCTGGGTCTTCTCTGGGTCTGGGGGCGGGGCCCTGGGGCCTATAGCACCGCCCCTGTCTGTGATGGTGTGTCAAGCACTCAGACTGTTGTAAACTGTTGTTTTGTATGAACGAATTTGTCTTTACTAAACAGATTTAATAGTTAAGAGTTTTTCTTTCTCTTTCTTCCTTAGGCTCAGGCCCTCATTGCTCACCTCTGTTTTTGCTGCCTGTGGAGAGAGGTTTTGTGAGCTGGGGGCAGAGTGTGGTACTCTGGGAGGGGAGAGGAGGGCCTGGGAAGGCATCTGGTGTGGGGACCATGAGTAATTGCCCTCTGGGGGTGGGGGTGGGGGACAAGGAAGACTGGGAAACCCTTCCTCTTTTGCTTATACTGACTCAGGAGGCTGCTTTTCAGCACATGATTCTTTGATCTACATAGCAACTGTCAGGCGCTGGCATCCTTGGTCTGGGGGAAAGCACCGATGTGGGGCCCTAGGAGGAAGGGGTGGTGGTGAATTGGGTTTCAATCCTGGGAGAGGCCAAGGGAGTGGGTTGGTGTAATACGTGAGAATTCCAGGAGGGGGTGATAGGGCCCAGGCAGAAATCATACCCTACCTCAGCTGAAAGCAACCTTGGTGCCAGCCACCCAGTCTCCTCAAAAGTCACAGGATGACCTGATTTATGGTAGGGCCTAGGGAAGAAGCTGGTCTACTGCTTCTCTACCAGATCATCTGACTTACATCATCCTCGGAGCTGGCAGGGAAGAAAGCCTGGGCAGGATGAGTTGGTTTTTTTTTTTTTTTTTTTTTTTTGTGTGTGTGTGTGTGTGTGTGTGTGTGTGTGTGGTTACCGGGGATTGAACTCAGGGGCACTCGACCACTGGGTCACATCCCCAGCCCTTTTTTGTATTTTATTTAGAGACAGGGTCTCACTGAGTTGCTAAGTGCCTCGCCATTGCTGAGGCTGGCTTTGAACTCGCCATCCTCCTGCCTCAGCCTCCCAAAATATTGGGATTACAGGCGTGCGCCACCGCACCTGGCTAGGATGAGTTTTTAATCCTTGCTTCATGGGCAAGGAAATGAATGAAGATTGGAGATTGGGAGGCATTGGAGATCACCCAGCTGTTGGTGTGGACTGGGACTCAGGCCTGGATCCCAGGGCCTGGGTGTTCTCCATCCTCTACCAGCCTCCTTGTAGGAGAGGGTTGCTTATCCCCTCAGCTGTTAAAGGGATCATTTCCCACCCTTGAGCTTGTGCTCCCTGAATGGTTGCGGAGGTCGATTTCTCTCTGGAGACACACCGGTAACTCTAGAGAGCTCTGCTGAGAACCAACCAGCTGGAACTTTCAGAGAAATTGAGGTTTTTGTCTGTTTGTATAGTATCAGAACAAAAGGACTCAAGGGGAAGAAGGAAGGAGAGGTGGGGGAGGCAGGGAGAGAAGGGAGAAGGACCTTGTTAGAGGTCCGCTGTCATTAATTAGATGCTATTATGTCTCTGTTGTTCCATAATAAATGGTGGGGCAGTGATCAGGGCTGGGCCCGTCCTCTTGCTGAGAGCAGGGGGTGAGTCTCCATGCCTTAGGTGAGGGGGCAATTGGGTTGGTAAATAATAACAGTAAAGTTGGGGTTTTCCTTTGGGTTGGAGACAGGAAATGCAGAGGGTTGTAAATGACAAGTGGGTAGGTCAAGTCTGCTCAAGGTGCGAAGAAAATTGTTATTCAAGGGAGGAGGATGAGGTTGGAGGTCTGGGGAAAGTGCGTGTCCCACTGCAGTGTATGTAAACAAACTCTGCTGGGCACTTCCAGGGCAGGGCTGGGAGGGCCTGGAGGAGTAGAGGCAGAAGAGGTTTGGGGGCAGCCTCTGTGCCCTCAGCCCAGAGAGCAGAATGCCTTGAAATCTACACTTGGATGCCCCAGGGCGAGACTGGCTGAGTTTGTGAGTAGCTCCTCTTTAGAAGAGACATCAGGTTCCAGCTCTGAAGCCCTTTTTGGTGACTTCCTCTACCTCTCCTCTTTTTGCACTCAGGCCAGTGTGGAGAGGCTACCCAATGTACTATATCATTGAACATCCAGGCTCTTATAGGAGCCCTGTGCCTGGGGACAAAGGACAGTCTGCAAGACCAGACTGTGGCCTGAGGAGCTGTCAGGGAGATGAGGTGCCTGTGTGTGGGAGTGAGCTTCGTCTTCCCTGTCCCTGCACCCACATGTCTGGACTCTTAGAAGCTGTTCCCAATAGTGAGGGGCATGTTTTCCACCCCAGGTGGCACTGTAGCCTCTTAGGGACATAGAGGTAGAGATGAGGTCAAAGGAAGGGGACACTGGCTACTCATCCTTTGTTTGGACAGAGCCCTCACATCCCTGCCTTGGTTTAGGGGTAATGCTGCTCCTGGCCCTACCCAGGCACACTAGGATTAAGTAAGGCTATTCTAAGACTTTGAAAGCCCTGTCCTTTGGTGTGCAAGTTTAAGGCTGCTCCCACTGAGCTCCAGGTGACCCATCAGGCAGGTAAGTGGTGCAGCCTCTCCAGTGAGAAGATTTACAGCCACATCCAAGATTAAAGATGCCCAAGATTAAAGATGCCATTTTTTGGTTCTGTTCATCTTGAGCACCTGCTCTGTGTCAGGCCTGGTGCTCAGGACTTTGGGGAGATGTAGATGAGAAAAAGCTGTGGGTATGGTCCTCCTGGAGCTCAGTGCACAAGAGTGGATGGCCGTTACTATGTTAGAACCAAGCTGTCCATATAGCAGCAGTTCTTTCTGTGCAGAGGTGGAGCTATTGTCAGAGACACAGGGGAGCTTGCTAGCAGCCCTTTGAACTGGCAGTTGAGGGACAGTTCTGATGGTGGAAAATGAGGGTCGGTATGGCGGAGGTTTTCCCATTGGCTTTCTGGTTTCTCTCTGCAAAAGCCAGATCCTTCCTCCGTTGACTGTGGGTTCGCCCCTTCTGTCTTCTGCTCTGAACTTCTGTCTGCTTGGCTCTTTAGCTTGCTCTTTGACCCCCGTGGTTTCTATTCACAGAAATCTGGTTTGCCCTTCCTAGTGGGGTGTCCTTAACCTTTCTGCTCCTTTTCTCTTTCCCACCCCTCCAACCTGGGTTGCCCTCATTTAGAATGTTTACTCCCCAAACCAAAGTTTGGGAACATAATCTTGCAGGGATTTTCCCACTCAATTTTCAGTTCATTAATTTTTTTCTTTTAGTATTAGGGATTGAACCCAGGGGTGCTTTACCCCCCCTTTTTTTGTGGTGCTGGGGATTGAACCCATGGCCTTGTACATGTGAGGCAGGCAGTCTACAACTGAGCTATTTCCCCAGCACCTCTAGCCCTTTTTATTTTTGGTTTTGAGACAGGATCTCACAAAATTTCTGAGGCTGGCCTGGAACTTGTGATCCTCCTTCCTCAGCTTCCAGAGTTGGGGGATTGCATGTATCACTACGCCTGGCTCATTTTTCTGAAAAAGCATTACAAAGTGATACTTAGATCATTTGTAGTTCTCCGTCTTATGAATCACTATTAAAAAAGTGGCTGAGTGGTAGAGTGCTTGACTAGCATGTGTGAGGCTCTGGGTTCAATTCTCATTACTGCATATATATAAATTAAATAAATAAATAAAGGTCCATCAAAAAAAAAAAAAAAAGAATGGCTCTAGATGGCATTGGAGGCCTCCTGAGAGAGTGGGAGGACTGGTCCTCAGGGCTTCCTTGTTTCTCTCCTCTGAGTCTTAAAAAGCCATGCTTCTCTGCTGCCCTCATCCCCATCTGTCCTAGAGGGCCCTCTACCACCAAGAATAGAAGCCCTGGGGAGCCATCAGGGACAAATTGTGATGTTAATGTGCTTAAGCTTCACCTTTTTTTTTTTTTTTTAATATTTATTTATTTCCTTTAGTTGTACACAATGCATTTATTTTATGTGGTGCTGATGATCGAACCGGGCCGCGCACGTGCTAGGCCAGCGCTCTACCGCTGAGCCACAACCCCAGCCCCCAAGCTTCACCCTTTTTATTTTTAACACACTAACATCTTAAACCCAGAGACACCTTGGAGTGTACATCTGCCCTCTGGAGGGTTAGTCCTCTGAAGGTGAGTTGCTACCCAAAACCTTTGGCCTGGAAGTTTGTGGCCATTAGGCCTGCAAGATTTTAGGTGGGGCCTCTGGGGCAGTGGAACCTGTGTAGGGTTAAGTCATTTTTAGGGACCAGGACTGTCATGCAAATGCATTCATTTGCATAACTTTCTTGCTCTCAGGAGCAGTTAAGTTTCCTACTCTCATCTCACACTGATGCCTGGATTTGCAAGTGAAATATTGGGACTAGCTTTCCCCTTTGCCACCTTCCTCCTTTCTCTCTGTCTCTCAGGCCCCACGTGACCAAATACTAACTAGTCTTAACCTCTCTGATCTCAAGGAAGATAGATATGCAAAGTGTCCACTAAGGCTGTGCAAATGAGCACTGTCTGGTGTGGCCCTCACAGGCCGCTGCGGGCTGAGTCCATGTGAAACGTGATCTCTCGTTCTTTGTTCAGGTCAGGCAGCTGTGGCTCTCTTGTTCCTCAAACAGCTACAGCCTCTTGGGGTAAAAGGCCTCAAGTTTCAGAATGAGCTAAGTTCTCCCAGCCCTTGCCCTCTGATTTGGAGGCCTGTGGTTCTGAATTCACCAGTCAAAGGTTTACTTTTCAAAGAAACCACGATCTCAGCCTAGACCTTGGTTGGCGGGAGTCTGTGGTGCAGATAGAGCTGGTGTTTGCAGTAAGACCCAGAGGGGCCTATGATTTTCTGGCACTCAGCTGTCTCCTTTTCTGGTCATAAACCTGTTCTAAGGAAATCAGTCCTCATAGTGAGATTGGAACCCCTCACCCCACCCACCCACTGGCTGGCTGGAGGAGTAGGGACTTGAGGGGGGCAGGCCTTTCTCTGACCCAGTCTGTGAGGAAGAGGAGGAGGGGAGTTGAAAAATCCATCTGACCTGCTTATTCCAGGTCCTGAAAGTGACACTCGACTAGTGACCAACTAGGGATAGACTAGGGATAGGTGCTCCTGTCTGGGGAATGGATGAATTTATTTAATGAAAAATGAACACAATATTAGTAATTCAAACATTATAGAAATTACACATATAATTTGATAGACAGTGATGTCTGAACATTCCTCTTTATCACTTCTTCTCACCCCACAATACAATGCATACTCCAGAAATCACTTCTTTTAACAGTTTATTTATTTATTTATTTGTACTGGGGATTGAATTCAGGGGCACTCAACCACTGAGCCACATCCCCAGCCCTATTTTGTATTTTATTTAGAGACAGGGTCTCCCGTGTTGCTTAGCACCTTGCCATTGCTGAAGCTGGCTTTGAACTTGTGATCCTACTGCCTTACCCTCCCAAGCTGCTGGGTAGCAGTTTGATTTTATTTTGATTTTTTTAAGACGTTTCGGTTAATTTATCTATCTATCTTATCTATCTGTCTACCTATCTATGCTTATGAACATAGCTGAGAAATTTCTCTGATGGTTATAACAAATATAAATGAAATCATTAGCCATTATTGTTCTGCAATTTGCTTTATTTAAAAAAATAAAATATGACACCAAATTTACCACCATTACTATTTTTAAATGTATACATCAATAGTATCTCAGGGAATTTCTATGACTAAAGTCATAGAACTATTGTTTCCTTTTTATTTATTTGATTTTCAGTGTTAGAATAAAACCCAGGGCCTTATGCATGCTAGGCAGGTGCTCTACCACTGGGCTATACTGCCCCAAGCCCTCATCTTCTTCTTCTTCTTCTTTTTTTTTTGTCTGTTTTTATAGCTTCCATGGCTCTCATAGTGTGGATGTGCCATAATTTTATTTATCTCCTGTTGGTGGACATTTTTTTTTTTTTTTTTGGTACCTAGGATTGAGCCCAGGAGTGCTTAACCATTGAGCCATATCCCCAGCCCTTTTTCGTATTTTACTTAGAGACAGGATCTCACTGAGTTGCTTAGGACCTCACTAAATTGCTGAAGTTGACCTTGAACTCACAATCCTTCTGCCTCAGTTTCCTAAGATGCTGGATTATAGGCATGCAAAATAATGCCTGGCTATTGGTGGGTATTTTGTTCCCCTACATTTTTTTTTTTTTTTTTTTTTTTTTAAGGATCACATAGATGTTGCACATATCTTATATAACATCTTGGAATGTAAAGAAGATTCCTAGAAGTGGAATAGCCAGATTTAAGCTTATATATCTTTTATGTTTGATAGGCACTGCCAAAAAGACAGTGTCTATTCATGAATGAATATAATTTGCACCTTGCTTTCTGAGTGAAAGGTCCATGAAAGGACTTGCTGTCAGCAATGGAGCAATCTGGGGATAGAATAAGTCATCTGAGAAGCACTTCCCAAAACCAATAGATGTATAACCTTGGCAAAGTCATGGCAACTGAAAAAATCCTATCTAGAGAAGGAAGGGGATTCCTTTAACCTTTCCCCACAGCAGCTCTGCTTTCTCAGTTATGGTTATTTGCATATATTTTGGGCATGTAGGCAGAATGGCTCAAAGACAAAACCTGAGGTTCTGCCTTATTCCACCTCTTACCTGTGTTTATCTCACACTGTAGTGCCAGTAATCCTGGGGGACACCAAGGAGATGATAAGGGTGCAGATAACTTCGACATTAGTGAGACTGATGGGGGTGTAAGAGACCCCAGGGTGTTGTGGGAAGCTATAGGGTGGAGGTTCCCCTTTGATTAGGGACGTCCAGGAAAAGCATGTGACAGAAAGTAGCCTTGCTCCTAGCTGTTGTGGGGACACAGACAAGTATTTTTTTTTTTTTTTTTTTCTTCTTTACAGGAGCTCAGGCATATTACCTCCTGAGAAGACATTATAAGACACTTATTGTGGCCCTAGTCTTCTGCTGGTTACTGAGTTTGAGGAGTCAGGCTTGTGTTGTACAGTCAGTAGCTCAGATGCACACAGGAATTATGCTACACTGAGTTTAAACCATGTGCAGGTGACTTGACTTCTCTGAGCCTCAGTTGATCAACCACTAAAATGGGAATAATTGTTGAGGTACTCATGAAACTTTCTTTCAGGGAACTTAATTGTCTGAGCGCCCCAGTTGCTGTGCTCTGAAATCCATGGTCAAATGCTTCCCTCCTGCTCTGGAACAATGAATACCATGGGGATCCCAAGGCACTCCCATTCTTGGGAGAGCCAGAACCTCAGTGATGGCCAGCTTTGGCTTAGGGAGGCCCTGTGATTCTGTGGAAGTGCCCTACCCTGCACAGCTGTTGAGGACACCAACGCCCTCTCTCCCTCCCTCAGTGGCCTGCCGAGATGTGGTCTGGTGGCTGGCCCAGCCTCGCTTTACACTCCCTATGTTCTCACATAAAGAAGTTTCCCCAGATAAAACCCTTACAACTTTAATCCCATTTTGGCATCTGCTTTTTGGAGAACCCAGACTCACAATAATATCACCTGCTTTCTTGGGTTATCGTGAAGAACGAATGAAAAATATAAAAGCCTTGGCACAGTTAAAATCATGTCAAAACTCGTATCAGTGCCTTAGCCTGAAACATAGTACCTGCTATGACCATATTGCTAAACACCAGAGTAAGTGGTCACTACTGTCGGACGTCTCGAAGCAGACTGATTGTTAAGAGAATTTGGATGTGGGAATGAAGATGTGTGTTTCCTTCCTCCTTCCCCTCTGAGTTCTCTATCCCTCAGTCCCCATTTGGTTACAGTGGCAGTTGCCCCTCTACATGTGCTGGGCTGGCCCCTGACTCCTCTTTGCTAGTAGAGGAGAAAGGGATTAATGCCATGTGGCTTTGGTTGAAAAAGGAGGCTGTGACAAGGGTCAGCTGCTGGGAAATGCACCTCACGGGACTTGTGGCTGTTGAGCCCAGCAGAGAGGACCATGGCTGGCAGAGGCGTGGACTTGCTGGGAGGCAGCGTGGCAGGTGGGTGGGTTGCTGAGGAACCTTGGTAGCCAGGTGGAGTTGTCCGCGGGGGGAGTGATGGGGGCTGATGGGAAGAGTCTGCCTTCTAGTGAACCTCATGAGAGGCCAAGGTGAGTCACAGGGTTTCTCCCCAAACCCCCGTACCATGGTCTCTAGACCGCAGCGCATGCTAGCCCCAGCCCTGGTTCTAAGAATGCCCCCTTTCCTCCCTCCCACAGTTGCCCAAATTAATCAGGTTTTGGAGATATTGTTCTCTTAAGAATTTGGCAAATTTTTCAAATTCTTCAAAAATTTGCTAGGTTACATTGCAGCAAAGGAGGCTGCAGAGATTTGGGTTGACTGGAAGGAAATGTGAGAATAGCTGTGCCTAGTTTGAGTTTCAGAATCTGGTTCTTTCTGCTCACCCCACCAAAGAAAATCTGGCTCCAGAGACTCAGAGAGGCCTATGGTGGGGTGCAGGCTGGGACCCTGGAGTCCTACAGAGTGGGGCTCAGACTCTGGTGTTGCCACTTACCAGCTCAGAGTCCTCAATACCCATAGCCTGCAGTGTTCTGACGAGGGCATCTTTGCCACGTGTTGTGAGAATGACATAGCTGAGCTGTGTCAACCCTTGGCCCAGGTCCTGACACGTAGCAAATGTGCCCAGAGACTCTCAACTCAATTCAGAGAGCCCACCTTCCATTGTGAGCTTCTCTTTTGGATTGTTGTCCTCCAACAACCCTTGAGGAAGTGGTATTGTCCCCATTACATAGATTTATACACTGAGGTTCAACTCAAAGTATCTAGGAAACAATCATTGGTAGTACAGGACCCTGAGTTTTGGCAGAGGTGTGGGACCTACTTGGAATACTCCCAAAGGCAAAGAGGAGGTAGCAAAAGCATCCAGGGCTGAGAGAGGCTCTGGGCCCATTGTCCTTGTGAAGGCCAAACCACAGTTTTGGGGCCTACAATATTTCTGGGCCTAAAGGGCCAGAACGGCACAGTGTAAGCCACTTTGCCCAGCCCTAGTTCCTTAAGAAGGAACATTCCTCCTTTAATATCCATACAAATGGTTTTAAATTCTGTTCACATGTCATGATTTTAGTGATGCCCACCCTATTTAAAATTGCAGTCCTCCCTCCCTCCTCTGTTAAGATTTTGATCTTAAATATCCCCCAAAGGCCATGTGCTACAGCCTTGATTACCAGTTGTTTTGGTCAGCTTTTTTGCTGCTGTGATTAAAGGGTCTGACCAGAACAACTGTAGAGGGGGAAGTTTATTTGAGGGCTCACGGTTTCAGAGATCTCGGTCCACAGAAGGTTGCCTCCATTCCTCAGGGCTCAAGGTGAGGCTCAATATCCTGGTGGGAGAGTGTGGCAGAGGGAAGCAGCTCACATCACAGCGATCTAGAAGCAGAGAGAGACTTTACTTGACAGATACAAATATATATCCCAAAGCCATGCCCCAGTTCCCATTTCTTCCAGCCACACCCTACCAATTCAGTTAATCCCATTAGGGATTAACTCACTGATTTGGCTAAAGCTATAACCCAATCGTTTCTCCTCCAAACCTTGCATTGTCTCACATGTGAGCTTTCGGGACACCTCACATCCAAACCATAAGACCAGTCTGCAGCACTATGGAAGATGGCCTAACCTTTAGGAGGTGGGGCCTAGGAGAGAAAAGTGAGGTTGCTAGGGCCATGTCCTTGATGTGAGTAGCTTAGCTCCACTATGTGTTCCTTGCCATGATGTCCAGCCTTGCCACAGGCCCAAACTGACAGGGCCAAGTGGCCATGGTCTGAAACCTCTGAAGTGGCAAACCCAAATAAACCTTTCCTCTTTTTTAAAAGAAATTATTTTTAGTTCTAGTTGGACACAATACCTTTATTTTATTTATTTATTTATTTATTTATTTATTTATTTTTTTTGTACTGGGGATTGAACTCAGGGGCACTCGACCACTGGTCACATCCCCAGCCCTTTTTTGTATTTTATTTAGAGACAGGGTCTCACTGAGTTGCTAGTGCCTCACCATTGCTGAGGCTGGCTTTGAACTGGCCATCCTCCTGCCTCAGCCTCCCAAGTGCTGGGATTACAGGCCTGCGCCACCGTGCCCGGCTTATTTATTTTTATGTGGTGCTGAGGATCGAATGCAGGGCCTTGCATGTGCTAGGTGAGCGCTCTACCGCTGAGCCACAACCCCAGCCCAAACCTTTTCTCTTTTTAAGTTGCTCATCTCAAGTATTTTGTCACAGCAACAGAAAGCTGACTAATATGCTTCCCTAACTCCTCACGCTGGCACTCTCCATACCCCTTCATGGCTCTATTTTTAGAAACCATTTTCATTGAAGTGTAATATATATACAAAGTTTCCCAACTTAAGTTTTCCCCCATAGATCTGATCACTCTCTAGAAATATGTGTAACTTATTTATAATGGCTGGCATGTTAGCCAGGACAGGACTTTGTGACTACTTCGTTCACAGACACATCCCTAGTGTCTATCATAGCAGGTTCTCAAATACATGCTGCAGGATGGTGGGCACCTATTAGCATCCAGTCCTCTCTGCAGAGACTGCAGATGTACAGGAACACCAGGTGCTGTGCGAGGACATGTCAAAGTGTGTGCTAGAGACAGCAGTGTGTGCTTGCAGGCCAGGAGCAGGGTGTCAGACGTTTGTGAGGTTGGGGAAAACTTCCTGGAGGAATTCGGAGAGCACTCTGATTTTTTCAATTCTCCTGTCACCAGAGACAGCTCTTCCTTTCCTGATAGAGGGGAAAGCTTCCCTCTGTCACACCCCATCCCTCCTGCAGCTGCTTCAGCCCATTTCCTCTTGTTCTGCCCTCAGTGGGTCCTGTGGCAGTAACCACACTAACCATTCCATCCAACCCATCTCATTCCCCAACCCCACCTCCCAGTAGGCTAAGCAGGAGGTGCTGCAGACAAATTGCCCACAGGCTTATGCAGCCTGGCTGGGGCACTTGGGGGACAGTTTGTCCTTGGCATAAGGTCGCACTTGTGGTGGTCGCACTTGGCCCTTGCAGGGAAACCTGGCACATAGATCATGCTCAGTAGATAATGGACCAGGGGTGGAAAGAAGCATAGGGTTAAAGATCATCCAGTCTCTGCCTGGATACAACTGGGACAATCCTTTAAACCAATCTTTGACTTTTATTTTTAAACTTTATTATTTGTATTTAGCATTTTATTTTATGCCACCTTTCCCCACGTTGAAGCTACCAAAATTGCATTCAATGTGATATAATACAATTACATATAAATCAGGAAATCAAGAAAATAAGAAAATTAAAATGGGAATGTAGCCGGGCGCAGTGGCGCATGCCTGTAATCCCAACACTTGGGAGGCTGAGGCAGGAGGATCGCGAGTTCAAAGCCAGCCTCAGCAATGGCGAGGCACTTAGCAACTCAGTGAGACCCTGTCTCTAATAAAATACAAGAAAGGGCTGGGGATGTGGCCCAGTGGTCGAGTGCCCCTGAGTTCAATCCCTGGTACAAAAAAAAAAAAAAAAAAAAAAAGGGAATGTAAGGAGAACCATGTGTGTACAAAATGCTCTCCCCCAGCGGAGCCGGGTAGAGCAGAAACACTGAGATTAGGTCCCTGATGTTGTCTACCCACTTGTCTTTCTGTTTCAAGGAGCCATTCTGATAGGGAAAGCTAGGAGTGCTACCCTATTGTGTGTGTGGGGCCTGTTCCTTGCTCCTGGGGCCCTTAGGGAAAGTGAATGACACTATTCCTATGGGTCCTGACTCTTCTCTGGGTTTATATCACATCCCCTGACTTAGCATGTCAGAGAGTAAGTTGAGGGACAGACATGCCAGGCTTCTCTGAATCAGAGAATCTCAGGGTTGGAGGCCCACAAAGGGATATTGGTGTTTCTCAAACTTTCTGAAATCACAGAACACCAATGGATACTATTTGTATTGGTTCATTGCTATAAATCTGTTACTTAAGACAGATGTCACCCTGCTCTTTGAATAGCTACATACAGAACAAAACCCAAGGAGATGTAATTTCTTTAGGTATTGAGGTTGCAAAGAGGTAACATTTTATCTGTCTCTACTAACCAAAAATATATAATAATATTGTTGCTTACCAATTCTGTGGCATATTTGCAATTCTTTAATAGGATCTAGACTAAATTTCCATGAACTCTATAGCTGAGGCCACACATCCCAGGATTTACCCCCTTCCAGTAAGGGGCCACATCTGAAACCACATTCCTTTCTTGACTGATCTTTACTGAACATGAAGGGTGGCAGGCGATGGCCTCTTTGGAGTCATCTGTAATAACTTATAGCAGGAGGCCTCCATCAGGAAGCTAATGCACTTTGAACTTCAGAGCCTTGACTTGCAAAGACCCTTTGGTAATTTGGTATCTGTAATTTGTATTATTTATTAAAGAGGGCCTCCAAATTATTCAAGCTTTGGACCCCACAAAATCTGGATCCATTGCTGCTTATGTTCACTTGTGGCAGAGAAAGCTGACTGTACACTCAAGATTCTTCCCCCTTCTGCTTAGCCAGTTACATCCCCAGCCCCTTCCATCTAGGTGACTTGGCTCTGACTAATGAAGTGTGGGGAGAAATAATATGCCCACCATTCCCAGGCCTGACCTGTTAGAACTTCCCACACAATTCTCCACTTATCTCCTTTTGCCTTATCTTCTAAGTGCAATCTTGGAAGCTCTGCATTGATGATAGCAGAGTGTGATAGGATCCGACTCCATCTTTTTTGGGGGGAAGGTACGGGGGATTGAACTCAGGGGCACTCAACCACTGAGCCACATCCCCAGCCCTATTTTGTATTTTATTTAGAGTCAGGGTCTCACTGAGTTGCTTTGTGCCTAGCTTTTGCTAAGCTTGGCTTTGAACTCTAGATCCTCCTGCCTCAGCCTCCTGAGCCACTGGGATTACAGGCATGTGCCACCTTGCCCGGCCTGACTCCATCTTTGATGTTTGCTGACAGCTTTCAAGCTCACCTCTCCTGTTACCCCTCCTGCCCCACTAAGCTGGTAAGAAAGCCAGAGTACTCCTTCCTTTGGCTTGGTAGGAAGCTCAAACCACAAAAGTCCCAGCCAGTATCTGGGAATCTTTACCATACTCATCCAAACCCCAAGCCAGTCACCCCTCCCTGTGTTCTCTTGAGCCATTTTTTTAGACTTGCTTGGTGAGCCTGCCCTGCTTTCTCCAGAAAGCCTCATTATGTGAGTAAAACAGATTTTCATTTTCTCTTGATGCTTGTTTGGTATCATCCGTCTTAATGCTCAAACCAAATTTTGGATGTGTGCGGTCCATGTGTGTTTCTGAGGGGCGGCTAGAACATAGTCTCTATCTGCATGCATGACAGGTGGAACAGGGTTCTCACCTTTATCACCAACCCCCAGTTTGCTGCTGCTCTCTCCACATATATTCTTTTTTTTTTTTTTTTTTTTTGTTATTAGGACTACTACACCTTGGAATTTTTTTATTAGGTTGTTAAAGAAACATTTCAGCCATAAAAAGAAACACATAAATGATGTTCTCACTTGTCTGTTCTTTAAAAAAATAGTGCTGTAAAAATACAATGATGTTCAACCTAAATATCTGAAAGCAACAGAAGAGGAAAACTGTTATCTTCAAATACAAGATGTAACAAAATTTTCCTTCATACAGAAGTTCCTAATTTTTTTTTTTAAAAGTACCACTCAGATCTTTAATCATGCATTTAGGATAGTGATATCCATTAGTTGTAGATGGACATAACTTTATTTATTTATTTATTATTTTGTGGTGCTGGGGATTGAACCCATTGCCTTGTGCATGTGAGGCAAGCACTCTACCAACTGAGCTATATCCCCAGCCCTCACATATATTCTTTCTGTGAGTGAGAAATAAACTCCTGTTATGTTAAGCTGCTGAGATTTCAGGGTTTATCTGTCATAGCATCTAGTGTTACCTTAACGAATATACCCATGATAAAACTGATTTTCGAGATCTAATCCTTTTCTATTTAATTCCAGTATCTTTTTAAAAAATATTTATTTGTTTGTTTTACTTGTACACAAAGGCTTTATTTTTATGTGGTGCTGAGGAGCGAACCTGGGCTGCTCACGTGCTAGGTGAGCGCTCTACTCCTGAGCTACAACCCCAGCCCCTAATTCCAGTATCTTAAGAAGCATTTTGGAAATCTGAAAAAAGAAAACAACAACAACAACAACAACAATTTCCTGGCTACAGAGAGGGTGTTCTTTGTCAGCAAAGAGATCATGGATTGTGCAGTCATTTGATTTAGGACATGGGGACAAAGATGCTGTAATTCTGGATGATGGATCTTTTCTTTGTCCTACAGAATCAATATATTTTATCCATTCTTAGTATTTTCCCATGGCAAAAGGACAGGAAGAGGGAGTTACATATGTTACAAAACACTAGGACAGGGAGAGACAGGAAATGCCCATCACAGTACAATCAGCCACCAAAAAACATATCACCAAAATGGGTGGAGTTGAAGAACATCATGCTAAATGAAATAAGCCAGGGTCAAAAAGTCAAGAATCAAAGGTCTTCTCTCATATGCAGAAGCTAGAGAGAAAGAGAGAGAGAAGGGGGACAGAATCTAATGAAAATGGAAGGAAGACGAATAGAGGAAGGGGATTGAGTGAGAGGGAGGGAGAAGGGGAGGAAATGAGGAAGTATTGGGGAATGAAATCTACCAATTATGCTGTGTCTATGTATGAATTTACCACAATGAATTCCACATGCACACACACATGTGCATGCACACACAATTATAATGTACTAGTTAAAATAACAATAATAGAGGGGAAATCAATAGAGCAGAGCAAGCAGATCAGAGGAGTGAGGAAGGGGGGGGGGGGAGGAAAGTACTAGGGAATGAGAATGACCAAATTATGTTATGTGCATGTATAAGTGGCATAATGAATCCCACTATTATGTACAATTATAATGCACTGATTAAAAAAGCACACCCTTGGGTCGGGCATGGTGGTGTACACCTGTAATCACAGTGGCTTGAGAGACTGAGGCAGGAGGATTACAAGTTCAAAGCTAGCCTCAGCAACTTAGCGAGGCCCTAAGCAACTCAGTGAGACCCTATCGCTAAATAAAAAATAATAAAAGGGCTGGGGATGTGGCTCAGTGGTTAAGTGCCCCTGGGTTCAATCCCTGGAACCCGCCCCCCACCAAAAAAAAAAAAAAAAGTACCCTAGCTTCAGGGTCACTGCAAGTCAAGATTGAAGGAAAGGAATGGATACACATAGGTTCACCCTTCCCCACCTTCCTCTTCTCTCTCCTCTTCAGTCAGCATTTCACACACTGCTTTGGTTTCTGGCAATAAACAAGGATGTAATTTGTCCCATCTCCTGTTGAGCAAGTTTCAGCTTCTGTGTCATGTTTCTCACATCAGCAGGAGTTTCTGGTACCCACTACTTTTCCTTTCTCAGTCTCCTGCTCACTTCCACTTTCTAGGGTTACGGTAAGCAGTCCTACTGCTTCTTTTACCTTTGGAGTGGAGTGGAATGCTGGATTAAAAAAAAAAAAAACACAATGGTATAAGAATAAGTAGAAGAGATGGCAACATCACTAAGATCCAGTAAGAGTTTACAGTTCAGGTCCCTCCTTTAAGGCTTACTGGGACTGGGAGTAGGGAGATATCTGAAGCAGGAGGAGTCTGTGGACATGGGTTCAGAGCCAGATTTTAGAGGACCTACATAGTCATGTCTTTGCAATGAACCTCAAATGTGAGAACTGAGGAAAAAACAGACAAGCAGCATTGGCAGGGGGTTAGACCACTTGGGGAGAGAAATTGAAGTTCACTCAAAATGAACAGACAATTTTATTTGGTTCCTAACTTATGTGAAGAGGGCAGAATTGAGGTCACTCAAGTCTAGACAAGTTACTTATTTCATATAGTCTGTGAATGGATAGATTTGCATTTCCGTTAGACTTGGTATAACTGGATTTTGTCAAGGCACCTGAGAGAGTCTTGTGTGATCCATTTGTGGATAAGATATATTTATGCATTACTTCTCGGTGGGAGAAGAACTGTGATTGACATCTGATGTGCTATGGCCTTGGCCACCATATTGAATCTTCTGTTGGTGCTATAGTTTGGGTTTAAATGTCCCCCAAAGGTCCAAGTGTTAAAGGCTGAGCCCCCAGACTGATGTCATTGGGAGATTGTGGAACTTTAGGAAGTGGAGCCTAGTAGAAAGAAGTCAGGTCATTGGTGGCATGCCCTTGAAAGGGATTTTATGACCTTGGTCTCTTGCTCTTCCTTTTATGTTTCACCATTGTGAAGTGAAAATGTTTGTTTGACTATGTGCTCCTGCCCCGATGTAGTGCCCCCTCAGCAGAGGCCTCCAAAGCAATGGGTTCAACTGACATGGACAGAAGTCTCTAAAACTGTGAGCCCAGATAAACCTTTCCTCCTTTTTTCCTTTGTCTTAAAAAAACTTTTTTTTATTAGTGGTCTTTCTTCTTTATAAGCTGGTTTATCGCAGGTATTGATTATAGTAATGGAAAGCTAAAACAATTGGGAAAAGATGTAGAAAATAAGTTTATTAAAAGTCAGAATCAGTTACCCAAAATATCTAAGAGTAAAGCAGACACTAAAGAGTGTAAATTTAACTTTAAAAATCTCAGGGGCTGGGATTGTGGCTCAGCGGTAGAGCACTCGCCTAGCACGTGCGCAGCCCGGGTTCGATCCTCAGCACCACATACAAATAAATGCATTGTGTACAACTAAAGCAAATAAATAAATATTTAAAAAAAATCTCAGCATAAGCCGGGCGTGGTGGCTCACGCCTGTAATCCCAGCACTTGGGAGGCTGAGGCAGGAGGATCGCGAGTTCAAAGCCAGACTCAGCAATGTCAAGGCACTTAGCAACTCAGTGAGACCCTGTCTCTAATAAAATACAAAAAAGGGTTGGGGATGAGGCCCAGTGGTCAAGTGTCCCTGAGTTCAATCCCCAGTACAAAAAAAAAAAAAAAAAAAAAAAAAACAAAAAAAACTCAGCATATAACACAGAATGAGGATGTGATAACACAAATAAAGAAGACTTGAGATTTTAGCTGACTCTAAGGTACTAGTTTCCTAGGGCTTCTATAACAAATTACTACAAATTGCATGACCCAAACCAACAGAAGTGTATTCTCTCATTGTTCTGGAGGCTAGAAGTCCAGTATCAAGGTATTATCAGGGCCATGGGTCCTCTGGAGCCTCCAGGGGAGAGTTCTCCTTGCTTCTTTCAGTTTCTGTGGTGGCTGTCAGTACTTGACATTCCTTGGTTTGTGGCGCCATAACTTCCATCTCTGCCTCTGTCTTCCTGTGGCCATCTTTCCCATTTAGGTTTCTGTACCTAAATTTCTGTCTTGTTATAAGAACACCAGTCACTATAGGCCTTACCCTAAGCGTGACCTCATTTTAACTTGATTACAATTGCAAAGACCTTATTTCCAAATAAGATCACAGTCAAAAGTGCTGGAGGTTAGAACTTAAATACAACTTCTGGAAGACGCAGCTCATCCTCCTACACCCGCAATGGTCAACAGCACTGTGAGGGTGCTGCTGAAAGATGTGCATTAGAGTGGTGAGGCTGTGTCATAACAGATGATGTTGGAGGAGTGTAGTCGCCGGAAAGGGATTTGCAGCCCGGAACGGCGGTGCTGTGGGAAGGAGTCGGGATGGAGATGAAAAAATTCTTTAATCTAGCCGGGCGCGGTGGCGCACGCCTGTAATCCCAGTACTTTGGGAGGCTGAGGCAGGAGGATCGCGAGTTCAAAGCCAGCCTCAGCAATGGCGAGGCACTTAGCAACTCAGTGAAACCCTGTCTCTAAATAAAAAAAAAAAATACAAAAAAGGGCTGGGGATGTGACCCAGTGGTCGAGTGCCCCTGAGTTCAATCCCCAGTACCACCAAAAAAAAAAAAAAAAAAAAAAAAAAAATCTTTAATCTTTCTCTCTCTGTCTCTTGTAATTTCTAACACCACATACACACTCTCACAAGAAACCAAGACACCTGCTCTTACAAGAAACTACAATATATCTATACAATAGTGATAACCCGGTCCGTTCTCTCTCAGGTCTCTTCTCACATGCCCGAGCAGGAATGGCGCTAGCCCGATATGCTGAGTCACGGCTCAAGTCTCTCGAGATCCTGGGCCAAGTCCCGCAAGATCCCAGGCCAAGTCCTGTGAGACTACGGAAGGTGACAATGGCCAAATATGTCCATGGCCCATAGTCAACCGCAATCTTAGCTATCTCCCCAAGCAGGGCTCCTGCATTTCCCCCCTTTTGTTTTAAAAGCAGGACAGTGCGCTATCCCATATGCCAATGTACGTCACGCACACTCACACTGATATACCTGTGCCAAGTCCGCACGTAACCCCCAGGCCAAGACCTGTTGAGAACCACACGGCAATGTGAACCATTGCCCCATAAGTCCATGGCCCATCATCAACACGCCTTTCTTAGCTAATCTCCCCAAGCAGGGCTCCATTCAATACCCCCCTAGGGGATGCTCTAGGTCGTCTATGTGCAACCAACATTCTTACCCATCATCGGATAATCAAGGCTGTGCCCTTGACTCCTGTCTTAGGTTTATATGTCGGCCACATGAGACTATCCCGTGCGACTGTGCCTGTCTTAGGTTGTCCCCCTCTGGGGATCTTACCCGTCATTGGCTAACCAGCCATCCAATGGAGCCCTTTAGGATCGACTGTGTAAGATGACTAAAGCCGTCCAATTGTGGGGAGATGCTGCGACTTTAAGGCGACAAGCCTTTTTGGTGACGAGCCAAATTGCATAGCATATCAAATTCTTTAAACAAATCAGCTGCCCTAAGTTCCATCAAGTAACACAGTGAGTTCTCTGGACAAATACCTGCAAGGCATTGTCCCATGAAGTCCCAAACAATGAAAGATCAAAATGTCCACTTGTTATAACACGTAGATCTAGGAGGCCCCATGCATTGCAGAGCAGAGGCCACACTGCTGGTGAGGTTGTTTGACGCTTGAGCAGCAGGGATGCTTGCAAGTGACCGCGATCCCTGCAGCTGTAGCAGCAGCTGTCTTTTTTATGTCTAGACAATGCCACCGGCAAATCTTCAGGGCCCGCTACCTAGAGACTCAAGCATCAATTATTAAAGGAAAGGCAGTGCTATTCCAGCACTGAGTCAAGAGGCGAGTTGTCAAACTAAAAAATAGAATTATTAGGTTAGAAAATTAAAGTTGATTTCTGCTCACACACATTGCAGCCTGAGCTCCCACAAACATAAGCTGGCAAAATATCATATTTAGAACAAAACAAAGAAAGACTGAGGGTATTTACTGCATTAAAGATAGATTAAAGAAAAACTAAAAGCACTTTGGAGAAATAATTTGTTAGCTGGAACTCTCGAGTTTCTGCATACACAGCAGTCCTTTACCTGTTGAAATAATTGAAATTAATCATTTATTAAACAAATGAAGTTAATAACAAATAAGCAACCTTATGTCAAAACACCAAAATATCAGGTTATACAGCACTAGTCATATTTTCTGCTAAAGAGAAGTCCCTGGGACACCTATAAAACAAAATTGAAGGTAACTTCACTTATTAAATTATTTACCCAAATTGAATACTCTTAAACTTAAATGAATTAGAGTTATTTGGATCCATATATATATATATATATATATATATATTCATAAGCGCTTTGTTATTTTTGATGTCACACTGGACAGACGCACATACAAACATATATTTGTGACGTCACATTAACATGAAATTTAGACAAATACACAGACATAAACACATATATAAAAAGAAAAAAAATACAATTGTGTGCACACTAAAGAGAGATCTCCTCGTCCTGGCCGGGAAGAATGACACTTAAGTTGTGACATATTTTGAAGGACTCTTTTAAGGGAATCATTCCATATCTTCATCTTGGTCCTCTTGATTTTGTACCTTTTTTATTAATCTTGATTTCTCAACAACTTCATCTTGATCCTTTTGATTTGGTACCTGCTTTATTAATCTAGATGGTATCCATATTGGAGAGGATTCATGCTTTGGGAAAACACAAACAGATCCTCTCCCCCAAATTAATACTGGATCTGGACCCTTCCATGTACCTGAAAGAACATCCTTCCAGTAAACCAAAGGTTTATGTTGTTGATGTGGGTTCCAATGTCTGTCTCCAGCAGAATAACCATCAGAGTATAAAGATAAAAAATTTAAAGTAAACAGGGCAACTGCCAATCTGTCCTTAGGATTTTTCCAGTTTCCTTCTTTCAGTTTTAACAACATAACTTTTAGTGTGCGGTTTGCTCTTTCAATAATGCCCTGACCCTGAGGATTGTATGGGATGCCTGTTTTATGGGATATGTTGAATTTTGCGCAAAACTGTTTGAAAGATGAGGACGTATATGCGGGGCCATTATCTGTTTTAAGCATTTTGGGGATGCCCAATGCAGCAAAAGCTTGTAAACAATGAGATGTGAGATCTTTAACTTTTTCTCCGGAATGTAAGGAAGCAAAAATCATGCCTGAGCATGTATCTATGGTTACATGAATAAATCGCAATTTTCCAAAACTTGGCTCATGAGTAACATCCATCTGCCACAAATGATTGGGCATTAATCCTCTAGGGTTAACACCAAAATGAAGATTGGGCAAATGTGTCATACAAGATTTACAATCTTTTACAATTGTTCTGGCTTGCTCTTTTGTGATTTTAAACCTACGTTGCAAGGTGGTGCTGTTGACGTAAAACTGGGAATGAAATAAAGTAGCTTGTTGTAGCGCTGAAAGTATAAATATTGTTTTTGTAAGTTCATCAGCCTTTTGATTACCTTCATGGAGGGGACCAGGCAAATTAGTATGTGCTCTAATATGGCCTATGAATAGAGGTTCTTTTCTTGCCCACAAAAGTTTTTGTATTTGATAAAACAATTTAAAGCCTGGAGTATGAGGTGCTATTGGTCCTGCTAACTCTAATTTTGGGACGGCTTGTACAATATAGTGGCTATCTGAAAAAATGTTTATGGGCTGGTCTCTAAAATTTTCCAAAGCTCTTACCACAGCTTCCAATTCCACTAGTTGAGCTGATTTGTGTGCAGTTATGTAAGTCATATTTTCTTTTGTAGTGACTACTGTAGCAGTACCATTTGAGGACCCATCTGTAAATACATTAAATGCCTTAGGAATAGGTTGATTTTTTATTACCTGTGGAAATATAATAGGATGATTAATACAAAAAGATAATATAGGAGACTTAGGAAGGTGATTATCAAAATTTGCAGAGGTAGAGCATCTAGCTATAGCCCAGTCATTATCGTTGAAGCATAAATATTCAATCTGTGACGATGAATAGGGAGTAATAATAGTAGCAGGGTAAATGCCAAATATTTTAGTAGAAGTTTTAAGTCCTTGAAGAATAAGTTTAGCCACCATGGAGGTATAAGACTCAATTATGCTTTTAGGAGAGACAGGCAAATGTATCCATAATAAAGGCCCTTGTTGCCAAAATACTCCTGTCGGTGTATATTGTGAAGAAATAATAATCAATATCAGCAGTTGAGTTAAATCAAATCTGTCACAATGAGCTCCTTCGATGGCTTTTTCTACTAACTTTAAAGCTTTCCTAGCATCAGGAGTCAATGTTCGCGGTGAGGATGGATCAGGGTCCCCTCCAAGGATATCAAATAAAGGTTTCAATTGGCCAGTAGTAAGGTTTAGTGTAGGGCGAAGCCAATTAATGTCTCCCAGTAGTTTTTGGAAATCATTGAGGGTGGTTAAATGTTCTTTATTTATTAAAATTTTTTGGGGTCTAACAAAAGTATCCATGATTTTAAATCCTAAAATATAATATGGGAGATCTGGTTTGAACTTTTTCTTCTGCTATATATAATCCATATTTTTTTAAATTTTCTACCACGTCACTGAATATATTAAATAAGATTTTTTGATTAGGGTGGGCCAGTAAAATGTCATCCATGTAATGTAGACACATGAGGTTTGGATATTTATTTTTAATGGGTTGGATAGCCTTGTCCACGTATATTTGGCATATGGTGGGGCTATTAGCCATTCCCTGCGGCAAAACCTTCCATTGATATCTCTGATCAGGGCCATTATTGTTAATAGAAGGAACTGAAAAAGCAAACCTGGGGGCATCCAGAGGATGTAGGGGAATAGAAAAGAAGCAATCCTTTATATCAAGACTAATAAGATGGAAATTTTTTGGAATAGCTACAGGATTCGGAAGTCCAGGTTGAGTAGGGCCCATGACTTGCATGGTTTTATTAATTTGTCTAAGATCATGTAATAATCACCATTTTCCTGATTTTTTCTTGATCACAAATATGGGGGAATTCCAGGGAGAGGTGGAAGGTTCTATATGTCCTGCTTCTAATTGTTCCTGAACTAGTAGGTGGGCCGCTTGTAATTTCTCTTTAGATAGGGGCCACTGAGGGACCCACACTGGCTTATCAGAAAGCCATGGTATTTTCAAAATTATTTTCTCAGTGGCCCCGAAGAAAAATGTCTTTTTCCTATATGATAATGATTTCTTTTAGGGTTAAGCTTACCCTGTACTTTTTGATAATGATTTCTTTTAGGTTTAAGATTACCCTGTAGATTTTCACATTTAACACCTGCAGGTTTGGTTGCAAGGTGTACTCCCATTTGTTGTAAAATATTTCTTCCCCATAAAGTAACCGGTAGGTTAGGTAAAACATAAGGCTGAAACATTCCTTTATGTCCTTCATCATTCTCCCATTTTAAAATTACCGCACTTTTTTCTGGGAGGTTATTATATCCCAAGCCTCTTAAACTGGTTGAAGCTTTTTGCAGAGGCCAGTGTTTGGACCATTGACGTAAATTAATGATGGAAGAATCAGCTCCAGTATCTATAAGACCCTCCATTTCTATTCCTTGGATTCTTATTTTACACATAGGCCTCCTTGTACAGTCTCGAACCCAGCAAACCATGGGTTTCGAATCAGTGGAACAAAATCCTCTATTGTTCCTATTTAGAGGCATATTCATTTTAAATGAATTATGTAAATTTGGAAGGAGGAGCAGCTGAGCAATTCTATCTCCCTGATTAATAGAACTTATACTTTGGGGTGAGCTAAGCATTATTTTTATTTCCCCTTTGTAGTCTGAGTTTATTACACCTGGGGTCACTTGCAAACCTAATAAGCTTTCAGGACTTCTCCCAAGAATAAGTCCTACAGTCCCTGAGGGAAGAGGTCCCCTGACTCCTGTGGGAATCAGTTGAACCCCCATTTCAGGTGTTAACACTATTCGGGCGGTGGAACAGAGGTCTAATCCTGCATTTCCTCCTGTTCCTCTGGCGAGGGAGTGGATGGGTAGTAGGGATTGTGTCGGGGAAGCATCTGAGTGGATGCTTGAGGATACTCCTCCTCCAATGCCTTGTACATTTGTGGGCCCTGGGGCATTGGGCCCCGTGCCCTGTTTTTTGAATTCCTGAACAAAGGATTTCCATGGATGTCAAATTTTGAATAGCATTTATTGGCCCAATGATTTCCTTTCTTACACCTGGGGCAGCAACCTGGAGCACGGTATGAATTTGGTCTTATTTCTCTTTTGGGATTTTGCCTAGAATAGCCTGATTGATTATGATAATTTTGCCTAGAATATCCTGATTGATTATAATGTCTATGTTGAGCCCTTGTGAAATTTTGAGGGGCAGCATCTCTCACAGCTGCTGCAATCACATTCCCTGTGACAAAGGCATCATTTATATCTTTACATAGTTGTATATATATGGAAAGATCCTTTTTATTTTTTCATGGCCTGATGGCTTCTTGGCAATATTTTTTTTTTTTTTTTTTTTTTTTTTTTTTTTTTGTGGTACTGGGAATTAACTCAGGGGCACTCGTCCACTGGGTCACATCCCCAGCCCTCTTTTGTATTTTATTTAGAGACAGGGTCTCACTGAGTTGCTAAGTGCCTCGCCATTGCTGAGGTTGGCTTTGAACTCACGATCCTCCTGCCTCAGCCTCCCAAAGTGCTGGGATTACAGGCGTGCGCCACCGCGCCCGGCTGGCAATATTAATTAGCATTTTTGTATGCTAATTGAACAACTAATGGCATAACTTGATCAATGTCTCCAAAAACTCTACCTGCAGTTCTCAAAAGTCGATCAGCAAATTCAGCATATGGTTCATTAGGTCCTTGAATTACTTTGGACAAGCTACCTTGTAGATCCCCAGGTCCTTGTACAGTTTTCCGTGCCTTTAAGGCAGCTGCGTTTATCTGAGCATATACTCCTGGGGTATAATATTTTTGATCCTGTACGTCTGCGAATTGCCCTTCTCCTGTGAGCATTTCTATATTATGGTCTCCAAACCCTGCATCTGTGTTTCTTTTAGCTGTTTCTATACAAAGTTCTTGAAATTGCGATCGCCAAACCAAGTATTGTCCCCCACTTAATGTTGCTTTACATAGACGTTTCCAGTCTGCGGGGGTTAAGCTAAAGGTGTTAAGGGACTCCAGTATACTCAACGTGAAAGGAGCTTGGGGTCCATAAGTCATTACTGCCTCTTTGAGATTTTTTATTGTTTTGAAATCTACTGGCTGGTGGCCCCTCTGTCCATTTTCATATTCAAATACTGGCAGTTCCCAATGTATCTGTGAGTTACCCTCGAGAGCGCATAAGCACTCAGAAAGACTTTTTATTTCTATTTCTAGGGTATGCAAACGCCTAGTGATACCCTTCATATTTTCGAGGACACAAGTTCCTCCACTTGACGATCCCTTATCTTGGTCTTCCTTAATTTCCTTTTGTTCATTTTCTCAAAATCACCTTTAGTTAATTCCTCCTCACTGCTACTACTCTCATTGGTCCTAACTGACTCAGTAACATCCTGAGTCTCAGGTTCAATTGAGAGCATGTATCCTTGAAGTATCTCTAATAAATCTTGCATAGCTTTAGCAGCTCGGATCTTTGTCATTTTTGGGATGCTTCTAATACTCTCCTTATTGGTCTTAGTTGACTCAGCGGAATCTATGCTTTCATGATCGCCTTCACTGTTTTCTAAATCCTCCTCACTAACGACAGACTCATCTATATCAAAGAATTCATCAACAGCCTTGTACACTTGGGTCTTAGTTATTTTCGAACCCATTTTAACCGCTCTGACTAGAGACTCCTGCGAGGTTTCTCAGTTCTTACCTGCTGTGCTGAATTCCCCGTACGGGCCACCAACTGTTGTTGCCAGAAAGGGATTGCAGCCCGGAACAGCAGCGCCGCGGGAAGGAGTCGGGATGGAGACGAAAAAATTCTTTAATCTTTCTCTCTTTGTCTCTTGTAATTTCTAACACCACATACACATTCTCACAAGAAACCAAGACACCTGCTCTTACAAGAAACTACAATATATCTATACAATAGCGATAACCCCGTCCGTTCTCTCTCAGGTCTCTTCTCACGTGCCCGAGCAGGAATGGCACTAGCCTGATAAGCTGAGTCACGGCTCAAGTCTCTTGAGATCCTGGGCCAAGTCCCGCGAGATCCCAGGCCAAGTCCTGTGAGACTATGGAAGGCGACAATACCCAAATATGTCCATGGCCCATAGTCAACCGCAATCTTAGCTATCTCCCCAAACAGGGCTCCTGCAGAGGAGGGTGGCGTCCTGATCCTCCTAGGCCAGCACAGCTAGTAGACTCTCAGCAGTGCCAGTCTCTTCCTGCTTCCCTGGGCTTCTATGATGCCACAGTCCCATTTCCCCTTTTATCTCTCTGGCTGTTTTTTCCTCCTTGACCTCCATTGCTGTTACCTTTTCCTGAGCTCAAGCATTAAGTGATTGTATTTCTTGGTAGTTTAAACCTTTTCTCATTCTACTTATTATTTTTTTTTCTGAGTTGATATCCTTTCCCATGGCTTCAGTTACCACTTAAGTACTGATAACTCCAGTATCCTGTGGAGAGGTCTCTTGGAATCCAATTAGACATCTCTATTTAGATATTTCAAGTATCTCAACTGAATAGATTGTGAATTAGGCTCCTCCTCTTCCTCAATTTTTTTGAACCCTGGGCGTCCTCCCAGGTTTCCAGTTTCAACAGATGGCACCTCTGTCGGCCCATTTGTCTAAGATGTCCTTGATATCTCTCATTCCTTCATTCTTCACACCCAGCCAGTCATCAAATCAAATTGACTCTACATTTCAATTAGGTCACAAATATGTTGATGTAATTTACATTTTATTTCTACTGCTACTATCTTGTTTTTTTTTTTTTCCCCTTCACTCTTGAAATACAGAATTTTATTTAGAAACTGTTTAAAAGTAGGAAAAAAACCCTGTCAAGAAAGACCAGGTGGAAAATAGGTTCCCGACAAAATGGAATTTTAGGCTAACAAAAGTCTAAAAGGCCACAAAAGAGAAATAGCACCACTGTCATTCGAACAATGGCTAGTTACTTGCAATTTTTGGCATTGTTAATCAATGAGTCTAGGTTTTCCTCTGAATTTTACACAGAGCATGCACTACATAGCAATTTTATCATAAAATACTTGTTTTCTACACACATTGGACAAGCTACCACCACAAACAAATCAATACAAACACATCAGGGGCTGAACAAGCTCAGTAGTGAGTAACATACATTTTGCAGAATTCTGCCAAACAAGGGACTGAATAGGCCATGGGCAAAGCAAATAAGGGAGAGTTAAGGAATGAAATATTTTAAATATTAATAATTAATTCAGACATGGTACTGCATTTTCTGCAAAAGAAATTAACATTTAGTAACATACTAGTGAATTTTATCTCCAAAGAGATTAGTGGCAAAGTATTCGGATGACAGTGGAGAACCATGGACAGCAGATACTGAAAACATCACACAGCGTTGTAGATCCCAAGATAACGATGGCCTTCACTGATTACTCCCTTGCTAGAGGTCCAGCAAGAGCTAGCAGCATGATCACCTGCCTGCTGTACTTCCAATGCTATGCAGCAAACTTAAGGAGCCAAAGAGGAGTCCCCAGGGGGTTAGGGGAACAGAGAAGAGAAACATGTTAAATGTAAACTTAAGAAGTCAAACAGGACACAACCCCCATCCAAATCCCAGAGATGTGGGTAATTCCCCAAAAGTAGTTATTAGATTAAAAGACTGGACACCCCTCACTTTTCTCAATACATAGAAATTTCAGGAATAAATGGAAAAATCATCAGAGAAACACTCAATGAAACACTCTTCACTTCAAACATCTCAGGGCTGAATTACCTTCTATTCATCCAGGCAACCAAGCTGTTTGCTTTTAGCAGGGATGCAGTTGGTCAATGACACCAAATGGCTTTACAGAGCAATTTCTTAAACTTTCTTTTTAGGACAAAGCATAGGCCTATAAGGATTCAAGCAAGGCCTGTGACAGCAGGTTGCAAAGGTTCCTTCCCAGATACAATGTCAGACACATAAAATCTGTCATGTTACATTTTATATTTTGAAATATGGAAGCATATTTTAAATACTCTTAAGGCATTTATTTATTAAAATGTTCTCTGCCAAGACTTCACATTAGCTTAAAACTCAATTCAGTCTTTACGGAAGCCACCACTTCAGTATATTACATAAAAACACCTTCTCCAGAAATCAGTGTGATCAGCATGCACTTGGTGAGCCCCATGGTCAGCCTCTTTGTTCCCCAGGTGAACGAACTAGATGCTAATACTGCTCTGCTACTAGGTAAAAGCTCCTAACTCAAACTTAATGGAAAAGGAGTGAAACTTCTGCAAAGTGCACTTTTAAAAAGAGGTACTTTTTGCTTATGAAAAGAAACCAGTGAATCCTCTAAGAATAATAAAAGGGAGTATTTTACAGTTAAGCACATGATTTGGAGTGAAGAATTCGGATGTTGCTCTGCTGGTCCAGGCTGTTAATACTCTTCTTGTTCCTCCTGTGGGCCCCCTTCATCAAGTATCACAAAGCCTTCGTCTGTGCATAGAGAATGTCTATAATCCTCTGCAATACAGGGTCGTTCTCCCCCTCGTTCTCCTGGCAAATCAATTCAACGTTCCTTAGCTTTCCAAAGTAGAAATCTCTCTCCTTCTCCAAGTCTTCAACAGTACGTTTCAATTCAGCTGCTTCATCATCACCATTGCCTACACCAGGATTCTTTCGCACCACCCCTGGGCCAGCCTTAGGAGTTGCAGTAGTTCGGTGTTAAAATGGATCTCTGTGGAGCTGCACTGCTCAAGTTGAGAGGTTTCTTCAGTTTATTCAGAGCTGGAGCAACAAGGGAGGGAGCAACTGTGGTTTCTTGACCTTTTCTGGCAGCAACAGGGTCATAGTTTTTTCCATCATGGTTTGCATCAAAAAACTTCTTGAACCACTGCACGAATTCAAAATTATCCTGAAATTTTCCTTTTACTAATTTATCCACAGGAATTATCTTGTCAACTCCCATCCTCTTAAAACCTGCTTGTAGTATTTTGAAGTTCTGGATATATTCATGTTCTAGCTTAGCTTGGAATTTCACTTTCTTCAAGGCAACAGAGCCCGGGAATAGCATGTCCATAAACTGACAATAAGCAGCTCCTGAGCAGAACTGTCCGATCTTTGTCAGATTTAACTGCAGAGACTCATTGATCCAGGCCAGCATGTCACGTCGACTTAGGTTATCACTGGTGACTGACATCCAGCATATGTTCACTGCCATCTTCTGCCCAGGGTCGCCAAGCAGGGAATCGAGCCCACGTTGAATCCACACGACGAGCTCACCCAAGAGGCAGTACCGCCTCACACTCTGTGGGTTCCCAGAGCGCCCGGCAGGCCCACCTCCCTCATACACCCCTCCTGGGCCCACCGCCCAGGGACATCCAGCCGCTGAGTGCGAGTTCCATCCAGGCTACTGTCTTGATTTGTTTGTTTGTTGGACTTGGATGTGTGGTTTTGAATTAGTATCCCAGACTCTGATCTTGTTCTTTAATCTACTTTCTACAGAGCCACCAGCATGCAAATATGGTCATGCTATTTCCCTGCTTAAAACCCTCCAATGGATTCCCACCTTCTTTAGGATAAGAGTCAACTTCTAACATGGCCTAAAAGACATTGCATGATCTGATTTCTACGATCTTCAAGTCTCATTTGGCTTTATTTAGTTTTCTTCCTTTCTCACCCCTTCTTATTGCCTCTGCATCTTTTCATGGGCTATTTCCTTAGACTAGCCCATTCTTCCTCTCTTGCTTCACCTAATTAACTGGTACTGATATTTCAGGTCTCAACTTAAACATTCTTTCTTTTAGGGAGGCCTTTCCTGACCCACAGTTTGCTTGTTCCTACCTGTGGCTGCTACCAAGTTGCATGACTCCCAGGGGGGGATATCTGCACTATATGGTGTGTGAACAGTCCCCCTGGAGTTGTGTAGTGCTGTGATCCACCGCACCTTGCTCCTTATTATCACTGTTTAATTATCTCCCCTCTTTATTAATAATAAGATCCACATCTACTTCCCTGCTGTAAGCCCAGCACAGAGTCAAATCTCCATTAATATTTGTTGAATTATTAATAAATGAAGCTTTAAGAGAGAAATAAAGAAACATGGAAAAAAATCTGGAAACTACACTTTTTTTTTGAATGGCTTAACTGAAAATAGTTTGGATAAAGGAAGATGTAGAAGAGATGTAACAGCTGACTTCAGTAAGTGTAGGACTATTATGAGAATACAGGGAATACTTTTATTTTATTTTATCCCAGAAAGATAAGCAGACATACTGAAGGCAAGTTAAAAGGAAGCAAATTTGGGCCAAATAGTAAAATTAAAAGAACTTTCCAATAATGGGAGCTGTCTGGAAATGAAATAGGTGGCACCAAAAGTAATGAATTCTTTCACTGTGCATGCTGAAGTATGAGCTAGATGCCCATCTGTAGGATCGCTGTGGGCAGCAGTTAGACAAGAGCACCATTGAAGGTCTAATTCAAAGTGTCTGTGATATTATTACCATAGAGAAATTGAACGTAAGCATCTATTCAACGACTCTGTGTTTCTGGCACTATTGGGGACATGGGGCTGCACTCAAAGGTGCACAGTAAGCCAAGGGAATAATTAGAAGGTAGAACCTTGCAGAATATCACTGGGCATCTAAATGTGTAGCACAGAGTCTTGCCTTGTGGTGAAGGACGTCCTAGAAGATAACAGGTATGGATGGGGCCTGGGAGAGATCTGGAGAGGAGGGAGAAAGGAGGCTGATGGTAGAGTGTGTAAGAGAAGCCAAGTCCACTAGCAGGTGCTCCCCACTCCTTTCATTCAGTCTCAAAGCCTATACTTAGCTCTGTAGAACTGGGGTTTCCTTAGCTGAAATCAATGAGAAAACGGGATGGGGGCTGACCTGAGAATTTCCTGAAACTCAGGAGTAGTGTCCCAAGGTAAAAGGGAATGAGCTCCTTGCCTCCTGAACTCCTTTAAATATTTGGGGTTCACTGGATGAGTCAGAAGTGACTCAACTGCTGAGAAGGAAGACAGTAGGGGAACCCCCCCAGATTGACTGCCCCACTGTTGGCAGCCCACGAGGTCACTTATCTGTTTTCTGTTTTGTATATACTTTTGACTACAAGTAACTGAAAACCCAATTAACAATGACTCAATCAAAGGGAAATGATTATTGTACATTTTGAAATTGTGGAGGTTGTTCTGATCTAGAATTAGCTAAACCATGGGTTTGACAAAGTCATCAAGGTGCTACCTTTTTCCATTATTTTGTTTGTTGTTTTCTGCTGATTTAACCTCTTAGGCTTCATCCCCTCCTAGTCCCCAGAGACATTCAGTGATTTCAGGCTTCAGATGTAGAAAACATTCAGAGGCAAGAAAAAAAAAAAAGCCTGTTTTTTTTTTTTTTTTTTTGCTTTTAAGAGTAAGAAGAATATTTTCTAGTAATCCTGCAGTCTTAGAGAGACTCAGACAACCCTTCATGTCTTATTGGCCAGATGTCATCACAAATCCATTTCTAAATCAGTCACTGGACAGGAACAATGGAACCACCACAGGAGAAGCCCTGCTTCCCTGAAGCACATGGATGTTTAATAGCTGAACAAAATCAAGGTTTAATATCACAAGAGAGTAGGGCAATGGCAGCCAACAGCAGCTGCCACATTTCCTTCCTTGTTTTTTAGGTATGAGGGAGACCAGGATATGGGTGGTATGGTTAATACTGCTTACCTTGCCTGAGCTGGGGTCCTAGGCAGTTTATGCCAACTGTGCTTGTGACTGGCTCATTGGGAAGGTCTGGGAGACTCACTGGGACAATAGGTTATGAAGTTACCAGGTTGATCTGTAAGGCAATTCATCATCTTTACCATGGATCTTGTATTTTCCTGGGCCACAGCATAGTCTAGTCTCTTCATCTCAGATCTGCAAGTCAAGGATCATCATTCCTTCCCTCAAAATTGGAATTAAAATTAGGTAGCTTATTTAAGATCAACAGTAAGCAGTAGGAGTAAGGATTTGAAATTGGGTTATTGTATGTATAATATATGGGTGTCTCCCACCCATGTCAATTTTGTTCTTCCAGTTAAAGAGTTTGCATGAGTCTGGGAACAAGTGTGGGAATGTGATTTAGATCTGTGCATTTCAAACTACCTGGCTAAGAACCAGATTTTTGAAATATTCCAATCCATTATGGATCCACATTTATATTAAATATAATAAAAATAATTAATAGGAAAGTGAAAAGAAACTAGCATGAAGAAATACAAAATGTAAGTCCCATTTAAAATTAGTCAATCTAACAAACTAAAACAAAAAATGCTCTGCCAATTTATTATAAAGTTTTCTAAACATTTAAATTCTCTACTTACCTTGCCACAAATCACTAACAGTTTCTGGACTTGCATCGGTCCTCAGCCTAAGTGGAATAGTGCTGATTTAGACAGCTTTTGGCCACTGTTCTGCAACTCAGGATGTTTGATGCTTGGATGCTGCAGCTGATGTGATGGCAGATTAGATTTTTGCACTGTTGATTTTGTAGGGACTTTTATTTTTACTAAAAGTTTTATTTATTTATTTATTTTTAATATTTATTTATTTATTTAGTTGTACACAATGCCTTTATTTTTACGTGGTGCTGAGGATTGAACCTGGGCCACGCACATGCTAGGCGAGTGCTCTTTGCTGAGCCACAACCCCAGCCCATACTAAGAGATTTATATTAGACCTGAGGAAACAATTTCTTGATGGTAATTTTCCACCCTTCCTCTATGTAGGAAAGAGATTGAGCTCATTGGTGATGTGTGAGCTAGTAGAGGCTAAGGGGATTAAAAAATCTGTTCACCAAATGAAGAGGTTCCCAACTGGTTGTGTCATTGGATGATGATTCATCTTGACACAAAAATTCAAGTTTCTTGAGGTGAGTGACTCTAGAGTTATGTGTGACCAATGCTTGGATGTTTGTTATTTTTCTGACGTAAAATGACTTTGATTTGGTAAGATGTTTTAAAAATAAATAGTTCCTTTCATTCAATGGAAATTCCAGTCCTACCAGGAAGTCTTCCCAAGAAATCTAAATCTGTGATTTAGGAAATAAAAATGACAATTTGCTTAGTGTATGAAACTCTGAGAACTTGACATAGGTGGAAATTCGGAATTCACAGGTGCTCCCGCACGCTCATATCTCTTCCTGTCCCCTTCATTCACAAAGAACTTGAGTACAACCTCATTTTCTTCCTTCTGCCTCCCACTGATCTCCCTTCTGATGCTGGGAGCCTGATGGACTTCAGTGCCCTTATGGATGACTCAACCAAAATATGACTTTTGGATTCCATGACTTTTGTATTTCTAATGACCTATTTCTCTGTTTCCACTCAGTCATTTGCTGGAATGGTTATAGCTGGAATTTGGCATTTCTCAAAACTGGCCCACATCTCAAATCTCCTCATTCAGGCATTTCACTCTCAAACTACAGAGTCTATTCCTTGGTGATTCAGATTCTCCCTCACAACTATTCCTTGACCTCATGGTCAAGATCTTCCAGTCCATGGGCTCTTCTACACTATTCTTTTTTACTAGCTCTCTCCTGTCTTTGCTGCTCTTGTTATTCAACTTTGACTCTTTGGTCTATTTTTCCAATCAGGCTCTTACCTATGCTCTCTCAACTTTCTTTCCTCCTGTGCTTTTGTCCTTCACTACCAGACATGACCTTCCTGTAGCATTTGATTCAGCTTATCACAGGGCAAAGCAATTCTACCTTCTATGTGTTCATTCCCAGGCTGCCAAAAGAATCATAAGAAAACTAATACAATCTGGCAGACCAAATCAATCCACAACCATATACCTTAACTGGCCTCTGCACTGTCTGAAAATCTACCACATTTCCCTGGTGTTGTTTTCTTTCTGCATCTCTGCAAACATCAATTCCTATCTTCATCTCTCTCCTCAGATCTCCTTGCCTTCTCTTCTCCATGTACACTCTCTCAAGAGAAAATAGAAACCATCTGATGGAAACAACCTAAACTTCCTGCCAACAGTTCTTCAAACCAATCTCTATTGCCTTCCTGTTATTATTCAGTAGAGGTGTCCTCCTAATTTCTTTCTTCTTCCTGAATCCCAACTCCTCCAGCTTTCTAAGGAAACTGACTTCATCAGTTTTCCCATCTCCTCCATCTTCAATTTCTTCTTCCTCTCTGTTGGCCCAACATCCTGAAAGAACTATCTGCAATTGTCATCCTCCCTTTTGGGCATCCCATTTCATGTGCAGCCCCATCATTTACTCTTTCTTGCTGCTCCCCATCATTTTCCTGATAAAGTCAACAATGGCTCCATTCACTACCAGACATGGTCTCCTTATAGTATTTGATCCAGCTCATCAATCTTTCTTTCTTGAAAGAGAGGCCATGATTTCTGGGGTTTCTTTCACCACTCAGGTCATTCTGGAATGAGTTCTGACTTACAAACATCTGGCTTTCCAGAGTTTGGTCTGGGCTCTTCTCTCACTCCAAATCCTTTGCTTTGGTAACTAAATCCATCTTTATGATGTCACTTACCACCTTTCTACCTGCAGATTCTCCTCCAGACTAGATTTCAATATCCATCTGACCACTCTGGATATTTTTAGTCAGTTTTAGTGGCCCTTCCAACTTATCAGGACTCACATAGATTGTATTATCTTGCCCTTCAAACTTTCCTCTTCTGTACCCAAATTGCTCAGACCAGAACTCTAGGGTTCATCTTGTCCATCACCCACTCTCCCCTAAATATTGGAACCTTCTCTCAATTCCTGTTTATTACCACCTTAGTCCAGACTGCCATTTCCTCTTGTCTGAATTGGAGGCAAATGGCCCTGAATGATCTCATAAGAAGGCTTTATATTCTCTTTTCTGCTTACTAGCCATCCATGACTTCCCTTTACTTTTAATGTCTATATGTTTACCACAGACTGCCATTCCTGAATGATTAGGCTCCTGCTCATTTCCCTAAGCTCATCTTAAATTGTCCTCTTGTGCATGATGTCCTTCAGTTTCTGCGGTTCATCTTCTACTTCCTCAAATTCTTTCCTAGCTCAGGGCCTCAGAAACATGAGCTGGGGTGGAGAATCCAGAAGGCCTTGAACAAGATACAGCTATGTTGTGGATCAGTATGAATCTCTTGGGTCAGAGACAGCCCCCCTGCCACTGCTGCTTCCTCCTCTACCTCCTCCTTCTCCTGTTCTCCCCATCTTCCTCCTCCTCCTCCTCTCCTCTCCTTCCTCCTCCTCCTCCTCCTGATCCTCCTTCTTGTCCTCCTCCTTTTTTAGTTTTAAGTGATCTTTATGCACCTCTCTCTGCTTCTGTCACCTCCTTCTTCATTTGGCCAATTCCCACTCGTCCTTCATGTCCAGCTGAATGTCACTTTCTCATGGAAGGTTAGTTGTTTTGCTGTATCTCCCACTTCTAGATTAGTTGCTTTGTTAAATCTCCTGCTTCTCATTAATAAGCTGGGCACAATAATGCATGCTTACACTCAGAAGGCTGAGGAAGGAGGATTGCTTGAACATAGGAGTTGGAGGCCAGTTGGGGAAACATAATGAGACCCCATATTAAAAAAAAAAAAAAGACAATTAAAATAAAGTTGTGTGGTTAACTTTGTGATATCTGTTTCCTCTATAGCTATTAAACCCATGAGGACAGGAACCACCTCTCTTATTCATTGCTTTTCTCTCAGCACTCAACATAATACCTAGAGAATAATAAGTTCTGAATAAATAAATGTGTATCTTGGAAGAACTCGGATTTAGAAGAAGTCAATAGAAGCCAATCTGCCTGTTTTGATTTGGGTTTCATCACTGTCCAATATGAATGCAGAAATTATTATGTAAGGAGACCAGATTGGCTATTTGCATACTAGTCTAAGTTAATAATTCAGCCTTGGAAGAGGGGAAATGGTAGGGTCAGGTTGGGGAACTCACATTCCCCTTATCCTAAGCAGCTTCCTTCTGACACTTCCTTTTGCCACGTCCTTCTGCCATGATGTGCTGCCTCACCTTGGGCCCAGAGCAATGGTGTTGGCTCACCATGGATTGAAACCCTGAAACTGTGAGTCAAAATAAATTTTTGCTCTTTTAAGTTTTTCTTGGCAGGTGTTTTGGTCACAGTGAAACAAAGCTGACTAACACAGACATTGGTATTAAGAAGTAGGGGCATTGCTGTGACTAACCTGACCATGTCGTTCACAAAACTTTGGAGCTGACTTGTGGGAGGAATTTGGAAACGTTTGGAGATACAGGATGGAGGAGACTTAGAATTTTGTAAGCAGAGCTTAGTGGGTGATTCTGGTGGGAGCCCAGAAGACCAGAATGCCAATAGGAATATGGAATGTGCTCATGAGGTTTCAAGGTGGAAATGAGGTTTCTATTGGGAATTGGACTAGGGGGAACTCATGTTTCATTCTGGCAAAGAACTTGTCTAAATTTTTCCCATGTTTTGAGACTATGTGAGGCCAAATTAGAAAGTGATGGGTTAATTAATCTGGTGGAGGAAATTTCTAGGCAGCACAGCATTCAGCCAGTGGCAGGGATTTTGCTAGCATATTTAAGCCAAGTTTACTGTGAAAATTAGGAGTAGAAAGCAGAACTTAAGGATTTTTAAAACTTGCAGTTTGACCAGAAAAGTGCATGTAAAACTGGGGTCAAGAAAGCTGTCGTTGTTGAGAAGATTATGGCCACTAAAGAGATGCTAAATACTCCACACAGAGACAACTGGAAAGATGGCTTGAGAGCATCTCTGGAATTTGTAAGACCAGATCCATTGCAGGCTCAAGGATATAGAAGGAAAAATTTCTTTGAGAAGAGATGGGGGGACACTCTGCTTGTACAGAGGGGCTTAGGAAGTTATTTCACCAGGCTTAGCTGCCCAGACATCCAGGGGTTATTGCAGCCATGATCCCAGGGGGCCCAGCTACTTCATGAATTGGTGGTGGACCCTTGGTGTCATCCACATGGTGCTAGTTCTGCAGGATTGCTGAATGTTGGAGTTAAGGGCTCATGGAGGCTTCCACTGAGATTTCAAAGGAAGACCTAGGAGGCAGGCTAAAGTGTAGCAAGGTTGGAATCCCTGCAGGCTGCCCCTGAAAGGACAATACATGAAGCTGTGAACGTGAAGTCAAAGCTGGAATGTAGACCCAAGGAATTAAGAAATGCCGGTAACATGGACTGTTAGTTGAGAAAGCTGCAGGCTACAGAGAAGCCAGGCTAAAAGAGAGCCCATGTGTGCTGCAGCTGGCAAAGCTAAAGGGGTGGGGCTGCCCAAGCCCTTTGGAAAGCACTTCTTGCTGCCATGTGTCCTAGATGCTGTACATGGAGTTATGGGACCCATTTTCCCAGTTTGGTTTCAGTCTTTTTTGGTCCCACCCTTCTTTCTATGTCCTTATCCCCCACTTTTAGAATGGGAATATTTACTCTGTGACACTGCATATTGGATATATGTAACTTGCGTTTGATCTTTACAGGGGCTCACAGCCAAGAGTTTGCCTTCAGTCTCAGATGAGACTCTGGACTTGGACTTTCAGGCAATGCTGGAACTATTGACTATGGGACTCTAAGAGATGGACTAAATGCATTTTGCATTGTGAGATGGATATGAGCTTTGGGGGTTCAGGGGTGGGACATTATGGTTGGATATGAGGTGTCCCCACAAAGCTCTGATGTTAATGCAGGAATGTTCAGAAGTAAAATCATTGGATCATGGGAGCTATAACCTAATCAGTCTATTATAGCTTGAATGGAATGTCTGGGTGGTAACTGTGGGCAGATGGGGTGTGGGTAGAGGAATTGAGTCACTGGGGATATGCCCTGGAAATGTTCATTTGCTCTGTGACCCATTCCCCTTTCTCTCTGTACTTCCTGGCTGCCCTGTCCTGAAAAGCTTCCATCTGACATGCCCTTTCACCATGATGTGCTGCCTCACCTTAATCCCAGAGTAATGGAGTCAGCCTACCATGGGCTAAACCTCTGGAATTGTAAGCAAAAATAAACTTTCCCTCCTCTAAGTTGTTCTTGTTAGGTATTTTGGTCACAGCAATGCAGAGCTACATACCCCTCCTCTAAGTAATCCAGGAAGATGTCTTCAAACATACATGAGATTCTGAATTGTATATTGGACAAAATGTGGGCTCAGTTATGCAATGACTTTATAACTTTGCAAAACATCTCCTCTCCTTTTCAAACAATGGTAAGGGAAAAAAAGTCTGAATTCTTATTCAGATAAGCAACAACGATGAAGAATGAACATATGAACAAAGTGTCCAGTGTTATAATTGAATAAAGCTGAATGTAATCTATATTCAGTGCTATGTGTAATTATTATTGTTCTGAATGACAATCAGGCGTCTATGTTAAGCAGTTCATTGGATTCATTGGATTTATGCAACTTCACTGGCTGTAATTTATACATGTTGTTTTACTTCACTAAGCCAAAGCATTTTTGAGACCAACTTCAGGATATTGAAAGTAGTCACTCAAAAAACATTATTTCCTTTCTTTCTCTCCCAAGTTCAAGGATGAACCATTTTGTCTTTCTATGCAGAAATGGTGGGTAAGAAGGCAGAAGGCATTATAAGGAAAAGTCTAGATATAGTGATTGGCACAAGTGCAAGGTGTGCCCACTATTTTCATGATGTTAGTACCTATCTTTCCATTTAGTCCCATGTAAGCATTTTCCTAAATGCCTAAGGGATGGACCTACTTTTCTTGTTTATCTGCGCCAGGAGCTTTATAGGTACTCATGCTTTTATTTCTTACACCACCACCACCTTGAAGGAATGATCATTTCTACATGTTACAGAGGAGAATACCGAGGTAGGTGGCATCTCAAAGTCATGCAGCTGATAGGCAAATGGCAGCCATGGGCTTAGAACCAAGATCCATCTGCCTGGAGAGGCTGTATATAACATCCCTGTGGGATAAGAAGGAAGCTGTGTTACTTTTTCTCAGAAATTTAATTTCCCTCATGTCTTCTCTAGCCAGGGTGCCCGAGAGGTTTTTGGAAGCTCAGGGTTGTATGGCTGCTCAACTCAGGTGGGAGAAGAGAGCTCTTGATGCTATACAGTTGACTGGGGAACTCTCTAGAAGATCACTGCTGCAGACTTTGAAGATACAGGATGTTTCCTGGAGAAGGGTTCAGTGGGAATGGGTCTGGCTGACTGAAGAGCTCACAGGCTGGGATGAGGGCTTGTAGCCTTGAGCAGAACTTGAAGGTCATCTAATTCAGTGGTTTTTAAAATTGATTAATTAATTGATTAATTAATTAATTTTAAAAATATTTATTATAATAGTATGTATTACAATTCATAATGCACATATATAGCATCTTTTTAATTCAGTGGTTTTGAGGATTTTCACCACAAAGAACTGCTGCCATTAATTTTGCCCAGGAACCCTCTATTAAAGTTTTAAAGAAATAATTTCATTTTCTGACTTTTGTTAGAGATATAATAGATGGCCACTAAATAGAGCTTTGATCAGCATGAGACAACCTATCTTTCCAAACAAAGTAGATATGACTCTAGCCAGACAGAGCAAAGACCTGGGAAGAGATGAGGTGGTTGTTCTTCTTAGAGAATAAAGACTTTTTGCACACAGACCCCCAACCCCCCCCCCAAGTCCTCATCCCAACATCATTTGTTTAAGAATAAACATTCAAAACACATATACTTTCACACCTGAGATTCCATCTGGTCCTTTAACCCAACCTGGTATATTAGTCAGCTTGAGCTGCCATAGGAAAATATCATAGGCTGGCGTGGCTTAACCACTAAAACCTTATTATTATTATTATTATTTTTTACAGTTCTAGAGGCTGGAAAGTTTGCCATCAAGGCACCAGCATGGTAGGTCACACCCTGAAGCCTCTTTTCTTAGCTGGTAGATGGTAGCTATCTCAAGGTGTGCTCATGTGACCTTTTCCTTGAGTGCACTCCAGGGGTAAAGAGGCAAGGAGAGGGAAATTTCTCTGGTGTCTCTCTTTAGAAGGGCACTAACTTCAACATGAAGGCCCCATCCTCATGATCAAATCTAAACCTAATCACCTCTAAAGACTCCACCTTCAATTACTATCACTTTGGGAATTAGGGTATTAGTATGGATTTGGTGAGGGATAGGGAGAAAGAGACACAAATACTCAGTCCATAGCACCTGGGAAGAAATTCTGTTCCGTTTTCAGATGAGAAACCAAAGTTCAGAGAAGTAAATATACTGGGCTTAGCAGTATGGACATTCCTAGGAAAACTTGGTATGGAACCACCATTTGACCCAGCTATCCCACTCCTCAGTCTATACCCAAACGACTTAAAAATAGCATACTACAGGGACACAGCCACATCAATGTTCATAGCAGCACAATTCACAATAGCTAGATTGTGGAAACAACCCTGATACCCATCAATATATGAACGGATAGGGAAACTTTGGTATATATATACAATGGAACACTACTTAGCACTAAAAGAGAATAAAATCATGGAATTTCAGGTAAATGGATGGAGTTGGAGAAAATAATGCTAAGTGAAGTCAGCCAATCCCAGAAAACCAAAGGTCGATTGATTCCTTTGCTATGATGATACTGAATTATAGTGGCAAGGGAGGGGGGATGAGAGGAATGAAGGAATGTTAAATAGAAAAAAGGGGAGGGATAGGGGAGGGAAAGGGGCAAGGCGATAGAAACAATGGCAGAAGGAGTTGGACATCAGTATACTAAGTGCATGTATAAAAACTTAAATGATATGAAAATACTTTGTGTAAAACCAATGACTTGGAAAACTGTGCTCTTTATATGTAATATGAAAGGAATTGCACTCTTAAAGCATGTATAACAAATTAAATTAAAAAAAAAATTAAAAAAAATATACTGGGCTTAGTCCAAAGAGAGAGGACTGAAAGGTGACAGTGTCTAAGATGATGATCCAGCCATACACATTGAGGTCAACTCCTCCCTTCCCCTCCACCAGCCCAGCAGCACAAAGCTACTTCCTCTTAATTATTAGAAGGGTGTGGTAGTTTTAAAATGTGTGCGCAAGTTCTTTGATACTCTGCCCTTCAAAAGGTAGAATCTAATTCCACTCCCCTTGAATGTGAGTTATACTTACCCACTTCTAACAAGTACAATATGGCGGAAGTGATGGTGTGAGATTTTTGATATTGGGTCATAAAAGAGGCTGAACTACCTCCTTAGTCTCTGTTGGATCATTGGCTCTGGGGAAGATATCTCCCATGATGTTCCCATACTCAAGAAGCCCGATGGAGAGGAACCCAGGCCACCTGTGGGTAGCTATGGGAATCTGAGGACTTTTGCCAATAGCCATGTGAGGAGCCACCTTAAATATGATTCCTCCAGCTCCAGCCAAGCCTTCAAGTGATTGTAGCTCTGGCTTGTCATTTTCCATGCAATGTCATTAAAGATCCTGAGACAGAACTACTAGTTGTCTCTCTCAGATTCTTGACCTACAGAAACCGAGATAATAAATGCTTATGATTTCAAGTGGCCACATTTTTTGTGTTGCAATAGATAATTATGAACTAAGTGTTACACTTAGTTCCTCATTCTTCATGTTGTCCATGTGGCTAAGTCATGTCCGTATTTCTCATGCTCCAGAACAACCTAAAGGTCACAGAAGACAGTTTTAAAATATTGAGAGAGAGAGAGAGAGAGAGAGAGAGAGAGAGAGAGAAAGGCAAACACCATATTAAAGCCTATAAAAGATAAACTGGCCTCCAACTCTGGGACTTAAATGATGCTTCTGCCTCAGCCTCCCCAGCAGCTGGGAGAATAGATGCATGCCCCTGTGCCTGAATATGTATCTCAATTTTCAATGAGATGCAGCAGAATTATATTAGAAAAGAAGAATGTTGTAGTAATTTATATATGAAAATTATATCTAGGAGTTTAGTATAGTCACTGAGATCATGATCTACCATTTAATAGCTGGATGACCAAAGGTAAATTATGTAACACTTCTGGGTCTCATTTTCATTATATGAAAAATGGAGATGTTAAAAATTAATCCCTCATACTTTTACAAGACAATAAAGAGTGATACCAAGTCCTTGGCCAAGTAGCTGACAAATAGCTTTAATTAATGTACACATTATTAGCATAAATATCAGGTGTCACAGTAATATACATAAACAGATGAGGAGCTGGAAGTCCAGAGCCTAGGGAATCCCTTGAGATTAGTCTATGATCAACTCAGAGCTTAAAGGGCTGTATTAATAAAGCAGTTCAGAAAACTTGAACTTCAAACATGATCGATAGCTTGCTAGATTATTAAACCCCGAAAAGAAAACTGAACAAAACACAGGAAAAAAATCTTGCATTTCCAAGCTTTCTGAAAAAGGCAATAGTACTTCCTCTTACAGAAAATAGCAATAATGATGCCCTAGCATATTGGATGAATATACATCTAATACTGACACACTCAAGAGAAGTGCTCCGGGAACTGTAGCTGCGAACACTGGTTCTGTAGATTCCCCAGACGTCTGTTCCCTTGAAGGAGGTGCCATCTCCTCCTCACATTAGCACGCATAGCCTGGCAGTAAGCTCTAACTGCCTAAAATTTCCAGGCCACAGCACTCGTGAGTGAGTCTGTCCCTCCCCCGTCACCTTCTGCTAGCCTCCATTCTTAACTCTAACCTTTCATCTCAGAATTTCAGCTTTGATGCTTCCCACTTCCTTCCTTTGGTTACTTTAACCGAAGTGAGTCAGGTCTTACTGAAAAAGTGACCACAACCAGTCAGCTCCCACCCTCCCGGACCTGGGCGGCCTGGGCAGAGCCTGAAGGAAGTCAGTGTGTACTCAGCCACTTCTTTCCCCCTCTCTCCTCCAAGTCACAGGGCTTGGAGTAGGGCTTCCCCAGCCACCATGCCTCCCCCATCTACCAGCAGACCTGTGCCTTCCCCCTCTACCAGCAGACCGCAGTCAGAAGCCATTCTCACATTTGTCTGGTGGCTCAGGGAGGGGACAGCAAGAGTGGCTGCTGGAGTCCTGGGCATCCTATCCAGGGGGCCCACATTCTACTCTGTTAGCTCCAGCCAATCTCAACTCAAGGAGGCGTTGGTAGGAGATTTTCATTGTTATTACCAATAACAACCAACTTTGTGTACTGGAACCATCTCCTAGGGCTGGGAGCCAAGTTAGGACTTTCTCTTAATCCTCAGGATTTGTTCTTACCCTCTGGGCCTGTGGAGCTGGAAGAAGCCAAAAAAAAAAAAAAAAAAAAAAAAAGATGAAAACATTTTTGCCTATCTTTCTGATCTCAGTATATATGAAATAAAGCTCAGTAAATAAATAGAAATGGGAACTGAGGTATCAGAGGTAATAAATATTCTAGGAGAGAGGTGCAACAGGGTTTTTTCAAAGGAACTGGTTTGGTTAGCCCAGAACATTGAGCCAGATTTTAGGGATTTCCAATTTATATCCTAGAGTACAGTAGAGTTGCCATCCTGGATATTTTTAGCTTTTTATCTTCTCTGTCATTAGGCTTCTATGTAGTTGATGAAGAGGTCATATCTATCTATCTATCTATCTATCTATCTATCTATCTATCTATGTTGTAGATGAACAGGATATCTTTATTTATTTATTTATTTTTAATGTGGTGCTGAGGATCGAACCCATTGCCTCACACATGCGAGACAAACTCTCTCACCACTTAGCTACAGCCCCAGCCCCATAGAATAATCTTTCTTAACCTTCAAAGCCAGCATAATTCTTAAGGAGTTAGGGGTACATCTTAAAGGATTGCATTATGGGAAGACCATGGTGGTCTTGCTGTTGGCTTTGAAAGTGAGAATAGCTTTTTCTCCTGATAGTTTGGAGCCTCCTTTCTCTCCTGGAGAAGTTGCTGGCTTCCTTTCTCTGGAAGGTAGAATTAATTCATTCACCCCTTCTCTTCTGTCTCCTGGAAGTCTTGAGGGAACCATTTCAGTCAGACAGGAGTCAAATGACACCATAACATGATTTGAATAAGATTCACTTATTTATTCAAAATTAAAATCTGCTGTGAAGACAGACAAACAATATAACATTCCCAGAGGAACTGAATAACTTGTAGTTAAAACTGAGTTCTATTAGAACCAACTTTAGGTTGCTATAAATAACAAGCTGGCCACAGCTTTAGAGAATGAGATGGTTGGAGAATGAGGTCAGGGGAATCCCTCTGAGATACTGGGAGGTTCATCATCAAAAGGGCTTCCTGGTTTCTCTTCCTAAGAGGGGAAGAGTCTTTGCAGCACTCCAGGAGCCCAGAGTCCAGGGACAAGAGAAATCAGAGGGAGACCGTGGAAAATAGCTCAACAGTGTAGTCATGCTCGGGATGGACGCTCCCATCGACTCCCCAAGTTACACTTTTTCCCCTATGTAACTTGCAATTTCTCTTAAAACACTCAAATACCATAGGGGGTCACCCTATAGAAACAGCTTAAACATAGATGAAAATAATAAATATTGAACAAAATTATAATATTGGGCTTCTTTCTAAGTAGTTCACAGAGAAGCTCAGTAAATAAATAGAAATGGGAACTGAGGTATCAGAGGTAATAAATATTCCAGGAGAGAGGTGCAACAGGGTTTTCGAAGGAGCTGGTTTGGCTAGCCCAGAACCCTGAGCCAGATTTTGGGGATTTCCAATTTATATCCTAGAGTACAGTAGAGTTGCCATCCTGGATGTTTTTAGCTTTTTATCTTCTCTGTCATGTAGGCTTCTATGTAGTTGATGAAGATGTCAAACTCACTCATGGCTTTGTAGATGCCTTTCTCTTGAAGCTGTACAGGGAGATAAGAAGCACTGGGTTAAAACCTACTGGTGGACCCTGGATGCAGAGGCTGTTCTTGTTCTCTTGTGTTGAGAGGTGAAGGGGGACCCTGGCAACCAAGGATATGCCCAGCTGCCTTGGGAAGGGGCTGTGCCTTGACCCTCAGCCCCGACAGGCCAGCAGGCAGTGAGAGCAGCATCTACTCTTGCAAAGCAGGTTTTCAAAATGGTGCCTTTTCAACATTTTTAAAGGTCAGGTGTTCACATAGTGCTTATGCAGCATTTGATGAAAAGATATTTAGAGGAAGCAGTTTGAAAGAAAGGCAGTGAGGGAAAGGAAACTTTGTTTTAATTTTTGTATTCTCCCAGTAAGAGATCAAGCAGGCCCTGTCTGACTGCTTGCACCTGTCAGGGGACTTGTGTCCCCTAATGTTGGAGCCCTGCCCAGTGAATGTTCCCAGCCCATGAAAAGGGCACAGACCACATGGCTTCTGGCAAATAGGTTTAAGAGGTTCTTAGGCAGTTGGAAGTGCGAAACCCCATTTGGTTTGGGAGTTAATATTCTCAGGCACCTTGGGAGGTATGAGAGGCAGATGGAAAGTGAACTTGAACCAACTCTAGATAAGTAAGAATTCTGTTTCCTGCTCATTCTAAGTTTGGGGGAATCCAGGCTGAACCCCCAAGTGTGTCTGTATGAGCACAGGCACGTGTCGGCTTCCTGCACGTGTGGGTTCAGCCTGGATTCCCGATGAGCTACTTTCTGTACTTTCTGTTTCCTTTGTCACTCTCCCCAGCACCTAACTCGCTGTGTTCATAGGCTGGCCGGCCCGTCCTAGCTGAAAGCTTGCAAAGACAGTCATTTAGAAACTCCCAAAGACACTTCACAGAAAACAAACAGAACCGAGGCAGCAGCTCCTCATTGGCTGTGGAGCTCACACCATTTCTGAAGTTCCCACACCCCCTCTAAGTGTGGGACAGGCTGGCTGAGCACCTGCTACCTTCTGCCCCTGAGGAGTGGGTAGAGTTCGTGTTCTGCAAACCCCCTCCGCCACCATCCAGGCTCACCTTGCTAAATGCATTCTTCACTTGCTCTACGGCCTTGCTCTTATTTTCACAGGGAAGAAAACGATGCTACAGAAGAAAAGAGAAAGTGTTAATGGCCCCGGTTTCTGTGTCCATGGCACTTGGGGGGACAAGTTGGTAGCATGAGTAAGGGGCCCAATTCATTCTGAAAGCCTACTCCTTCAACTCCCAGAAAGAACGGAGGCTACCTCAGTCTTACAATCCCGCCACCTAAGGGATAGAGAAGAAATAACCAGGGAGATGAAACATCTGTCTTTTGCTCGCTTGAGAATCCAGGTAATGGGCTTCCTGTCCCAGAACCCCACAATGTCTACTATCCTTTTCCTGCCTCTTTGTCTCATCTCTTTTAATTTCAGACACTGAGGACCATTTCCAAGTGTCTGAGAAGTGGAGACGTTATTCCAGCTACGGGACCAACCCCTTTGCCTAGCCCTGTCGAGCAAGAAGACGCTGACTGATTTTCCAATATTAGTGAGAGAACAAAGCAAACCATCAGCAGTGAGGGCAGACTTCAGGTGGAGAAATAAGTCATCTGGGAGACTTATTCATAGACACTTGCTTGGGGACAGTAGTCCCCTGGTCCTTCTGAAATACCGGGGGTCAGCCCATTGTGCTGCACTAAGAGACTTGCTTTCCAAAGGTCGAGAAGAGGAGGATGATACTTCCCCCTGCTTGGGAGCTGAGGCGTAGGTCCAAAGAGACAAGGGAGCCCTGACTGAAGCTCGGGGCCCCTTTCATAAAGAGAAAGGGGAGCAGTTAATAACCCACAAATGACTCACAAATAACAGGAAAGCTGTGTGCAAATCTTCACATGTAAATGCCTAGCACTCACCCCCACACCCTGCTCAGAGAGAAATGAGCAAGAGATCTGACTCCGGGCACCTTTCTGAATTCATACAAAGACCTAGAACGGCACAACCCTGCCACTCTAGGTCTTTGCCTGTCTCTGGATGTAACCCTGCTAGGTCAGAGGAGACGTTGTGCGCAGGTCTGCTACTCACACAGCGCCGGAGCCGCAGCCTGAGGGTCTTTAGCTTCTCCCCCAGGGAGTTCACGTGCTCCTTGACGTCTGGGCTGTGGTTCTCCGCCTGGGGCATCACCTCCACTAGGTAAAACTGGATCATCTCCGACAAGGCTTGGCAACCCAGGTAACCCTGTGGGCAGGTGCCAAAGAGTGGGGGTGACTGGGAAGAAGAGCGGGTGCAGCTAGCTCCAGAGGACACCCTTGTCCCGGGACCTTCCTTAACCAGCCACCTCCCCGCAGGACGGAGCCCTTTGTAAGCCCTTGGCTGCTGGCTATGTGCTGAGTTAAGATCTTCCTACTTCTCTTTTTCAAAGTGAAGGAAGCAGATCCAGCTGTCTGCAGTCACCTCACCTCCCTTCCCTTAATCACATCGCACACTCCCTTGCCCTGGCTCTCACCTTAAAGTCCTCCAGCAAGGACTGGCTTAACAGCATGTCATCCAGCTGATCCTTTGTTTGCTGTAAGAACAGAAGAAGCCGTGAACTGGAGGTCTGGGGAAACCTGAAATGCATGTCTTTCCTATGCCTTTTTATTTATGGAGTTTTCAGTTTGTGATTTAATGTAGTCCTGGCCCTTTCTCAAAAGGAGAGTTTTAAAAACAGGATTCCACAGTGCTACAACCCATTGTTAAATCAGATCCTCCCACTCCAGATCAAGTTACTTTAAAAATCAGGCTGATTTGGAAGAGAAGGCAGAAGCTGGACTCAGTCCTGGTCTTTTTGCAGAGCCACAACTTTTGTCAACTTTTTTCCATTCTTCCCTTCTCAGGTCGTGCTCTTTGCTTTTCTTTTTGCCCCTTGAGAATATCCAGCTCTAATTCTGAGAACTCTCTAGGAATGGGAAACTTCTCCTAGTGCAAGTTTTCTCCACGCATGGGACTGTCCCAAACCTCAGTCTTTAAGTTCTGGTGACCCTCTAAGCAGAGGCAATTTCTGTTTTTTTGCCACAGCATAAGTGGAACATTATCACCACCAATCAGACCTTTCTTGATCTCTCCCAGTTAATAAAGTATCAATCTCCATGGAACCTTATAGAAAGTTTCTGAGCATAGGAGAGAAAGCGTTTATGAACCGGTTAGGCAGATTTTCTTGCACCTTTGCCACATCATCTGGGCATGGCTTGATCTGGGATTCTCTTAAGAAATTAGGTTTGAGGGGAATGGGTGTTGGGGATGGAAGGGGAGGAGAAGGAGGAAGAGGAATGCCCCCTCCTGGCAGTCCCGGGAAGAAAGCAGCATACTCACAAAGAAAATCTTCACTCTGCCAAAGGCAGCTCGGAGTTCTCGAAGCATGTGGGGCAGGCCACCTGGGAAGTGGGTGCAGGTATCTTCAGACTGGGTGTTCTCTCCTCGGCTGGTCCCCACCCCAGCCAGGAGGACCAGGCAGCATAGCAGCGCTGAGTTGGGCATGGTGGAACTCTGCTTCTTCTGCAAGTCTGACTTGTGGTTTGGTTTTGCAAGAGCAAGCCCCTGATGTGTAGACCTCCTCCTGTGTCCCCTCTTTTATATCATGGGCTTCGTGAGGCCCGTTTGTGAAGCCACCGTGTCAATTTCCTGAGTTTTTTTTTTTTTTTTTTTTTTTTTCCTCTCTCTCATTCAAGTCCCTCCCTTTCCTAGGACCTCTCCAATCTGTATTGGTTGAACTTAAAATTTCTAAGTTTTGCATCGTAAGCAAAAGGATTGGTTGAAGATTAACTTCTGCATCAGCTATTTTTAGGATAGCTTTTTCTTTTTTTTAACATACTTTTTTTCGGCTTCTCAATTAAAAAAAAAAAGTTACTTTGCTGGGGAGAACAGCTGTTCTGTGTGCAGAGGCCCACAGCTGTGAGTTCCATGTGCGTGTTCCTAGGTCAGAGTGACGCGGACAAATTGACCATTCCAGAATACCCTGGGATTGAGAAATAATTGGATCCCCCCTCAATCTAGGTCGAATACCCAGGACTTCTCCTTGCTGATTTGGGAAGTCACTTTAAGTCTCTGGGCTCAGTTTTCCCAAGTCAAAGTGAGGAGTGGGCTAAATATCCTCTCTTCTTTAGATATCCTCAAAGTTCTTCATGTCATGTTTAAGGACAACCTCTTGACAAGGCTGGCATCCTACAGGACAGGAAGGACAGGGATGAGCTCCAGCTTCATCTCTGATCCTGGCTTCATTGAGACTCTCAGGTCCAAGTTTTTACATCCTCAGCTGTCTCAGTTCATGGGAACGTTAGGAAGAGTGGTCTGCATTCCCCAAAGCTTGTTAGGTGCCATTCAGGTCATTCCCACCGTAATCTTTAGCATCTCCATTTTTATAGTAAGTAAACCATAAACCATAAACCGAGGTTCAGCGATGTCCTGTCACCCACATAGTGTTACCTCTGCGTTGAGTGAGGGAAGCACCCTTCTTTATACTGTCTTCAGGGTGAAGAGTGAAAGACTAGATGAGGTAGTCCTCAGCTTTTTTTTTTTAATGTGAATTTCATTTCATTTATTTATTTTGGTTGTGCTGGAGATTGAACCCAAGGGTGTGTTGACACTGAACTCCATCTCCAGCTACCTTTTAATTTTTTTTTTTTTTTTTTTTGAGACAGATTCTCCTTAAGTTGTCCAGGCTGGGCTATCCTCATGTCTTAGCTTCCTGGGTTGCTGGGATTACAGGCGTGTGCCACTGGGTCTGGCTAGTGTTTCTTTCAGTTGGAGGCTTCTATGCTGCAGCCCAGAGTTTGGGAGGTGGAAGAGGGGAAATGTAGAGATAACAAGGAAAAGTAGAATACCAAGGAAAATGATTCAGCATTCATGGAATGCTGGATAGAAGGGCCTCTCCCCAACTTTCCTTATCTCTCTTCCCTTCTTCCCAAACCCACAGTAGTCCAGTCTTAGATGTGCACCTGTGTGCGCGCACATGCGCAGGGCAGACAGAAAGAGGGCAGCCAGCTGGGGTTAGGATGAGGAGTGTTGCTCTACCTTTATTTGGGAAGGATCAGGGCAGTGACATCAGAACTTCATGAAGATATCTGGAAGGTCTTGGGGGCTTCTTTTTTTTTTTTTTTTTGTGGTGCTGGGGATTAGAACTCAGGGCCTTGTGCATGCAAGGCAAGCACGCTACCAACTGAGCTACATCCCCAGCCCTCTTGGGGGCTTCTTTGATGTGACCAGAACTTGCCCTTCCACAGGGCTTCCCTCATCCCAATTTACATGGTTACTTGGAAGAGCACTGACCTGCTCTGTCCTGGCTTTGTCAAGTCATTTTTCCCAGGGCAAATCACTTGTCCATCCTTTATCTGTTTTCCATCTGCCCCCAGGGGACAGCCACATCTGTCCTCCTGCCTGCCAGGGGGCTTTGTGTTTAAATAGCAAGTAGGCCAGGTGGAGGGCATCCCTAAGGTTTCTGGGATTTCCTCGCCTTCCTGCCTCAGCGCTGGGCATCTTTGATGGTGCTGGTTTTCTGCATCTGCCTCATTGGAGAAGGTGGTTGTGCCAAAGCAAGTAGGAGAGACACTCTGGGTCCAGTCAGTCTGGAGTGAGGAGGAAGGAAGTAGGAGAGGCTCCAGGCCCCGCCATGGGACTGTGGCCTCTCCTCTCAACCCTTTGGGGAGTGTCAATGCAGAAACTCAACCATTGCCAAGGGAGGAAGAATCTTCCAGAAACTGGAATGGAGTTAACCCAAGAATTGCTGCTGCTTCCAGATTTCTACTGAACTGAGTTCTGCTGCCAGTAAGCAGAAAGGAAGGTTCCAGGGTCTTTTACCTTTCTCCTTCCCTCTTGGCTTTTGGGTTTTCTGGGCTTTGTCTGCTCTTAGCCTGCAGGAGCACCCTGCTCTCTGAGCTGCATGTTCTAGGTACAGATGCAGCACTGCACACCAGCCAGGCCAGGGCTCCCTGATCCCAAGTGAGGCGGTGAGGTCCTCCCTGACCCAGGCAGTATGGATCCCCATCTGCCTTTTCCCCACAGTGCCCTGTGGTTACCTCACTGTGAGATCTACAACCCTGCACCCCAATAGCTGTGAGCTCTCTGAGCAGAACATTACTTTATTAACCCTTATGTATCAAGTCTGGCCCACAGAAGGAACCAAAATACACTTGAGATTGGCATAACAGAGTGCCACCTGTGAGCCTGGACCAAGGCTGAGGGTGTGACACCAAGAAGACTGGTCTGGGCCCAGGCAAACACTCAGAGGGACATGGAGAGCAACTGAGGGAGACAGACAGCACCTCTTCCATTTTCTTCTTATAATTTGAGATATATGTGTAGATACACACTTGTGCTAAGGATGGTAGGGAGAAAAGAGGTGTGTAAAAGCCACTTGTATCTTTCTTTAATCCACAGGGCTAACGTTAGTATCTGAATTCTTTGTTTTGAAAAAGGCATAGCCAATTATCTCCAGGTGTGTGTTGGGTAGTAAAATCTTCCCCACTGATTTGAACTAATTAGCTCTTCCCCTGTCATAATTTCATCATATAAATGGGCAGAGGTAACCACTGGTGACTTTCTTGATATAAGTCCTTATTTTTCCAATGAAGTTACTATATTCCCTACAACCTAGGTTCCAGTATTGCTATAAAGGGATAAATATAAACATTGTAAAGTCAAGACCATGTGTGCTTACATTGAGAAAACTTCAAGAACAACATAGATAAATCCTAGATCCAAGTCTCTGAGGACATCTGTTCATCTGGAAAGTCACTGGGATGCATCTGGAAAAGTTCCAAACCCATAGCCACATAAAAAAGTTCCAAACCCACATCTCAAATATAAATGCCATCAAACTCGTGTTAGGAGATTTGAATTTGTGTTTTCATATGAGGGAAGGGCCCATGTAGGAAAGGAGGTGGGAGAGTAGGCACTTGTGGATGGCTGGGGTGTCAGACTGGGTGCCATTTGGTTCTGTGAATTCGAGAGGACCCAGTTGCCCCTCATGAGATTGTGAGCTTTTTGGCAGCAAGTGGCCTGGGTCTCATTTGACCCTCCAGTCCAGGTGGCTAGCAGGTGTCTAAGAAATGTCTATTAATTAAATACAAATAAAATTTCCAGTGGAGACACATTGGGAAGTCAGAAGGTTGTGGGAGGGAAAATATATCTCTTTTTTGCTCCTGTTCTAAAACATTCCCTAATTTCTGTGTTCAACTGCAAATGAAAGAAAAAAACTTACTTTACAAAGAAAGGGATTTTATTTTTTGTCTTACCAGCAAGAAGTCCAGAGGCTGGCAGTCCAAGGCTGTTATCACATTCACATCATCTAGGATCTGTGCTTTCTTCCTCTTTGTTTGCTCATCCTTTGCTGCAAGATGTCAGAGAGAGAGGGAGGGGGTAAAATCTGAGTCCCAAGGCACATCAGCCCAGGAAATCCTAATGATCTTTTGGGAAGCTCCACCCAGTGGGTTTCACCATTTTGGCTGTAGAGGAATTGGGCAGATGAGACTTGCTGGTGTGTGTGTACGAATAGATTTTCAAGGGTCCTATCCACAGTGCACAAGCTCTTTCAAGGAATCCACCCACATGCTCAGCAAAATGGCAGCCATCTTGCTATAGTCACCCTGGATCTTGCTGCAATTCTACAGTTCAGACCCAAGAGTGGGGACCAGTCTGGGGCCCCTGTGGGGTAGCATTGGAGCTGCAAAGGGAAGGTTAAGGATTCCTGGTTTGTTGGGTTTAGCAGAGCAATAGGGCCACTTGGGGGAAGGGAGACAACTTTCCTGATAACGTATCCTTTTGGGGTTTGGCTCCTAGCTGCCCTTAGTTTTATTTATTTTTTTAAATTACTGATGATAATGGGAGTTTCATTTCTTCTTATCCAGGACTTTAAGTGTGGAAAACATTTTGTTAACTTGAAGTGTCTAGTACTCCCTTGAATAATCTTCCTCAGCTTGTTGGGCAGAGGCTTTCTTGGTGGCTTTGCTGCAACAGTGTGCCTGGATGGGGTCAAGGGGACAGAGCTCTGTGGGTCGTGTTCTCCTCTGGGCTCCTCTAACTTGGGTCTTATGATTAGGGTACTTTAGTGTAAGCTGCCTGTCATGGCCAGCCACGGCGCCACGGGAGAAAAACTCTCGGAGGCAGAGTAAAGCTATTACTACTTTTACTTCTACTTTCTTAGAGCTTAGAGAGGGAAAGAAAGATTTTTAGAGAGAAAGATTAAAGAGAGCTTTCTTAGAGAGAAAGAAAGATAGGCTTAGCTTCTTGTCTTCTTGTTCTTAGAGAGACTTCTTGTCTTCTTATCTTCTTAGCTTAGAGAGAGAGAAAGAAAAATAGAGAGAGCTTAGCTTTGAGAAAGATTATTTTTTAGAGCTTCTTGCTTCTTTCTTCTTGCTTCTTTCTTTCTTCTTTCTTCCTCGGGATCCTCGGCCTAACTCTGACCAGCCCTCGGGAACCTCGGCCTAACTCTGACCAGCCATTACTTCTTCTATCTGGTTTCTCTTCTGTAACCGCTCTGCCTACGTTCTGGCCGCTCTGATTCTTTTCTCCGACCCGAACTCTTCTTCTGATCGACCGAGCTACTGCACAACTGACTGACTGAATTTCTCCGTTCTCCTAACTCGGACCGCTTTCACCCGGTTATATACCTTCAGCTTTGCGGGTGCCTACAGGTGCGTCACATACATATCAGGTGGAACTTATGGCTTCCAGCTAGCTGCAACAGCCCTTCCTAATTAGGGCTCCTTCACTTTAGAATAAAGCCCTGGTGGGTTAGAATTTTAGGAGGAGCCCAAGTTAGGGCTAGCCCCTTCTCAAAATCAAGCAAAGGCTATGCAAACTGGATTGGGTGACCTTCCGAGGATTGTGGCCGGCAGACCCTGCTAACCACAGCGGAAGGGCTGATCTATGGACAGCCCATGTGGAATTCCCCTTTGTGCAACTGTGGCACCAGATCGAGCAATTTGGATTTTCCTTAGGGGCTGAACACTATGTTCTGTAATTTCTCATATAAGAAATCAGGCTTATCAGCGACCAGAACACTAGGTGTTATTGCTGGCTACCCAGAAGCCAGAGCTATTGCTTCTCTGTCTCCATGGCTACCTAGGATAATTATGGGCACCTGAGTCGGTGGTGCTGGTGGATTCTCCCAGCTTCAGAACTGTTCATCTGATGGACTTTAGTTTACCCAAGTCTTGATAGCGGGCACTTCAAACCTGGCACATGCCAGCAAAATGGTTTAGTGGACATGCAACTTTTGCAGTCACAGTGGGTCCCATGATTAGGAGGGTCTTGTACTTGCTCTGCTCTGTCTTGAGATTCTTAATAATTGTTGAGCAAGGGGCCCCATATCTTCATTTTGTACTGGTCCTCCAAGTGATGTAGTTATTCTGTATCTGAGACTAAAGTCATCATCTTCTCTCTGTAGTCTCACCTTTATCAGATGCTCCCTAACTCAGTAAAGCAACCTCCATCCAACACTAGAAATAGCTTGTTGGTTTCTCCCTGTCCTCTGCTGCTGTATTCCAATCTATTACCAGATCCTCCAAATTTTTCATCACAAACATTTTCTCTCTCTCTCTCTCTCTCTCACTGAAACTGAACCCAGGGGCACTTCACCACTGAGGTACATCCCCAGCCCTTTGAAATTTTTATTTTGAGACAGGGTCTTGCTAAGTTATTTAGGGCCTAAGTTTCTGAGATGGGCCTCAAATTTGCGATCCTCACGCCTCAGCCTCCCGAGGGCTGGGATTACAGGTGTGGTGGCCCATGGCTGGCTTCACAAATATTTCTCTAATCTGCTCACTTCTCTCAGTCTCCATTATCACTAGCAACAGTTGTCTGGTTCAAGTTACCATTTTGTCTCTCCTGATTCAAAAGTAAACGCCGAATTGATATTCGAATCTTCATTCTCTAAACTGTTCTCCACGTTGTAGACAGGATAGTCATTTCCAAACACCAGTCTGATCATGCCTCTCTTTCGGCTTAAACCCTTCAAACGCTTCTTACTTCCCTTCTCTTGTAAAATAAGGAGCCATATTTTTAACAGTGTCTAGAACTCCATTTATCATCTGACCCTGCCTATCACTTCTGCTTCAGCTCTCCACTTCCCTCTGCATTCTCGCCTCAGTGGCTTTCTTTCTCCTTTTTTTTTTGAAAAAAAAAAAAAAAATCCACTTTCTCTCTGGCCACAGGGCCTTTGCACCTATATTTCTGCCTTTCTACTTTCTCCCTCTCTTCAACCTTTACCTTTTAGCTTAGATGCTACTTCCTCAAATGAGTTTTTCCTGATTCCCCAGTCTAGGTTAGGTCCTCTGTGTCTGTCTTCTCGGAATACCTTGCTCCTTTCCTGTATAGTGCTTATGTCAGTTCGTAATTGTACATATGGCTATGTGCTCATTGGATAGATCTCTGTCTCATTAGACTATAATCACCATGAGGGCAGGGCCCGTGTCTGTTTGTGATCATCATGGTTTGCCCAGGAGTTAGCACAGTTCTGAGCACATCCAAGGGTCTCATTAAATATTTGGTGACGGACTGACTGGAGGACTGGAGAATGTGCTTTTCCAACTTTTTGTAGCATGAAGCGCCTGGCTACGTGTGTTGATCTTCCATCTCATATAAAGTAGAGAATGAGTCCATTCGGGGGAACAGCTATCCTAACAAACTATACCTATTCCCATCATAGTTTTTCCAGTTTTTTAAAAATTTGATCTGATTATGAATTAGTGCTATTCTAGACATATGTTATAAATCCCCGATGGTTGAGGGAATGTTAAAAATGTCCTGTGGATAGGATGCCTGAGGAGAGAGAAGGCCTCGGACATCATATAATTTATACTCTAATTCATACTCTTTGTTTTACAGATGGATAAACAGAGATCCAGGGAAGAAAATAACTTTTCCAGGCACTAAAGAGGATCAACGGCAGAGGTGGAATCAGAACCCAATTCTCTTTCTCGAGTCAGTGCCTGATTTCTTGACTTAGAAAGTACTAAGTCACTCTGAATTCTCCAGGCCTGCACCAACAACAGGGGGGTTGTCTAGGATGTGTGTAGTGTGTGGGTTTGCGGTGGTGAGGAGACGCTGAAAGTCTGTGAAAACAAAGTTTCCTTCCACCAAACGGTGATGATTCTAGGGTGCTCTCGTGGGTGTGCGGCTGCATGTTTAGGAAATGAGGTTGGGGGTGAGGGCTGCTTAGGTATTTTTTGTCTTAGGGAAATAGTCAAGCCTTAGGATATTTTCAGAAAGAAAAGTGTTTTTACTGTATCTTGTCTCTGAGGCCTGACATCAGTCATGTCACATGTATAATCTGGCCTTCCCTCTGCATTATCCCGGAAGCAACCACCCCTCCTAGGGACCTAAGTCGGAGAGGACAGTGTGGGGCACTTTTGCCCATTTCTGATCTTGCTCTCTAAAATGTACCACTGACTCTAAATCCTCAAATATGCCACTTGTTTTTAAGCCTGACTCTAAGTCCTCAGCCACACCCCTTGAGTTTGGCATGTGTTTCGTGGGCTCTGGATGCTCATTTGGGTTACATGTGAAGATCCAGGGGCTGCCCAAACTCTGGATTCATGCTACTCCTACTGTGTGACTATGCCATCTACCTGTGCCAGTCTCTGGTCCTCACCTCAGGGAGAAAGGGGAGGGGTGTGTGTGTGCAGTTGTCTCCAGCATTGTCCTGGGTTCCCTACTTTAGCAAACGATGTAGGTTCAGGATCCCCTGACATTCTTAAATTATTGAGGATCCCACAAAGAGATTTTATTTATATGGGTTGTATTTGTCAATATTTATCACATTAGAAACCCAAACTGAAAAATTTTAAAAAGGTCTGCTTATGACACCAATTTAGAGTCATGAACGATACTCAACCCATTCCATATTAACACACATATTCTATTTTCAAAACGAGATGTAACTATTTCCCCAACCCAAATATATTTAATGTAAAGAGTGGCAGAATTTACATTTTTTCTTTTTGTATTCAAATCTCTTTATCTGGTTTAATAAATGAAGCTGGAGCCTCACATCCTCTCCTACATTTAGCCTACTGCAATATCATGTTTTGGTTGAAGCATTTGAAGAAAATGGGCCTTTTTATAAAGATAGGTGGCTGGAAAATGGAAGACCTCCCAGGGTTCCTCGTAGTACCCTTTGAGAATTGATGTCATAAGGATTATGTAAAAATCTCTGAGCGAAGATTAGTGAGAAGGAATGATTAAAGTGTGGTCTCATATAGGAAGGGGTAGGGGACCGACCCACCAGGGTACCTGGCCCAGGTGGATAAGGGAGAAGCCCACTGCTGTGGTCTCTATTCAGAGTTTCCAAACAGCTCCTGTGGTCCCCTAGTTCAGCACTCCTGTGAGCACCTGTATGTCATGGAAGCCAAAGTGCCTCACACACAGTCTTTGTGGTTTCAAGTCAGAACTCATGGGAGTTTCGGGGCTGATTTGCAGTGCCTTACCTATTACCGTAAAGCCTCTTCTCCAGAGGCCCCCAGGTCTGGGGACAGGCTCTCAGGGCGTGGTCAGGAGCACAAGTTCTGTAGGGTCTCCATTGCCTTTGAAGCTTTACTTTCTACTTCCACTTTTTATTCTCCATCTCCCCATTTCTCTCTCTCTCCAAATAGCACATCATTAAACTGCTAAACGAATGTGAGGACACCCTCTAAGGTTCTCATGCTTCCTTTGATGATCACATCAGTGCTTTTTAAGAAATATTATTCCTCCAAATAATTAAAGAGAATGTATAGCCAAGCAGTTAGTCCCTCTGTGCTGCTGAGGTTTTTTTTTACATCAGAATGCTCAGCTGCTAGAGTTAGATGACTAGTTCCTGGACTTGAAGACTTAACATGGAAGAGGTTTTCAATAGCCTGAGGGCATTACAGGAGGACAGAGAAATCAATCCTGGAGCAGAGAGAGGTCTGGCGTAGGTAATTAGGACCCAGCTTTTAGCCTTGGTCCTTGTGCCACGAAACCCTGGACAAGTTCCTTCTTATCCCCAGGCCTTGCTTTCTGATGTTTTTCTAAGATATTTTCCAAATCTAGAAATTTGTGACACAGCCTCTCCCTCCGCCTTGGCAAGACTTAGCTGGCATGCTGGGTTCTGGTGCACATTTCCCTCCCGCTGCCAAAACCCCCAGATCAGCACAAGACCAGCCCCTTCAGTTCACAGCTCCTGCCCAGACCTGGAAGTGCCATTCTGTCAGAGAAACAAAACCTTTTCCTCAGGCAGCTTTTGCGTGTGTTCACCTGTATTTCCTTCTCGCCATCCTGGCCCCAGCGCTTTGAGGTTGCAGTTTCGATGTGAGTCAAGTGTGCTGAGAGCAGTGGAAACCAGAGGGGCCTCTGCGCAGCGAGAGGACATGATGCTGCCTTTTCCTCAAGAGCGAGGCCGGGGGCTGGGGAGGGCGTGGGAGGGAGGTGACCACTTTCTGAAAGTGGATTTTTCACATTGACTGTATCAGGGAGGAAAGAATATTACTGGAAAACCCTAGAGAGCACTTCACATCTTGTTCGGAAGGATCTTCACGTTCTCAAGAAATGATCCGCGCTGTACTGTACAATGTTGGTGCCATTTTGATGTCCTTTGAGGAGCAGGAAGCTTTTTGGTGGGGTTGGCTCACAATGTGGGACTCAACCCTGTTTTCCTAGTGGAGGTAACCCTGGGGTGCTGGATCCCCATGACAGAGCATGGTAAGGCCAATTTGGGAGCTGTTTCAGTCCTAAGGCTTGTCAGCAGCTACAGGCTTTGAGGCATCAGCATCTTCCCACTCCTTCATCATATCCTCTGGGGAAAAGGAGAGAAGGCACAGAGAAATGCCTGGTGCTGGAAATAGGGCATTTGACCATGGTGGATGAACACACATATCACGCAGGCCCTGAATCAGCAGAGTCCCAAATCCATGAAGGAAGCCCCATGGAGTGAACAGGAGGCCTGAAGACCCACAGAACAGAAATCAAGAGTGTAAAAGAATCCATAGGCCACCCCCAATTTAGAATTGCCTGTTAGCTATAGACCCAAATGACAACCATTGGTTCTTCCTTACCTCTGCTGGGAAATCCTTTGTGCAATGACCAGGAACTTCTAGAGATCCATGGAGTACAAAATGTAGTGGTGGAAAAGGAGCCATGGAAAAGAGGCAGGAGCCTCTTCAGTCTGTAACGCAGAGGCTGAGTTCTATGCAGGGCTGGATGGTGAGCTGGGGTGGGTGAAGAGATGTGACCATCTGGAGCGCTTGGTTAAGCAGGGCAGGAGACAGATTCAGTGAGGGGCTTAGAGGAATCACTCAGAGGGGAAGAGGGAGGGACTAACCAGAGAGGGGTTGCAGGGAGAGGGAGTATGATAGGAGAAGGAGTGTGATAGGAGGTGACACAATACAACTTTGTCTATTCAAATGTTGCCTAAGCCTGGTCATATGGTCTGTAGGAGAAAGTAGCTCCTTTGTGAATCTCATAGAACTCAGCTCCCAAGAACCCAAACTGAGGGTTGGGGTTATTTATAGTATGACCCAGTTGCATTGTAGGCTAGGAACAAATCAGCATTTAGAAAAGGACTTTTCAGAAAGATATTATTCCAGGTGGGATCATGATCATTAGAAGGTGATCCATTGCTTCTGCTATAATCACTGTAACTACTACTACACTAGAACTCCTATGGCCTTTACTCTCAGAATAGTTATGACTGTTGATATTACCACAATTTCGCTTTCCCTTCTGGGCCTCCTGAAATGACTTTGAACATCCAAAGGCTGGTGCTAGTGAAGGAAGATACCCACTGGTGGAGTCCTTTCTGTGTGGGTGGAGGCTGTCAGGGATTAACAAGGCAGGGGCCTCAGTGGCTAATGGCAAGTGGTGGTGGTGGGGAGTGGTATGTGAAGCTTCTGATCACAATGACCACAGCTGGGGCTTCTGTTTCATTTCATGGAAAGTCAGAGGGCTTTAGAGTAAACTGCAGGGGAGGAGGAGAGGCTGGGTTGTAGCAGGCCACATCTAGACAGAGCTTGCATGTATAGAGACTGCATTGGCAGGAAAATTGGGGTCAAGGCTGCCTGGGCGACCGTAACTGTGATCTGAGTCTGTGGAAATGGTGTGAGGGATGCTGAGCTTTTCACATTGACCCCACCGTGCCTCCCTGCACTTCCCGCCCTAGTTGAGCTAGAGGCCATGTGGAGGTTCAACCGTAGCTGGTTGAACCTGTCAACATTCTGAGGGCAACCAAGTTAACTCTTTACATGCATTGTCCCCTCCATCTCAGGCCACTGAAGAACAGAATGCATTCTTAAAGTCATTTTAGATTTCTCCGGGTCACCAAATCAAGCTCATCTTTTTAAGGCACTGATTTCATCCCCAAACTCCATCTTCCTGAACCTTCAATGGCTGGCCAATGCCTTCCGAGTAGAGCCCAGTCAGCTAGCTTGATGTCTGCATCCCCCAGAGCCTTGCAACCTTCTTTCCTAAAGATTCTCCCCAAAAGGTCCCCAAAACAGGAGGGCTGTCACTATTATCAGATGATGCCCCCCCCCCACTTCCTTATCTCCACTCATGGTCTGCAATGACCTTCCCCTGCCCCTTCCAGTTCAGCATCACCTCTTCCATGAGCCTTTCTTCAAAACTTTGACCCCACTGAGATTTCATTCAAAGCAAACAAACAAACCCTCCAGCGATCACGTCATACTTGGTGACACTCAGTGTGCACTATCTCAAGTTGTCAAGAATCTTCCTTGTTATACCTGTGCCAAGGAAAGAGGAGACACACTGCAGATTGGGGTGAATATTTTGCTCATGTTGGCTGAGTATGATTCTTCAAGTATAAAGACCAGGACCCAGGTGAAGGAGACTAGGGGGTTTAGTCTTTCTTCTGTGTGACTTTGGTGATGTCTTCAGTGAGCCTCAGTTTCTGTCTCTGTGAAGTGGGGCAACTTATCTCAGCACTTTCTCCTCCCTTGTAGAGGATCACAGAGGCTTGCCAACTGGTTGAAATACTTAAGGCCACACAATAGCTAAACACATCAAAGAGTTAGCCCTTCTGTGGTCTTGTTCTTGACTCAAGGAGGGAGGCCTTGGTGGCTTTCCCCAGAACCAGCAGCAGGGGTAGAATCCAGGAGTTTCCTCCCCAGCCATACCACCCACAAACCATAAGTCACATAGCCTTTTCCTGGACTCCATTATTCTTTCCAGTAGACCATGCGGGTACAACCCCCTAGCCCTCGCTTTCCTTTCTATCAGTAACATTTACAACCGTGGGCATCTGCTTTTCAGTCAGCTTCCTTTTAAAATCCCCCTCTGTTAGAGGGATCACAGGATCCCCTGTGATCCTTCCCTCCTTGTGACATGATTGGGAAAGCACATTGGTCTACAGACCTCTTATTCATCTTCTTAGTCCTGGGGAGGATGAGTTAAATTTATCTGCTGAGTGCTCGTGTGTGCTCGTGTGTGTGCAAGTGTGACTCTTTGGAGCTCTTCTATCACTAACTGATGCCAGCTATCTGACAACATATATTGTGTGCCTACTATGTGCCATGGCCTTGACACATCCTGATAGTGTTGAGCTGCAGATGTCTACCCAGATTACTGCCAGGATTAGGTGGCTTTCCTTTATCACTCTTGATTTCTGACTATGTGCCTCATATTTTATATTCATTTCATTTTAAGTTTTATAACAACCTAAAGAGTTTATCAAATTAATTAATCTCACCTTGCCGAAGAGTGAAATTAAGGCTTGAGTGCTTCACTCTAGGTCACATAATAAGTAGTGGAGGCCAAAATGTGAACCTAGATTTGACCCCAAAACAGATCTTTATACAACTTCTTATTAGAGCCATAATTTTCTCCAAGAGGCTAAGCCTGCTCAATGAATTTATCATTTTGGAAACCATTAAATCCTTCCTTTTCATCTCTTCAAAAGGCCACTCCACCCATCCTCCCAATACATTACTTTGGTAACCATTGACTATGAACTCACACCCTCTGAAAGCATCCTACAGGAAGCCACTCCCAGATTCCAATAAATCTCAAAGATTGGAAATGGTCCAGTTTAAATCCAAGGGGCTTTTATCTGTGTAGATTATTTCCCCATCCCAATGCTTACATGAGAAATCTAAAAAAAAATAATTTCTCCTACTAGAAGGGCACTAGAGTCAATTTGGACCAGGTCTTCAAGGGACTGAGGCTTAGAGAGAAGTTACTTGAGATGCCCAAAGTCAGATGGCCAGAGTGTACTGTGCTAAGATCCAACTCCAAGTTAAATGCTAAGAGCTATTAGAAAGATAAGGACTTTTGGAATTTATTTCTAGTTTATTTCCATATCAACCCCTTTGACTTCCAGATGAGGAAACTGAAATTCAGTGCCTTTAAAGGACTTCTCTGATGACAGAGCAGGAATTAGACCTTTGATCTCCTGGTAGTAGGTTCACTCCTTTACCCATAACACCATGCTGAGACAAGCAACGTGGTTCTAGTAATTTCTAAAAGGATAAAAAAATGTCAGGAGAATGTGCTTCTCGCATGGTCCTATCCTTTCAACATTCCAGAAAAAACCTGAGCCCCATGACATTCAGCCTCTTTCTCTGGTTGTAACTACCTAGGGGCATGCAACAGCAGACTTCTCCACAACAAAAAAAGAGAGAAATACCCACTACCTCCCAGACAGAAAAAGAGGGAAACAATGCTAAAAAAAAAAAAAAAAAAAAAAAGAAACAAAAAACCAAAAAAGCCCCGAGCTCAGCAACCGGAGAAGATAAACACCATCTCAATATGGTTCACCGGCAGAATTTTCCCCAGAGCCAACGGTCCGTGTCAGAGTATATTTTCCATCTGGCTGCTGTGATTTGCTTGTGGCACCCGTGCAGCTTTCTTTCCTTTCGATGGAGGCAGACTCTGACGCAGGTCAGGGCTCTGGCAGGTGTCTGGGGTTTATGAGCATGACCTTGGCCTCTGACACCTCATCTCCTGACAGGACCAGGTCAGCTGGGCCAGAAGCAGGTGGAGGTGCAGGGAAACCATCTCCAGAATCCCCCTAGCACATGTCCTCAGCCTTAAGGCTGAAAGAAGGCAAAGACCTTGGTTCCATGGGGTTTCTCTTAGCATGGATTCCAGAAAGTAAGTGGAGGATGACATCTGGCATCTTTCTTGATTACTTTTTTTTTTTTTTTTTGGCTAAGTTGTTCTCTCTCATGCAGTGCTTGTGTGGGTAAGATATTTTGGGTCAGAGAGCTTTCCCAGGGATGGTCAGATTTACCATCTCTGCTACTGATCATGATTAATCTTTCAATTAATAGTACCTGTCACATTAGCTCCAGTCGGAAGGCCAGAGTGACCCTCTCTGCTCCTCCTTGGTGAGAAAGACGTTGTTCTAAGGTGTGGCTATAGGATTGGGTGGATGGACCTAATCAATGAAAATGATTTGTTTAATATCAGGACAAAGACGGGCAAATTCCCAGCAATGCTAGGGGCCAGGAAGTCCCTACGTTTTGATTTGGTACTCTGCACACTGTCTCCAGGCTCAACTCTTCCTGTGCCCCATGCCCAGTCCTCCAGTGTCCCTTCACTAGCTCTCAAAGCCTCCCAGTGGGTTTCTTTACTCAGAGCTTCACTCTTACTAGGCACTCCTTTCTCTTCCCCCAGCAAAAGCCTCATTTTCTTAAACGTAACTGGCCAACGGAGCACTTTCAAAAATAACTTACAATGACAATCTTTCACTATGGCTATGCATGTGTATGTGTGTGTGTGTGTGTGTGTGTGTGTGTGTGTGTGTGTGTGAGTGAGCACAAGGACGCGCGTGTGCAGTTGAGGATAGTGGGGCAGGCCGGGGGCCTTCCCAGGTTGGTTGGATTTATCATCTCATCTCCACTTCCCAATACAAAAGATGATCAGTGCCAGTCACTGATGCCCACGTCCCAAGAATTGCCCCATCCTGGTAATAGCTGTGGCTTCTGAAGGTTGAGTTTCAGAGGAAGCCTGGGGAACAGTATAAAAAGTCACCCTGCAATTAATGTGCAAACCAACCAACCACCCACTCACTTGCCCAGTGCATGCTGCTGGGTGCTCCTGAGTCAGGGGATAGGTCTGAATTCCTTAGATGGCCTTCTCCTTCCCCAATCCCAACTGGGCAGGGCCTCCCTTCCATGGCCCACCATGTTTAGTTAGCAGTGATGTGTGCTTTCAGACAGGGCTTCCCAAGGAAAAATTAGGTATGGAGAAAATGTGATGGCATGGTTTTCCCTTGAGGCTTAGCCCATTCACACAGACTGGTATCAGCAAGATTACTTAGAATACATAATATAAAGAAAACCAGAGCTAACCCATGATACACATCAAGTATGGTTCTAAATGGTATACATATAATAACTCCTTGAATCCTCACCATAAACCTAATGGTGATGTAAGTACCTCTTATTAGCCTATCTTGGGAAAACTGAGTTCAGAGAGGTGATGCACCCAGTCCAAGTGCACACAGCTAAGAGGAGGTGTCAGAATCATGACCTGAATCTGGGCAGTACGGCTGAAGAGGCCACACTCTGTGGTCCCTTAACAGAGCAATGGGGGTAGCACATGTCATATTATGAAATGAAATGAAGTGCTTCATGGCACCCAGCACCGAGAGTACCCAACAAATGTCACAACCCTTTCCCCAAGAAGGGTTTGCTTTTGAATAACAGTAGGATAGAAGGCTTTAGGATCAATTAGAAGCAGAAAGGCTTCCTGTTGAATGTGTTTTGCCTTTGACCACCGCCTAGGACCCCCAGGAGTAGACAGATACCTGGAAGAATCCCGAGGGGGCCTTCCGCAGAAGGCTGTCACAGTTTCTGACTCTTCAGTCTCTTCATCTTCCGTGTTGATTGTTTTCTGAGAAATTTAGACGGTGATTGGTTTAAAAACAATGTGAAACAATTGGTCGTGTCGTGTCCAAGGCCAGCATGTGAGCTGGGCCCCAGGAGGCAAAAGCCATGAATCAGGAGTCATGTAGCAAGACAGGGTTTTCCTACCAGCTGGCTTTGGTCAGCGTGGGTCCATGGTTCCCTTGAGGGATTCCCCGACGGCATGCCCCAGCAGTTGTGCCCTGGTAGAACGCTTCCGATTCCCCATCTGGCCTGACTCATCCCAGGCCCCAGATTGCTCAGACCCTCCATCAAGGTGCAGCTTGGAGAGTCAGATAGGATCACCACAAGGGCCGGGTGGGAGGCTGAGCAACATGGTACATCCTCTCTGTTCCGGAAAGGCCGCGCCTCCTTTTCCCCCTCTACCATACACCTGGAACCTCAAAAATAGGAAAAAATACTACAGTGGGGAGAAATAATTAGAATAATTATCAATGCTTTCTGAATCTTGAACACTGACAGATTAGTCATAGTGGCAGTTTGGGTGGTTGTGATAACACCTCCTTGGCCTCCCTAACAGTTGGTGGTGATTGTTACGTCAGCCAATCAAGGGGCCAGCGAGGAGTGTGACTGTTGACAAGAAGAGGCTGAGCACCAGGGGAAAGGTAAGTGGGGACAGGCCTGGCGCCAGGTGTGGGGAAAAGCTGTGGGGGTGAAGGCTAACGTTAGTGCACCCGGGTGGTGAGGATGAATCCCGGGTCAGATACCTAGGGGGCTCCCGGCCCTCAGGTGGTGGGTGGGCAAAGTCCTCCAGCACCACAGCCACCATGGCCAGGCCATTCTCACTCCATCACCACTGCCATCACGTCATTCCTCAGTTTGGCCACTGGCAGAGACTGTTCAAGTCTAAATTCATACAAATCCCTCGGTTTCCCTGTCCGCAAAATGGAAATAAAGACACCATCACTGTGGTTGGGAGGATAAAATGAAATAACAAAGGAACGTGTCCGGCACCGCATACAGAAGGCATTCAATAAATGGTGGTTTATTTCATTCCAGTTTGGTCTGTGATATCTTAAGCTCCAGTGTTCTTTCCTCCGCTCCCTAAGTAACCCCTTCCTGCCTCACATACACCCACCGATCCCCAGGCCACTGGGTACTAGATGTGCCTCCTCTGTGAAGCCTCCTCTCCCTGGTCCAGCTCTCATGGACACACTTTTTTCTGAGTCACCGACGACGTTGCAGTTTGCCTTTGATTATTATGTGTGGTTTTGGGTCCTCCCTACTTGAAATGTGAATGGGAGTTTTATCTTTCCACGTAATTGTTATTTCTCAAGTTCGGGAACTGGGCTTATTGCTTCTTTGGATTCCCATGCCTGACAGGCCACTAAGTGAGCAATAGGTCCCTTAGAAGAGACCTGGGGAGGAGGTGGGTGGGTAGGGGGTGTGTGTGGCAATGGAAAGTTACCCAAAGTGATGGGGGAAACCAGCTTGGGGTGCTTCTCCTGGGGGATTTCCCTGTACCATGCTTCACCACCTGTCCTAAGCCCCAGACTTTGTCAAGCTGTTAGTTATCCTGCCATGCTGCCCGTTTTTTATGCCTGTTTCTGTCCTGGCACACATTTAAATTGTTAGATGGAAAATACCAGAAATAACTGGACAAAGCCCAGCGAGTGTGCCTTTTAGTGCAGGATGAAGAGCCCTAAAACTTATTGGTGCTCTTCAGATTGCTCAAGGTCTCCCAAACCCTACTGTTATCTCCCTATGCCAATCAAAGCAATCCTGGCAGCTCTTGCCTGGGCCTCTCTTGGGGCTTCCTTTGCTCTGTTCAACAAGCTCAGATCGAGCAGCCTGTTGGCACCCAGGCACAGGAGCCAGCTGCAGAATTAGAATAACATCTGGCACGAGGCTAGAACTGCTCACCAGGCAGCAGCCTGTGGGCAGTGGTGCGTTGTTGGGGGCTGGGGGTAAATGTATATCTCAAAGCTGTGGCTCTTTTCTGGACCCTGTCCCACCTTCTATATTCTGTTTTTTTGCATTCAGCTGGATTTATCCTGTCATAGACCCAGGACTAATCTCTGATGGGGTTTGGGTTTGCTTGGCCCATGCTGACATACCTGAATTACATGCAGATTAGATGCCTCAAGAGCCTGGCCTACTCCCTGCCTACTTACCACCTATTTTCTACTCTACACAAGCCAATTCACTCCCGGACTCCTTCCTGTACTTTTAGGATTTCCCAATGGAGAGTGATGGAGTTGGAAGGAGCCCTAGGGACTCATTTACTAGCTAGTGTACTCTCTTCTTCATTCTGTGGTTAGGAAGAGAGACACAAGTCTTGGGAGACCCAACTCCTTGTGAGCTCATGCAGCCTCCCCATAGGGACAGCTGTGCCCTCCCCTGCTTTTGGAGCAGAGCCTGCCCCCAGGTCATTCTTTTTTTTTTTTTTTTTAATTATTTTAATTTATTTATTTATATGCGGTGCCAAGGATTACTTTTTTTTTTTTTTTTTTTTGGTACCGGGGATTGAACTCAGCGGCACTAGACCACTGGGCCACATCCCCAGCCCTTTTTTGTATTTAATTAGAGACAGGGTCTCACTGAGTTGCTAAGTGCCTCGCCATTGCTGAGGCTGGCTTTGAACTCGCGATCCTCCTGACTCAGCCTCCCAAAGTGCTGGGATTACAGGACCAAGGATTACTTTTAACCCACTATCAAGCCTATCAATTGTGTCCAATCAATGATTATTTTATTCCTTCCAATACCAGTCTTAGAATTCACTTTCTTTGAGAGGATTTCCTTGGTTAATTCAATTCATCCTTGTACTGGGGTTCTCCAGAGAAACAGGGTCAATAGAATAAATCTATCTATATGTCTAGCTATCTACCTACCTACCTGCCTATGATAAGGTATTGACTCATATGATTATAGAGGTGAAAACTCCCAGGATCTGCTGTCTGCAAGTTGGAGTCCCAGGGAAGCCTGATGTAGTTTGAAGGCCTGAGAGCCGATGCTGTAGATTCTAGTCCGGATTCAAAGGCACCTGGGTAGAAGATGAATGCTTCAGTGCAAGAAGTTCAGGGACTCCTCCCTTCCTTCACCTTCTTGCTCTGTTCTGGATCTTCATGGATTGGATGATGCCCATCCACGTGGTGAAGGGCAATGTCCATCATAGTCACATATTCAAATGCTAATCTCTCCCAGAAACACCCTCCCACACACACCCAGAAGTAACGCCTAACCAGACATCTGGGCATCCTCTGATCCAGAGGAGTTCACACATAACATTAACCATCACAATCTTCCATCCTTTACTAGGAGGGAGGCTTGTGCTACATTAACTTTCACTTAGTATTATTTCCCCTCATGAGCTCCTGATTATCACAAAGTGTTCTTTGTCATCTCCATTAGTCTGGCGGTGTCATCCATCATTCTAGGGATAGCTGTCATCATTATCTTCCCCTGGAGTCTCACCTCTTGGCCAGCCCAGTGCTACAAACACAGGAATGCCTATAGTCCAGGAGTGGACAGCATTGCCTGGTGATACAAGTCACCAAAGTCTCTCTTTAAAAAAAAATTATTTATTTATTTTACAGTAGAATGCATTTTGACATATTGTACACAGATGGAGCACAACTTCTCATTGCTCTGGCTGCACATGGTGCAGAGTCACTCCACTAGTGTAACCACACATGTACATAGGGCAATAAGGTCTGTCTCGTTCTACTGTCCTTCCACCAAAGCCTCTTTATCTGAGGGTGAGGCTAGGGTAAGAATGGGAGGAAGAGAGGCTTCCCTGATTCCTCTGCCCGGGTCAGCCTGCAAGGGTCAGTGTAGAGACTTTGTGGCTGGACAGGATGTGAACATCCTAGAGTTTTTCATGGTCAAGTCACTTGTCTGGGGTCACATGTGACACATTCATTGCCAAATGTGTTCCTTTCACCAGGGCCCCATTGGATTTTGCCAAGTCAGTCTTCCTTTGTACTTTCTTGCTCAACTTGTACAGAAGTCTAGAATTCACAGGCAGGAGAGGAACCTGGTAGGGTGAGGTGGGGGTCATGTCATACATCCTCCTAAGCAGAACACATGGAAATCAGAGGCACCAAAGGGTTTCCACACTGACCCATGCCAATCATTTCAGCATCTCACTCCTCAGAGAGTTCAGAGATTCTTGCAAATATCTAATTTTTGCTACTGTAGTTTCATCCTGAGCTCCTTACTATTCTTCTCAGGAGTCAAGAAAAATTTGGGGAATTTGCATATTGGGAACAGGTAGGTGTCTATGCTTATTTGCCTACTAAAAAAAAAAATAAAAGTACTAGAAAAATTGTTCTCAAGATTGAAATATCTTGCTGGGCACGGTGGCACATGCCTGTAATCCCAGCACATAAGAGGCTGAGACAGGAGGATCGCGAGTTCAAAGCCAGCCTCAGCTATGGCGAGGCACTTAGCAACTCAGTGAGACCCTGTCCCTAAATAAAATACAAAAAAGGGCTGGGGATGTGGCCCAGTGGTCAGGTGCCCCTGAGTTCAATCCCCAGTACCAAGAAACAAACAAACAAAAAAGATTGAAATATCTTAGTTCCCTTAACTTTTCTGTGCGTATGTAAGACCCAACCAGGCTTCCACTACCTCCTCCAGGTGTGTCCCTATCACAAACACTAAGAGGGTCCATGGTAGCTGGTCATTTCAGCCCACATCCCATCAGGGATCAGGACATTCTCGGACTCAATGGGAGGCCAGAGAAACTATTATAGTTGTTAGAAATTTGCAAGAAGAGGCTTCTGGCTCATCCTCCAAGTTGAGATGAAGCAATTTCTGAAGAGGTGTAAGTTGAGAACCTTAGAAATCATATAGCCCAATCCTCAATTTTAGAGATAGAAGAAGTAGATCCAGAACTACCTAGTGGCAGAGCTGGGAATAGACAGGGCCATTGACCTCCTGACTGCCAGTGCTTGTTTGGAGACTCCAGAAAACATCTGTGTTTGTTTACACGAGTTGGTGTTGAAGGGGAAGCCAAACACACCTGCTAGAGTTCGTGGGGACAGGTGACTTTCCCTAGACTACTTGCTGAGTACCTGTCTTCTTTAATGTGGCCCTGCCCTGGGCAAAGTCAATGTGTTCCATGGGCAGCCCCAGTCCTTCCCAGTCCAGAGAATAGTTCCAAGGGGACACGAGGCCTTGGCTTCACCGGCAGGCACACCTTTGTCTTTCTCTGAAGCTTTGGTCCTGCCCTTAATAATTCTGGACCTTACCTTGGTTGGCTGTAAAATGTGCAGAATGGCTCCAAGATTTTTTGTCTACTGCTCCAAAGTAGTCTATCAGAGAAATACTTTGAGCTCCTCAGAGAGAAGGCTCAGGGAAGAGACTTGGCATGGCCCTGAGGAGGGTGGGGAGATCAGCGGTTAAAATCCAGCAGCAGTTGGCTGGTAACGCTGTCCTTGTGACCCTTGAGTGTCAACATCACAGGTGCTTACTCTGTGAGACATTTTTTCCTAAGTTATTTTCACAATGACCTTATAAGGTGGGGTCTAACTTCATCTCAGTTTTACAAAACTGAAAGTCAGAGAGAAAGCTAAAATAATTTGCCCAAGGTCAAGTTAATAAGAGGCAAGCTAGACTTCAGACCCAGCCAACCCTGCTCCAAGCTTGCATTCTTAGCTACAAGGCAAGACAAATGGTGCATCTCCCACTTGCCTTGGAGAAGGAAGGAATTGCTTGACCTGGGGGCATCTAGAAAGAAAGATGGTCTGTGAGAAGAAGTAAAAGAATCAAGAGAAGAAAGTTGGAGAACTTTTGGGTTACAGGAGTGGCAAGAATGGAGGAGAAACTGCTCATTTCCCTCCTGCTCAATCTGACTAGCTCACGTCCACCTGGTCAGGTGCTTCATCCAGTCTGGCCCCTCTCTTGCCTGCTGGGGGCTGGTAGAAGACCATACTGTAGCCCAAGCATCCCTTTGTGAGGGAAGATGTAGATTTCTGGAACTAAAGTTCTTGGTAGCTTCAATTTGTATCAGACGAGGACAGAGAAAAGGAAAGTGAAGTTTAAGTTCAAGTTTCTACCTACCCATCCCCCAAGCCCATTTACTGTGACGCTAATAAAGCTAAAGCATCAAGGTCTCTTCTTTGCATTGGTTCTTTCCAAATCCCTGGACTTAAGGCTTTATTTATAATTTGATATTTGTATGTATATATATATATATATACATATATATGGGCACACACGCACACACACACACACACAATACATACACACATATATTTGTTCCCTCTTAAGGAGAGCTCTTCTTCCAAAGTATATGTCTCAGGGCCCCGTGAAACCTGGCTGGCCCTTCCTCCACCCTTCCTGATTAGCTATGTGTTGGAGTTCCACAAGGCCCTGAGTAGCACCACTGATCTCTCCACTCCCAGAGCCCTCCCACACAGTATGAGACTTTATTGAGGGTGTGATTCAAGTCAGAGCAGAGCAGTTGGGTCAAGTTTTTGTAAAGAGGTTGCCCCGTGTGCACTTTTGTAGACCTCAAAGCCACCAGAAGGTGGGGGGCTTAGTGTGCTTTTTTTGTAATGATGACTCTATGATTTCTCTTCTCAGAGAAGGGCTCACACATACTGGCACGATTTGAAGATGTATGTCCCGCGAGAACATTCACATACCAATTGCTGTGTTCTTTACCATTTGTGCATAGACACACATATACAATGCATGTGTGCAGACATTTTGGGTCTCTGTTCTGTGGGGTTACGTCTGTGACAGTCATACTCTGGGACCAGGGATACTCAGTTTATCCCAAGGATCTATAAGACTGGGCTTCTAGACACCTACAAATGGCCAGTGCTGGTTTTGCATGCTTATGAAGTCTTTTCTTATCAGGCTCTGGCCAGATTTAGGGGAATGGAGGAAAATATGGCTTTGAGCTGCTGAGGGTGTGTGAGGGAAAAAGTGAAGACCAGCAAACTATAACCTCATGCCCTTTCCTCCATCGTGGGCACGGCCCATTTCTTCACACCTGCACAGTCTTCCCCAAGGCACAGTCTAGCTAGTTGAAGTAAAAAGGAGGAAATTATTGGAAAGGGCTGGAGCGTTTCAGGATGTCCTTGGGTGGAAGTTTTTGCAGGTCACAGAAGTGTTGGAACCAGAATGGAATTTATGAGAAAGGTAGCCCCTGGCCTTTCACTTTCCTAGGCCATGTGACCAGGAGATAAGAATGACAATGTTCCGACCCTTCTAGACAGAGTAATTTATCTGGAAGGAAATTTCTTTCTGCCAAAATTTCACCAATTTTTTGTTGGTGACCAAGGAGCCTACTCTCTCCTTAGACCAGCTTTCTATGCATCTCTGGGCAGTTTGCAGAAGAACACAGCTCCACAGCTCTGGAGGCTGCTCATCTTGAATTCAAGGGCCCAACAGAGACTGATTAGATCAGTGCTCTCAAATCCCAAACCCAAGTTCCTGGGAGAAGGAGACTAACAACCCAGCTTAGGTTGAGTGTCCTCCTTCCAATCAGCATCAGCCAAGGGCTAGGGCCACATGGCTGCCTGGATAGGAAAACATCCTATATGCTATCCCAAGTAAAATGGCTTGTCCTTCATGAAGACCCCCTGACCCATCCTATGGGAGAAGTCTATCTCTCCTGAATTCCCATAGAACTTTGTCCTTTATCTTGATACGTACTGCTTTCAACCCATGTTAGTATTTTTTTTTTTTTTTTTTGGTACTGGGGATTGAACTCAGGGGTACTTGACCACTGAACCACATCACCATCCCTTTTTTGTATTTTTATTTAGAGGCAGGGTCTCACTGAGTTGCTAAGTGCCTCGCCATTGCTGAGGCTGGCTTTGGACACGTGATCCTCCTGCCTCAGTCTCCCAAGTGCTGGGATTACAGGCGTGCGCCACTGTGCCTGGCTAGTATTTTTTTTTAAACTTTATTTATTCATATGTGGTGCTGAGGATTGAACCCAGTACCTCACATGTACATGGCAAGCACTCTACCACTGAGCCACAACCCCAGCCTGTGGCTAGTATTTTTTAAATAAACATTTTATCCCATGTCCCACCTCTCTGTATACTAGTTCGTTTGTCCTCATATATTTCACAGCTTGTGTGAAACAAATTGGACAAATAACTTAATAAATATCTGAAGTCATGATAATCTCCAAATAAACCAATTTTCAGGAAACTTAAGCAATGAGGTCAAGTCTTTCATTTCATTGAATTATCTTGAGGTGATGGAATCCATTAGTTCAAGCAATGCTCCTTAAAATATATTAAAGTTTTAATTGGCACATAGCAATTGAACATATTTGTGGGGTACAGTGTGTTATTTCAATACATATATTCAATGCGTAATGATCTTATTAGGGTAGTTGGCACATTTATCACTTCCTCACTGGACTGTAGTTCTGATCTTCATCTATCATTTCTTTGTGTTCTTTGTGCCTGAAGGGCACATTCAAAATCCTTTCTACTAATTATATGAAATATTCAATAAGTTGTTATCAATCATAGGTATCCTGCTGGGTTATAGAACCTTAGAAGTTATTCTTCGCATCCAACAGTACCCTTCTGTGCATTAACCATCTTCTCTCCTTCCCTTTGTCCTCCACATACTTTAAAGGCTCTGGAAACCACTATTCTGTTCTCTACTTCTATGATCAACCAATTTTTACTGAGTTGCACTGTCCTGGTTGCTGAGGATCTGACACTAAATAAGACAAAGCAAGTCCTTGCCCCACTGAGCTTCCAACTTAGTGATGGAGACCATCAGAGAACAGGGGCTACTGTGAACTGGACTGTATGCTAGTGCTGAGGTTAGAGATGTGTCCATCTCCAGCACAACCTGAAGGAGCTCAGTGTCCCTGGGGACCACAGGCAGATGGTCAGATATGTTGCTGTTCAACAGGGCAGTGCTATGGTTTGGGGGAGAAGTGTCATACAGTGATTTACCAGCTGGGGAAAACAGGTGACCAAGGGAGGTTTTGCTGAGAGCAATGACATATGACTGAATTTTTGGGGTGACTAGGAGTTTTCCAGGGACAGCATTTGTTGGATATGTGAATGTGCATGTGTTTGGGGGGTGGGTTGGGGACAGGGAAAAGGAGATAAGAATGACAATGATCAGACCCTTCTAGACAGAGTAATTTATCTGTAAGGAGATTTCCAGCATTGAAAAAGGGCTGATATATTTGGAACACAGGAACGTGAGGGGAAATAACGGGGAGACTGGCAACAGACCATCTTAGCCTCATGTGCTAAACCTGAGAGGTGAAGGGTGAGTATCCACAACCAGCTTTCCTCAGGTCTGGAGGGCAATAATGTTGGTCAGGCACTAGGGTCAGACCGAGCCTTAGAGACCAGCAACAGCCTCTGGCCAGAGATGTATCGTAAAAAGTCTTACAATGAGGTATTGCTTCAATCCTGCCATTGTTGATCTTTGGCTTTTGGAGAGAGATAGTTGGATGGTAAAATGCTGGTGATATTTTTCCTACCAAACCGCAGCCTTCCTCAGAAAGCACCAGATCATCCAACTTTTACTCCCTCGTGAGTGGAGTGGGATTTTCTAAATTTTGCAATTGAATTTAAGAAATAATAAAAAAAAAGTTGCCCATTTGTAGTTAAAAAAATAATAAGGTTAGCAGAAGTGGGTCTCCACAGCCCCTTGTCTTGTAAATTAGAAGCTCATGGTCCCTTGACCAATGATATGATGAGGGCTAGAGAGATAAGGGATTTGTAGAGACTGTTCCTACAGGGGAACGATCCTCACTGGACTGTAGTTCTGCTCTTCACTGTCCCCATGTGCCCGGGAAGAATGGAATGGAACTTGCTACCGAGATCTTTCTATGGCAAGTTCAGGCCATTCACACCCGGGTCCCCCCCCCCCCCCCCCCACCGCTACTTTCCAGCTCTGCATCCATCCCCTCCCCACCCCTGTTAGCCTCCAGCCCTGCTGGCCCTTTTCCAGCTTACTCTTACACAACTTCTCTTTTCTCTGCCTATTAAACATCTCTCATTCTTCCAGGTCAAACTCAAAGGCCCCTGTCACTGTGAAAGCTATCGCAGTCTCTGAGTCAGCTCCCTTGACCCTGTTCACCCAGCACTGTCGACTGATTTCTGTCTGTCCTCTCACCTCACGGTATTAGTATGCTCTGTGTTAAGTGGACTGAAATTTGTGGAGCCCAGGGACTAGACCTTAATCATCTCTGTATTTCTAGGTACGAGCAACAGCACCTGACACATAACAGATTCTCAAAAATACTCTATTGGTTAGTGAAGAGTGGTTTATCTGGGTCTCTTATTTATTGGGGCTGGGGTAAGATAAAGATAGCTTTGGGAAGAATCCTAACAAATAGAAAATGGTGGAGGCTTTCCACATGAAAGAAACAGTGTGAGAAAAGGTCATACAGGGGGAAGGCATGGGCAAATATAGGAGCCTGGAGGGAAGTGGAGAGAGGGGAAGAGTGTAGCAAACCAAGCTCTGAGCATGGTGCTGGCTCTTGAGATGCACTGTTACACTGGGCCTTTGTAAAAACTTGGTGAGATCTGGACATGGTGGTGCACACCTCTAATCCCAGTGGTTTGGGAGGCTGAGGCTGGAGGATCATGGGTTCAAAGCCAGCCTCAGGAATTTAGCAAGACCCTGTCTATAAATAAATCACAAAAAAGGGTTGGAGATGTTGCTCAGTGGTTAAGTACCTCTGGGTTCAATCCCTGGTACTCTGCCCCTCCCCCCCCCAAAAAAAAAAGAAAAACAAAACCTTGGTAAGGAGGCTGTCATCTACAGACAAGGAAACTGAGTCTCAAGATAGTAACATGGTTTATGAGTTGGTGATGGAGATGGGGTTATGCTAATTCCGTTAGACTCTCAAGCCTGTGGCTTATCAAGATCTTAAAGAACAGTAACCAATTCAGGTTGCTTGGAGTAAGTGAAGAGGAGTAAGAGAAAGGAAGTGTGGAGAGATTTACAGGTTTTGGTTTCTTCTTTTTTACTGCCTTGCATATTCCAAAACCTGTGCTAGGCACTTTTAATATGTCATTTCATCAAAAGTAACAACAGCCCTATTAGATGATCATCTGACTTTACAGATAAGGAAACTAAATTTCAGTAATTTGTTCAAGGTCACATAGCCTATAAATGATGGACCTGACTTAGGTCTTTTGATTCTGCAATCCAGTTTCATTGCCAAAGAGCTTAAAGTGTGAGTTGTATCTTATTAATTCAATTCTCAATGATATATAGGTATATAATTTCTTTTTCTTTTGCTATGGGCATGTTCCAAGTCTGGGCTTCTTTTCCAACACTGGTCTTCCCTCTCTGTAGAGTTCTTCTTTCTACTTGTCCTCTTTGCTCTGTCATCTCCAAGTGACTAGAAGGGAACCCCAAGCAAGGTTCACTGCTAGCCTCAAAAAAAGACCAATCTTCTTAGGGAAGAACACTTCTTAAAGAAGATAGTGGATAGTGAGACAAATGTCAGGATGATATGGAACCTGGCCATGATGTTAAGAAAAGAAGCATCAATGGCCCTTGGAGGGCAGCTACTTTTCCTTCTTAAAGTTTCAGTCCTGAATGGGTCAAGTTTGAACAACATCCTTGTTCAGTTACCTGGGCCTGCTTGATTAAAGGTAGATTTCCTGACCCCACCCCAATATTCAGAATGTGTTTTCCTGGGGCTCAAGAGTCTCCCTTGTTAGACCAGAATCCCAGAGTACCCACAAATTGACAACACTGTCTTCTGCAATGCAATCCCACCTATGGGCTTTTGCTGTCGCTGCCAGGAGTTCTGGGGTGCCAGGAACCTGGGGCCAATCAGAGGCATTGATATGGAGGCTGTGTGTAGGAGTCCCCATCTTTCAGAATTAGTGATGTGGTTAGAGTAGCAACGTGACTGTGGAAGGAAGGAGGTGGGTCGGATGTGAGAGTCTCCCTCCATGCACATGTGTGCGTCATCTGACTCATAGATGTGTCTTTACTCTCAAAAACAAGTCATTTTTTGTTCCTGTCAGCACCTTGGCTGTTCTACAACAAAGGGGCAAGATGGATCTGGGCTGAGGTGGACAGGCCTAGACAGAGACCTCACGTGATCCTTTCAGGCATGGCTGGGTTTGAGGAGAGAAGGAAAGCACCATTCCCTTGGGAATCATTGAGTACAAAAACAAAACAAACAGATCCCCAAACCTTGCCAAAGGACACAGAGTGATCTACTTGCGTGAGTTTTTATCAACCAGGGTTGGGAGTGATCTAGTCCAAGCTCTTTCAGGAAGTGAATTTCAACTGGGATGTACTTCAAAATAATCTGAAGCTTTAAAACATAGAGATGTCTAGCCCTCACCACAGATCCTCTAAATTCATTCTTCAGGGATGGGGATCTAGAAATCTGTATAAAGATCCCTGGGAATTCTGGGAAAACCTTTCTTGTATCATTCCAGGGAGCAGGACTTAAAACCATTCCACCAAGGACTTAAAATCATTCCAGCTCAAACACTATATAAAATTGTCACCCTTCTCTCATTGCCCCAAGTCTGTCCCTTTCTTTTCCACCTTCCTTCCCCTCCCCTTGCCACTGTAATATGGCATGGGGCTCAGAAAAACTTCTCCCCTCATTTCTTTTTGTAGGTCAACACAGGGACCTGCCTAGCTGTAACGTCCAGGAGGGCTTCAAGTATATGCAAATGTGAGGTGCCAGCCGCTCATACCTGCCTGCCAGATTTGCAGATGACAGCTGCAGGATGTGGGCTCCCAAGGCTTGGAAATCATGAAGCAGAATGGGATGACATTTGTCTAAGTCGTGGACAAGAGTATCCCTGTGCTGGGAGACGGGGGCCAAGGAACTCAGGTCTTTTCTAACACATGTGCTCCCTGACTTCAGTGTTAATGTTTCCAAATGGTTGTTTTCTTGATTTTCATCAGTTTTTCTGAACTTTCTTAGGTTTCATACCTGTAGATAATCACCAGGTTGGGTGCATTGGAATGATGTGGGTAGTGAGAAGCTGAAAGTGTCTATATATGGAAGGAATTAGGGTGTCTGAAGTCTCCCCAAGTGGGCATCATTTGAGTCATACGCTGCGTCTTTGCTCTTGACAACAAACTTTTATTGATGTCAGCGTTTTCCAGACACAACAGAAGCCCAGTAAGGAGATCTGGTGCCTGAAAGTGTCCCTAACTAGAGATGCCTGACAGAATGACCCAGGGATCAAACAGAAACACAGGAGAGCAAACTCCGCAGAACCCTGCTCCACGATCTCCTCAGGGCTTTTTGCCTCTTCGCTTGGGGATGGAGGAGGAGAAGATGAGCTGAGATTTTTTTCAGTCTAAAATTCTCTATATGTTCAGGCCCTGAACTTCCCTTAGCTTGTAGGAAAAGTAGCTGTGCCTTTGAGGCACTGAACAGCACTGACCACACGGGGAAAACAATTGAATCCCAGAGGAAAGCACTTTGGAGAAAGACTCCACAGTCCTCTTCCTTTCTGAATCATACCTTTTCTTCTTCAAAGCGCTATTCAGTCCTTGGCTCCTATATGGATGCTGTTCTGGTTATTCAAACACTAAGTGATCTCCCTGTGCCCGCACCTGGCTCCGATGCTAGAGTATACACCTGTGTCCAGACAGTTCCTCCAGCTTTTAATCGTGTTTTAATCATATTTCTGACAGCTCTCAATTAACTGCCTTGGATTGTTTACATTTTGTGCTAGCTTTACCTTCTCAAAGAATCTTTGAGCACATTAGAAGTCCATCCCTACTCAGTGTTGTTCTAGGCAGCATTATTCTAGTCTTCATCATATATGTGTATATCTCAGGTGGTAGAAGCTATAAAGAACAAGCAGCACCAGAGATTGTGGCACATATCTGTAATCCCAGCGGCTCAGGAGGCTGAGACAGGAGAATCTCAAGTTCAAAGCCAGTCTCAGCAACATAGTGAGACCTTAAGCAACTCAGTGAGACCCTTTCTCTAAATATGTATATATATATATATATATATATATATATTTATATGGGCTGAGGATGTGGTTCATTGCTTAGGTGCCCCTGGGTTTAATCCCCTGGTACCAAAAAAAAAAAAAAAAAAAAAAAAAAAGGAGGCAAAGAGGAGTTGATCAGGGAAGTTATTGACCAGGAAAATGAATGGCAACTTTATTCATTTTTTTGTTTATTGAAGAATACCATATGCCCGATGCTGAAAAATTTTTTTTACATCTGTGTGACTAGAGTAAGCCATTATAAAATGGAGTGGAAGAAAATTTTTATTGGGCTGGAAAACGTGTCATTGAATTAAACTCTACAATGGCAATCATGACTTGAAAACAGACACTGCAGGAAACTAAATTAGTTAGTAAAAGACAAACTGAAGATGAATTTCCTAGAACACAAAAGCAAAAGATAAAGAAATGAAAATGAAAGAACAGAATGAACGTGAAAGGCAGATATCAAAGAACCAACCCACAAATAACTGGAATTCCTAAAAATAATTCACGGAATCCTTTGACACAGAAGCCATATGTAGAAAATGTATTAGCTTGAAGCAAAATCTTATTTTAAAAGTGGAATGCACTTTTGCTTACTGTATTAATTAGAAATCTGGTTTTGTTAGAATACTAGTTCAAAATGGCTTGAATGTAATGAAGTCCAAGAGTTCCCCAGAAATCTGTTCCTCCAGCTCTTGCTTTCCCTTGGGTTGGCTTCTCCTCCTCCTCCTCCTCCTCCTCCTTGTCTTCCTCCTCCTCCTCTTCCTCTTCCTCCTCCTCCTCTTTCTTCCTTCTCCTTCTCCTCCTTCTTTTTTCTTTTTTGGTACTGGGGATGGAACACAGGAGCATTTTATCTCTGAGCTACATGGCCAGCACCACCTCCCATTTTTAAAAAAATTAAGACAGGATCTTGCTAAATTCCCAAGGCGGAACTTGAACTTGAGATCCTCCTGCCTCAGCCTCCTGAGTTGTTAGGATTACAGTTGTGCACCACCACTGCATCTGGCTTAGTTTCATTCTTGGGTGGGTGGTTCAACTTCCAACCCCAAGGGGAAGAAAAGTTTCTTCCTTTCTACTACTTGTGCCATTGACCTTGGGGTGAATTCTTACTGGTCTTGACGGACTTCGCTTGAGTCATGCACTCACCCTTGAATCAATCTATGTGCCTGAGAAGGAGAATTACTTCAGTTTCATTGCCAGCCCACATCTGCTCCTGAAATGAGGGGTGGACCAACATCATCCAGTGTCCACATGGACTGCAAGTCAGAGAGAGACAGTGTTCCAGAGGAAATTGGTGTTACTAATTCCAAAGAAAGGGGAATAGATGCTGGGAAGACTGAATAATATTGTTGTGGGCAGATTAAATAAAATACTATGTTCAGACTTATCTTAGTGGAACTTTTACATCTAAAGGATGACACCCCCACCCCCCAAGAAAAGAAACACTATAAACATATATAGGGAGAAAATATACATACAAGTTGTGCTTCAAATTTCTCCTCCACAACTTTAAATTCAAAGATTATAATTCCCAGGACTCGTTTTGAGCAAACTAGGGAAATATGAGTTTGGAGCAATCAGAACAAAGTTGATACAAATCATCACCGAGTCTGGTGAGTTGACCTCTGAAACGTCCCTCAGGTTGGTTCCAATCCACTGTCACCTTTATCATTGCTTAAATCCAAGCCAGTATCATCTCTCATCCAGTCCCTGCCATAGCCCAGAACTTCCCTTTCTCTTTTGCTTTCTGCCTTTCTAAGCCGATTCCCACATATGATCCAATGGTCTTCTAGTAAACCACATCACATTATTTTCTTGCTTAAAGTTATTTTACATCTACGGCATCTAGGATGAATTCAAATTCCTTACAAAGGCCTTCAAGACCTTGCCTGAAAATGCCTCTACTCATGGTCCCACTCACATCCCCCTTTCTTGCCACACTCTAGTGGCACAGCCATTGTCAGTTCTTCTTGCTATGCATGTGTTGAGCTCCTTGCTCTATCAGGGCCTTTGCACATACTCTTTCCTCTATCTGAAACTCTTTCCTCAGTCTTCTCTGGAGGGCTCCTTCTCTTTCAATACATCTTGGTTTACTTAATCACTTCCTCACATGTAATCTGGTTTCATCACCTAAAAATAAGCTTTCTTCCTTCTTTTTGCATTCTTGGATACCCTTTTCTCAAACTATGAATTGCAATTTTTAATTTATATAAATTGTGTGTGTATGTGTGAGTGTGTGCACGCGCACACTTCCTTACTTGCATTACAGCTGTCTCTCCCTGGAATGTGAAGGCAGAGACCGTATTTATTTTGCTCAACACTGAATTCCCAGGTCTTAGCACTGTGTGTGACACAAAAAGATATGTGATATATATTTGTATGAATAAGAAGAGAAAGAACATTGCAATAAGGTAACTACACGTAGAAAATATATATATATATATATATATATATATATATATATATATATACATATACACATAGAAACTAAAGTAATTGATTTAACTAAAATTTCTAAAGTAACAAGGTAACAAGAAGTATTTTTTTCTGTTAAAGAAAAGAACTATGATGTTTTTAACAAAGTAGAGAACAGATTTTAAAATTTCAGATTAAATGAAAAAAAATCCCAAATGTGGTGCTTTTGTTTTCTGATTTGGTGTCATAAAATCGGATATAGACTGGCCTGAGGAGGAAGCTCTGAGAGCAGAATTAGCTGTGACTTCTAAGGAAGGATAGGATTCATGAATTGGGGAGAGGCCTGAACGGCATTTCCTGTGTAAGTGTGTGTGTGTGGGGGTGGGATAAAATAGGGAGAGTCTAAGAGAGCAGAAACCTGGAACCGAGACAGATTAAATGGAGTGTGCTAGGAGGGTGAGGAGCACACAAGACTTCTGGTACCAGAGGACTCTCAGTGGGTTAGGAATCAGAGCGTAATCCAGAGCTGTCTCCATGAAGACAGAAGTTTGATCTTGGAGTGGCTTGGCGGTATGGACACGTGACGGCAGCTGACGCACGCGTGGGCAGGAGTCCCAAGAAAAGGCTCCCAACCCATTCAGTCTGTGGACAACAAGGACACCTTGTGGTACAACAAGGAAGGAGAGAGAGATAGGTGCAGCAAAGAGGGCACACAGTCTGCCCAGGATAGAGTGTGTGTGAGGATCCTGCAGGAAGACAGAAGGTTCTGGAAACAAACTTTCATGACTCCCCATGAACCCAGGGGTAGGTACTGTTTAGGGGGAATGAACAGAGTTCTTCTTCTTCTCTAGCCTTGGAAAGCAATCTTTCTTCTATGTTGGTAATAATATCCCTCAAGGCAGTCTCCTTGGGTGCTGCTGCTTACAAATTAGGCACAGCTTGGATCTGGAATGTTCCCCCAAAGCCCATTGGTCAAAGGCTTGGTCTTGCTGGGAGGTTTTGAAATCTTTAGGAAGTGGGGCCTGATGGAAGGAAGTGAGGTCCTTGGGGTGTGCCCTTGAAAGGGATATTGGAACCCTGACGGGTCTTCCCTCTCTCTTTGCTTCCTGGCTACCATCAGGTGAGCAGCTTCCTCTGACAGGACCTCCCACCATGATTTTTTTTTTGCCTCTCCACAGGCCCAAAGCAACAGGGCCAAGTGGTGATGGACTGAAACCTCTGAAATTGTGAGCCAAAATCAAACCTTTCCTCCTTGTAAATTGATTTTCTCAGGTATTTTGTTATAGTCACAGGAAGCTGACTAACAGGAGTTGGTGTGGCATTCAGAGGCAGAAGATCAGAGCTGGAACACCTGTCTCTGCCATTTAGTGTCTGTGTAACCCTGATCTGTCTTAAGACTGCACTTACCTAAAAGGAAGGGAGAGTAATTCATAACCTCCACTTCCCTATGTGTGATCCCCACATATGATGGGCTTTGTCATCTGTAAGGTTAGTTATACAAGGGCATGACAGTGGTGGTGGTGGTGGTGGTGGTGTGGGCCCAAGCATGTGAAATGCCATCTGTGGGCCCGACCTCCACTGGCATTCCTGTAGCTCCTCCCTGCAGCTTAATCTCAAGGGAGCACAATATTCCTTTGTCTAAGCCACAACTCTGGGAGGACTTTAAAAGATGATTTGATGCTTTACCCAGTCTTTGAGAAAGTCTGCAATGTACCAAACTCTGAGCATTTAATTTTAGAAAAATCACCAGAAAAGGCATATACCCAAAGGAGATGAAATCGCCACCTCGTGAAGATATCTGCATTCTGTGGTCACTACAGCATTATTCACAGTAGCCAAGAGGTGGAAACAGCACATCAGCACACTGGCAGATAAACAGATAAAGAAAATGTTTTAGGAGCTGGGGTTGTGGCTTAGTGGTAGAGTGCTCGGTCTAGCATGTGCGCAGCCTGGGTTTGATCCTCAGCACTACATAAAAATAGATGCATTGTGTACAACTAAAAGCAAATAAATAAATATTTTAAAAAATGTTTTATACACATGCATGCTACATATATGTTACATTTATGTTAAATGCACATCATATATATCAGATATTCTGTTATATGTTACATATATAATATGTTATGTATATTTGTTCTGTGTTACACATTATATATATCATTATCTATCTATCTATACATATACACACATACATATGTTACATCATTCAGCCTTAAAAAAAGAGGTGATCCTGTTATTTGCTACAACGTGAATGGACTTGTAGGACATTATGCTAATTGAAAAAAATCAGACATGGAAAGAAAAATAATGCACTATCTCATTATATGTGAAACACACACACACACACACACACACACAGAGCTTGACAGAGGGAAGAGGGAATGGGAAGATGCAGGTCAATGGGTACAAAACAGAAGACACAAAAGGTGGACAAGCCTGCAAGCCTGGAGATTTAATGCACAACACAAGGACAGTTGTTAATATAATTGCATTGTATTAGACATTCTTATTAAATAGATTACAGCTGCTCTTGTCACACACACACGTAAAGGAGTTATGTGAAATGATAGATATGTTAACCTACTTTTCTACAGTACCCATTTGATTTCCTACGTGTGTCCCATAACATTGTGTTCTAAACTTCAAATACACAGTTAAGGAAAAACCAAAAGTAAATCTGTGCCGTCTTCACCTGTTAAGTACCACAAGAAAATAAAGCTGGAGGCGCGGTTGCCACCAGATGGCACCAGAACAGTTTTATGCATCAGATGAAATGAACTTCAGTCAGGAACTGCAGCAGCTGGGAGGGTGGGGATGACTTGAGAGCAGGGAAAGGGATATATTTCCATTAAATGACTTGCAAGATACTGTTCTTCAATTATAATGAGCTTGGCAGGAACTTTCCCAGATTACTAAGTGAATAGCACATTGTGGTTTAGCAATCACCAACCATGTTTTTGAAAATCTCATAACTTTACTTGGGGCAGTTGCCTTCAGAGGAATGGTTGTTCATCCTAAGACCCATCCCCACCCCTCTTTATTGTCACTATACTCACAATTTGGGTCAGAGTGCAGCTTTCTTTGGGGTTTTGGGGACAAGTATAAAGTCTGACTCAGGACAAAATAGTTTATATACTAAAAGAAGTACAAGATTGTGTTAGTAAATATTGGCATAAATGTGGGAAATATATGTGGGTATAAATTCTAATGGTGTTAGAAGATGGAATATAGCCCTGGATTAGGTTGGATTTATTGGGTGTATTTTTAGATATTGTGGGTTTAATATGTTAGTTTTTGCAAATTGAAGTGATTATAAAAGTGTCTTGGTTGGTTAACTGAACCTTGGACCCAAAGGCGCCATATGCTTCGTTCATTTGCAATGTGTTTTCAATGAGAGAATGACTTCATCACAGGAAATCTCCAACTAGATCCACTGGAGGGCCCAGAGGATCTTCTTTTGTTAAAACATTGAGAAAATACACCACTGAAGATGTATTTGCATCTTTGAAACATTTTATGGCAGCTGCCTTCTATGAGCCAGATACATGTTGAAAGATACTGCCACAGAGTTGTGCTCTCTGATTTCAATGGGAATGATGGGACTCCCCTGGTGCAGAGGCCAAACACTATAACTTAAGCATCAGAGCCAAGGAAGGGAGCTACACTTACCTTTAAAAAAGAAGGGACACATTGGGAGTCAAAGTATTTTAAAATGTAAGGATATTTAGTGAGACTAATTGATCACAGTGCACCTAAGAAGGAAAAAAAAAAAATGACAGCTTACTAAAATGTTGCTTGATCTATATGAAAGGTGTAGTTTCTAGAGAACAACCTGAGTAGCCAGCCTCTCATTCGCTTTGCAGGCCTAAGCCAGTACCAGGCTTAAGAGTCTCTTGATTGAGGGTAGGCAAATGAAGTGTGAGTATTTGCCCATAGGGCATGTGTATAGATGGGGACTATGCTTGAACCTACAACATGGACTTTCCCTAATCAAAGCTTCTTGTCTACCAATACTGCAGAATGCCTAACTTGGCAACTAAGCTAAGCTTCTGATATGTTACCATTCCCTGAGGGGCCCACCCAGCTCCCAGTAGCAGATTGATTATATTACAACCCTTCCATCAGGGAGGGAAGTAACAATGTTTTTTTCTCACCATAGAAGACATGTATTCTGAGTGTAGATTTGCTTTTTTTCTGCCAAAATCACCATCTGCAATTACAAAATATGGCATACTGCAGACAACATTTCTTCTGATTTAAAAAAAAAACAAAGGCATTTCAAACAAATACTGTGGGCTCATTCCTACAGAATTAACCAGTACAACCACATACCCCATCATCCAGAAGTAGCTGGCCTAGTAGAAAGATGTAATGGCCTACCAAAATTCAGCTAAGGCACCAGTTGGGAGATTATACCCCCCAAAGATGGAGTTCTATAGGATTGGCTTTAATAAGAGAAAGTTATATGGTTCTGTGTTTTCCATAGCCAGACTATATGGGTGTGGGCATCAGGAGTAAGAGGGGGGTACTGGCTCATCTTGCTACTAAATCTCATAGTCTACTCACAAAATTTTTGCTTTCCATTTCCGCAACTTTGAGTTCTACTGTTTTGGAGTCTTGATTCCTAAATTGGGGGATACCTCTACCAGGAAATATACCAATGTTCATTAACTTGGAAAATAGAGCTGCTATTGGCTCTATGGGCTTCTCATGCTACTGAACCAACAGGCAAAGAAGAAAGAAGACTGTGACTCTATGGCTGATGGGATTAATTTTTTTTTTTTTTTTTTTTGTACCAGGGATTGAACCCAGGGGTACATAATCACTGGGCCACACCCCCAGCCCTTTTAACATTTTATTTAGACACAAGGTCTCACTAAGTTGCTTAGGGCCTTGATAAGTTGCTGAGGCTGGCTTTGAAATTGTGATCCTCCTGTCTCAGCCTCTCAAGTTGCTGGGGTTACAGGTACACACCACTGCACACATCTTGGGGTGATTCATCTTGATTACCAAAGGGAAATTGGGCTGCTGGCACACATGAGAGCAGGGAAGACCATATCTGGAACCCAGAGAAATTTATGGGATCCTTTTAGGATTTCCATGTCTGATAGTAAAGTTAATAGAAGACAGCAAACTCCCACCCCCTGGCTAAAAACATAATCACTGATGGTTCAGACCCTTCAGGTAAGATGGATTACCTTGTCATACGAAAAAAAAAAAAAAAACTCCAGTCATTGGGGAACTGGATGAAGATCAAGGAAGCATGAAATGGGTAGTAGAAGGAGGAAATTATAAATATCAGTGATGGTCTCATGACCAGTTACTTGCTTGTCTTGTGTGTGTGTGTGTGTGTGTGTGTGTGTGTGTGCGCGCGCGTGCACATAGTATTTCATTTTTCTTTCTCCTCCTTAGCCATAATACTTCATTCAAGTTTTGTTGATTGTTAACTTTACATTTTTTTTTTTTTTTTAGGAAATATATTCAGATGGGACTATGGCTGAATTTGAGAAGCAATTAACATGGCTCAGAGATGAACGCAATGATGGCTGGGACTTTACAGTTCTGAATTTAGGAAGAAGGTGACATGTCTTGGTTTATATTCAGAATTGTTTTATTTTGTTAGGAAGAAACAGAGAATCTTTGTGGTATATTGAGGTTCACATTTTTTTTTGTGGAGTGGTGTTATGATGCTGAATAACCAAAGGAGTGGACTGTGTCTGTTATTAAGTTATTGCCTTTCAGTGCTAACCCAACCTTCTATATTTTGTGAACCTAGGACTGGAACCCTGAGAACTTCATTTCTGCTTTTCCAGTTGGCTCTGCCAATAGGGACATTAGATGGAGGAAGAACAAATGGTTTTCTCCTTTCTGTTTGATTCCTGAGGGTTTCTTGTCTATTTGTGGTTCTTCTGTCACCCCAGCAAATCTTCTTCATTAGCATATCAACATTTTCTGCTGTTATCAGCAATGGAAACCAGTTTGCAGTTTTTCTAATGCTGAAAGAGCTTCATCGTGTCTTCCATGGGGCCACCAGGAACAGTCAGCAAGTACCTTTTCTGCAGAGATTTGGGTCTTCTCTTGTGAGCCCAGATGATGAGCTCGGGCTGAGAAATGTCTTCTGCTCAGAGGTCTGAGTTTCAGGTCCTCAGGGCCTCTCTACTAAGTTTCCAATTTTGAGTAATTTCAACCTTTTTCATGTGCTTCCTCAGATCTCAGCAGTTGCAACCTTCATGATATTTTAGAGTCCTCTTTAAGCACTTTTAGTCACATAAATGATTCAGTTTATGTGGCGTTTTGGCTAGGCTGGTGCCTAGTTATTTATTCAAGTTCTAACCAGGTGTTATTATGAGGGTTTGTTGATGATGTGGTGAACACTGTCACTACATTGACTTTAAGTAGATTACCCTAATAGTGTGGGTGGGCCTCAGTGATCTGTTGAAAGACTTTAAGGGCAAAACAGGTTTTTTGGAGGAAGAAGAAATTCTGCCTCATGACTGCAACATAAACTCTTGCCTGAGAGCTTCCAGCCTGCCAACCTGCCCCAGAGGTCTTGGACTCACTAACACTTACAATCGTATAAAGTCAATTACTTGGAATAGATTTATTTATATATATTAAGAGAGTCTGGTTCTGTTTTTCTGGAGATCCCTGGCAGATACAGTTACCTTGTTAAGATCTTTGCACCTGTTAACATCTACTGAACTCTCTCTTTTCAAATAACTCATGCAGTTTCTAGATCCTGATTGAACAATGGAAGTTTTTTAAAAATACATAATTTTTGTGCTTAACATGGATTTCAATAGCTAGTATGGGCGGAGGTGAGTCCAGTGAGTAGAATATTGCTTAAGCAGAGAAAAGAGATGCCAAAGCAGAATTTGTAGCTTAGAAGATTAGCAAGAGACAGTGGTTAATACAGAGAGCATGCAATCAACATATTGTGGCATGGAACGGAGGAGCTCAGAGCCTCAGTAGAAACCAGTTGATAAAGTTTTAAATAGAATACACTTTGAACATATGCAGATTCATAGGACAAGTACTGTCCATGAACAGCAGCAAAAGTCCTGCTAGGACAGGACAGGACCATGTTGGTGCAAAAGAAAAGGAAGGGAACATCATGGGTCATATAATAGATGAGAGGAAAATCCAGGAGATCAGAGCAGAAGCTACTTGCCTGAAGAACTCTGTGTAAACAGTCATCTGAAAACTTAGAGGCTTAAAATAAGAGTAATCATTCATTTTGGTTGCAACTCTGCATTTTGGGCAGGGTTTAGTCAGATCGTTTCTGTTCCCCACAGCATAGCTGGAACTGCTCAGTGGAGGCTGGCAGATCCCCTTCTAGATGTCTCGCTCATGTGTCTGTGGCTGTTTCTCTGGAAACTCAGCCAAGGGAGTGGGCTGTGGATTTCCTTTCCATACAGGCCTCTCTGCAGGTTGTTTGGGTTCACTTATGTCTTGATTCCAAAACAAACATCTTAAGAGAGATAAAGTAAGAACTGACAGGGTCTAACTGTCTCTACCAAAAAAAACCTGACAAAATGTTGCCTCTGCTGTGTCCTCTCAGTCCGGTGGTCATAGAACCCAGATCCAGAGCAGGAAACATAAATCTCAAAGAATCCTGGAGCCACGCTTTAAAACTGTCACAGAGGAAATATTAAAAGAGGCAATTAAATTTTACTTTTGAGAATTTCTAGCTGGCCAACTTAACTGGAAAATGTGTGTAGTTCTCTTTCCATTGGGTGGATTCAGTCACACAAATCCTTTGAAATCCTAAGAAGATGCCCCTTTCTTTATTATTATATATGTGGCTCTTTTGATCAGGTCAATCCTACCTGATTATCAGTCATCATTTTGGAGACTAGAGTCAGCAAAATAAGAGAAATACAATCCTGTGTAAAACACAGTTTTAGTAAGAAAATGACACCAGGGCAAATCCTAATCAAACATATCTTAAAAGCAATCAGATAAAAATGACACATAAGGTAAAGAAGAACAAAGATGGAGATGATAGCAGATTTCTCATGGGAAATAATGCAATTGAGAAGACAATGGACTAGTATTTTTAAAGGACCAAAAGAAAAAAAAAATCAACCTAAAATTTTATATCTGGTGGAAATATTTTTCAAAAATGAAGGTGAATAAAGACTGTTTTAAACATACAACAGGTGAAAGTATTCATTGCCAGCAGATCTGCACAATAAGGAATATTAAAGACAATCCTTTGGGCAGAAAGGAGAATATAATGCTAAGTGAAATTAGTCAATCTCAAAAATCCAAATACCGAATGTTTTCTCTGATATAAGGAGGCTAGTTCACAGTGTTGTTGGATGGGGGTACATAGGAGGATTAGAGGAACACTAGAATGGTCAAAGGGAAGGGAGGGGAAGGGAGGGAGTAAGGAGGGAGGGAGGGATGAATGAGATGGATACCATTATCCTAAATGCATGATTGAAGACCTGAATGGTGCGAATATACTTTGTATACAGACAGTTGTATGTAAAAAGATGCTATATATGTGCATTATGAATTGTAATAAATACTACTATTATAAATTAAAAAAAAAAAGAAAATGGAATTCTAAATGCACACAAAGGCACACAGGCATTGGGAATGTCCCTATGTGGGTAAATCTATAAGATTAGAGCAAATCTTTAAGTGATAATTGTACAAAAAATAAAAATAATGTGTCTTGGAGTTTGTAACACAAGTCTAAGTACAATGTATGACAATAATTACAAAGAGGCTGAGAGGGGAGAAACGCAAGTGCACCGTTCTGTTCTTGGGCTTTAGGTGGTGTGGTGTATGTAGCATGTTTTGAAGGTAACGAGTCTATGAAAGGTGTATATGTGCAAAGGTATACATGGAGCCCTACAACAACCACTGAAATAACAAAACAGTTATATGTAGTAAGCCAACTAAAGAGATGAAATGAAATAATAAAAATAATTAATTCAAAAGAAGGAAGAAAAAGAGGGGAAAGTCATTAAAAACAATCGGTACCACTGTAGTTTGGATCTGAAATATATCCCAAAGGCCCATGTGTTGAAGGCTTGCTACCTTTAGGATGTGGGGCCTAGTGGAAGAAAGTAGGTCATTTGGGGTGTTACTTTAAGGGGATATTGGGATCCTAGACTCTTTCTGTTTCTCTTTCCCTCCCTCCTTCCCTCCCTCTCTCCCCTGTTTCCTGGCTACCATGAGGTGAACCATTTCTTCTGCCATGCACTCCTGCCATGGTGTACTGTCCTGCCACAGGCCCAAAGTGACAAGGTCAAGTATCCTTTGGGCTGTAACCTCTGGTATCATGAGCCAAAATAAAACTTTCCTCCTTTTAAAGTTCATTATTTTGGGTATTTTGTCACAGCTACAGAAATCTGACGGACATAGTACAAATAGAAAACAAATAGCAAGAGAACAGCCTTAAACTTAACCATATCGACAATCATTTTAAATACAAAAGGTTTAAAAAGCAGACATCATTAGATTGAATTTAAAAAAATCAAATGTAAGAACCAACGATATAAGAAACATACCTTAAAGACAAAAGGTTAACAATAAAAGAATACAGAAAGATGTGCCATGGTAATGCTAGTCAAAAGTAAACCAGATATACCTATAGGCCTATATCTATCTATATTTATATCTATATCTATCTTCCTTCCTTCCTTTTTCTATATCTCTCCATTTATCTTCCTTTCTTTTTTCCTTCTTTCCTTCTTTATAGTACTAGGGATGAAACTTAGGGCCACTCTGCCACTGTGCTATATTTGAAGACCTTTTTAATTTTCATCTTAAGACAGGGTTTTGCTAGGTTTCTGAGGCTGGCCTTGATCTTCCTGCCTTAAGCTCACAAGTTGCTGGGATTATAGGCATGTGCCACCATTCCCAGCTAACACACATATTTCAAAGGAAAGTATACTACCAACAATAAAGAAGTCAATTCCATAATGAAAAGAGGGGCCAATTTATTGAGGACATAATCTTAGATGGTTATGTACCCAATATCAGGGCTTCAAAATACATGAAATAAAACTTAATAGAACTACAAGGAAAAATAGACAAATTTACAATCATGGTACAACATTTCAATACTCTTTCTCAATAATCAATAAAATAATTAGGCAAGCTGGGCATGGTGGTGCACGCCTGAATCCCAGGGGCTTGGGAGGCTAAGGCAGGAGGATTGTAAGTTCAAAGACAGCCTCAGCAATTTAGCAAGGCCCTAAGCAACTCAGTGATACCCTGTCTCTAAATAAAATACAAAAAGGGCTGGGATGTGGCTCAGTGGTTGAGTGCCCCTGGGTTCAAACCCTGGTACAAAAAAAAAAAAAAAAAAAAAAAAAAAAAAAAAAAAAAAAATTCTAGGCAAACAATTAGCAAAGATATAGCAGACTTGAACCATGCTAATCAAACAAGATAATCTAATTGACCTATATAGAACACTCTGTTAACAATGTTAGAATGCACATTCTTTTTAATTTGTTCTTTTCAGATATACAAAACAGTAGAGTGTATTTTGATATATCATATATACATAGAGTATAATTTATTCTAATTAGGATCCCAGTCTTGTGGTTGTTCATGATGTGTAGATTCACTGTGGTGTAGAATGCACCCTTTTTAAGTACACACAGAATATTTACAAGATAGACAATATCATGGGCTGTAAAATGAGTTTAAAAAATTTAAAAGGATTTGAGTAATACAAAGTACATTCTCTGATCATGATGGAATTTAACAAAAAAAAAATCAGTAACAGAATGATATTTGAAAAATCTCCCAATACTTGGAAACAAAATATCATGGTCATGCATCACTTAGTGATGGGGATATGTTTTGAGAAATGCAGTTAGAAAAAAATGCATTTTTTAGATCATTATATTATGCAAAAACCACATTGTGTACTTAACACAACTATGGTGGCTACAATGTCATTAGGTGATAAAATATTATGGAACCACCATTGTATATGGTCTGTTGTTGACTAAAAGCTCATCAGGAGGCATATGACTGTACTTCTGAATGACCCTTGGATCAAAGAAGAAATCAAAAGAGAAATTAGCAAGTATTTTTAAATGAAAACTCCACATGTCAGAATTTGTGGAATGCTGGTAAAGCAATACCCAAGGAGAAATGTTTAGCACTGAATATTATATTAGAACAAAAATTCTTCAATTTGATAAAGAGCAGTTATGAAAAATCCACAACTAATATCATACTTAATACAGAAAGACTGAAAAATTCCTCCTTATCCCTAATAACAGGAACAATACAAAGATGTTCATTCTTATCACTTTTATTTAACATTGAGCTTAAGACTCTAGCCATTACAACAAGACAAGAAAAAGAAAGAAAAGACATCCAGATTGGGGAAAAAAAAAGTAAAACTGTGTATTTATAGTATATATAGACAATTCTATGGAATCTACCTAAAGATACTAAAATTATTAGGGGGAGCCCAGCAAGGTTGCAAAATGTAAAATTGATATATTAAAAACTGGTTATATTTAAAAATACAAAATTAAATGTGTTTCTATATACTAATAATGAACAAATAGAAATTGAAATTAAAAACTATTTACACCAATATAAAAATATGAAATACCTAAGGAAAAATTTGACAAAAGGTATGAAAGACTTGTATAGTGAAAACTACACAACAGTGCTGTGTGAAGTTAAAGAAGACTTAAATAAATGGAGACATATACATTGTTTATGGCTCAGAAGACTTGATACTGTTCCTAACAATTCTTCCCAAATTGATCTACAAATTAAACAAATACCAATCAAAATCCCCAGCAGACTGTTTTTGGTGGAAATTGACAAACTCATTATAAAATGTATGTAGATATTAAAAGGACTCAAAGTAGCCAAAAACATTTTGAAAAAGAATAACAAAGTTGGAGGGCTAATATTTTTTGATTTCAAGACATATTACAAAGGTATAGGAATCATGGAAGAGAAAAGTAGATAAGTAGATTAATGAAGCAGAATGAGAATCCAGAAATAGACTCTGAGTATATGAATGGTTGATTTTTTTTCAAATTTATTTTTTATTCTAAGTTGTTAGAAATGACAGCAGAATGTATTACATTTCATATCATTTCATATTGTACTTGTAGAGCACATTTTTACATATCTCTGGTTGTATACAAAGTATATTCACACCATTCGTGACTTCATACATGCACTTAGGGTAATGATATCTATCTCATTCTACCATCTTTTTTTTTTTCTTTACCCTTTTGCCTCCTACCTTCCCCTCCCTTCCCATTGGCCATTCTAGTGTTCCTCTAATCCTCCTATGCTCCCCATCCCAACCCCACTGTGAATCAGCCTCCTTATATCAGAGAAAACATTCAGCATTTGGCTTTTTGGGATTGGCTAACTTCACTTAGTATTATATTCTCTAACTTCATCCATTTACCTGTGAATGCCATGATTTTATTCTTATTGCTGAGTAATACTCCATTGTGTATATTTACCACATTTTCTTTATCCATTCATCTACTGAAGAACATCTAGGTTGGTTCCACAGTTTAGCTATTGTGAATTGTGCTGCTATAAACATTGATATGGCTGTGTCCCAGTAGTATTCTGTTTTTAAGTCCTTAGGGTGTAGACCCAGGAGTGGGATAGCTGGGTCAGCTATTAAGAACATAAACAACAATAAATGTTGGCGAGGATGTGGAGAAAAAGGCACGCTCATACATTGTTGGTGGGACTGCAAAATGGTGCAGCCAATATGGAAAGCAGTATGGAAATTCCTTGGAAAACTTGAAATGGAACCACCATATGAATGGTCGATTTTTGACAATGATATAAAGGCAATCTATGGAGGAAGAATAATCTTTTCAGTGAACAGGGCTAGAACAATTAGATCACATTTATTTTGAAAAGGCAATTTTGATCCTTACCTCATACTATGCATAACAATTAATTTGAAAATGAACCACAGATTTAGATGTACAACCTAAAATTACATTTTAATTTTTATTTTATTTTACTTTTGCAGTTGTTGGGATCAAAATCAGGGCCCTGGCAAGTGTGAGGCTCTATCACTGAATCATATTTCCAACTCTAAAAATCCAAAACTTTTGGATGAAAATATGGTAAAAATTCTTTGTAATCAAGGCTTAGGCAAAAATTCCTTAGGTATAACACCAAAAGCAAAATCCATAAGAGAATAAATTGATAAATTTGACTTAGCTAAAACTAGAATGTTCTATTCTTGAAAAGGCAGTGTTAAGAGAATGCAAAGGCAAACCATAGTTTGGGAGAAAATATTTGCAAAGCATATATTTGATAAAAAGACTTACATCCAGAAAATATAGAATACTCTCTAAACTTCATAATGAAAAAATAAACAACTCAATTTTAAAAATGGGCAAAAGATTTAATAAAACACCTCAAAAAAGTTATATAGCAGCCGGGCGCGGTGGCGCACGCCTGTAATCCCAGCACTTGGGAGGCTGAGGCAGGAGGATCGCGAGTTCAAAGCCAGCCTCAGCAATGGCGAGGCACTTAGCAACTCAGTGAGACCCTGTCTCTAATAAAATACAAAAAAGGGCTGGGGATGTGGCCCAGTGGTCTAGTGCCGCTGAGTTCAATCCCCGGTACCAAAAAAAAAAAAAAAAAAAAAAAAAAAAAAAAAAAAAAGTTATATAGCTGGCAAATAAACACATGGTAAGATGATCAACATCATGCATTGTTAAGGAAATGCAAATTAAAAACATGAGATACATCCACTTGGAATTATAATGGCTAAGAATTTAAAAGACTATCCATATTAAGTGTGAGGATAGGAAGAACAAGGGATTTTATAACACTGTTAATGGGAATGTAAAATGTAACACCTTGGAAAAGAGTTTAGCAGTATTGTTTTATAAATGAGACAGACATCTAGCCTACTCCCAGATATTTACCCAAGACCAAAAAAATTAAAATTAAAATTAAAAAAATTGTATGCCTATTAAAAAAAACTTATACCAAAGGTTTGTTGTAGCTTCATGTGCCATACCAGAAACTGGACACATTCCAAATGTCCATTTGAAGCTGAATGGGTGTACTAGTCAGGGATCTCTAGAGGAACAGAATCAACAGGAAGTATAATTATAACAGGGAGACTTATTATGTTGGCTTATGCAACCAGAAGCTAGATAGTCCACAATGGCCATCTGCAGGATGAAGAGCTGGAAGAACTAGTAGCTGTGCAGTCCAAGAGGCTGAAGCCCCAGAACAAGAGGGATCAATGGTGCTACCCTAGTCTGAGACCAAAGGCTTCTGGAGAATCCACTTTGGAAGAGTGAAGAAGTGAGAGTTCGATATACTCAGACGATCAATTGTAGCAGCAATCAAGAACCCACTCAATGTATAAAAACTCAAATGATGTGAAAATACTTTGTGTAAAACAAGTGATTTGAAAAACTGTGCTCTTTATATGTAATATGAAAGGAATTGCACTCTGCAAGCATGTATAACAAATTAGAATAAATAAAAAAAAAAACAAAAAACAATTCAAGAAGAATGGAGCTTGCATCTGTCGCTGCTTTTTGTTTTTCCAACCTTTTTTCCATCCAAGCCATCATCCTATTGGTTGGTGCTGCCCACGCTTAGGGAGGATCTCCATTTCAGTTGGCTATCCCACACGCCAATCATTCCTAGACACACCCTCACGAACACACCCATAATCCTTGGTATCTCTTAATCCAATCAAGTTGACAATTCAAATTAACCATTACAATGGGCAAATTGTGAAATATCCATATAATATATATGACTAAAAGAAATGGACTATATGTATACACACACACACACACACACACACACACACTTTTTTTTTTTTTTTTTTTACCAGAAACTTCAGGACCTTTATATGATTTATCTCCAGTTCTTAGAAGGAAAGACTCAAAATCAGAGAGGTTTGAATAAACAATTCCCTAAGGCTCACTGTTTACTAAGTGGTGTCCCTCAGGTGCAAATCTGCCTTGGTTTAACCACAAAGCCTGAACTCTTAGGTGAGTCTCCTGTATCCTGTGACTAGACCACACTTCTTTCATTCTTTACTTGTGGAGGTTTCTTTTCATATCCAACCATATCGACCGGATATTTATCCCTTCTAAATTTTATTTTATTTTTTTAGCATCTTCATCCCTTCATTCCATATGCCCACACACCTTTCAAGCTGCATGTCTTTCGCTACTTCGATAAGCATGTCCTCTGAAACATTATCCAAGTGAGGGATAAAAATGATCAGTAAGACAAGAGAACGGATGGAGGCTAGACTGGCTATTATAAAACTTTCCTGTTTAGGTTGACATCAGTTTACCAGTCTGCAACCTTCAAGGCATTAGAATTGTATCCCATTTCTACCCTCTTCTCCAGATTCTGGAGATAGGCCCTGAGCTTGGAGCCTAAAGACCCATTTGCATCATCTAGAATCATGTACCAATATTAATTGACTGGCACGATCACTTTCCAGATGGTAGCCAAATGGTGTATGCTTCTAAGAAAACATGAGGCTGGGAAGATCAAGCTGTTGGCACCTCGTGTGGATGCTTGTCATTTCCACTGAGCCTTCCTCCTCCTCTTTGCTGCCCCCATCATTAAACGGATTGTTTTGATTATCTGCTGCTGAAAAACAAATTCTCAAAACAGTGGCTTCGAACAATAACAATCATTCATTTGCTCACAGATTTGAAGCATGGGCATGGCTTGATGAACACTTGGCCTTCACTCCCCGTGGCCTCAGCGAGGTTTGCTGAGCAAGCTTCCTCTGGCACAATTCTGAGGATCTCATGACCTCGCCTCATGTTCTCCTGCTGCTCCGCTCCACACCCCATTTCTAAACTTTGCTCCTATTGACCATCTGTGTTTTCTTAGGACTTAACATCCTAAGGGGCTTCTCTGGGCCTCTGCCCACTGTGTCTATACTTCCCTTTCCTTGACTAACTCCCATGTATCCTTTAAGGCTCAGCCAAGTTGTTACCTTTGCCCAAAAGCTTTCTCTGACTCCCCACTCCCCCACACCTCAGTCTGCCTTAATGCCTCTCGACTGTGCTCCACAGCATGCCTTGAGCCCCCATTTTCAAAGCACTTATCCTCCTGTGATTGATTGTCCTTGGTATCTGCCTGATTCTCTTGCTAGACTCTAAGCTTTTCAGGGGAAGGAGTATTATATTCCCAGTACCTAGCACAGCACGTGGGGTATAGTATATTGCGTCACTGAATGATGTGATAATAGTGTGCCCTGTGTAAGCTCACGTTACGCTATCAAAACTCCAGATTAGCAACAAGACCCAGTACCTGTAAAGAACCTCAGTGAAACAGGTTCTCCTGAATCCAAAATGACATGAGGTCAAGTCCACCGAGCATTTGGTGCCAGGTCCGTGTGCTAGAGTGCATAGCACAGTGGGCACTCCAGGTGTCTGCCACTGCTACTGTCATCATTACCACACCTGCAGACTTCAGAGGTAGATTTGTCCTTACCAAAGGCTCTTTTTACTCTTAGGGGTTTTCTTAGAAAAACCTTGAAGGAACTTGGCCCCCTTCCAGATGTTTCTCCTCCTCTGAGAGTTCCCTGGAGTTAGCATTTCTAAAAGAGGAATCCTTTGGAAGAGGAGGCATGTCCGAGACTAACAGCTTGGGTGCATCTTCCTCTTGGCAAAGCCTCGGTACCTTCTCCAGCTGTATCAGCTTTATATTTGCCTATTGGCTTCCATTGCGGCAGGTGGATGCAGGTGTTGCCACCTGCCAGGTATTTCTGAGCTTCCCCAGACCTGGCAGAGCTAGGGAGAAGCAGGGTGAGTTCAATGCCAGAGCATCCACCTTCCCCATGCGTGGCTTGGGGGACGGCTGGAGGGAAAGCACACCCACTGCAAGGAAAGCCACTTACGCTTTGGAGGAAGGTAGTTCTGCACCTTAATTTGGAGGGAGTGGCCAGGTTTTCAAGCTCCCTCTGGGCTTGCTCTTGCCCTGCTTTTCCGAGATGGCCAGGAGCTGAAAAGTCCCAGAATTCTCCTTATTATGTCCACACCCCACTCTACCTGGAATTCAGAAGAATGCAAGCATAGAGTTTTAGCCTGAACTGTGATTAATATTTGGTGCTGGGAAAACTGGAGTTCTGGGTTAAGCCTGAAAATTTTTTGGGCAAAGGAAGAAGGGAAATTTCCAGGATGACCCTGAGAGAGTGAGGCAGGGCAGGGTCCTGGGTAAGAGATTTGCATGAAAAAGGGAAATGGAGGAAGGCTCATTGGGAAACACCTCTGGAGAGGAGGCTGGAAAGCCAGACAAGTGGGAAAGGCAGATGTAAGGGCCATGAGGAGCCAGGGCTCTGGGCAAAGTTAGGGCAAGAATCTTGGAGGAGTTTCATGGGCACTGTGAAAAACAAAAGGAATTGAAATTTGTACACATATTCCTTGCTGTGTTTTGGGTTATGCCTCACATCCTTAGGAAAGTCTCTGACCTGCAGGCCCTGTTAGGCCCTCCTGTAAGGCTATCATGGGGCAGCACCATCATTACCCTCATTCCATTCTGGAGTCAGCCCCTGAAGATCTATTTTTTTAGATTTCAGTTCCTTATTTGTGAACTCTTGTAGGAGCACTAATTAAGGAGATAGCGAAGATTGTGGTTAGCTGTGAGCCATAAAGATGTTCAAGCATTACTACCTTCGATGGTCTCCCAAGACTTGGCCTGGGACATTGCAGATTGGGTCAGCGCCATTTGCATGATCTCGCGAGACTTGGCCCGGGGGATTGTGGATCGGGTTGGTGCCATTGTGTGGTGGTTGCAGGAGTGTAGATGGTGTTGGAGTTGTTGCTGGAGTCAAAGAGAGAAGCTAGCAGAATAAAGAGCCTGTTCATTTCCAGTCTGCCTCTGAACTTATTCCCGCAGCATCGTTGCTCCAAGCAGCAATCGCTTCAGTCGGCGACAAACTCTAGGACCTTGTCCAAACATTTAACCTGTTAATGTACTGGTCAGTTTTTGTTACTATAACAAAGTGCCTGAGGCTAAGTTTTTATAAAGAAAAGAGATTTGCTTAATTCAAAGTTTTAGAGGTTAAAAGTCCAAGATCAGGTGGCCTCATTGATTTAGCCTCTGGTGAGGGTCTAATGGCAGGTGGCATCACGGCAGGAGTGTGTGAGAGAGGGAAAAGTCACATTGTAAAACAGGAAGTTCGAGCAATGGGGAAGGGTCAGGCTTGCTCCTCTTGTAATAACGTTCTCATGAGAACTAACTCAGGAATCCCATGAAAACTAATTTAATCTCTAGCAAGGCTGGTCCCTGATGGCCCAAGGACCTCCCACTAGGTCCCACCTCCATATCCCCACATTGAGGACTAAGCTCCCAGCACAGGAGACTTTGAGGGACAAATTCAGAGCATATTCAAATGATAGCATCTACGTTTTCTCAATCTGTGTCATATAGCTAAAAAAAAAAGTGTCTTCTCAACAAAGTTGTAAAGATTTAATAAATGAATGTATTGAAACAGCTCAGCACAGAGCCCAGCTTGTGAGTGGAAAGGGTTATGACAAATGTTTCATGACCCATCTTTCCTACTTCTGTGAGGTCTTTGCAGGGCCAGGCTGTCCACCTCTAGCCACTGCTGTATATCTAGAACCTAGCACAGGGCCTGGCATGTCACGGGAACCCCACTGAACAATTGTACAGGTGGCTGAGATGGGCTCCAGGTAGGGCCCTTGTTTCACTGTGTGGACCCTCTGAACATTTTTCCCTAGGGAATTTCAAGTTAAAAAAGACAGCAGGATTCTTCCTAAATAGAATAATTATGGGTGACCATTTTTCTTTTCTTCTTTTTTTTTGTATGCTCCACAATTTTTTTCATATCAAAGCAAAGATTAATTTTCTAAAGGTTTAAACATATTATTAACAAACATAACCCTATGTATTGGAAGGAAGGAGCTGTCCCAATGGATAAGAATGGGTAGTAATGAATAGAGTAAGTAGCATGTGCTTCTGCCTTCTGGGTCTTCCAAGTCTCCTTGGAGGTCACACAAGTTCTTCCTGCCAAGGAAATACTTAAAGCACCAAGGGATGATGATGTTCCTTCTTCTCTTAATCTTAAAAAGGGAAGCAGGATTGAGTGCTAACAGAAGCACTGCGTCTTCAGAAGGAAAGAATGTTCCCGGTGCTGAGTCTTGTGATGCTGAGAAATGACTGTGAGTGTGCTGAGGGTGAAAGGCCTTCCCCTGGTGCTGCCCCTTTATACATCCGTGGATCATTTGTCTCTAGAGGCTCAGGTCCCCCAGGTGGAGGGCAGCTGTGCCTCTGTCCCATGAGGTAGAGAGGAAGAGCAGCCTTGAGGAAGCGTCACAGACTAAGAGCCAAGATGCTCACTTGGCAAGCTCCAGCTCTACCTGGCTGCACGATCCTCCAGTCTCCGAGCCTCAGCTCTTCCCATTTGGAAAAGGAAATAAGAACATCTTTCCTATTCATGTGGAAGTTTGAGTAGAAAGTAATACCATGTGTGAAAGTGCTCTGGAGAGTGTCAAGTGAAGGACAGAGGCTCTCTGTGAATGGGGTGAGAGCACTAGTGTAGTAGAGGAAAGTACAGACTGTCCTCAGTGAGTTATATTTATGCTGCTTGCATTTTCAAATTCAAAAACAGTTAAGTTTCTCCTTTCTTCTAGGAGCTTCCTATGTGTTATATCGTCTGGCCTTTATTTGATCCATATTATAATGAGAAACTGAGGCTAATAGGAAAAAACCTTATGTGATTTACCCAAGGTCACACAGCAGAGTCAGAACTCAAATCTAGTTTTCTTTTTTAAAAATTTTAAATTTGTTCTAATTAGTTATACATGAAAGTGGAATGCATTTGACACATCATACATAAATGGAGTATAACTTCTCTTTGTCTGGTTGTACATGATGTAGAGTTACACAGGTCATGTAATCATATATGCACATAGAGTAATAATGTCCAATTCATTCTACTATTCTTCCTACCTCCATGCCCCCTCACTCCCTTCACTCTCCTCTGTTTAGTCCAAAATACCTCTATTCTCTGACCCCTACTCCTTATTCTGAATCAGTATCCACGTATCAGAGAAAACATTCAGCCTTTGGTTCTTTGGGATTGGCTTATTCCTCTTAGCATAATATTCTCCAGTTCGATCCATTTACCAAAAAATGCTATAATTTCATTCTTCTTTAAGGCTGTAATATTCCATTGTGTATATATACCATAGTTTCTTTATCTTTCCATCTGTTGAAGGACACCTAGGTTGGTTCCATAGTTTAGTTATTGTGAATTAAGCTGCTATAAACATTTATGTGGTGATGTCACTCTCGTTTGCTGTTTTTAAGTCCTTTGGGTATAAAGCTAGGAGTGGGATGACTGGGTCAAGTGGTGGTTCCAATTCCAAGTTTTCTTAGCAATCTCCATATTGTTTTCCATAGTGGTTGCACTCAAATCTAGCTTTTCTATTCTCAGTCTACTTAGAGTGACTACTGTGTCTGGGTTTGTTTAAGACTTTTTTAGTTTCAGGACTGAAAGTTCTGTGTCCCAGGACACCTCACTGTTTCAAGCAAACTGGCATGGCTGGCCACCCAAATACCGGTGCTTATTCCATAATTCAGCATCATGTGGCTTTGCCAATCATGGGGTGGGGTGGGGGCTGGAGCTTTATGAGAGCAATTATGCAACCCTGCTTCCTCCTAAGGGAAAAATGACTCAAGTCCCCCCAGCCAGGGGAGGACCCTTCGACATGCAGGACTACCATGAACAGCTGGAAGAGCAGGTGGGCAGGTCCCTTCCAGTGTTGGATCCATTTCAGTTTCGTGACTGCCATCACTGGGGCAGGAATATCTGAGCATGCTGTAACCTGCTCCTAGGCAAGTACGTGGGGAGAAAGGCATGGCTTCCTTTTCGGGTGAATGCCCCTCCTTGGTGTAATGTTAATCCTGTACACGTGTTTACAACCATGATTCTTTTTTTTTTTTTTTAAATATTTTTATTTATTTGCTTTAGTTGTACACAATGCGTTTTATTTGTACGTGGTACTGAGGATCGAACCCGGGCCGCCCACGTGCTAGGCGAGCACTCTACCGCTGAGCCACAATCCCAGTCCCTACAACCATGATTCTTAATTAGGAGAAGAGGGCAGAGCAGGAGTTATCATTTCCATTTCTCCAGAGGAGGAAGGTGAGGCACAGGTTGATCAATTTGTCCAAAGTTATACAACCAGCAACTGCCAAAGTTAGACCCAAATCCAAGTCTTTTTATTGTCATGCTGGGGATCGAATGCAGGGCCTTGAACATCATCTGAGCTTGTGCTATACCACTGAGCTATGTCTTCAACCTCAAGTCTTTTAATGTTATTAATTTAGAGTTCATGGACTCCAGAGGAGTTTCTAGATGGATATCAGAAAGAAAGTTTGGATATCTGTGTCCTTTCTAGTGGTGGATGGGTGGAATGGGATTCCATATATTTCATTAGTTTTTCAAAGGAATGCATCCGATATCATGGACCTGGGCTCTGGGCATAGTTAATCGTTTCTGTGCTTAAGCATCGATCACGGAACAAAAGGAGCTTTAGTGACGGTCAGCTACTCTGCCACTTCCAGTGTGCTTAACTTACAGTGCTTCAGGGTTGCTAGGCAAAATGATAGATTTTACTTTAGTGCAGCCTGCCAGTGTTTTTCTTTCCCTGCTTGATAACTCTTCAGTGTCTATGAGATATCAAGTTCAAAATTTTTTCTTTTGGTGCCACATTTTATTGAATCCTCAACATAGTTACATACTCCATTTTTTTAAAAAAAAATTTGTGTTGTTGATGGACTTTTATTTTATTTATATGTGGTGCTGAGAATTGAACCCAGTGCCTCACACATGCTAGGCAAGTGCTCTACCACTAAGCCATAACCCCAGTCCAGATACATACTCTTAAAAAAAAAAAAAGAAAAGACTATGTAATTCATCTTTTCAATAGCCAGGATTACCTGCCTCCGGCTCCTGCTGGATCTAATTATATTGAACATTGGGTGGGGAGCATGTATGTCCTTTGGGCCTGATCACTCTGATTTTCCTCTGGAAGGGCTTCTGTGAGGGACCTGGGAGAATAGCATTTCTATGGAGGAATCTAGGGACCCCTCCCTACTGGTAGCCTGTTCAGCAGGGAGGCTGATCATGAAGAACTAACTCCCCAAAGCCCCATACAGGAGGATATGGAGAAACACCAAAGAAGAACGATGTGACTGCCCATGCCCATTTCCTGTCATTCACTCACAAATGAGTGAATTAATTCACTCAACAAACATTTATGAAGTGCCTACTATGTGCAGCATTTTGGGGATAAAGCAATGAGCAGGACAGACAAGATCCCTGCCATGATGGAACTTACATGTAAGCCAGAACTTGACCTTAGTTCTTGAAGAAAAAGGTTAACTTGACCAGGGAGCCATCTGGTCACTAGCTGTAATACACTCTCCAGTTGGAGACATGGTTGGTCTCAGCCCTCCTCGAGCTTCAAGTCTGATAGGAGAGAGAGGATGACCCAAACTGTCTAAAGTGAAAATGAACAAAGTAGATAATAAGTCCACAAGTGCTGAGGGGAGACTGAGGAGAAAAGAACTCGGGGAGGGCTGTGAGAAGGGGCTTCCTAGAAGAATTATATCTTGCTTACAGTTTTCTCCCTAAGCTGAAAATCCTAGGTCTCTTCTAAGTAGATACTGACAGGTGGCTCCCATTCAGCACGCTGCATTGCACGAATTTGAACCTGGAGTATGATGAAGATTTAGCCAACTCAGGTGAGAAAATCTTCTAGGCAAGGAATTGGGACTGAGAATTGGGCTTTTTGAATAGACAGGATCCTGTGAGCTGAGATGGTACCATGAGAGAGTCGTGCTGCAGGGACCCAATGTGGATAAAGATATGGTGTTGAACTTGGTTTGCTCTTGCTCCTGAAATATTTCAGGCTCATTAGCCCTTGCTCCGCTACCTGCTTGCTCTAACTGTGCAGTAGCCAGAGGAACCCAGCCCAACCCTCTCCTCCCAGGTCGCCTGAGGTGAAGCCCTCCTCAGGAACTCCCTGGCTCCTAGCACCTGTGGACACAGCACTTTTCAACTGATATGGTTTATTTGACCTATGAGGGAAAACCCGCATCCGATTTCCACAGAATCGTAGTTTCTATCGACATGCCTGGATTTGTTGGTTGGGAAGAATACTCTTAAGCCACACTCCATTCATTGGCATTTCTGCTTGTCCTTGGCTTGGAGGGGAGATGTCTTTAATGCTGTTGGACGAAAGTTTGAAGTTAGAAGAGGTGACAAAGAACCTGTGACTGGGAAGAGTGCTGGATTGAGATCTTAGGGATGTGAACTCTAGTCTCAATCCAGCTCCACCACAATTTGGCTAGATGGCTTTGGGCAAGACTCTGAGTCCCTGCTGTTTGCTCATCTGAAGTGAGGAGGCTGGGCCAGATGCTCTTGGTGTCTGGTAGAGTGAAGTTAAGAATGGAGGTGCTGGCGCGAGGCTGCCTATGACTGCACCCAGCTTTCTCACTTACCCTTGAGTGCCCTGGGCTGAGGTATTCAATAGCTCTAAGCCTCCGCTTGCTTCCTCATCCAAAACAATAGATGCAGAAATAGGATGATCTCATGGAGCAGATCTGAAGATTAAACGAGATAATGCATATAAGTGCTTAATACAGAAACTGGGTTCAATACTAGCTAGCTAGTATTATTTGTCTAGCTCTTTCTGTGCATGAATTTTGAGTCTGACCATGAGAAATGTTAGATATGGGAATGAAAGGTACGAAGAATATTTGGCCTTATACCATTCTTCTGGTTCTTCCTGGAGCGAGCTGATCCACAAGGGCTGTAGGAGAACAAGGTTTCACCTTCTCCCAGTAGCTCTTGCCTCCCTCAGTGGATTTGAGTGACTATCGCCTAGAAAGAGATATTGTAATATGTTTATGTTGGCAGGAAAGGGGATGGAAGCGACATGTTTGTATGGCATATTATAAAACAATTAAATCTTCATCTTCCATTGTTGTGAGCCGAGAGATAATTGTAAAACAAAGCATTAAGAAATAGTTTATGCATGTTCTTCAGAATTATGTATATAAGTAGTGAAAGAGGAAGCTCAACACTGAAAGCTGTTGTCTGTGAGGCACAGGAATAGCAGTAGGGAGTGCTACAGCCACCAACCACTGTTTTTCATGATATATCTTTTAAAATCATCTACCTGGACATCTTTGATTAAAAATAAAAATTAAATTGGAAGATGGAAATAAATGCAACTTGTTCTAGGGCCTGTGGTCAGGGCCTGTTTCGCATTGGGCCTGTCACTTGTATGGGCTCCTTTCAAGATCCTGGAGGGACCCTGCTGATGTATTTCCACATCATATGTCCTCACAAAATTCACAACAGTAAAGGATTTTAGTGTTGATCAGTTAAAACCAGTGCCTCTTCCACCCTGCCATATTTCCCTCATGCCTAGTGACATTAGAGAGGCCATAGAGTTTGGGAGATTGGGCTAAAGAGTAATTGGGGATGCGCTTGGCTTTTAGAGACACATCTTTGAGTGGTTTGTAATCACATCTGTGTGTGGTTAAGATATTGCTAGCTATCCCTGGATAAAAACGGCATCTGGAAATACTTCCTCAGACCCACTGTGCTTATTCCTGGAAATGTGTGGGTAGCAGGAGAGAAGCAAGGTTTGAGATATATGGCACCAGAAACAAGCATGTCAAAAATTCTTCCAGTCATCAGGCATAGATAATGTAAGCCAAAGATTTGGTTTTCATTAAAATCCAGTAAAAATGGAAAAATATATTCGGTAATGCCATACATACAATTATGAATGATTTATAGACTTTTTCCTTTTCTGATGGGAATCTTGTAAAGCAGATATTTTTTTAGAATTCTTGTTTAGAGGGCACAAATCTGTAGCATATTTTATGCATTTCAACAATCAACAAAAACCCAGTTTTGGATAACCATACCCCAAAAAAAAAAAAAAAAAAAAAAAAAAAAGACTTATTTTTTATTCTCTTTCCTGAAAATAGCGTTAAAAAAATTTCATCACCAGAGAAGAAATGAACTAAGAGATGACAGGTAGCTAATTAATAAAAGTTTTAATTGTTTTTTTTTCCTGGATTTTGTGACATTTGTGGTATTTGTCAGCTTTTAAAAATGTGCACCAATGTGACTTCTTTTCTCATTTCAAAAAGTATTCACTTTTGTTTCTAATATGGTACTTCTCATTTTGAATTCCATTTCTTGAAAGGAACCCCACCTCTATCACCAAATTGTGTGATCACCCAGCCCTGTACAGCCTGGGTCTAGCTGGTCCTGGCTGTAGAGGTCCAGTGTAGGGATGCCAATTTTAGCAAATGAAAATACAAGCTGCACAGGTAACTCTGAGCCCCAGCTAGACCAACCCTGAGATGTGCTTATCTGAAATTAAAAGTTAACTGGGCCTTTTGTATCCCGTGGGAATATGGAATAAGCAGCAGCCAGCTCAGTGGGTGGGAGTATGGCACCGAGGGAGAAGGGGATGGAAAACATAGAGACTCCACTGATGAGTCTGAGGTGGGTTCTGAAAGTTGGGTGGGTGTTTGCAAAGCAGAAAAGCCAGGTTAGAACTTTCTAGGTGACAGATGGGGTTTCTAGGTGAAGTGTGGGGTTCTCCAAGAGTAGGTGAGGTGAGATATAGGCTAGGTCTGGAGTGTGATGGGTCTGGAAGTCATGGGAAGGGGTTTCCTTTGGCAGAGAGGCCCCAGGGAGCCATGCTGGGACTTTCAGCCTGGGAGCCCCAAGCCTGGGTTTGCATCTTAGGCAGCTTGGCTGCCAAGGGCAGGGTGGCTGTTGGAAGTGATCCCTGGCTAGTGACCTGCAAGGTGGCATTGCGTGTGGTCCTATTACCTGTCCCCTGCCCCCCCTTCATCTCCATGGAAACTGTCTTCTGGCATCTGAGCCACAGGACCCAGTGACATAAGGAGCCAAACTGCATCTGAAGCTCTAAATTAGCAGATTTGACTGAGAGCCCAGTGGGCACAAAGGAGAAGGAGAGTCCAGGCTGATGCAGCACAGGGGTGCTAGGTGGATTTGTCTTTCTCTCCCCACTAGCCTGGGAGTGGCCAGATTGGATTTCCTTAGGTCGTCAGCTTCCTGGGTAAGCACAAGTCAGAACAGCTTGGGCCAGGAGAGTGACATCATCTCCCTGATGAAAAGACTTGAGGGGACAAGGCTCCCTGGTGCAGGCCTGTAATCCCAGGAGCTCTGGAGGCTGAGATAAGAGGATCACGAGTTCAAAGTCAGCCTCAGCAATGGTGAGGCATTAAGCAACTGGGGATGTGGCTCAGTGGTCAAGTGCTCCTGAGTTCAATCCCTGGTTACCCTCCCCCCCAAAAAAAAAAATTAACAACAAACAAACTTGAGGGCCCCACAGCTCTAGGTTCCCTTCCACTCCACCTGACCCTAGGATAAGAGGAAGACAGGGCATGAAGCTGGGAGATGGGAGTTTGAGAACAGTTGAGCACCTCCTTGTTGTCAGGGAAGAGGTGGCTCGTTTATTTGTCCATCACTGTGGTAGGAGAGTCGAACTGTGTGCTCTTTTCTTTTTTTCAGATTAATTTCTAAGTTCTCCAAAGAAGAAAAACTTTCTTAAGCTTAAAATTTCCAGAATTGGAATGTTTATCTTTTTTTTAATACTATAAGCAATCCTAAAAATATCATTATTATCAAGATGTATTTACCAAGACCTTTGAGCATTTATATTTTTTATGTTTTTAAGTCTCTTTTTGCTTCCTATGTGAAATTTTTACCCATCAACAGCCATATTACCTCTTGCTTCCACAGCCCTTGTCTGCCATAATTTTTAGCGTTTTTTAGTCCTCATAATGGATTCTTCCTCAAATCTAACCAAAGCCATTTTGATAGATCTAATCCACTTTATCTGGATCCTATAGCAGGGCTGCACATTGTTCAATCCCATTTTCTTCCCATAAAAGGGAGGGGGCATGATCACATCTGAATTTGTGCATTTTTTTTAAAGACAGCAACAGTATCTTTATTTTTATTTTTTAGTTGTAGATGGGCACAATATTTTAATTTTATTTATTTATTCTTATGTGGTGCTGAGGATTGAACCCAGTGCCTCACATGTGCTAGGCAAGCACTTTACCACTGAGCCCCAGCCCAGCCCCTGAATTTGTGTAATTTTGATCTGAGCTCCAGGATTTGTACCTGAGAGTGGGCAGGTGCTCCTTCATGGATAGGAGATTGTCCTGCCACTGAGGGAACAATTCATGAAATTAGAGTAAATATTGGGGGGACAGGGGATTGGAAAGCATGAGGGGACTAAGTATTCTTCGTTCTGTTTCTCGAGTCTTCCTTCACATTATTTCTGCTTCCTCATTTAACAAATGGAAAATTGAACTCTGGCATCCTAATGATGGTTCCAGAAGTTCCAATATGAAGCTCAGCAAGCCACTATGTCTGTGGACCGTATCTATCGATTGACCATAATCCTGGCTGGGATGCTAGTCCATCTTAATCTATATTTTTGTTTTTTATATTAAGTGTTAGGCAACAAGGCTTAGGATGGAGAGAAATCATCTTATTGTTCCCCCTCCTCTCACTCTAGGGGCTCAAAGACGGCTGTGAAATTAATAGCCAAGGCTATCATTTTTGAATTGCTCCTTTTAGTGCTGGGCATTATGTTGGGGGCATGTATGTAATTTTCATGCCATCTCTACGTGCTAAGTGTTCTGTAGGCACCATTTGCACAGTTTTACAGGTGAGTCAACAGGCACAGAGACTGAGTGGCATGCCTGCAGGCTGACAGCCACCAGGACCAGAGTCTGTTAGCCCAGCTTGTGGTCCTGGCCACTCTGACACATGGCATGCTGGTCATGAAGCTATAAACACATCACATATTTTCCCATCCCCTGCAAGCTTCCTGATATGACATCTTGGCCTTGAAATGACAGCTGGGTCAAAACATACAGTCTGTGTGGTGAGACATGGCCTGGGTGATGTTGCAATCTTCTCACATGTGGGGCCCAGCTCTGAGCCAGGCCGCCCAGGCTGTGCTGGGAAAATGACACCCACCTCCCTACCTGCCTCATCCCAGGGAAATAGGGGTGGGGTGCAGGAGATCCCTAGAATGCAGAACTGTTCTTCACCCTCTTTTCAGGAGGAGCAGAGGGGTACCCATCAACTCCTAAGGAAGGGGACCTACCTCTATTTTCCCCATTGCACAGCGTGGGAGTAATTAATATTTGTTAAAGAGTACTTACCATCGTGAACCACTGTAGTCTACTGCTTCTCTCAACACTCATTATTATTGCATTAGGTCCAAGGTGTTGGACAACAGGGCTTCCAGGCTCTGGGCTTCCTTTCTCTTGTACCTATGCCATAAAACATCCCTGATCCTCCCTGTCCCTTTTCCTTCTTGCTATCTCCCCAGTTTGGTTGCACAAGCAAGACCAGCATTAGCCCTGTGGGGTCTCTAATTGTACCTCACCCCAGAGTCACTTCATTGGGTAAACATATGCTTCAAGCCGGGCGCGGTGGCGCACGCCTATAATCCCAGCACTTTGGGAGGCTGAGGCAGGAGGATCTCGAGTTCAAAGCCAGCCTCAGCAATGGCGAGGCACTTAGTAACTCAGTGAGACCCTGCTTCTAATAAAATACAAAAAAGGGCTGGGGATGTGGCCCAGTGGTCAAGTGCCCTGAGTTCAATCCCCGGTACCAAAAAAAAAAAAAAAAAAAAAAAAAAAAAAAACCCAAAAAACAAAAAACATATGCTTCAAGTATTCTGGGAATTCATTTCTGGGGAAGAAACTGTCTATATCCTATCTTGGCATCTCTGGAAACCCTGGTCCTTGGAGAGCTTCCTATCCTTGGAGAGTTGGCATAAAAGAGTAATTTAGACAAAGGGTTTTCTAGCCCAAAGCAAGGATTCCAGATTCTGTTTCCAGCTCTGTCACTGCCTGCTCTTAAACTCCATCTACCTCCCAGTCTCATTTTCTCTCTCTCTGCATTGGTCAGAAATGAAAGGACCTCTTAAGGGGCTAGGAAAAGGGGAAAGTGATAATGGGCAAGAAACCTTTGCTGTGGGAGGGAAAAATTGTTCTCCATGAAGTTCAACAAAGTAATGTGTGTAAAGCACTTAGCTCATGCCTGGTGTGTGGCAGGTCCCCTCTGGCAGGATGAGGCACCAGGGAGATGGTTTGTGCTGGAGGCAGAGGCACCTGCAGAGTCTCATGAAGTTGGCTGCTGGCAAGATGAGGCCATCCCAAGAGTACTTTCCTAAGTTTGCCTGCAGGGTATAGTTGGTGGCATGCCATAGCTCTTAGGAAAGTGACCTAACTTGGATTTTTCTGTATGGACACAGAATTGCAAAGAAATTCTCATTTGCATGGTGATGGGGAGTTTATTTTTCCCAGAAGCTGCATGTCAAGACCCAGGAAAAGAGGGATTTCTTAATAATGATTAATCAGCTATATCACAAAGGAAAAAAAAAAAAGAAAAGAATTAAGGAAATGACATACTAAAGAAATAAAGGGGGAAAATCTGCCCAAAGTGGACCCACCCAGTAAATTTTGGCAGCACTTCCTCTTATCCACCTGCATAAAAGTGACCAGCCCTTTCCAAATGGCAAAGAGCACCGGGAGAGAGACTCAGGAGCAGCTGGCAGGCACAAGGTGAAGGTGAGGCTGGCACTGGCTTCATCAAGGGCAAGTTCCTCCTCATCCCTCTTCTGTCCTTCAGGACTGCAGAGTGATCTGTTATCACTGTGTATGGCCTGTGCTGTCCTGGGTACTGGTATTTTGTAGAAAGGGAAGAGGTATTCCACAGTGGGGGTGAACTTTCTGGTCTATCTTCTTTTTAATGAGAAGAGATGGAGAAAGAAGGAAAAGAAAGGAAGAAAAGAAGGAAGGGAAGAAATAAAAGGAAAGGGAAGGAATCTCATATCTTTACTATTGCTTTTTTTGGGGAGTGTTGGGTATGGGGATTAAACTCAGGGGCACTCGACCACTGAGACACATCCCCAGGCCTATTTTGTATTTATTAGAGACAGGGTCTCACTGAATTGCTGAGTGTCTCGCTTTTGTTGAGGCTGGCTTTGAACTCGTGATCCTCCTGCCTCAGCCTTCCAAGCTTCTGGGATTACAAGATGTGGGCCAGGATGCCTGGCCTACTATTGCTTTTTCATTCTAAGATTTATAAAGAATCTTTTTAATTTACAAAGTAACTTTTTAAAATTCCTCACAGTATTAAGTATCTTCTTATTGGGTTATTATTATTATTTTGTAGTACTAGGGATGGAATTTAGGGATCCACCCAAGCTAGGCCGATGTTCTGCCACAAAGCTACTGCCCCAGGCCTTAAGTATCTTTTAAATTGGAAGGTGCACTCCTGGTTCAGTGGGACCTGATCAGAAATGGGTTCCTGTCTGGTGCAAGGGGAATGGCTAGGAACCGCAGCTGAGATGCCAGAGGGAGTGTTTTAAGTGGTGAGGTGCGGGGATGAGGAAGGGGGGCTCATGGTTGGCTTGCCACCTTCCAAGTTATGTCCTAGCAGGTTACTCAGCTTCCCTAAGTATCAGTTCCCTTCTTGGTAAAATGGGTTAGAAACAAAATTTTCATTGGGTGGTTGTGAGCATGAAGCAAGATAATTGTGTAAAATGCTTGGCACTGCCGGGCATGGTGACGCACATCTGGAATCCCAGCAGTTCAGGAGGCTGAAACAGGAGAATCACGAGTTCAAAGCCAGCCTCAGCAATGGGCTGAGCTAAGCTCTCAGTGAGACCCTGTTTCTAAATAAAATACAAAATAGGGCTGGGGATGTGGCTCAGTGGTTGAGTGCCCCTGAGTTCATTCTCTGGTACCAAAAAAAAAAAAAAAAAAAAAAAGCTTGGTACATTACCCAGCACACATGGTGTGTAGGATAAATGTCACCTCTTATCTGAATGGGCCAAGATATCTAGAATTTTCTGGAGAGGGGTCAGAACTCTGGGGGACTCTTCATAGACTTCCTGCCTTGTTTTTCCAGAAAGAAAGATGTTCCAAGAAGAGAATTCAAGCTCTTTATTTTTCTGCGTGCCTCATGGTGAGGTCTCAGTTTACAGCTACCCATGCTCTGGGAAGGTATCAAGGAGAGACGAGGATTTGCTGTTTTCTTGACTTTCTAGAGAAGGAGTTTGGGGGGCCAGGCTGAGGGTGTGATTCAGTGGTAGAGTGCTTGCCTAGTATGCATGAGGTCCTGGGTTGAATCCCCAGTATTGCAAAAAAATTAAAAAAATATATATATATTTTTAAAAATAATCTTTAAGAGAAGGAGCCTGGGAATCCTAGGAAGATGTGGGCAGTGGTGGCAGGAGTGAGGACAGTCATGGTTCACTCTCACTGGGGCATTTTTATTGTTTCAGTGACCATAGGATAGTCAGGGGTGAGATGGGGTCCTTTGCCACTCTCTCAGCTGGCTGGCTACATTTGCAACCCTCCTTCTCCCCCTCCAGAGCTACACAGAATACACTGACCCAGCTCACACAGCCACAGTGAGAGCACTCTGTGGTGCCACGGGGGATGCTGGGTAGGGAGCTGGTCCAGTCACATGAGTCCTCAGAAGGTTTAAGCTCGGTCTGTGAAGCTTGTGCTACTATGGGGGAAAGTTGAAGATGGATGATAAGCTATACCACGATGTTTGCTGCACTGTTCTCTGTGCACACGATATGACCTAAGTTAAAAGTTAAAGGAAGAAGGAGAAAGATGGAGGAAAGAATCTGGGTGAGAGAATCAGAAGAGACAACAAGTGTCACAAGTTCTGGGGCTAAGAACTAGCTAGCTGCAAACTTGTCCCTTGCATCCCCAGGGGCTCAGTGATTGACAGAAGGGGAGCCATGGGTTTGTCCTCTAGGGAGGGAGTGGCAGCCTTCCCCTACCTCTTCACCATGGCTAAGGAGTTACTAGGAGAAGCTCGCACCTCTCTTTCCCATCTTCTCTAGAAGGCGAAATCTGCATAGTTAGCCTCACGGGAATGATTTTAAGCAGATACACACTGGAGTGTTATAATAAAAGGGTGTTGCTGTCTTCGGGGGCAAACATAAACCAAATGTGCTTTTATGGTTCTTCAGATCTGTTGCCTAACTGCATGGCATGGTGCTAACCCTGTTTTTCTTATTCAATTTAAAAAAAAATTTTTTTTTTTCTTTTCACCCCTGTTGAGGAAGTAAGCTGTGTTGAGTCATAGTAGAGTGATAGACACACAAATGTGCTCCCCAGGACTTGAGAGAGGACCGAAGAAGACCATATTGAGCTTTCTGGGGGGTAAGGGTGGGATCTGGGGTGGGGGAGCGGAGGGCTCTTACTCAATTGATTCAAGAAACCCGAGGAGGAGACTGACTGGGCAGCTTGACTTCCACCCCTTTCTGCAGGACATGGAGGTACAGCGTGTTTCCCTCCGGCTCCTGGGTGCAATGCTTGTTCTGTGCTCAGTGCACACCCGCTCTCTCAGGAGATGTTCGATTTCCGTGGACATGCGCCATCTAGAAGAGAGTTTCCAAGAAATCAAAAAAACCATTGTGAGTATGGCTGGGTGGTGGCGTGGGCAAGGGGTTTGCCTCGCCTGACATCTTAGCTTGGAAGGCAAGTTTTTTACTGCAGCCTTTTGCGTCTCACGATACCATGGAGTACTTAATGCTCATGTCTGTCCTTCTGTTTCCCTCCACAGCAAACTAAGGACAACTTCCAAAACATCACCATCCTGTCCAGGTTGGGGGCCCTGCAGAACACTAAGGTATTTGGTCTGTGTCTTCTTTTTGGTGTAGTTTTATCATGACAGTGAAATGACTCTGGGCTGAGAAAGAAATCCCCAGCTGTCCTCTTCTTATTCCTAATGTCCAGTGCACTCTCCACACGGCAGGCTTCTCATGTGCTACTGTCCCAGAGACCTTGAAACCCCAGGTGCCAATTTCCTAGAGGGAGATGGGAGTGCCAGGCGCTCAGAGGGGCTAGGACTTCCATGACTTGGGGATAAATTTTGGAAGCATCCATGGGGGGACATGAAAACATAAACATGGTGGATGGTGGTTTAAAAGCTGAGGAATTTGTAGATGAGTGGGTAAAAGAGAGGGAGGGACTTGGGGAATGTGGGAGGACAGGTGGAAGATCAATGAAGGTGGACATTTGTGCTTGGGACAGTGAGGTGACCGGGTTTGTGACGCAAGGATAAGCCCGTGGGGTGAGGTGGACCACTACCTTGGAGTCATTGCATAAAGTCCTTGGCTTTGTAAGAGAGGCAATAGTTACAGAAAGTTTTTGAGACAAAAGCTATCTTACCACACAGTGTGTTACAAAGACTGTCTGGTGATGCGCTTTATAGTGGCAACTGAGGACAGGAAAGTTAGTCCTGCCATCAGCCCAGATGTGGATCACCCACTTCATGAAAAGAACCTGCAAGATGCCTTTAAAGTGAACTCTTTTAGGATTTGCATGTATTCTAGAAAGATCCAGTGTTTTCCAGGGATTTACACGACAGAGTGTAAGACCTATCACAAAGAAATCGAGACCTTGGAAGGGAGAATGACGAGATAGTGGCTAAGTCAGCAACAGACCCCCAAGTATGTGCTTCCATCTCTGGGTTCTTTCTCCTCTGAAGGTTGGAAATGCTTGATATGGAATAAGGAAAGGTGTCAAATTTTTAGTGTTTCCCCTTATGTTTTTCCCTTCCTTTCTTTGTTCTGTGCTCTTTTCTAGTGCCACAGTCTTTGAGAATACAGAGGTGTTTTATTTTTTGCCGGTCTGGTTAAGGACCCAGTAAACAGTGGAGGAAGGAAAGGCTTTGTGCAGCAGTAGACTTTACTGCAATCTAGGAAAAGCTGCCCTTGGGGCCAAGGAGGTTTTTACTGCTTTAATGCTAATAGAGATGGATGCCTTGTGCTGTCCAACTGGGGACCACACCCTACTTAGACTGAGCTGTAAATCTGCAGAGTAATTTGCTGGCAGGGCAGAGAGCAAATTGCTACCAGGAGACAATGTCCCACCAGCTTCTCTGGGCTGCCTGGGGATTTAGGAGCCCTTTCTAAAAGAAAGATCTGCATTCTGCAGGCCACAAACTACCCAGAGGTACCCATCTCCACAGATATCAGTCTCCGTTCTTGCAAATCTCAGCCCCATTCCATTGATCCCTGTGGTTTAAAAGGACAAACTGGAAGAGAGCCCAGCACTGTGGTCCAGAGCAGGGTGGCGAGGATGAACACAGTGTAGCCATGAATGTCAAAGGATGGGAAATGTGGCAGAAGATACAAGGAGGTACTTGTCAAGAAAGCTGCTCCACCTTCAGTGCTTTTAAAAGGGAGACACCTGCTTTCTGGAAGAATTTAAGCAGAACTTGGTGAGGACATGTTGGGGATGCTGTAAAGAGAATTCTAGACTAAGATTGGATTCTGGGCCCCATGTTTTGTAAATATTACTCCTGGCTGTCCAGATAGAGGGAGTAAGCTGGAATCTCTCCCTTCCTCACCACATTCCTCCTAAGTGGCTTTGCTATGGTAGAATGGATGGATTTTAAAACAATGACTTTTAGTTCTCTTGCTTCTCGCTGCTCCTACTCAAATGGACTGCTTTGGTCTCTAAGATAACCAAAGGGCCTCTGGGAGTGTCTCTAATTTGTGTCTGTAGCCTTTAGATGTGTGCTGCGTGACCAAGAACCTCCTGGCATTCTACGTGGACAGGGTATTCAAGGATCACCAGGAGTCGAACCCCCAAATCTTGAGAAAAATCAGCAGCATTGCCAACTCCTTCCTGTATATGCAGAGAACTCTTCAGCAGTGTGTGAGTCAGCACCTCAGGATTCTAGGCATCTGCTCTTGGTCTGCCCAGGGAGGGGCTGGGACAAGCTGGCTCCAGCTGGTCTCTGATTGGGCTTCTGGAATGAAGAGAAAGTCCCTGCTCTGTGGTCCTCTTTGGGATCTTTTCTGGTAGTCACTTTTTTTTTTTTTGGTACCAGGGATTGAACTCAGGGACACTCCACCACTGGGCCACGTCCCCAGCCCTTTTTTGTATTTTATTAGAGACAGGGTCTCACTGAGTTGCTAAGTGCCTCGCCATAGCTGAGGCTGGCTTTGAATTTGCAATCCTCCTGCCTCAGCCTCCCAAGTGCTGGGATTACAGGCGTGCACCACCACACCCAGTTTCTGGTGGTCACTTCCTTCCCATGTTTCCTGCCTCCTGACACCTCATGGACAACCCCCTGGGGTGACCAACTTATGTCCAAATATTTCTTAAGTGGCTTCAGCGGCCTGTGAGAAAGCTGAGCCAAGATTCTAGTCTTACCACAGTGTACCCTTTAGTCTTTTTGGTTTTGGCCCTTTGGGGTTTCCGTACCAGGTTACCTCTGAGTAGTTTCTTGGTATAGACTATGTCTAAGGGTGACCTGTAAGTTCATTGTGATCTATTAAAATCAAAACCAAGACTAACCAATGAAAACAGACCTGGAGAAAACCTAGGTTCTCTCCCTTCCCTGCTGACGAGTTCCTGTGTAACTATGGCAGGTGGCTTTGCTTCTCCCTGCCTTAGTTTCTAAAATCGTTAGAAGTGGGAAATGGTCCTGTCCTGCAATAATGGAACCAAATGGATACATTTAAACAGCTAATTAATTAATTAATCTGCAACAAGTATAGGATTGCTGTACTCACAGAGTGGTGTAAAGGAGCTTTGTTGGTGCTGTCTGTGGGCTATAAATCCAGAAAAAACAAAAGCCATGTTCAAATACAGGCTAAGTCCACAAACAAGCTCTATTGTTCTCTGGATGCTCCAGGGGACCATATATAATTTACTCACCTCCCACTGACTTTGTCTGTGGGAGAAAGGAAGAAGGTCACTTCTCATGTGGGGAGGTGGTGGTAAGAGCCGGTCAGGATGGAAAGGTCCTCTGATATGTGCCGCCTCCATTGTATCACAGCAGGTGCAGAGACAATGTCGATGTAGTCAGGAAGTCATCAATGCCACCAAAATCATCCATGACAACTATGATCAGGTAAGATCTGGAAGAATGATGGGGAAGGTTAATTGGCTAGTTCCCTTTTCCATCATCCCTCTACCATTTTCTTAGAACCCTTACATAGCAGGCCTGACCTGTGTCCTGATTTGAGGAAAGCACACACTGTGTAAGATGGGGTGATGCAGAGGGAGCAAAGGTGGGCCGTGGGTCCTGTACTGTTAGGCATGAAATGTGCTACCTGCACAGTGTCCTGGTGGTCACTCCTGCCACGGTGTTCTGTGTGCAGTAAACACCCAACACTCCTCATACAGGTGTTAATGAAGAGACGGGGCTTCTTGATGCATCACTGGATGATCTTATTAAAGAGCAGATTCTGGTAGTGTGGGTCTGCAGTGAGGCCTGGATTTCTGCCTTCTGACCACACTCCCAAATGATGTTGATGCTTTGAAGAGCAAGGAGGTTGGGGAGGGGGGAGTCCATTCAGAGTTCTGCTACTTTGGGGACAGACACCATTGGATATACAGATTTCTAGAAAAAGCTGAGTCAAGTGGTTGTTACCACAAGCTAGATATTGTCCTAAGCCCACTCTAAGTATTGGCCCAGGGATCCTCACTGAAATGCTACGAGTATTGTCTACCTTGGATAAATTAAAAAATCAAGGCACAAACAGGTTAGGTAAGTCAACTAAAGTCACACTGCAGCAAAGTGGTGGTGGTGGGATATGATCCCACCCTGGTTGGATTCAATGGATATGCCATGAGATCTTGCTACCTCTTGGTCTGGGAGGAGGAATGGAAACTGTATTTTAGTTGGACTCTTGCTAACTGTCCAAATGGTGTGGGACAAGGCACTCACCCTTATGGGCTTTAGGGCTTTGCTGTGTCAAATGGGGACGAGTTCTCCCTACCCACCAGTGAGCACAGAGGGGACCAAGTTTTCCTGGAAGAACAAAAATACCAAAGCAAGCTGATATCAAAGGAAAATAAGCAGAAGAACTAAACAGTAAAGGGATTTTTTCCTATGAGAAATGGGGACGGGGGGACAAGGGCAAAGAATGGAGCACTTTTTTTTTTTTTTTTTTTTTTTTTTGTACCAGGGAGTGAACACTTGACCACTGGGCCACATCCCCAGCCCTTTTTAGTGTTTTTATTATTAGAGACAGAGACAGGGTCTCACTGAGTTGCTAAGTGCCTCACCATTGCTGAGGCTGGCTTTGAACTCGCGATCCTCCTGCTTCAGCCTCCCAAGTGCTGGGATTACAGGCGTGCACCACTAGAATGGAGCACTTCGAACTTTGTGTGTAAGGAGTTGACATGAAATTAACCCATCAATGATGGAAACAAAATTTTGGTTGCCTATTAGGAAAATGATTTTGAATGTGTATGCCATGCAAATACATTGGGTGAATAAAAACAAAACCCACGAGGACCAGAAAGTGGGGAAATGATTTGCACACTTTGGCACAGTATAAATGTCGCCTTCATGTTGGTTTCAGCTGGATGTCCCGTCTGCCGCTGTTAAGTCCCTGGGAGAACTCAATGTCTTTCTAGCCTGGATTGACAAGAATCATCAGGAAACTTCAGCTGCTTGACATGAGGGGCCTGTCTAATTATTCAGGGACAAATGCCCCCTGTAGTGTTCCTGTGGGAAACAGCCGACTTTGAAGGGGAGTGAGATGGGGAAGGCAAATGAGGGTCCTTTCAGAGGACCTCCCTACTGATCTTGAAAGTAGCCAAATAGTCTACTGTGGTATTTATAATGAACTATGTCTGTTGAAAGGTCCCGAGAGCCATCCTGGGGGGAAAGGGTTGGCTCCCCCCTAATTTATTGTGAAGTTGTTTATCCCACGTCTGTGATGTGAGCCGAAGGGTCTCATGTAGTACATATTGTACCGACTGTGTCATTTCTGAATAAACTCTAAGCTTTGCCAATGAGTGCAAATGTCTTCTGATTCAGGGAGAGTCTGTCAAGGAATCATAAATGAGACATTAGAAATAAAAGAGATCTGAAAGAACATGAAAGATGGGGAAGCTGAGGTCTTGAGGGGGATAAGAATTTACCTGGGGCTCAAAACCAGTTAGTGAAGAAAAGTTTTTGAAACTGGGTATATAACTTCATTTTTTTTTCTGTGAGAAAATACCTGAGGCTGGGTAACATTATAAAGAAAAAGTTTATTTAGCTCCTAGTTCTGTAGGTTCGAGGACTCTGCAGGCTCAGGGGCATGGAGCTGGCATTGGCTCTGCTCTGGTGAGTACTTCATGACAGGTGGCATCATGATGGAGGGAGCCTGTGGTCGGGGAAGACATCACATCTTCAGACAGGAAGCCAGAGAGTGCTTCAGGGGTTGGGCTTGCTCTAAACAACTTGCTCTCTTGAAAACTAACTCAGATCCCATGAGAACCACTTTCTTTCATTCTGAGGGTAGAGCCTTCAATGACTAAAGATTTCCACTAGGCCCCACCCCTTAAGGTCTCACCACCTCTCACGCTGCCATACTAAGGACCTCAAACACATGAAACCATGGGAGATATCCTCAAACCATATCCACCAGAGCTCTGGCTCTCAAAGTTTTTCATTCAGCATCCTTTTTTCCATGTAAAGATCAAGAAGATGGGACAGAGGGCTTGTGACCACTGACTTCTCCTCCACATCCCTCCATTTCTGTTGTCTCTTACTCTGTCTCTGTCTTCCCTCTGTTGCTCTGATTTTCTCTGCATTTGTCTTTCTCTATCCTTCTTTCTTACTGTTCCCAGCCTAGCTCTGTCTTCTCTGATCCTAATCCAATCTCCAAGGGTATATGTGTTGGGCTGGGGAGTACAACTTTCTGACCAAGGGATGGTTGTCATGGTGACAAACCTGAACAAATACCACACACAGGCATGATGCACCCTGGGCAGAGTGTCCACTTCTAGGTGGACAGTCCATAGATAATTCAGAGCACAAATACCTATCTTTAATTATGAGGAGAACATAATACTGACACCTAGTGAACATCAAGCTGGGCATAGGTGCTAAGTCCTTTACATGTGTCATCCTGGGCAGCGACTGTACTATAACTGGCTGTCTGAAACAACCTTTCTTCATTCCTACCTTAGGATGAGCTCTCACAGTGCATGTTGTAGAGAGACCCAGGCCTCCCAGGTCAGGCAGACCTGGTTTAGACCTCTGTGACTTGGAACACAGAACTTAATGTCTCCAAGTTTCAGCGTCCTATCCTGTAAAATGCAGATGCCAGCAGCAGTCTCGAAGTGTCTCTGTGAGCATCCAGTGAGGTGAAGGGCAACCTCAGCAGAGTGGGAGGCTGTGTGGTGTAGTGCAGGCATGGCCAACCCCAGAGCCACACACTGGTCTTGCCACCAACTGCCTGGGACAAGCCAACACATTTCTTGGGTCTTTACTTGTTTGTAGTGTGGATCGTGACCCCCTGACTATCTATCCTATAGGATAAGTTAAAGTCATGAAGAGTTATTAAGATGGCCCCTCCACTCCATTCCCTCTAACAGTGCCCCCTACTGCTCGCCCAGGCTCACTATGACAACCATTCCCACCTACTCTGTGTTCCTCCAGGGCCCAGGGCCTGTTCATGTAGGACATGCACACTTGCAAACTGAGGTAGAAATTTGAAAATCCTCCACATGCTATTTTTTCATGGGCTTCATAGGCTATTAAGAAGGTGCAAGTTTGTTTGCAGAGGACCCACGCTTTCCAAGGTGACCTTGGATGGACATTCACGTGGAGATGGCTGGATGAAGGCAGTTCCAGCATTGGCCATCTTTTAGATGGCCTGAGTGTGCTTCCCAAACCCCTGCACAGCTCGTACCCTGCCTTCTGTAGGCCTTCAGTCAAGAGGTGTGCTATCTGAGCATAACCACCCCCCCATTTCCACTTTCAGCAAAACCTACACCCCTTTCCTGTTTTCCTAGCTTCCTATATTGTTTTTTATCTGTTTCTCCACTTGAGTGTAAGCTCTGTGAGTATGGGGGTAGTTTGGTTTGTTTATTGCCTGGCACTTAGTAGGTGTTAAATTCATATTGCTGGATGAATTAAAACAACAATAATAGTAAACATTTATATAGTGCTTTTTATATTCCAGGCAATGTTCTAAGAAATATATATAATACAGAATATTATAGGGCTGGGGTTGTGGCTCAGTGGTACAGCGCGTGCCTCGCATGCATGAGGCCCTGGGTTTGAGCCTCAGCACTACATTAAAAAAAAATTGTGTCCATCTACAACTAAAAAATACATATTTAAAAAAGAATATTATAGTCTGAATTTTTATATTTAATTGAGTTCTACCAACAATTCTATAGAAGTTCTGAGAATGAAATAAAATGAAAAAGGTCCCCTCATGGAATGTTGGTAGTACAGATAATTAAACCCTAAGGAGGAAGTTGGGCACAGAGAGGTTAAGTAACTTATCTAAAGTCACACTTCTCCTAAGCAGCAGATCCAGGCTTCCAATCCAGGCTACTTGGTCTCAGAATAAACTAAAATATCAACAACAATGTAAACATGTTGAATACTCATTATGTGGCAGATACCAAGGTGAAACCTTAACTTACATTTCCCTATCATTCTGTGTGTTAATCTTCTAAGGTAAAAGTGGTCAACAAACCTCATGACACAGGTAAAGAAGTCTGAAGCTTAGTAAGGTTCAATAATATACCTATGGCCATGTGGAACTAGAGTTCAACTCAAGGTGTCCTACCCCAAAGCCTGGGCCCTCCACCATGATGATATGTGGCCAGGCATCTTGCTTGAGTGATGGGATTCTGGGAAAAGATTTACTGGCATAATCAGCTGTGTCTGCCAAAAAGAAATACTGTCATTATCATTGGTGGAAGAAGTTCTGGTAAAGGAAGAAGGGAAGGAGGAGAAAGAGGAGGAGACATTGGAGGAGAAAGCTCTCCCTCTCTGAACTTGACTCATTTTACTTGAAACTCTCTAAGTATTCTGACTGCTTACTCCCGTTTACCTATTATTTCTCTTCTTTGAGGTTTGAAGCTCATGTTCTGACTCTTTTTTTAAGTATACAGTGGGCCTGGCACAGAGGTGTTTTTTTCCCCCTTCACAAATCTGGTGTTTAAGAAATAAATACCTGCTAAAGAACCAAGTATAAAATCATCTCCCAAACCTCACTTTCTGAGTCCTTTATTAGCCCTTGGTAGAGATCCTGAAAAATCTAGAGCTCATCCTTGACTGCTAACGTGCAAGGGGAAAGAATCCACTGCATGTGTCAGGTTTGCACAAGGCACCTTACATGCAGGATCTTGTCAAGCCTCCAAGGAGGTTGAAGATCTTATCCCCATGGGGTCAGTTAAGATGTATGAGACCCAGAGAGATGGAGGACTTGCCCAAGGCCTCATGGCTAAGGGACGCTGCTCTAGAAGGTGAGTCAGGCCCTGTCTTCCTGGCTCTGTCCTTTGTCTCCTGCTATGGGGGAATATCGCCTTGCTCTGGCCAAGGTTATATAATCCAGGGCCCAGGTTACTGAGTTGAATGACAGCAAGGCAGATAATTAAATCCAGATACATCAAAAGGGGCCTGGACTTACTAGAACAATCCTCTGAAGTTGCACACAGATGTATGGACCAACACGGAGCAAAGGAGCAGAGGCTGACTTCTGAATGTGTCACACGATGTTCCTAGCCCAGCTGAGAGCCTGAGCTCCTCCTCGGGAACACTCTAGCCTCCTTCCATGTTCTGGAACAAACTTCTAATAACCACACATGCTCAGGACTACTGGTTTTCGTTTTTGTTTTTTTTAATTGCCTAGAAGTTTGGCCAAGCGGGAAAGAGAATAGGCTTGGTGTGAACTCATGCTCTGCCACCTACTGGGCAGTTTACTAAACCTGAGCCTCAGTTTCCTCATCTGCACAGTGAAGGAGAGATCTGCCTCATGACACTGTTATGAGGACTTAAGATCTTCTTTGTACAGTGCCTGGTAGTAGTAGATGTTCATTTAAAAAACGATGGCTGTTACTATTTATTGAGTCTCAACTTTTCTTATCTCATTTCCCATAAAACACAGTTGTTTGAGGACAGAACTTCTTCCTCTGTGTGTGTGTGTGTGTGTGTGTGTGTGTGTGTGTGTGTAGCAAAGGGCACTCCAGCTGTGCAGGCGGTGCCCTCTTGGAGGAAGCCTGTGGCTTTGGGAATCTCTTGGGTGCCCTCTTATTCTCCATTTGGAATTTCTCCCTCTTATTCCATCTTCCTAATTTCTAGCTCACAGCAAGGACTCATCTCCCCCTTCTTCTGGTCTGCTTGGCTTTGGTTTCTATTTTGCCCCAGATTGTGGTCTTCATGCTCCTTATTTCTGCATCCTGAAGGCTGAAGTTCAGTGTCTCCCATCCGACTCCTTGGGCCAGTCAGGTTTCTGGGATGTGGTGTTAACTTGGCCCCTACTCACTTGGGAGACCTGTGATTCCAGGTGCGCAGGTTATGGGGCATCGTGTGTCCCAACAAGGCCAGTAGCAGCAGCAACACCTTCCCATCAGGCAGGGGGTCCTTGGCTTTCTTCAGGCCAGCAGCCCTGTGAGCGAGGAGAAAGAACTCAAGAAGTACTGACTTCTTCTTTCTCCCCTCCCCAGGGCCTCCAAGACATCCCCACAGGTGGCCATGAAGAGCAGGGTACAACTCTCGATGAGATGCCCCTGAGGCACAGGGCAGGGATTGTCCTTGAGGGGGTCACATTGAGACAACCAGGTGGCTAGAAACAATGGGAAGCACTTGAGTCAGCCAGTCTGCTGAGCTCCTGGGATGTGAGTGATGTTGATTTGGGGTCTGGATTCTGGATTCTGGATTTAGTAAGTTACAAAAGTCACAGATTTTTAGGAATGGAAAATGTCATTGCAACTCTGATATTCACAGCTGATTGCAATTGGGCCCCTTTCAACCTTCCTCGATACCCACAGGGGCAATGTCCCTTAGGTATGGCTACAGAAGCACCCTTTGGTTTTAAGAATTTTGCTCCAGCTTTCCTTGCCGTAGAAGTAAGTGTCCTTTTGATACGGACATAATCTCTCCATTCCCAAAGCTCACAGAGCCCTGAGACTTCAAGGGCTTGCTCAACCCTCACTTTCTCCAAGAAATCTTGTTAGCCATCTTTGTCCCTCAACTCCCTCTTTCCAGCCAAAAGCCAGAACACACACTCTCAATTTTTCTATCCCATCTTCTCCATAAATACATTCTTTCTTCCCAGACTCTGTGTCACACCTGGGGAGGTGTGGTCACCATACCATGGGTCTTTCCTTTGCCATCACAACAAGGGTTCTTAACCTTTTGTGTGCCATGAGCTTCTTTGGCACACCAGTGAAACTTAGGAAATCTACTTAAAATAATTTTTAGTTCATTTTTTGGTCCTGAGGATTGAACCCAGAGGCACTGGACCACTGAGCTACATCCTCAGTCCCCCCACAACTTTTATTTTGAGACAGGGTCTTGCTCAGTTGCTAAGGCTGACCTTGAACTTGCAATCCTCCTGCCTCAGTCTCCTGAGTCCCTGGGATTACAGGCATGCATCACCATGCCCGACAGAATAATTTTTATGAATGCATAAAAGAGAAAAGATTATGAAACCAACATATTAAAATACAGCTATGAAAATGTAGAAATGACAAGTGGAATATGCATAAATGTTTCTTTATTAGTTAACATGATCTAGCAGCATTTCTAAGTAGTGATAAGTATAAATTATATTTTGAGACATCTGAAAAACTATAATGGGATACAAGAACATTTGTCCTTTCCATCAGTGACAAACTCATGCATACTGCTAACGTGACGGTGATTTGTATTTGCTGCCTATCTTCAAAACTAAAGAAAATGTTGAATTTTGATTACATATTTGTGAAAAGATGCCGTTTCTTCCCACTTCCTCCTCCCAGGTTGAGAACTCTGGCATCAGAGACTTGGTCCCCTTCATGATACTCTGAGGTCCTGTTGGAGGACCAAGAGGTCATGTTTTTGCTGCTGATTCTTCATGTTTGTTTGCAAAGTTACAAAGAAAAGATGAGGAAACTGAATCCAAGACCTTATCTAGTTTTTTGTTCCTGACTCCTTGTCTGGGGAGGCTCTTCCCAGGGCTCCCCTTCACAGGCAACCTGGTGAAGGGAGTTAGCGAACTCTGGGGGCTCAGCTGTGTCTGAGGAACTTTCAGTAGAAAGAATGGCAGCAAGTTGAGCCAGTTAAAGCAGAGCACAATAGAAAAAGCACAGGAAAAGGAAATGATGTCACCTAAGCCAATATCTTCCAGGACAGGGAACTGAAAATGTACACTGCTGGTAGAGTTCGCTGCTCTGCTCACCCCCACCCTGTCTGCCTCCTTCAGGGGCTATGAGCAAAATTTCCAGCACTGCCAATCTGGGTGTGGCTAAGGCTCTTCTACCTGCCTGCCGGTGAGTGCAGGCTCTTCCTCCAGCAGAACCCCAGGGCCTGTGCGCCTCCCTGCAAAGTGATGCAACTGGGCAGGAAGCCCAGATGTTAGCAGCTGGGATGTCCCAGCTATGGAAAACCCTGGGCTGCACATGCAGGATGTGCTGTGGGAAAAAGGAGCGGCTGAGTTTTCTTCTTGGTGACTAGAAAATTATTTCCTGCCCCAAAATGGCTTGCTTAGGAGACTGAGTTTTGTAAGAAGTGACTCTCCTTCTCTTCCGTCAGCCCGGCTTATCTTTACAATGATACTGGCACTGATTAGATACTGACCCCCAGTTTTGAAACCCTTCTTTCTCAAGTTGACTTGATGTGCACATGAAATGTATCGCTGGTTTCTCCATCATGTCTGTATCCCCCATCTATTCCACTTGAGAACAGTATGCAGACTCTGATTGTCTTTGAAGAGCGTGTGGTTAGTACAACCCTTTAATTTTGTCTCCCTCACTGTAAAACCCTGAATGGCTCCCTATTGCCTCAGGGAAGAAACAAAAAAATTACAGAATCAGTAAGGCTCAGTTGAAAGAGACTTAAAAAATCATTTATTTTCCTACAATTCACAGGTGAGGAAGGAAAACAAATTTCTCAAGACTACCTGGAGGGGTGAAAGTAAGTCTAGAGTCAGAATTAAGATTTGTAGAGTTCCCAATCTCAATTTATAAGTTTGGAATGATATTCTTGGTCATTGTAGATATAGTCATATTTCTAACTTGCTCACTCACTGCTCCTCTACATGAAACCCAGCTCCAGCCAAGCAAATCCATTTGCCAATCCTAAGGACACATTGGGTTTTGCCATCCTAGGTCATTTACATCCTGAATGCCCTTTGTCACACACTCCGCCTTCCTCCTCCCCATCCTCCTCCGGCCTCTTTGCCCATTTCAATTCTACCCCTCACTCAAGGCTCAGCTCATAGGTCCCACTTCTGTGCTGCTTGGCAATTTCCTTCTGCACACTGGGTAGTAGTGACTTTCTTGGTGGCTCTGCAGGTACAACCCTTATCCCCAGCCCAAAAAAAGGCTATAAGCAAATAAGGGCCAGAGACCTCTCTGGACACCTGTGCAATCCTCACAACATTTAGCATAGTTTCTTGCACATAGTAGGCCCTTGGTTAATGTTTAACATGTCATTAAAAATCCATTCTGTCAGACACAAGGGATGATAAAAATCACCTTATGTACTTAAAGGTTTGTAAAAATATTCCTCCTGCTAACGTGGTGAACCAGACAGGCAGGGTAGATAGCCCCATTTTTTTGATAAAATACCGAATGCCTGAAAAGCATAAGGACTAGTCTGCTGTATCACTCAAGGTCACACTGAAAGTTGGTGGGGAAGTGAGTATTTGAATTGGGTCTCCTGGCTCTCCACTTCCTGGTTGCCATGTCCTGAGTCACTTACCTCCTCCACCCTGTCAACCATGATGTCCTGCCACACCTTGGGTCAGAACTATGGAGTTGGCTGACCATGGATTGAACCTCTGAAACCATGAACCAAAATAAAATTTTCCTTCTAGAAAGATAACTAGGAGAAGGAGGAAGAGGAGGAGGAGGAGGAGGAAGAGTTGTGTTTCTTGGCTCTTGGCCCCTTGCACTGGCAGTGTCAACACCCTCTACATACTTTCCATTGAATACTCATTTCTTCTGCCAGAACTGTGACGTAGGAAATACTTCTTTCCCTGTCTCATATTAAAGGGAAGCAATTTACTATAGGAGAGGAGTTCAGAATGGGTTAAGAGTGTCCCATGTGGTGGAATGAACTCTTACTGAGTTCAATTACCAGATCTGCCTTTTACCAGCCAAGTGACCTAGGGCAAGTTACTTCACCTCTTTGAACTATAGTTTCCCCATTTGCAAAGCAAGGGATTTGGACTAAGTGTACTGAAAGTCACTTCAGGCTCTAATGATTCAGCCGGGCGGGGATATCATCATCAGATAGGGGCATTCTTGCCATTATGATAGAATTCCTTACCCAGAGGATCCAGGGATCTAGACCTTACTGAAGAAGATGCTTATGGTCCCCTAAATTAAATCATGGAGCTCATGCTTTGGGACATAGTATAAAGAGGAAACGATTATAAATCAATAAAGTTTTTCAGCGGTTATCATTGACTAAACAAGATGAGCTCTCAGGCCAGCAGGAAACACAGACATGTGACCAAAAAGTTGTAATTGACTTTGATAAATTAAAAAAAGCTATATATAAGGTAAAGTTGAGGTGAAAAGGTGGGAAAAATCAATTATGCCTTGTAAAATGGTGAATTTAGGGTGAGGCAGGGAATGTTTTGTAGAGGAGATGAGTTGAATTGGTGTTTATACCGCGGGATGTGGGATCTAGCCAGAGGAATTTAAAAGAATATAGTAGTGTGTGTGTGTGTGTGTGTGTGTGTGTGTGTGTGTACGTGTGTGTACGTGTGTGTATGTGTGTGTGTGTGTGTGTGTGTTTTATGTGTGGTGCTGGGGATCAAACTCAGGGCTACAAGAATGCTAGGTGAGCACTCTACTGCTGAACCACATCCCTAGCTCAAGAGCATGGTATTTTGGTACAGGAAAGGAAGATACTTGATTATTCAAGTAAAATTAGGATTGGGTATCACTTACTGAGTTTAAATGACCATTAGAGGTAGCCTAAACAAAGCAACTGTGGGTGGGCATGGTGTCTGTAATCCCAGTGACTCAGGAGGCTGAGGCAGAAGGATCACAAGTTCAAGGATGGCCTCAGCAACTTCGTGAAACCCTATCTCAAATTAAAAAATAAAGAGGTCTGGGGATATAGCTCAGTGATAAAGTGCCCCTGAGTTCAATGCCCAGTACCCAAGAAAAGCAAAAACAAAACCCAAAGCAATAATGTGTTTCCTGGTTAATGAAAAAGAATTGACTGGCAGAAGTACAGCCTGTGCAAACTTAGATTTACTGAAAATCTTGACTTCAAGTATTCTTGTCAGACCACATTCCCCAATTTTACATTAAAATGGCATTTATGAGTGATCACGAGAAACTGCTTACCTAGCACCACCAATGGAAAAAAACAGATATGAGTTTAAATAATTTAAGAGATATTTAGATTATTTATATCCATGCATATTTGCAATATTTATGAAGCATGATCTTCACTTGCAGGGAGCTTTAGGAAGATACTGAGAGATGTTAAAAAGAGCTTTCTGATCTCAAAGGTGGAAGAACAATAAATCATTGAATGTCAGAATTGAAACGGTGTAGTATCTACTCTGCTGCCCTCATCTTACAGATTCATAAACTGACATCCAGAAAGGATGTGCCAAATTCAGCCTGTTTGCTGTGGAATTCCTGGGTTCAAATATAAGAGCTCAGAGTTTCAGTTACCGAATAGGGAAAAAAATAAAAAAGGAACATATTATAGTCTCTACCATCTTGATCTTTTTAAAGGAATTGTCTGTAATTTGTCTCAAGTGCTTGAATTTTTTTTTATTCAATGTTGTTGTATTTGTAATAGTAGAATGCATTACAATTCATAATACACACATAGAGCCTCTTTTCACATACACTGTTTGTATACAAAGTATATTCATACTATTCAAGTCTTCAATCATGCATTCAGGATAATGATATCCATCTTATTATACCACCTTTTCTTCCCCCCCTATACCCCCTAGCTCCTTCCCTTCTCCTCCCTCCCCTTTGACCACTCTAGTGTTCCTCTAATCCTCCTATGTACCCCAACACTCAACACCACTGTGACTCTGCCTCCTTATATCAGAGATAACATTTGGTACTTGGATTTTTGAGACTGACTAACTTCACTTAGCATTATATCCTCCAACTTCATCCATTTACCTGTGAATGCCATTATTTTATTTTCTTTTATTGCTGAGTAAAATTCCATTGTGTGTATACACCACATTTTCTTTATCCACTCATCTACTGAGGGACATCTAGGTTGGTTCCACAACCTAGCTATTGTGAATTGTGCAGCTACAAACATTGAGATAGCCGTGTCACTGTAATATGCTGTTTTAAAGTCCTTTGTGAATAGACCCAGGAGTGGGATGGCTGGGTCATAGGGTGGTTCCATTCCCAGTTTTCCAAGAAATCTCTATACTGCTTTCTATAATGGTTGCACCATTTTGCAGTCCCACCAGCAATGTATGAGTGTGCCTATTTCCCCACATCCTCTCCAACATTTATTGTTGTTTGTGTTCTTAATAGCTGCCATTCTGACTGGTGTGAAATGATATCTTAGGGTAGTTTTGATTTGCATCTCTCTAATTGCCAGTGATGTTGAGCATTTTTTTAATCAAGTGCTTGAATTTAACCTTGACTGGAAGGGTGGTCCTACATGATTAGTCCCTGTCTTAGAAAATCTTCCAGTGCTCATAAAACAGATGCTCTCATGTGCCAAAGGAAAATCTGCTATTGGAAGTCAGAGAAGGGAATAGTTGGTGTAGGACAGAGTAGTTCAGGAACAAAGGTGTCTCCTCTTTAATGATGAATGGAGAAAAGGAAGTGTGGCCATTTTGGAAAGCAATGGTAGAAAAAAGCAAAAGCAAAGAGAAACAGGAGGAATGAGCCCACATTATCTGGAATTGGAGAGCAACTTGGTTAAGGAGAACTGGATTTAGAGGAGAGGACAAAGGTACCCCCTGAAATTCTCTTCCAGTTCTGTAATTCAGATCTTTTCTGTCCCAACTACCATCTTGCCAAACAGGAAGGCGAGGCCAGATGAGACACATCTTTTATTCACATCTATAGCCAGTAATCCTCTCAGGAAGTGCTTTCTGGAATAGGAAGGTATTGGCTCCATTACACTGTGTTAGCTCTTGAGGAAGTGGAAACCAGAAGAGAAATTACATGAGAGTTCCAAATTTACCTGGGCGAGCTCACTTCCTTCATGTGACATGTATATAATAATTGGAGCCTCTCAGCTTGAGACAGACTCCTAGAAGACCAGAAGCAGCAGCCCTTCTGCAGCTAAAGTAAGAGTCCTCTGCATGGTCCGGGGATCAGCACAGTCCTCCCAGTCATTCACCAAGGTATGTTGAGGACCATGTCCAAAGGAACCTTTTCTATGGGGATGTAATCTCTTGGAGGACAAGAAACTGCCATATTTATCTCTGTACTCAGTACCTAGCACAACATTCAGGACATTGGGTCCTCAGTAAATGCTGACTCAATTGTTGAATTTATGGTAGTTTTACATATATCTAAGTTTAGGGCAATTAACACCAATCTCTACTTAAAATGAGTTGATCACTCATAGTGTGCTAGGCATATAAACCACAGATTATTTTAATGTCAAAATAAGTTTCTAGGGTTAGTTTAATTATCATCATTTTTGGGCTAAGAAAATGAAACTCAAAGAGATGAGTCGACTTGTCCAAGGTCACATAGTTATAGGGTGACCAATTCATTCTGGTTTGCCTGTTATTTTCCATTTTTAAGATTCCTGTATCTCAGAAACCCCCACATCCCTGGGCAAAGTGGGACAACCTACATGGATGTGAATTTGTAGAGAAAGGATTTACTACCTAGTTCTCTTGTCTGCAAATCCATTGTTCCCTCTGATACTTTTGGGTTTCTCTTGTTTATTGCCTTTCCTACATTTGGCAGTATCTCGGGTGGTTGTGAATAAAAAAAAAAAATGTCTAGCATATTGCTTGGTGCACTGAAGGAATTCAGTAAGTGCTAATGATTATCAGCATTGTGCCAAAGCCAGGTAATCAAGGTGAAAGGAAAGACACGTGTATATGTGTGTGTATTCATGTTTTTGTATTTTATGTATGCCATTTACCCAAAATATTAAAAGTAGTTGAAAATTATTGAAAAATTAAGCAATAGGTTTATTACAACTCACAACATTATTTTAAATTAAATATTTTATTTATGTCCCCAAATTTCTTATAATTTTCCTTTTCTGGCTTCAAGGGACAAAAAGTCATCAATTGTATTTTCATCATATGTTTTTGAGAAAAAAAGGTAACCATAAAAATATTTGAAAGCATATGTATAGGTGTGCATATTTTTCCTTTTGTTCCAGTAGCTCAGCATGGCACTGTCAGATTCTGTTTTTAAGATTTTGGTGGTTTTTTTTTTTTAATTGCAGATGTTTTTAATTCATTTTGATATACCATTAACATATCTTTTGTGTGTGGGATGGTACTAAAGATTGAGCCCAGGGTCACTCTACCACTGAGCTACATCCCCAGCTCTTTTTATTTTGATATAGGGTCTTTTACTAAGCCCAGCTATATTATTTGTCTTGATGACTAAGTGTTTTGGTGTCTCCTTAAATTCTACCCGCCCCCCACCCCCGCCCCCCCGCCCAGCTTGTCTTACCCTAAAGGCAGGCCATTCTTGTTTAATCTTAAAACTCAGCCGACATCATAAACTTCCCTCTTATCGAGCAGCCTCACCACAGGGACACAACAGTGTCTTTCAGCCTTTCTTCTCCTTTTTTTGGGGGATCACTTCATTTGTTCTCTTCTGAGATGCTAGGCCAGGAAAGCATGCTTGTGGGTTCATTCCAGGAGTGCCTGCCTACAGTCCTCCTACAGGGGGCGCTGTGGAATCCCAGGTTCCTCCCAGCAAGATGCGTGAGGTGGAATTCCGCCAATCACCTGTCAGGTCTTTCCGTTCTCTGGCAGTAGTACTGTTATGAATCATTGACTTTGTATTTGCCTTTGGGGCAAAATGAATCTATTAGTCTTCCATAACCACTTTGATCCCAGACAAATGCCAGACAGAGCAAAGCTTTTCTGCCCTGTGGGTGGCCATAAAATCCAGACAATTTTCTCCTAAGTATTTTTGGTGGCACAGTCATGACTTTTGTGAGATTTTGTTTTTTCCCAGTTCCCCTGAGGGTCTAAGGGGACCAGAAGGGTGAGCTACACTGGCATCCTGGAAGGGAAATCTATCTACGTCATTTCCCCCAAACAAGTTTTGGCATTTCCCATGAAATGTCATCCTCTGTCTATTCACTGTGAGTACCTCCTGCTCCAGACTTCCCTGTTGAGAAATGACGGTGGAGCTGGGATAGATACAGGTTAAAGGACCAGGCACCTGTGGTACCATACCACGCTCAGACTGGAGCAGGTACCTGAAGGCTTCTCTCTGCGGGAGGCTCCGCAGCTTTTCTCAGTGAGTGAGTGAATGAGCAGCACTGTTGGAGCCAGATGAGCTTGTCTGGTTCCTCTGCCCCCCAGTGGACACCTTGGGGAGAAAGGCATGTCCCTGGTGGCTGGGTTGGTTAGTAAAGGATGAGATGGGAAATGAGTAAGTCACACTCCTTTCTTTTGAATTCCCAGCTTCCGTGGTCTCCAGATTCCAGGCATAAGATGAAACGCTCTGGTCTCGCCTTTGGTCTTCTCTCTGCTGTGTTTTGTCTCCTCTGGACGCCTTCGACTGGGCGCAAGACTCTCCACTTGGGAAGCTGTGTGATCACCACAAACCTCCAGGAAATACAAAACGGATTCTCCAAGATCCGGGACAGTGTGGTATGTCGGGGAGGCATCCACCTCCCTGCCTGTTCTCTTTGTTTCTTGTCTGTCTTCCCTGGTAGCCCTGGCAGTGTGCTCATGAAAAAGGCAGGCTGGGGTCACCTTACCAGGATGCTGCATCTCAAGAAATGTCAATAGTTCAGAATTTTAAAAGGCTTTGGAGAAGGATTCCTCCCACCAGGCCCTGGCAGAGGGGAAATTGTGATGTCTAAAACCATGGCAGCAGCCGCTAACCTGTCCTTTCTTGCCTTGCTTTCTATTTAGCAAGCCAAAGATGAAAACATTGACATCAGAATCTTAAGGAGGACCGAGTCTTTGCAAGACACAAAGGTACGTGCTTGGCCCAGATGGGCTCTGGGAGGAAGTCTGAAGCCAGAGCATTTCCATCACCCCAGTCTTGTCTGCCTCTTTCCCTCCTCCCACCAACATTCTTGTCTTCTCTGCAGCCTTCAGCTCGGTGCTGCCTTCTCCGCCATTTACTGAGACTCTACCTGGACAGAGTTTTCAAAAACTACCAGGCCCCTGACCATCATACCCTCCGGAAGATCAGCAGTCTCGCCAATTCCTTTCTTACCATCAAGAAGGGCCTCCGGCTTTGTGTGAGTGAGGGTTTTGGGTGATCCATTTGAGTCTATAGCTTCAATGACTTAGCAGTCAAGTTTTCTTTCCTACCCCCATTTAATGGATGGAGAAACTGAGTCCAAAAGTTCTAATAATCTTTGTTCATCTATGTGACTTATTATAAAAACTCAGTTTCACTGATTTTTGAGTATATGCTCTATGCAAAAAGTAAATTTCAAAGTTTTAAAAAACTAAAGTGCTACTTAATCGATATTCATGATAATTACCTATTATTGACAAAATTATACATTTTCTGTAGGTGAGGTGACTACAGTGTCTTAATGCATCTGTGGTCAGATGAATGGGACCTTGTAATTCAGTTTTCCCTTCCCATGAGGGATTGGATTTGCTCTGCAACCCAAAACCAGAGCTGGAGTGAGGAGGCCATCTGAGGGCCTGATAATCACAAACTCCTCCAACACTGCCTTATTCTAAAAACAAACAAACAAAAGAACACCACAATGAGCTCTATATTTGAAGCTAAAAAGCTGGCTTCCTCTTCTAGTAAATGATTAGTTTAATGATCCCAAATAAGCAGGTCAGAAAGGAATTTTCTACAGGAATGAGTGTTCATAGGATTGTGGGTGAAAGAGAATTCCCGCCTGCTCATGTCACTGGCAAGGACAGCAAATCAGAATTTTAAGTAAAATCATTTTTGGGTCCTTTTCAGCATGCCCACATGACGTGCCATTGCGAGGAGGAAGCCACGGAGAAATATAGCCAGATTCTGAGTCACTTCGAAGAGGTATGGAGTTTGGCATTGGTTGGGATGAGTGTGCTGTTAAAACTGAGATCATAGACGGGTGGGATGAATGTTCATGCTGGTAGAAGTCCTGTAGCCCTCGGGTTAACAGCTCTCTGAGGTCACTTGGCCATCCCTCACATTAGCCTAGGGGTCATCCATCCAGGCTATAGAAAACCATTCTCGCTGCCTGATGCTGTGGGAATGGAAAGGGATTCTCAAGTTACTCCAGAGACATCCCATCTTCCATCTGTGCAAACGAGAAGTGATAGTTTTCCAACATTTGCACATAGCTTCAAAAATGCTCGCTCACAGTATTGCACACCCTTGCCATGCTGTTTCTCCCCTCAACCCCTGGCACATGTGCCAGGGAGGCCTGAGTCTACTGCTCACTAACTCTACTCCTCCTTAAGATGTGACCTGGGTAGCACCTCCAGGAAGGCGTGGCTGCTGACTGAGAGAAAGTCAGGCACCTCCCCTGTCATCCTGTGGGGTTCCATCATCTGTTCACATGCAGCATTTCGGTTGCCTGCTTCTGCCTGTCTCACTCAAATGGGAATTCCTCGTGGATAAGGATAGTGCCACTCATCTCTGAATTGCAAGCCACCAGCCAGTACTTGTCATGATCAGTATTTACTCAGTAAATGTATTCGATAAGTGTGCACACTTATTGAAGTGTGCATAGCAGGCAACCCCTACACACACACACACACACACACACACACACACACACACACTTCTTAAAATAGCCTCATTATCTTGAGCTCTGTGAATCAGAGGCTTAGGTTGGAGTTCCAATTCTAGTACTTCCTGGGCCTCAGTTTCCCTATGTCAAAAATAGGGATGATAAGCCAGGGTGATAGACTCAATAGTTTCCTTTCATCATGTGACACTTGAGATTATGTCACTTCTTTCAAGCTGTTGGTCTTGAATAGAATACTCTGCTTACAATTCCCAACAGAACTACCAATGGGAGAGAAGATTAACCCTGAGAAAATCTCACTCTATGAGTTACTAACCACGTGTGTCTCTTTCAGCTCGAGCCTCAGGCAGCAGTGGTGAAAGCTTTGGGGGAATTGGACATTCTTCTGCGATGGATGGAGGAGACAGAATAGGAGTGATGTGAGGAGGCTGCTGAGAATATTCCTGGCCAAGCATCCTAGTCCTCTGGACCACAGAGACATGACCCCAAGCCATGATCTGTTTCCCATATAATTTAGTGCTGGTTGCAGTGTAGATTATTTATTTATTATTCGTTTCCTTCTGTAGTCATCTTTATGTGTCCCTAATCTTAATTTGGACCAAAATTTTATGGGATTTTTGTAATATCTCTTCTACTGTTGGATATATTTATTTGTTAATGTATTTATTTATTATTGCTATTGAACTTATTTATTTTTTGTACTTGAACGTGAGATCGAAAAACATTCTCAGGTTATATTTATAGCGGACTAGGGCAGGTGCTGTATTTTCATACTGTAAATAAAGCCTCTAAATCCTAGGAGTGGCTAGAGGGGTTAGTCCCTATGTATTAAGGACATATCTACTCACTGCCAAATACCCTGTGAAATATTTGAAATTGAACCAATAGCCATTAGTGTGGGTTATGGAAGATATTCTGATGAAATTGCAGACCTGTCTTACCGATACTGAAACACAACCCGACTCTTAACTCATGCAGTGTATCTTCCCGGTGTGGAATCCTGCATGGTCAACACGTAGTTCTATTAATAAAGTTTTCCTTGCACGCTATTTGCTTGGTGTTTGAAAATGCTTCTGGTGAGAAATAATGTGGCGGATGAGTTTGAATCTTCATTCGCTCAGGGTATTTTTGCTCCTTCGGGAAGGCAGAAGGAAGCGAAAACTTGGCCTTCTTCCTCCTGCGAATTCATTCCCGGCTCCACTTCCTAATTCACCCGTCTCTCTAATTCCAGGACAGATGCACATAAAGGACCTTGGCTTTGGCTCCATGCTTACAGCTCCTTGTCTGGGAGAACAGCCTCTCTGCAACCTGTTTCCTTTCTCATCCTGGTTCTCATACCACCGTGCCAGGGGTCTTGATGGCGATACCAAACACGGAAGGGATGGGGCTCCAGGACAAGGGTTATGAACCCATAGGCCCAGAGCCTAGATCCACAGCCTTGCCCAGGAGCCTGCCCTCTGTGGAGGCCTTCCCATTTTCGATTCTGTCTTGTTCAGAGTTCTGGTTGTTGCTGAATCAGGTCTTTGTCTTTGTGTCTGTTAAGCCAAAATGTTTTCTATCCAAACCCTCTTGAGCTCGAGCTTCCCTGGACTCCTGGGAGCCACAGTTCTAACTTGTCCTGGTTCCTTCCTTGCTCCTCGCCCCTCACTCTGAACTATACCTCAGCTTCTTACCTTGGTTTTTCCAAATTCAGGAACAACAGACTCAGGTTGATTCCCCTGCTTCTTCAGCTAGCACTTTGACTGCCTCTAATTTCTGCTCTCTGTTCTTATCCTGGGCCCTGATATACTTTTGAAATGTCATTTAACCTTAAATATGATTAAGGTTAAATAATAGCATAACCTTAAATATATTAAGTGATAGATAGGCGTGAGCTGACAGGCCACCTCCCCCATGGAAAATTCCATTGGGAGCAACCTGGTTTCATTTTCCCCAGGCAGGAGCCAATCAGCCTAAAGGTCCTCTGTTCCCAGGCAGGAACCAATCGGCTTAAAGGTCGCCCTGTTTACTGGGAAAGGAGCCAATAGTGTTAAAGGTCACTCTGGCACCCCCCCCCCCCCCAAGCAATCCCTACTTAAGTCCCTGCCTGCCTGGAGCTCAAACAGGACATCTTTCTGCGGAGAGGAAGCAGCGGCTGCAGCCCGCGTCCAGCCCCGTCAGCAGCTGCCCCAGCCAACAGCTCCGGAGACTCTGGCCGGCAAGACTAGGCACCGACCCTCCGTCCAGAGCTTGTATACTACCCTCTCTCTGACTCCTCTCTCCCCGTACTACTTCTGGCTCTGACCAGCCGTAGAGGCTGGTAAATAAATCTCTTGGCTGCATGGTTGTCTCCGGTGTGATTTTTGCCCTTCATTAAGTAAGTAAATATCATATTATCATATAATAATAACCTTAAGTATTATTAAGGTTAAATAATGACCTTAATTAGTGTTTAATAACTTGAACATAAAATATTAAAAACTTTTAGTAACTTCAAATATTAACCTGATATACTTTTTTTGGTCAGTATACAAGTAACAATTGTTCAATAGGGAAAATTTGGAAAATATAAAGAAAATTGAAATCATCCATAATCTCACAATCCATAGATAATCATCTCTAAGTATTTTTTCTCTAATCTTATTGGTTGTGTTCAAATCATAACCTACTCTTCTTGGAATTTAGCTTCTTCCTCTGGAAAACATAAAGGTAAATATGTATTTTCTCAGGTGATGGAAGAAAGGGTCTTTTCCATTTTCTACTTTTATATTATTCATATCCCCTTATTATCACCTATTTTCTATGAGATTTTTATCCTCTAATCCCTCTTCTACCAGATTTTTCAGCTGCACATCTCCTGGTTCTGTCTGACCAACAACTTGGCTCTGAATCTTCAGGAAGAGAGCTGAGAAGCCAGCTATGAGGATTTCAGTGCTAAAATGAGAATCATCACCTCCAAAGGATGGTGAAGGGGAGGGTGTTTTTACCTACTGAAGATCTAGGCCTTTCAGATGGGCTTGTCTGAGGTTCAACCACACAGCCGAGGACAAAGCTGCTCCACTTTTTTTTCTTTTTTTTTTTTTTTTTAGAAAATGTTTTGAACTCTTATGAAGGTCTGGGTCATGGAATGTCTTAGTTTTGGGGTCTCTGTGTTACCATGTTGCCATTGACTGGTCACCTCTTTGCCTGTCTATTAATACCTCCATCAGCAGGATCCTTCTGCTCCTCCTTGTCTCTTCTCTGCTTGACTTAGCCAGCACTAATAATAGGAAATTCAACAATAGAGAGGTCAAATCCAGTTGGGGGTTAAGGGAAAACTTCATGAAAGCAGGGCTTTCGAGGGACAGACTCTCCAGAATGTTTTTTTTTTTTTTAATTTTCTAAAATTCATTTGTTTTAATGAGTTATACAGTTATACATGACACTTTTAGGCACTGTGATATATCATACATAGATATATATGTCATATCATATATATCATACATAGATATAATGTCTCATTTTTCTAAGTGTACTTGTTGCAGAATCATATTGGTCATATAGTCGCATATATACACACAGTAATAATGTCTGTTTCATCCCACTATCTTTCCCATCCCCACATCCCCTCCCTCCCCTCCCTTCACTTCTCTCTACCTAATCTAAGGTAACGCTATTTTTAACTAGTGCCCCCCCCACCTTATTTTGAATTAGCATGCACATATTAGAGAAAACATTCAGCCTTTGGTTTTGTGGGATTGGCTTATTTTGCTTAGCATGATATTCTCCAACTCCAACCATTTATTGGCAAATGCCATAATTTCACCCTTCTTTAAAGCTGAGTAATATTCCACTGAGCATATATACTACATTTTCTTTATCCATTCATCTTATGAGGGACACCTAGGTTGGTTCCATAGTCTAGCTATTGTGAATTAAGCTGCTATAAACATTGATGTGGATGTGTCACTATAGTATGCTGATATTTAAGTCCTTTGGGTATAAACCAAGGAGTGGCATAGCTGGGTCAGATGGTGGTTCCATTCCCAGTTTTCTGAGGAATCTCCATACTGCTTTCCATAGTGGTTGCACCAATTTGCAATGCCACCAGCAATATATGAGTGTATCTTTTTTCCCCACATCCTCGTCAACATTTATTGTTGCCCGTATTCTTGATGATTGCCATTCTCACAGGAGTGAGATGAAATCTTAGAGTAGTTTTGATTTGCATTTCTCTACTTGCTAGAGATGTTGAACACTTTTTCACACATTTGTTGATCAATTGTATTTCTTCTTCTGTGAAGTGTCTGTTCAGTTTCTTAGCCCATTTATTGATTGGGTTATTTATTTTTTTGGTGTTAAGTTTTTTGAGTTCTTTATATATCCTAGAGATTAATACTTTATCAGAGATGCATGTGGTAAAGATTTTCTCCCAATCTGTAGGCTTTCTCCTCACATTATTGTTTCCTTTGCTGAAAAAGAAGATTTTTAATTTGAATCCATCCCATTTATTGATTCTTGATTTTACTTCTTGTGCTTTAGGAGTCTTATTAAGGAAGTCAGATCCTAGGCCCATGTGGTGCATATTTAGGCCTATTTTTTCTTCCATTAGGCACAGGGTCTCTGTTCTAGTGTTCTAGTCTTTGATTCACTTTGAGTTGATTTTTGTGCAGGGTGAGAGACAGAGGTTTAATTTCATTTTGCTACATATGGATTTACAGTTTTACCAGCACCATTTGTTGAATAGGCTATCTTTTCTTCAGTGAATGTTTTTGGCACCCTTGTCTAGTATGAGATAACCGTATTTAGGTGGGTCTGTCTCTATGTCCTCTTCTCTGTACCATTGGTCTACAAATCTATTTTGGTGCCAATACCATGCTGTTTTTGTTACTATAGCTCTGTAGTATAGTTTAACGTCAGGTATTGTGATGCCTCCTGTTTCACTTTTCTTTCTAAGGATTGCTTTAGCTATTCTGGATCTCTTATTTTTCCAAATAAATTTCATGATTGTTTTTTCTAATTCTATGAAGAATGTCATTGGGATTTTAATAGAAATTGCATTAAATCTGTATAGCCTTTTTGGTAGTATGACCTGCATTAGATCTGTATAGCCTTTTTGGTAGTATGACCATTTTGACAATATTAATTCCACCAGAATGGTTTTTGATAGTCCCTTCCAATCACATACAACAGTCTCCCCTAACCCTCAGCTTCACTTTCTGCAATTTCAGTTCCCCACTGTCAACCATTATCTGAAAACATTATATGAAAGATTCCAGAAATAAACAATTCATAAGTTTTAAATAACTTTTATTACAGTATATGGTTAAAAGTGTTCTATTTCATTTAGTTGTTGTGTGTCCAATTTACATGTTAAACTTTATCATAGGGATATATGCACAGGAGAAAAATAGCACACACACAGTCCTCTGAATATGATCATCCTGCATTTGTGGATTGAAAACCCTGGAAAAAGATTGTGTCTGTATTGAGTATGTACCCATATTTTTCTTGTCATTATTCCCTAAAGAATACAGTATCACAGCTATTTCTATAACATTTGCATTTTATTAGGTATTCTAAGTAATCTAAAAGATGATTTAAAGTATTTGGGAGGATGTGAACAGGTTATGTGCAAATACTGCACCATTTTATATAAAGGACTTGAGCACCCTTGGATTTTGGTATCCTGGGGGAGGGAAGGGGGCTTGAAACCAATCCCTTATGGACACTGAGGGATAACTATATAGAGAGTTCAATACGATCCTTGGGTTCAGTTATTCACTGGGGTACTCAGAATATACCTCCTGAAGATAAGGGGAACTACAGAAAAAACAGTTGTCATTTACTAAGTATTTTCCATGTGCCTGGCACTATACGTGGAACTTCACATACATTATGGTATTTAATCTGTAAAACATCCCTGTGAGGCAGGTAGTATTATCATCAGTTTAAAAGTGGTAATCTACCCAGAGATGGTAGATAATTTGTGCAATACTTTATAGCTAATAGTGAACCAAGACTTGAATGTGGGAAGCCTGACACTTCAGTCCTACATAGTTTCTACCCCAGTGTCCTCTTTCCCCATGATAGAATTTTGGGTTCAGAAGCATGATAGACAAAAATAATGATCTTTGTCTTTCTGGAGACATAAGTGAAAATCCTGACTTCGACCTTCACCATTTTGGACAAGTGACATCACCATCCTCACTTTCTTTATCTACAAAGTGGGGATTATATGACTTCCCACATGTGTGTGTTCAGTTCACTCATCTAGTTTGCACAAGAGCATGATAAGATTGGGATTATTCAGATCTTCATCATGCATTTAGGTTAATCTGAATGGTACTTATATACTTTGTATACAAGTTGATACTTGTGCATGATGAATAAGTAAATAAATAATAAAAAAATTAAAAAAATTTGGGATTATTCCCATTTCACACATGAAGAAACTGAAGACTGAGGAGGTAGAGAATCTAATCCAAGTTCACACAGCTGCGAATGGTGGATGTCAAAAGATGAATGCAGGTAGGCAGGCTGGAGAACCATGCTTTTGCCCACTGCACTTTGCTGAAAAGACAGCAAGCCCAGTACACAGAAGGTGCCTGACCAACAGTGGTTCTGGCTGTATCAGGGAAGCCTTTCTGCCAAGCTGAAGAGTGAGCCATTAACCTCCTGGTGCGACCTCTCTTTATGACATCCATGTTGAATTTTGTCTCTCCATGAATCTAACTTGTCTCCCCAAGAAGCAGAATGTCAGCTTCTTTGGCAATGACAGGAGAAACATGCTTACCCTCAGATGGGCCAATCAGCACTTGCTACAATTAGCTGCACTCTTCCCCTCTGGGCCTCAGTTTCTGCTGAAAGATGGAATATACAAATAGACAGTGGCCAGACCCTATGTAAAATAGAACCCTGACCCACAATTTGCAGCACCAGCCCAGGAAACAAGCCCAATATTTACAATAATGAGTCCAGGAACCCAGACTACTACGATCTTCAAGTCATGGTTGTAGAAAGTTAGACCACTCTTCTATTCATAAATCCAGGAAGCAATGGCCGTGCAGCAACTGGACCCCAACAGTCCGGACTAGTTTAGTAACTGACAGCTGCCCTAAATTTTGTCTCTGTCTCCAACTTAGGACCAACTAGAAAAAGTCAAATATGTATCCTTAATCAATTACACTGGATACCCCACTTGTAGTTAGCCTACCTATGGCTTCCCCATGTCAACAGCCTCTAGTCAGGGCACACCTATAACCTTCCCCCTTTCCATTAAAAAACCTTCCCTCTCCTCCACCTGCCTTGCCATCTCTGCCAAAATGCAGGTGAGGGGGGCTGACTCCTTTTCTAAAGCAAGCTCTGAACAAATAGCCTTTGCTGGTGTTCATCTGGTGGGTCTTCATTAGTTCCACACTGCATTTGTAAAACGAAAGGATTGGAATAGATGATTCTGGATTTTATAAACCAGACAATTCGAGACAGCGTATTCTCCCAAGGTCTCAGGGCACCAGATATAGCTGCTGCTACTTGCCAAAAAGGGGTCTGTACAGTTCCTGTACCACCAACTTTGGGTTCAGGGTTTGAGGTGAGGGCATTTGATTGGCGGGCGGAGGTGCTGCTCTGTGCTGTGGATGCCAGGAAGGCTGGATGAGCTTTCCTTTGTATGGGAGGTGAGATCCTTCTCAGAAAGAATGAGGTCCAGGTGGTGGTCATTCCAAAGAATAGAAGTCCTTTCTTCCTCTCATTTCCACCATCACTTGGGGTTGCCTGAATTTCCTATTTTGAAGGATTCTGGACTTTTCCAACATAGTTCATTGTCACTTGCCTGACTGTTCCTCTCCATATGGATGGGGAGCAAGTAAACCCTTCCCTGCTGGGTTATTCAGTTCCCAGAGGATAGTAGTTTTTCCCTCCTTAGCTTTTAAATCTGCCCCATCACAACCCACGAAAGCAGAGTATAACACTACATAATTGAAAAGGACTGAATTTGAAAGCAAGAGAATGGAAAGTATTTCAAAGAAAAAAATTAAATTGCTCTTTTTTATTTTTATTTTTTGGTAAATGGCTCTTAGCTAGTTTTGTCATGAATCAAAGGCTTCAAGCCTATGCTCACCCCTCTTTGCAGATTGGGCCTTGCTTACAGGAGGCAGTACAAAAAATGGTGGAAGAATGACTGAATACAGCCACTCCCCCCATTTTACTGGAAAGTTGGGAGAGAGAAATGACGTTTAACCTCACTGTCATGAGCACAATGAGTCAAATGCTTAACAGGAAAAGGGTAGGACTCAGAGCCTGGAGGCCATGGCTTGCTTGGGCACTGACACCTTTCAGAGTGCATTCTTAGTCTGATTGAATGTTAGAAGTGGAAGGGGACAAACTGCCCCAGAGAACATGGAGATCACTTCAGAGGGTAATTGGGGTTCAGAGAGGGACAGTGATTTGCCAAAGATTGCACAGTGAGTTATGGCAGAGTTTCATTAAAACTCAGGTATCTATAACCTCCAGGACCACAAAATCTCAATCCTCCTTTTTTTTTTTTTTTTTTTTCTTTTTTTGTACTGGGGATTGAACTCAGGGGCACTCGACCACTGGGCCACATCCCCAGCCCTTTTCTGTATTTTATTAGAGATAGGGTCTCACTGAGTTGCTAAGTGCCTCACCATTGCTGAGGCTGGCTTTGAACTCGTGATCTTCCTGCCTCAGCCTCCCAAGTGCTGGATTACAGGCATGCGCCACTGTGCCCAGCTTTAATTCTATTCAAGAAGAAATAAGTCATCCAGAGTATAAATGAAGAATGTCTATTTAGAGATAACATACCTGTTAAGGTAAAAATATCTAGGTAATCTACGCAAAACTACTAGAACTAATAAGAAGGCTTAGTGAGATCGTAGAATAGTAGATCAACATACAAAATAATCAGTTGTATTTCTATATGTCAGCAACCATGAAGTTGGCCATCCATGAACTGAGATCTTTGACACCATGAGCCCCAAATGAACTTTTCCTCCTTTAAGTTGTTCTTGTTGGGTGTTTTTGTCACAGTCACAGTGACAAAAAAGCTAACTAAAACATATGGCAATTAAGACAGTATAATATTGGTGTAAAGATGGACAAATAGAATAATGGGACAGAACAGAAAGTCCAGATAAATGTTCATGTGTGTATGGACAGATGATTTTCAACAAACATACAAAGGTAAAACAGTTTTTCTGAGGAGTAGTGCTGTTATAACTGGATTTTCATAGAGAGAAAAATGAACTTGGAATTATGAAATACCTTATTCCATAATTCAAACCTAACTCTGAATGGACCATAAGTAAATGTACAGCCTGCAACCAAAAAACTGAAGAAAATCTGAGAGTTTTGAAAACCTTTGTGAGTTTTTTGGTTTATCAAAGATTTCTTAGATATGACACCAAAACTACAATCTATGAAAGAACAAATGGATGAATGAGAGGCAAGCCCTGGAAGGGTGTATCTGCTCCCTGATTCCTGACTCTGCCAGGCCGAGCAACTTTCTTTCACTGGCCTCTTTCTCCATGATGTGCTGGCTCACCTTGGATTTGATCTAAGTTTAAAATTTCTGCTCTTCAAAAGACCTAAGCAAATGAGAAGACAATCCAGGCTTGGGAGAAAATATTTATAAATCCTGTATATGATAAAAGCAAAAATATTTGAACAGACACCAAAGAAGATAAATAGATGCCAAAAAAATACATGAGAAGATGTTCACCATTGTTTGTCATTACAAATGAAAACTACAATGGACTCCACATCACTTCTGTTAGAATGGCTAACATTAAAAAGACTCACCCTGCTGGGTGTGTGGTGGTGTGTGCCTGTAATCCCAGTGGCTTGGGAGGCTGAGGCAGGAGGATTGCAAGTTCAAAGTCAGCCTCAGCAATGGCGAGGCACTAAGTAAAATAGTGCTGGGGATGTTGCTCAGTGGTTGAGTGCCCCTGAATTCAATCCCCAGGACCCCACCCCTCAAAAAAGACTCACCCTAACCATACCAAGGGTCAGGGAGGATGTGGAGAAACTGTCTTATACTGCTGTTGGGAATGTGAAGTGGAACGATCATTTTGGAAAAAAGTTTGGTGGTACTGTAAGATTCTGTCTGAAATGTCCCAATGGTCCCTGTGTTGAAGGCTTCTTCCCCAGTCCATGGTACTCTTAGAATATGAAGCCTAGAAAAAGGTAAGCCTCTGTTGGAGATGTTGGGACCTCCTCAGACTTCTCATCCTTTCTTTGTCATGTGCTGGCCATAAAGTGAATGGCTTTGCTCCACCTACCTGATCATGGACCAAAGCTTCAAAAGTATAAGCCAAAGTAAACCTTTCCTCTTTATAAGTTGATTGTTTCAGGTATTTTGTTACCATAATGGAAAGCTAGCACAGGTAGTTTCTTAAAAAGTTAAGGAAATATCTACCATATGACCCAATCATTCCACTCCTAGGTATTCATCCCTGAGGAAAAAAAGTACCTGTCTAGACAAAGATTTGTACGTGAATATTCATGTCAGCTTTATTTTATTTATTGGGTGGTACTGGGGATTGAACTCAGGGGTACTTAATCATTGAGTCATATCCCCAGCCCTATGTTGTATTTTATGTAGAGACAGGGTCTCACTGAGTTGCTTAGCACCTCACTGTTGCCAAGGCTGGCTTTGAACTTGCGATCCTCCTGCCTCAGCCTCCTGAGCCGCTGGGATTACAGGTGTGTGCCACCATGCCCAGTTCATGTCACCTTAATTTTTAATAGCCAACAATGTGAAACAACCTAAATATCCATCAACAAATGAACAGTGAACTGTGGTGGATATGTTCATTTTTTGATAGTGTTGGCGATTTTACAGGTAGCATATGTATATGTCAAAACTTACTAAACTCTATATTTAAATATATGCAGTTTATTGCATGCCAATTATAGTTCAGTAAAGGTGTTAAAGTAACTCAATGCAAGGTAATTTCTCTTTCTAGACATTGTAGATGGTACAGGTGTATAGAGATTGTGGTTCGTAGGACAAGTCACTGTCCAGTAACATACAGCTCAATAAGATGATGGAAAGACATTTATGTGGAGAGACCAGACAAGACTTTCTGAAAGAGGGATTGTACCTTGGAGGATGAGCAAGGAATGTTTCAGGATGAGCCACACTGACTAGCATGGCAAGAAAAGACAGGGATTTTGGTGTTCTATTGCCTCAGGGAAGTGGCTCAATCCTGTGCTATATCAGAGTTCTCTATCATATGTACACACATGGTCGTTCAACATAACTGTACTGAAATTATTTCCTTTGCTTCTTTATTTCCCACCTTCTATGAAAGTTATTGAGGCTAATAAGCACATTTGTACTACAATAAGATTCAAGGTACATACATGAAACAGGTAGAATACAGACCACACAATGGAGTGGAACCAAGATTGTTCCACAACGGACATCATAAGGTTCTGAATCATAAGTTGGTGGAAGGATCACAATGTGGCTTTGAGCTTTCTAGAGACGGGAAAGAGGGAAACGTGATCATCAGAAAACTCACCAAGTACTTTCCCTGGTTACCTCATCCAGTCCTCACACACCCTGCACAGCAGGCATGCTCTCCTACCAATGGCAGAGATGAGTGATTTTTCTGAAGCTATTGGGGAAGTCGCTAATGTGTGGGAACAGGTTCCTTTTGTCTGTTCTGCCAAGAAGGAGGAAACAGCTGATGGCCTTTAAATGAGTATTTTTACTACAGGGCCAAGATGTGGGAGATGGAAACCAAGAGAAGTGAGTCTAGCATTGGGGCTGCCTTTTCCCCCAGGGATATAATCTAATTCACAAAAGTTGATATAAATTTGTGAGACTGAAAAGCTGTGTAGAACTTTCTATAGACTTACAGGATGGGGATAACAAATAGAGGTACTTGGAGCCTGCTAATGAAGGGCCTTAGTAACCTCCTTATCAAGCTTCAGGATAAGATCTCTAAGTACTGCACCCAAGGAGTAATGATAATCCATAAACGGCCTAACCATAATAGGAAAGGATTTTTGATTGTATTAAGATAATCTGCCTCCTTCCAGAAGCACATAAGAATTCACCTCAAAAGAAGATTATATTCTAAGCTTAAAATTATCTTTGTAGCGGGGCACTGTAGTGCATGCCTATAATGCCAGCACTTGGGAGGCTGAGGCAGGATGATTGCGAGTTCAAAGTCAGCTTCAGCACGGGCAAGGCACTTAGCAACTCAGTGAGACCCTATCTCTAATAAAATACAAAAAAAAAGGGCTGGGATGTGGCCCAGTGGTCGAGTGTCCCTGAGTTCAATCCCCAGTACCAAAAAAAAAAAAAAAATTGTAATTTTTCAAATACAATGTTTGGATCTCATATAGAAAAAAAAAAAACAAAGAATAATAATAGACAGTAGAAAAGACATACAAGGACTGCAGAGAATGGAGGTATCAGACATAGACTTTAATTATGATAAATGTGTACAAGGAAATATAATGTAAGATTATTGCATCAGATAACTGGAAATTATCTAAAACAACTTATTTGAAATTCTAGAACTGAAAAGATGATACAAACTTTTAGAATTCAATTGATGAAATTTAACAGAAGATTAGATGTAGATAAGGAAAGAGTTAGTAGACTTGAAAATAGGTCAAAGAAAGTGTCCAAAATAAAAAATGGAGAGGTAAAGCAAAAGAAAATACAGGAAAGTCATATGCACAAGACCTGGAGAACATAGTGAAAAAGTCCATTATACAGGTAAGGGAGATCACGGAAGAAGGGACAAAATAGAGACCCAGGAGAGCCAGTAGTGTGATCCAGTCCATGTATGAAGCTTAAGAACCAAGAAAACCAATCTTATAAGTTCTGGTTCTTGCTCAGTCTTTCTATTTTATGCAGGCCTTCAGCACCTGGATGAGACCCACACACTTGGAGAGGGAATCTGCTTTACTCAGTCTACGAATTCAAATGTTAATCTCACCCAGAAATGCCCTCACAGACACACCCAGAATAATTTTAAACAAATTTCTGTGTGCCCTGCGGCCCAGTCAAGTTGATACATGATATTAACCATCACACAATCCTAAAATCACATGGAAACTCAGGAGACCAGACTAGCCAAAAATGACATTAGAAAGGATAAACAAATTGGTGGTTGAATGAGATGGATATCATTATCCTAAATGCATGATTGAAGATCTGAATGGTACTTATATACTTTGTATACAAGCAGTTGTATGTAAAAAGATACTATACTTGTGCATGATGAATAAGTAAATAAATAATAAAAAAAAAAGAAAGGATAAACAAAGTTGGAGGGCTTATGCTTTACAATTTCAAATTTACTACAAAGTTGAGTTTTTGTCATTATTGTTGATGTTGTTTTGTTTTGTTGAGTCAGGATCTATGTTGCCCTCTTGGCCTCTATCACCTGGGCTCAACTGATCCTCTTGCCTTACCTTCTGAATAGCTGGACTGCAGGTGCTCTGGTGGGCAAATCATTAGTCATTAAGGAAATTCCAGTACTACAGCAATTAAGATAGTGTAGTTCTGTAATAAGTCCAGATATACAGCTCAATGAAAAAGTTCAGAAATAAATTCTCAAATTTTGGTTGGTTGATTTTCAGCAAGAATGATCTGACAATTCAATGGAGGTAATAACAATCTTTCTGACAAATGGTGTTGGTGTTGGGATGAAGTCAACTTTTTTTCTTTTTTTTTTGTCACTGTGACCAAAAGACCTGACAAGAACAATTTTAGAGGGGAAAAAGTTTGGCACTCACATTTCAGAGGTCTCAGACGATAGAAGGTAGGCTCCATTGCTCTGGGCCCAAGGTGAGGCAGAACATCATCAAAGAAGGGTGTGAAAGAGGAAAGCAACTCAGGACATGGCAATCTGGAAACAGAGAGAGTCCCAGGGTCAAAATATATACCTCAAAGTCACGCCTCTAGTGACCTACCTCCTCTAGTCACTCCCTACCCGCCTACAGTTACCCACTTAATCCATATTATCAGATTAATGCTCTGATTAGATTAAGGCTCTCATAGCCCAATCATTTCACCTCTAAATGTTCTTGCATTGTCTTACACATGAGCTTTTGGAGGACACCTCATATCTAAACTATAACAGTTGGAAATATGCAAATGAAGAAAGCAGAACACCTATTTAAATCTTACACAAAAATCAACTCAAAAGTGGATCAATGACCTACCTAAGTATAAGAGCTAAAACAATAAAAACTTACAGAAGAGTACATCTTTGTGACCTTGAATTAGGCAAGGTATTCTTAGATATGAAATAAAAAACATAAGCAGCATTAAAAATACGTAAATTGAACTTCATCATACTTCAAAGGCACCAGTAAGAGAGTGGACAGACAACTCATAGAATGAGAGAAAATATTCGAACTTTGTCAAATAAGGAACTTGCTATCCAGAATATATAAACAACTGTGAAAACTCAACATAAAAGCCAGGCAGAGTGGCAGGCACCTGTAGTTCCAGTTACTCAGAGGGTAGGGCAGGAGGATCAGGGATCAGTTGAGCCCAGGAGATGGAAGCTACCTAGGGCAACATAGTGAGACCCTGACTCAACAAAACAAAGCAAAACAACATCAACAATAATGACAAAAACTCAATGTAAGAGGGCAACCCAGGTTGAATAAACATTTCACCAAAAAGATATGAGTATTTATTAAGCACATGAAAAGATGGAAAAATCATTAGTCCTTGAGGAAATTCAAATCAATTGGGGATGCAACTCAGTGGTACAGTGCATGCTTAGCATGAGTTGGGCCTTCAATCCCCAGCACCAAGAAGATTTAAAAAAAAAAAAAAAAGAAATTCAAATTAAAACAACACTACAGACCCATTAAGATGGCTAAAACATAAAAAAGATAGAAAATAGTATTAATTAAGATGTGGAAAATTTGGAACTCTTATACATTGTGGTGGAGTTCTATAATGGTGAAAGAACTTAAGAAAATGGATTTGGCAGTTCCACAAAATGTTAAACATAAAAATAAATAGAAATATCTTTTCCAGCCAATTGCTTATTGATAATTTTTCATTGTTCATGCCAGACTGACAGGAGGCTGACAGGATGATCGCCAAGTTCAAAGTCAGCCTCAGCAACTTAGTGAGACCTGTTTTAAAATAAAAAAAATAAAAAGGGCTGGGGATGTGGCTCAGTGGTTAAATGCCCCTGGGTTCATTTCCTGGTACTAAAACAAAAACAAAAAACCAACCTCATTGTTCAATAAATAAATAGCACTTCCAGCTGTTTAAAAAAAAAAACAGTTAAATATAGAGTCACTATATGACGCCACAATTACACTTCTAGGCATCTTGAAAGAGAAGAGAAGACAGGTTCACAGTAAGGCTTGCACATAGATCTTCTTCATAGCAGCATTATTCTTAATAGCCAAGAAGTAGAAAGAGTGCAAATATCCTTCAGTTGATAGATGGATAAGCCAAATGTAATATATGCATGCAACAGAATATTACTCAGCAACAAAAAGATAATGAAGTCCTGATAACATGCTCTAACATGGAATGCACCTTAAAAACATTAAGCTGAGAGAAAGAAACCTATCACAAGAAGCTCCACAGCTGAATGATGGAGCATTCAGAATAGCAGTCCATGAGGACAGAAAGCAACTCAGTGCTTTCCAGGGAAGAAGCAGAAGGAGGAGTGGGGAGTGACAGCCAGTGGCATGAGGTTTCTTTTCCAAGTGATGAAAATATTCTGAAATTATATGGTACTGGTAGCACAACTCTAAATATATAGAAACCACTGAATTGTATACTTTGAAAGGGTGAATTTAGGTTATGCAAGTTACATCTCTATAAAGTCATTATTTAAAAACAAGGATGGAATGAAAACAGTAATCATCAGGGCAAAGTAAGAAACAGTTATTTAAGGTGCGATGATTTTAGGACAGAATGATTTGGCTTATTAGAACAATTCAGTTCTCACCTATTTTCGTTACCATTCAGTCAAGAAAGAGCTTGCTCAATGAATTCTGGTCCTGAAGTTTTCAGGTCATATTCTCAGACTATTGTTTTTGTTTTTTTGTGGTGCTGGGGATTGAACCCAGGGCCTTGTGCATGCGAGGCAAGCACTCTACCAACTGAGCTATATCCCCAGCCCTAAGAGTATTATTATCTTAAAGCAGCTTTGCAGGCTCCCTATGCAGTCTGATAAGAACTAGAATTAACTACAGTATATTTTTATTGTTCCAATCTGGAGTACAGTAGGGAACACTTTCTTTTCTTTCTTTCTTTTTTTTTTCTTTTTTTTTTTTTTTTTTTTTTTTTTTTTTTTTGTACCAGGGATTGAAGTCAGGGGCACTTGACCACTGGGCCACATCCCCAGCCCTTTTTTTGTATTTTATTAGAGACAGGGTCTCACTGAGTTACTAAGTGCCTCGCCATTGCTGAGGCTGGCTTTGAACTCTTGATCCTCCTGCCTCAGCCTCCCAAGTGCTGGGATTACAGCTGTGCACCACCACGCCCGGCAGGGAACGCTTTCTTAATCAGGTATTTGTCTACTGAAAAATCATGGGTATAAAGTTGTTTGTAGCCATCTACCCTCTGATCTCATTGTTGGTGAAAGACATTGAGTGTGGCATGCACTGGACAGGAGACAGGATCAGTCAGTGCTAATCCTGGCTCTCCCTTTCTCATGCTTGCTAATGTGCCCGGCTCTCTTCTATGTACTTCATGTGTATTTTCTTGTTTACTCTCACAGATACTTAGGAGGGAGGTGTTTGTTACTGTCACTTTACAGATGAGGAAACCAAAGCCTGAGAATGAAGGGACTTAAAGATGGCCATGCAGCTAGGAGTTGCAGAGCCTGGAATCCAAACCCAGAGTGTGACTCCATGGTCTGCATGTTTTAGGCACACTGTACTGCCTCCCCTGTGCCTAGACTTGGGGTTGGAGAGCCAGTATCAATTCCAGATAGTTCTTTTTTTCTTGTGTTATGAGTTTAGGCAAGTCACTAAACTTTGACTTTCTAATCCATAAAACAGAGATAATGATATCTCCTGTATTTATCTCACAGTGTTTTGGAGAATATTAAATTGGAGAGGTACTTTGTAAAGCATTATGCAACTGGTTGGTTTACTGGACTAGAGCTGAGATTCTTCTTCTAGCCTCCCCCAACTCCCACTAAGAAACCTAGCGGACAGAATTAGGGGACACTTGCCCCTACAAGTGTCCATTTGCCTCCATTGAGTTACAGTGGTGCCGAGGAACTTTCTGGAGAAGAGGTTTCAACTATGTTCACATCCTGAGTTCAGATATTGAGACATGGCTGATAGAGGGGACCATATGGAGACCAGATTGAAAGAGGGTTAATGGGAACTCCTTCCCGGTAAAAGATGATTCACTTTGAGGAAGAAAGAAGTTTTGCATGGTGGACTGGGCTCAGTAATAGTAACCAACATTACTGATGTTGATGAATTCCAGTCCCACATTATCAGAACTTCCTCAAAACCACCACTGTGGGGGTATAGAGGCATCCCACGGCCAAGGGGAGCTCTGAGTGTAAACTGAGAAAGCTATTTCACTGAACTCTGTAACACTCTGGGCCAAAACACCCTGTTAGGAGTGAATGTGACCTTGTAACATTTTTTGGCCAGAGTAAATTGGTACTGAGAACAACACCTCCCTCCTAAGTATCTGTGAGAGTAAACGAGAAAATACATGTGAAGTACATAGAAGAGAGCCGGGCACATTAGACTGGTTCATGGACTTCAGAGAAATGCCCCTGTGGAAATTCTCAAAAAACTCTAAGGAAAGAGAATCTCCAAGAACCTGCTATGTTTACATGAGCAGATGAGTCCACAGAAGTTGGAGATTTTTCATTTCTCATTTTGAAAACACAAGCTACAGAAACATGGATATTCAAGCTATGCTATTCTAAGTTATTATTATAATTTTATTGTGGGAAATCAGAATTTACTCAATCAATCAGGATAAAGCAACTAAATTCACTGTCTTGAGGGTTCCTCTCAGGTCTGGGAAGAGGGGGTGGTGACTTTCAAGTCAAGGAATACTATATAGGGAAAACCACCCTCTGTTCACTTTCATGATTTTTTAAAAAATTATTTATTTATTCTAATTTGTTATATATGAAGGCAGAATGTAATTCAATTCATAATTACAATACAGAGCACAATTTTTCAGTAAATCAAATACAAAAACATATAAAAAAGATAGTGCACTATGATCAAGTGGGATTCATCCCAGGGATGCTACATTGGTTCAACATACGGAAATCAATAAATGTAATTCATCACATCAATAGACTTAAAGATAAAAATCATATGATGATCTCAATAGATGCAGAAAAAGCATTTGACAAAATACAGCACACTTTCATGTTCAAAACACTAGAAAAACTGAGGATATCAGGAACATATCTCAACATTGTAAAAGCTACCTATGCTAAGCCCCAGGCCAACATCATTCTAAATGGACAAAAATTGAAAGCATTCCCTCTAAAAACAGGAACAATACAGGGATGCCCTCTTTTACCACTTCTATTTAACATAGTCCTTGAAACTCTAGCCAGAGCAATTAGACAGCTGAAAGAAATGAAAGGGATACGAATAGGAAAAGAAGAACTCAAATTATCACTATTTGCTGGGCAGAAGACCCACAAAATTCTACCAAAAAACTTCTAGAACTAGTAAATGAATTCAGCAAAGCAGCAGGATATAAAAACAACACACATAAATCAAAGGCATTTCTGTACATCAGTGACAAATTCTTGGAAAGAAAAACTAGAAAAACCACTCCATTTACATTAATTAATTCATTATTAATAATTTTTTCCAAGAGGACATTTTTCAGAAGTTGGAGGCGGAGTCTGAATAGAGAAAGCCTCACCCAAAAAGTTGCTGGAAGCATCATTTGCTCTGCGTCACTCCTTAGATTTATGATGAATCCCTGAGTCAATCCTGTAGCTGTGGGCGAAGGTTGGAGACAGGAGACAAAAGAAGAAAAGCAAAGATGTCAGTTTAAGGACATTCAGCACTTTAAGTATCACATTTAAACCTTTTCAAAGACACGATCCCCAGTTTCTCTTACTCTGTGGCAAGCTTAGATGTGACAGTCTTGGCCTGCTTTTCTTTGCTAATTAAAAAAATCTTTGTAGTAAGTGAGAATGTGTGTGGGTGTGTGTGTGTGTGTGTGTGTGTGTGTGTGTATTGACTTGTCCTAAATGTTTTATTGGCATCTCGGGCTTCTGCAATTCTAAGGTCCCCTATACACTCTCACCAAGAGCAAAAGTCTCTCTTTTGCAGATGAGCTTTCAGTCTTCCCTCCATTTTCTATTCTGGAGCTCTTCTCCCCATTGTACGACCCCTGAATGCATAGTTAACACTGTGCTCAAAGAGAAACTAGTGTTTCCCATCAAAAAAGGAATCTGAGAATCTCTATTACTTATAATGAGTTGTCTAAACAGCATAGAAACATAGTTTTACCTATAGAAGAGCCTAAATTCATGGTCTGAGTAGTCTATAACATTGTTTATAACAATCTAAATTCATTTGCTGATAGCAGAGTCTAAATTAACTTAATCCCTTTAAAAGCCTTTCAGTCCTTCTCTCCTCTGATGTCCCTTCTGTATTATTCAGGTTAGGCTAAGTTATGCTGCAGTAGCAAACTACACCTCAATCTCTTTCAATGGCTTCTTACAGTGAAAATTATTTCTCATTTGTTCTATATGTCCAATAAATTGTAGCATGGGGCCTTATTCACTCTGAATACTCAGGGACAGGCGGAGGGAAATGCTACCATTCTATAATACTGCCATATGAATATAAGCAGGAGATGAGAGAGCATGGGGAATACTTCCACCTGGAATGACACAGGTTTCTAACACTTACATTTCAATTGATTCAAACAGTCACATGGTCATGCCTATCTTAATGGAACAATGTTTTTGTGTGTTCCAGAAAAGAGAAAAATTACAAATATGAGGGAGCCACCACAACGCCTGTCATAACGTCAAATGGATATCCAACTTGGAATACTTTCAGATTTAAAATTCTTTATTCATGTGATGAGGTTAACCCAATAAAATACAGATTTTGAATCATTCTGAGCACTTTTCCCATCAAGTATCTTATTCTCTATTTATTTATTTATTCAACAAACTGAATGTGAGGAAAAGAGGAGCACATGAAATCTGTCCCTTTGTTTTCCCATGATTTTGTCTGTGGCGGGGGGTTAAGTGCCACAAAATAAGTTCCAATTGCTGCAGTATTCAGAGGTGGCAGAAACTCCTTGCAACTTCTGGAATGGTTTCAAGAAGAGGACTTGAAGGTTGGGTAAAATTTTTAATGCAAATCTTAATCTCTCTCTCTAAAGTTGTAGGTGTTTGACAAATTCTTTTAATGAAATTATATAAAATAGTATAAGAATGAAGATAAAAATCTGCCCAGCCTGTAATCTTACTCCATCAAAATAAGCACCCTTAAGATGTGTGTGTATAATTGACAAAACAAAAGGTTGGTTCTTTGAAAAAATAAATAAAACTGATAAACCCTTAGCCATGCTAATGAAGAGGAGAGAGAAAAAAGTCAAATTACTAAAATCCATGAAGAAAAAGGTAATATCACAACACACACTACAGAAATACAGAAGATAGTTAGAAACTATTTTGAAAATTTGCACTCCAATAAAATAGAAAAATATTAAAGACATTGACAAATTTCTAGAGTCATACAATTTACCCAAACTGAATCAGGATGATATACACAAGTTAAACAGATCAATTTTAAGCAATGAAATAAAAGATGCCATCAAAAGTCTATCAACCAAGAAAAGCCCAGGACCAGACGGATTCACAGCTGAATTCTGTAAGACCTTAAAAGAAGAACTAATATCAATATTCCTCAAATTATTCCATGAAATAGAAAAAGAGGGAACATTTCCAAACTCATTCTATGACACCAATATCACCCTGAATCCAAAACCAGACAAAGACACATCAAGGAAAGAAAACTTCGGACCAATATTGCTAATGAACATATATGCAAACATTCTCAATAAAATTCTTGCAAATCGAATACAAAAACATATTGAAAAGATAGTGCACCATGATCAAGTGGGATTCATCCCAGGGATGCTACGTTGGTTCAACATATGGAAATCAATAAATGTAATTTATCACATCAATAGACTTAAAGATAAAAATCATATGATCATCTCAATAGATGCAAAAAAAGCATTCGATAAAATACAGTACACCTTCATGTTCAAAACACTAGAAAAACTAGGGATATCAGGAACTTATCTCAACATTGTAAAAGCTATCTATGCTAAGCCCCAGGCCAACATCATTCTAAATGGACAAAAATTGAAAGCATTCCCTCTAAAAACAGGAACAAGACAGGGATGCTCTCTTTCACCACTTCTATTTAACATAGTCCTTAAAACTCTAACCAGAGCAATTAGACAGATGAAAGAAATGAAAGGGATACGAATAGGAAAAGAAGAACTAAAACTATCACTATTTGCTGATGACATGATTCTATATTTAGAAGACCCAAAAACTTCCACCAGAAAACTTCTAGAATAGTAAATGAATTCAGCAAAGTAGCAAGATATAAAATCAACACCTATAAATCAAAGGTATTTCTGTACATCAGTGATGAATCCTCTGAAAGTGAAATTAGGAAAACTACCCCATTTAAAATAACACACACAAAAAAAAGTGGGAATCAACTTGACGAAAGAGGGGAAAGACCTCTATAATGAAAACTACAGAATGCTAAAGAAAGAAATTAAAGAAGACCTTAGAAAATGTAAAGATATCCCTTATTCTTGGATAGGCAGAATTAATATTGTCAAAATGGTCATGCTACCAAAAGCATTATACAGATTTAATGCAATTCCAATCAAAATCCCACTGACATTCCTCAGAGAAAAAGTAAAAGCAATCATGAATTTCATCTGGAAAAATAAGAGACCCAGAATAGCCAGAGCAATCCTCAGCAAGAAGAGTGAAGCAGGTGGCATCACTATGCCAGACCTTAAACTGTACTACAGAGCAATATTAACAAAACCAGCATGTTACTGGCACCAAAATAGACATGTAGACCAATGGTACAGAATAGAGGACACAGACACAAACTCGCATAAATACAGTTATCTTATATTAGACAAAGGTGCCAAAAACATACATTGGAGAAAAGATAGCCTCTTCAACAAATGGTGCTGGGAAAACTGGAAATCCATATGCAGCAAAATGAAATTAATCCCTTATCTCTCACCATGCACAAAACTCAACTCAAAGTGAATAAAGGACCTAGGAATTAGACCAGAGATCCTGTGTCTAATAGAGAAAAATGTAGGCCCAAATCTTCATCATGTCAGGTTAGGCCCTGACTTCCTTAATATGACTCCTAAAGCACAAGAAATAAGATCAAGAATCAATAAATGGGATGTATTCAAACTGAAAAGCTTCTTCTCAGCAAAAGAAACAATCAGTGAGGTGAAGAGAGAGCCTACAGAATGGGAGCAAAGTTTTACCACATGCATAAGAGATACAGCACTAATCTCCTGGATATATAAAGAATTCAAAAAACTTAACACCAAAATAAATGAATAAATGAATAAATAACCCAATCGATAAATGGGCTAAGGAACCGCACAGACACTTCTCCGAAGATGCTATACAATCCATTGACAAATATATAAGAAAATGTTCACCATCTCTAGCAATTAGAGAAATGCAAATCAAAACTACTCTAAGATTTCACTTCACTCCAGTCAAAATAGCAGTTATTAAGAATACAAGCAACAATAAGTGTTGGCGAGGATGTGCGGGCAAAGGCACACTCTTAAATTACTGGTGGGACAGCAATTTGGTGCAACCAATCGGGAAAGCAGTATGGAGATTCCTTAGAAAACTCGGAATGGAACCACCACTTGACCCAGCTATCCCACTCCTTGGTTTATACCCAAAGGACTTAAAAACAGCCTACTACAGGGACACAGCCACATCAATGTTTATAACAGCACAATTTACCATAGCTAAATTTTGGAACAAAACTAGATGCCTTTCAATGGATGAATGGATAAAGAAACTGTAGTACATATACACAATGGAATATTACTCAGCATTAAAAGAGAATAAAATCACGGCATTTTCAGGTAAACAGATGGAACGGGAGAATATCATGCTAAGTGAAGTAAACCTATCCCCCAAAATCAAAGGCTGAATGTTTTCTCTGATAAGTGGATGCTGATCCATAATGGGGATGGGGGGTGAAGCATGGGAGGAATGGAGGAACTTTGGATAGGGCAAAGGGGAGGGAGGGGAAGAGAAGGGGCATGGGGGTAGGAAAAATGGACATCATTACCCTACATACATGAATGATGTGAATCTACTTTGTGTACAACCAGAGAAATGAAAAATTGTGCTCCATTTGTGTACTATGAATCGAAATGCATTCTGCTGTCATATATAACAAATTAGAGTGAATAAATTAATTAAAAAGGTGTGTGCATACATTTGTATACATACATATTTTTACATGTGTATACACAAACGTAGGTGTACACATATATACCTATGTATGTAATGTGCTTTTGATACTCAACAACTTGTTCCATATTCTTATGTCAAGGCAATAGAGGATGATTAGTGTCTGGCAGGTCAGAAAGTCACATTTTGGATTCCACTAGACACAGGTACAGAGTTACAGGTGGAGTGGAGCAGCTCAGCTTGGCTAGCAGATGATGTGTGGAGGAGAGTAAGCTAGAAAGATGACCGAGGTAGATCTTAGAGAGTGTGCGATGGTGGGTCTGGGAACTTCAACAGCTTCTGCAGGCAATTAGGTAATGATTTATTTGATTTTAAAATGAAAATTTAAAAAGTCTTGCACATTGCATAAAACTTGGAAAATACAGATAAAATATAGCTGTAGAGAATGAAGACACTCGTTATCTCTCCAAAGTTATCCTGTTAACATCTCAGTACTTATATTTCTAGATCATTTGCAATCCCTGTGTCCATTGTCCATTTTATTTTTTAACAAGATGGACTCATACTGCATATGTCATCTGTAACTTGGACTTTTAAAAACCTAATATATTATAAAAGTTTTTTTTTAACATATTAGGAATAGAACCTAGGGGCACTTTACCACTGTGCTATATTCCCCAGCTTTTTTATACAATTTTTATTCAAAAATATTTTTGGTACTGGAGATTGAACCCAGGGCTACTTTATCATGGAGCTCCATCCCCAGTCTTTAAAATTTTTTTTTTTTTTTAAATTTTGAGACAGGGTTTTGGTAAATTGCTCAGACTGCCCTGAAACTTGCAACCCTCCAGCTTTAGCCCCTTGAGTTGCTGGGATTTCAGGTATGCACCACTACAACTGGCAAAGGTTTTTTTTTTTTGAGAGTATAAATATAAATTATTCGTAATGGTAGAATAACGTCCTATTATGTGGACTTTTATACACAGAAATAGCCATTTGAGGATCACACAGCAGCAAAAAGCAAATTAATTGTCCTCCTTAAGTATATTCCATTTACTGGGTTTTGAAATTAAGAATTGATTTGTGAATAACCACACTGATGGCCACTTGGTGGGTAGAAGGCTCTGTGCTAGGCCCTAGGTGAGACTTCTATAAATGGAGAAAAGGAGCAATGGGCCAGAGGAGAGGACTTTCCTTACCAGAAGCAGAAGGTGATTTGGGGGCTGAGAAATAATTTGATCAGGGTTGTGAATTTAGAATCTCCTTAATGGGGGAGCAGGGTGGGTGGGCAGTGAGACTGGAGGGATCCCCTCCACCATAAAAAAGAATGAGTCAGATGGCTCGGAGAATGGATGTGACTTGTTCAGGCTGGCAGCACTAGGGATAAGACTAGGATGTTCTCATTCATAGACCCAGGACTCTCCCACGCTGGCCTGATCACAGATTCTGTTTCCCTGGGATTCTAGATGCATGGCCATGACATTTCCTGAATTTTTTCTCTCACACTGAGAGCACATGCAAGGCTGGTCCCGGTGTTTAATAATGTCTTGGGATGCAGGCCATGTCTCAGAGCCTATGGCTATTGCATGAGCAAAAGGGAGGAATGCCTGGGAAAGACTTAGTGAAAATAGTGTGGGATGCTACTTGACCTGTACACAATAATAGTTAATATTTGGAGACTAGTGAAATTATGTAGTAGTACTTAAGACTACTCACACCAGTATTTATGCTCAACACACATAGAGGTTTTTTTTCCTCCCACTCCAACCAATTCTTTAATTCTCAGTGGACATTAACTGGTTGTCCTACATTTCAATTTCATTCTGACCCTATCTACCTGCAGATGGCATCGGATCCCATAGGTTAAGGCCTTAGTTCTACAAGACGGCCCTCACTTACGATAGCAATTAGCAATTTAGGTTATCACTGAGCTTCTGACTACATACCTAAAAATTGGAGGTCCCCATCAGGTGCTTCCCTGGTTTATCATTCACTGATATGGGTGATAGAACTCAGGAAGACAATTTCCTGACTGGATTACCAGTTTATCATGAAATGATACAACTCAGTAGCAACCAGAAGGAAGAGGGGCATAGGGCAAGGCATGTGGGAGGGGACACAGAGCCTCCCTATCCCTCAACACCTCCACGTGTTTACCACTGGGAAGCTCTCTGAACCCTGTCCTTTAGGGTTTTCATGACACAGTTCTAATTGATTTAACCACTGACCCTTGGTGAGCAACTCAAACTCCAGCCTCTCTCCCCTTCCTGGGAGAAGGGGTATGGAGGAGTGGGTATGGCGCTGACCGGTCCAGTCCTCTAATCACATGGTTAGCTCCTTTGGCAAGCAGCCCCATTCCAAAGCTATTCAGGAGCCCTCAGTCTTCAATTATCTCATTAGCATGTGAAGATACTTATCACTTCAGAGATTCAGGGGTTAGAAAGGCTACGTGCAGGGCAGGAGGAGGTGATATCACACCCATCATATGAAATTCACTTATTCACTAAATGCTAAGCTCCTGCCATGTGCCAGATTCTGAGGGGAATTCTGAGACAACTCAGGCCTGGTGCCCAGTGAGTTCATAACCTGGTGATGAAGACAACTAGGGTTTAGGGAAGGATGACATTGATGCCATCTCAAAAAGGACTAGCAGTAGTCTATAGGAGCATAGGAGAAACCAGTGCTGCCCAGGATTGAAAAGAGCTCCTTGTAAGTACAAAGAAAGGGTTTGGATAGGAGAAAAAGAGTGCTCTATTAGGAGTATTGACCTCAATTAATATCTGAGAATGGGATTCATCTCATTCCCACTGAAGCCCCTCCTCCCTTCCTCACTTCCGTTTTAAACTCTCCTTTAGAAAAATCAACTTTGGAGGTGACATCATGCTAGAGGTCACCTGCTAAAATGTACTATTCAATGGTTTGCTGTATATTCAGAGTTGTGCAGCCATCCCCACACTCTAATTTCACATACTCTAACACTTTCCTCACAGCCTCCCTCCCCCCCACCCCACCCCCTGCAGCAAAGAAACCCCATACTCCTTAGCAGCCACTCCTGTTCCTCCCACCCATCCTGCTCCTAACTCCCAGCCCTGGGGAAACAGTCTATTTTCTGCCCCTATGGATTTTCCTTTTTTGAATACTACGTAACTGTTACCATAGTAATTCAGGTTGTGGTGCTTTTTTTGTGGGTTTTTTTTTTTTTTTTTTTGGATAGTATTTTCTGATACTCAGTAGGTGCTTAGAAAATGTGCACTTGATGAATAAGTGAATGTAGAAAAGAATGAGAAACTGACCTGAAGTTAGGTTCAGGGAAATAATAAAAAAGCCAGAAGGGCTGAAAGTCAGAAGACCCACGCTCTAGTCCTGGTTCTATTGCTCATTTCTATGAGCTAGGGAGAGTCACTTGACCTTCCTGACCCTCAGCTTGCTAATCCACAGAGGAGTGAAGAATGCAAATGAGAAAACCCACTTGGAAGGGTTTTGAATGTCCAAGCAGGTTGCATCAGTGCAGAATCATTTGTATTTACTCTCACCTCTTGACACACCTATAAGAATAAATTATGTACCCACCAATGACACAGGGTAAGGCACAATGACAAGGTCAGTGAGCCCACCTGGGGACATGCCCAAACCCCTATTCCTGCTCCTGGAACAACTGTAACCAAGACAGGGAAAAGGGCTAACCAAGCATTCCACATTCATTGCTACATGGGCTTCCCAGCCAAATGGGAGATTAACATCTGGTTAATAGTGAAGAATAAACTCAATTCACTGGAAGAAAAATGATGATATCACTTTCTCCTGTCTTTTGGCTTTCAGATTAATATGCTCAGCACTTCTCTCCTGCAGGGCATTTCCATCAATCAGAAAGAGGGGAGACTTAGGCTTACCAGTGAGTTCTCTATTGTCTCACCCAGAATTGGAGAAGGGACTTCCTCCACAGTGGTTCAGTCCCTTTCTCTCTATGTAGGTTCAGAGGAATTTGGAGGGGGTTGGAATGCAAGTAGATTTATTTTCTGAAGGTAAAATTCAGGCTTGGCAGAGAGGTAGCATTAGAATATCAGAACAAAACACCTGAATCTCAGGAAGAGATTTTTTTTTCTAAACCTGGCCTTGACATGAAGGTCAAGGTCACCTCACTCTCAGATGGACTTTTCTTTCACCCAGTATTTTTGTAAAGGAAACTCCCCGAGCTCCATCCTTTCATTGGGAGTAGAAGAGCCTCAGGGCTAAGCTTGGTCCAGAATGGAGGCAATGGACCAGGCCTCAGCCAGTCACTGCCACTGGTGCTCTGGGCACTACCTCCCACTCCACTAAGAGTCACCTTCTTCTTCTTTTTTTTTTTTTAATATTTATTTATTTGCTTTAGTTGTACACAATGCAATGCATTTATGTTTATGTGGTGCTGAGGATCGAACCCAGGCTGCGCACGTGCAAGGCGAGCGCTCTGCCGCTGAGCCCCAGCCCCAGCCCTAAGAGTCACCTTCTTATCTTTCTCTGTTTCTCTTCCAGCTCTTTCCCCCACAGTCACCTCTTTGCTCTCTTCCCTCTAGCCCAAGGTCTCTTTTGGAGGGTCAGCACCAGGAATTGAACTCAGGGGCACTTGACCACTGAGCCACACCCTATTTTGGATTTTATTTAGAGACAGGGTCTCACTGAGTTGCTTAGTGCCTTGCTAGGCTTGGAACTCTAGATCCTCCGGCCTCAGCCTCCGGAGCCACTGGGATCACAGTCGTGCGCCAACGGCCTGGCTAGCCCAGGGTTTCTTAACCACACACCACTACCATCTTGGGCCATGTAGCTCTTCATGGTGAGGGGCTAGCCTGTGCACTCAGGATGTTTAGCAGCAACCCTGGCCATTCCACTAGATGTTGTAGCCCCCCCCAGTTAAGACAATTAAGGATATCTCCAGATGTTGGCCACTCTTCCCTGGAGGCCAAATTGTTATGCAGAGCCCCTGCTTTAGTCCTTTTACCCTACCCTTGGAGCCCTCATGAGCCCGAGCATTTACTGTGTGAAAGACACAAGGTCAAGCCCTCCATGTATTTTAATACAGACGCTTCTCAAAATTCAATGTACATGAGAATCACCCTGGGAGTCTCTTAAAATGCACATTTTGATTCAGTGGTTTTGGGAAGGACTTGAAATTCTGCATTTCTAACAAGCTTCTATACATTGTTGTGGCTGCTGGTTCATGGATCACACTGAGAGCAAAGTTGTACGCGACTGTGTCCCTGTAGCCCTGTGAGGACTCTATTTTACAAGTGAGGAAGTGGAAGTTCACATGTGAAACCCAAGTCAGGTCTGCCTGCCTCCAAAGCCAGGGGTCTCAGTGGACGTTGACCAAGGTCCCTGAGCTCTCTCATTGCTTCCCCTCTCAGGCAATGGTGCTGTGACAAGCTCATGGAGGCTGAGGTGCAGGCCTGCATTGGCTTGGAATATCCACGTTACATTCTCCCTTCCTTACAGCATGCTGCTTCTGATCCCTGGTGGATATCCCAGAGCTTGGGAACTTGCTGAGCTGCACCTGAGGTTGCTGAGCTGCCCCGCTGCCCCATGACCCTGTTCCAGCCTGCCCTGGGACCAGCTCATCTTGCCTGCCCATCCACGTGTCAGCTGGGTGCCCCCCTAGGGCTCCCTTTCCCTTTCCACTTCCTGCCTCCCCCTCATTATTGCTCCACACTCTCACTTGGTCTTCGGATCTGCCTCATCACTGCCTTGGCATCCTTCCCATGCTCAGCAGGGATGTTTAGGAATGCTCTAGATCCTGAAGGGTGGGGGGAAAGTGTGATGAGACCCTGTCTAGGGCAAGAAGCAGAGGACTCAGCTGGTGAAGTGTTAGTCGAGTGGGCGCTGGCTGGGGATTGTGCAAACAAACAACAGTGTGTCTGCCACGGGGGAGGGGAGTGGCCCCACCCCACACTGAGCACCTATACACAGCTCTTTCTTTTCTAGCTGGGGACTGCTGTCCTTCACTTTTCACATGCCCACTCCATTTCTGCTTGGACCCAGTTTAAGGAAACTCTGAGAACATTTGTGCAGGAGTGTTATGTAGAACAGGTGTAGTAACGCCTTCTGTAAAGAGATAGATAGTGAATGCTATGGTCTCTATCAAAGCTACTCACTCTGTTACTGTAGCACAAGAGTAGCCAATGTAAGTAAAGAATTGGGTGTGGCTATGTCCCAATAAAACTTTATTGGTGGGCACTGAAATCTGAATTTTATGTATTTTTTCAGTAGGTGAAGAGAGAGCCTACATCTTGGGAGCAAATTTTTACCACTCATATATCAGATAGAGCACTAATCTTTAGGGTATATAAAGAACTTAAAAAGCTAAACACCAAAAAAAAAAAAAAAAAAAAAAAAAAAAAAGCAAGCAAACAAAAAAACCAAATAGCCCAGTCAATAAATAGGCCGAAGAACTGAACAGACATCTCCTAGAAGATGATATACAATCAATCAACAAATCTATGAAAAAATGTTCAACATCTCTAGCAATTAGAGAAATGCAAATCAAAACTAAGATTTCATCTCACTCTAGTCAGAATGGCAGCTATTAAGAACTCAAACAACAATAAGTGTTGGAGATTATCTGGGGGAAAAGGTATACTCATACATTGCTGGTAGGACTGCAAATTGGTGCAGCCAATATGGAAAGCAGTATGGAGATTCCTTAGAAAACTTGGAGTGAAACCACCATTTGACCCAACTATCCCACACTCCTCAGTTTATACCCAAAGGATTTAAAAACGGCATGCTACAGTGACACAGCCACATCAGTGTTTATAGCAGCACAATTCACAATAGCTTAATTGTGGAAGCAACCTAGATGCCCTTCAATAGATGAATGGATAAAGAAACTGTGGTATATATACACAATGGAATATTACTTAGCAATAAAAGAGAATAAAACCATGGCATTTGCAGGTAAATGGATGGAGTTGGAGAATATAATGCTAAGTGAAGTTAGCCAATCCCCCAAAACCAAATGCCAAATGTTTTCTCTGATATAAGGAGGCTGATTCATAGTGGGGTTGGGAGGGGGAGCATGGGAGGATTAGACAAACTCCAGATAGGGCAAAGGGGTGGGAGGGGAAGGGAGGGGACTTGGGGGTAAAAATGATGGTAGAATGAGATGGACATCATTACCCTAAGTGCATGTATAAAGACACAAATGGTGTGAATATATTTTGTATACAACCAGAGATATGAAAAATTGTGCTGTACATGTGTAATATGATCTGTAATGCATTCTGCTGTCATATATAACAAATCAGAATAAAAAATAAGTTAACAAAAGCTAATAATTTACATTTTTAATAAATTTGAATTTATCTACCAAAAAAAAAAAAAAAAAAAAAGGATAGAGGGGCTGGGGTTGTGGTTCAGAGTTAGAGTGCTCACCTAGCATGCATGGGTTTGATCCCAGTACCATGTAAAAATAAATAGAGGCATTGTGTACAACTAAAATAAATAAATATTTAAAAAATAAATAAAATAAGATATTGTGTCCACATATAGCAAAAAAATAAAAATTAAAAAAATAGGGATAGAAATTAACTTCCTCAACCTGATAAAGGACATCTATGCAAAGCATATAAGTAGCATTATAGTTAATAACAAAGGACATAGAATGAAACAGACATTATTACCCTATATAGGTGTATGATTACATTACTGGTGTGACTCTGCACCATATATAGCCAGAGGAATGAGAAGTTGTACACCATTGTGTATGATGTGTCAAAATGCATTCCACTGTCATGTATAACTAATCAGAACAAATTTAAAAAAATAGGGGGGCTGGGTTTGTGGCTCAGTGTAGAGCACTCACCTAGCACGTGCATGGCTCAGGTTCGATCCTCAGCACCACGTAAAAATAAAAGCATTGTGTACAACTAAAACAAATAAATAAATTTTAAAAAAAAAAAATGTAAGGGAGACCAGTAGAAGGAGATCAGGGGATGGGAGGGGAGGGAAAAGGGAGATACTGAGGAGTGAAATTGATCAAATTATATTGTTTTATTGTGTGCATGTATGAATATATTTTAACAAATCTCACTCTTATGCATAATTATAATGCACCAATAAAAGGGGGGAAAACATTGTTATTTTAAAAAATTTTTTTCCCAGTCATTTAAAAAGGTAAAACCTATTCTGAGGTCAAGGGGTTAAGCTACTTATAGCTTAGAGGGGTCTGGCTGGATTTGGCCTGAGACCTGAAGGTTGCCGGTCCCTGATTCACAGTCTAGTCCCTCATGTTGTGTTTCTCAGGGATGTGGTCCTATACCTCAAGGTCACATCCCCCACTTTCCACTGACCTCCTTAAAATATTTACTACTCTTAGGAACATCATGTGTTTCCAAGAGGGACAAGTGCACACTGGGCTTCTCTGGTTGATCCGACTACGAGTTATCTAGTTTCATAGTGTATTCTGCAAGGCAAGCATTCATCAAGACTAGGTTCTGTGGATTCCATCATGGAAAACGCTGCTCCAGCTGATGCCCTCATTCCACACACAGGGAAATTGAAGTCCAAGTGCCTTGTTAGCGGGAGCTGTGGTCAGGTCTGTTGACGGCGCTGCTGTGCTTGCTATGCGACAGCGACCCTGCCTGACTCCCCTAGGTGACCCCAGGCAGCACTACACAGGCCAACGTTACTCTACCAGGACACCAGGGCCCCCAGCTTTTCAGTCCTGTCCATATATACACTTCCTTATTTCTTTCTAGTTTATAGGACCTAAGGAGAAATTTGTTTTGGTTGAATGATTTTAACCCTAGGGACTGTGAGTGGTTGCATGTCAGAAAACACTTCTAAAGCTCCTGGCCCTGAGGAATTAAAGGGGAGGCACTTAGCAGGTAGCCTTAGCCTCTGAGCTACTGACCCATCGTGAATTAAGCATAATTATTGAATTATTTTGACATCAAAAGACTGGTATGCTCTGCACAGTAATAATGTGTTTACATGTGTACAGAATTTACAAAGCAACTCTCTGTCATTTTTGCCTTTTCTCCTTATACCTGCCCTTTGGAGAAGTAGGACAGATTTTTTTTTTTTTTTTTTTTTAGTTTTATAGATGTAGAAACTAAACTGCAGCTCAGGAAGCCAGGTGACTTGCTTTTGACCACAGAGATAGTGGCAGAGCCTGAATTCAGACCCAGGTCTCACCTCACTCCAGGGACTGCCTTCTGCATTGCTTCATTGTCTTAAAGTGAAAGGTGACTAGACAATTAGGTAATCCATGACAAATATTCCTTCCCCCCCTTCCTTTTCATTCTCTGCCCCTCCCCTTTCCAGCCCCCTTATACACAGGAATTGTCCAGTCACAGGGGTATCATGAGGAGGTGTGGCTTACTTGCCTATAAAAACAGCCAGCCCTGGATTGTCACTTACAGAGCCTGAGGTAAGTGATGGGGGATTCTAGGACCTTTGTTCTGAAGCGTGGGGCTACTGCTTTACTTGGGGCTGGCAGTGGGGGAATGGCAGAATTCATTGGTTTGAGTATTTTTTAGGGACAAGATGTGACGGGTTGAGGAGATGTTTCTCTAATTCAGCACTATAAAGAATTCAGTTGGTGTGGAAGGAAGGCCAGGAGGATTATGAGACCCAGAGATGAATTTTCAAGAAAGGCTACAAAACCTGTAGAGTTTGAAAGAAGGGGATGGAAAGACTTTGAGGGAGATGCTGAAACAGACCCATGTGACAGAAGACAGTGGACACTGGCCCTCAACACCTATTCCTTTTTCCAGGTGTTGGTGATCATTCCAAAGTCAGGGCTTCTCTGGTCTTCCCAGTCTTGGGGTGGGAGTCTCTTTCTTTATGTGTGAGAACAGTGCCTGAAACAGGAAAGGTTCTTCAATGGTGGTGGAAGGAAGTAGGGAATAAAGGGTGGGAGGAGATGGAGAGGGAGGAAAGAAAAAAGAAGAAAAACAAAGGACAAAGAAAGCACTAGAAAGAAATTCTCTGCATACAGTTATGATAAGTAGATAAGGGTGCTGAGTTCCTTTGCTTGGGAGCCCTTCACAGAGGAAAGTTTTAAAGGTGATTCATCTGGAACTGATTCCTTTCTCTTGTTCAGTTACTTGCAAAGTCAGTTCTTAGAGTCCAGAGTGAGTGGGTTGGTTGCTGGGTGTGGTGGCGCACACCTGTTATTCTAGCGGCTCAGGAGGCTGAGGCAGGAGGACCACAATTGAGGCCCTAAGCAACTCAGTGAGATCCTGTTTCTAAATAAAATATAAAAAGGGGCTGGGACCAGTAGAATAGAGAAAGGGAATCAGGGGGAGGGAGGTGAGGGAAAAGGGAGGTACTAGGGAATGAAACTGATCAAAATATACTGTTTTATTGTGTGTGCATATGAATATATGATAACAAATACCACCATTATGTATAATTATAATGCACCAATAAAAAAAGGAAAAAAAATTTAGAAAAGGGCTGGGGATGTGGCTCAGTGATTAAATATCCCTGGGTTCAATCACTAGTAACATCAAAAACAAAAAACAACAACAACAAAAAAAGTGAGTTGGTCAGCTGAGATGGTGGAGGGAGTAAGTGACCTGGCTCTACTTTCTGCACCCTCCCTTTGGGCCAGGAATGTGATGAGGAATCAGGGGTAGCCACCTCCTGGGAGGATGGAGAGAGACCTGTCTTAGCGGGCCTGGGCAAATCTCAGATAAGCAAATGTAGAGGCAACTCTTTCCTGAGTTTGGGCTCGCTAAACATGTTCTTTGGCACATTCTTAATTTTTTTTTGTGGGGGAGGGGTCAAATTCTAATTAGCAGGCTGGAGGCCAGGGATAACTGTAATGCAGAAGGAAGGGGGTACAGGGATATGGAACTGTGGAGGGGAGGAGGGCAGGTGGAGGGATGGCAAGACCAGAACTTATGAAATTGAGGAGCAGGAAGGCTTAGCCCCACCCCAGTGCACCCCAACAAGGCCACACATCTGTTGTATTTGAGCTTGGGAACCCATCTGTCTTAGTCTATTTCTGTTGCTCTAATGGAGAATATCTGATATTGGATAATTTGTAAGGAAAAGAATATATTTGGCTCATGGTTCTGAAGGCTGGGAAGTTCAAGATCAGGCAGCCATATCTGGTAAGGGTCTTCTTGTTGGTGGGGACTCTGTGCAGCATCCCAAGTGGTGGGCAGTCTTTGATAACAGACTTGCTTTTAGATGATCCATTAACCTACTAATTCATGAATGGATTAATGCATTGAGGGCTGAATCCTCATGATCTAATCACCTCTTAAAGGTCTCACCTGGCTCCACTTCTTCATACCTCAGGATGAAGATCGAATTTCAATATGAGTTTTTCTGGGGACATTCAGACCATGGCACACGCGGGTGTCCCATCTGTGTGCTCCTCAGGTTGGCCTAGGCAGACTCACAGAGCATTATACTGGGGTGTTTCCATCCTGGTCAGAGGTCCTGCCTCAGGAGAAGGCCCCTTTCTTTCAGCAGGATCTGTCTGCCCTTTCTTTGCTGCAGATGAGCTCCTGGTTGCAGACGGTCACCTTCCCTTGCGTGAGTCTGATCCTGCTTGTCTGGAGCCAGGTACCAGGGCTCCGGAGCCAAGAATTTCAATTTGGGCCCTGCCGAGTAGAAGGGGTCAATCTCCAGCAACTGAGGGAAGCCTTCTGGACCATCCGGGACACTGTGGTGAGTGCAAAGATGCTCTGGACCCAGCCATGGGGATAATTATGAAGACCTTCACAGGTTGCTCATCGGTTTCCTACGTAAGAACTCGGGGAGGTCAGGAGGCACTATACGCCCCTTGGTATCCATGAGGAAACTGAGGCTCAGAAAGAGATGGTCAGCCCCTAGTGAAATAAACGGAGCTCAAGGGAAAGAAATAAGACAGTCTGATTTGTTCAGGCTTCATCCTGGATGGTGGGCTCCGGTTCTAAGTTCAAGATCTGAAATGAGTGGCTGGGCTGCAGAGGGAGCTCCTGGGGCAGAGGCAGCTCCGGGTGCAGCCCCTCCTCCCCCACGTCTCCTCCTCACCCTGCAGAATATGGAGGCAAACCAAACAGGCTTATTTCCTCTTGTCTCAAATGACCAAAGGAATCAAACAGGTCCTTCATCAAGTCTGTGTTCAGATTCTGAGAACACCTGAGATTCCATATGCCCGTGCAGGAGTGAGGGACAAGTTAAGTGATTTTCTATACATGAGACTTGTCCCCACTCCCCAGGGGCTAGCTCAGCACCACCCCTCCTGGGTCCTCTTTTGGTCCCTCTGGCCTCTGGGGTCTCATAGACTGGTTGGACTTAGGGGTCCAGGGAAGCAGCTCATAATTGTGGGGTTGGCTTCCACACTGACCCCTAACCTAGAGACATCTTTTCTCTTTTTCTGTTTTCAAAGCAAGCTCAGGATAACATCACCAGCATCCGGCTGCTGCGTCAGGAGGTTCTACAGAATGTCTCGGTAATCAGATGGTGGGGAAGGACTATACCTCCTTCTGTGGGGCTGATGGGGCTGACCCTATACAGGGCGGATCTGGCCATGAGCCAGGGCATGCAGGTGAATCACTCTGAGTATGTGGGGATTGAGGCTTGTAAACAACTTTCAGAGAGTTGTCACCAGTCTCTATCTCCCTTTTGCTTATATAAACAATGGGCATCTATTAAGCTGAACCCTCTTTTCCACTGATATGCTTTTCTTTTACCTATTTCTGTCTTCTCATTACCCACCTATTCAGTGAGTGAGTCCAAATGTACTGAGCCCCGATCCCTGAGAGGTCCTGAGCTTCAAAAGCTGAGGGGGCTAGGGTGCAGTTGCTGTTGAAGGATGTTCGTTCTCCCATTTCTTTTTCTATTAGTCACTTTCCCACTAACTCTCCACCACAAAGTCCAAGTTCAAGTGCTTCCAGGGTCCATGACCTCCCCATATTAGGGAGACTATGTGGTGCAAAAGAAAGGGAATATTAGCCAGATGGGGAGTCAGGAGTCCCAGACCCTAGGTCTGTGCTTGCCACTGACAGCTGTGTGACTTTGGTGGGGGGTCACCTCCTTCCTGGGGTCTGGGTTCCTCCTGTGAAACGTGTTGTTCTCTAGGGCCTCTGAAATTCCTTCAGATCAAATGCTCATCATCATCTCCTAGAAGGCTCCTGCCCTTACTGTACTTATCTTGCCTTGGGTGGCATATGGGTTGTCCCTCCAGGGCGGGCAGAGGTCTTGGCTTTGCAGTGACTCAATCTTTCCCCAGGATGCTGAGAGCTGTTACCTCATCCACGCCCTGCTGAAGTTCTATCTGAACACTGTTTTCAAAAACTACCACAACAAAAGAGCTGAATTCAAGACCCTGAAGTCATTCTCTATTCTGGCCAACAACTTTATTGTCATCATGTCAAAACTTCAACCCAGTGTGAGTAGAACAAAGCCAGGCCTTGGGGTCCAAAACAGTGTGTTTTGAAAACACTCTCTTCCCTTATCCTGGCTTGTATTCCACAACAGGGAGTTAAGGGGGTTATGGAAAAGAGTTCTGGGTTCAGGTCTAGGTCTGCTTCTAATCAACTGGGTGACACTTTGCAAGATGCTCAGCCTCTCTGGATTCAGTTTTATCATCTGTAAAATGAGAATGACACTCTCCCTGGAGGGATTGTTATGAGAATTAAAGGAGACAGCTTCTGCCCCATGGTGGGAGTTGGGCACAGACTACTTTGAGGATGTGGAGCTCAGCTCTGTCATCTCAGGCATTTGGGACCCACTGTGGCATCACCATCATCACCATCATCTAATTCTCGGCTCAACATTTTTTTCCCCTTGTTATCCAGCAGGAAAATGAGACGTTTTCTATCAGTGAGAGTGCACACAGGAGGTTTCTGCTGTTCCAGGGAGCATTCAAACGGGTAAGGCTAGGAGCTGGGAGTGTGCCCACCTAGCAGTAGTAGACTAGCTTGACCTGTCACACTAAGGGGCCTCAGAGACCTAAAGTGAAATTTAACATAGGTGACTCCACCAGGCTTGCCCCAAACCCACCTGACTTAGCAGGAACATAGGCATATTTACATCAATTAGCATATACTTTGTATAAGTGGCACAAATGAAGTGGTCTTTTGTTCCCCAGCTGTTATCAAGTTAAGATGCTATTATATTTCCCTACCAGATGATTTCATTATTGGGGACTTTCCCCGTGAGAGAGTTTTATGGGTACTTGAACTGGGTAATGAAAGAAGTGAGAAGTCACCCCACCCACCCCCAGACACATCTGCAGTATTTTCCATAATGCTCACGTGTTCTCATTTATGAATAAAAATGATGGGAAATTATATTGCCTCTTCCTAAATTTAGACACACACACACACACACAAAAAATTCAAATTTCATTCTCAGCACCTCTCCCCACAAGTTTTTTTCTTTTTCCCCAAAACGTGATTTTGATCTGTTTTTGGAAGAGCTCATACATTAGCCTATAAATAAATGGTGAAGAGCAAAATACATGATGGAAAGAGGCCACCTTGGCTCATTTCCTCATCTGTGCAGTAGACAAAGGTGGTGAGCTATACCCACCCCAGGCTGCAATCTGTGGTTCTTGTGGTTAGGAGTACCAAGTGCTCTTCCTTTGGCCTTTACCCAACGCTACTCTGTGGCTACCCCATGGCTACCCTCTTTATCCTCATCCCTGGAGCAAACACTCAGATGGGGACGAGGGATGGGCAGGTGACGTCATCAGAGACCATTCCACGGGTGATCCAGCCCATGATTTGGAATCATGTCTGTTTCCGACACGGCAGGTTGGAAGGAAAACATTCTCACAGCTAACACGGCTGACCTCCTGCTCTCCTTTCTCCTTAGTTGGACATAGAAGCAGCTCTGACAAAAGCTTTTGGGGAAGTGGACATTCTCCTGACCTGGATGGAGAAGTTCTACAAGCTCTGAATGTCCGGACCCGGATAGTGTCCTCGTTGGTTCTTCATGTAATTTCAAACAGGTGTCCCTTCCTGTGCTGCTTGCTGGGCACCTCACACTCTTGGCCATGGGCCTCACAGTTGTCTCAGGCTTATCTTCAAAGACTTTATTCTTTCAGCAGCCCAAACAACAGTCACAGGATGTTGGGAACAATCTACAAAGTGGATTCCTGTATTGATTACAACTCCATTTAATTATTGCCAGTGCTTCAACTGAAGTTATATTTATTTGCAAGATGCTAAGTTCCATGAAGGTAGCAGAATATAGTGTGCCCCATACTTCCCTTTTAAATTTCCCATGATCCTTGCTGCAGTGTGGGGCAGTAGGTAGGTGCTCAATTAATACTTAATAAAGTGGATTTTTTTTACCTGTCTTTGGATTTTTGAGGAACAATGAGGGATGCTAGGATATGATATTGAACTTTAACACATAGAATCACATATCTGCAGGGGCAGAGCATTGGGCTGAGGGTGAGCATCAGTTTGAAAAGTAAATGATAAAAAGATAACATGTTGGTTAAAGTGCCTGGCACAAAGCAGATTGTCACCCAACATTTCATTTCCTGCTGCACTCCCCACCCCTCCCCACCCAACCCTACCTCACCATCCCTTTTCCTTGGATCCCCTCCTTTTCTTCTCCTTGCCATTCTTTCCTTTATCTGATACTTGAGAAGGTGACAGTGTCAAGCTGACATCACTGATGGTGTCACTGTGCCTGGAGGTACTGTCAAATCTGTGATGACACTTCTTGCTAATAAAGGGCAACTCACCCAGGTCTGGCAGCCTTTTCTTCCTACTTCTGGGCAAGTGCCTGGGAGGACTGTGTTGTGTATCAGGGAAAGATCTTCTCAATGGCAAAAATCATCATTCTCAAGCTCTAACTATACTTTAGTACAGTTTGACATCAATCCAAAGATAAGTGTCCGACTATGACCTTGCCCCAGAAACTTAAGAGAAAGAATACACATAGGAGGCAGGGTGTTTCCTTTTCCATGACAGAAGTGCTACTGCAGAGCCCCTGGTCCTCTAGGAACCCCATGCTACTTTCCTTCCCACTTTGCTATATGTTGTCTGGAACTGGCAAAAAGACGAAGGGCAGTTTTAAAAGCAGAGAGAGGTAATGTTTTGGGATGGCTAAAACAGACCAAAGACAAGTATACAAATATCAGTGCTAGGATGTGGAAGAAGGGAAAGGAGATGACAAAGACTGTGTCTAAAAGAGCAGGAGCTGCTAGGGTCAGGGTACTTTTCTATAGCAAATGAGGAAGACTTAGACTAAAGAGGATTTGTATATATATATCACTAGCACTAACAATGTTGGTTCTGAGGATTTCGGATACTTTATAACATCTAAATAAATTGGACAGGAGATAAATAGCTTCACACTAGCAAGTTCCATCCTTTGGATCAGGGCAAAGCCCCTCCTAGGAGTGTTTTCATACCAGGCCCCTTCCTAGCTCACAGGGCTGTGGCACACCTTCATGATGCGCAGCCCAGAGGCTGTCTGTTTGTGTGAGGCCCGAGCCTGGGAAGGCCTTCTGAAGTGGCAGCTAGGCCTCACTCCAGCTTGATACCCTGTCATCTAGAGCCAGGACAGCAAAGTCCCTGAGACCAAAAACACTGCAAATGCCACAGTCTGTTACATAGTTTGGAAAGGAAGCAGGTGGCATTGAGACAAATTCTATGTATACCCAGAGCCCCCGAGGCACACAGTGGCGTACAAAGGTGTGCAAGATTATCTGGGGCAGAGCCATGCTCAAGGCACAGATAGATTGGGGGCATGCAAGGTGATCAGGGCTCTGTGAGGAGATGGAGCACTTACTGGAAATTAGCAGACAGACAAGACACATTGGCATCAAGGTCTGGCTGCAGGGGTACAGCTAAGAGGGTGAGTCAGGCTGGGAATATTGATGTAGTCATTAGAATCAGTGTCCTCCATCTTGGCAGCAGGCTGGTAGCAGATGCTCAAATATTCACAGCTGGTCTTCAGAGACGGGGCATGGAGCCAGGGAGCTTCAAGCACCTGGGAACACCAAGTTAGCATCACTGAATCTGGGTGGATGATTTTAGTATCTTTCCAGCTGGGTTTCCAGAACAGAAAATGGGGGGCATGGATAGGGGGGGACTCTGAGTTCTAGAAGGCAAAGACAAGGAGGTAGCTGATCTCCATCCAGTGGGCCAGTCCTGGGGATTTTCAGGGTGGTATCCCACCCTAAATAACTGGAAAACACTTAGAACTAATGTGTGCAGGAAATGCCTTAAATGGGGCTCAGACTGAAATCGTGTGTCTAAGCATGGGTCTGAGGAGACCCAGCTGCCAGTGACGTGGGGAACAAATATGCATCTTCTTAGGGAGGGATTCACAGGTACAGTGATTCACCCTTGTACCTCTGTAAGGGCTTGGAGAGGCTGGGACATGGCATTCCAGAAAGGGGCTGGGCAGGGAAGGGGAGGAAAACTGCAGAACACGTGGCACTGTAGGGCTTCTCCCCGCCCCACCCCCACCCCAGACAGGTCATCTCTTCCCTTCAGATCATATTTCCCGTTAGTATGATTAGTTTTTAGAGGACAGGGCTGTGCCAAAGACCCCAACATGGCCCAATTACTATCATATTCACAGAAAGCCATGGTAGGAACTGTGATCACGTACTTAAACACAAGTTCTAAGATCTAGAAGTCCAGTACCCTGAATACAGTAAGCACTTAGTAAGTGCTCATGAAAAGGATTATGTTTTGTACTTTCCAAGAGGGGAATGCAGAAGTAGCTTGCTTCAAAAATATCTCCTAGCTGGGTGCAGTGGCGCGAACCTTTAATACTGGCTACTCAGTAGGTGAGGCAGGAGGATCACAGGTATGAGTGAAGGCTGGGCAACTTAGTGAGACCCTGTCTCAAAAAAAAACAGTGTGTGTGTGTGTGTGTGTGGGTGGGTGGGTGTGTGGTTTGGTGTGAATGGGGATGTAGTTCAGTGGCAGAGTGCTTGCCTAGCATGTATGAGGCTCTGGTTCAATCCCCAGTACTGCCAAAATAAACAAACAAAATTCCCCATTGCCTGTTACAGTTCATCATTTGAAACTGACTTATATGGTTTTAAGATGAATTTGTTCTATCAAGGTTTTTGCCCCTGATATTGGGAATCAGAGTCTCATATAGGGAGGCAGCATAAGCTTTGAGAAAGGCCCTGCCCAGTAGAGGACTGTGTGGTCACAGCAGATTCAGAGGAAGAGGCTGGTGGATGGCAGAGTAGAAAGGGACGGTGGGACCATTCCTAAGCTGCGGTGAGCTTTCTCCAACAGGGGTGGGGAAGGAAAAGCTCAAGAAACTGGAGGTAAGGCACATGATGGATTGCCAACCAGAGACTACATTCCACAGCTTCCCTTGAGGGTAGAGGTTGCTGCTTGACTAAGCTAACTAAGGTCAAAAGATAAGAGGCCAAGGAATGTATGAAACTTCAAGGCCATGGTCTTAAAGAAGCAGCTCTTTCTTCCTTGGTAGGCTGGACTGTAGATATGATACTAGAGACTGAGTATTGACCAGGGATCAGGACCATCCAGGGATTGGGGAGCAAAAAGTCCCTGCATGACCTCATGTCTCAGGCCACCCCCTCCTGTCCCTCTGATTCTTTGCTTGAAAGGAAAATAGGCTTCCAACTTCGGAGCCATGTGTTTTGAAGTCTGTTACATGAACTTAGTCTACACTCTAATTAAAACTTGGATATTTGCCGCCCTTAGTTTTTTCCTGGGTGCTGAAACCAGTGTTTTAGCCTTAGAAAATAAAAGGTTTTCTTAATTTGGGAAAACAATGTACGGATAGTTTTAAGGCTTCTTTCCTTATGGAAACTTGAGTTCCCTGTGTCCATTCCTAGAGGAACCCTCCTCAACCCTAGGTGTTTAATCTTGTCTGCATCTCTGCTGAGTTACTTTCTAGGTTAAGCCTGACCTCCTCCAGTGATAGGTAAACTACCCCATCTCATCTTACGAGTTTACTAGAAAGTTCTTCCTCAAACATTAAGATGAAACCCGCTTACACCTCCCAGCAAACTAATTTCTTCCTTTGAAAGTTCTTCAGGTAGCTGTAGGCTACCATCTATCATTCTTTAACAGCTAGTTAACGAAAGCTACCACAATCCCTGGGGAGTTAGTCTTCTGACATTAACAAATAAGGGAAAGGATACAACTTGTCCCCTGGATGGGCCCCAGGATCTTGGGTAAGAGCCTGCACCCTGGAGCTATGACCGGCTTTTGGTCATAGCCCAGAGTTGGGGACGCAGGTTCGGGCCATAGCTGCCACTCAGGAGAGGGGTGGAGCTTACCTGTGGCTGGGCTGACGGCGCCATTGTTCCGGGATCCGCTAGAGGGGCCTGCCCCTGGCCTAAGGGGGATTGGGAGTGCCGATATGAGGGCGAGGCCGAGCCTCCAGTTCCGCCCCCGCACACCCCCATCCCCATCTTGCGGGAAGCCCTGGGAACAGGAGGTCGCGGGGCGGGTCCTGCTCCCCCAGAACAGGCGCCCGGCGCACGGTCTGCGCCCGCGCTCCTTCTGCTCTTCTGTGGGGTCGCCCGCCCGCCGCCAGCCTCCGCTCACCGGCCGCGTTAGACTCTGGAGCGCGCCGCGGGCAGGCGCTGTAGATGTTCTGGGAGCGCGGCCGCTGCAGTCTGGGCCGCTGCTCCCGGGGCCGCTGGGAGTCCTCCAGGGCGCGCATCCTCATCGCCAATCGGCGGACCCTCCTAGAGAAGGCTTCTCGGTAGTCGGAGGGAAAGAAGAAAATGGCATCAGAGGCCTGTAGCCAGCCTTCCTCTCCTTCCCCAAACTCAGGGCTGCTCCCTCCTCGATGCTTGGCAGCGTCCGACCTACAGATGCTCAAAGTGTGCGGGACATTCGAGGGATGGTCCTACCCTCTCCTGAAGACCAAAGGTCTCAGGCCGCCCTCTTCCTCATACCCATTCCCAGGTCCTTGACCCCCACCCCGCTTCCCTACATCGACATCTCCCGGGTATTTCCTGCGAGATCAAGCTGAGATCCGAATGGTCTGGGAGCTTTGGGTAGCTTAGCTTTCCCACCCTAGCCCAGAGCCTGAAGCCCATAGCCCAGCTGCTCACCTCTCTTCCTTTCAATCGCTCTTTTTACCACCAGCACCAGAAGGGCCAGCAGGAGAAGACCCAGGACGGTTGGGATCAGGATGTGAAATCCTTGGTCCTCCCTTCCAAACTCTGAGCCATGGTTGAATTCTCTGGGGAGGGAAAGAACCGGAGAGAGGAAGAGAAGGTAGTAAGGGAGATAGGTTTAAAGAAGCACTTTCCTGTGGCAAACTTTTTAAAGATAACTCACAGACTGGTCCCTTTGTTAACAAGAATTCTTTCCACTCCCCCCCAAAGACGCTTCTCTATGGAGTCATGAAACTGGGGTCCAAATTCAATTGTGCCTTTCCCGGGCTGTGTGACCTTGAACAAATCTTAACTTCTCTGAGCCTTATGTCCCCACAAATCTGTTAGCATTTTTATTTTTAAGTAACTGTTATTAAGATGATACAAAGTAGTGGATATAAAGAATTTAATGCTCCTGGCGTAGAAAAATGCTGGGTAGACACTGTGCACCTTGGTTTATTGAAAATATTAAATAAGCTAGGGTTTTTTTTTTTTTTTTTTTTTTTTTTTTTGTACCAGGGATTGAACTCAGGGGCACTCAACTACTGAGCCACATCGCCAGCCCTATTTTGTATTTTTATTTACAGACAGGGTCTCACTGAGTTGCTTAGTGCCTTGCCTTTGCCGAGGCTGGCTTTGAACTCATGCTCTTCCTGTCTCAGCCTCCAGAGCCACTAGCATTCTAGGTGTGTGTCACTGCACCCGGCTTGAGCTAGTTTCTTATAACTATGAAAAAAGATGTTTTTCTGAATGCTCCCTATTCCTAGAAAGTCTCCCTTTGTTTTCTGTACATATTGAAATCTTACTTTTCTGAAAGGGACAGTGCATAAGTCCTCTTTTCTTCCCCAATTGTGCTAAGCCAAAAGAAATATCATATATTTCCAGTTCTCATGTTCTTGCCCATTACAAATTTGATCACAGTCAGAATTGGATATTGAATGTTATCATCTTTTTACATCTTAAGAACATGGCACAATGCCTGTCACATGGTTTAGACTAGGAAAATGTTGGTTAAATTTACTCATTTTCTTCTCCACTGGCAAGTTGGTGTGATTTATCAAGCCAAATAGTATTAGGGGTTCTAGTACTATTTGAAATCATTTAGCTCTCCCAGCCTGTTTCCCTGTTTATAAAACCCCAAATAATGTTGGAAGTCCCTTTCCTCATTAACATGTTTGTGTTTGTTTAGACACAAAAAATTCCAACTTTATAGATTTTCTTTGCCACCTGCTATAATATTGCCACCTAGTGGTTCATTGCCACCTTCCCTGGACTGCACCTGAGTCTTTAGGCTGGGGCTGTCCATTAGCAATGTAAGTCACAAATGTAATTTTAAATCTCCTGGTAGCCACGTTAAAAAACTAAACAGATGAAAGTAATTCAAACACATAATAGCTTATTAGTTCATTTGATTCTCATTTAATTTTTCCCCATCAAAACAAAGTTGAATGATTCTGAATGTGAAAAACTTGAGTCTATTTCTTTCTACAAACTCAATGCTAGAACATTAAATGCTAATGAGATTCCTAAGTTAATGTGCTATGTTCGTAGGTAGTATATTTCACAGTGGTCTTCTAGAGACAAGGTTAAGACAAGTGGATGTTGCAGGGAGATTTTAGTGGATCTCTTGCCTACTTTGCCTGGGTTTTAAACCATCTTGGATGATGGAGGCCTCTTACCTGTGCCCATGCAACCTGGTGTGCTGGTTGTAGCTGGCCCCTGGGGGCCTGGGAAGCCCTCCCTGAGTTGAAGTCTTTGAGGCTGCAGTGGATGGCAGAAGGGTTGAGGGCTTGGCAGCTGCTACTGAGAATGCTCTGGAAACTCGAGGATGATGAATTATTGGTGTGGTGGGGGAGGGGTGGGGCCCTGGAGGGTCGTCAGTCCTTTGGGCTGGTGTGGTAACTGCAGGAGATGTCAGAAAAAGGGACCTTCCATATACACTGTACTCTAGACTCCAGACTAGAGTAGGATTGGGCCACCAGCTCTTTCCTCAATATATTCTTGCCTTTTTCCCAGACTACCTTTGTTCCTAGGGTCCTCATGGCCTGAAGTGTCTTCAGAGCACATCACCTCTATCTAATCAATTCCATGTATATTTGGCTTTGAATACTATTTCCTCGAGGAAGCCCTCCACCCCGTGCCTTCCAGGGAAGAAGAGCTGTCTGCTAGCAATGTAAGTCACACATGTGAGCGGGGGAGACCTTGTTTGTAGTTCTGGTCGCACTCTGCCTGTGCTATATTTGTTTGTTTATCTCTTCTCCCCCATCACACACCTATCAGAAACAACCATGGCTCTGTGACCTTCCCAATTACGCTATCCCTCTCGGCACTCAGCAGGGTCCCCTCATGTAATAATATTCAATTAATGTATCTACCTCATGGGACATATGTGAGGATCTGATGGAAATATTAACACGTCAAAATGCATTTAAAACTAGAAAATTGTACTGAACTGTGAAAGTATTGTTAATATGATAACCATTCATCCTTTAACTGAAAAATAGAGCTGTTGATATCATTAGACACCAGCAGGTAGAAAGAATACAACCCTGTGGGGAGCAAGAAGACATGATGACCTCCAGCTGGGAAACGTCTGCCCAGTCTTGGGTTTGGCAGTCATTCATAAAAAAGAGCTGATTTTGTGAATGGAGCACACGCTCCATTACTTGTGGTGCCACCTAGTGGTGATGTGTAAGTTCTGTAACTAAGTCAGGGAGTCCTGGCTTTAGGATAGGCTTGGAGGATGTAAAAGCAGGTCTGCTCTGCTCTGCTCTGCCACCCATGGTGAGCTGGACACCCACCCACCCTCCTCCTCCGTTTCCACAGTGCTACAGCATCTTCCTCATCTCTCCCACTCGTGCTTTGATGGACTGACCTTTGGATGTGGATTCAGAAGGACTGGCATGTGCAACCATCTGGAGCCAAGTGGGCATCTGCTGGTGCAGAAATTTATGAAACCATTTTGGAGGCTCAGATATCAGCTCCTCTTCCCAGAATGGAATGTACTCTATTGGAAGCAAGAGGATTATGTTGATGGTATCTGGAGGAAAGACAGGCCTGGGGAAGCGACTGTTGGTGTAAGTAAAAGCTGGCTCAGGCAAGGTGAATGGCAGTGAGGGGATGAGGGCAGTGTTGCTTGGAGGAACAGAAAAGGAACTGGTCTTGGGGTCTCCCTGACAGATGCACTTTTTCTCCTAGCACAGCTAATATGCCCTGAAAAACCATCAGACACTATTGGAACTGTGAACTGTTGAATTAGTTGCTGCATTTGTATTGGAAATCACTGGAGAAGAGGAGAAAGGCTGGATTCATGAGAAATAAAGGTCCAAACCAGAAACAACAAATTTGGCCTATAAATATGCCTTGATAAGTGGGTGTATTTCCTTTATATTTATTTCTGATATATCTCATGGAACAGTTATATATGACGATTATGTCCTTGGCTTCCAGTTTCCACTGGTCTCAGGGCCTTTCCTCAATCTCATATCACCTCTTCCCATGAGCCCTGGGTGGGACAGGCAACACAAGGTCAGCATCTCTTGTTCCTTGAGTCTACTGTGGATAGACAGTTCTGCAGACCAGGAGGTTAGTTGACTCTGAAGATCACTTATATGAACCCTAATTGTTATTAGACTGGCTAATATGGCAATAGCATAGAAGTATGTCCCAATCTTCCTGAGTGGAGATATTTTCTGAGTGGGTCAAACCTCCAAGCAGCTGGGGCACCTACCTCTGTGGACGTTCAGAGTGACCTTCTGGGTCTTGCCCCGTTCTGTGTGTGTGCCCACTCCACAGGCATAGACTCCACCATCATTTTCGGTCAGCTCTGTCATCTCTACTAGGAACAAATTCTTATGTGAGCATGGCTTCAAAGTGACTCGGCTCTTATATCCCTTCTTGACGAAGGTATTGGATACCACCGTGGAACACATCGCAGGGTCAGCCATCTCCCGGCACAGATACATCCTCACGTGCGTTTCAGGAAGCGGACACTCGATGGTAATAGATCCACCCAGTTTTCCATCCAGCTTTACTTCTGGGAGGATCTTCAGAGCCCCACATACTGTAGGAGAAGGAGTTAATGCAGAGGAAGCCCCATTCCTAGCCATATCCCCAACTCTAACTCTGTCCAACCCTAGCCCAGGCTCTAGTCCAGCCTCACTCCCAACCGTGGCGCCATCCCCATCGCCAGTCCAACGTCTATTAGTCCTCAGCCTCAACCTGTCATGATTTCTTCCCTTAGCTTCATTCAGCTTTTCCCTTGCCCAGCCTGATTCACAACCTCAGGCCAGGTCCATGTGCACCCCCTCCCCCATGCCCACACCTTAACTTAGCTCTCAGCCTCATCACTAAATCCAAACCCATAAGGACCCAGACCACCCCTACAAGAATACAGTCAAAACCACAACACCCACTTCAAGGAGAAATAATGTGCCTAGGATGACCCCATATGGCATATAGCCCCCAAAGGACTTCAGCCTGGGGCTGGGAGATGTGGGCCAGTTTTGCTGCAGCAGGTTTTCCTCTCCAGTTTTGTTTTGCTCACATTCATTCAGCCAATCATTCATTCCAACAGTTCTCTGTATTCAGTCATTCAGTAAGTATCTACTGAATGCCTGTCATGAGCATCTCTCCCTTGCAGAACAAATCATTTAGTGTGCAATACCAGCAGCCAGCCAGTACAGCACCAGGTGATCAATTCTATAACAGAGAGAGCACAGGATTCCTTAGAAGGATCAAGCAGGGGCCTTTGATCCAGTCTGCTGTAGGGAGTGGATTAGTTAGAGGAAGGTTATTTGGAAGATGTGATGTCTAAGTTGTGATCTGAAGGAAAGGGCAGAGAGGGCAACTGAGAATTCTGATACTTGTCACTCAGGTGGGGATGTGGTGGGGGTGTGGGCACACTGTGTGTTGACAGGGTGTGGAGCAGGGAAGGATAAAAGATGTGGGTCAAAAGTATCTGACATCAAAAGGCTTGTGCTTTGGGTGAGAGGTCTCATGCAGTTCAGCCAGCTTTAGAAGAGGGTAAGGCCTCAATGATTAATTAATTATTAACTAACCAGGTCCCAATAAGTGTCTGAATATTTCCAGGAAGAGGGTTCATAGGGTAAAATGTGTGTATGTGTTGGGGTGGGGTGGAGGGCTGCAAAGGAGAAGAAGTCTTCCAGATGGCAAGAACGGTCCTCACCAGGGTGTGGATGTGAGAGAGAATAGAGCACATCCATGGATGAGGATGGAGAGAGGTTCTCCAGCCTAGGAAGATGCATCCTCAGAGCACGCCTTCAGACAGCTGCAAGGAGTTCAGTGAAATGGGTGTCAAGGAAAACGGCAGGAGAGTGGTGGTGGGACTTGAGGATTCTGGATCGGGACATCCCAGGTAGAGGGGTCAATGTGGACAAGGGTAAAGAAGTGGAAACAATCATGGGAGCAGATATGCGGGCTACGGGGGCTGGAGAGGGAGCGTCTACGGGAGCCCACTGAGGCCTGAAAGCATAGCCCACGTTAGCATGGTGGGAGAGGTGGAAGCACAAACCCCTATATCCTCTTGGGCCTACACATTCCTCCCCTTCTCCTGGGAGGAGCAGCGTCCCTCTGGCCCAGCTGGAATGGTGGTGCTTCTCTGGGGCAGACTGAGGTGGTATGAGTTAAGCACCCTTTACAAGCTTTAGATCTTCCATTCCCCGCCCAACCCCTCTGCTTTCTCTGCCTAAGTCTGACTAGCCATCCATCGTGTCCATATTTCCCACTACCTCTCAGAGTGTCTGACATTGCATTAAAACTCCATTCCTTTGGGCTCTTAAGACTTTTCAATGCAACAATTATTTGAGTTTATTCTATGCTGAAGGCATCACAAAGAAAGAAATCTTGAATAAAAAGCCATTTTTATCGTCAAGGAGCTTATCATTTAATTAACCAAATAAACACACACGGAGCCACCAAATCAATGTAATCAGTGTTCTGAGTTTAGAAGCGACGGCTCGGGAAAGTCTATGAAAAGGAAGAGAAGTCTGAGATGGATTTTGAGGAACTCATAAGAGGTGAAAGTGAAGTGAAGGATGTTCCTGGCAGAAGGAATAACATGAGCAAGGAAGGGCAAGGTGGCAGGAGCATGTGGCACATGTTCAAGGAGGAGTCCTGTTTGGCTAGAGCAAAGTGCAGGAGAATGTGTGCTGAAGTGAGCAGGCAGTGGGAACCACTGAAGGTTTTGCAAAGAACAATCCTACGGCTAGAGTCAAGCAGTGGGAAGATTTACCTGAACTTAAATTCAGGCTGAGAGGGTGAAAGTGGGAAAGATAGTTGAGAGATGATGGTGCATTTGACCCCTTTCCGTATCCTCTGTGACCTTGCTAGTAGAGAATGTCATTGCTTCTCATTCTGGCAAGCTACACAAATTGGCCATTGATTGGACCAAATTCTGGTTGGGGCTAAATGGGAAGAGGTGGTAAAAAGTCATTCTGGCATTTTGTGGCTGACATTAAAGATACTTATGGTAGATGAAATAACTGGTTTGGATGGGACCAATGAGGAGGTGGAGGTAAAGTGTTAAGCATGCAGCTGTGTTTCAGGACTTAGTGGGTTGTTTGAAGTGGGGGTGTCCAGGAAGACAGTAGTAAACTGAAATACGAAATTCAGAAAATAGAATGGGACTGTTGAATGGATTAGGGAGTCATCCTTTAGAGATGAAAGTTGGAAATTCAGGAGTGAAAAAGATCTATAGAAAGAGAATATGGCAGTAAGAAGAAAGATCATTGGAGGCACCAGCTTTAAGATCCCATACTAAAGGTAAATATGTCTAGGAAACGAGATGCCTTCAGCCCTTGAGAGTTAACACTGGCCTGAACAGTGCCAGGCGTGGAGAGAGGAGCACTAGCAGGGAGCGGGGGTACTCCGGTGCCTGACGTGACCTCCGTCCTTGTACTGGTTTCCAACTGAATCCATCCAAGAACATCGGGGACGGAGATGCCTGGCGATTGATTGCCTATGGCCACTTCATAAAATGTGTGAAGTGTTTCCCCAGAGCACTTACCTGGCAGGAAGTAAAGTGACCAAAGTCGGAGGTCCATGGTTTTTTCCAAAGCCTCTGGAGCAAGAGCAGAGACCCACTGCCAACCCGAGAGCCCTTCACCATCGGGAGCTTGAAAGAGATTCTGGCCCCTTGAGGGGCAAAGGCTAGAAAATGAGGAAATGACAACCTGTCCTGTTTGCTAACTAGTCTTAGCCTAAAAAAGAAAATAGCAGCAAACCACAGCGGAAGTCAGGAATTGAGAAAACATGTGTGTTGGGTGAGAATGGGTCACCAGGGTTCAAAGGGCCTCTAGGAAGCTCTCGAGATTGTCAGCAAGCGCCAGGCCTGGTATCTCTTTGCCTTCATGCTTTTTCTTGGAGGGGCCTCCTGTGCGTTGTATATATCCATTAACTTCGGAGCTGGGGGCCTTTGCTTTACCCCTGTCTTCAGGACAAAAGAGCCTCATCTCCAATTCTTCCCATTGGATGAAAGCTGTGTGGACAGAAGTTTGAATCTAAAGTCAGAAGATGCTGGTTGTGGTCCTTAGCAGTCACCAGTTAGCTCATTTGATGAACACCTTTGAGCATGTACTGTGTGGAGTTGCCAATCATGGATCTGGAGCAATTTAGTACTTTTCTCTGAGTCTTGAAATCTTTACCTAGAAAATATATGAAGGTGGGACTAGATGACCTCTGGCATTCCCTCCTCCAGAGCATCATCCCTGGGGTCTTAACCACAGTTCACTCGACATCTCAGTCATCCCTCATCCCTCATTTCCCTCAGCTGTCTCCATATGGTAATTCGCTCCAGCAGGGACCCAGGCCACTATCCAGGGACCACAGGGACAATGTCATAATCTAGTTTGGAAAAGTTTTCCTGGACCTCAGTTTTCTCATTAAGAAAGTAGGGAGGGTCTCAGCCCTGCCTACCTCACACATCCTTTATGATGCCCAGCAAAAATCGCAGACGTGGAAGAGCTTCAAGAGTCCTGTTTCAAGTGGAGATGTGCTGGGCTGTTACTGATTCAGAGGGTTCCCGAGGCCTCAGTCCTTGATGCTTCATTCCTGGATGTCAGTTCCCACCTCCAGGCCCTGCAGCTTCCTGTGCCCATGGAGGATTCAGGTTTTCCTACACCTGGTCAGGGAGGAGGTGGCTGGCAGAGCCCAGGGCTCCTCAGGGACTATGTGCATCACAGCCCACTCGCCCCCCACACACCAAATTTGTCACATGCTCTCCAAAACAACAACTTCCCCCAGTTGGAGGTCCATTGTGAGCAGGTGCAGAGGAAGCATGTGTGGGCGGGCTGCCTGCCCTGCCCTGTTCTGGCTGGGTCTACCCTGGCTCAGAGGAGCTGACGTTGTGAGGTCCTGCAACCAGCAGATGGGCCATGATGTCAGAGGCAGCCTGAGGCCCCTGTCAGGCTAGGGTGCCAGAGGTCTCAGCTGGGATCAGCTCCCACCCTCCCTCCTTAGCCCTTCCAGTGCCCTGCAGCTGCCATGGAGCCAGGCCCTGCTGTTTGCTTGGTGGTAGTAGGACTGGGACTGCCTTGGGGACCCAGGGAGAAAAGATGGAAGGTCCAAATATAAATGAGAGAATGTGATGTGTGTGGCTGCAGATGTGAGAGCTTGTGGGTGTGAATGTATGAGTGTACACGTGCTGTGTGGATGGGCCATGTGTATTGTGGGAAGCATAATTGTGTAGTGTGTGTATGATGGCTACGAGTGTGTGAGTGTGCCATGTGTATTGTGTGATGTGTGGAGCATGATGAGCAGTGTGTGGCGTGTGTGTGCGTGAATATGATGTGTGTATGAGTGTCTGCTTGGACCTGGGTGGGCTGTACCATGACTGGGCCTGCCAGGCAGAGCTGGAGCTGTGCAGATGAGCCTGGATGGAGAATTTCCCACATGTGTGGCCCCAATGAAAGCTTTAAAAGCATCACATGGGGTTAAGAGCAAGAATTAGGGGTCTGAAATGAAATTATGGCATTTGCCCATAAATGGATGGAGCTGGAGATTATCATGCTAAGTGACATAAGCCAATCCCAGAAAACCAAAGGCTGAATGTTCTCTCTGATATGTGGATGCTAACTCACAATAGGTGGGGGGGGGGATAGGGAAGAATTGAAACACTTTGGATTAGACAAAGGGAAATGAAGGGAAGGGAGGGGAGTGGGAATGAATTGGACATCACTTTCCTATGTTCATATATGAATACATGACCAATGTAATTCTACATCATGTACAACTAGAAAAATGGGAAGCTGTAGTCCATGTATGTGTGAGATGTCAAAATACATTCTCCTGTCATGTATAGCTAAAAAGAACAATGACAGCAACAAAGAATTAGGAGCCTGAGCACTGCCAGGCAGAAGGTAACTGGAGAGATCAAACTCCCACACCTGGACCTGTCCAGACACTGCCTTGAGATGTTGTCCCAGGGTCTCCAGGATCATGGACCCAAAGGAAGCCTGGTCCCTGGATAAATTATATAGTTTACTATTCTTATTCTCTTGGCTCTTCTTTTTCCCATGTGAATTTAATTCCTCTCTGACTCATGGGCTGCTGTGTTCCTAGAGTTCCTAGTCCCAGGAGCACACAAAGGGGCAGGGGCCTCAATGGCCAAACATCCTCCAGGGGCCAGAGGGGTGTGCATGATGGAGAGCATTCAGAGCTTGATGGCAGGCAGGTGGAGGGGACAAATAAAACTAGCTGCAGCAGAAAGTGTTCAGAGGCCTAGAGGAGAAGTCATTCACTTTCCATGATGACCTCTTAACTGAGGCTTTGCTATCCTCCCCACATTACAGCTGGGCTTAAAAGAGCATTCCTCCTAAGGTTGCTCTGAGGGTGGCAAGAGGTGAGCCTTACAAGGGGTGCAGCCTGGAATACAGTAAGAGTGAGTGGGGTTCACCATCATCACTAGGTTGTTGTGGATTTTGCTTTGCTATTGCATTTCTCTATCTTGGCCTCCACCATTGCTAGTTTCCAAAGGGCCATCTTCTGGGCCTGTCCACATGGAAGGCCTCCATCTGCATGGCCCTCCCCATGACTCAGTGCTCCTCTCTGCAGTGTCTGACCATGAGAATCTCTTTGCCTGGTGGGCTCTCCAGGAAGCCCCTCCCCACCAGGGGGAGGCACCTGATTTAGGTATCCTGTAATTCCCTCCTTCCAGGAACTTGGTCACAGGTTTGCCTGGAAGAAACATACAGGAATTCGGGGTGAATTATAATGTGATTCATCACACAAGTCCTGGATTTTAGAACATTCACATCCCCATGTCCAGGACAAAGACTTTTGGCTTTAGTTAAGAGTGCATTGTCACCTCTTCTTTCTTTTCTTTCCAGTTCTGGTGATGGAACCTAGGGCCTTGTACATGCTAGGCAAATACTCACTACTGAGCTGTACCCCCAGCCCATGGCTTCCCTTTTATTTTTTGGCCTTGAAAGAGAAACTCTAGAGTTCTTGGCTCATATGGCTGGACGAACTCTCTGTTCTTGTTTTAGTTTCATGACAAACTGGGGGCCATTGGCTTTGGTCCTGCCTCTGCTGCTCTCTGGTGTGCATGCCCACAGCCCACTGAGATATGAAGTCTTTCTGAGATGATCCCTCATTGTTTCTATTACACAGTCTCCCTAGCAGAGATAATTGATTTAGGGAAGCTAGTGAGGGTGTAGGGAAACACTGTTTCTTTGTCTTGGGGACCAGCTTCATAGACCACAGCACAGGTGGTTCCTCTCCCTGCCTTCTGTTGTTCAGTCTTGAGTCTTGGAAAACTCATGAACAAGTTTTTTTGTTTTGCTTTGTTTAGCTTTACAAAACAAAGTCAACAGCTATAATATATTTGTAACCACTGTTAGACCTTAGTAATGCATAGGCGTAGCATATCATTACATAGCAGACTTAAAAAGGAAAATATTCAAGATAGTTCAAGAACTTGGGGAAGACCTCCTTGTCATCAAATATGTAAGTAGCTCCCTGAGAGTTTGATGGTCATTGCTAAGTGGTTTATCATTATCAGTCTTGCAGTTAATAGTTATTCCCCTATACTGGGCTAAATGGTATTTTCCTAAAATTCATGTCCACCCACCAACCAGCTTTTTCCCTCCTGTGCTGCCTGGGCAGCTTATGGGCTTTGGGCAGACATCATCATACTTGCAATCACTATTGACAACATCAGTTAGGAAGAATGAGACTTTCTGAGATGTTAGTGACATTTCTTGGTCTTTGATTCCAGGGACTGGGGGATTGATTGGTTGCTGGTTATTGGCCTTGATGCTGACACTGCATCTTAATTCTTTGCCACAGGCAGGGCCCTCTAGTGGGTCAAGAGTAGCTTCCTGAGGGGTAATACAGTTATAGGTTCCAACATGCCTTATAGTTTTAGTTCTCTTGGAATGATCTGCTGTCATCCCAGGAGAAGCTAGGTCTGCATTCCCATCACAGAGAAGAGGGAAGTTCACACTCCTGATGGCCACCTCTCTAGCCTGGGGAGGAGCCCAAGGCTCTGAGCCAGGCCAGCATTTGGGAATTGGCACAAGACACTGTAGTCAGTGAGGCTGGAGGGGAGAATGGGGGGAACAGAAGGCTGAGTCCCTGCAAAGATAGGCTTGGGAAGTGACCCTGAGACATTGTGCTCAAGGCGCAGGTAGAAGGCACGGTTCCCATCAGGCAGAATGAAAGACTTGGGGAGAGCTCTCTTGGGGAGAGACCTCTCCACACACAGGCCCTGAGGAAGAGTCCAGGTAGGGATAGAAGAGGGGAAGCAAGATGCCAGCCAACCGTTTGGAAAGTCCTTGTAGGATGTGACATGGTTTAGTGCCAGAACCTAGGATAAGCTTAATAAACAAGAGGTCCTTTATCTGATCACTGACCCCCTCGAAGAGACTTTGGATCATCCACTCTAAACCTTAAGTTATCATTTAACTAGCTTTTAGTTGATGAGCCTGTGGAAAGAGTTTACCCTGTGCCTACCTTGATTTTGATTAGTGGCCTGTTGATTTTGGAGGGCACTCCAGGAACAGGAGTTTTAAGGTTAAGTATTTACTATACTAAGGTTTTGTTTATTTGTTTGTTATTTTATCAGTGCCCATTAGGAGCCCTGGTTATATTTGCTTTCAATTTATTCCACTATAGTCTTAATTATATTCTATAACATCAAACTTCACATAAAACCAGTGCAGTAGACATGAAACAATTCTTTCATTGAAGACAATCTTGGTCCCACTTTCAGGAACTTTTCCAGCCCCCTTCAGTCCAGCCTTGGGGAGGTGGTAGGGGAGCCTGTTGGCTTAGACATGTGCCCCAGGGTGTCTAAAAGTGGGACCAAGGAAAAATGCTCTGGAAAGATTATCTGGAAAACCCCAGGTATGGGAGACAAATGCAGTCCAACCCTTTTTGGTGGAAATCATGGTCTTTAATTATTAATTAAGTCACATTTCTGATTTGTTAGCAAGTGCCAGTTTGTAGATGCTGGTTGAAATACAGAGCTCAGAGGAAGAAAGAGCTTTAATGTTAGCTCTTGGGAGATCAGCCCCTCCCTGGCACCGTCAGACATTCTCTCTTCTTCTCTCCACTTGTAATTCTTCAAAAGTGTGCTTGACAGCTCTCTTATCTTATATCCAGAGGAGTGACAGGAAGGGAAGGAGTTATCTTCCCTGCAGGTGGGACCTGGGAAAGATCAGTCGCTATCCACATTTTTCTTTTCCTCCTCTTTGTTCTAAAACCTGCCTCTGACAGTGGGCAGGACTCTTATAGAAAGATCCCTGGTCAGGAGATGCCAAATCTGGTTTGATACTCATTTATCTCAATGGGTGTCCTTGAGAAAAACTCAGGACTTCAATGTTCTCACCTGGGACTGCAAGAGTATGCTTATGATGACTTGTATGTGTGCTTTAGGACTCCAGGCATTGTATGACGTCACCCACTGGGTGGGTGTACCTGCTAAAGTGTCAGGTCTTATGAGTGGACACACACTGGGAGTATCGAGCCTCCTTCAGTGATATTTATGGAGAGGTGGCCAACAGATATGGCATATCTATCCCAGCATCTAGCAGGGTACCTGGATCCTAGTAAGTATTCAAACACATCTTTTTAAAGAAGAAAGAAGAGAGGAAGGAAGAAAGGGAGAGATGGACTGGAGGGGAAAATCCCACTGGAATCCCACCATAGGGATGCAGGGAGGCCCCAATGGCTCTCCTTCCTGAAATGAGCTCCCCACCCAGGTCCCCCTTCTTTCAGAGAGAAACCTATAATATCTGAATCCTCCACACCTGAGGTTCTCTCAACAAAAACAAGCTGCAGATGAGCACTCCTTGTGCCCCCCCCCCACACACCCAACAGGAACAATGTGGCCAGGCTTCGATGACACTGAGGACAGGACCAGCAACCTCTGAGCACAGGTAGAAGAAGCCTAGGTGGGGGTGAGTGCAGGCAACAGATCAGCATAATTCTGAAGGTGATTGTCACAGGCGATGGGGCAGGCGACTGGTGCTGCCTAGACTTCACTGGGTTCATCCTGGCCCTGGGCAGCTATCTTGCTGGACTGGAGCAGGAAGGCCGAGTAGGCCATGTCGGCTTCCTCCTTGGATGACTAAGGGGGCAACAGAGGATGCATCCATCAGTGTGTGAGGGTTGGGAGGGAGGGGTGCTCTCCACGTCCTGGATTCATCACTTTGACCCAAGCAAAACAAGCTTGTGTGACCCTCTGTCCTCAGGCCAGCCCTGTGCTCACCAAGAAGGCCTGATTTTGAGAAATGGAAAGTTGCAATCTCTAAAAATATCTCCCTCTGTCTCACTACCTCCTTCCAACACATGGGGCGGAACCACCTCTGTTGCCCTGGCCTGTCCCCGGAAGCTGTGCCCACACAGTCCATGGGCAAGGTGACCCAGGCTGGCATCAGGCAAGGTAGTTTGTGTTTTTCTTTATCCACCAGCTCAGAAAGGTAGCTTTTCAGCAGCTGGTGGGGAAGCTGCCTGTAGCTTAGTATCCCAACTTGCTAAAAGCAGAGGTCTCTGCTATTGCCAGGGAAAGTAGATAGGATAAAAAGCATGAAGGCATCAGAATTAGAGGCAAGTGGGTACCCTTCTAGGAAGCCCTGAGATGAGGGCGACATGTAACTTAAAGTCCAGAGTAACCTCTGGTGGGATTTCAGGTACTGGTGTACTGGCACTCCACTGGGATGGGAAGGGCCTGCCAGTCACCCACCACCAGTGAATGTCGTGCAGGCCCAGACAAAGAGCTGGTGCTGAGCAACTCTCAAGGGAGGGTGGGTGACCTATGGGGTCCCACAGCCCAGGAAGAGCATCTCCAACCCCCAGTTCTTGACATGTGATCTTCCTGCTGGTGACCATACCTTTCAGGCACTTTCTTTTCTCACGTCCTGGCTTCTCTCTCCTGCAGGTTTACAACCTACAAATGCAGCTCCCCTCCTTCCTCAGCTTCACCAACAACACCCCGCAACCAGGAAGTTTTGCCTCTCCCGCAGGAAGTCCCCCGAATACTGTTTACGCCATCTTCCCTGTTCTGGGTCAGCCTCCATGCGGAGGTGCCTTTGTCCTGATGTCTAACCATAATTCCTCACCTTGCAACTCCTTGTCGCTCACATGGGGCTTCCTCCCCGCCCCCTCGCTCTTACCCTTTTTGCCCTCTTGGGTTCTTCAGGTTCCATGTTGCCCTCGGGGGTGGCCATGGCCTCTGTATATACAGAGAGTGTGGTTAGTTCTCATTAGTCCCTGTTTCCACACCAGATTCAGGGTCAGATCTAGTTCTTGCTGCATAGGAGCGGGGTTGAGCATTCTCTCAACACGTACCAGCTTTTTCTTCAAGGATGGTCTCCTGAGCGACTGGAGCGGCTCCTGCGTTGTCAACGGCACCAAAATCCCTGGAGTTGTCGAAGTCTGACATGCTAATATCCGTCCTGTAGCTTCTAATTGAAACTCGGTCTGTCCAGGAGAAAGAGGAATTGGTGTAAGGATAGGGTTGGGCCAGAGGAGACCAGAATGAACCACCCCTCTCGAGGTGGCTCTGTCATAGCCCATGGGACAGCCACAGGGGTGGGACCTCTGGCTGCTCACCTCTGCCTCTGACCCAAAGCAGATTGGGATGATCTGAGTCCCTCTCATGGATAATCAATACTCCCTGACCTTTGTCCCTCTGTGATTCTTAATGCACAGCACCCCATTTTGTCCTCACATCAGCCCTGTGAGATGGTTATTATCACTCGGTATTGAGCCATGAGGAAACTGAGGCATGAAGTGGGGGTGTGCTAAAGTCACATAGTCCTTTAGTCATTGAATTAGGGAGAAGCTCAGGCCTCCCCGATCCTGGTTTCCTGGCAGTCCTGCCTCTGAAATTAGACCCCAAGCAACTGGATATGACCTTCCAGAGACAGTCTAGATAGCAGCACCTGATTAATTTGGGGGGGGTGTGGGGGTTTGTCTTTCCCATCTCACTTTCACAGAATCCTTTGTGCAAGTCTATGGAGAGGCCACCAAGTTTACGGAACACTGTGGTGACCTCCCATGTGGGCAACTGAGCCAGGAATGAGGGTTCAGGGATGGAGGTGGGGATGGAGAACACCCCGGCACTCACCCACATTCTTCCGGTGCCGGGCTCTGGCCACCCCCACAGCCACAGCCCCCACTGTCAGCACCAGGCCCAGAGGCACCAGGGTGGACAGCAACACTTTGGAGCTCCTGCTTAGTCCCTCAGAGCTAGAAGAAGAGTTAAGACAATCCATCACCAGAAGGGAGACTCAGGAGCCCCAGGATGTGCCAGCAGGTTGGCCCCAGCTAACGTTCTTCCCGGGTTGATCCATTCCACCCTCCTGACACAGCTCTCTAGCTTTGTTCTCCTAAGAAGGCTTCCCAGAACTTGCAAGGCAAGGAATGGACCTTCTCTGCATCTGAAGCTTAGAAGCTGGTACTGAAGTATAAACACTGCTCCAACCGTGCAAGAAGGACTGAGGGCACAAGGGACCCACAGCCCCAAGCTCAAGCAGAGACAGTCAGGGCTGCCTCACTATTCAAGAGGTGTGAACTGCTCCTTGGAACTGGTGGCCCAGCCTCAGGACCTCAGCCTCTGTTCTCAGAGTAGGGAGTCCCAGTCTTTCCTCACCTGCTAGCATCCAAGGATGCTCTGCCCCCAGCAGCTTGGACTCCCAGATTCTCTACCGCTCTTTCTTCTGCCAAAAGCCCAGGATTCACAGCGGCCTTGTTCTCAATCACCCTAACAGTGGGCTCAGCCACCTTCTCCTCAGCTGCTGTATTTGCGTTGGCTGGACTGGCCTCACGGGACCCTGGAGCAGAGCAGAGCAAGGACTCAGTTAAGTCTCCCCCCAACCCCTGACCACTGTGTTCTTACTCCCATAGGTTAGGGAGTCTGAGGACTGAAGCTTCATCAGAAATTACAAGGTTAGGGTTAGAGCTCAAGCCCGTTGGGGTGGGACCAAGATTGACATTAGAAGCAGTGGAGTGATGGCCTTCTCTAGCTTGTCACAGATGATCTCTACCAAAGTTGTTTCCAAGTTCAAGATTCCGTGCCATGGATCCAGCTGTGAATAAGGGCTCACTCAACACCCGGGGAGGGCCCAGGCCTCCTGACTGCCGGCTAGTGCTGCCTCCTGGTGGTAGCTGGGTGGTGGTGGCCCCTTCAATGAGCCAGACCAGTAGCACCCAGACACAATGGGATTTCTGGGGGGCGGAGGAGGGGGCGGTCTACAAATAACCTTCTTAGGGCTAAAACGTTTTAAAAAGAGGCTGGAAATGCAAATCTGCTGGGTGAGGTCATCTTAGTTTCATTTTTCTTTTTGGTGCTGGGAATTGCAACCAAGACCTTGCTTGTGCTAAGCACATGCTCTAACACTAAGCTAACCTTGGCCCCATGCCTTAATTTTCTTGATCAGACCTTGCAAATGAAAGTATTTGGCCCAACTTTTGAGGGCAGACTTTGATAGAAAGGCGGAGGATGAGTATATTGCATGTGATAGTGAAATTTCCATCTTTCTAGTTACAGAACGCACTTCAATTTGGTTTGAAGGGGCAACTATGGCACTGGTCTTACTGCTGAAGTTAAATAGCCAAACTACTTTTTTTATATAGTTTGTATTTCTATTTGGGATGTCCCTTATTGAGGACTCCCAATTATCCTGCATCCCCCACCCCACACACACCTCAACCAGTTTCTGATGCCAAACCTAGGCCACCCGTGGTTGAGAATTTGTCAGGCAGGGACTTTTGAGTGGTCCTGCCTTGGGGTTCCACAGGGCACAGGCCCTCCCCTTGAAGACTCACCCCCTGCCACCTCCTCAACTTTCACATAGACAGCTGCAGTCTCTCCATAATTGTGGTCTTTTTTCACGCCACACCAGTACCAGCCTTCATCCTCCCTGGAAACTGAGTTCAGGGTCATGGAGATGAACCGGTTGTTCTGGTCACAGGTCACTAGGGCCTGCCTGGGGCTTTTGTCTTGGCTGGGCAGCTCCTTGCAGCCCCCGTCGCTCCACTTGCACCAGTACTTCTCATAGGCGTAGTATTTGCAGGGGAAGTGACACTGGAGCTCGAGGCTCTTCCCCAGCACAGCGATCACAGTCTCCGGTACCTTGAGGCTTGGTTTTCCTGAGGCAGGGAAGGAAAAAGACATAGGCATAGAACTTGGCACTTGGAGATGCCGTAGGAAAGTGACCATAGTGGTCACCTTTGTCCTCATTTCCCCTTTAGATAGTGCTATAAATATATTTGGCTAAATACTAAGCAACGGAATGATGTGCTGATGTCATTGTTATTATTGATGCCCACCGTGATCAGTCCAGAGTCTGTTAAGAGAACATAGGGTTTTGCTCCTTGGTTTCAGTTTGCTTTCCTCACTCCTCCTTTTCTTGTAAACTCAATACAAGAGCCTTATTCAGTACTCTACTTCAGGTAACACCCACTTACCGCAAAAGAGGCCAGTGTTCCTGATATTAGGAAGCACTACATGTAGTAATTGGAAGAGTGTGGGGTGCTTGTCATTGATACAAAAATGTGAACCATTGGATAGGAAGGCTCTCTCCTGAGGACTATCCCCATCCATACACCAGGATGCAGGTGAGAAAGGAGGAAGTGTAGCTGGAGAGACTGCTGCTGACTGGAGTTGTCTCGGCGGGGTGGGGTGGGGGGGTCTTTTCCCTTTTCTCTTGTCCCAGTTAAGCTCTTACCTTCAACAATCTGGAGCTCCGCTGAGGTCCTCCAGCGAGTATTGTCATTGGTGAGACACCAGTAGAAGCCAGCATCTTGGGCAGTGAGCTGATTGAGTATGACCGTGTAGGTGCCATTGCCCGGCTCTTCAAAGAGTGCGACCCTGCCCTTGTGCTCTGCTGGAACATTCCTGTCGCTGGACACCAGCAGTGGGCAGTCACCACTTTGCGTTCCTTTCCAGCGACACCAGTACTTGATGCTTTTGCTTTCCTTCTGGTCATAGGGGCAGAGCAAGGCCACAGAGCCTCCTGTCACACCCTTCACCACAGTGGGATTAGAGGGGATCACACTCTCTGGAAGCACAAAAGGAGATGGCATGGAAGGGTGACAGCCAGGAGCAGGCTTGCATGGCCTAAGAAGCTTTCTCCCCTTGACTCAACAAGGGTGGAGGCCCTCGCCTTTCTCAGAAAAAGAAAAAAAAATTTTTTTCCTCATATCACAGAACCTATAGCTGGAATCACCAGGACCAGACCCAATGAGTTTCACCACCATTTTGGATAGCTTGTTCCTTTTTCCTGCCCCTTGATATAAATTTTATCTATTTATAAGCGCATTGTACAAAAATGACCCGATGGATTGCATCTAAATTCAGAAAAGCTGTTTAGAATGGGTATGATTTCAAATGCAAATTTAGTAGCATAGATAATCTAAATAACTAAGGACCCTGAGAGGCATCTCAAATTGATAGACATTCTCAAAGCATCTAATGCTGAGGTCCAGAAAGAACCCTGGGTGACTGAGGATGTGGAGGAATGTGACAAGGACCCTGAGCTGCAATGAAAAGGGATGTGCAGGGAATGCAGGCTTCTTAAAGAAAAGTCACAAGGACAGATGCTTTGAGCTGCAAGTTCTAGTTTGTTGCTTCTCATGAGGACAACTTTATGCAGAGTGCTGCAGGGGTGAAAAGGAGCAGGGATTTTGCTGTTTTGCAGTGTTGATGGCCTTCTAATGGATGGCCAAGTGGGCCAGATCATGTTGAATAACAAATAATGCTAAGAGACGCAGGAGTGGAAGATTTAGAGGCTGGAGCATCACCTTCCTGGGAAGCTTTGAGGCCAATTCTTTTCTTATCTGAATGTGCAGGATGAGGCAGCTGCCTTGCTCAGGGGTCAGAGGAGGGAACAGGGCCAACCATGGCACTGAAACCCAGATGATCTACAAGTCTTGCCTTCGTCGGGAGATTTGCTCTCCTTATTCCTATTGACCAGAGGTGGCCATCTAAAGGCCTCTGATAACAGAGCAGAAGAACAAAGAGAGCAGAAGGCAGAGGCTGCTGCATTTTCTAACTTTTCCTGTACTGCTGCCCACATAGCATCCTGCTCCGGGGCTCCTGAGTGAATGGATACCATTGACAGATGAATCTTGATGAATAGACCCAGGAGCTGGAGCTAAGCTAGTTTCTCACTGCTTGCCCCACCCCTTCCCTCTCCCCCTCTAGGGTCTTACCCTCATTGACGAAGAGTTGCCAAGCCTGGAGGGGCCAGCCTTCCTTCTGCTGACCACCGGGGTGTGCCCCACATAGGTAGTGTCCTGCGTCTCCCTTCTTCAGGCCTGTGAGCCACACACTGAAGAGGCCATTTGCACTTTTCTTGAGCAGGATCCTGCCCTCAAAGCCTGGATCCCTCTCCCCCAGGGTGTTGATGACCACATCACAGCTTCCTTGACTGTTTACCCGGCACAGAAATTGCTCCACATCTGTTCCCTCAGGGGCCAGGGCACAGTCAAAGTTCACGGAACCCCTCAGTTCTCCATAAACCAACTCAGGTTCAGGCTTTAGCACCTGGAGGTCAACAGTCTTCTTGTTGCTACTGGAACCATCGCCGGCCTGGCAGATATATGTCCCAGCATCACTGAGTTTCAGGTGTTTGATGATGACACTGAACACTAATTGGTTGGTACCCTGAATGACTATGCTGGCTCTTTCCTTGAAGTTGGGGTTCACATAATTACCGCTGTTAATGACTAGCCCGCCTGGCTGTTTGAACAAGTACTTTGTTTTCTGACTATTCTCTTGTTTGAAAGGGCAGTTGATGGTCACTGTTCTACCCAGGTCTACTGTGTAGACGTCAACGTCATTTTGGAGCCCAGGACCTGCAGGATGAAGGGCAGGGGGCAAGTTGTGATTTCACTTTCTTGTAACACAGGGCCCTGTGCGGTTCCCAGTGAGGGTCTGGGTGGGCTGACAATATGGAGTGCCCTACTCTCCAGAGGGATGCAGTCAGAATATGTCTGCTGGGATTCAGAAAATGATACCCGAAAGTGAAGCCTCAGAAGCAAACTTTCTCTCTGACCTTCTGCCTTCCTGTCTCCCACCCTTGTTGTTCCCAAAGGCAAGCCACAGAAACTAGAATTCCTCTTCCTCGAGGCACGCCATAGAAACTAGGACCCCTTCACCCCAAAGCCATCTACAAGACTTAAAAATTTTACTCTAACTTTCCCCCCCACCTTTGTGTGTAACAACTGGCCATAAAGAAATTCTCTGATAGAGCCAAGTATGTCATAAGACCCTCATTCTGAGGGTTCCTGCCTCATACCCTGGAGGAAGAAATGCTAATACTGAGGGGCCAAGAAGAATTTGAAGAGTCAGGCCCTGCTGGGTTTCCGACTCCATCTACCACGATTAGCTCATGTCCTTTTTGTCCTATCACATTCTTACCTAGCCTTCTTTGCTTCATGGAACCTAAACGTAAAATCAGATGACTTTTCCTACATCTTTGGGTGTTCATTCTGAAGGTTCTGGTGAATGTGAAACTTTGACTCAATGAATTTGTGATGTTAACCTGCCTTTATTATAGGGGTGTTGGCCATGATCCATATGATGGGTGAGGACAGGGATAACCCCCTTCCTCCCCTCCATCTTCCAAGGCCCATCTGGACTACTGTCTCCTCCACTACAATGCCTCTCCCTCACTGATATTAATCTCTTCCTCCTCCGCTTTTCTTTTTCTTTTTCTTTTCTTTTTTTTTTTTTTTTTTTTTTTTTTTTGGTACCGGGGATTGAACACAGGGGTACTCAGCCACTGAGCCACATCCCCATCCCCAGCCCTATTTTGTATTTTATTTAGAGACAGGGTCTCACTGAGTTGCTTAGTGCCTCGCTATTGCTGAGGCTGGCTCTGAACTTGCGATTCTCCTGTCTCAGCCTCTGAAGCTGCTGGGATTACAGGCATGAACCCCTGTGCCGGCTTCTTCCACCTTTCTTTGGTCTGAATTGCTCCCTTTATCTGGTCTACTGTAGATGTAATTATGTTCTCCACAGACTGGAGGGCAGAAACGCATTTTTCTCACATTCAAGTCTCCTGTTGTAACCAGCACAATACCTATTCATAGTAGGTGCCCAAATTAACATTTGAGGAAATGAACAGAATGAATATGATAATAGGTTGGTGAATTTCAGCGCATTACAATAGATATTTCTAAAAATTAAAGCAGTTCAACCGTGGAGTGGGCTGTCTTGGGAAGCACGTGTGTTTCTATTATCTAAAGTGTTTAGTCAGAGCCTATATTCCCCTCTCTCCAGTGTTCTTCTGGGTATCCACATAGGGAGGACTCTGAGCACTCTTCACCTCTTAGGATTCCATCACAATTGGGATGACCTCCGTAGAGCACAGACCACGGCACACACATCCCAAAGGAACAAGACATATCCCCAAGAGTCCCTCCAAATTTCCTTCTTGAAGACTCTTTGTCTTCAAGTTGTTCTTGACTATCCCTCGTGCTCTCCCTGTTAAACTCTTGTCAGTAGTGCCTTTCTTTTTCTCTCATTAATGGGCATAGGCTTGTTCAGATGCCCTTGACTTTGCCCTGGTCTTTGGTCAAGAACTGAGATTCTAATTTATGCTCATAGTTCTGATAGATGAATAGATCCCAGGTTAAAAAAAAATAAATCTTCATTTTAAAAGAAACCTTCTGGTGGCCCAAGACCTCGATCTAAAGGGTGCATTAATAGTAAGAATTTAAGGATCCTTGTAAATCTTTTTGTGCCTTTTCTTTTTCCTTAGGCTTATAGATCGCTTGTCCCACCTTCAATAAATACAAGGAGAGAAGTTGTCCTCCTGATACCTCTAAGCTAGTGCCTCAGTAAAGCCCTAAAATGTTATAGGTCCAGAAGATGAAGGCTCCCAGGTAGACTTCACCTGTCTCCTTCCTGTGTCCTATTATGGAAAGTCTGCCTTGGGAGGGAGGTGCTTCCCGACCCCAGGCCAGGACCCCCTTCCTATCAGGAGTCCTTCCTCCGGCCCTCCCATTGCACCTGATGTGACACCCTCTAACTTGCCCCAGAAGCCCGCAGTACCTAGAGCCTTACCATGGCTGACCTCCAGGTTGACATCAAAGGACAGGCCTCGGCTATTGATGCCCAGACCACACTTGTAGTGTCCTGAGTCATCCCCGGAGAGCTGGGAAATGTTCACCACAAATGAGCCCTCCTCTGGGATGTTGGTGAGGTTGGCTCTGCCCAGGTATTCCTTGGAGATGTAGCCCTCCGATGAGATGAGGGTCTTGCAGCTGCCCGTGGACCCCTGCCGGCACCAGTACTTCCGGGTGTGCCGGTTGACAGAGGTGGCCGGGTAGTAGCACTTGATGGACACTAAGCTACCCTCCACACTACTTACTTCCGCGGGACCAAATATGGGACTTTTCATGGAGACCACTGTGGGAACAGAAGACAGAGGCTTTAAGAAACCCGGGGCAGGGATAAAACATTGGTGAAGGATCTAGACAGCTCCCCCCACCCCCCACAAATGTGATTTTTTACCTGTGGATATTTACAAGATACAGGTAGATAATTGCTGTATTGGGTAAAATGATTTCTTAACCACTATTAAATTCTAATATAATTCAATTGCAACCTTTCAAATACAATAGATAGATGAATAACTTATGATATCTTTTTTCCCTAAACAGCACTTTTGTAGGGTGTTGTATTATTGCATTTCTTATTGTTATTTCCTTATATTTCTAAAATTACTTTGTAGATGACTTTCTTTTTTTCCATATAAAAATATTAAGAGCTGGGAAAAGTAATTGAGTCACACCAGATCCTGTGGTAACTCATAAAGATGCTTGGTTTGAGGTCAAATTCTTTTTATTCCCAGAGAAGATCCTTCACCAGACCCTGACCTTGAAATTAGGAATTGCCATTCCTGTTCCTGATTCCCGATGCTCACTAAGCCATTTTCAGACATGACCCTTCTGCATGACGTCCTTCTCAAGGGAGTATGAATTTGGAGAGGGACATCCTTGGTGAGTGTGACTTCAGTGTCCCCAGGGAACTGGAGGAGGTTGGATGGAGGGGATGGAAGCCTGGGGGAGTTGGGACCTGGCAAACACACCTGGGAAGACAGCTAGCAGGCAGGTGAGCAAGAAGAGCCTCATCGCTGGTGGCTCCTGAGGGGGCTGTGCCACTCAGGCCAACTTCTTTTTGTGAGATGCTGAAAAACAATAACCACGGGAAGATGAAGCTCCTCAGTCTTCTAAGACGAGATGACCTTAGAGTTTCCATAACATCTATTTCTATCTCCAGCAAATGACATAAATCCTGCTAATGAGTGAATGAATAGCTGAAGTTCTATCATCCTATACTACTTATTGGTCCTCAGTAGTTACAAGTAGCTTCAGTCTTCTTACCTAAGCTGCACATTCCTTTGGGCTAGGGCTATTGATGACATTCTTCTGTATCTTTGTCCAGGAGATGTGGTATTGGGCACCCAGTTAGACCTTAGGACTGGCTCAGTGGATGATTGGTGACTACCAAGAGGTGGCCCCGTTTTTGTTAAAACATCAGCCCTCCAGATATCTCTGGGAGGTAGAAGAGGCTGGCGTATTTTCTGGTGTGTTCAGATGAGTAAATGAACTCCCACAGAGGAGGTCTAACAATTATGAAGGTTGTATATGTAATGATGGAGGGGGCGTATCACCTTCACTAATTGTTTCTTACCATGTCCAGGGCACTGTTACATAATTTATATGTGTTGTCTCATTGAAAACTTGATAACCCTATGAAGTAGGTATTCTTACTCACATTTTACATCAGTGGAAATGAACGCTTAAAGGTGAAGTGCCTTACTCAAGGTCACACACACGGGGATTAAGTGTGTTTGGATGAACAGAGTGGGGCTTGAGGGGAAGATTTGAAGCCAGCTTTGTTTGACTCCAGAGTCTGTGCTCTGGGCCACTCCACTGCAGGATATCGCAGCCCAAATGTGATAGCATATTTACACTTGGTGGTCTGTAGGACCTCAATTGCTTATCAAACATAGTCTTTGTTTATTCATTTGAGCTCTATAGCTTTCCTTGAACCAAAACAGACATCATCACAACTATGATATGAATAAGAAAATCAAGGTTTTGAGCTGCTGAATGATGCCCAAGGTTTCTTACTGATTTGGTTGTGGCGTCAGAGTTAAGCATGTAGATGTTAAGATCTTTGTAATCATGCCTGTAAGAGCTGGCAGAAACCAACAGAGAATCTGAGGCAGCTCTTGTACATTTTGTGGCCACCACCAACAGAGCCCCAGGAGGGTTGAGGCCCAGGACCCCACCTGACTGCAGCTATCCTCAAGATCCAAATTGCAGCCTAGAGAAGAGAAGAGGAGAAGAGGGAGAGGAGTCGAGTCCCCCACTTCCCAGAGGACTCTGACAGACTTTCAACTTTGGAATGTATATGACAATGAGCGTTAAAAGAGAAAACAATAATAATAAGCCAGAGCAGTAATGACTACCCATAAAGATAGATAAGGAAGCTGTAGCAAGAGGGAGCTGGGCATTATCTCTCCTCACTGCCTTGGCCCCAGCTCCTGTTCCCAGAGACTTCCTTCATAGCTTGAGCCAAAGGCAATAGCATTGTTTATCTTGGTTATTTCTTTTCCGTAGGGGAATTTCCCAGCAAGGAGTCCTTGTATTTCCTTGTGTAGATAAAAGTATTTTGTTTCTCTAGTTCTTTGGAAGAGTATGGGGAGGGGTTGGAGACAGATATGGATGTCAAGTGGCAACTCTAGGCTTTCTTGAGTCCAGCTAATTGCCCCAGACCTTTCTCACCTGATCAACGATAAACTCCTGGAGTGGGACCTTAGCCAAATACAAGAGTCAGCCCAGGTTGAAAGTGCTCAGGGGCTGCTGGCTGGGGGACACCTGAGTGGTGAGACTCTTCCAGACAGGAGCAGCATCCTAACTTGTGCAGTTAGGATGGGCTGGCTGCAATGTCCTGGGAAACCTACCACTTGCCATTTGTGCTTGGCCCTGAGCATAGTTGCCAGTGGAAAGACCAAATATTACAAAGTTTTAAGAGCCCTACCTGCAGCACCTATCCTTTGTTCTCATTGCTATTCTCACCTGTAGAAAAGCAAGCTTCCTAATATTTTGTGAGTCAGGAGCAGGTCTTTCTGTGGGCTCAGCTGAAAGCTGCATCCCCTCCTCTGGATTAGTAAAGTGACTTGCCCCATTTTAACAGAGCCAGATGCCAGGGTTTCCAAGGTCGGGGGTGGTGCAGTCAGCTCTCATCCTGGATTCTTCTCATTCTGTAGCTTATTTGGTTTGTGGAGCATGTCTGCATGGAAGAGGGACATGTGTGTGCACCTGTTACCTTTTGCACATTCTCAAGCCAGGGGTGAGAGCATTAGGCATGCACAGCTGAAAAGGCAAACCTGGCAGAGGGTGACTGTGGTACAGAAGCAGAGTCCAGTCCTCAGGGGCATCGTGTGCAAGAGAGGCACTGATGCCTTGAGAATGGGAACTCTTTCTAGCCCGGAGCTAAATTCGGTAGCATCTAAAGGACGTGTGCTTTGAGAATCAGGGGGGACCACTTTATCTCAGCCAGATTTTTCCCTAAACCCAGGAAATTCAAGTTCCCAGGAAGCCTCAGTTACAGGGTATCTGGAACTGGATTTAAAGGAGTTGCCTAAGGAAGGAAGGAAAGGGCAAAACACTTATTTGGTACCTATTATGTGCAGATTTTTCTGATATGATTTCATTCATCAACACAGAAACCCAAGAGGTAGATGTTATTATCTTCATGTTGCAGATGGGAAATCTAAGGGTTGGAGAGACTCTTGAGCCCAAGACCCATGGAAGAGTTTGAGGGTACCACCCCATTATCACTCTTTGGGCTCAGGGATCTGTTCTATTGGGTTATATGTATGCTAGTACATCACGCTTGAAGGTACCATATCTGGTCCTTAAACTATGAATCTAATTTTTTCAGTGGTGAGACTTAGATTTCCCAATCATTCTCAGCTTACTAAGTTAGTGCCTGATATATTTACAACGTATGTCCCCAGGATCGTGGATTGTGGCAGGGGCATATGCCACGCTGAAGAGTAGAGTTTGTCTCTTTATAAAATTAATTTAGCTAACTCCACTGCAGTTAAAGTGGCTGCTCTTTAGCTCTCCTGGCATGGAGTTCAAACCGTCTAATCTCAGTTTTCCTCCTTTTTCAAAGGAAGGGGAATCACCTGGGCCTGGGGCCTGGCTGGGCTTCTGGGGAGTCATGTGTTCATATAACACTGCGGCCATCTGAGCTCTCAATCTGCTTAGGACCAGGAGAGGGTCAGTGACCTTCTCACAATCCCAGGAGCTTCAGAGAGGACAGAGAGCACACACTAAAAAAGACTGGAAGTCAAATTGGCAGTTTCTGACAGCCTGTGAATGTGAACTTGGAGGAACAGAAAGCTCTGGAGTTTAGAGGCATGGGGGATGTCTGGCCTAGCTAGGGAGGGGTTTTTCCTGGCCTGGACGGAACAACCCCTTCCATTGCTTCCAGGAGAGGAACTGCCCTAGTCTACTTGGGTCTGTCACTCTCATCTTCCATGGATACACAGGTCGAGCATAGACTAGAGGGAGCTCGGAAAGAGTTGACTGAAGAGGAAGCTTCAAAGATGGAAGAGAACCCAAAGGTCCAATTCTGGTCTACCATAGGCTACGAGGAGAGTTCTATCACTTGGGCAAAATATGCTGCTCAACTCCCTCATCTGTAAAATAGGTACAAATAGCCCTGTGCTCTTCTAGTTTGAAGGGCCAGTATTTAGGATGGGAGGATGTGGGGAGGATAATGGGATACTGGACATGGAAGCACTTTAGGATCAAGTGCTCTTCAACTGTAAGATAGAATTACTCTTAATCACAGGAGGGTAGGAAGGGTCTGTGCACTTGACTTTCACGGTTGCTGTGCACTTGACTGAGAGTGGCACAAAGCACCGATTCCTCAGTGTGGCGTCAGCTCTCACTTGGTGGCTGTGTGATTTGGGGTAGGCTATTTAAACCCATTGGGCCTCAAGGTTCTCTTCTGTAAACTGGAGATAACTGTACCTCATGCAGAAAGTTGCTATAAGAATAAAATTCAACAACATATATGAAATTCTTAGCAGGACAACAGGCTTTAAATTCTTTCGCCCTCTCCTCTCTAAAATGAACGCAGCCTTCTCTCTCCTTCTGTCATCAAGTGAGAGGAGAATGGAAGGCTGCTTGCTGGGCCTCTTTTCAGGACTGGGAGTGAGCTCTTCAGGTTGGGCCACGATGGCTGAGAGAGGAGACAAGCACTGTGGACTAGCTTATAAGGAAGAACGCACATGGCATTCTTTGTGAGTGCTTTGTATGTGTTAACTGGGTTAATCGTCACAGCCACCCTAGAAGGTAGAATAAAATGGGCAACCCCAATTCATGGATGAGAGGTTGAGTCACAGAGAGGTAAGAAATTTGCTCAGGGCTACATAGCTTCTAAGTGACCGAGATGGAATTCTGGACCAAGAGTGTAAGCACCTAGCTGCTCTGCTGTACCCCAGAGGTCTTGCTGATAAGAGCAAGCAGTGGGGACAGGAAAGAGCAGAATCTCCGATCTTAGAGAAGAGGGTTAGTTCTGTTCTCCCTGTCTTACACAGAAAAGGAATTTCCTGCGAAGAGACACCTGGACCCAGAGGTAGGCTCCAAAAGAGAAATTTCTTCCTGAAAAAATATTAGCTGCTATTTCCCTGGCATTGACCATGTGTTGGGCACATTACACATGTTTCCTGGGTCTGTGTACATCCACCTCAAAGCATCTTTCTACTCTACCACACAGTGTCAATGCCAGCGACTCTGAGATCTCAGCCCCAGTCCATCCAGAGAAAGGGTGAGACACAGGTGAGCGTCTCTGCTGAACAGTCTGCTTGGGTGATACAGGTTGAGTATCCTTTACCTAAAATACTTGAGATCAGAAGTATTTTAGATTTTGGATTTTTTAAAAATTTGGAATGTCTGCTCGTACATAATGAGATATCTTATAGATCTAAGTCTACACGTGAAATCCACATAAGCTTCGTATGTACCACGTATACATAGCCTGAAGGTCATTTACACATTTTTAGTGCTCTTGCACTTTGATTGAAACCCATCACATGAGGTCAGTTGTGAAATTTTCCACTATGTAAGGTTGACTTTCAAACAGTTTGGTGTTTTGGAGCATTTCAGATTTCAGATTTTGGGTTTAGGGATGCTCAACCTGTAATTTTTTTTTTTTTTTAAGTTAGGTAATTCGTTTTGTGGTGATATCAGAATCTCACAAAATCTTACAATTGCATCTGAATTCCTACTCACTGGATGATTTTACCTCACTCACATAAGCTCGTGCATTTCCTGAACTATAAAATGGAACCACCATACCTGTGCTGCCTGTCTCCCAGGTTTGTTTTGGGTGGGAATGAAATAAAACTGTGAATGTCCAGAGGAAGTGGGTTTACTACATGGAAACCACCATGATCACGTTTCATAAACCCAAACCATGGCGATGCAAGGTGGCAAGAGACCAGCATGATCAAAGAGCGATTTGTTCCCCTGACTTCTGCTTCAGTTCTTTCTGCTCCATCACCACATCCCAGGCCAGAGAAAAGCATGGCTGGAGAGCTCCAGCCATGACTTTGAAAGACCCTCTAGTTTCAGCTGACAGCTAGCTACCTGCCTTCTCCCTCACTCCCTAAAATTGGCACTTTCCCTCTCTAGATGTTAAAGAAGCTGTAATTTCTCTAGTGAAGGGACAAAATGACGGCAAGGGATATTATCTAATGTGTGAGCTGCCTAGGCATGTAAGTGGCCCTGCCCAACCTTATTCTGTTACTTTGTTACTCTGTGAGGACCTCATTTTTTTCTGCTTGGAGCAAGGACAGAATGATACATACTTATGCTTCAGGTGGAAGGAATCTGCTGATTCAAAGCTGAGCTGCAATTAGAAAGGAATTCAGAGACTCTCTGAAGCCTGAAAGGGATTGAACATAGCCTCTGCAGACAGAAAATTTCAAAGACTAGAAGAGGTTTTGTCCCTGCAATTTATATGCATTATCTGAACCAGGTCTGTGAGGTGCTCCATAAATCCTGGAGTGATTGAACTAAACTAACTAACTAAATAAATAAAAATAAAAAGACCAAACAATTTCTGTTTTGCTCTAGAGGTCACAAAGCTATTTCACACATATTTTCTTATTTGCACTCAGATCCACCCAGAGTGGTAGGTCTTATTTATATCCCCATTTTACAGATTAAGGGACTGAGGCTCTGAGAGATCAAGTGTTTTTTGCCTAAGGCCACCAATGGTGGAGGAGTAAAGGAAACTGGGGACCGAGCTTAATGGGAAGAATAACATATGGTGACGACACATGTTCCTTCTCGTCTGCTGGTATTTTGCAAAAAAGGATGGGGGCTTCTACACATGTCTGTCCTACTCATCCCTCTGGGAAATGCACCTTACTCCCCAGCTCCACATACAGCCACCCAGTCTACCCCATTGTCCTCCTCATTCCAACCTTGTGAGGCGTGTGGGACTGAGCTACCATCCCAGATAGCATCCTGTCCAGGGATCCCAGAGCAGCCACACTTACATTTAGCTACTTCCTCCTCTCCTGTTGATCCAGCTTCAGGGGCACAACCTGCCGGCCAGGCCGTGTAACCCCTGCCTCTGTGGAAGCTGCCAGCTGGGCACTGGATACTGCCACCAAAACCGAAACTGTGCTCAGGGCTTGACCTACACCTGGGCTCTTAAAGGGCCACTCTCCCATAGGCACGGCGGCCAGCCAGGGGCACGTGACTCACGGATCCCTTCTTTCCTTTCATTTCAGCTTTCCTGGCTGGCTCCATTGGCTTCTCCTTGACCTTGGGGAGAGTCTGTCACTTGGGAATCCTTCATCATTACAGCTACAGGATATGGGCAGAGTGTCACACACGAAGATCCTGCTCTGTCACTTTCTAGCTACAAGATCTTAGTCACATCACCTTCATATTTCTTTTCATCCAGAAAATAAGAATAAGCAGATAGGGGATATGGCCAGGTATTCGATGTAAAATGCCCGGCCCGATGCGTGGTGTGGAGTTGACATTCATTCCATGGAGTGCAGGCAGCAGGGGTGGCTCTCTTAGTCCTTGATCTCACATCCCAGTCACTAAGGAACCCACTCAGTCTGGACACGGCACCCTCCACACACCTTCAGCAAAACCCCTTTTACCAGCCTTGGTGCTTCTGGAAACTGGCAGGCAGAGCTTCCAGGAACCTCGGTGACGGTGGCTTTTCCTTTTCACTCCTGGAAGGACTAAAGATTCTGTGTGCTTCTGGACTCCCTCGGAGTCCTGGGCTCAGCTTCACACAAAGGACAGCACCTGCCTGTCGGGCTGAGGTAGCTACGTCCTTCCCACCCGCAGTTAGTCCCTGGTGTGTTCCCAGGACATGATGTGGTTCCAGGTGTCCCCAAATATTCTTAACCATCCTGTGTCACATAAGTGAAGCCCACTCCCCAACACATGCATACACACACCCCACCCCCATCCCTCACCACAATCCTATACCAGAAATCCTGCCCCGTCCTACCTGCGCGGGGCTGATCTGGCTCTGTCCTCTATAGAGTCCTTCAGGCCAAACCCCAGAAGGGGAAGGAGAAAGGAGAAATAGAGCCATGGAGAAAAAGTGAAGTCAGAGTCTGGGTCTTATTTTAGCTAACCACGTATTCATGCTAATGTGTTAGCCCACAATCGCAGGTTTAGATAGCAAGAAAAGAAACCATATTTTTTATTCTGGAGTTTAATTTCATATCCTAAATTCATAACCTGGCTGATGTGAGAGGGGAAAAAAAATGTTGCACCGTCACTTTCAGGCAAACTCGGTCCTATGCAGTACCTCAGTCACTTCATTCCAGATTTAAAATTCAGTCTCACTCTAAATTTTCCTTCCTTTCTGTCTTCCTTCTGTCTCTCCCAAGTAGCTGGGGTGACTAGCACCTCTGTGCAGGGCTCTGATCTGCCTCTTTCTGAGGCCCTCAGGAAATCCCATGCAGCAATGTCACATGTCACTCAACACCATTGTAGCCTTCTGTGTCCCGGTGTTCCCATATAATTGTGGGTGCAAAGGATACTAGCAAGATTGTGGGCTACCAAAGTTCTATAGAGGACAGATGAGGTGCAGATCCCCTTGGCTCTTCCAAACCCTTCTGGATATCCATCATTGTTAATCCCTTCTTTTCTACAGCAGCCTAGACTCAGCTCCATGATGGTAGCCAGGAGGGCACACATCCAGGCTAAGTTTTCTTCCCTCCTTTTTTTTTTTTTTTAAAGCAATTTTCCTCTTTCCCCAGTTCCAAGGTAGATATCTGGGGGTGGAGGAGATATAAAGGGAGATGGAGATGTGCAGGGACAGTGACAAGACAAGCCTGCTACTGGCAGATGACAGCTCCTTTCAAAATTTTTCTGTCTTAGACCTCTCTCTGTTTGAACTCAATAGTCAAGGCATTTTTAGGGTTGCTTCCTTATTTCTCAGCAATCTGCTTCTCCCAATGCAGGGAATAACTTGTGTCTAGTTGTCTGGTCTGGCAAGAAAAACTGGCATAGAAACTTGATGGGCAAGGGCTTGAGGGAGGGAGGGAGGGAGGCACACACATTACATCGTTGTTTCTCATGCTGCCTGGAGGAGGGGGCCGATTTCCTGCCCTATTCTGTTGTCCCATGATGGTGGGTAGCTTACCAGATCATGTTATGGTACATGTTCCCAGTGTCATCCAAAACTGTTTTAGCTGACTATGTCAGACACATACGCCATGTGCACAGAGACACACAGATATAAACACCACACCCCCCACATACCCCAAGCCCACCTGTCCCACGGATCCAGTTAAGGGAAAGGGAAGAGTGAACAGTAGAACCCAGGAAGTCAAAGTCTTGTGACCGATTTAGGGCTCAGCCCCACACTGGTAGTGCAACTGCAGTCACCAGCTTCCCCTTCCACCCTGTGGTTTTCCCATCTGGAACCCAGTAGCCCTGTAGCCAGCTCTGGGGGAGGAGGGACCAGCCAAGAGGGTCCAACTGCCCAACTTGATAATGACAACCATCATGGTGATTATGCTTTCCAAGACTTGGTCTCTTCATCTGTTCAAACCACCCCTTCTTCTTTTTAAAGTAACAATTAAGAAAACATATAAGAGCCGGGCGCTGTGGCGCACGCTTGTAATCCCAGCACTTTGGGAGGCTGAGGCAGGAGGATCGCGAGTTCAAAGCCAGCCTCAGCAATGGCGAGGCACTTAGTAACTCAGTGAGACCCTGCTTCTAATAAAATACAAAAAAGGGCTGGGGATGTGGCCCAGTGGTCAAGTGCCCCTGAGTTCAATCCCCAGTACCCTAAAAAAAAAAAAAAAAAAAAAAAAAAAAAAAAAGAAAGAAAGAAAACATATAAGAAGAATAGCTTCTCATTTGCCTGTGTGACTCTGGGAGCTGGTCTGAGTCAGTGTGCGGGGAGGTGCAGAGAGACTGGTCTGGGGTCAGCACAAGTGTGTCCTGATCCTAGTTCTGTCTCCAAATTGCTGAATGACCTTTGCCGAATCTCTTCCTCTTTTAGGTCTGCAGGCTTTTCACTTATTAAAATGAGAGAATAGGGCCAAATGGTTCCCAAGGCCCTTCTAGTTTTAGGATTTTGTGTTTTGATTGAGCACTGTATTAGTTTCTTGTGGCTGCTATAATAAATGATTACGACTGTAGTGACTTAAGTCCATAGAAACATATTCCCCCTTGCTCTTGGAGGCTTGAAATCTGAAATCAAGGTGTCAGCAGGGCCAACATGGAGGCTCTAGGGGAGGATTCTTTCCTTGCTTCTTCTAACTTCTAGCTGCTACTGGCATTCCTTGGTGTTCTTTGGTGTGTAGCTGTACCACACCTATCTCTACCTTCATGGTCACATTGTCCTCTGTGTGTCTTTGATATATTTCTGCCTCTCTCTTATGAAGATACTCATGATGATATTTAGGGCCCTCTCTGATAATTCAGGATGATGTCCTCATCTCAAGATCCTGAACTTAATCTCATCTACAAAGACACTTTCCCCCAATCAGTACACATTTTCAGATTCCTGGGATTAAGACGTAGATGCTACATCCTAATGTAGGGGAAAGGAGGGAAATTTTCAGCCTGTCTATTCTTATCACAACTAATTAAAAGTCCAGGGAGACATGCAGAAGTGTGCATCCTTGTACCCAAGGACACATAGTCTAGTAGAGGATCATCACTCATATACAACACTATGAAGGAGCCCCAGTAGCCAGGTGGTAGCCAGCATGGACAGGCTGCACAGCCTTGTAGAAAGGGCCTGGGCTCTGCACCTCAGCTGCCTGGTTCACATCCAAGCTCTGCCATCTGCTAGCCAGAGACCTTGGGCCTAATTAGCTTTCTCCATAAGGATGTTATAAAGATTAAGTATAATATGCACAGGGTTGGGAATTTAACTGGTGCTTATGATTCAACATCCAATAAATAGGACAGCAAAGGCTTCCAGAACTGAGAGTGATTCCCCAGTGAATGATGAAGATCAGAGGGCAGAGAAGTGCAATGTCTTGCCCAGCATGCATGGTGAGGGAATGGCATAGATAGGTCTATAACCAAGATCTTCCAGCATTGGTCATTTTCCTCCACTTCCCAAAGCCTTTGCTCTCAGGTAGAATCTTTTGCACTAGGGTTTCAACAGATAGTAGGAGGTTTCCACTTACACCATGGTTTGATCCAGAGAAGACTGGAGAGAGCCAAGTTCCCAGATGCACATAGATGCAGCCCTCAGGCTGCCAATATTAGCTTGTTGCTCAAAGACCATGGATAGATCCTATCACCAACAGAGGAGGGGAGCCCTGAACCCACAGCCCTTCTCCTCTCTCCACTGCCCATCTGGCCTCCTCCGTTTGGATGGTTCTTATGAGTGTGGCTTTTGCCAGTCAAATGAGATAAGAACGAACAGATGAAATGCTGTTGCCTACCAGTTCTCTGCTCCTATCTATGGGTCTTTAGCTGGGTCAATGTTTAACCCTTGTCTGGAGTCAATGTTTAATCCGGGGCCAGTCAGCCCTGTAATCCAGCAGTCTCCCTCAAGCCTAGAACATGGAGTCACATTAGTATTAATCACTGAAAAATAGCATGTGACGGAGAATCTGCCCAAGCCAAATAGCATCCTCTTTACCATTTTAAAGGATATTGGCTGCTTAGAATTAGTCATACCACAGTGGCCGCCTACCCCCATCAACAGAAAATTGTAGAGAATTTCCTGACCCTGGCTGTGCATGGGCAGAAGCACAGCATTTATTCTTCTTATTCCAGTTCTGTCCTTTGGGTTGGGGGAGAAGAGCATGGGAGGGGGACTGTTGTTCTTGTTGCCCAGCTGGTAACTAGAGTGCTGCTGGCTAGCAAGTGTGGCCACTGCGTGGAAGCCTGCTGGGAGGGTTGGAGCTGGACCAGTCTAGCAGGTAGGGTTTGGGCAAGTGTTTTGAGAGTTTCTGAGCCCAGACTCATTTATGCTTAGGCCCCAACCTTTTCCCAAAGTGAGTCTTTCTGTTTTGGAGCAGGTACAGGATAGAGGAGAACTATTTATAGAAAGACTCCCTATTGGCCTGACTACTGGGTGATCCATAGTATAGGAGGAGCTTTGCAGGGTCATTCCTAAGGAGCTCAGGGCACGACATCTACAATCTGGTAGAATGGTGCCAATGAGACAATAATCAAAGGATGGCAAACGGGGTGGCAGGGTGCAGGGAGAGGGTGAAAGAAGAAAAGAAGGCTGTTGTCAGATTAGTGACTCCAATCTTTGAATAGTGTTGGACCTACCAGTCTAACATATGCATGTGAGCCTCTGGTCTTTTCTTTTTTTCCAAAGTGCCCGGATCACCTCCTTTTCCTTGACTATCTGCTTGCCGTGTCACTGCCTGGATGTTCAGCCCCTCACCTATTTTCCTAGCTCAGTTGAATCCCCACCAGAGAGCGAAAACAGCACTCCTTCTGGGGCCTGTGGGGTGGAGGGGTTGTCAGTGCCCTTTCTCATTCTGACTGGAAGAGGAGTGAAGGCACAGACTGGGCCCCAGGGACTGGCTCAGTCTTTCCCTGAGGAGGTTGTCATGGTGCAGGGTGCAGCAAAGCTGAGCACCGAAAAGCCTAGAAATGGAAAGTTGACTGAGGCCCAAAAGATCTCTTGGTTCCCCTTTGGGGCTGGTCTCCAGGTTCCAAGGAAATTTTATTCTCTGGTTCTGAGTGGCAGGGACAAATGAGCAAATATTTTCTGAGGTTAACAAACCACTCTCCTACTCTTTCTGACCTCCACACCCTGGCTAGGGAGGACAGAAGGAGGAAAAGTTTTTGGAGTAGACATCCAAAGTCAACAGGTGAGTGTCAGGTAACAGGGCCCAGCCTCTCTCATAAGGCACTGGAGTCCCCCCAAAGACTGGCAGTTTCCTTGTTCCTGGTCTGAGTCTGGCCTTCAGCCCAAGGTCTGCCTGGCAGGCAGCCGCAGGAAAACTGTCCATGTAATCCCCTGCAGCCTATGCCCATCTAAGCCTCAGTGTTCCCATCTGTAGATGGGGAGTTCCTTTCTTCCTGGTGATAGGTACTACAAGTAACTTCTAGTTGTCTGTACTACACTAGTGGCAGTGGGTGAGGAGAGAGCTGGCCAATGGAAAGTCCAGTCCAGTTGCATTTGCTAAGTGGACAGCCCTTCCCATGCCAGGCCTTAAAGAAGCAAACTCTTTGATGCCCTATTTCTGAACTCTTGTCACAGTGAATTGCAACATCTTTATGGCAACTTGGAAAACACTTTGGACTTAGTAGCCCTGGCTCTCTCCCTCCTCTCTAAAATACTCAGGGTTGGGGAGGTAGGAATTTGAAATTCAGGGAGAGAAGTGGCCTTTGTTTGACCTCCATGCTGAGAGCAGAACTGGTAGTTCTAGACAGAGCAGGCAAATACACGAGGAGTGCAAACTAGGCCAGAGGTTGAAAAAGGCAGAACATAAAAAAAGAGTCCAGATCCTAATCAGTGAACGTGTGTCTTTAGTGGGACCAGGAGGCAAACGGTGGCCGCTGGCCCGGTGACTCAGTACTGGGAGGACCACATGCCTCCAGAGGTATAGGCGGGGTCCTGTGGGGCTGGCACTTCTCTGCGGTCCACCTGGGTTTCAGCTGACCCTGTGAAGAGGGGCGACAGCTCATCTTTCTGCAGACAGTGAAGGGAGCAGGCTGGCCTGGGGAGAGCCAGTGCCTATAAGCCAAGCTAAGTCACTTAATGAAGAATGGGTAGCATGGTGACCAGAGAAAGTCCATTCCCTTCAGTGCAGTCTCCATTCTCCATTCAATGTTTGTCAAGTCTCGGCTCTGGGTCTCTGCACAAATGGGACATAACCAAATATGCCATGCCTACTTGGTTGAAGTACATTATAGATCTTTCTGTGAAGGCACCTTCCTCTCTGTCTGACTGAGGCTGCTGGTGAGCTGATTTTGCTTTTCTCAGACCATACTGGCCATTGGAGGAGAAGAAGCAACCCCCCACAGTGTTAGCAGAGGATGTTGAGAAGTTGGCTTAGGGTCAAACATTTGCCTTGAGGAACCTTAGGTGGACACCCCTATGGATCATTCAGATCTGAGTTCTACTCGTAGAAATGCCCGCAAGCACCTCAGGGCTGGGGCCTGAATTTTTAGCTCTCAGTTCTGGCTCTCAGGACTTACTTTTTTATGCTTCAGTAGGCCAGGACAAGAATAAGCTACTTAGTGACTAAAGAGAGCAAATTACTGGAAATGATTGTGCAAGCTAAAAGAGAGAAGCAAGCCTGTGGGACTCTAAGCAGGAAAGGACCTGAGCAGATGCCCAGTCTGTAAAGGCAAACAAGGAGGAAGGCAGGCGGCACAGCAATCAAGGAGGAGTGGAGGCAGACCTTGTGTTCAAGTTTCAGCTTGCCCTTTCCCTGGTAGTGTAACTATTTAATTTCTCTGGACCTCAGTTTTCTCATCTATAAAATGGGAACCAACACACCTTCCTTTCAGAAATGTCACATCAAATGTGACAGAAGGTGCTGTGTAGAGACATGGGAACGAGCAGCAGCAGAGTTAATAAGCAGGAGGAGGGGAGTGCCAGAGAGCTGCGCCTTAACCCAGGAAGCTGCTTGATCCTATGACAATCATTGGCTTTGCTGCACTCTGTACTATATATCCATATGGAGGTCTCCCAGATTATAGCCTAGTGATGTTTCCTTGCCCCTTATCTCAGTGGTGGGGACATTGTGCTACCAGGGAGATAAGATGGCATAAAAAGAAAAAGTCTCTGACCATACCTAGTGGTACAGCTGGCTTGCTCTATGAATTTTGCTTCAGGCCCTTTAAGAGAAACTCCTGACCCAGCCACTCATCAGTTGATCTATAAAGGAAAGCTGTAAATACTTGGGGCTACCCCGTTTCCTTCCCTGCATACTCTACTCGGACCTTATCTCTGTTTCCACTAAACTCCTGGCCCTGACATTAATCTTGGCTCTGCACTGGCTCTCTCTTTGAACTTGGACTTGCTCCTTCCACTGGTGCATCTCAGCTCTCTAGAACACTCTTACTCCTGGACACTCTCCTGGCTCCAGTCATTTGGCCAACTCCCTAGCTGGACTGGTCCCCTCCTGCCCCAAAGACAGGCAGCCAGACAGGACATTCTAGCTGCTCAATTCCAGAGAGAAAATATCAAAGCTGTTCTGAGGAAGAAAGGAGAGGGTGGTCAGGAAACTCTTCATGAGGATCAGATCAGAGAGAGGCCAGGAGAGTCTTGGGTGATATAATGGCTTAGTGCAGGGATTGGCAAATTACAGTTCAAGGGCCAAATGCAGCCTAACTTCTGTTTCTGTGAATAGGTTTCGTAGGAACCTAGCTGTGGTCATTGGCTTCTGCATTGCCTTCCGCTGCTTTTGTGCTACCCAGGAGGAACTGAGCAGCCACCACAGGGACTGCATAGCCTGCAAAGGCTAAACTATTTACTGTCTGGCTTTTTACAGAAAAAGTCAACTGACCCCTGGTTCAATGCTAGAGTGATCCCTACAAGTGATCTAAGGAAGTCCAGTTCAGTGAGATTGCTTCACTGAACAAGAGTCTAACACACATAATGTCCCACCCTCAGAATTATTTGTAATGTGCAAATAAGGTATACAAAAGGTTCTGAGAGGGCTGGGGTTGTGGCTCAGCGGCAGAGCGCTCGCCTCGCATGTGCGCGGCCCGGGTTCGATCCTCAGCACCACGTAAACATGAATGCATTGCATTGTGTACAACTAAAGTAAATAAATAAATATTAAAAAAAAAAGGTTCTGAGAATTCCTGCATAGAAGAATCTGTTGTTGTTTAACTTAGCATTTCCCAAACTTCTTTGAACTGATAACCCTTCCTTTCCTCCGAGCATCTCTTAACATCCCGAGAAGCTGGTGTTCTGTGGCTGCCCCTAGAAAATGCTGGTTAGATATAAAGAACAGCCTGACTTCTTGATCCATCCCTGCCACCAATGAGTGAGTAGGCCTCCGCTGAATGATGCACCTGTCAGGGCCTGCTTTCTCATTGATTGAAGGGAACGATGATGTCTGTCCTGTCTCTCTTATAGGTTCTTCAGGTAGGTCCCCAAGATAGCAGGCATGAAAGGTATAGAGGGACAACAACTGTGGTCTTAGGTGACTAATTTTCTTTGTTCTATCACTTAGCAGTGGGGCAAAGGGACTAGGCCAAGGGCATGAGTTCTCTACCAGTCCTCAACGGGTTAACGGAGTGACTTGAAACGTGGATTCCCCAACCAGGCCTCGGTTTCCTCACTTCTAGGCTGAAGGGTTTTAGACTGAACCTTTAAGGATTTATTAGCTCAAAAATTCCATGGCTTCATTTGGTTAGAGGCCTGAACTTGCTGCTTCTCTCTCACAAACCATGAAAAATGCCTAGATATGAGAAGGTATGGCTGACACTGCTGACAGCTTAGGAGGCAGAGGCTGGGCCAAGCCTTCTGAAAATGTCTACTTGACAGTTCTCAACCTGATGTTGCTAGCACATGAGGGGAAGGAAAAGAGCAGATGCGATTCCTGAAAAGACAGTGGGGTAAAGGGTGGAGCAAAAGTTCCCCAGCAGACACGCGGGAACACGGTCATAAGGCAGAATCCACATAAAATTCCTCTTTCATCTCCCACTCTGTCCCTCAAAACCATTTCCCAGCTTTGTCAACAGTATGTGATATCAAGGATTTATAAGAAGTTGAACAAGAGGAGCTTTATAAAGGGAAAAATTTACTAAAAAAATACTTTCTTCCTCCATGAATTTAGGAAAATTCCAGAAAGTTTTGGCTGAGTGAGAAGATTCATGACATAAAGAGAATGGACCCAAAGGGGGATGGTGACTGGAGGGGTGCGTGTTCTTCCCTTTGGTCTCCTTGTAGAAACCACCTGCCAACAGGGACATTTAGGGGACTCCCAAATGTAGGGATGGAGACACAGGGAAATTCAGAGTGCTGGCCTGGGTGTCTCCTCAGAGGCCACCTAGCCCGTCTCTTCCCTCAGCCAATCAGTCACAGATATTTGTGGGGATCCCACCGAGTTGGGAATTCTCTGGGGACATAGATGGATAAAACACATTTGCTGCTATAAAGCAGCTTAGACTGTGCATACTTGAATAGACTTAAATGTGAGCAGCAGACTGCATACTAACAGAGAAAGGGGCACCCAGAGAGGGCTGGGGGTGATGGGAGAGAAGTTGTCACCCTCCACATTGATTGGAAGCCTCCTACATTTTTAAACATTCAGGAGATGCAGTACCACAGCTTTTCTAGGTGACCTCTTTCAGTGTCTAATAGGTCCTTTCTTGAAGCCTTCTTTGAGTCATTCGGTTACCTCTGGCTTTGGAGAATGCTTGAGCTTCTGATGCCCAAGACAGTCAGCTGCTGCTTCCCCAGGCAGAACCCAACTCCTTTAGCTTCTCTTCATACAGTTGGGAAGGAGCTGGGGTCATGGACATGCTTGGTCTTGGTCCTCCTACCATGGCACTGAATCATTTATTTTTCCATTCCTGAGAGTCCTGATCCTTCTCTGGGGCAGTCGGACCTACTTGGGTAGGAGAGTCACCCTGCAACGTCTTCCTTTCCTCAAGTGGCAGCTGAGCTGGTAAAAGGGTTGGCTCCAGGAAATGTGTCATCTGAATCAGGGTGACCCTGGGTACCCTTTCTGCCTCCTGAGCTGCAAAGACACAGAACAGGCTGTAAGGATTCTGGGGTGACCAGCACTGAATTGGATTCCTCAAGGACCTCCTCAATCCACCACAAGTTTCTGAGAACTTCCCAAAACTTAGCAACTGAACCCTTATGACAACAGGTATTGGGCCAGGCCTTCAGGAGCGGGGCTTTGCGAATTTCAGCCTCCCTGGTTGCTCCCAGAAAGTCTCACCCTGTCTTCACCAGGTCTACACACCTGAAACACTCACTTCAGGAGTATTTAAACTCGGCACATGGCTGTGAGAATATCAGTGAGCCGGGCAGGGGGTGTACGTGCAGTTTGGTCCAAGGCTGGGTTGTGTACTCCTGCCCTCTGCCCCGGGGGTTGCTTACGCAGCTCTGGCGCCTCTGTTAGCAGAGATCATGCCAATCTCCAGAGAGCTTCTCCTTGGGCTCTGAGATGCCACAGATGATTCAAATTAGAATTTAGCTCTACATCCAAAAGTCCTGGCTATGACTCTAACCTTACCCAGCCCTGAGGTTATGTGGGAGGGGAGGCAGGGACCAGCACTCCTCTACCTAGCCTCAGGGCCACTTAAACTCAACTCACATGGTCTGTTTTTTCGGAGCCTCCTTTGCAATAGAACCAGAGCCACAATCAGAAATGGGGCTAGCACACTGAAGACTGGAGTCAGGATCTGAAAGCTGATCTCCTCTGGAAAAGCACTGGAGGGTTTGGGAAGAGGACAAGAGAGGAGAGGTTAGAGAAGACAGAAGGTTGAAGGGCCTACGCCCCCATTTCACAGGTAGAGAAGCTGAGGCTGGCTGGTGGGCCCAATTCCCATGGCTGGCTAGTAGCAGAGATGGGGCTGCTTCCTTTAGGTCTCAAGCCCCAAATCCTTTGCCTGATTCCACTCTCCTGTGCGTGGGCTGCACTGTGTCCCCTAGTGAGAAACAGGACAAGTGAGAGGAAGGACTCTGGCCTTGGCATTTGGCTCTGCCACAATCTTTCCTTGAGGCTTTGGCAAGTCGCTTCCCCTCTCTGGAACTCCTGTCCAGAAGGTTCCATTCCTAAACATTCTGCCATTCTAACATTTAGATTTTGCTTGAAGTCATGTGGACATACTCAGGTAGCCCTCTCACTGCAACCCTGAGTGGGGAAGGGTGTTGATGCTTCTGTCCCCTGCCCCTTACTGTCTTGCAATTACAAAAGGGAGAGAAGAGAGAAGAGGGAGAGGGGCATGCTAGAGAATCAGGAGACGTGGGGTCAAACTCAGAGGAGGGGCCTGGGGCTCACCTCTTCATGGAGGACTCCATGTCAGGGGGCTTTAGGCGGCCTGTTGCTGGAGCCTGACTCAGGGTTGCCTGGGAACCTGCTGCTGGGGTCTGACTCGGGTTTGCCTGGGGACCCGCTGCTGGGACAGGACCTGGGGTTGCCTGGGGACCCGCTGCTGGGACAGGACCTGGGGTTGCCTGGGGACCCGCTGCTGGGACAGGACCTGGGGTTGCCTGGGGACCCACTGCTGTGGCTGGACTCGGGATTGCCTGGGGACCCGCTGCTGTGGACTGACCTGGGGTTGCCTGGGGACCCACTGCTGGGGCCTGACTCGGGGTTGCCTGGGGACCCCCTGCTGGGACAGGACCTGGGGTTGCCTGGGGACCCGCCGCTGGGGCCTGACTCGGGGTTGCCTGGGAACCCGCTGCTGCGGACTGACCTGGAGTTGCCTGGGGACCCGTTGGTGGGGCCTGACTCAGGGGTGTCTGGGGACCCACCGCTGGGGCCTGACTCGGGGTTGCCTGGGGACCCACTGCTGGGGCCTGACTCAGGGGTATCTGGGGACCCGTTGCTGGGGCCTGACCTGGGGTTGCCTGGGGACCCACTGCTGGGGCCTGACTCAGGGGTGTCTGGGGACCCGTTGCTGGGGCCTGACCTGGGGTTGCCTGGGGACCCACTGCTGGGGCCTGACTCGGGGTTGCCTGGGGACCCACTGCTGGGGCCTGACTCGGGGTTGCCTGGGGACCCACTGCTGGGGCCTGACTCGGGGTTGCCTGGGAACCCGCTGCTGGGGCCTGACTTGGGGTTGCCTGGGGACCCGTTGGTGGGGCCTGACTCAGGGGTGTCTGGGGACCCGCTGCTGGGGCCTGACTCGGGGTTGCCTGGGAACCCGCTGCTGCGGACTGACCTGGAGTTGCCTGGGGACCCGTTGGTGGGGCCTGACTCAGGGGTGTCTGGGGACCCGTTGCTGGGGCCTGACCTGGGGTTGCCTGGGGACCCACCGCTGGGGCCTGACTCGGGGTTGCCTGGGAACCCGCTGCTGGGGCCTGACTTGGGGTTGCCTGGGGACCCGTTGGTGGGGCCTGACTCAGGGGTGTCTGGGGACCCGCTGCTGGGGCCTGACTCGGGGTTGCCTGGGAACCCGCTGCTGCGGACTGACCTGGAGTTGCCTGGGGACCCGTTGGTGGGGCCTGACTCAGGGGTGTCTGGGGACCCACTGCTGGGGCCTGACTCGGGGTTGCCTGGGGACCCACTGCTGGGGCCTGACTCAGGGGTGTCTGGGGACCCGTTGCTGGGGCCTGACCTGGGGTTGCCTGGGGACCCACCGCTGGGGCCTGACTCGGGGTTGCCTGGGGACCCACTGCTGGGGCCTGACTTGGGGTTGCCTGGGAACCCGCTGCTGGGGCCTGACTTGGGGTTGCCTGGGGACCCGTTGGTGGGGCCTGACTCAGGGGTGTCTGGGGACCCGCTGCTGGGGCCTGACTCAGGGGTGTCTGGGGACCCGCTGCTGGGGCCTGACCTGGAGTTGCCTGGGGACCCGCTGCTGGGGCCTGACTCGGGGTTGCCTGGGAACCCGCTGCTGGGGCCTGACTCAGGGTTGCCTGGGGACCTGTTGCTGGGGCCCGACTTGGCGTTGCTTGGGGACCCCTGTCTCCCACAGTGCTATCTAGGTCTCCATAAGTGCTTCCTTCCACAGATACTGTCTCTGTGCTGGTGGTGCCCAAGGTCCACACGCCTGTAGTTGGGGTTGCTCCTTCAGTGGAGCCCAGGGTTTGTTGCTTAGAAACAGGTGTTGCTTCTCGGAGGGTTTCCGGGGCCAGCTGTTCTGAGACTGGGGCTGATGGCTTCATAGTTCCTTTGGTTCTCCTGGCTGCATCTGGATCTGTTCTGACCCTGTCTGTTTCCTGCCCTGCCCTATCAGCCTCAGTAGTCATCTCCCTCCCACTCTCGCTGGCCCTAGCTGTATTTGTGAGGAAGCTCTGGATGCCCCACTGCTGAACACCTTCTGTTGTTTTGGACACACTTCTGAGTTTTGAAGCTGGACTCTCTGGAGCAGGGACTGTTGCCTTGATGGAACCCTCTGCCCCACTGCCTGTCTCCAGAGCTTCTGCCCAGTCTGTAGCGGGGGTTCGTCTTCCCTTTGTTGGAGCTGTGATCTTGCTGGTTCCTGAAGTTGAAGTAACTCTGTCCCATTCTGTCCCCTGTCCTTCTAGAGTTTGGGTGGCTCCTGGGGTCCATCTGTTGGATGCTGTGACCAGCTTATCAGCAGCTGAAGTGGCTGTGGGGATGGCTTTGGAAGGACCTGTGTGAACAGCAGAGGAGGACACATGGGAAGGCTATCCAGGGCACCAACTAGATTTAGCAGAGGACGCTGGGTTTAAAATATTTGCTAAACAAACAAACAAAATTATTTGCTAAACAGGATGCAGCCTCACTAAGAGGTGCAGTCTTTGACCAGTATGTTGGATACAGTAAAGAGGTGGGAATCCCAGATGTATTCTCTAGTCTTTTGCAAATTCCTATCTCCTTCTCCCAAGCACACATATTCTCTATCCAGCTGCCCAAGTCCCAGTGCTGCCCTTTCCCCAGAGGTGCACAATCCATCAGGTACTGCTCTTCAGAAAAGGAAAAAAGAAACAGGTTCCTGCAAAGCAGCGAGGCACAGCCGATGGGTGGAGAGCAGCTGCCCAGGAACCCTATCTGCTCCCCTTGCTGGTGCTCCTGACCTGTAGCCTCTAGCGCAAAGTAGCTCTCATGGTCTCGAGGCCCTCCCTCTCACTCTGGAACCTGCCGCAAAGGTCTGGGCTTGGGAGCTGTCAAATGCCTGCTGAGAGGTCAGCAAGGGTCTGTCATAGGAGAGCCCAGTCCCAGTTATTCTGTCCTGCCTGTCACAGCTCCTCTGCTGTGCTGCCCCCTTTTGCATGTCTGAACACAGAAGTTTCAGGACCCCAAGAAGCCACATTTTCTAATTCACTGCCTGCTCAGAACCATCTCCACATACAGTTCCACAGCATTGAGGCAGGAGAGCTCATGTGCATTCAATTGGAAGGTTTTTTCCTAATGTCTACCTACCTTTTGTTATTGTTGTTGTTGAACCCAGGGTGCTTAACCACTGAGTGACCTCCAAAGCCCTTTTTTGTATTTTATCTAGAGAGAGGGTCTTGCTGAGTTGCTTAGGGCCTTGATAAGTTGCTGAGGCTGGCTTTGAACTCGCTATCCTCCTGCCTCAGCCTCCTGGGCTGTTGGGATACAGGTGTGTGCACCACCATGCTCAGCTATCTGCCTTCTTTCTGAAGGCAAGTTCCTTCTGAAATGAAAGGCTACCTCTGAGAGCCTTGCCCTGCCCAATCTTTCCTCACTGCTCTCCACAGGTTTAAGCCTTGCTGTGCCTGGGAGTCTTTTCTTGCTTCTTCCTAACTCAGGCTTCACCACACAAGGCTCATCAGTCATGGCTCGTACCTGCAGAGACGGTCAGATTCATGTTCAAGAACAGCCTGTTGTTTCGGTCACCGATGCCCACAACGGTACTGTCCCACATCATGCAGGGACAGTTGGGACAGCCTCACCACAAACAAGCAGCTCTGTGGGAAGTCTGCTAGAGTCACACGACCCTGGTAGTCACGGTGAGTGTAGTGGTTGCTGGACACAATTGTGTGGCAGATCCTCGCTGGCAGCTGCAGACGGCACCAGTACTTCCTCTGGTGCCTGTTGGCTGACGAGGGGGTATAATGGCACTGGATGGTGACAGCTTCCCCAGGTTTCCCATGCACCAGCTTCGGGCCCTTCAATGCATTTGCAGCTGCAGGCAGAGAAAAAAGTCAAACGGGAGGGAGGAGTGGGGAGAGTCGCTGTTGGGGGAGTTTTAAGCTCAAATGCTGCTAAAATAGATCACTGAGAAAGTGGAGCAGAATCAGTACAGAAATGGCAGAGCTTAGCCATTGGGGAAGCAGGAGTCACCCCAAGGTGTGGAATGCATCTGTACCCAAGGCCCCAGCTGGAAGATAAAAACACAGTGAGAATCTCACCCCCTGCTTAGCTAACACTGATCACCTGCTATGACTCCTTAACCAGTCCACCTGGGTTCATTCCACGCGCTCCAGGGCAGATGTTTGGAAAGATGCCATCTAAGCTCATCTAAGAGGACTGAGGCAGCACCTGACACAGGCGTCCAATTTGCATGGAATGCAAAGATACGAAATGGTGAGAAAATATCAGTGTGCTTTTCCTCTAAAAGGAGAGTGTGCCCTGAAACACAGGACTCCTGCTCTGCTTCGTGGGTACATCTCTGGACCACAGCTGCAGAATTTTTCACACTGGCTATTTCTCTGACCAAGTGCCACTGTGAAAGGACAGATGAGTGTACTGTGAAGGTTGCCTTTGGCAATAGGCCTACAGGCAATTCTTAGCCGAACCACAGTGTAACGGTTGCCGAGTGACTTTAATTAGATAAGGTGCTAGCAGAAACAAAGTTTATTCTTTCTCTCGCTGCCTCTTTGTACTATCTCTGTGGATTTATTTGCTCCTCGATGAAATCTCAAGCATAATACTCATTGTTTAGTAGCTTTAATTTTCTCTCTTGGGTAATAAAGTCCAACCTAGTCTAAAATTACATATCCAGCCCAGTGCAATAAAAGATTGCAATGCCAGTCAAGGTTTTTCTTTCTCCCAACAGGGCTTAGAGGCCTACCATGGAGGAGGGGGACAAATTGGGGTCTCTTGTTTTGCTCTCTCCTTCCTCTGTTCAAACTTGCTGTCTGTGGCCCCTCCAGGGTTGGGCATGGAAGAGAGGACAGGGGACAGATAAAGAAGGCAGGTGTCATCTGCCCTTGGTGCTTTCTGCACATGGAAAATGTGCAAAACAGTCTCTCTCTCTCTCTCTCTCTCTCTCTCTCTCTCTCTCTCTCCCTCTCTTTCTCTCTCTTTTCTTTTGCCACTCAGATCTTTCTGGTGGTTTCTGGTGGTTGTTCCCTCCTTGTGAGACCAGCCTCTCCTTCTGCTGACCTATTTTGGCTACTGGCAACAACCCTATGACATCTGGCCATCTGCCCCTCTTTTTGTGGTCACAGTGTCCTCTGGGTGGGCCTTTCAATGGAGGCCCATTTTGTTACAGGAAGCACACTTTTGTCCTGCTGTCAAAAGAAATCTGGGACATATAGATGGCTTTCTAGACGCTCCTTCCCTTTTTTGGCTTAATCTGGGAGGACAGCAGGTGGAAGAGAACCCAGCACACTGGCATCTCTCTCCAAATCAGCTCCTCTGCCCTCTGAGGAGTGTTCTTTGGCTTGGATGGCTCCATGGTGGGCTATCACTGGAAGCAGCTGTACAATCTGTTTCTGCAGTCCTGCAAGGTGGCTCAGCATCTTGCTTTATCCTGGCAATTTGTTCTGTGTCCTTAGGGTCTCTGAAGTCAAGAAAGTTCTGTTTAATATTCTATTGCCAGGAACAACTAAATAATCTATGGGTCTGAGTGCAAAATTAAACTGTGAAACCCCTTGTTCGAAAGTTACTAAGAATTTCTAGATGGCCATAGCAGCAAATTAAGCCAAGTACTGAGTCCCCGTATATGAGCTTACCGTGTTATGTGTGTTTAGGTCTAATCACAAGAAGAATAGAGGTCATTATGTCCCTAGTGCTGGGCCCTGCACTTTGGAGTTTGTAGAATGAGTGGTAAAAGAAGCCTCACTATATTTCTGTCTTGTAAACACCCTGGAACTTTTATCTTGAAAGTGCAGCTGACTTTGGGTCACCAGTTCAAAGGGAAGAGAACAGAGTACCAGAACAGTGAGTAGCAGAGCAAATGTCCCAAGCCCTGCCACAGGAGTGCTCACCTCTCTCATTTCCCCAGCCCAGATCTGGGGCTCCCTGGCTCCACTGCATGGTCCAGGGCCCCAGCACAGAAAGCCACGGATATGCCTCAACTGTGCTGAATTCCACTGCACTGCCCTCCAAGAATCTCTGCAGCCTGAAAGGCTCAGGTCTGGTTGTGTAAGCCCTGAATCTGGACTGTGTTTGGGACTCACCTTGTAGCAGACACAGTATGAGAAGGAGGGGCATTTTCCATCCTGCCCCCTGGTGGATGACCTGCAAAAAAACACTATAAATGGAAAGAGGCCCCAGGGGAGGCAAATGGGAAGCTGGGTGAGCAGCCCTGGGGATGAGCACCTTCTGCCTTTGGGACCTCCATTGGTCCCAAAGAAGAAGGGGCTGGGGTGGATAGACCCAAGAGCAAGACAAGGACTGCCCTGCTTGACTCTGTCCTCACACTTCTGAGCATACACATGGGATACTGGCACCACAGTGAAAGTGTCCCTTACCTTTAGCTCTGTGTGTTCAGAAGAGACCAAACTCGTCTCCAGGAGTCCACCCCAGCACCCACTTGCCAATGCAGAGCTGTGAATTTGGATTGAGCGCATAGACTGCAAAGAACGCATGTTTAAGTTGGACCTTAGTTGGAATGGCAGGACCTGGGAAAAGGTCCTCTCAAGGCTCCATGGCTCCCCCAAAAGTGCATGCTCAGGAGTGCGAGGACAGAGTCACCCCTTCTCACGGGAATGAGGGAATCTGTGTGGGGTTGTTGTACAATGTAGCTAGGAGTGCGGGCAGGTGGCGGGCAGGGTATAGAGAATTCCCTGTTGCTCCTGCCTTCCTCCTTGCAGAAGGGGAATTGGTTTCCTCAGGGAGGCTCTGCTTCATTGCTAGTGTGCTGGCAGTAAGAAGGAGCTAAAGGCTAAACCTCAGGCCAAGCTGCTGTCGGCACTAGGGTGCCACTGTATTTCTCTTTTACAGCTTCTAGAAGGCTCTCTCTGCCCCTGGTCTACAGGGATCTCCCGGCTCTGGTCTCTCCCACTGCCTGGGGAGCTCCTGGGGAGCAGGGCTATCTCATTCCTCTACCTTCAGGCTCTGAAACAGGATTGGGCACAGATAGGTGTGCAATGCACAGCTATTATGCACAAGGACCCACCGTGCTTAATGACACTATGAAGACCACCATTCAATGGCCTTCTATTGCTTGCAGATTGAAAAGACAGAGATTTTACCTTATACTTCTTTTATTTTCTCCAGGGCATTTGTGGATACTCTTGATTAATTAAAAATCTGCTTTTAAAATCCTATCTACTGCCTGCAGTTCCTGGGGCCTACAGTTGGCCCCTGTCTGTCCCTTTCTGCTCTAACACATACTTCACTGATGTTGAGAAGGTGCTCTTGGGCTGGGGGTGTAGCTCAGTGGAAGAATGCTTGCCTAGCATGTCTGAGGCACTGGGTTCGATCCTCAACACCATATAAAAATAAATAAATAAATAAATAAATAAATAAATAAAATAAAGGTATTGTGTCCATCTACAACTAAAAATATTTTTTAAAAAAATTAGAAATATCATTACCCTAAGTGCATGTATGAAGTCACGAATGGTGTGAATATACTTTGTATACAACAAGAGATATGTAAAAATGTGCTCTATAAGTATAATATGAATGTAATACATTCTGCTGTTATTTCTAACAACTTAGAATAAAAAATATATTTGAAAAAAAATTAGAAAAAACTAAAAAAAACTAAAAAAAAAAAAAAGAAGGTGTTCACAGTCAATTTGGGACATAGGCTATGCAGGGGGCAATTGAAAGGAGGAGAAAAGGGAAGGGTAAAAAATAAAAAGAAGAGGAAAACAGGGAAGAAGAACGGAAGGGTAGGAGGTGAAAGGAGAAGGGAAAACAGAGGAAAGGAGGAGAGAAAAGCCTAGAGAGAGTCTGTAGGGTGGACCTGCAGCTGCAGCTTGTCACCTGCGTGGTCTCCCAGCCATCTTCACCAAGGCCTTTGACTGCCCTTTTGGCTGCCCCAAGAGTGGCCAGATTTTGAAAAGCCTCCAGGGTCCTCACACCCCAGGCCCTTGCCTTCAGTGAGTCCCCTATCTCAGGCACTGCCACTGCAGTCCCAGCCCTCTCCCTGCCTCACCCAGGTTCCTGCCCCCCAGGGTGCACCTGCATCTAATCCTTAATTTGATTAATATTCACCAAGTCCAGGCTACCTCTGGGGACGGTACCCAGACTCCCCCTGGGCTAATTTTTCTTTAGTGCTAAGTCCTAACACAGCACACACTGGGGCCAAAGTCTCTGCCCTGTGGAGCCCAGTTCCCCTGAAGCCCATGGTGCAGCAATCTCTGGGCTTCAGGAGTGAAATCTGCCTCCATGGGGCAATGAGGAAGCACAGTGTGAGATAAAATGGCTCCAGAGGGTTATCAGCCTTGATTGGGGGCAGGAAGGATATCATTCAACGGAATGCTTCCAAGTTACCTTCCCCACCAATGACCTTCAGGAATCCTTTCTTTCTGAACAGGTAGCTCCAGTTCAGTTGTCTGGCCTGAAGGCTCACTGCACTTTGGGGGTTAAGGCCCCATTGGGGAACCCTCTAGTCCTGCTGGGCAGCACAGCCACTTTGTCACCTACACAGGCTGCTAATTGCCTTCCTGGTTCCTGACTGCTCCTCTAAGCTCTACTTCTTCTCTACCCCAACCCCAAGCAGACAAGAAAGGGTAGGGCTAGTGTGGTACCCAGGGAAGACTCTTGCAGGGCCAGGACTCAAGAGGTTTTGTTCTGGCTGAGGCTGATGCAATGACCTTGGCCTTGACCTTGAATAATGCTGCATTCCTTGCAACTATAAAAGAAGAGTTTTGCCACTATGATCTCCACGCTGCTTGTTTCTAATGCATATTGGTGCATTTCCTACAGGTTTTTAAGGAACTGTTGTGCTCTGTTGGAGCCCAGCAGAAGAGTAGGAGGGAGATGCTGTGGCCTAGAAGGAGCCCACCTGCTCTGGGAAAGGCACTTGGGGGTATATGTGACATCCACATTCAGAGAAAGAGCCCAATCTCCAGTAGAAAATCTCATCTCACCTTTTGTTCTCTAGGCTTCGTTGGGGCTTCTCCATCCATCTCAGTACAGAAGCAAGATTTGCTTGGACTTTTCTTTCTATCTGTAGGAAGCGTGGTGTTTGTGGGTCTTCTAGGTGTTTCTTTATACCTGGAGAAAGAGAAGGCAGCATGGCATGTTGGCAGCAACTAGCGGCAGTGGCTAGAAGGCTGGGGGTGCATAGGGCAGCTCTGCCACTCACCTCTGCCACTTGCATCAAGGCCCAGGCCAGTCTGGGTCCCTTGTTGTCCTTACTCACTCCTGCATATTTTTTCCAGGGCTGGTGATGGGGAGCTTCAGGGAAACCGCCCGGAACCGCATCCTCCCTTCTCTGTGTCCCCTCCAGCACAGGGTCCCAGACTTTTTATCTGACCCATTCAGGATCTCCAGAATAAGTGATGTGACAACCCATGTGGGGAGATGAGGGGACACTTTAAAACTCAGGAGAGGAATTCCCCTGCCGTCTGGAAGCTGTGCCCTCCAGCTGACCTGGCCCCTCCAACTCCAGAGGAGAAGCCATGTGGGCAGTTTGATCGCTGACTGCAGTTCGACTGCATAATAACCTGGGGGTTATTAATCCATGTCTTGGACAAAAAAACCACCAATGTGGTAAAACAGACAATCTTCTTGGGAAGAGAACAGGGCAAGTGTGGCTTATCCAAATGGATGACACACCTAAAAAACACCCAGCATTCCCCTCTGGAAAACAGTTTATGGGGTTTTTTTCTTCATAAAAGATATGATCGTCCTAACTCTGTTGGCCTTGAACTGGCACAGTCCAAGAACTCGACAAATAAGGGGCTTCAGGGAATGGAGGTGCTGTGGATTGTAGTTAAAGACCCTCGCCAGGACCCCTAATAGATAATATGGCATCCTTGGGCCAATGAAAAAGGGCCCCTCTTCCCTGAAAATGGATTCAAATAGCACATTATTATAGCCGTCAGTGGCAGCACATATTCTCCACACACTCCCCATTCCAGGCTTGAAAATAGGTTGGGTATAGGAACTGAGTCATTGAAAGCTATTGGAGAAGAAAAGAGACAACGCCAAGGAGTGCTCAGAGTATGACTGAGCTAAGGCAGTTTCGTGCATATGTGTGTGCTGGTAACTGCTATCTCAGGACTTGGTCAGCAGCTCCAGTCTAGAGTCCCAGATCTTCAACTCCACATATGTTAGAATACATCTAAAATGTGAAAGGCCTCCCTTCAGAAATGATACCCCTGAGCAGTGTACATGCTAACCCTGTCTTCAGAGGCTCATCCCCAGAACTTGATGATACTCTCAAGCAGGTGGGAGAAAGGTAGCTAATATCTGTCTATATTCTCCCCTCTCAGCTCACACCATTTTGGATCTCACAGACTCCAGAGTTAGACTTCCCATTCTTGCCAAGTTTATATGGGAAACTGATAGGGTCAGGTTACTTATTCTCTTTAAATCTTGTTTCTTAATCTGTTAAGCAGGAAATAATAGTACTTACCTCATAAAGATATTATGTGAAATAAATGCAATCCACGTAACTCAAAGTGCCTAGCAAGTAGTAAATTCTCAGAAAACATAAACTGATAATATTATTAACTTAGTTTTATAGCAAGAGGAAGCAGGTGTCTTACAGTGATCAGACCTTCAAAAAAGAAATCCCTTGGAGATTTTTGTCTATTTAGGATTTTGATTCTTTCTTTCTTTCTCTCTCCTTCTCCCTTCCTTCCCCTCCCCCCTCTCATTTTGTATTTTTGAGCATATATTTTTCTATTTTATCTACTTTTCAACACTTTGAAGACTTTTTTTTTTTTTTAATTACTAGAAACATAAATTACAGTAAAGCGCAGTAAGTTGTAACACACTGGGCCTGTTTTCAGAGCACCAGCCCTGAGCCATGATGTCCCTTCTCTGAAACTCTAGGGGAGAAAACTCACTGACTCACTGGTTACCTCTTCTGGGGATGTACCTGAATTGTCCTGACCAGTACAAATCACAGGGGGCTTTGCCTATGGTTTACAACACTGTGACCTTCTGAGTTAGGACCCAGACTTTGAATCAGACCAAATGTCGAATCTGGGAAGAGCTTTATCCACTCCCTACCCATCCCCCCAACCTCCAAACCCTCAATCCCAGCATTAGTAAAGGACTGTATTTGCTAAACACACCCATCAGAGTAAAAATCAGCAAACAAAAAGCTAGCCCAAGCAAGGAAAGCACTTGTGCTATAAAACAATCCCTTTGATCTCCCTCTGAAATGTGTTTTCTAATGTATGATGGAGAGCAATGAACAGAGGTGTTTGTGCACCCATGGGGCTTACCCCGTTTGTTCCTCTTGCTTGGTAGTCAAAGATTATACTCCTTCCATATTATTGCAAAGTCTTCTGCTCCCACATACCCACCATGCCAGCTTTTTTCCCTATCCTTGTTATCTGCTAGTTAACACACCTTCCCCTATAGTTGCACTTGGCCTTCAAGTATTCTGGTCAGAACACTAAGTGTTAAAGAACACATTGTTTAAAAACACATCACTGCAGTCCTTGATCACTTACTGAGAAATCCACAAAGGAAGTTGAACTATGAAACTTGTCATTCCTCCAAATGACAACAGAAATAAAAAGTATTTGTATAGCACAAATAATCATTTTATAATGGCATTTAGCTGGGTTTTACAACCTCAACCTTCATTTAGCTGATTGCAAAGCTTGTGATCCAGCAACATTCAACCCCCAAACACAGGAGGCATTCCAAGGCAGTTAGAGAGTGCTGAGACAGGTTACGTTCTTGTGCAGACTGCTGGCAAAGTGCAAAGAATCCTGAGAGGTCATTTCTTAGATGGGAGTGTAATAGCCAAAAGCCTTAGCTGTAGTTCGTGTCAGCACATTGCTAATGGATCATTGTAGGAAAGCGTGGTCAACAGCTCTTGGCATAATCTTTCTGGAGTGACTTGAATCTGGGGATTGAAATGAACATGTTTCTTACTGGTTGGGATTATTTGGCTAAGATGCTGATAATGACTATGGCCCTTGCTGCAAAATAGTTAATTTGCCAATAATTAACTTGTTGGTCTCCTGGAGGAATGGAGCTATGTGGGGGACCCAGTGTTCAGCTCTGTTGTTGGCAGATATTCTGAGAGCCACTGTGGCTTTAGGCTGGGGGGTGGCTCTGTGGAAGAGCGCTGGCCTAGCAGGCCCGAGGCCCAGGGTTCCATCCCTATCGCCTCAAGCAAACAAGCACAAACAGTAGCTAACGCGGCCTCGGTCAATTTGTTAGGCCCCTGTAACAGCCTCCATTTCATTGACCGTGGTCCCTTCTCTCATATGTCCCTGTGCCAGCACCAGGGTGGCCATGGCTGAAGCCAGCTGATATCAGATGGCCAAGCCACTCTGCCTACTTGGTAGTTTAGTGCCTCTTTGGTAGTGGAGTCTCTGAGAAGTCACTGGAATATGCTACAAAGATCTCCACCCTTCTTACCCACTCCCTTGTCCATTCATGTGCTTCTACCCCGTCTTTCACTCTTTCTCCATGCAGACCTCTGTGCATATTCTAACATTAGGCTATTTTTTCCTCTCTCACAAACCAGATGACTAGGTACACTTTCCAAAGCTCTGCCCACTGGAAGGAATATCTCTGGCTTGCCACCGTCTTTCAAGGCTACTCCTACTGTTCCATTTCACCCTGAACCTGGGTACCAAACCAGCTGACCTATAGATTAAGCTTAGGGTTTCTCCTCTTCTACCATCTACTCAGTTAGAAAGTGTCCTCCTAGTGGCCTCTTATTACACAAAGGAGGGACACTGTGTCACCGTGGTGGTTATGGGAGTCTGGGCTACCTGCTCATGCAGCCTGCTTGTGCTCTCAGGTCCCTGTACTTTGTCCCAGTTGTAACCCTTAAAATATGGTGTATTGCTGCCAGGCCTGGTTGTCCTAAGTCTTAGTAGGTATACTAGCTCTCAACTCATGATGGGCAGCTTCAGATGCCCATGGTGTCCTGTGTTCAGGTACTGTGTTTGTGTCAGGGCCCAGTTTCATACCAGGAGCTGTTTTTCAAAAGGCATATGATTCTCCTCTGCAGATGGCATGGCCTTGCAAAGGAACCACGGAGGACCATGTGACGAGGTTGTGATTCTCTCACTGGGCCTGCCATAGCTCCACATACCATCTTTGTCCACCTTGTGTACCTTCAATACTAAGTGACTGCTTAGAGCTCAGCCAGGATCTGCTACTAAGCCTTTTCCTGCTCTAGTCTCACTCAGAGGCAGAAGTCTTTCCTTTCACTAGGTGTATAAGGCCAAATTAGCATTCCCATGGTCAAGTGATCATGACATTTTATTGGGGCTACTTGCCTCCCTAGGCAGAGATGCTCTCACTGGTGCTTGCCACAGCTCCATGTAGCTTCTTTATCCACCTGGATTCTGCTGTGTCCTGAACCAAAGAGGTCTACCACTTGTGTTGCTTCTTTCATTGTGGTAGGAGGTATAGGATGGGATGTTTTGTCTTTTACCTTGGAGAAAATTTCCTATCAGGCCCCTGAGTATAGGACCCCTAAAACTATTCCTAATGCAGCAGGCTCCTGAGTCCTTGTAAAGTTTGCCTCCATCGTCTGAGCCACACATGGCTAATGAAGGCTCCAGTATGCCTCCAATATGCTAGCCAGTTCTTGTTCATGTGGCCTAAGTAGTGTAATATCATCAGGTAATAGATTAATGTCACATTTTTCAGGCTGTCTAACTGATTTAGATTCCTTTGGACTATTTATGACAGGACAGGGGAGTTTCATAGACTTGGGATGGAACTGCACGGGTATGTTGTTATTCATCTCTGTGGATGCAAGTGGGCTCTAATCCTCTTCTCCAAAAAGAATAGCAGAGAATGCATCCCATGCACCAGAAGCCATGTCAATCTGCTCAGAGCAGATAAATAGACTCAGTGACTGGAATTGGGGCTACTATTTGGTTGAATTTGTGGTCATTTACTGTCCTTGTTCAGGGTGCACTTGGTTTCTGCAGGGGCCAGCTATTGAATTAAATGGAAATATTATGGGAACTGTCATTCTTGCATCCTTTAGATCCTTAGGGTGGTATTATATCCAGAATTACCTCTTCCATGCAATATTGTTGTATATTGCCTATCTTGGCTACAGATGGGGAAGTTCAAAGGCTTCACTTGGCCCCACTATCATAGATCTTAACCCACAGGCCTAGCACCCAATGATCCAACTAATGATTATATCAACCCAATTATACATTCAGAGACTGGAGAATTAACCGTTGGGTGTGACCTGGACTTTATTTGTTCCCTGGCTCCCATGTCCCCAGCTAGTTAGGACAAGGAACCATGACGATGATTTGCTTCTCTGGGCATCATGTCAGCTTGGACCTTGTATCCATTAGTCCCTGGAATATTTGGAAGTCCAGTTTTCTCAGTGTACAGTTCCCCAAATGAATGAAGGACTTATGGAACCATTACTGTTTCCATTTGCTGTGGGGTTGCTCTTTCCCAGGACGTGGCTGAGTCTGAGTTTGAAAACTACATCAGACCCAGGAAATGGTCAAGTGATCATGACATTTTATTGGGGCTACTTGCCTCCCTAGGCACCTCTCACTGGTGCCCGCCACAGCTCCATGTAGCTTCTTTATCCACCACCTATACCCTTCAATATTAAGTGGATGACAAACTCCTAGTCATCCACCCTTGACATCTTCTAATGTACAAATTAAGGAACACCCTTTTTTAGTTGAGTATCTACCTTGCCTCTAGCACACTGTGTTTCTTAAATCACCAATAACTCTGTGTATCAGGCCGCCTTGGCTGCCACTTCAACCCTGGTTTTCAACTTAATGACTGCATCTACCTGACTTCTGCAGTTAAGTGTCACCACCTGGCTTCTTTGGTGCTGGGTCTATCATCACCATTGATACCACTAATCCAGATTCTCTAGCTACCGCTCCTGCCATAGTCCTGGCTTATACAGGGGAGCCCCAGCTCATCTTTTCAATGATGCTGGTGTCCTTCTCAGGAGCTCTCTTTTTTTTATGACTTGTTCTCTGGGCCATCTCATGGAAAATAGCTATCTGGTAGGTCTTTCAGCCTTACAGTACATCCACTCCACCATACCCACTTCCCATGAAGTCTTTAATTTCTCCCTCTGCTGCCTGCTAGAATAATACTGGCATTTCAACTTCATCTAGCCTGGGTCTTCAATTGTTTCATGCTTCTAGGAGCCATTTGAACAGCAAGGTCACATCACCTCCTGAGGTCCTGAGTTTTTTTTTTTTTTTTTTTTTTTTGAAGAGTACTACCTAATTAATAAACTCCCTAATTTTATGTTCCAGCCCCTTTAATCCAGCACCTGAAGGATCCAGTCTCATGTGAACTCCTCGATTCTGCTGAAATATGCTGGCAGAGACCAGCCACATAGCACATCAGTCTGGTTACTGCCAGAGTGACAAGGGATGCAAAGTCAATTCCATTTTCAAATAGTTTTAATTTTTAGGAGATAGCAAACTCATTTTAATTTCTACCTGTTGGCAATACTTATACCTCCTGAAAGGAGAAATGCAGGATCAGATCTACTCTTTCTTCCAATAATAGTGTTTGAAATGAGTTCCTAGAGTCTGCTGTGTACTACCTGAACATTCCTCACTCCTTCGGACTACAATCTTAAGTATTATGTATACAAACGGCCACCCTTTAGCAGTGTGTCTGTTTTTGGTGGGTCTTTATGTCTGCCATGATCTCACTTAAGCACTACAATAGCTCCCTAAGTTGATATTATTGTCCCCACTGCATGGATAGGAATTCTGAAGCTCCAGGGAAGTTCCGACCCCCTGTCACCAAGTTGTTCCCTTCCCTTCTAGATGAATTTGTTAATAAGTCTTAAAAGCACTTGATAATTGAGCCTTTGGGTGATGGGTTTTTGAGCAGGGTATAGGTAGTAGCCATTAAGTATTGGAAGAAACACATTCGGAAAAATGAAAACCTGTCAGGAATTGTGACAATAATCAAAGTGCTGAGGTTGGCATAGTTAATGACAAGTAGCACAAGGTCAGGGTGATGTTTCCATGATGTTGGGGCCAGAGTGGGCAGCAGGTTAGGGGATGGGAAGAGATCGGGGGGTTGACTTAATAGTCTTCAAGTATTTATCAAGAAGTTTTGTAAGAGCCTTTAATGAAGAAGTAGCTAAGATGGCGGCTGGCTGAGAGCCAAAGAGGAGGCGTTTAATTGTTTACATCTGACATTAATACAATTAACTAAGAATCTTTCTGTGCCCGTGAACACTGTGTGAAGCACCTGTAAGTTGAGCTTGTGACACGTGTATACTTGTTAAGGTGGAGAGTATTTAACCAGGTTGGGTTGGCGAGAGGTTGGTGGGAGTTGGAGAAGAAGAAGAAGCGAGAATAAAGAAACTACTCATTCCCAGTCTGCCTCCGATTTCTTTCCCGCGGAATAGTTGCTGCAGGTGGCAACAGCTGCAGGCGGCAACAAAGTTCTTGATCAAAATCAACCAAATCCTATTGTTATATTGTATGCATGTATGAATATGTAACAACAAATCCCACTATTATGTATAATTATAATGCACCAATAAAATATATATCAATAGCCAAAAATTAGGTGGAAAAAAAGGAAGTTCTATGTGCTAGCTGTATGTGGGGCGTTGGGAATGGATTTCGAAGTAAACAAATATGTCCCTTCCTTCATGGAGCTGACAGTCTGGTAGGGAGAGGGATATTAAATGGATCAGCATAGAGACAGGTGTATGCAAATATCAAGTGATTTGCCAGTGTTGGTAATTATGAGGAAGGAAGAGACTAAGGCTCTAAGAAAGTGGTCCAGACTGTCTGAGCCTTTGGGTGATGGGGTTTTGAGCAGGGTATGGGCAGTAGCCATTAAGTATTGGAAGAAACACATTTGGAAAAATGAAAACCTGTCAGGAATTGTGAAAATAATTAAAGTGCTGAGGTTGGCATAGTTAATGACAAGTAGCACAAGGTCAGGGTGATGTTTCCATGATGTTGGGGCCAGAGTGGGCAGCAGGTTAGGGGATGAGAAGAGATAGTGGCCTTAAAGGTGGTTGGCCATTCCGATGGTGAGAAGACCATCTCCCTGGCCAAAGGGCTCTGCTCCACGTCTGGCCAACTGCCCCTCCCCTGCCAGCTGCAGATTGGGCTGGGACAGAATCTCACCTGGAGTTTTGGATGGTGACAGTCTTGAAGCACCCTCTAGTGTTAAGGGAAGGAATATGATAGCCTGCAAGACAAGGAGTTGGGGAAGGAAGAATTTTAATTGAGACTTGCTAGGGGAATGGTGAGAACAGTTCTTTTCCTGGATTCAGGAGAAGGCCCAGCAACTAGGCTGACAGGGTTGGGGAAAGGTTTAGAGTGATCCCATGTGGTGCCTCAGAGTGGGTACTTATACCCCAGCTAAAACTACTATAATGAGCCAAGAATTCTTCCACTGCTCTGTTTTTGCTCATTTACCGTTCCAAAGATGCCCTCTCAACACTTGTCCTCCTAGGTTGCTTTCTCAGGGAAGAAATGGACAGAGAAAGCACATTGGCTTTTATTTTTTCATGCTCCTGGAGGCTATGACCTCATTTTACCTAATTATATTGACAATGACCCTACTTCCAAATGAAGTCATTCTGAGGTTTAGGACTTCAACCTATCTTCCTAGCACACTTCAACCCAAGGAAAGAAACAGAGAACAGCCAATCACTACTGTCAGGAAAGCAAACACATTCTCCTGGGGTCTGTTAAAGATACCCAAGCAGTCTGCATACTTGGCACAAGGACTAGTGTCTCTGTGTCTCAGAGGATCTCAGAAACTTCTGGTGGGGAGAACATTCTCCTCGCTCCAGGAACTGCTTGAAAAACAGAACTTTAGCTTCACAAGCTGTCAGAATCCCCACCCTGAGGAAGGCATCTCTCGTAGCTGCTAGGAGAGGTGGTACATCCTTCTCCATGGTAAGGGCTGGACAAGATGGTCCCTCATAAATCCCTGCGTACTATGTACACTCCTTTCATCAGGCTGGTGCTCTATTTTGAGCCCTGCCCAGGTTAACGAACATGCTACTTTCTCTGCCACAGAATACGGCAGGGCTCACAAGCTGCAGTACGTTGTCAGCTGTGGGTATCTACTGCCACCATGTGCCCGAAAGATTCCATGGCTAGAGTGATCATGGAGTCAGAACTGGGTAAAGGGGAGCACTTCTGATCATTGTGTTGGGACAGCTGGTGTAAATCAGAACGGTCCCAGGCATTGTATAAGGCGTGCAGGGGAGCAAGAGGATGGGCAAAGATTTTCCCAAGGGAATTCTGGCAGTTTCCCATTTGTCCCACTGGCCTACATTTGTTCTCAGAACCAAATTTCCTATGGGACCTGTACTGGCCATCTTGTGCCTCAAAGTTGACAACTCATGAAAGAGTTTTGAGCTCCTCTGGCACAAAGAATAAGGAAATCTCAACAATGCACATTAAAAGAAAAAAAAAAAAAACTTTCTACATTGCCTATGTACTTGACAGGTTCCAAACACACTTAAAGTTTTGTTCTGACTTTGAAAATGTGTTTTTTAATATTTATTTTTTAGGTGTAGTTGGACACAATACCTTTATTTTATTTATTTATTTTTGTGTGGTGCTGAGGATCAAACCCAGGGCCTCACATGTGCTAGGCAAGCACTCTGCCGCTGAGCCACAACCTCAGCCCCAAGATGCATTTTAATTCAATAAAATATCAAAAAGTCCAGACAGGGCCTCTGTGTGTATGTTTCAAAATTGACATATTATTTAAATATAAAAAAATAAAAGTAAAAATATTTATTTTATAATTGCTTTTTAGTCTGGATACTGATTTCTGTTGATAGTGGGGATGAGATGACATTGGCAAGGTATATCAATCTGCCAATTAATGGAAATGTAATCTCTTCCATTTTTCCTGATCTCTTTTAGATAAAGCTGTTAATTCAAAGCTCAAATTCTTAATGGCTTCAAGGAATCTCTCTATGTCCTCTCATGGTGTCTGGTGCAGTAGAAATGCTCAGATATCCTTGGTCCTTCCTAACCTCTGCTGAGGTGGTCCTCTTCCTGTGTGGTGATGGTGGTACAGTTGGCCCATGGGCCTCATCTTGGCATCTGCCTCCCACACCATGGTCCTTGCATTGCCTCTGGTGACCAGAGCTCCACACTCTGGGTTTTATTTATTTGGTACCTAGTTCTCTTTTAATCTCTCAGCTATTGCCCATTTCCATGAAATATGCTATGAATTCATTGTGGTTTGTTCCAAGAGTTCATATGTTGGGGAAATTGGCCCCAGTGAGGTGGTACTAAGAGGTGGTGGAACTTTTAAGAGGCGGGGTGATTTTAAGGTGCAAGGTGATTGGGTCATGGAAGTGGGGGCACTGCCCTTGGAAGGGATTAAGTAGTTCTCTTGGGAGCCTTGTTGGTTTCTTCAAGAGTAAGTTGATATAAAAGAGAAAGGCTGGCTGCCTCCTCTGCCTCTAGCTTCCTGTCCCATCATGTGATTTCCCCTCTCATGACCTCTTACGGTGAGTCCATCTGTCATGAAGTGATGCAGCCAAGGGGGCCTAGCCAGGGCTGGTACCATGCTGTTTGAACTTTTAGCCTATAAAACTATAAGCTAAATAAATCTTTTTTTTTCTTTATTAAATTCCCAGTTTCAGGTATTTTGTTATAGCAAGAGGAAACAGACTAATACAAGGCATTAGAGAACTCCAGATTGTTCTCTCCCAACATGCTGTGACATGTGGACCCTTGGAGGCTGCCCTCCACACATGACTCAGTCACTGCTACTTCCCTTTTCTTGGATTGTGTTGGACGTAGAATCCCCTTTGGTAAAGGGTTTCTTTGCAAGGCTTGTAGTTTCTTCAAGCTCTACCCATTAGTGAAGGATATCAGCCCTGAAATTCTCATACTCTCCAGAATCTATGTGGTTGGTTGTGTTGTTCACCATGTCCTCTCCTGCCCTGAGACACCTCTTTCCAGCGTTCCATTCTGGGGAGGGAAAGGCACAGTGCAGGATGTCCTTTGCCCTTCTCTTCTCCCCCCTCACTCAGCTCTTACTCTTTGCCCAGGAAAGAACTTTCCCCTATGTGGTGAGGATTTCATGGACCTCATGTTTCATGATATTCTCTGATCAATGACCAATGATCTGATCTATGAGTAGTTGTCCAAGCTCTGGCTATCTGAAACTCCCCTGGCTTTTTTTTTTTTTTAAATAATCTTCTCAACGTAGTCTAGAAAACCAAATAGTAGCAGCCTTGTTCTTAAAGCCTTTTTCTTTCTCATAAAGCCATGGATTCCATTTATTTCATGATTGAGGATCATAGATTTAATCAGCCTAATAGTTACCAAGTTAATGTTTCAAAAAACATTATACTTCCACAGTGAGAATTTTGTGTTTAATACATGTCACCAAATAATAAGAAAAAAATAGTCTTTGCTGGCAGTTTAGAAAATAAATTGTTCCAATTGGGAGCTAAAATAAGTTCCATATGGATTAACTAATTGAACCTTTGAAGAAAAATCAAAATGCTAAAAAATATTATCAGTAAGTAAAAATGATTATGTATTATAACTCTAAAGGAGAAATTTTCTAAGCTTTAAAATCATTAAAGAAAGAAAATAGGAAGAGAAAACAAAATGCTTTTTAAAAACCTGCTCCCCCAATAACATAAACAAATGAAAATGAAAACAAAAGACTTAGAGAATATTTCCAGCACACATAAGAGTCAGGGTGCTGCGTGTAGTCGCCACATCTGTAACCCCAGCTACTGGGGAGGCTGAGGCAGCAGGGTCACAAATTCGGGGACAGCTTAGGCAACTTAGCAAGACCCTTCCTTGAAATAAAAAATAGGAAGGGCTGGGGATGTAGCTCAGTGGTAGAGCATTTGCCTAGCATGTGTGAGGTCCTGGGTTAAATCTTATATATATATATATATATATATATATAGAGAGAGAGAGAGAGAGAGAGAGAGAGAGAGAGAGAGAGAGAGAATATTACATGTTACATAACAGAAAACTTTATTCATTGCAGATTAAACTGATACCTTAAGTAACTAATATAACCCAGGAATCTTACTATCTGGGGCTTATTCTAGGCCATAAGTTGCATTGCGATGAACAGTTTACATGTTTGACTCTCCACTGGACAATGGGACATTATGTTTTCTCTTTTACCTCTGAAATCATGATGCTTAGGTTCAATTCTGGCATAATTATATGTGGCAAATAAATGTTGCAAAGAAATTATTTTGTTGCAGCATTTTTATTATATTAAAATGGCAATGTTCTTAATTTTAATAACAATGATTACTCACTTGATAGGGATGAATCAATTAAATTAATAATTGTCAAGGGTTAAAAGAGATGAATAAGCCTTATATGATTACAACAAATATGAATCTTAGAGTACACACTCAATTTTCTATAGTAAAACTTGCTTTTCTTTTCAAGTACCCTTTATGCCCAATATTATGCCCATTGTTGTCCACATTATGCTGATTCTGGGTAATATCAGCAATTCTATCCTATTGCCACCTCCTCTGTCCCCAGTTGCTTGCTTTTCCCTGGGCTTGTGTGCTCAAACTGGCATCACAGGGTGTCCATTGACTTCTCTCTTCTTTGGTCATTGATCCAGGTAGGACCTGGGTTATATTCTGTTTTCTAATACAAAAGATTCACAGGCCCAGTGACTTGAAGATCCTATCCTTGCTGAAGAAGGAAGATCACAAGCTCTAGGCCATCATCAGCACCTTAGTGAAGCCCTAAGCACCTTAGTGAGAGCCTGTCTCAAAATAAAACATAAAAAAGGGCTGGGGACTAAGGATATAGCTCAGTGGTATAGCACCCCTGGGTTTGATCCCCAGTACCAATAAATAAATAAATAAATAAATAAATAAATAAATAAATAAATAAATATTTCAGGACAGCCTCTGTCTTTGCTACATTTAATCTGTATCACGAAACCACTGGGGCCGCAGGAGCTCTGAGAGGTTGTCTTGGGTCTGCGTATCATAGTTGGTCCTGTGGTTTCTGTGCTCCCACATGATGCTAATGGAAGGATCTCAGTGACACTTGCCACTTCCCTAAGCTCCTCCCACAAAGGTGGTTCAGGTCTCATCCAGAAGGAACTGGGGCTATGGGTGGAGCACATAATATATATAGGATATAATATACAACAGCACACACAAAAAAACATACCACACACACAGGACACACGGCTTCCTTCTGATTCTCTGCAGCCCTGCCCTAGGTCAGTACACTTTATCAAGTCTTTGGGGTAAATGAGACTCAGTCTGACTATTCATGTACTTCCTAATGCATTTTTGCCTTTGACCTGAACCTCAACTGTTAAAATTCATAGCCCATCATTTGATAATTTCATTCTGCTATGACAACCCTTGAGAGACTGTCTAGGAAGAGCCAGTGAATAGGTAGGATCATCAATAGTAAAACATAGGCTGGTAATTAAGACAATGGGCCCTGAAAAGTCTTCTCTAAGTAGGATGGAAAGTACAGGCTGTTCCATAGAAATGAATTGGCCTGTGAAAACATTCCAAACGTTATAGCTGACTCCTTTGTCCTGGAAAGGTGGGAAAATATTCCTTTGTCCAAAGAGATTTGGGAACAGGGAAAACAGGATGGATCTGAGTGAAGGCCACAGAAAATTCCAAACTTAGCAACTAAAAGAACACAACCAATCAATCAGAACATTGCAGGCCTGACCAATAACCTTAGCATTTTTCCAATACCTGGTTAGCCTAAGTATTGGACAATGCCCTTACCCAGCAGCCATATAAACCTCTAGACTAGTACATTTAAGTGGCAACACTTTATCAGGACCCCTCTTGCTTGGTGAGAAATCTGTTTCTTTTCACTTGGACAAAATTTACTCTTTCACACTCACTTTCCATTGCCTGTGGATCTCATTCTTTCGAGTTTGCACAACAAGAACCTGGAAAAGAAATGATGACAGTTTGCTGCTGTGTGGTGACACTAGTGACACTAGCAGGCAGAGCCTGCTGCAGAGCTGATTGACTTGCTGTAATCATAACAGCAGAAAATTTGGTTTCACTAGGATATAATAGACAACAGCACAAATCAAAATAAAAATGTAAACTCACTGATTAAGGTATCAAAATGTTAGTCTACTACAAAATGCTAAAATAAACAAACAAAACCCATTAAGCTTCATTATAAATGTGTGAGCATTTTCTATGCAATGGATAAAATCACAGAATGGGGAGAAATGGGAAGCGCTTGGAGCAACGGAGCCGCGGGAAGAACTTCAGAAGCAAACTGGAGACAAACAGCTTTTTATTCTGATAACTTTTCTCTCTGGTTCTAACACACGCCAAACACACCACTAAAATGGCGCTGACCCGATCAGCAATTTCGGCCAAGTCACTCGAGATCACGCAACAAATTACGTGAGACTACGGGTGGCGACAATGGCCAAATCTCCACGGCTCATAGTCAACTACAATTCAAGTCAATCCCCAAACAGGGCTCCTACAAATATTAAGTTAATTGATGTGTTAGTGAAAAGAGTGTGATTTTCTTTTACTTCAGCACATTTTGTTCACGTTAGCTATATGCAAATATAAGTCATGTTGTTTGTGAGAAAAGAATCAATTTTGCCTCCAATAATATAGAGCCTTCCTGATCCCTGATTTCCCATCAGGTTTCCATCAATCCCTGATGTTTTTATTTTGCACAGCCTCAGCCTGTACCATATGAGGTGCAATTAATTGAGAGGCAAGGCAGTAGTAGAAATAGAGAAAGTGCTTCATTATGATGATGAGCTAGATAGGAAGATGGCAGGGATTTCCATCGTAAAGGGCCATCTTCTCAAAAAGCTGATTTTAGGACTATTTATACCCTCATCAACAGGTAGAGGCTTGTGGTCAAATGATTACACGTCTGACTTTGTTGCTTAACCAAGAGATACTTTTAGTTCTGCAGCTCTCAGAAACAAAGATCATTATTTCCTCAGGCTTTTCTTGTCACTGACTGGTTTTCCCATGTGCAGTTGCTGGCATACTATGCAATGGACAGGATAGAGCAGGTAGCTGCCCCAAGAACCTCTTGCTGACCACCAAACTCCTTGTAATGAAAGAAAACATACTTCACTTGATTACCGTGGAAGATAAGAGTCAGATGAGGTAAAAAGGGCATTAGGTAGAGATCTGGTCTCAATGCTCAGTTTCAATATGGCTTCTTCCTTCCAGTAAATCCAGTTTACTTACCCATAACCTGCTCATGCCAGCTTCTTTTTTGCCTTTTCTTAGCCCAGTGGTTCTCAAACTTTAGCTAACACCAGAATCCCTTAGAGAGTTTGTTAAAATACAGATTGCTGGGCCCAACCCCAGCCAGTCGGTCTAGGGAGGAGCCTGAGAATTTGCATCTGTAATGAGTTCCCAGGTGATGCCAGTGCTGTGGGTCTAGGGACCACACTTTCAAATCCACTAGCTCAGGCCATGCCTTTCCCCCCTTCTTCTTCTTCTTTTTTTTTTTTTTTTTTTTTTTGTGGTACCGGGATTGAACTCAGGGGCACTCGACCACTGGGCCACATCCCCAGCCCCCTTTTTTTGTATTTTATTTAGAGACAGGGTCTCACTGAGTTGCTAAGTGCCTCGCCATTGCTGAGGCTGGCTTTGAACTCGCGATCCTCCTGTCTCTCCCCCTCTTCTTTCCTTCCTGACTTCCTTTCTGAAACACATAATGACAACCTAATATGCATTAATAGGCATGAGGCACACCTTGGGCTGGTTTTTGTTAGAATCAATCTATTCATTCATGTTTCTCATCTTACCTGTTTCTCCACAAACTCTCAGAACTCTGGTTATTTACACTGTACCACTCTTACCACATTTATAATCCAGCCAGTACTATATTATTTGTATTAGTGCATACCTTTGCTATTATTTCATACAATTTTTCTCTCCCTAACAAGTCCTCTGCATCGCCATCAAAATATCCTCTTCTCTCCCCTTCTTTGTGTGGGCACAGAGCCAAAGTTTGCTGCCTGGGGCCCCCTAAGGGGCAGGCATGTCTTCTATTAATAGAGCACTGGTTTTAGGACCTGTCCCATTCAGCTGCTTGCCCTGCCCTTACTTGTCTTGACCTGGAATTTCTTCTGCCTCTGTCCTTGTTGGGCAACTTTGCTGCTGGCCTTTTACAGGAGAGAGTTCCCCAATACCACTCTCAACCAGCTCCACTACATCAAAGCCAGTTCCCAAAGACAGCTGTGCAGAGATAGGAGCAAACTACCATTTAAAAAATAGATTGTATTATAAAAAGTATAATACAGTTTCACAGTTATATTTAAAAATACTTGAAAGTAAGAGAAAAAAGTACATTTATCCCTAACCCCATCACTTAGAGACACTAATTTGAACACCTCAAGGTTTGTCCTGTTACATATTTTTCCACAAAATTAGACTAATCTGAAAGCAGGTTTTTAAAAACTTTAAAACTCATATTCATTTGCCAACACATCAAGCTTTATTTATTGATTTCAATGATCTTCTTTAACATCACTTCAGATAGTTACAAAGTATAACACACACCATATGCAGAGACTAGAAATTTTTCCACTGGTCTCCTATTGGTTAATAAGCAATCATTTTTGTTAATAGAAATTATTATTCTGTAAATATCTTTATTCATGTTTATATACCTTCCAATGGCTTCCTGGGTATACATTTTAAAGGCTTTTATGCATATTAAAAGGCTGCCATCCCAAATTCATACTTTCCTCCGCAGTATAGAAAAGTTCTATGCAGACCCTCACAGAATATTCTCAAACTGTGAAAATTTCAAATCTCATTGGTGAAGATGGCATCTTCTTTTAATATGAATTCTATTTATTCTTCTGTGAATTGCCTTTCAGGGTCTTCTGCCAATTTTCTTTTTTGTTTTTGTTGTTGTTTTGTTTTGTTTTTGTTTTTGGTACTGGGGATTGACTCAGGGACACTCGACTACTGGGCCACATCCCCAGCCCTATTTTGTATTTTATTTAGAGACAGGGTCTCACTGAGTTGCTTATAGTGCCTTGCTGTTGCTGAGGCTAGCTTTGAACTTGTGATCCTCCTGTCTCAGCCTCTCCGCCTTTGTGTGTGTGTGTGTGTGTGTGTGTGTGTGTGTGTGTGTGTGTTGCTGAGGATTGGACCCAGGGCCTTATGCATGTGAGGCAAGCACTCTACCAACTGAGCTATATCCCCAGCCCTATTTTTTGTATTTATAACAACAGACTAAGTTGGATATTTCCACTGGATCACCAAGATATAAGATAAATACTTTTAGAGTGAGAGGAGATGAAGATCTAGAAAATTCCATGAGGAGAACCAGTGAGGCAACCTCCTGCTGAGGCTGCTCAAGGGCCGTGGTGGAGATGGGACCAGATTTTCTTGTGCAGAGCTATGCAGCAACTGGCCTCCCTAGACCACCACAGGAGTGGGTGGTGCTTACCCCTTGCCTCAAGTCAGGTGGGATGGGCTTCCATTGACCACGTGGTCTGTGTGTTCCCTGCTGTTAGACAACAATGTCTGACTCCTGCCCCTGGAATCAGGGGAGATGAGGCAGGCTGGTTAGCTGCCCTCAGGAGTGGAGCAAGCCCAGGTGTGTTAGTGTTACCCTGCGAGGGCTTGTACCTCAGGCTCTATCCAGGCTGAGCATGTGGGTTTCTTGTGGATCAGAGGCAGAGGTGGCCCATTCAGGAAGGAGAAATGGATTGGAGTCATTGAAAATCTCACTCAAAAGGACTTCTGTCATAGGCAGAATAATAGTCTCACTTGCAAAATAAATGTCTGCCTCTATTTTAAGACCCAATCAGAACAATTATAGAGGAGGAAAAGTTTATTTGGGGGCTCACAGTTTCAGAGGTCTCAGTCCATACACAGCAGGCAGGCTCCATTCCTTGGAGCTTGAGGTGAGGCTGAACATCATGGCAGAGGAGTGTAGCAGAGGGAAGCAGCTCACATGATTATCAGCAAGCAGAGAGAGAAACTCCACTTACCAGATATAAAACATATACCCCAAAACCACAGCCCCAATGCCCCACCTCCTCTAGCCACACCCTACCCACCTTCAATTACCACTCAGTTAATCTCATTGGGTGATTGGTTCACTAATTAGGTTAAGGCTCTTGTAACCCAATCATTTCTTCTCTGAGCCTTCTTGCATTGTCTCACACGTGAGCTTCTGGGGGATACCTCACATCCAAACTATAATGGCACCCTATCCCTAGAATCTGTGAGTATATTATTTTACCTGGCAAAAAGAACTTTCCAGATGTGATTAAGACAAGGATCTCAAGAAGGGAGGATTACCCTGGATCATCTGGATGCCTCAGTATCACAAAAGTCCTGATAAGATGGAAGAGGGAGGAAGAAAAATTAGAGTCAAATAAGGAGATGTTCCCTTAACTTCATTTTTATACACACTGCAATATTATATATCATGTAATACAGCCTTACAAATTTCTGCTGTTATACTGTATTTTATTAGTACTTTCTCTTGTTCTCTAAATCTTTCTTTTAAATATATAACATTATATGTTTGATTCATGGTTACAATATCTGAGCATGTCAATTGTATGTATTTTTTAAGCTTGTTTGTTTTCTTCTGTTCCCTGCATTGTCTCTACTTCCTCTGAATTCCTTCCTCCTGGTTGCTCATTTTGGTGCCTGGCTTTCATTTTAGAGACTTTCCTCAAATGTGTGGTACTCCTTGTGTGCGTGCTCATATTTAAGACTGAGGCACCTACCACTGATGGGATTATACCTATCTGGGGCTTCACCATTGTTTTTGTTTTTGTTTTTGTTTCAGGTAGGCACCATCCATTTCATTGGAGGAAACACCCAAACTTAGTAACAGCAGTCATTTTCTCTTGAGCTGATTATTTTCCCCAGAGAATCTTCCATTTGCCTCTCTGGCAGTGGTGGAGGGGGACACACTTCTCCATTAGCATTTTTAGAACAGGTAGAGATAGAGGCTGGAGGGTTCCCCATTCAGTGGAAACACTGGTTAATCTTCAGTTATGAGATGTGGCTAATGTTTCTGAGATAGGAGTTTCAAGTTCATCTATTGCAAATCCTCTTCAGTAGAAGATTCTTCCTCCTGAGGTGAAAGAGAGGAAATCCTTTCTCTATGCAGCAGACGTGTAACTGATGGTCTTAATTTTAGGTGTACTGCTCACCCCCATCTTCTGAGTAGCACACATTCCATGTGCTTCAGCAGCACAAAAGCTGGCTCCCCACAGGCTTTCCCTCTTTGCAGGCCTGGGCTTCCATGTTCTCTGCCCTCTGGGTCAGTACCCGCCTCCCACTTGCTTTTCATCCACCAGCATTTGCCGCCATCTCTCATCTGCCCTGATCTCTTTTTTTCTGTTTCCTTTGTTCTTGTTGATTTTTCCTTAAAAAAAAAAATCTTTATCAGTTTAATGGAGTTTTGACAAAAAATAGAGATAAAATATTGTATCTAATCTACCATGTTTAAGCAGAAGTTGAGATTTTTTTCTACATAACAACATTTTTCTTCTTTACCCAATGTACTGAACAGGGATGCGCAAGAATTCTCGCTCCCTCTCCAGCCAGTGTTCAGGGTTAGCTGTGGAGTTTGCTCCTGTGCTCCGGGAGGGAGGCTTTTCTAAGCATTAGAAGATACATGGACCCAGATTCTGGGAGCCACGTATCTCCAGATTCTGGAGAAACGGCTCTTAGCTACCACATTGTGTAGTTTCAGATTGTTTTATAAAATTTGATGAATAAAATAGTTTACCTCTAATCACTTATTAATCTCACTAAGACTAACCTTCATTTTGTGAGTATTTAAGAAGGATTACTAATATACTTAGGGCATGTTGAAAGAAGACTAAGAAAATCTAACAAGTTGCTTGTAGTTAAAAATACAGTGATAAGAAGTTAAATTCTGTTTCCTGCTATAAACATTCAGTCTAATCTCATCTACAAGTACAGTAATAACTGCTCTGTTATTTTGCTGAGGTTAACATAACAAAGTATCACCAGTTGGGCAGTTTAAACAATGCAAATCCCAGTGACTCAGGAGGCTGAGGTAGGAGGATTGCAAGTTCAAAGCCAGCCTCAGCAACTTGGCAAGGCCCTAAGCAATTTAGTGAGACCCTGTCTCAAAATAAAAAATAAAAAGGAGAGCCGGGCACGGTGGCACACACCTGAGGCTGAGGCAGGAGGATCACGAGTTCAAAGGCAGCCTCAGCAATGGCGAGGCACTTAGCAACTCAGTGAGACCCTGTCTCTAATAAAAATACAAAAAAGGGCTGGGGATGTGGCCCAGTGGTCGAGTGCCCCTGAGTTCAATCCCTGGTTCCATAAATAAATAAATAAATAAATAAATAAATAAATAAGGCTGGGCATGTGACTCAGTGGTTAAGCACCCCTTGACCCCTGGATTTAATCCCTGGTACCAAAAAAACCCCAGAAATATATCAATATATTATTTCACGGTTATGGAGGCTACAAGTCCAAAATCAAGGTGTAAGCAAGATCCTGTTTCCTCTTATGGTACCAGGGGAGGATATGTTTCAGGTTTACCCTCTAGCTTCTGATAGTATCTTGGCTGTGTCAGCTGAGTTCCATCTTTGAATGGCATTCTCCCAGTGGGCATATCTGTCTCTTCAATGGGAGTTCTTCTTATAAGGGCACCAGTCATATGGGATAGGGTCCTACTCCAGTACGACCTCATTTTAACAAGGTCACATTCCAAGGTACTGGGTGTTAGGACTTCAATATATTAATTTTAGGGGTGCAAAATTCAACCCTTAACAAGGGGCAGTCTTGAAATTTGCAAAGGGAACATTTGGCTAATGGGAAAAAAACGTGTACTGTGGCAACTAATAATTTGGGTTGAAATTCTGAACCTGTCCCCTATTGTAGGACTTTGAGCAGTTGCCGATCTTCTCTGAGCCTCAGTTTTCTCACCTATTCAATGAATAAAACAATATTTACCTTGAAAGGTTGTTTTGATGATTCACTGAAATAGTCAGTCAAAAGCATCTTGCATAGCATCTGTCACACAGTCACTGAGCGGTGACATGGCTATGGTATTGTTCTGACTTTGGGAGGCTGTCTTCCCCTGCATAGTTAATGTTTATCAGGGGCCTGAAGTATTCATAATTATAACTTTATCTGCTAAAAATATCTGCATCTGCATGCCCGTTATGTGTCTATATACATATAAACATACATACATATACATTTCCTACTTTGTTAATTTATTATGTACATTATAACATATACACACAAAGAAATAAAAAGAATGTGATACATATAAGTTGGAATATTTTCTCCCATCCAATGGCTCTTTCTGTAAATCTCAGCTGGGTTAATATTAGAGACCATCCTTCACGAGGTTACCAGCTCCTGTCTTCGTGATCTTTGCTCTAGGTAGAGATCAAGTGGCTATAGCCAGTTTCCCCGGAGTTCATGAAATCTCTCCACAGGGGCAAACCTGAGCAGCCTGAGTCATGTGCTCTGAATGCCCCAATAAACTCAAAGCCTCCAACTCTAATGAACCCTGGCTTTGGCAGATCTGTGGACAGTAGTTTGTCCTGGATCTCATTTCCCCAAAGTCTTAAGGATGGTATTAAGTGGATGGAATCCTGACATTTTCTGGCCTGGAGCCCTGGAATGAACCCATCTGAAGGGACTGTTTGTTCATGAGACCTGCTGCATAGCTGTCAAACGTGGTGGGGGTGGGGGTCATCGTTTCCCGAAGTGATGCAGCCAATGTTCCCTGTCCACTGTTTTCCTCTGCCTTGCCTTTCTCCTAAATTTGCTCAAACACATTAATAATTCACTAACCAACAGAGGCTTAATAGTGGTAAATTTCTCCAGTCTGTGCTTTTTTTCTTTCTTTCTTTCTTTTTTTTCTTTGGTACTGGAAATTGAACCCAGGGGTACTTAACCACTGAGTCACAGTCCCAGCCTTTTCTTATATTTTATTTTGAAACAGGGTCTTGCTAAATTGTTTAGGGCCTCTCTAAGTTGTTGAGGCTGGCTTTGAACTTATGATCCCCCTGCCTCAGCCTCCTGAGCTGCTGGGATTACAGGTGTATCCCACCAAACCTAGCTTAGTCTGTGCATTTCTAAATATATATATTTTTTTTTAAAAAAAATTTTAGTTGTAGGTAGGCACAATACCTTTATTTTATTTATCTTTATGTGGTGCTGTGGATCGAACCCAGGGCCTCACTCATGCGAGAAGAGCACTCTATTGCTGAGCCACAACCCCAACCCCTCTAAAAATATCTTTATGAATAAAATAAATAACAAGGTTGACCTAATGGATATATATTAACAACTACATTCAACAAAAGAAAGCACATTTTTTGTTTTAATACACAAACATATTTCAAGAATTGACCACCATTGTAAGACATAAATCAACTTTTGATACACTTTAAAGAATGAAGATCAAGCAGAACTTATTATATGGTCATAAAATAATTAATTTTAAAAGTCAATAACAAAAACATGCTTTTTTTCCCTCCCTTCCTGCCCTCCTTCCTTCCTTCTTGCCTTCCTTCCTTCGTCTTTCTTTCTTTCCTGTGCTTGTGTGCACGTGCTTCCCCCGCCTCTTTTTTGTACTCTACTACTGAGCCACATCCTCAGCCCTTTTTATTTTGTGTTGGGCATAAATTGCCAAATGGACTAGAAACATGGGAAGAGAGGTTCGATGATATGAGTAAACAGTTCAAATGCCAGTTTAAAAATCCACAATGAATGAATATTGCATGCTCATTGAATTAGACAAGATTTTTAAAAATATAATAATGTCTATACTTGGAGATGATGTAGAGAACCAAGAACTATTAAACACTGAGGATAGAAGTGGTTATTAGAATGAGACTTTGGAAAACAATTTAGCATTAGCTAATAAGATTGAACATGTGCATACCTAATGACACAGCAATTCCACCTCTGGGCATATTCCAACCTCCCTCAGTATCCAAAATCTATGGATGCTCAAGTCTCTTATATAAAATGGCACATTTTTAAGTTTATAAAGTTACCTATTTCCCGCACACACCCTCCTGTGTGCTTTAAATCATGTGTAAATTACTTATAATATTGAATACAATGTACACTCTCTGAATATACTTGCTATGCTGTAATGTTTAGAGAATAATAAGAGGAAAAATTCTGTGAATGTTTAGTAAAGACTCAACTATAAGAGGCCTAACACATAGTACCTGAAGTAGATATAGGCAAACAATTATCAATAGGTGCCAGAGACTGAGGATCTTGGAGGTGGCAGGAGGCTATGCCAAAATGCATCTACTGATCACTTCGTTTACATGAATTTAGCATAATGTGTGTGGCAAATTCGTTTGGTTTTCTGGGTTTAAAAAAAATTCAATCTGTTGGTTGAATCTGCAGATGTGGAATCTGCAGATGTGGAGGGCTGACTGTACTCTAAAGAAGCTCTTGATCAGGTATACCAGATGCCTGCAGAAGAATGTTCACAGAAGCATTGTGGATAACAGCAAAATCTGGAACTAACTCAAATGCCCATCAACTGTAGGATGTATTTGAAAAGTGGGGTATGTAAATAAAATGGATTCACTATGGTCACAAGCATCAACGTAAATGGATATAAAAACACCACTGGCACCCTCCTGTGTTGCTGACTGGAAATGTAAGATGGTGCAGCCACTTTGGAAAACAGTCTCACAGGTTCACACAAAGTTAAATGTAAAGTTACCATATGGTTCAGCAATTCCACTCCTGGGTGTTCTTCAAGAGGATCAAAATATATGCAAGAAATTGCACATGAATGTCCAAAGCAGTATTATTCAAAAGTGAAAATAATGCAAATCTCCAATAGTGGAAGAATGAATAAACAAATATGTAATATATCCATACAACAAAAAGCTAGTCAGCCATAAAAATGAATAAAGTACTGATACATGCTCAATAGGGATGGACCTTGAAAACATGCTAAGTGAAAGATAGGGAAGGCTCTGTATTCCATTTTTATGAAATGCACAGAAGAAGCAAGTCCAAAGACACAGAAAGTAGATAAGTAGTTGCCAGGGATGAGGCTAAGCAGAGATTGAAGAATGACAGTAAAGGAGGGTTGTGAAAGTGCTTCTGTTTGGGTATTGAGAATATTCTAGAATTAAATGCTGGTGATGGTTGCACAACTTTGCCGATATACTAAAAATCATTGTGCTGTGTGAATTCTATCTTAATAAAACTGTTATTTGGGGCTGGGGTTGTGGCTCAGTGGTAGAGCGCTTGCCTAGCACGTGTGCGGCCCGGGTTCGATCCTCAGCACCATGTAAAAACAGATTGTGTACAACTAAAGCAAATAAATAAATTTTTAAAAAAACCAAAACTGTTATTTGAAAATAAGCGTAACGCTGATAACAAACATCATGGAAGAATACGTGAAGTGTGATTTCATTTGTATAAACTCAAAAATAGAAAAAAAAATGATGCATTTCATTGCTGAGGGATAGCTGCATGAGCATAGTGAATGAGCATTAAAAAAAGGGAGGAAATAATTAATGCCATCTTCGGGGTAGTGGTTACCTCTATGTAGGAGAAGAGAACCTAGCTCTCTATCTGTAGATATACATGCTCATTTGTGTACATTTTCTAACTTCTAATAATAAAATCCCTTTTTTATAAATTCTTTTTTTTTTTTCTTTTTGGCTTCCGTTTTTCATCAGTTGTCACCCCTCCATCCGCTTCCTTTCTTCCACGTATTTGTTGACATCTTCAAACTGCTGACAACTTTTCCACTGCTTTCTTTATTCCTGGAGTTGATACATTTTAATCCTTCATTAGTACTTAGAGGGGTCTATTAAGAGAGAGAGGAGAAATGTGTTTAGCAAATCTGTCACTTTCAATTAGAAGTTAGGTTATATAATACAGATGAATTGCCAGGCTTGGATGGCACACACCTGTAATCCCAGGAACTCGGAAGGCTGACGCAGGAGGATTGCAAGTTTGAGGCCAGCCTCAACAACTTAGCAAGAAGCTCAGCAATTTAGGAGACCCTGTCTCAAAATAAAAAATAAAGAAGGCTTGAGGATGTAGCTCAGTGGTAAAGCACCCCAATACCAAATAGTAAATACATACATATGTAAAATAAAATAATAAGAAAAAGAACTAGTGTTTACTGAATATTAACTGAGGAATAGGCACTATTCTAAGACCATGACATGTATTATTTTGTTAATCTTCAAAACATCCCTCTGAGGCAAATGTGCTTGTCTTTTCCTGTTTTACAGATGAGGAAACTGAGACACAGAGATGGTAAATAACCTGCCCGAGATCTCAGAGATAAGCACTTTGTGGAACTAGGATGTGAATGCAGTCAGTCTGAATTCAGGAGCTCTGTCCATAAGCTTTGAATGAGATACACATAGTGAAGAGGGAATCATCCAACCTGCACTTCTTCTCAGCAATGGTGGTGGGTGAAAGAGTATAAAACCTGGACCTGGGGCGGGGGGTGGGGGGACTAGGGTTGTGGCTCAGCGGCCCGGGTTCGATCCTCAGCACCACGTCAAAATAAAGGCATTGTACAACTAAAACAAATAAATAAATATTAAAAAAAACTGGGCCAAACTGAAGAGTGAAGATTAACTCAAAATGAAAATTTAAAAGCAGCCTTGCTCTTCCTCAGGCTGGCAGGATAGACACAGATAAAACCAGCTCTATTTAACAGGAATAATCTTTTTCTCCAAAGTCAGGCAGCAGCTGTCCTGAATGCTTCCTCTCTGAATGTCTCCTGCTTCTTCCCAATGATGCTCCCAGACCTGTTTTGCTCAAATGTTTCTGTTGGTGGGGACAGCCAACTGCTCAACTGCCCTCCTCCGTGATAACATCCAGTCCTTCACGTGTCCTAACTCTGTGTCAGAAACAGCCACCAACTCAGCTGATCCCAATTTTTCTAAGACTCTTCTCAAAACCCTACAGCAGGAACCCAAGGCTTACAAAAAACGTTTTGCCTCCTCCTCCTCCTTCTCCTCCCTTGAATTTAACCCAGGGGTGATTTACCCAACCCTGTTTATTTATCTATTTATTTATTTATTTTGAGACAGGATCTCACTATTTTTTTTTTTTTTTTTTTTTTTTTTTGGTACCGGGGATTGAACTCAGGGGCACTCAACCACTGGGCCACATCCCCAGCCCTTTTTTGTATTTTTTATTAGAGACAGGGTCTCACTGAGTTGCTAAGTGCCTCGCCATTGCTGAGGCTGGCTTTGAACTCGCGATCCTCCTGCCTCAAGGGTCTCACTATTTTGCTGAGGTCGGACTTGAACTTGAGATCCTCCTGTCTCAGCCTCCCAAGTCACTGGGATTACAGGCATGCGCCACTGTGCCCTACTAGCCTCCTTACTCCTACTAAGCATCATTCCACTGTTCCTCTGAGTCAATGAATCCAATTTTGTCACACTGCAGGTTTGCGCTGGTGATCTTCGTTAATTGGGCTTCAATGTAGATATGCGCGTTCTTACAGATTCGTTTCTTTGGCTTCAACTTATGACTTTTCTTACAGATATGGGATACTTCAATGAGAATCCTGGGCAGAGAGGAGGCCTTGGGAAGAAGAGAGAGAACATGGGACCTAGAAGGCACCTGTAGCTACATTTGTACTCTCCTTTTGCCTGGTCTCTGACCACTGAATCCTTCTAGGAATCTTCTTCATTTTAGGCAGTGGTTTTAGTCCTGATTGGGGCACTTGCAACTGCCATTTTTGAGCTGATAATCATCTCCACCCACTTCCCTTGGAAACACCTGCTATTTTAGTTATGTGGAGCTTCAAGACAAGTGTGTCTCAGCTGAGAAAGAGGGTGGCATGGTCCTTAGGAGCAGTGCAAAGTCCCTGAGTGCAGCTTAACTGCAAGAGGAGCTGAGCTTCTGTCCCAGCCTCTGCTACACTGGGGTTGGGGGGCAGGAAGGCAAACTGGGGCTGGGAAACGTGAGCCCTGCTTGTTGGGGATTTTTTTTTTTCTCTAGTTGAGGGTTCTCGGTGCTATCACAGCCCTGGATAAGTCACTGTGGACATAAGCTATCATCACATCATTGACATTGTTACAAATACCTTTATCCGTTGGTATTTATTTTTGACTTTTCTAAGAATGTTCACCTTGGTCTTCTCTTTCCCATGAGGTGCACCCAATAGCAGTGATCATTTCCTAGTTTGCAGTTGAGCAAACCAAAGCCCAGAGAAGTTGTGTGTTTTTCCATGGAGGTGACAGAGTCAAGGTCTCCCCAAGTCTCTTGACCCCACAAAGGGTCACTGCAGTTCCTTATACCAGCAGAGAACATCACGGTGAATGTTGGGGAACCACTGGACTCTGGGGTGTTTGAGTTGGGGGTGTGCCCAGAGTTTAGACCCTTGGGTCTCAGTGGGTGGAACTAGAGGAACTGGAAACTGGTTCTTATTTCCACATCCGTAGCTTTAACCTACCTATTAATCCCTCCTCCGGCAGCTACCCAGCCCAAACGAGGGAATGCAGCCATGCTTGAGCTCAGAGAGGTAAGCAGAGGCTGGGCTGCTGCCAGCGGTCTGGGCAGGAAGGGTGGAGGAGGGCCCTGCCTCTGCTCTGGCCTCTAAGGGTGATTATGGGCACAAGAATGTGGAGAGGCCACTCTGAGCCAGGCTGGGTGAGTCCTTGCCTTGGAACCATCCCTGAACAGACAGGTTCAAACCAGTTTGTGGTTTAGCCTGCACTTCAGAAGGGGGTGGAGGTTGCTCCCCCACCCCCCACTGTCCCACTAGAAGGAAGAGTGTGGGTAGGACAGGAGGCAGTGTGTTGGGACAGTCATGAGCCTGGAGGAGGGGAACTCAGGACTGGGGGGTTGGTTCTTCCATCCACTCTTCTGAGCTCAGGCCCCTGAAGTCAGCTTTCAGGCCGCAGGCACTGTGGGGTCTTTATTGGAGAAGTTCCAGATATCAGTTTTCTTTAACTCCATCCTCTTCTCCTGAGTCCACCCTTGCTCTTTAGGCTGTTCTTCCAACAGCAGCCAGAGTGAGCTCCTAGAAAAACAAACCTGATCATGTCACTTCTTTGGCCTAAGGTCCCCAGAGGTTCCCCCCTGTGTACTCATGCTAGAGTTTGGCATTCCAGGACAAAGTTATCACACTGAGATTATGAGGCTCAGATGAGCTCATATGTGTTGTAAAACACAGGCCTGACACATAGTAGGTACTCCAGCTTCCTCAGCATGGCGGGCAATCCTCTGGGTGCAGCCCATTTTCCTCCCCAGCTTGCCTCCCTTGCCTCACCACAAGCCAGGTTAAGCTCAAGTTCCTGAAAGGGCCCTGTGCTTTCTCACCTTGGACTTTTACACCTGCTCTTTCTGCTGTCTGGAGCATCACCCCCACCTCTGAACCCTTTCCTCTCTCTTTCCCCACTTATGTTTTTCAGCTTCTTCAGGTCTTTTTCAGAGCTGCCCACCCAATACGGTACCCTGACTAGGTCTCCTGATATACTCTCAAAGGAGTCCTTACTTTCCCTCGATTGTACTTAACACCAGTGTAATTAACAATTGTTGCTATTTATTTAGTGTCTACCACATCCATTTGCTGGACTGAACTCACTCCTTGAGGACAAGCATAGTGTAGTTCTACTCACTATATTATCTTCAGTACAGTATATGAGTGAGTCAGTTACATTCAATTTAATAAGTGTTTATTGAGGACCAAATACTCAGATTCAGCCAAGGTACCTCTATGTGTCCAGTATTGTGCAACTTCATATAAGTTTTTAATTTATTTCATTTCCTCAAACTTCATGCTAGAGTTTGGCATTCCAGGACAAAGTTATCACATTGAAATTATGAGGACCAGATGAGCTCATATATGTTGTAAAACACAGGCCTGACACATAGTACCTACTCAGTGAACAAATACATTAACAAAAGCAACCTTCTGATGAAGAAGTTAAATGATTCCTTTTACAGCTGAGAAACACAAGTCACATAGCTCCTAGGTGTTGGATCCAGGATTTGGACCTGAAATCATGGGTTCTGATCTCATCCTGGGTTCCCATTCACCTCCGCTGGCCTGGTGAAAACTCAGAAAGGTAAGAGACCTTGGTCTGCCTTCAAGGAATAGACAGAAGAGTTGATAAGAAAAAGATGAACACAGTGGAAACAACCTGAAGACGTGGTTGCCTCTGATTTCATGCCAAAGAAACTGATATGAACAGTAAGTGAAACCGGAAATCAGAGAAGGGAGAAAACCACATAATGGTGAGGGAAGCCCCCGGGGATGCAGAGGTGGGAAAAAGCATTGCAGGAAGAGGAGAGCAGAGAGGAGGAGTCAGTGTTAATGGGCATCCCACCACCAGGCCAAGCATGTTCCTGAATAGCAGGAGAGGAAGCACAGAGGTGGTGCAGGAATTGAGGGCCCTTCATGGCAGACAGAGACGCCATTGGACTTGGCAATAGGGAATCATTTGAGATTTTGCAATCAAGGGCGCAGCCTAATGTGAGAGTAGTTCAGGGAAGATCCATCTGGGAGTATGGTGCACAATGAACACTAGGAAAGAGGAGAGAAGAGAGAAAGGCAAGGCAGAGAGAAGAGGGAAGAAGAATGGTAAGATGGAGCAAAAAAGCAATCATTGCTGTCTACGTAGCAGGCCCTTTCTAAAAGATACCTCATTCATTCTTCTTAACATCATCAAATGGCATGTATTATTATTCCCGTTTAGCACATAAAAATCTGGAGTTTAAAGAAATGAAGTTACTTGCCCAGAGTTACTTAACCAGACAGGAACCAGAACTAATGCTTACATGTTTTACCTCCAACTCCAGCGAGTTTTCCCAATATTACAAGGTCTATCCAACAGGGAGCTCAGTTAGGAGGTAACTACAGCAGCATGGAGGTCCTAGTGTGGTCGTTTGGGGTATAGAAAGAGACTATTTGGAGCTAAACTAAGTGTGCACATCTCTGGGGCCTGATGGGGATGCCACAGTGGGCACCGCTCTAACAAGTCCACCAAAAGGTAGTTAGCAGTGAAGGGCAATCCCAGGAGACGTGTCCAGTGTGGAGCCACATGGAGAGCTGAGTCCAAAGCAGAGTTTCAGGAGATGCAGTAAGAGCCAGGGATGGAGTAAGGGCCTAGATGGAGTCAGGCGAGTGGGGTGCTAGTCCTGGAGGTACCACTTTGGGATTTGGGGTCAGTCATTTAACTTTCAGGGGCATCAGCTTCCTCATCTGTAAAAATAAAATTTTAAGTCTCATCTTCTACATTTTGAGACTATGACTGGTCATGTTTGTTTACGCATAAATGCTGGGCTGTGGAAAAGATGGTTGTCATCAGACAGCAGGATGGTGGTGGGTAGGTTGACCCGTCTGATAGAAGAGCAGAGCTGGTGGGGGTCTTTCCCCAGCCAGGATCGTAGGACACCCTGGCTGAGCGACTGCACCTGTGATATTCATTAACCATTCCTCCCTCTGATTTTTTCATTTCTAATTCATTCCTTGCTCGTTTATTAACTTCCCATTCAATTTACGTCACCATGCAGAGCAATTCTTAATCCAATCTTTAAAACACCCTTCCTTTAACTTTTCCTCTTCACTGAATATCAAAAGAGGAAGTCAAATAAATCTATTGTGCTTTTTTGGTAAAAAGTGAATTACCTACCTCCAAATATTGAGACATATTAAAAATGCTCCTTTCACAGTTTCCTCGGCCCATTTCCCTTCTTCACTGAATTCACCATCTGTGGCACATTTATGTTCCAAATTATGGGTGTAGCTCATCAGATTCCATTGTAAAAAGAAAAAAGAAAAGAAACAAAACTGCTTTCCTTGCTTGTTAACTTTAAAATGTGATGCATTTTATATTTTATAATTTACTTTTCACAGAAAATTCATTAGTGGGGCTGAGTGTTTTCATTTATTTGTGCTAAAGTTTGAAAGAAAACTTAAGGTACCAATGTATTGCTCAAGTGTGTGTTCCAAATACACTTCTTACAAAACAAAATGACCACAACATATTAGCATGGACCAGATCCATTCCAGTAGACTAAGGCAGCAGTGTCTTTGGGGAGATGTGTCTCTCTCTACAGACATGCTTGCTGGGGTCTTTCATATTTTTTGGGGGGGGCAATACTGGGGATTGAACACAGGGTGCTTTACCACTGAGCTACATCCCCAGTCCTTTTATTTATTTATTTTTTAATTTTTAAGACAGGGTTTCATTAAGTTACCTAGGCTGGTCTTGCCATCCTCCTGCCTCAGCCTCCTGGGTTACTGGGATTACAGATGTGTACACTGCCCCCAGCTCAATTTCATACCTTTAGCTCACTGTCTTACTTGTGCACAGCTGCTCAGCCTTAACATGTTGGAGGGGCTGTTGGTCCCCTGGAGACCAGAGCCAGAGTGGCCAGTGTGGAGAGGGTCCCAGGAAAAAGATCAGGCCTGTGATTCAAAGAAACAGAGAGCGAGGAGGCAGAGAAGTTGAAGCACTGAGGGCTGGTGGAGAGACAAAACAGCAGAATGCACAGAAGAGCCAAGGGGAAGGTCTAAAGGAACGCCACCATGGCCCAGAGAGGATAGTTTTTTACTTTAGTAATCATGAAACAGCCAGGCATGGTGGAACATGCTTATAATCACAGCTGCTCTTGAAGGCTGAGGCAGGAGAATTGTGAGTTCAAAGCCACCCTCAGCAATTTAGTGGCCTTAAGCAGCTTAGCGAGATCATATCTCAAAGTAAAGAATAAAAATAAGGCTGGGGATGTGTCTTAGTGTACAAATGCCACTGGGCTCAGTCCCCAGCATGTATATGCGTGCACATACACACACAAAAAAGACCCTCCTAAGGGGAGCATTCTAAACACTTTTGACTCTTTCCCATTGTTTATCTCAGTTGTGTATGGTTAATTTGTTTGGGATATTCTCCGCTCCCTAAGGGTGAGAATTGAAGGGAGATAGGGAAAAAAATATGGACTATCCCTGGGGTAACCAGGGGTCTGGACAAGTGCTTATGAGTAAAGTCACTCCTTTCTCTCATATGCTAGGAATTTGTTGAATACGCACAGGTACATGATCATCCAACATGCACTTATTAAACTATAAGGTGTCTAGCACCATCCTGGGAGCTAGAGGAACAGAGAATCAAAGAATAATGCATGCAGTTTCCTGGTTTTCTGTGACAAAGCTGCAGAAGTGCTAACTAGGACTCCTGCCAGCCAAGTCAATCTCTGGCTGGACTTGGGTAAGGAATTTGAGCTCCAAAGACTCTTCATGACTCCTGTCTTTGATTTTGCCTGATTTTACCCTTCTTATAATTTTCTAAAAAATCCTCTTGAAATATTTCCAGCCTTGGCTCAGTTAAGCCCAGGAAGAAACAGGTAGTTTATACCTGCTCTGATCCCCATGCAGGGCAGGATAGGTGGAGGCAGGCATAGGTGGATGATTAGCAGGCCAGTAGAGGAGCTGGGATTGCTCACCTTGCTGGCCTGAGGTCTTTCTTTCCCTATGCCTCCTGTGTTTACACCACTGTCGCTCTGGATGCTTGGTCCAGTGGCTGACAGCTGCCCGGAGGCCTGGAACTGGACATGACTGAATGCTGAGTGTTCTCTTGGGCTTCAGTGAGGCCATTCCTCTCCTCGGCAACACAAGGCTCTCTTCTTCCCTCTGAGATAGGCATGTCCTCCGGCACATGTCACCAACCCAATCTGCCTACTCCCCTGCACCCTCTTGTGAGCACCTGCCATGTCCCTTCTTCACACGCAGCCCTACAGGATAGGGGGCATGAAGTTACCTGCCAGCCTCAAATCCTACTGGAAGCATGGCAGAGCCAGAGTAGCACCCTCTTCTCACCCAGCCTCATGGGGCCCCTGCTTATTCCTGTCACCCCTCAGTTCACTCTCTCCTACTCCCTTCCTTCTTCAGTCAGGAAGAGGGCTAAAAGGAATCCTTCCTCCTCCTCAGCTGGTTCTTTACTTTCTTCTCCCCCACCCCCCAGGTACCAGGTCTCATTGACCCTCTTTTTCCATCAGCCCCAAGGGCCAGTGCCCTTGATTCTTTACATCCAGAGGGGAGGAGAGTCATGCAAGGGCAGCAGATCCAGTACCAACACCAAAGAGTCAAGAAAGTGGCATGTCCGTGTGTTCCTATGTGACTTCACTTTGAATTTTCCACTCCAGCCCTCACATGCTCTTGTTTCCAGCAGTTCTTGCTCTGACATATGTGACTTTAGCCTCTAATGCTTCCTCTCCACCCCTTTTGATAAATTCCAACTCACCCAAACAATGACTGCTAATTGGCAAGCATAGTCTCTCCCTCTTCCAAAGACCATTTCTGAACACTTATTCCTAAACCAAAGTGAATTTTGACTGACCCTTTCCTGCTGAAGTCCTGTGTCACATCTCTCCTTCACCAAGTTAGAAGGGAATATAGGTGCATGCTAACTGGGCTCTAGAGGATTTTCTTCCACATGGGTTCTGATGACACTTTGGGTGCAGCATGGCTGTTAAGGGCCCAGAATTGGCCCTGCTGACTTCCCTAGTAGGATACGGATCACTCCTGGAGAGAGGGTTCTGTCTAACCCAAGAAAAATATTGGGGGGGGGGGGTGCAGCGGGTGTGTAGAACAGGAAGAAAAAGGAAGGGAAACTCACTCTGAAGCTTTCAGAAGGATTCCAGAGCCCTCGGGGAGGGTGTGAGGTGTACCTGCAGGCTCCATGCCCAGGCTGGCTCAGGAGCCCTCTCTCAGCTTCCCTCATTGCTGTGACCCTTGCTAGCTCTCCCAGGACCCTGCACGGAGGTCTCCTCCCCTCGGTCTCAGCATGCTGTGCCCCACCTCTCGAGCCAGCTGGTCTTTCCCAGCACTGCCATTTCCCCACGAGCTGCTGAGCAGCTCTCCTACCTCCTAGCTTAAGAATTGAAATCCACCATGGAACTGATTATTCAGAGAAAAAACAGGAATCTTATAAAATTGCTATTTTAGAATTATCTAGAATTGTGGGCTCATGAACTCTAATTGAGGAACTCTAATTGTGGATCTAATGATCCATACATGCGATGGGATCCCCACTGTCCACGCAAGTCCTTATTTTCTCTCCACTAGCTTACCTGGCCCCAGCCCCACCTGTTTCAGAGTCTTGTACAAAACTGCTGGGTGTGAGAGGGTTTTATCTGAAGGCATTAACAGAAAGCCTGATAAGAGGTGAAAATCTAAATAACACCCTCATTCTACAACCACATTCTTTCAACAGGATAAGGGGTCCCTTCTGCACCACAGCTACCTGCCCTTGCTTTTCCTGAATGGAATCCAAACTCATTTGCAGACAGGAAGAGTGTGCCAAGGTCAGGGTCCTATCAAAGGGCCTTTTGTCTCCTGAGTTAAACATTAGCTGGTTGTTCCTTCCTGCTCAGACCCTTCCAGAGGTGGGAGGCCTCAAAGAGCCTCCAGTTTCAGTCTATGTCCTCTGAATGCATTGGTGCAGAAAGAAGAAATGGGCCCACCTCTAAGGACCGACTGATAGGATGCAGGGCTTCCTGTCTAGGCCTGGGGCGGTTTTACATCTCTTCCTTCTTCTTTTCTAAAATGAAGCCAATTAAAGAAAGCTTTCCCCTTGCTTCTCTTCATTCTTCATCGTTGCTTTCAGTCACCTCCCTTTGCTCGGCCCCATCAACACTCCATCCCTCATCCCTCCAGCGACTAAGCACCCTGGATTGTGCTCATTTGCCCTCCTCAGCTTCCTGGGGCACTTTTCCTGTGTGTGCTCCATCTCCCAGGCCAGGTTGCTTTTCAAGGGCATACCTGTGTCTTCCCCATTTGCTCAAGAGCTCTGTTCTTTCTAATTAAAGTCAGAGTACAACACACCCTGTTCTTCAAATGTTTGTCAAACACTGATTTCTAACCACACCTCTCCCAAGGATAGTGTTTGAAAGGCCTGTGTGGAAAATCAGGAAAAGAAGGGAGAGTTAGAAAAGAAGGTAGTTAGGGAGCAACTCCCAGAGCTGGGAAGCAGTTCTCTCCCTCTCTCCCTCCTTCTTTCAGGACTAGACATAAGCAGCACGTTAGTTCACACAGATCACCATCCAAACCTTCAAGTTTGCCTTGGCTACAGCAGATGGTACCAAATGAGCTTAGTTGGGTTCCTCCAATGCCTAAGGGCAAAGGGTTTGTGAACCTAGTTAATCCCCTCTTCTCCCCACCGCCCAGCCCCCACATCCCCAACTCCTGGTTCTGAGAAGTGAACACTTGGGAAGAAAGAGTTCACTCCCAGCCTGTGTTTTCCTGCACAGGCTCAGAGTCATTTAGCACATATTCCACCTATAAAGGAGCCAGCCTGTGCCCAGCAGGAGGCCCTCCACGCCCTGGCACTCCATCCAGCTCCTTCCTCCTCACCCCACCATGTCAACTAGACACAACTCTGTCACATCCTCAGCATTTCTCTTGGTACTCCTTCCACCTTCTGCCCCAGCTGACATAAACTTCCACAGCCTTCCACCCCATGGCAAGGGCCTGGGCTGACACTGGAGGCAGGGACAGCACTTCCTTTCCCCAGACCATTTCACAGCATGGCTTTAGGACATCAGCATTCCCCATCAGCATAGGACACTCTTCAATGCTTTGAGGACCCATCTAAAACTTCTCTTTGACTATCTGTCAAGTACTGACATCTCCTTCAGATACTGTCAGGATGCTAGAAGGTTCTGGAAATTAGTAAGGAGGACTGAAAGAGCTGTGGATTTCTACTAATTATATAGAAAATGGGGGAATTGCTGGGAATGATTCTTTTCTCCTGGGGATGTTGTGATTTGGTAGCTATAGAATGGTGAGTGAGGGGGCGTCAGTCAAAGCACCAGGGATGGAGTTAACCAGGACTCCCTTGGACATGCATGCACCTGACCTTCCTTTGCTTGTACCTTCTAATTCCTGAAAAACGTGCAGGTGGCCTCTGACTTCGTTTGGGACTTCAGTGTCATTATACTTTTTTTTTTTTTTTTTGGGGGGGGAAGTCATTGTTCCAAATTAACTATTTCTTATCCCTAACCACCATGACTATTCTAAACCTTCTATCTTACCAAGCTCCGTACCCTGGCCCTACTTCCCTTGCTCTCAGTCTCCAAATTAAGAGAAAAAGTGCAATCCATTAATAGGAAGCACCCTGGGTCTCTCACCCTCGACCCAAAAGGTTGTCCCCAACCTCTACCACATGTTTCCTCTTCTCTCCTGGCCTCAAGGAGAAGGTGCTGACCTTTTCCCAAGAATTCATTTTTGGTCACTTGGCTCCTTAGCATATGATCATGCTCAAATCTTATTCCATCTTAAAGCAAATGATAAAAATCCCTCCTGGGCCCTTAGTTATCTTTTGTCATATCCTTTACTTTTTTGGTCCCTTTCTAGCTAAGTTTAAAGTTATACTCACTGCCTTCATTACTAACAACCCCACAACCTGCTAAAAAGTTAGGTTTCCACACTTAATTCTCACTGAGATTGCTTTTACTAAGATTGCTAGTGACTCCTTAATTCCCAAATCCCATGGAAATGTTTTAGTCATTGTCATATATGATCTGCCTCCAATATTTGAAACTGTTGATCATGTCCCCCTGTCCTCTTCTGGAAGGTCTTTTCCTCCTTAGCTTTCAAAACATCTCTCTCCTGGGTTTCATAAGACTCCTTTCATATATTTATTAAGCAAGTATTTGTTGAGTGCTTGCTATGTGCCAAGAACTCTTCCACAAGATGGACAAAGTCCTTACTCTTATGAAGTTTGCAGCTTGATTGAAGGAAAGAGAAAGTAAATAAAACAAGCAAACCAATAAACAAGAAAAGATTAGATAGTGGTGAGTGCATGTAGACCATTCAAGGCTGGTGCTCTGAAAGAAAAGAGCGGAATTTCCCTTAAATTGAGCATGCAGCAAAGGCCTCTCTGAAGGTCTGAACTTTATCCTGAGACTTAAAGGATGAGAAGGAGCTAACTATGTAAAGATGATGGGAAGGGAATTTCAGCAGAAGAAATAGTCAAGGCAGAGTCCCAAAGCTGGGACAACTTTGATATGCTTAAAAGAGAACATGTGGATGGGTGGGAGAAGGGGGCACAGGAGGGAGTCCCAGGACCCCTGAGGATAAGCTGGCAAAGGAGACTGACAAGTAGCACTCAAATACCCAGGAGCCAAGAGGAGACAGCATCTTGAAAACGGGGAGTTGTCAACTGTGTCAAATACTGCTGAGGGCAAAGAGGACTATTGGATCTGCCAGCATAGGCATCACTGGTGATTTTGATAAGCTTAGTCTTGGGGGGATGGAAGGAATAGATGCATGTTTCAAAGAAGGAGGAAAAATTAGGTGGAGGTGAGAAAGGAGAAGTTGTGACTATTTCAAGGAACATTTTCAGAGGAGGAGCAGAGAGATGGCCAGAGCTCTAGAGCAGGATTGTCCAGCACCACAACCACCAGCAATGATTTAAATAATGGACCAAAATGAAGCAAAATTCAGTTCCTTCATCACACTAGCCACATTTCAAAGGCTTGATAGCTATAGGTAACTAGTGGCTACTTACCTGGGCAGAATAGATTCGGCATGTTCTTATCATTGTAGGAAGATCTAATTGAACAACCATGCTCTCAAGAAAGTAGGGTTAAGGAAGGTTTTAAGTTTTTTGTTTGGTTTGATTTTTGTTTATTTTTTCATGCGAGAGATACCAGACATAGTTGTGAAATCAGAGGTGCAGACTTCTCTGTGAACTTCTCTTTCTTTTCCTCCTTCAGATGTCTTAAACTGTTCTCTTCTACCTCTGAAGACACTAAAGTATAGTCCTGCTGAGTTGGGGCAAGCAAGCTCTCCACCTCTGGTGAGGAGTTTCCTTAACAATCCTAGACCCTGGGTAGAGACAATGCTGTGCATTTACTCTACCAAACCTAACTACCAAGAAGACCACAAGGACCACCTGGCAGGTCCCAATATCAATTGAGCACATGAGAAAAAAATTAAAAGGTGTACCTAAGAATCAGTGAATCAGAAGTGTCCTTTCTATAACTTAGAGCTTCTGTTTGAGCTGTAGAAATTATGAACATTTGTGGCATGCTGTAACCCATTAAATTGTTCATTCATTCAACAAATGTTCATTGAGTGCTTATTTCACGCTGAGCACTGTGCAATGTGTGTGGCATACAATAAGACCTGGTCTCCAATACCCTGGAATGTAGTCTGTGGAAGAGCACACATGAATGACAAAATTATGAGTAAATGCTTTTTGGAGGAAAGATTAATTCCTTGAACTGAAGCAGTGACTGCTGCTCAGAGAGAGAGAGAGAGAGAGAGAGAGAGAGAGAGAGAGAGGTGGGATGCCACAGTGATGAACTGGGGCTGTCTTTGCCAGAATCTGGAAATGTTGGAGTCCATGCTTAAGATTTTGGTCTGCAGCTGGTGTAGCTCACTGGTAGACAGCTTGCCTAGCATAAACAAGGCACTGGGTTCTAGATCCAGCACTGAAAAAAAAATTTTTTTTCCTGTCTATATCCTTAGAACAGGGGGAATTCAGATTTGGGGGGAAAATAATCTTTTTTATTTTACAATAATTTTGAACTTACTGAATGTTGCAAAAATAGTCCAGAGAGTTTCCATCTAATCTTTACCCGTCTTTCCCAAATGCTAGTATCTTGCATGGCACACTTATCAAAATTAAATTGGAATGTCCTTTTCTGGTGCAAGATCCAACCCAGGATGCTACTTTGCATTTAATTGTCTTCTCCAATGTGTGATTATTCCTCAAGGCTTTCTTTATCTTTCAAGACCCCCATGTTTTTGAAGAATCAATTATTTGTGTTATCTGGGTTTCCTTGTGTTTAAGCTCAGGCTGTGCAGTTTTGGCAAGAACACCATGGAAGCAATTTTATGCACTGTGATAGGAGGTACCTGATGTCCATATGTGTTGTAATTGGCAATGTTAACTTTGGTCACTTGATCAAACTTGTGTCTGCCAGGCTTTTTCATTACAAAGCTTCTATTTCTCCCTCTGTAATAAATAAGAATTTTGTAGAGAGATACTTTGAGACGATGCCAATATCTCATCATGTTTTCTTCTGTTCACTTCAATGTCGATTAATAATCTTGCCTGCAATGATTATTTCTGTGATGTTTGCCAAATTGTGATCCTTCTATCTCTGTCATGCATTCTACCTTTATTGGAATTGTTCTGTATGGAATAACTATTGCTTCTCCCTGGTTTAGTTATTTATTCAATTATTTATTTACATCAGTATGGAACCATGAATATTTATTTTCATTCCAAGGAGTATATCCATAACTGCCATTTATTTCCTTGCTCCACTTCTCCCTTATTTGACCAAGAGAACTTCGTATTGGCTTTTATGTCCTTTTGATATGTGGTCATCACTTTTTGAGTATTTTCTTATGTTTAGGTATCACAAGATATTTCAGGCCTATCTTGTCTTTTTTCTGGGCTGGCCCTGGAATTCTCCAAAGACTTCTAGTTTCTTTTTGTAGAAAATTCCATTGAAAATCAAGGTCTGTGCACCAGGTATACTCATTATACTCATTCCTACTGGGGTGTCATTACCCCCAGGCTTTCTCAGAAAGAGAACAGAGCTAGGAAAGGAAAGTACAGATATACATACATACCAGTATCTTTGTGCATGTTTATATATCAATCATCTGCCTGCCCCTCTATTTACCTAACTAAACATGAGTTCATTTAGATGTCTCTGATTCCAGTTCAGTATCACAGGGTTCAGTCCAGTCTCCACTTTTGAATTACCCTTCCCCCAGAGTAATAAATCTAGTTCTCTTTATCCATAACACAGTTGCTTACTTATTCTTGTAATACTCATAATGTGGTTTTAGAATTGTTGAACTGTAGATGTGAAAAACATTCATGAAGTAGAATTTTGTTTTTTTAAAAGCGTGTATTCAAAATATAGGTTGCTTTTTCCCTCCAAATTACTTAAATTAGTTCTCTTCTTTCCTACTCCCTTTGGTATGATGATATCATACCCTATTTTCTTTTTCTTTTTTAGTTCTTTTTTTGTAGTACTAAGGATTAAACCCAGGGGTGCTCTAGCATTGAGCTATCTCCATAGTTCTCTGTATTTTTTTTGTTTGTTTGTTTTTGTTTTGAGACAGGGTCTTGCTAAATTGGCCAGAGTTTAGCCTTGAATTTGGGATCCTCCTGCTTCAGCCTCCAGATTCACTTAGATTACAGGCTTATGCCAGTGGTGCCTGGCTGATGACATTCATTCTTAACACAGGTTAATTTGTTACTCTTTGGATTCCATTTGGATTCCCCTTCTCCCTATACACACATGTCAGGTAGTAGTTTGCTTATTTATTTATTTAATGAGTATTCAAAACATTACTAGAGCTTTCAAATTTGAACCTACAAAAAAAGGTATACTCAGGAAGGTACAGTTCTCCCTGCTCCTTTCTCCTTGTTTCCATCCCCCACTTTCTTCCCACTGCTTCCCTTCTCACCCTTTGTAGGGAACTGATCACATTTGTTTTTTGGTTTACTCCCACATTTTTTTTCTCGTATCCCCTTTTCTTATATGAAAGGTGATTCACTATAGATGCAAAGATCCTTTTGGTTGCTGGGTGGAGAGAGGAGTGGAGACAGGCTGAGCTGATGTGAAGAGAACAATCATCTGGGGGAGAGAGAGAGAGGATGGGGGCAGCAAGCAAGAAAAGAGGAGAGGTTTGAGAGATGTTTGGAGGTAACATTTACACAACGTGATGCACTGACTACTCTGGTGAACTCATGGAGGTCCCCCACAGGGGTCTGGGTAGGGACTTGCGAAGGGTGGGAGATGTTTTTTGCACATCAAGTAGACAGCTGAGGAATAGAGCACAGAGGGAAGATTTGATGATAAATTTCTCAAATAGTGAACATTGTTCTGGCCTTCTGGACACCAGGTCTAGAAAGGAGGGTGCAACAGCCTGGGTGGCTGTCCCAGCACCATGAGGAAAAGCAGCAACAAAACCTGGGCAGCTATTCTGACCTCTTCTTGGAGGGAATTGAACAGAGCAGACACTTGGCAGGGCAGGGGACCCACTGGACGGTGCTCCTTCCCAGGTGGCTGGGTCAGAAGCACACGCAGGGTGGTTCCTGACTCCCCAGATGGAAGAGGAATGGCAGAAGGTTGAAGTTCTAAGTGTGTCTATTTTTAGGTCACCCCCAAAGGCTGTATTTGAACTAACTGCAAACAAATGATATCTTCCTTAGCCCATAAAGACCTTACCAGGGGCCTTTGCTGATACAGAGGATGGGGCAGGAGAGCCACTGAGAGGAGATGACAAACATCTTCCCACACTCAAGGAGCTGGACAGAGAAGGGAAATCATCCAAAGAAGGCCTCTCGGAATCTGCCTAACCATTCAGGAAGAGCATGGTGGGGGTCAATGGGAGCTGGAGGAGGTGTGGATGCCACAGGTAATTTTGTGTCACAATTCCCTGCCTCCTTTCAGGAATGACAGTGAGGAGGTACAGCTGATTCCACTCAGTCAACTGTATTCGTGTATGAGGAATTTTTGGAAAAGTCTCTTGGGCCAATGCTCAGATTATAAAGGGTTTCAAGTGTGGGTGAAGGTGAGAAGGATTTCCTGGTTGTGGGACAAATTGGCATGGAAAGAGAGAAGAAGGGAAGGGCGGTGCAGGGGGCCATGTGGTTGTGAGAGGTCCCTTGGCAAATCCCATCCCACCCTTCAGTAAAAAGCTCAGTAAACAACAAAATGCTTTTAAGTCACTTTGTTTCCCAAGTGACTCAGTCAAAGGCCTGGGCTTTGTATCTGGAGGGATAGTGAGGGAGTTGTTGTGGGGAGGTACTGATGCAGCACATACAGATGTAGATAGGACAGAATTGAGTGGAGGTGGGCTGCAGGAGGGTCTGGAAATTGGAGGAACACTCCACTGTTTCAGCTTGAGGAATTTAGGTGCATGCTATGATTAATGTAGTCCTCATATGGGGGTGGGGAGTTAGAATCTAAATTATATATGTAGATGATAGCAACATTAATAACTATTATTACTGAACAGTGTGCTAAGTGTTTTTATACATATTATCTAATTTGATTGTATTCTTAGAACAACTGCATGGGGTGTTTATATAGATTGGATATGAGGTGTCCCCTAAAAGCTCTTGTTAATGCAGGACTATTCAGAGGTGAAATGATTAGATTCTGAGAGCTGTAACCTAATCAGTCCATCCTAGTTTGAATGGACTGACTGGGTTGCTACCCTAGGCAGGTGAGGTGTGGCTGGAGGAGGTGGGTCACTGGGGGCATGCTCTGGAAGGGTGCATCTTCCCTATGACCCCTTCTCCTCTCTCCCTCTCTCCTTCCTGACCTATCAGGAGCTGACCCCTTCCTCCACTGGGCCCTTCCCCCATGTTGTGCTGCCTCACCTTGAGCCCGGAGCAATGGAGTCGGCTGTCTGTGGACTGAGACCTCTGAAATCATGAGCCCCAAATAAACTTTTCCTCCTTTAAGTTGTTCTTGTCAGGTGTTTTGGTCACAGTGACAAAACTGACTAAAACAAGTATTATTATTGCCTTACTTTGTAGGGTTTCATCCTGTTATAATTTAAGTTCATTTTTCCTCCATTTTCAAAAAAAAAAATGTCAGATGTTACTAAAGGTCTGTAGTCCCAGCTATCTAGGGAGTTTTGCAAGTTTGAAGCCAGCCTCAGCAACTTAGTGAGGTCCTGTCTCAAAATAAAATAAAAAGGGCTGGGGATGTAGCTCAGTGGAAGAGCACTTGTCTAGCATGCACAAAGTCCTGGGTTCAATCCCCAGTAACAAAAAATGAAATAAAATAAAATAAACAATAACTGCTGAACAGCATATAGTTCCCTGAACTACACAGAAAAAGAATATAAAGTAAGTAAAAAGAAATAACTGGAAAAGGAACTAAGGTACAGAGACCATGGAAACCTGCCTCCCAAGCTTATGCTCTTGGCTACTCCAAGTTCTCAATCTTTCTCCTCTCCCCTTTTATCTATCCATCAATCTATCCATCCATCTGTTTTAGCCAGCTATTTTGCCACTGTGACCAAAAATACCCAACCAGAACAATTGTAGAGGAAGAAATGTTAATTTAAGGGCTCACAGTTTCAGAAGTCTCAATTCATAGACAGTGGAGTCCATTCCTCTGGGGTTCAAGGTGAGGCTGAACATCGTGGCGGAATAGTGTGGAAGAGGGAAGCAGCTCACATCGTGGTGATCAGGAAGCAGAGAGAGAGTCCACTCACCAGATACAAATATACATCCAAAGCCACACCCCAATTCCCACCTCCTCCAGCCACACCTTACCACTCCAGTTACCACTCAGTTAATCCCTATTAGGGGATTAAATCACTGATTGGGTTAAGACTCTTACAACCCAATCATTTCTCCTCTGAACCTTCTTTCACCGTCTCACATGTGAGCTTTTGTCTCACATCCAAACAATAACATCATCCATTCATCCATCCATCCATTCATCCATTTTTCTCTTTAAGCTGGGCTTGGGTTGTATTAGAAAACCTAAATTTCCTTCCAGCTCTCAAATTCTATGAGGTATAGTTTACCTTAGACTCGATTATGGTTATTTTTGGCAGGGTGTTGATCTTCCTAATTAACTTGTTTAGACTTATGAAACATAGATTTCAGGGATGTCATGGACCTAGGAGATAGTCCATTCCAAGTCCCCCATTTTATGAGTGACATAAAGTCATCTACTAGAGTTCACCTGGACAGCAGCTCTGCCTGGATACCATTGTGTTTCATACTATTTTGAACTCAGGATCAGAGCAAGTGGTGAATAGGAACAATGATTCAACTAGGTAATGACCAAGAGAGAGTGACAGCCTGGAATCAGACTGTCACCTTTTCTTTACCTCACTGGTGTGCTAAAATGTCAGTGATGGTGGTGATGACTCCTGCAATTCACAGGGTTGCCATTCCAGGAAGGATGTGGAGAGGCCATTCCCTGGGCTTCTGCATCCTGATAAATAATGCCTCATCCAGAAAGATGCCTACCTTATTTTTAAAAAAAATCTCCAGGAATCTTGAAATCTTTTTATAGTTTCTATCTCTTTCTGATTTTAGCAAAAGTTCCCACTTTGTTATGTAAGTTTCCCCCCCTCCTTCCTAAAAATAAACAACTATAGAACAGCATATAGTTCCATGAACCACACAGCAAAAAGGAAGTTGGAGAAAACTTGAAGAACCAAACTGTATGCTCATACGAAGCATGAGACACAATCGAGGGGAGGCTGGGTTTGAGGATTCAGAAACGGAAGCAGCGGGCTCAGCCTCACCAAGATGCAAACATCAGACTCAAATTCTGGAAACATGGCGTGGGTGAAGTTGAGTCACCTGCAGGGGTGTGCCAAAGACTAGTTGTTACTTTGGACTTTTATAGGCAGCAAGCTCTCTTCTGTTTCTTCTCAGAGCAGAATTAGGTGAGCACTTGGCTTCCAACCCTCTCTTTGTTTGCTCCCTTTGAGAAGGAAAGACCAAGGCCCGGAAGATAATACTGTAATTATGGAGCCAAGTGCCAGTCACTGAGCTTGACATTTTTTATATCACCTTTTCATCCCAACAATCTTGAAAGGACAGTGGTATTTCCTCCATTTCACAGATAAGAATTCTGAGGTTCAAAAAGTTAAAGTGGCATTCCCAGGGCTCCTGATTGGTCCATGATGGAGGTTGACTTTGAGTCTAGATTTATGTGCTTTATAGTCATTCACATGAGAAAAAGAGCATCCCTCTTAGGTTCTGATTGATACAGACAGGATTCCTCCTTCTCAGCCCTTTGGTCCCCACTTCCACTAGTATAAGAGATGTAGTTTCATATTTGCATAGTGTGATCCTTCTTTGCCTATATAGGCAACCATGGATCCAAAGGTGTGGGGGTCATCTCACATACTTGTGCATCCTGTAGACTCTTCAACCTTCTCCTCCAGCTCAAAACCAGAACATCAGCTAGGGCCTGCTTTCCTATCTTTCACCTGCCCTTCCTTCCATGAAACAAACATTAATGTCTGCATACCTGCCTACCTCCAGGTTAGAGGATGAACTCTGCCAGACCACACTTCCCACTGTGGAAGGAGGCAGGTAAGAGGTGAGTGGGTCTGTCCCAACTTCAGTGTAAGATGGCCTGTAGGTCTGCTTTGCCACCAACCTGGAGTCAGAATGCAGAATTACCAGGATAGCACAGGGGTGGTGACTCAGAGGAGCAGCTGACAACACCTCTGAAGACACAGATCCCACTGCGCCTGGCTGGGGAGAGGCCAACTCCGTTACTCTGCAGAGTTTGTGCCTAGTAGCAGCAAGACTATGGTGGTGCAGCAGAAATCCAAGGTCAAGAGCTATAACTTTGGATTTTAAAATCAAATTGGTGGTCTTTACAAACTTCCTCCAAAAATCCTTTGAAAAGAAATAATAGAACCCATTCTCACCTTCCACCAAACCAGTCCAAGCTGAATGAACAGCAATCCTCTATGGGTACAAGAGAATAGACCCAATTACCTCAGGTCTAGCATCACCTCAGGTGGGTCTAGCCTCACCCTCAGGGAGGTAGATTCCATCCTCACTGGGTCTCCTTGTTCCTCTTCAAAATGAGATGACTTCATTTAGATGTATTATTCTAGTTCTGAATTCCAAAGGCTATTCTTAAAGCAGAATATACTTTTTGAAGGACAAGGACATGGGGAAGCATGGTATCCTTAAATAACAAGGTAAAGGAGTCTTTCAGATTATAAAAACTGGGGAAGCCAGCCCATCACTAGGATGAGGATGCTGATGGGCAGGTGCAGGCTGTTTGTAACTCTGCTTTGTCTGGGAGAGAAGTTTCCTTTCCCAGGGGTGGGGAACTAAATAGGTGGTAGTCCTGACCAACCACTGTTGGTTAGCATTGTGTTGATGCCAGGGCTCCAGACTCTCACCAAGTCTCAGTTGATAGCCAGTCTCATGTTTCCGTGTTAATCAAGGTAATTAATGAATAAGGAAGAAGGCTATCATTCCTCAGGTTGTGTCTTGAAGCTTACACACAAAGCAGCTCAAAATAAACCAGCATGTCCCAATCATTTCTCTAGAAGGTGGCCTTCTCTCCTTATGGGAGTCTGTAATAAGATATAGCTTGGCTAGTGTGGGAGTCCCCATCAGCTGTGACAGACCAGGTCCTCACCCAGGGCCAGGCATGAGGCACCAGGCTTTTGGGTGTGAGTCTGTGTGAGAAGTGTACACAGAAACTGCCACACCCACACCCCACATACCACGGCAGGGCGGAGCCATCTGTTATCCTTACCCTGACCTTCCCATCATATTCAGAAATTCTGAGTTTGACAGTGATGGGTCTTTGAGGACATGGGCCAGAAATGCTCAGCAGACCTACAGGGCACCTTTCCAACAACAGTCCCTTTATCTGCCCCTCACACCTGGACGTGCTGAACTCCAACCCAGTCATAAGCATAAGATGTATTTCCTAAAGGGAAGCGGGGGTCATGTCTAGCCATGTCTAATTAAGCCTGTACTCACAGGTCCACACCACCTACTCATATTACCCTCTTTTGGCATTTGCTCAAATTGTACAACTTGGTCAGAGAATTTGCAGGAAGAGGTGTTCTGGTTAAGAATGAGTTATTATATAACCACTTTCTGAAGATGGAATAAAAACTATAACACTAAATATTCTGAACATTTAGTCCTGAATGTTGGGAAGACACTAGGGTCTTGAAGGGCCTTAGGGCTGAGGCTTTGACACTGACTATGGACTTTTAAGGTGCTGTGTGAAAGTATAAGAGCAAGGTGAAGGGAGACAGCAGAGAATGGGAATCAGGAGCCCCAGGTCCTTGACTCAGCTGTTTACTTGCAGAGTGACCATGGATGAATCTCTGCCCTTCCCCAAAAGGGTTGGATAGGAGCTTTTCTAAGATTCCTCTCAGCTCTGATTTTCTATGTATTGTGCTGACTTCTTATCCTTGGAACTGTGGACATTTGAAAATGATCTACAATAACATAGGTCTGAAAAAGTTCTGTGGTATTTATAAAGCCTCTGGGCTGGGGCTTCCACGTCAGTATTGGCCAGCCCTCAAGCTGGTCATGTGCAGAGTGAGATAAAGAACAAGAGAGCAGGAAGCATCGTGATACCACAGTCATGGACCACAGCAGTTTATTAGTGAATTTCTCAAGCCCGCTGACAAGAACGCTCACCAGTGCAGGTGGAGGTGTGCATGTGTGGCCTCTTATCCTGCCTTCAAGACTGACAAGAGCTGTCCTGCTATCAGTGAACTAAGAGGTTTAGTCACAGGGAGGGGTCCTGCAGTGGGACTGGTGATACTAAGAAGGCAGTGGGTGAAGAGATAACAAACCAACTCCCCTAGGCTCAAGGCCTTGTCCAGAAAGCCTGAACTGAGAGGGAGCCAGCAAGGTATGGGCCAGTCTCCATTTCCTCCTAGGAGGCCCACATTTTTGTGAACTTTTATGTGCAGACTCTAACTCTTCTTTCTGGACACTTGTACATCCATCATCTCATTTGACTTTTCTGCTCAGGCTTGGCCTCTCCTCTCCATTGTAAGAAAATTTTCAACAAGAGCAGAACTCTGAGCAATACCGTTTTGTGTTACATAAATAGTGTCAGTGACATGTACAGCTCCCCCAAACGCACATGCACATGCCCCCCGCCCCTGTCTATTTCTTCTTTATAATGATCAGTAGAAATGGTCAATGGCACAACCACTCTGAATTCAACATGTGCTTGGACAAAAGTCTCTCCATCCCGTTCACCTCCGAGAGCGCAGAGCACCTGAGAGGAGCCTATGGCTGCCCCAGCCCTAAGCTGTGAGGTCACAAGGGCTCCTAAGTAGAGCTGCAGTCTCTCCTCTTGGTTTAGTGTTGGTGGCACTGGTGGCCTACTCCTTCAGCAGCCCCAGCTTCTTCAGGGCCTCCCTCCTGTGTTCATCAGGGACGCCCTTTGGGGAAATCTTGACACTGACACAAGGGGGTCGAGGAAGCTTGTCACGGCTCTGTCCTTGGTAGGACAGGCGCTTGGAGCTCTGGCCCTGATCCAGGTCAGTCAGCTTGCCCACCTGGATACCTGCAAAGTCCTTCCCAGTGCCCAGGGAGGCAGGGCGGGGCCGAGAATTACGCAAGATACTAGGTGAGATCTTCTCCAAAAAGGAGCCCTTTCCCAAAGAAGTGCTGGTTTGGGGACTTGGGTCTTTCTCAGCAGAGAGGTAGCTGCTCAGTCCCACACCCGAACGCTCCAGAGTGTTGGACTTGAAGTTCATCTGTCTCAGGCCAGGGATGCTGCTCTCCTGGAGAGTCAGTCCTGAGTCTGGCTTTGGCTGAGTTAAGCCACTATTTGCCTTTGGGGCCTTCGGGATAGGGATTGGTGTGGATTTGGTAGCTGCAACTTTCCCAAGAGAGGGTTCCTGGGCAGGAATCCAAACCTTGCCTGGAGAGGGCCCCTGAGCTAGAGCTGGTGCTGGAGGCTTCACTGGGGAAGGTCTCTGAGCTGGAATCTTCTCTGCAGCAGGAGCAACTGCGGCTATGGGAGCTGGAGCTGATGGCTGAGCTGGAGCTGGGGAAGGACCGTGGCCATGAGCCTCCTTGAGTCTGATGGAGCTGGTGGGCCTGCTCAAAGGGAGGCTGGGCTCCTCTGGGTCCTGGGGTAGCCCCAGCTTCTCCAATGCTTCCCTGCGTGCTTTCCTCTGGTCCTGCAGTGAAGATACCAGGCCGGAATCTCCAGCCTCAGTGTGTCGGGATAGCCAATTCTGGGGATCACTGTGGAAGCTGCTCCGGCTGCTCTTCAGAACAATGTTGGGTGGCAGCTTCCGGGGCTTTGGGGCTGTGAGGGGAGCCATTCTGGAATTTGGATAAGTCCCTGGTGGGAGGGAAGCATCTTCAGCTCTAGCATCCCAAGACAACTCAGCAGGAGGAGGCTGGGGCTTTCCTGGACCCCCTGTGGAGCCTTTCCCACTGGCTGGGTGGGACATGGCCTCTGAATCCCCCTCCACTCTCTCCAGGGGGCTGAATGGTGGGTGGAGTGGGGGCCTATGCTCTCCTGGCCCCTTGGGCAGGCTGTCTTTCCTACCCTGCTCTGGCTGGGCGTCCTGGAAAGCCGCAGGTGGGGGGATGAGTACCACGTCCAGGTCAAGGGCAGTCCCTGGGGGATCAGCTGGTGCCTGGCGGGGCTCCCTGCTCTGGCTGGTCTGCTTTTTCTCAGGTTCGGCTACGAGCGCCTCAGATTCTCCAGGGAAGTGGCTGTTAGTCTGGGTGGTGCTTTTCCTGAGGTTCTGGTTTCTGCCAATGTGGATATTTCTGGGGAGGCTGTAGGAGCCAGATTTGAAGCCCAAGCTGTGAGGCTCAGGGGGACGGAATGAGGAGGAATGAGTCACCCTCCTTGGCTCTGCTCCTTGCTGAATGATTGTCTTCTCTGTGTTTCCTGTGAGAGTCAAGGAGAACAGGCAGAAAGAGTGGACAGAGGTGAGAACCCTGTGGCAGAGGGGAAAACAAATACTTGAACTCTACTCTCCAACTGAGCAATGAATGGGTTTCATTTTCTTTGCTTTTACAGGGCACTGCTCTTGTCTGGAGATCATCTAGTCTAATGGATCAATACTGCAGATTCCTTTTGACTGAGGATTAATTTTTCATGATGGCTAGAGAGAGGCTGACCCCTGATTGCTGTACATCCTTTACTCGGGCTCCTCCAACCTTCTTTAAATGCACCAAAATCAAGGTTGGATTTAGAATTGGTTCCCTCTAGTTATCTTGGGGCAGGGTAACTGAGCCCAATGGAAATATTTGAACAGTGGTTTGCCTTGATCTGACCAGCCTCTGTCTTCTACTTTCACTTTCTATGAGCACCTGGCCAATTCTGTAATAGCACAGTGCCCTGCACCAGAGTGACATGGCCTCTGTCCTTCTTGCAAGCTCAACAGGTGCCTCAGCTGCCACAAGGGGCATGGCCCATTTATTACTTTATTTACAGGGAGGATGTAACACGTTGTCAATAAATATGTGATAAGTGAATGAATAAATAATTGTAGCCCTGAAACCAATGGGACTGTCCCTGAGAGTAAAGTTCTCCCTACATCCTGCGACATATGATACACGCTTGTGTGCCTTCCTGTCTTGTCTCCTTCTATAGAGCCTGAATGCCGCCCTCTCTAAGAAGGGCCTCTAGGCACCACCCACTGCAGCTGGGGAGTCCTTCCCTCTTCTTATCTCCTGCGGCCCTGTCCTCTGTGTCCTCTGCGTCATCTAGATTAGCTCCCAGGACTGACTCTATCTGTCCAGAGCCAACCACCTAGCCTTCCCTGAATTCCCTCTTCCACGTAGGGGGTCAGATCCATTTAGAATTTTAGAATTTAGAATTTACAAGAGGATAGTAGCTAGTCAAATCCCTTTCCTTCTCAGCCTCTGCTATTTCACAGAAAGACATAGGAGCTGACTTGTCAACAGTCCCTCCTTCTCTCTAGGGACAAAGCTGTGGTGAGAAGGCTGTGGTCAAGAGAGTGGTGAGAAGTGCAGAGTTCCTCCTGCCTGTGAAGAGAGGGCAGGAGAGCTGGGAAGTGACCAAGAGGCACTGATTCTCAGGTGTTAGTACAAGTACTCACTCTGTCGGATGGGCTTACTCTGGGGAACCGGCTGTGTGACAGGCAATGCTTGGAAAGCTCGGGGTGTTGTGGCTGGCTCAGACTCCTCAGTGGAGAGTCCGCTGTCGGCCTCAGTGTCCAATGAGCCAATGGTCTCCTCCAGGAAAAGCAGACACTCTTTCTCTTCCGCAGATAGGAAGTCGTAGCTACTGTCACTCTGCAGAAGGGGAGAGGGAGTTGTGAGAGGCAGCTTTCTCTGGAGAAACTGGTAGGGCCCCAGAACCACCCTGCTGGGGGGAAAGAGGCTGAGGAGCTGGGTTCTCTCGCTGGTGGCTGGTGCGACTACAAACCCACTGGAGTTGCTTCCTACAATTGAAGGCTCCAGGGAGGACAGAGATTGCCAGGCTGGGGCTCCTGCAGCACCCAGATCTGGTGACTGCAGGCTGATGGCAAGGATGCTTTCTTTTGCTTAGTCCTGAGTAGAATGCTTTTGGGCACAAATCAGAAGCAGTTCAGGTTCTGATTTCAATTCTGTGTGACCTTTGTCAAATATTTCAGTTTCTCTGATTTAACTCTAGATTATATGCACAACAAAATGATTTGACCTGAAACTCGAATGGTATTACTTTTAACTTTTTAAAATACTTCTGCATGCTTGATCTGGTATGTCAAGGACAATATGAAGATAAACAGGAAATGCAGCCAACTACTGGCTGCCAGGCCAATGGGAACGGTGGCACGACTAGCCACAGATAAGCTTACTAAATATTTTACACTTAACTTTGAAGTACGTTCCATGCAGGATTTTTTTTCCCCTTACAGATTTACTTTCTTGATGGCATTTGGCCCTGCTAATATTCAAATAAGTATGCATTTCTTAACCAAATATTAACTTAAGCAGGGAGGGTGGAGAAACTGGTTGATTTGGTAGGAAGGGAAAGCAACTAAGTAGACATAAAATGGATCATTTGTGTTGTGAGAAAGCATCTAGGGATATTTGGAGAATGATACTATGGCCATCTCTGATGGTTCTGCCCATGTTCTACCAGACCAGGAAATTTGATGAACTAGTTGCTCTTCAAAGAAGGAGGCTGAAGGAAAAAACCAAACGGACAAGTGGGAATACATGAAATTTGACCTAAGACTTTTCTTGGCCTCTCCATCTGTCCTCCTGGAATTTGGGACATCTCAGAGTTGTATATTCTCCAGATCCCCTCAGATAGTCAAAGAAGATTCTGAGATTGTCCTAAAAATATCCTGCAGGGAGTAGAGAAGGTGATTAAATAATCCTTCCAGTTGCCCCTGCCCTTAAAGTTATCTGTCTGATGACTGCCTGGGACCTGCATATCAAAGGAAGCCCCAAATATAGCCCTTGAAGTTACTGGAACAAAGATCTTCTTTACTGTCTTTTTCTTCTAAAATAGCTTTGCTGGGATAAGCCAACTCTGAATTTGTCCTTTGTGGATGATTCACTCTGAAAACCTATAATCCCTGTCATATTCTGTGTCCAATGGAATGTGACAACTACTCATACTGGCTTCAGCCTATCAGGAACAGGAAGATGTCTCCCTGTCCTCATCCTCTGGGATCAAAAAGAAATCTTGCATAGGTTGTCTGCACTGTGTGTGTTGTGTGTGTGTGTGTGTGTGTGTGTGTGTGTGTGACTTTAGATGCTCTGTTTTTACATATTAAAACCCATTAACTATATTAAACATCCTTGACATCCTATAGAGACTCTTAGGATCTTTACATTTTCAAAGACCTCTATAAAATATGAAGCAATACAGTCTACATTCTCTGGGTTATTATGCATGTGACAATGAACAAGAAAGGGATGCTTACATTTGGATGTAGGGCAGATAGACTCTTTCACACCAGCCTTACAACTGAGATATAAATTCATTCTTCCCCAAATTATAGTGTATTACATGCCGCTCACAAATAGCTAAACACAGTGATTTTCAAAGTGTCTCAGTCTCTGCTCTTAGATGGGCTTTTCTACAGAGAGGCAAGTGCTAAGTGCTTTAAATTCCTCTCATTTACTCCCTCCAAGACCCCAGTGAGTTAATAATATTCCCATTTGGAACTGAGGAGACTGGAGCTTAGGAAAATTAAGTAATTTTCTCAAAGTCAGATAACCCAGATCTCTTTGGCTATAAAAGTTAAGACTCACAATTACTCCACTCTTTGTGGTCTTCCTAAAAGAAGAAAGTTTGTTGCAGAAAACTTCATGAACCCATGTGGTGCAAGGATCTATGTTCTAGTTTCCACCATGACCTTGGTTCCTAGGCCTGCTCTTTCTCCTCAGTTTAATTCCCCAACCTAATAAAAGTTGGGGACTGGATGGGGTTCTCATTGATCCTATCATTCTCTGAGGCTGTCCCACCCCCTGCTCTATAGAACCAAAGGTGACTCAGGCAGAAAGCACCCATCCATGTTGTGATTCACTCGCTGACAAGGAAGATGAAAGAGAAGGTGCGGTAGCAATGAGGGTGGCAGGGCAGGACGGGGCAGGGCGGAGCAGGGGTGCAGAGAGCGCCAGCAAGCAGACGGAGAGTACATACAGATCCTGAGCGGGTGGAGGTGGCGCTCATCATGCTGTCGTAGCTGCGGATGCAGGTCACAGGTTCCGAGCCAGGCCTTGATGGCCACAGCTCCCTCTGGGGCATCGCCCAAGCAAGGTGCAGGGGTGGTGAAAGGGACTCCCAGAGGGGAAGAGAGAAGCGAAGAATGTCCCAAGCTGGGCCTGAAAAGAGAAGAATCAAAGCCACGTGTGAGCCCAGGCTTCTGCAAGGCTCTGCCCAGGCCCCAGGGCAGCATGGCTGCGAAGACATCAAGCAAGCAGAGAACAGGAAGGGGGCCTTGAAGAGTGTGGCTCCACACCCCCCCAGCCTGCGTGGAAGGACATGGGACCTGGCTCAAATATATGCACAGGGACAGACTTAGGTGGTAGAGAGGCAGTCTACCCAGAAAGCAGCTTCTTATCACTTCTCTTAGTTACCATATTCCTCCTAACCAGGGAGCTTCACCTACATTGTCTTTATTATAAACAATAAATATTACAGGGCTTAATAGATTGGGCTGTGGAGGTAGTTGGGTCTGGGTTCAAATTCCAATTGAGCCATTTAGAGTTATTTTACCTGAAGCAAATTACTCTTTGAGTCTAATTTTCCTCATTGAATAAGATTAATGTAAGGATTAAATGAGAAAGAGCACAGTTTAGTTGGTAGTAAAAACTCAAATACTTAATGAATAAAATAACTACTATTGTTCTTGTAATAAGAAAAAGGCAAGATCCATCTAGGACCAAACTAAAGTGAAACAAGGGAAGTAAGAATTTAGAAAAGAAGGGTTCTGGTTAAATAGAGACAATAGACTTGAGAGAAAAAAACAAGGCCCTTAATTGAACTTACTTCTTAGTCACTTTGAGAATATAATGTAATGAAAAACTCCCTGTAAAACACTTTGTGCAGTGCAGAGCCTGCTGTCAGCTACTGTCAAGGTCAACTTCATCAGTGTCATCACAGCCACCACTATGATGGCCATCATCATCTCTCTAGCCTCTGAGACATGAGGTTGGCACCTGCGGTGACTGGCACAAACCTAATTTCCCTCCTGTGCATCTCCTCCTCCATTGTTGCATTTATTTCCAACAAAATTCCCTAGCCTGTGTCAGAGGAACAAGAGAAAATTTCTATGTAGCTTCCTCCCAACTCCAGCTCCTTAGGGGAAAAAAATTTCAAGTTCATTGTGACAATAGTAGTATCAAAGGAAGTCAGTGTTGTCTTCTCACTGAAAGTTCCAAGGACTTTCATATGCTGGCATGTGGGAAATAGAATTGGGCAGGCCAAGGGTGACTCTAAAACAATTGTGATCAAAGAAACAGTTTCAAGGTCAAACAGGAAGTTGGGGGAGAGGTAGCATTACAATTAAGTTTATCTGATTCTCAATCCATATTTAGCCCATATAACCATGCTCTATTTTAATTATCTCTTCTACTTTTCCCAAGATACTAAATAAAACACCTAAGAAAACTGTGCTCTCTAGATGTGAGGACTCAGGATTTGGAAGCAAGGCAGATATCCCTTTGACTTCTTCCAGTGCTAATGTCAGGTTTGGGCAGGGTTGGGTGAGTCAGCCTTCTAACCCCTGAGAGCTGACAAGTATAAGGCTGCATGGAGCTACTCTTCTTCTGCTTGGGAGGGAGGGAGGGAGAGGCAGAACACTGTAGAAAGAAAAAGGAAGATCCCAAATGAGCCATTCACCTGTGGTTCATAAAGGTCCACAGCCTCTTAGAAGATAAGGAGGGGAACAGAGAGACAGAGATACCCAAGAAACCCAGTGATAAATTAACATTGGTAGAGATGACTTTTAGGGTTTCTTAGTGAGGTTAGAAACTAAAAGAAACAGGCATGTGAGAAATCATGTGGATGAAGTTCAGTCATCCCAGCGATACCCCATTAATGACTGTTCAGGTTCAGAGAGCACTCACCCATCCCTTCATTCTGCAGGGGTGAGGCTATTACAGCAAAGGGTACCCATCTCTCATACGCTTAGGCACACAGGAGGCACTTGAAAAATGCTTGCCATCTGTCCTGGTATCTGTTGGGTTGAGCCGTTGGGAGGTTTCTCCTTGGCTTCTAATCTATTACTGTAAAATTGTTCTTAAATATTTTATTTCACAGAGAATATATGGCTTAGTGGAATTTGGGCAATGTTTTCAGTTAAATTAATATTTATGAGTACCTAATAGGCAGCAGGGGTATAAAACAGAATAAGACAAAAGCATTGTTTTTTTAGAAGTCAGTATTGAACCAAGGGTCTGGTTTGGGGCTCCAGTTTTCCTATATGTAAAACTGGGGCAATAAATATTTAAGGTGATTCACTATAATTAATGTAATTTTCTCTCTGAATGGGTGAGCAGATGTTGCCTCTTACTTTCATAGAAAATTGCTACCTTTGATCTTCCAAGTATGCTTCAGGTTTTGCAGTGGGTTGCCAGGCCTTTCACACTCGCACTGTAGACCCTGAAGAATAGGAATAGGCTTGCTTGGCAAGAAGTTGGCATGCTACTGCTTACAAAGTGCTCTCAGATGTGCTAATTAGATCTTCAGAATAACATGGTAACTTAGACAGTCTGTGACATTTTCTTCATTTTACAGGTGTGAAGGCTGGGGCTCTTCCCACTATCTCTTACCAAGAAAAATGGTGAAAAACCCAGAGCTGCATATTCAGGACAGCTGTGGATCTGGGCCCTTCCAGAGGGTTCTCAGGGATGGCCAAGTTGCCAGAGGGTGTACACCTAAAGAGGGTCATTGATCATCCCTGACTAAATACTAAAGACAAGACTCTTCGTTTACTTCATATCTTAAACCTCCTGCATTATCTGGTTCAGACCTATATTTCCAGGACAGTTTATTTACCTAACGGCAGATACATATTTTCAGAGTAAAGAAATGACACTATATGGGTGTGGTGGCATACTTCTATAATCCCAGAGATTCAGGAGGCTGAGGCAGGAGGATTGCAAGTCAAAGCCAGTCCCTAAGAAATTTAGTGAGACCCTGTCTCAAAATAAAATATATTTTAAAAGGTGGGGGATGTAGCTCAGTGGTAAAGTGCCCTGAGTTTAATCTCCAGTAAGGGGGGGAGGGGACCTGGATTGGGGGGGGGGGAGAGAGAGAGAGAGAGAGAGTGAGAAAGAGAGAGAAGAGAGAGAGAGAGAGAGAGAGAAAAGCAAAGAAATGACACTAAATGCCATTGAAGATCATGTCATCGGGCACTATATAATCCCTGCAGAGATGATGTGAACTTGAAACCAAGCTGAGTGAGCCCACAGGTGCTGACACCTCATCTTTATACTGAATTTTCTGACCCAAAGAGTTTGAACAGTAAAAAAGTCTTTTATTCTTCCCATCTTTCCATCCTCCCTCACCAGCTTTGCCCAACCCACATACAGCATTTCCTTCTACTAACTCTACAACCTTGAAACTTGAGGGCTATATCAAGGCAGCCATCGAAACCTGAGGTATTTCTTCCAGATAAGAATCCTGAGAAACAAGCACAGCAGTCAAGGTGAAAGTGTAGTGTCTTTTCACCCTTGACCTCTCTGGGGGACTTAAGGGGAGGGGTAATGAGCTGGTAAATATGCACAGGCTATAGTCAGGGCCATCCATCCAAAAATACATTAAATATTAACTACTCCACTGAAACTAGCCAAGCCTTGGACAAGAGTAAATAAACAGCATGTGGTACTCTGGCATCTGAAGCCTGTGGGGTGGGAGAGGGCTCCAGTCCCATTCTAGGTTCGCTGGAAGAGACTTTCTGAATAGACCCAGGCCCCCCTTATCATCCCTTCCATGAACCTCACCCCATATTCTCCAAGAGCTCAGCCTCTCTTCTCAGTAGTCAGAGAAGTTTTTGCTGACTACCTAGAAATGTGCTTTGGGCTGGAGAACATCCTAAGAAATATGCCAGGAAGACTGAAATTTGCACAGTGTCATCTCCCTCTCCACAAGCACATGGCCAGGTTTCTGTGTGTGTCAGGAAACATTATAATCTCTTTTTTCACCAGTGATATAAGGGAAAGGATGAATAGAAATGCCCTTTGCACAGAAGGGCTTGTTTAGACACAGCAGGTGACCTTCTCTGCTGACAAGTTCCCCATCACTGGCAGCCCTCAGGCAGCTGGTGTGGTGGGCTGGTTCTGTGGTGTGTGGGAAGCTAACACCTAAAGTTCCACTGACCCCTGGAAACCCAGTATATTCTTTTAGCTCTGTGTGTGCCAGGCCCTGGGAGCCTGTCCCAGAGGCCTTCCCACTGCAGCAGGAGGAAAAGAGGCAAGGTTGGGGACCAAAGTGTTAACCCCCAGGGTGGAAAATGGAAGACTGACTTGCTACTCTGACTCCACTTCTACAGCCAGCTTCCTTTAACAGGTACCCCTGCCACACAGAGGGCCATCTGGGACACCTGAAGGAACACAATGCAAAACCACTGTCCTGGTCTAGTTCTCTTCTCTATGGACTTTGCCACACTATCTTGGCCGGAGCCCCACTTGGAACTCTGACCAGACTCAACATGCAGTCATGAAATATCAATGTGGGCGAGGCCTGGCACAGCCCAGTAGCTTTCCGTTTGCCAGTTGTCTATATCTACTAACAGGAGAAGTCGGAAAAGTAATGAGTTGAACTCAAATAAACTTGACTTTGTAGCTAGATTATTGGTGGGTTTTCCAAAGATGAACTGGTAGCACATGTTAGGATTTTCCTGATATCATATATCCTTACAAACAACCTAGCAAAGTCCATACCTTACACACCTGTCCGGAAAGAACTCTATTATCATCCACCATGATCGAACATACACACACTGCACCCTTTATTTAAATATAGATAGACACTGAGTTGATAAAGCCATAGGAGAATTTCCTGTTAGAAATGCAATGGAAAACCAAGGCACTCTACTCACCTGGGTGAACCCTGTTTTGACTCCTTCTGCTCAAACTATTCTCTTTCAAAATCACAACTCAATCTCAATTGCTCAGAGATGGAAATTTTCAAAACAAGTCTATTTTCTTTTCTTGTTGTCTGTACAATATGCTTACCCAACCTAAATAAATGAAAAGGCTTTCCTGATCCTGGTCTAAATACCTAAATCTCAGAAAGCTACTATCTTGCTCTGATCCCAGGCTGGACTCAGAGAATTGAACAGAAGAGGAAACCCTTAGTTGGGGTGTAAAGGGGCACCCCACTTCTCCCAGAAACCATGTAGCTCTGACTTCCCCAAAGCCCCTCCTCTTTCTGCAGAATAAGCAATAGTTGGTTAGTGAGTAACTCACCTTCACTGGGTTGGGGGCTGAAGGGAGGAAAGGAATACCCTTTTATTTCAAAGGGCAGAGATGGAGACAGAGACTGCTTCCCTGCCTCCTACTGTTTTCTTCTTTTGACCTCCTCCTGCCTTACCTACACAGGTAAATGCTTCATCCCTGCTGCCTCACCACACCCTGCCACTGACTCTCAGCCAATCCTAGCCTCCCTCCCTATTTCTCATTCCAGCTGTTTCTCCTGGGAGAGTGTGGGTGGGAAGTGATCAGGGCGGCGCTGGTGTCACTTAGCCAATCACATCCTGCTCTCCCCTTGCTCCCTCCCCCCACCATTTAGAGCCAATGAAGTCATTAAAAAAAAAAAAAAAAGGAGGTCTGAAAGGTGGAGAAGCTGAAGCCAGTTTGAGTTAAGCATGGAGGAAAGGCGAGGAAGGAGAGTTGGCAGGGAGCCTAAAGATACTATAATTTTTAATCTTGATGTAAAGAAACACAGACCATCCCCTGGGGCAGTGTGCTTTTCTGTAGTCCTGTTTAACACCTGGTTTCCCGTCCTTCCTCCCAACTTTCACCTGGAGAAGTATTCCCCTGAATTCTCCAGCCTAAAATCCTTTATGGCCAGTTTTGCTACTAGCTTTTAGAGCTGTTCACGATCACTTTTGTCCCAAGCCTTTTTGTAGCAGCAACTCCAGGTCCACTGAGGAGGTACCCGAAGGCCAGGGATGCTGTAGTTGAGCCACCAATGCCCCCACACTTGCCAACAACCCCGTGGCTTCCTTTCTTTTTGGGGGAAATGAACCATTTTTTTCTCCCTTGAGTTTCCTGTGCTGATGAAAAAGTGACTTGACAGCCTAGGAGGAGAGAACTGGAACTCTGTTATTTGGGTTCCTGGTCTCTTTCGGCTGCTCACAGAAGATGGTAATGGATATTAAATAAAAACAAACTAAGATACCAACCAGTTTAGCAACTCCTGTCTCACTTCATGGGCAGGTTTTTGGCACTTGTAGGGTGAAGAGAGTAGCTGGGAGAATCTACTGTTTTCAGGAGGAACTCTTCCTCCAGGTGTGGAGGCCACTCTCCCAGATATGGTTTTTGCCCAGAGCTGATTTTTCCTAGGTGTAGGTCATCTCAAATACCTATCAGTTTTTAAGGTATTTTGCTTACTAGCATTAAAAAGGCTGGAAGAAAAATTAAGATTTTTGCACATAATAATTGTCAAAGTTAAGCTCTTGTGTGCTAAATATCATGCTAAACATTCTCATGAATAATTTCTTTTAATTTTTGTTTCAACCTCAAAAGGTAGGCACTATTTATTACTATTTAGATTTCACAGGGAGGTTAAATAACTTGCCCAAGGCCATGTTGCTAGGAAGTGGCAGAGCAGGGATTTTAATTCAGGCAATATGGCCTCAAGGTTGCTATGAATCAGTAATATGCCAATCTGTCTCTATTTTGGAGAAAACCCAAGCGGTAAACATAAAATACACAGACAATTTACAGATCTAATACTATCACTTAAATTTAGCCTTTCCTATTTCATTTATGATTTAACTATTCATATGTTTAATAACAAGATGACACATGGCTTTCATCTTTTCTCTTCCTGTGATCACAGTTGGGTAGGAAATAAGATGTGCAATGATCCTGGGACAAGGTGAAGGAGAGGCAGGGCAAGACTTTGAGTAGGAAGGAAGCTGGAGGAAGCCTGGAGTACCTAGCACCTTTTCAGCAGACAGGACAGCAGAACTGCCTGAGCACTCCAGGGCTATGGTCTTGCTTCCTGATATGTCATTCAAACATGTGTGATGTCATAATACTAGCAAAACAGGAAGGGCATCTCCAAATCAGAAGTTCAATGCAACTAGAGTTACACCCAAGGATGGAGTCACTGAAGTTGATCCAGCTTCATAGGTGTGTGATTTGCTAAAAAAAAAATAAATAAAATAAATGAATTGACTTATGAGCATTAACTTAAAAGACTGTAGGCACAGTCTTGTCTGTGAACAGTTTTGCAATTTATACTAAAATTAGGATAATAAGAAGGACCTAATAAAATTAGGATAATAGAAGCAGGGACACAAACAAAATAACCCTTCTTTTTTTTTTCCTTTCAGAAATTTCCTTTCAATAATTATGAAATATTTCAGACACCATAGCACAAAGCCACTGTACTTAACTCTCCTTTCAAGCCAAAGCCAAAGCCAAAGATACTTAACAAACCTTAGCTCCTCTTTCTGTCCTTCAAAGCACATAAACATCTTAACTGAAAGAAATCATAGTCCTGCCTTTAGTGCTTCCCACTCTTCATGTTCTTAAATGTTTTCCTTGGAATTGATCTTGGTTTTTCTTTGCTTTATTTTGACTTGGAAAAAGATGAAGACTCTTAAGGTTTCAAGAGAATTGGGAAGGTGGCCTGGACTACAGAGGAGGGAGGACTTCCAAAGTCAGAAATATCCAGAAGAATAAAACTCCCTGCTTAATGTAGGTCATCATTTGAGTGGCAATGTGAGTTACTGCTCTGTGTATATGAATTCACATTTGATGACCCGACTCTGAAGTCTAATTACAGCTCAGCTCACCTGAGTCAGCGATTTCCACACCCCTTGTCCATCCTCACGTGCTGTTGCTGCGCAGTCATCTCCTTGGTAGTCAGAGGCTCGTTTCCAATTCCATCCTCAGCATAGCCTCCCCAATGTGGCACTCACTTTCCCATCAAGGTGTACACACACATATACATGCCACTTCAAAACCAAATTATACCACAGACGGTTATTGTTCAATCTTTCCTCTTTGGGTTCCTTACAAAGTTGAACTGGACGAAATAGTTGTGGACCACCATTCAAACCATCCATGATTCTTATTCATATTATAGTCACATCTATTAGTGTCTTCTCCCTTTCCTCTCCAAAGGAAAAATGAAATTACTTTGAATGCATGCAATCACCATCCTTAGAAAATACTTAGTGGCTTCTCTGTTTAGGGTACTACGTACTGAGGCTCAGAGGGTAACCTCTAAAATATCAAGGGCAAAAGGTTTATTATCTAAGTAGGGACTAGGGAACCAAGAGCTGGCTTTAAAGAGAATATGGCTAGAGAAGGATTCAGATGAGGGTAATTATAACTTGGCTATAAATCAAAGGATTGATAGACCAGATTAAGTCATACAATAGATCACTCGTTCTCACCAGAGTAATATTAGTGCTAAGCCTAAACTAATTAAATAGGGACTAAGGGATATAATTAAGTAGAGTTGGATGAAGGAGTTCAGACATTACTTACTCATTAAGTAGTTTCTGGGGCATACTTTATTTTTCCTATTTCTTTTTAGAAGTAGTATTTCTTTGGCCTACTTACCATGGAAATTTAGAGATATCCTTTTCTTCCCAAAGCATATGAAAATTTGAGGGTTGAGATAACCCATTAGCATCAAAGAGTTTGGTTAGGAACACCAAACCTTAATATGTTCAAAATTGAACTTGGATTGTCCATGTCCAAAACACTGAAACCTGTCCTCTCTTCTCTTTCCCCATGCCAACTAACTGCATCATACCTATCTCACCTAGGCGCGACACTTCACAGCAATCCTTGGGTATCTCCTGTGAGATAGCTGTCATGTCTCTTTCCAACCTTCATTCTCTCTACTCTGGTTCAGGACTTCACTATTTGTAAGATCATGGACCATTAAAGATGGAAGGACTACAGAAATTGCTTGCTACATATCTTTCATTTTTGTAAACACACATCAGTTATTCCTCTCCTTATAATACTTTCATGGGTCTTCACAGCATTCAGTATAAAATTCCAAGTCCCAATTATGGCATAAATGGACTTTCATGAACTTGCCCTACATGCGTCTCCTATCACATTTCCATTTGTATTCTTTACTATGTTCACACCCAGTTTTTCTGGAACTTCCATGATTTCATGCTTCTGGGCCTTCATATATGCTATATCCTTTGCTTCCCACCCTTGTCCTTCTAGCTTTGTCTATCCTTTCTTCAAAGTTCAGCTCTAGCACCGCCTTCTTTTGGAATAGGATATTAGGTATTGTTTCACTGTAATCTCTTAACACAAGGACTCTAGCTTTAACCCACTAGGATATAACTGTCCTCTCTCTCTCCTATGAATTTTGAACTCATGAAGGGTACCACATCTTTGTATGTATAATTCTTCTAATAGTTATATATAAGGCCAAACCAATCTTAAAACTTTTTGGCAACTTAAGTCTTTAACAAACTTGCCTTTTAAAAATCCATTCTTTGAGATTGTAGCAATAGATTATCCATGTACTACTACAATTTTATTGTTTTCTCCCCTAAATTTGAATTTGTGTATGTATATGCTGGCATTCCACCTGAGGAAATAACTGGAAGTGTGAGAGTGCTTTGTATGTATATTTTTAACTTTATAAGAAATTGCTAAACTCTTTTCCAAAGTGGTTGAACCATTTAATATCATCTAGGGCAATGTTTTGATCCATATCCTCCATATCCAAATCATATCCTAACAATCCTTGCGAGTCTGAGATACAGACGAAGGCCTTTAGCTGATGATGCTGTATTATCTTGTAATAGTTGACTGATTTTATCTTTCTTAATATGCTTCTAATATGCTTTATGTTTTTTATTCATTGTTATGGATATCTAAAAATTGATTAATAAATGAGAAATATGTTTACTAGTACTTGCAAAGTACTTTAGCTTATAGCAAGTGTTCAAATAGTAGAAATTCCCAGAAACACCACTGGTCTCCTAGCAAGTGTCTAACAGCTCTATACAGAATTGCTTATTGAAATTATCAATCTAATAAATTATTTGCATCCTAAATTTGTTATTTCTTGGACCACTCTTTATAGAGTTTACATAAAATACTCCATTGGTGTGAATTTATTAATATTTATTTGCTATAATGACTCATCCTTACCAGTAGACATGGTCAAAGGACACAATCAACATGGCAATAGCTATAAGATAGGTAAACTGATGAGACTATGGCTGTGTCTCCCTCTGGAGTTGGCACACATCCTCCCTTGAATGTGTATTCCTTGCTTTACCTCCAAAGCCTCTTGCTGTTAAGATAAGTGGCATATTCCTTTGAATATATATATTTTTACTTGACCCCAAAAGACATCTCTCCCTTGAGCTAGCCTTGTTCTCTCTTGAATATGTATACGCTTTTCTACATGAAACTGTCTCTGAAAAAAAAGAAAAAAGAAAGAAAACTGATGAGACTGTGACCATTTTCTACTGCTGTTGCCCTGGTTACCAGAAATGTCACCTTTATTCTTCTACTCCACATACCAGCATTTCCTGCTCTCACTTTTGATTTGATATTATTGGGTTCCCTTGAGCCTCTGTGTTGCTCATGTGGCAGTGGATTGGTACCAGTAAGATGCACAAGTAACAGTCTCAGGTGAGAACTCTACACTGCCTGACAATTGCCACAGTTCTTTAGGAAGCCAAATTTCCCAAGTCTGAGTCCATTCTTTCTCCTCTCTCTTCAAACTTTCCACCTCTCTTTTACCCTTTTCACTTTCAGATAATAACTTTGTCACAATTTTTAAAAAATTTAGTAAGAAAACAGCAGCCAGGCCAGGAACTTCACACTTCGTCATCAAATTTATAAACTTACCTTCCTTTATGCTCATTTTCTTCTTTTTGGTACAATAGAGCACATGTTCTTCCTGTAAAGTTCCATCATGTACATGTGCTGTGGGTCTCATATCATGAACTTGGTCTCTGCAACATTTTCTCTTATGTCACTTTGACCTTTCTACTGAAAAAATTCCCACTAGCATTCAAATACACCATGCTATAGCACAGTGCTTCTGGAACCAAACAGTCAGCTTTGATTCCCTATTTCACTTACTGGTTGTGTGGCCTTGGGAAAGTTATTTAACCTTGCTAAGCCTCAGTTACCCTATTTATAAAATTGGGTTGATGTTCCCACTAATAGTAGATTAGTTAATACATGTATAGTACTTAGGAGTGCCTGGTGCATAGTAAACACTTTATATATATATATATATATATATATAGTAGTGTGTGTGTGTGTGTGTGTGTGTGTGTGTGTGTGTGTGTTGCTGGTAGTTTAAAGCTTAAATCTTTGCCCCCATGGTCTACATTTCTCTCTGTTCTATGTCTGTTGGTCCCTTCACAGCCATACTTCTTGGGTTGTTTACATATGTTGAATCAATTTCCTTATCTTCCATTTATTCTTTTAAAATTTTTATTTAGTTTTTAATTTCACCAAAGTTATACCTACACAGATATAGCCAAATAGTTCTAAAAGACTTACTAGAAAACATTAGATACACAATTTCCTGTTCTCCAAATTCTTTTGGGATTCCAGTCTATATAACTTTGTTCTCTTTCTCATACTGTTCTTTTTCCCTCTTTATGACATCTACACCAACATCCTCACCCCTGTACTTTTTTGTATTATAATACTTAACATATACTGCATATATATTATTTCCTTTTATGATTTAATAAGTACAATTAAAAGATATACTATGGTTACTCTTTCTTTTCCACATATTGTTTCACTCCCCTCTCCCACCCATTTTAATCTCTTCTCAGTACTTTCAAGGCCATTAGGTATTCTATCAATTTCATCCTGGAAAAAAAAGTCCCAGAGAATTCTGACCTGCTTCCATTTGGCTAGGTTGTTCACTAGGGAGTTCAATGACTATTGTTTTGATGTCATCATACTTAGAAAAATCATTTCACTTTGCTCTTTTGTTGGATTATCAAGAGTTCATATACTTTCTCTTTCTTAGGTTATCCCTCTTTTGCTACAACACATTCTCCAACAATTTCCTAAGAATAAATGCATAAGATCTTGTATGCTTGAAAAAAATACCATTATTCTATCCATAGGTGTGATTGATGGAATGGCTAGATGAGTTTTGGGTTAATGTCTGCTAGCTTCAAGTGTTGTTGAAAAGCCCAAAGCATTTCTGATCCTAAATTTTAGGTCCTTCTCTTTATCTCCAGTATTCGGATATTTTCATAATGATGATGATGATGATGATGATGTTGTACTAAGTCTTAAAAAATCTTTATTTGAACCTCTGGTTCTAGTCAGGTCAAAAACCCTTGGTATTCCCAGCTAAAAGAGCTAATAAAATTCCTTTGAGAAACCTAAATCTGATGCTTTCCTTAAAATGCTCTAATGTCCTCTCAATGATTTTATGATAAATATCAAGGTTAATGTGTATTTCCTTATACCTTAACTTCATTTATTCAAGTTTAACCCATCAAATATATATTGAATGTTTATTATGCATCTAGTACTTCAATAGGTCCTGGGAATACAATAGTAATGATAAAAGGATAGAACTGGTTTCTGACCTTGTGGAGTTTACAAACTAATTTGGGACACAAACATAAACAATCAAATAAAACCTGGTAAATATTAAGTGGGGTAGGTGCTTAATAGAACTAAAGGCATTCTAATCTGACACCCTACCCACTTCATTCCCTCCCTTGTTTACCACACCACGGTCAGACTGATCTGAAAAAATATTTCATTTCCTCCAGCAACACTGTGTTTTCAAATGCTACCTTCTACCTAGAATGTTCTTACTCTTCAACTAATTCCCATTCATGATTCTGTTTTTGGCTTAGATATCACTTTCTCAAAAAGGCTTTCCCAGATTCACCAATTTTAATTCGGTTCTCCCACCCATTAATCTCTTCAACCCTCAAGTTTTTATTCCTTTACAGTAGTAGGTGTTTTTATTTCTCACTCCAATATATACCAGCACCCAGGGCAGTTCCTAGCACATCAAATCATTCAAAAATACTTATTGAATAAATTAGTATCTATGTAATCCTGAGACATCTGACACTATATCTTGCAATAAGTAGAAGCTCAGTAAGGATTTGTTGTTTTAACAGCTTATCTGAGATAAATTATTACTTATCTTCTCCAAGCCAAATTTAAACTCATCTTCTCAGTATTCATTCAGGAGTAAGAAAAAACTGGGTCTTTCGATGTTTAAGGATGAATCCAATGGGAGGATCATTTTGCAGGTCAACATAATTCAGTCTGTTCCTTATTTTGTACTTTTAAAAGTAAGATTTAATCAATTCACTGTCTTTACCATACTTGAGAAAAACCTTTCACCTGTTTCCATTTTTTTTATTATCAAGAGCTCATGCCTTCCTTTTTCAAGCTCCAGAAGAAATAATACAATCCAAAAAAATTCAGAAAAGACTTATCCACCCCAACACAGAGTTAAGCATTTAATGTTAATTTTTTTTCCAGTCTGTTCAAATTTTTGAATTGTCACTCATTGTACTCCCAGTCTTTAGTCTTCTCTGGATTTACATTAATCTGTAAATCTCATTAACTGTCTTTAGGTAGTAGGTGAAAATAAATACCATTGATTGATAGAAGTCAGAGGTATCTCTAAAGCTTACCAATGATTAAACTGATTGTCGGGCCTCATCAATTTCTGAGAATTTTCATTTCTTAACAAGTTCCTAGGTAATGTGCTGACTTAACTTTTGAGAAATACTGCTTATGGGCTGTTAATTGTTCAACAAGCTACCATCACAGAACCAAGACTACAAATAATACTTTTTTAACTTTCAATGAGAGTTAGGTACTTCAATTTAGAGGGCCTAAATTCTGATCAATTCTAATAACCCTAGTGTTGTTTCAAATAAGTGCTTAAATGTTGACATCATCAAAGCCAAAATAAGTTCTTTCAGAAATGCTTCCATTTTCAAACAGATGTAATCCCATACAGATTTGTCTATTATCAATGAACAGCAACAGTGGGCATGGTGGTGCACACCTGTAATCCCAGCATCTCAGGAGGCTGAGGGAGGAGGATCGCCAAGTTTGAGGCCAGCCTTGGCGACTTGGCAAGGCCCTGTCTCAAAATTAAAAAGGGGGGGGGGGGAATAGAGATATATATATATCTATATATATAGATATATATATATCTCAGTGGTAAAACCCCCTAGGTTCAATTCCCAGTACCAAATAAATGAAAAACGATAAAAATGAACAGAAACAGTCAGTCTTCCAATTTGACAATTTGTCAGAAAGGATACTGAATTGGAACTTTCAGGATTGGATTTAGGGGGGAAAAAAAATTAGTCAGTGAAGGTTAATTTCAAATGCCCTCTGGTGTTAAAAAGGAGAAATACTTTCTCCTGTTGAGTCCACCTAAATACAATCAAAGCAGTAGTCTAATTTGATAATATCTAACTTGAGTGTTGGAGCTGTCCACTGGCTTTCTGCCATGACCCCCAAAATATGCTCAAACAACAAGGTTTTCATTCATTTATTCTTTTAAAACAAGTCACTTCATACAGCAGTTATATATTTAAAGTCATACACCTCATAAATAAAATCAATGCATCTTAATGACAATGGCAAATTCACATGAGTTTTACAAAATGAAACCAGATACCTTCCAGGTAGCAGCAGTGCATCAACTTTGAAAAAAAGCTGGCAAATAGACAAAATAACATTTTGAAAGCAACACTGTCCATTCTTCATTAGGAAAAAATGTCTTATTTATGTTAAGAAAAACGGCTTTGTTTCGTTTTCGTTTTGTGCCTTTCCCTACTATTTCAAGCCATATTCTAAAGCTCTAAGTTTGACAGTCTTGTGGTTTTCTTCTTGCTTGAGGAACCTCTGCCTTTACTGTATTAATGCAGGAACTGGAGAACTACTGTTATTCTTTTATTACTTTGGACAAACTCTACATACTTACTCTGCATTTTAAGCTAAGTTCAAAAATTTTAAAGGAAAATATAACTTTGCTGAGTATATATTTCCTGTAAACAGCTTGAATCCTGGATGGCACCAACTTAATTGGAAAATTGACATGAATTAGGTCCCCTGGTCCTTTACTTAATTTATGGATTATAATTAACTACATATTCTATACCAGACATAAAGTCAGACTCACTTAATCTTAGTAGAAATTCTAAGTCTTTCTGAGGTTAACCTTTCTGCTTATCTGTAACTTAACCAAATCATGTCTCTTCACTATCCTTAAACTTCTACATGTAGGTTACTATTTTAGAAAACAAAAGTACAAATGGGAATCAGCAAAATTCATATATTCATGGTCTTATACTTTAATAACACTCCTTTTCATCTATGGCCCTGCTACATTCTATGTAAGCAATGGAGGAAAAGGGTTGGGGTAACACAAAGGCATTGCTTGAAAATTTTTCTGAAACTCATAATTTATGACAAGTAATGCATTCATTTGACAATCTCTTCCTTTTTAGTGGGACTTTATTCTCCTATCCCTTTCTCCTTTCACTCTAAAATAACAGAGGTTATCAACCTCCATTAAATGCATGGGGATCAAGACTTAAGTCAGCACCTCACAATTCAGTATCAATTTAATACCCTTTTCAAAGTCAAATATTCAAAGCACTGTAACAAAGTGCTAGTTAGCATTTGGAGAAGATAAAACATTTCCCCTGAATCAGGGAAGTTTCTTTTCATGTTCAATGAATGTGCTCAAATATTTAATGCTTAATAAGAAAACACCTTTAGTTAATAAACTAGCTTGCTCAAATTAAGTGTTTAACTTTATACTTAAAAATTATGTTGCTTGTATATGACACTTTATAAGGCTTCTGACTTAAAAATCAGCTTCCTTAAAATAAGTTTACTTAGAAACAAAGAGCTTTAAAAATCTAAATCTTTCAGAAATTGTAGTCATCTTTGTGCTACAAGGACAAATTTCAATACTGCACTGTATAACAAATGATAAATTACAATCACTTCATAGCAATAAGTAACATTTTAATGCTAGGGCACAGATCATGCTCTTAATAGTTACTCAAATTTGAGTTCTACTGTTATCAAAAACACCAGAATGTTTACCACTTGATACACTAAACACTTATGGCAATAGTTGATTATTAAGAGCTGATGGTAGCAGCTCAGGAATTTTATTTTAATGTCCTCAACATGATCCTTATAGGGCCAACATGTAAACTTTTATTTCATTTTTTTAAAGTGCTGCAAACAATAAATGTGTCTCAACACATGAAAGAACATAACTCAATATATGCAGTTTAAGAAGGCCACCTGATTTATCGAAAGAAAAAAAATCACTCTGTTGCTTAATTGTACATACTCCCCCACTGTAATTTTTTCAAAAAGACAGAAAACTATGATTAGCCAGGGAACTTGCAATACCCCTGTTTTAATCTCTACACAGGACAGAAGAAATAACCTAGATAAAAAGTTAGGTTTGGGCACTTAGGGGCATAAATAAATAAATAAATAAATAAATAAATTCCTGATGATTTTGCTGGGACTCTAACTTCTTGGAACAACGGAATGACTTTATAGTTTGTAACAGGTTCAAGCTGACCAGCAGACAAGCTTCAAGACTATGCCTATTTCTCATTCATGGGAAATAATAATTAGCAAAACATGCAACATACAAATGTCTTTGTATGACTAACACATCACAAAATTCTTGTGGATATTAATTTTAACTTCTGAAGTCACTCTGAGTGAATCTTCATATTTCTATACCTAATCTTTAATCAGAAGAGTAAGGAAAAGAACAAGTGATAGGGTGGGAAAGCAGTCTATTCATTCTGCCACTAACTGTTCTCATTTTAATTAAAAAAAAAAAAAATCTTGTATTACAGGCAAAAACTGAATAGAAAGAAAGGTTTCATTCTGCTCCTCCAGTGCAAACTTAGGACAGAGTTTCTTTTAATACTGCTGTAAGTACTAAATCCATAGAGCTTTCATAGTTACTCAAGAGTAACTAATTTTAAGAGTTTACTAAGTTCAGGAGGGGGAAAAAACCCTTTAAATTCTGTGAAGCCTTCAGGTTTTAGTTTAGAATAAGCAGTTTAAGTTTTAATCCTTAATTATTGTTAGGAAATAATGCCTCATCTTGAATTTTTCCATGATCAGAACTCTAAAGTACTAGTGCTGAATCTCAGCAAATATTAATTAAAAAGTGAATTCTGAAAGCAATTTGAATATCAATATCTACGTGGTAAATGGACAATCTTGGTAAAAGATAAAATAGAATAAGACACTGAAATAAATACTTGACAATATGTAAACAATTATAATGAAGTGGCTTAATTTTATAAAATATCAGTGTTCTATGTCTTTCCATATTTTAAATTAATCCACTGTAGATAACATATATCAATTTTAAAGTGACAAAAATGTATGCTGGGAAACATATCAAAACATGCCAGGCACATTATAAATTACTCAATAAATATTTGCCACATGAACAAACTTTTAGATCTAAAATTTTAGTAAGCAAAGGTCAAATTTGGCTCCTGATGTGGTACAGAAAGGAAGGCAAATTTTATGAATAACGATGGATACAAGCTCCATTTGATGGATGCTACCCAGTAGTCTAATCTAAATTTATAGTTTTCAATTTAATATTTTCTGGGAGGAAATAAAGGAGATATAAAAACCATCCAGACCCAGTGACAGACAGGTATGAAGAGATTTTCATATCATGTTCATATGATGATTGCCAAACATTAAGTATCATAAGCTCACAAGCATTATTTTTTTAAGGCTCAGTAAAAAAGAAAATGAAACACTTTCAACTTACACTGATCATTATAACTTATAATGCCTAAAACAGTTGTGTACACAAAAGGTACTCAAGAAATGTCATCTGATGATTCGAAGCACACTTTGTGAATTGTTCCTTCAAGGAACTGTCTTCCTAAATTGTTCACCTTAATGTTCCTTTATTTTACATGGCCATCGTCACCAAGTGAAAGTGGTACAGGTGAATCTTATTTAAAACATCTACCAAGAAGATATGTGGAGTTATAAGTGCTTTAAAGTATCCACTGGTTTTCTAAGTGAGATAATAAATAGTGAGAACAAGATAACAAAACTTCACAACATTAAGCCTCTTCACGTTGTGTAAAATACATAACAAATTATAATTTAGCATCCCTGATCTTCAGAAGAATTAAGAGGTAGGAAATTTTATCTGGAAGATCTTGTAGTGAAGCTAAGTTTTAGAGAGTGTGCCTTGAGGATTAGTCCACCAAGCAAATGGCTACACATCTGATATTAGGAAGAAGCAGAATTCAGAAAGCTGAATAAGGCAAGGATTTAAAAACTTTCATATTTTGGAAGTGAAACAAATTCATTCAATAATATTAAACCAATTACTTTAAAACTGTTCAAAAGTCAAAGTAAAATATGAAAGATAAGCCAAGTGCTAACTTGTAACATGGAATATTCTAAAGAGCATTAGTGGAGGGATACTGGCAGCACAAAAACACTAGGTAGGTATGCAAAAGATCTTATAAAAACCAAACCAAGGCATAGCATTATCACTTTAGATGAAGACTTTTTCTTGGAGGAAGTGCTCTTAACAAAAAGGCTGAGGAAATTAAAGCCCTTCAGGCAAATCTGTACATTTAAAAAAAAGCAAAAACTGAGCACTCAAATTTTAAGGAACTTAAATAGCATACCCTGCTTAATTTTAAAATTTTGTCCAATGTGACAAACACTAATACATAAATTGCATTAAAACATGAGGCCAATGGTCTTTTAAAGCTTCAGTAAGCTGCTTCAGGCACCTTTTCCCTCATACATTCTACTTTCATACACTAGAAATCTTAAACAGGACCTGATCAGTTCCTGTTTAGATAACATTCTCAAGGAATAGACTTATCCCTGCAAAAATTGCTTGCTATGTACTTATAAGTGGTTAAGTACACACTTACAAAGTCTAACAAATTGCAGTATAAAATTAGTTTTGACAATTCTGAGTATCTTCATTTGATGAATTCTTAATTTAGAAACTATTAACTCAGTTATTAAAAGGAAGCAATTACTGGAGACACCGTGGTTCATGTCCAGTGGCCTTAACATGAGGCCTTCCACATTACCCAAAATATGATGTTTTCTTCTACAAGTTAAAGCTCCTGGATGCTAGTTTGTAATACTAAAATCCAATCTTCAGGTTAGTGTCAGTAAATGGCCGAGGACCACCTATTCTGTCACCCCAGCAGAAAGAGGGCATGTATCACCACTGTAGACACATATCTGTAAACTTGCACACTAATTTTAATCTTAACAAGGAATTTCAGTGTCTTAGTGGTTTAAGTTAAAAGGATGGTTCAAGCGTTGTGTCCTTTGTTCTTCAGGGTTAAGAATAGCTTATTAGAAAACCCAGAACTTTCTGGATCTGTGAGGTAGTAGGCTTCAACCCTCATCATGCATAGATCACACTTCTCCAAAGTTGGTATGGCCTGTCTCCTTGGCATGGTCCCTTGCTTCTGCTTGTCCAGTTAATCCCTTCTGACACACCATACATCTCAGGGTGAAGCGGTTTACATCAGTAAATTGTCTCATTCTTCTAGCTTCATCTGCTAATTCCAGTGCTTGTACAAGGACAATATCATCATTAGAGGAGAAAATGGTCAAAGGAGGGGTATCTGGATCAGGGAAGTTACGCTGAAGCGGATCATAGTGGATGCCATCATAGATCAGTAGAACCCTCTTGGTATATCCTGCATCTTCTCCAAAACGATCAATTCTTACTGTCTGTGTATCTACTACACATATTTCACATTGATAAAACTTAGACAAAATTGATATCTCAATTGCTCCCCCCCAAGTATCATCCCTTTTGATCCAGTCACAGTACTCTTGATTTGTTTTTCCCAGTATTGCCTCACTGTATAAGTCTGGATCACTTGCTACAATTTGTGCTATAAGACGTCTCATCTCAGGGGCACAAGCTGGATTTAAGACTCCTCCTTCAACGACATAGTATACACTGGTAAAGAGACAAGAGTTGTCGGCTGGGACCACGGTTCTGGTAAGCACAGGCAAAGTTTCCCTGACATAACTAGGAGCACCATGTATTGTATATGGAGGTGAATTTTGGGGTCTGGTTTGGTCTTCTTCAACAATCAGCATGTCGCCTGTTAAAAATAAAACAAATCCAAAACTGCAGTGAAATTATAGATGAAATTAAATTACAATTTAATTGTAATTGTGGAGGGAGGCTGAGGCAGGAGGATTGCGAGTTCAAAGCCAGCCTCAGCAACAGTAAGGCGCTAAGCAACTCAGCAAGACCCTGTCTCTAAATAAAATACAAAATAGGGCTAGGGAATGTGGAGTTCCCCTGATTTCAATCCCCGGTACCTCCCTCCACAAATACAACTTCATAAAGAAGTGATGAGTAATACTTCGTTCACTGGCTCTTCATAAAGATGAAAAGAAAACAAAACACTTCAGATTGCATCCCAATTTAGTGAATTGGCTTGGCATATATACCTTTATATATACTTAAAAAGATACATTTTGGAAACAAACTTTTCTTACATGCTGTCTGCATTTAAAAGCACAAACATTCCAGAAGCTGTTCACCACAGACTAGGCCACTAGGGGGTTCTCCTCCTTCTGAAACTGAACATATCTACACTATTTAGTGTTTACAGAGTTCTTGACACAACAACAGAAAGCTTTTAATTGTCAATGTTCAAGCTTTAATACTGAGCAAAAATGAACTGCTGTTGGTTAAAACTTGAAAGGACTTTTAGTTAATTTTTAAAAAGTTAACTCTAAAATGAATAATATATCTAGCTGTCGAAGTATATAAGGGGACTGCAAGAAGAAATCAGGAAAGGAAATAAAGTATGATGCACTATTCAGACCTTTCGATCAATGGTACTGGGGCGGGAGTGAAACGCACTGGGCAAAGAAAATAGGTCCTATATTGTTATAATTTTGTGAATGCAAAGAAAAAAATGAACGAGATTGTTTCCAGGTTGATCTGAAAGCAGGCTGGGGAAGTGGGGCTCCTAGGCTTTTGGCTTCTCTCTCAAGCATGTGTAAACAAAGGAGTTGCTAGACACTTGCCCAGCCTCTGTCAGAGTTCTCTGTTCTCTGCTCTCGCCTCACCCCTGACCTCAGAGCCCCCAGCTGACCCACTGCTGCCTTGCCTTGCCGGTTCTCACTTCTCCCTTCAACGTCCTTCCAGGACTATCCCGGGCCCCAGCCCCGATTCCCTTACCTGACTGGATAGGCAAGTCCCCCAGAATGGTATCCCCGTTGCTGAGATCCAGGCATTCGGGCGGGTATCCGACAAGGATTCGCTGATCGCCGGGAGCGATCCCGGTGATGGCGGCAATTTGGCCCTGGAGTTCTCGCAACCGGGTTCGGCTGGACAGTCCCTGCAAAACATGGGTGCCATCCTTGGCCTTGCAGCGGAGCCGCCACATTGTGTCGGCGTGGCAGCCCACAGGCCAGACACCCGCAGGGCCAGCTTTGGTCCCGCCAGCCGGTTGTGAGACGCCGCCGGGGCAACCAGCCGCGGTGTGGACTCCAAAATGGCCACCTTTTGCGGGGCCAAACATCGCGAGATGTTGCCGGTGTTACAGTTCTCGCGACACTTTGGTCGGGCCTCTGCCTTAGCGCTCTTATTAAAAAGCTAATTCTCTTAAAGCGACAACTAGTTTCTCCGCCCACCCTCAGGAGCCAAAGGATAAGTTTGTCGGTATTCCTAAAGTACAGCTGTTCTTGCTACCTGTACAGAGAGTGAGGTGCCCTCCGCGTCGGTAGCATATATGCTCAAGAGAAGAGGGCGGGGGGAAGGAGTTCCTGAATCGAGTAGAGTGGAATGTAACCTTGCACCCAGGTCGCAAATTATTAAATCGGGGCTTTCAAACGACACCAGGAGAAACAGAATTATAAGAATGCAAAAGAATGCCAGTGATTGGTCAGTGAGTCAAAGGATCTGTCAAAACCAATGAGACTCGTGACTAGATTCGTGGCTGCACCAAACATTGACTCATTGGGGTTAAGGGGGCTGGACCAGTGGCCTTTCCACCTCCGTGGGACTGAAACTTGAAAACGTCCATTTGCCACCTCAGAAAGCGCAGTATGAGGTCAGCATCTGGGCCTAGGGCGATTGCCTCATTCTGGTAGTGGCAGTATAAGGAGGAATGTAGAAGACTAAGGCATGTCATCCGAATTCCAGTTTAATTCCTGGGTATACAAATATGAAGATGACCTCATTCCTGCCTTCAGTATAAGTACTTACTGTAGTCCAGAGAGAAGAGAAGGCATAAGAAATGTAACCGGTGAATTTCACAGCAACGTGGTAATGCTAGTTATGTGGCCATTTTCAACCTTGTATGCCTGGAACCTAAGACTGTGCCTTGAAAATATAAAGTGTTCAATAACTACTCACTGAATGGATAAAGACAGTTTGTAGGCGCAGAGAGGACAACTATAACACGCTGAGAGTTGTAAAAACACCACAGAGTCTATAACTACATATTTGAACTGTTTTGAAAGATGAAGAATTCTCTGGTGAAGGAGAAATAAAGAGGTTCCCGAATTTATCCATTTTTCAAGAAATCCATAATCATTGTTCTTTTTCCATCCTGGATCCACAGCAAAAATCTCACCCATCTTAGAAGGGATTTATACATAGAATCACACATCAAAAGGCCCGCTGGGGAAACTATGAAAAGTGTAGTTCACTTGGAATGTGCAAACTCCATTAAAAGCTTCCATCTATGAATAAATTACATGAAATCTTTGCGTCTTTTCATATCTTTCACGACTCAGTTTCCTTTTTCTGCAGTTCTGGGGATGGAACCCAGGGTCTGGAGCATGCTAGGCAAGTGCTCTACCTCTGAGCTGTATCACCAGCCTCTCCAGTTTTTTGCTAAAGTACTTTTCTCCTTTGTTCGTCAAGATTACTTACCATCACAGCTGATATACCGTGGGGAGAAAAGGAAGGTGAGCTACTGATTAAGAGCGCATTTGACTTAGGTTTTAGGTCTGACCTATGGGTGGGAAGGTTATACAAACACTACGTTTAATCAGCTCAAGTACCTGTGGCAGCTAGCGAAGCACCTGTTAAAGCTTAGGACCCAACTGACGGATCTTAATGAGGTCTAGGACTCAGGAATGAAAGCGTTAATATTCCCAACGTTTTCACCCTAAAGTCACACCCTCTCAAGACGTCTACTTAGTACTCCACTCTCGCGATAATATGAAAAAAATAAGGCTTTTAATTAGCCCCGCCCCCAGCCTTATTAGTTACCAAGCAACGACGCAACCAACCTCCACAGTGCTGGGAGACTTGGGAGCTTGCCGTCTTTCTCCTTCACTGTTCCATCTTCCTTCTGGAGCCAAGGACCGCGATTCCGCCTGGAGCCCCGCCCCCTAGGTCCTGCAAGTGCTCGATTGGTTGACGATTCTCTCCAGGTGAGGGTTGACGCGCGAGTGGGCGGAGCCAGGCTGGGTCACATGATTTGTCGGGGACTGGCGTGCCGGGCCCCTAGCCACAGTCTGTCAGCTCGGGTCTGCTACGTTACTGGGGAAGCGCCGGGGCGCAGCCGGGAGGGATCTTAGAAGAGATCATAGGGTGAGCTACAGCTGCGCCACGCCTGCAAGTGTCTGAGCGGGCGGGATGAGGGGTCTGCGTGCGTCGAGATGCGGTGCTGGGTAGAGCTGCCTCGCCCTTTCGGGAAGTGCCGGCCACCGGGCACTGCCTGGAGTGCAGATCTTTAAGGACCCCCGAGTGGCCCCAGCTGTTGTTGGGTTAAGGATTTTTGCCTTCAGCGAAGGAATAGTGCCAGGGCATAGGACCTTATGTATCACGAGCCAATTGATTTCTGGGTTTGGGTAGTGAAATTGGGGCTCTTCCACTCCAGTTCATATTAGGACTTACATTTTATTTTGCAGGTAACCTTGGGGAAGTCACTTACCTCCTTTGCACCCCAGGTTCCTTCTTTACATTGAGTCCCAGGGGATAAGTAGGGAGAGGGTAGCAGCAAGGCTCTCTCAGGGTCCAGTTACATGTTTTCCTTCAGGGAACATGTTTGAGATTTTCACTCAAGCTCATTTTCCCACCCCCCAACCCCCTTCCCAAGTCTGAGTCTTACCTTTGGAGTGGAATTACTTTCTTGATAATGAGTTTGATCTATTCCCACTCCCACTACTCCCAATTCCCACTGCCATTCTCCCTAGTGTTAAAAGTAGAATTTGAGACCAGGAGGAAACTTGCACAAGCCACTTAATTTGATTTACCTCAGTTTTTCAATCTGTAAAATAGAAAGAAGTAATAGTGGTAATAATCTGCCTTACTAAAGAGTTTTTGGAAGCATTACAAGAGATAAAGTATATTAATGTAAACTCCTCACTTAGCAAATAAATACAAAGTTCTAGTGCAACTCTCCTTATAGACCAGGAAACAGGATGGAAGGTATTCGTGACAGGTAACTGTTAACTGGGAGAAGCAGGAATGGACTTGATTCTTGGCCTCGTGTCTTTTCACTTATTCCACACTGATCCTCTGCATTGAGTGTTTTGAGGACATGTTCTTCCTTGCCTTCCTTGCATTCTTTTTCTCCCTTCCAGGTGCCTCCTGAAGAGCTATCATGTCTGGGAATTCTGCATCTTCCACGGAGCACAACAAGAACAGTTATGTACCCAAAACCGCAAATCTTCGAATGACAGATAAGAAATGTTGTGAGTTCTGGAAAATATAGTTCTTGGGAATATAGTTATAATATTAGACTCTGCTGCTTAGTGGGAGTGAGAAATAATTCTTTGATACTGGAAATTTAAAACAACATTTCCAGAGGGCAATTTTCTGTTTGAAACGAGTAGACTCTGTCCTTCCAGCCAGATTGCTGGCATGGTCCAGTAGTTTCTTCTTTCTTTGCAAACATCTGTACACCTGCTTGAGGTTGGAAGTTGGAGCAAGAATTGTACAAACAGTGAGTAAGAGTGGTAAGTTGTAGGAATTACTTGGGGTTGCTACTGTCTCAGTTTCCTTTTATCTGTTGGGCTAAGTTCCAAGATGGTGCTGCTCACTATAGAAACTGCAGGTAGGAGCCAGTGTTACCTTGTGTCACTCCTACAGGCCTCAGGGAAATGAGCCCTGACAAGTGATTTCTCATGGTGTCTTAGGCACTTTACCTTCTTACAGGTTTAGCCATTGTACTTTGCAAACTATTACACCGGAGCATTTCCATGTCAGTCTTTTAGATAGAGATAGCAGGAGGGGCTGCAGGGGATGAAGCATCATTTCCTGTCCCCTGTCATCTATATTCCTTAGCATTTTATAGGCTGCATAGCTGCTCAAAAGTCTGGGACTTTAGTCCCAAGATGTTTCTGGAAACCTCAAGGAATGCTAACTCTATTCTCTGCTTCCAGATTGCACCTTTCCTTTGAAATCCTATCAGTTTTTTCTCACTTCAGTGGCTATATATATCAACAGGTGGAAACAGCCGACCAGCACGAGACTAGGGAATTGTCTCTTGTTCAAAGCTTTCCCTAGAGCCTTGACTTTGATGTCAAGCTCTTGTAAGTTTTATGATTAAAATGATACTGTCTCTTCCTCATTCACTTGTGAGGCCTGTCGGACAGAAGCATCTGGTTTGGATGTGATACTGAGGTTGGCACACCTCTGTGATTAGGGTCTCCTTTCTCTGTCAGGTCAGGAAACCATGTGCCAAGGACAAAATGCCCCAGGAGAGTTAACTAATATAGCATGGTTCTTAAGTGTAACCTCTAGTATCAGACTGTCTGAGTTTAAACCCTGGTTTTATTCTTTCTTAGCTGTGTGTCCTTGAATAAGTTGCTTTCTCTTTCCATGCCTCAGTTTATTCCTTTTCAAAATGGGAATATTAATAATATCCTCCCCAAAGAGTGATGTGAGGATGAAGTGAGCAAATATAGGAAAGCACAAATATAGAAGAATTTTGGACATAGCTAATGTATGTTATTTTTCACAGGTGACTATCAGCCTCTTGGATTTATTTATTTTTTAAAAAAAAAATTGTAGTTATACATGGACAGAATGCCTTAATTTTATTTGTTTATTTTTATGTGGTGCTAAGGATGGAACCCCAGTGCCTCACAGGTGCTAGGTAAGCATTCTGCCACTGACTATAGCCCAGCCCCTGGATTTATTCTTGAAACATTGTATATAAATCAAATTACACTCAAAGGCTGAGCTGGGAGCTCACCATTTAAAAAGAGCCCTGTGAAGAATTATTTTTTTCAGTAAAGAATGCTTTCTCATCTTGTTTGACAATATTGTAACTCAGATTTGATGATCTAGAATATTTTTTTTTTAAACCAGGGATTGAACCCTGGACACTTAACTAATGAGCCACATCCCCACCCTCCTTTTTTTTTTTTAATATTTATTTATTTGTTTTAGTTGTACACAATGCCTTTTATTCTTACGTGGTGCTGAGGATCGAACCCGGGCCGTGCACGTGCTAGGCGAACACTCTACCACTGAGCCACAACCCCAGCCCTCTCCACCCTCTTTTTGTATTTTATTAGAGACAGGGTCTTGCAGAGTTGCTTAGGGCCTTGCTAAGTTGCTGAGGCTAGCTTTGAACTTGCAATCCTCCTGCCTCAGCCTCCCGAGCAGCTGGGACTACAGTTGTGCACCACCATGCCTGGTTTAGGATGCACTTCTTAAGGAGGTACACTCATGTTACTGTGATGCTTGATTCAAAGGAGAGTAGAAACCAGGTGTGGTTTTGCATGCCTGTACTCCCAGCAATGTGGGAGGTTGAGTCAGGAGGATCATAAATTTGAGGCCAGCCTTGGCAATTTAGTGAGACCCTGTCTCAAAATAAAAAAAGACTAGGGATGTAACTCAGTGGTAAAGTACCTCTGGGTTCATTCCCCAGAAGAGAGCTAGGGTGGGGAGTAGAGCTGATAATTGTGGGTATTTTTTCCTTCTGTCTTTTCTTCCAGTACCAGGGATTGAACTCAGGGGTACTAAGCCACATCCCCAGCCCTTATCATCCTCAGCCCTCTTTTGTATTTTATTTAGAGACAGGGTCTCACTGAGTTGCTTAAGGCCTTGCTAAGTTGCTTTGAACTCGTGATCCGCCTGCCTCAGCCTCCCGAGCTGCTGGGATTATAGGTATGCACCACTGTGCCTGGAAATCATGGGTATTTCTGACTATATAGGATACCCAGTGTCATTTCTAGCTCTGCCTGATTCTGCACACAAGCAGGCTCTCCTACCTGCCCTCCTACCTCTGCTGCAATTTTTCTGCTTTGAGGGCTTTTAATTAAGAAAGCAGTAATTCCAACTCTCTTTCATGTTTTCTAGACTCTCATTCCTGCTCTGGGTTCTTAATTTCTCTTTTCCAAGCTCTATTTTCTTCTCCAAACTGCTTTTTCTCCCCAAGTAGAGGTCTCTGGGTTGTCCTAAAGCCACAGTCTTTAATGTGCCCCATGTTCTTCATCTCCCAGTTGGACTGTGAGACTGTAGTATTCACAATCAAGGGAATAGAATATGCTGTTATGAGACTATGAGTTACTTATTTTCCTTATCCTTCACTATGACAGAGACATGTAAGTTTGATTCTTTTAGACATCTTATTCTGTTGTATTCTATTGATGAAAGCAAGTTCATACCATAAGTATTCTGTTCTGCCATCACATCCTTTTTAACAAACTTACTATATTGTGAACATCTTTCCATGTCAGTAAATTCAGATGCAGAATGTACCTTGCTTCAGGTTCCCTGGCTGCTTTCCACCAGAAGTTGCTTTATCACTATTTCCACTGTTGTCCCCTTGCTGTTAATTACACCTGTGTTGGCTGATGTTGAGTCTGGGAAGCAACTGGGCTTGAGGACTGACTTTAGGGCTGAAGAATGACTTTAGGGAGCCGGAAACCTCCAAAGGAGCATTACGGGGACTTCAGTTGCTCCAGGAAAGGGGACTCAAAGGGAGTGCTGGTTGAGAAGCTTTTAAAGTGTACAAATGGTTGCTTTCCTATGCCCCACTCCTCAATTCCTGCTTTCAGGATTCTCTGAAAAAAGGAATAGGGGAGTCTACATATGTTGTTGGTGATTCTTTTAGTTTTTTGATATCTTGGAGCAGACAAGTTCACACATGAATCTTTCCCTAAGTACAAAAGCAGTCCATGTTCATGAAAAATCCAGGCAATACAGAAATATCTTGGGGAAGCGGGGATGACAGCCAGTGTCTCATTAAGGGTCCTTCTTCCTGCCCAGGCTAATCCAAGCCATCTTAAGACTTACAATCTCAAATAATTAGTAAATAACAAAGCACAAATACTCCGAAATATTTACAGAAAATGAAACTCCTGATAGATCTAGTCCACATGGGTTCTGGAACTACAGACAAAATGGCTCTGGTGGTTTATTTAAAGTGGGTACATCAAAGGCAGGGATAAGGTTTCAAGGGTGGAGTCTTGCTTCCTGATTTCTTGCAGTCAGCAGGTTGATTGATATCTTGGCAGGTCACACCCATCTCAGATGCTGTGTGGGATCTTTGGCAGAGCTTGAGAGGAAAGTTCACCTGCATCAGGTGGTCAATCCCTGTGGGGGTTGCCATGGGGAGTTCCCACTGCCAGACTTATCCCCTCAGGAGCCTACTGTGTGTAACAGTCCACACACAGCCCACTGACAGCTCATGACACAGAAAGTGAAAAGTAAAAATCTTTTAGAGCACTCCCATCCCTGCTAAGCTTGATTCTTGTAGACATCATATTGTGGCATATCCTATTAAAATAGGTTCATACTGTATCTATTCTGTTCTGCTGCCATTTCCTTTTAATAAATAAAAATTACTGTGTTGTGGAATCTTTTCTATGTTGGTAAGTCCAGATTTGCCCCATTCTCCATTGTAGGGCTATGTAAATTATCTCCAACTTTTCCACTATCACAAAGAATGCTGCAGTGCACATCCTTATACCTTTGTGCATTTGTGTCAGAAACCTTTCTTACTTAAATAAGAGGAGAAATAGCAGACAAGTTGTAGCTATAATAATAGCTAATAGCTATTGATCAGTGTTACTAATTTTCTCTCCAAGGAAATTCAGTTTTGTAAGCTGCTTTTCCAGTATTTCAAGACACTTAATGGAAGTTGGACACAATTACCTATAGCTACACTGGTTGACTAAAACATCAGTTTCCTTGATATTTGGCTGCATATAACTTGGCTTTTTTGTGCCCATCAGTAAGAGAGCAGGAGATAATCAGTTTTTTGTTTGTTTGTTTTTTTACTTCTGATGAATAAAAATTAGATATTACTAATGAAGCAAGCTTTGTGGACCCTTTTAGAGTGAATGCAGGAAGAAGACCTTGATCATGGAAAGGATAGGGACCCTTGCTCTCCAGACCATTCTTCCAGGTTAGGATGGAGAGTATAGTTATGGTTACCATGCCGGTTAAGTACTGATGGAAGCCCAAGAGTTGCAGCTGGGACTAAATGGGAAGTTGTGAGACCTAGAGTCTGGTCAAGAGCCTTGACCTTGACTCTCTATTGTGGAACTATGAGCAAAGCTTCAACTTCTCTGGGCTTGAGTTTTTCTTTGTATATGAGGAAAGTCATCAAGATAACCTTTATTTTTTCTAAGTTAAACTGTATAAAGGAGATAGATGGGAATTTCAGGAATGAGACAGGTTTCCACTGTGTATCAAGAGATGGCATTACAGTGTCCCAGCAATGTGAAGTAACTTCCATTCAAATTTAAAGTGGTGTGGGGTGATTTTGTTTTTTCAACATACAGAACAGAATGTTCCTCCTTCTGCCAACCTGGCAGTCTGAGCTAGGAAGTGTTGTTTTGTATTTTAGCCTGGAAGGGAGAAGTCCAGGTTAGAGCAGGTATGTGGGTGTGTTCTGAGCTGAGGCTGGAGGGGAGATGCTGGAGGGCAGGGTGTAAAATCCATAGGGGACTGTGTTCTTTTGTTGTTAGTATTCTCTGCCCAGCCTGATAAACATAGAACAGCTGGTTGCCTTCCCCTAAGTATCAGACCATTTTAAGCTTTAGGGAGGCTAAAGCTTTTGGGGGAAGAGCCTAATGAGCTGGAAGGTGTGGACAAAGCAATCCTGGAAGAGCAGGTAATGAACCAAGTCAGGGGGGATTGAGAAGAGTGTGCACTCAGCTGGAGAAAGTGAAGACCCAGGGGTTTTGGCTACTTGAACCTGAGGCAGCTAATGCTAGGCAGAATACTATGCTTGCTAGGGGTCAGCAACCAAGGATTGATGCTGTTTGCTTGCCTTTGAGCTCCCTGTTTGGACAGAGATGAAAATCACCTTAGCTGCTCCATTACCTAAATTGGGTGGGGGTAGACTCCTGCCTAGAGTCAGGAATTTCCATATGCCCAGATGACAAAAGGCTAAAAGCCCAGCCTGCTGGTGCATTCTGGGCATTCACCCCTCCTTTGGGCCACTCTGGTTGCCTAGTATTTCTTGCTAAACACTTGTATGAAACTCTTCTTTCCATGGTCATTTATTTTCCTGGGTCCTTCTGCCTACTTCTCAGTTGAGTTCTTCTAACAGTTCTTTCTCCAAAGATGAAAGATGCATTTCCTAAGCAAGTACCTCTCTTTTACTGAATAGTTTCTTAGCCTGACAGGATCATCTTGTTCTTGCAAAGAAGCAGCCACAACTTTCAGGGACCCTTTTGGAAAGTCATGCTGGGAAGCAAAATTAAAGGGTTTCTTTCCATTTCCTGCCACTGCTCAAAGTCTTTCCCCATCTGAGCTGGAAGAACTTGAGGCCTCCCCCTCCCCAAGACCTCAGATTGAGTCTTGGCCCCAGGAAAGGGGCTGTAGCAGTGCAGGTTCCTCCCACCTCTCCTCTGGCAGGATGGGTGGGGAAGAATGAGACCTGTGAGCAAGCTAAGGAGGGGCCTCTTTTTATGGAGAAAAGCTGCAGAGGGAGCACAGGATCTGAATTCCAGTGCCAGCTCTACCCTTGACTCATTCTGTGTCCTTAGGCAAGTCACCTTACTTCTGAGCATTTAAATTGCCCCACCTATCTAGTGAGACATTTCTCTCTAAATGAACATAAGTTCATTCATGAAATAAGTTAATTTACTAAGGGAGGATGGACCTCCCATTGTTCCTGCTTTTCAATTGTCTTGCTTTTATGTGGGTCATTGAGTTAGGCTGACCTGGATGCCCTTGTGAATTAGCTCTACCGTGAAGCTTCCAGAGGTCTCTTCAAACTTGTATCAAGTAGGCTTTTCCTACCAAGTCTCACTGTGGCTTAGAAATTGTAGTTTAAGGAGGAGCTCCTGGCCTAAGTGCAGAGGACAGAATAGGCAGATGAGCAGTTGGCAGGCTAATTTTTTGCCTGTGGCTTTGAGGGAATGGATGGGATCCTCAACATAGAAACTCTATTGGGCCTGTTTTAGAAGCCTGCTCAGTTGGGCACTGATAAAATCACAGCTCCATCATTTTTTATGTTCGTAGGGAGTCTCATGTTAAGAAGGGTGCTGTGGTTACTCTCCATCTTGGATACTTTGGTGAAGACCTCAGGAATATGGGAAAGACATTCCTTGGTTTGGGTACTTTCTGGAAGTCTGTGTGACCCTTTACCTTTATTTCAGGAAGATCTGGTCAATATATTCTTAGTTTGCCTTCTCATTCCTCCTGGACCTTTGCCCCACAGGTTTAGGAGGATAAAGTAGATTATGAGCTGGGCATGGTGGCACACACCTGTAATCCCACCCACTTGGGAGATTGAGGCAGAGGGTCACAAGTTTGAGGCCAGCCTTAGCAACTTAGTGAGACTCTGATCAACTTAGATCAAAAATAAAAAGAACTGGGGATATAGCTCTGTGATAGAAACACCCCTGGGTTCAATCCCCAGCACCAAAGCAACAATAGTGAAAAGAAAGAAGAAAAAAAAAAAAAAAGAGTATGACTGAATTTTCTAGACCAGTGCATAAACCTTATGGGGCCTGTAGTCACTTAGTTCTATTTGTGTCATTTCCTTCTAGCATGGGCCTCCTACATGACCAACTCCCCGACTCTTATTGTTATGATTGGTTTGCCAGCCCGGGGTAAAACCTATGTGTCCAAGAAGCTAACACGCTACCTCAACTGGATTGGGGTGCCTACCAAAGGTAGGTGTGGGTCATTCCTTGGGAAGGGAATGATTAGTTCCTGGGTCCCACTGGCCTATGGGAGACTTATTCTCTCTTGAGGCATTAAGGTTATTGGGTGCTTCTGACAGAAATGGTGTTTGCTTTCTCATTTATTGGGTTCGCTGCCCCCAGACTTGTCTCCTCCTGGCCTGGATAAATTGGCCCAGTTTTGAGAGAAAGCCTTTGATAGGATTATTAAGAATTAAATGAGAATAGGGTTTTCCTTTTTTGAAATCCTTGCACATACATCATGTTATCTAACCCTAAGGGTATCCTTGTAAAATAGAGCAACACAGAAAGCTGAAATTCAGACAGCTTAAGACTTGTCCCAAGAGCTCCTAAATCAGGACTTGAACCCAACTCTTTTGACTCTTAATCTCATATTGTCTCCAACATACCATGGTACTTTTTATTTTCAACTCTTTGGCTACTCTGACATTAGGCCAATGTCCCCTTTGGTGGGGCGATGATACTGTTTTGCTGCTGAAGGATTTGGGTGTCTTCTGCAGTGTTCAATCTTGGGGTTTATCGACGTCAAGCAGTCAAATCCTATAAGTCCTACGACTTCTTTCGGCATGACAACAAAGAGGCCATGAAGATCCGCAAGTGAGTCTTTTTTTAAGGCCTGACCCCCAGGTCAACTCTTTCTGGGCCATCATGAGACTGAATGTAATGGGGCTTGTTTTTCCTCAATAAACATTTTGTGGGGATTTTAAGTGGAAGTTATCTGATAGGCAGATCACCTTGGGCTTGTTGGGTAGAAAAATAGGTCTCAGGGAGATGGTTGTAGGCTGTGCCCAACAAGAGAAGATACATGTGTTGGGGCACAAAGGAAGGTATAAGATGGTATAAAAACTTAAAAGGAGCCAGATGTGGTGGCACATGCCTGTAATTCCTGCGACTCGAGACCTAGGCAGGAGGATTGCAAGTTCAAAGCCAGCTTCAGCAATATTTAGTGAAGCCCTGGGCCCTAAGCAACTTAGTGAGACCCTGGCTCAACATTTTAAAAAGGGCTGGGAACTTAACCCAGTGATAAAGCACCCCTTGGTTTAATCCCCAATACACCACCCGCCCCCCCCCAAAAAAAAAAAAAAGAAAAAAGAAGTGGGGAAAAAGATCAAATTAAGGAAACATTTGACCAGAGGGAAACTTAAGTGGGAAGGGACGTGACTCCTACAGCAATCCCACTGTTTGTGTCCCTAACTGTCTTTGAGTCTAGTTCTGTTTGATGATTTTCTTCACTCTCATGGCAGACACTGTGCCCTGGTGGCCCTGGAAGATGTTAAGACCTATCTGACTGAGGAGAATGGGCAGATTGCGGTAAGCATGTGGTTTCCACCCTGTGGGCAGCTGAGCTCCTCAGTTCCACCTTGGGTCTGCTTGGTGGCGGGGCTCCATTTCTCTGTCTCCATTCATTTACCTTATGTGTTTTCTGCCCAGGTATTTGATGCCACCAATACCACCCGGGAGAGGAGAAATATGATTTTGAACTTTGCTGAGGAGAATTCCTTCAAGGTAAGATCTGACTCCATGGTAGATTGAAGGGATGAGGAGAGATGGGGCGTTAGGATTGGGTGTGGATCTGTTTGACTCTGGTGAGGATGGGATTGGATATCTGATTCTCTTCTCTTGGGGTATACCCCCAATCCTTGAGTGTTTTCTTTCAGATCCTTTCTCAGACCTTTAGCCTGTATGTTTGAGGCCCAGGGGATGTGGTAAGAGCTATTTTAAAATGAGGAGGCCTTGAAGGATTTTCATGAAGAAAATCCTGGGAGATGTGGTGGCTGGGTGGGTTAGGAGCATGTGCTCTTAATTAACAGCCTGGTATTTTTGGATTGTTTATAACTGCCTTCTCTCCATGGCCAGGTATTCTTTGTGGAATCTGTTTGTGATGATCCTGATGTCATCGCTGCCAATATCCTGGTGGGTGACACCCCTATGTATCACCTCTTCCTCACCTTTGTGGCTTGTGTATATATATGTGTATGTATGAGGAAGGGTAGTGATGGAGGGAAATAGACGTATTAAATGTCACAGAATGATCTCTTCTCTCTGCCAGAGTGCCATTTTGTACTTCCATATTCTTCTTTAGGGAGAAGAAATAGGCTTTGAGGAATAAAACAAGAATTAGCTGCTGAATAGAGACTAAGACTTAGACTGTGGGAGTCCTGGCCTTGTGTTCTGTTATTATCTGGGTTCTGAGACCTAGATGTTATCCTAGATCAGACTCTTCATTATCTGTTAGGGCCGCCTTACAGGAATGTCATCTGCCCTGAAATTATCTTAACATTCTTCTGGTCAGCATTCTATACACCTAGCTCCTTGTGCCCTGTGGGGTCACAGCACAAGACAGTCCTTATCCAATGGGTTGTACTGTGCTGTGCCAAGTCATCATCTGACGTGCTCTCCCAGCAATGTCAGAACTAGGGTCATCTGAGGAAGAGGCACTGGGTCCCAAGACAGGCATTGGGCCACACTGGGCCTCTTCTGAGTGGCAGTGGGAGAAAGTTGGAGCCTATTCTGTTTTCCCAGGAAAGTACATAAAGAGATTGGGCCCAGGAGCAGTGTCAGCTGCGTGACTGCCTCTGTCCTTCGGCCAAGGGCAGGCACATGACTCCCCAGTTGTCTTTCCCTTCTTGGTTGCCAGGGTTACAGGACTGGAGAAGGAATGCTCAATGAATGGGGAGTGCCACCACTCCAGTGAAAGGCTACTTTTATGGACCTCTTTTTCTTTTCTTAACAGTGGCTATTTGTAGGAGGGCTGTTAAGGGCAGACCTCTGACAAGACCCTTACTATTCCTTTGATTTCAGGAGGTAAAGGTGTCAAGCCCTGACTATCCTGAAAGGGACAGAGAGAATGTGATGGAGGACTTCCTGAAGAGGATTGAGTGCTACAAAGTCACCTACCAGCCCCTTGACCCAGACAACTATGACAAGTGAGGTTTTAAGGCCATGGTTAGAAGGGCCTGAGGCAGGGGGTCTCACTGGGAAAAGAGCTTTTCTCCCTCTACCCCTGAACTTCCTTCTAGACCTGTAAATGTTATATTATTCCTAAGAAACAAGATATGGATTGTGGCTTTTATGTGGGTTGCCTTTTAAACACTGAAATTGTTTTTATCAATCAATTTTTCCTCTCTATTCTCTAGAACAAAATTTGTTGCATCTCAGCATTATTGACATTGTAAATGGGATAATTTTTTGTTGTGGGGTCTGCCCTATCCATTGTAGGATATTTAGCAACATCCTGGGCCTCTGCTGACTAGATGCCAGTAACATCGCCAAGCTGTAACAACCAAAAATGTATAAAGACATTACCAAATGTTCTCTGGGGGGTAAAATAACCCCCACTTAAGAACCACTGCTCCATATCAGTGGTTCTGAACTGGGACGCTACAGGACATCCTGGGAGACGTGTCATCATTTTTTATTAATTTTAAATGTTTATTATATGAATTATATAATATGTATGTTAATACATATGCTTATGTCACATGTAACATAACAGTTATTCATATTGTACATATTACATTTCACATACATAAAATGCACATAAAGTCCTCAGGACATTCCTGACTTAGAAATATTTGATTGATACTAACCATCATTACTATAGCAATGTCTATTGGTGAGGTGATATAGAATACAGATGAATTTACCAAATGTAAGGTATGGGAACCATAGCGAAATGTCAAGTTCATGTTGAAGAAAAATGGTGTGCACATGGAAACCTGCTTGAATGTGTCCTTGCGAAAGAGTGGGCATTTGGGGCAGTTAACAGGTCTATTCAAATATTTGTCTCCAAGCAAATGGTGAGACCAGTGTTGTGCCCAGTGAAATACAGATTAAAACTCCAAGCCATCTCACACTTGAGCCAAAAAAAAGCCTTTATTAAGCTGATCGGCGGCCACCATCCGCATCCATCACACAACGTGACAAGATGGCGCACCAGTAGTTATTTTCAAGGTTTTATATTTGGTTGTTCAGCCAATGGAAGCAAGCCATGGTACAGAAGCTGAATTTGGGCAGTTAGTGAGACAATGCAATGGATACATTGGTATTTCCCATGGGACTTTCCAGGTTGGCATAGCAGTAAGCAAGTAGAAGGGAAGGGGGCGTCAAAATGACCCTAGGTGAGTACATGTCACAGGATGGTTACTAATGTCTACACAATCAATCTCTGACAAGGTACGTTGCCCAAGAAAAATGGAAACCAAAGAGAACAATTTTACATTGTATAAGAATTGCTATTTTGTGTTGCCAAGTATGTTATGCTAGGTAACGATTAATAGGTACAGAGGCAGGACTTTCCATGTTCTATTATTTCTGAGAAACAGAACTATTTCTCGGAACTCCTAAGATGGCTGCTGAAGAACAAGATGGAGTCCCTTTAGTTCTCTTATCACACAAGTATGCCTGGGACACCATTAAATTGCTGCAGTGGTCTGTTTAATGTTTTGAACAAGTGTATGTATTGATAGGTTTTATCTCTGGTGGTAGGATATTGGGTGATTTGTGTTATTTTTGGTACTAGGGATTGAACCCAGGGGCACTCTACTACTGAGCTACATCCTCAGCCCTTTCTATTTTTTTTTTATATTGAGACAGAGTCTTACTCGGTTGGGGCTTCACTAAGTTGCTGAGGCTGACCTTGAACTTGGGATCCTCTTGCCTCAGCCTTCTGAGTCCCTGGGATTATAGGCATGCACTGCCATGCCCCACATCATTCTATTTTATTTCATAATTTTCAAAATAAGCCCTATTACTTTTATATTGAGAAAAATCTTGTGACGGCCACAAAGCAGGCCATTTTCAGCAGTGGCTCTGAGAGAGGCTTGATTAAGTAGATGGAAGGCGTAAGTAGGTATCTCTGCCTGTGGTTCTGCTCTCCTCCCCTCCCCTCATTTCTGGTGGTACCATATTCTTACCACCCCAGATGGGGACTGTGCTTCTCACCAACTTTGAGGCTTAACACCTGGTTTAGCGCCTGATGGGAAGCCTGAATTCTGTTTGCCACATTTGTCTCCATCATATGGCACAGTTCAGGTGTGCACCACCCTGCCCAGCTCCACGACCCCTACCTTACTCTTATTTTCAGATTTTCTTACCCTAGAATTTTTATTTTCCCGCCCTGTCCTAGGGATCTTTCTTTCATCAAAGTGATAAATGTGGGGCAGCGTTTTTTAGTCAACAAAGTCCAGGACTACATCCAGAGCAAGATTGTCTACTACCTCATGAATATTCACGTCCAGCCTCGCACCATTTACCTTTGCCGGCATGGAGAGAGCGAGTACAATCTGTTGGGAAGGATTGGGGGTGACTCTGGCCTCTCCGTGCGGGGAAAGCAGGTGAGTCATTAGCTAGCTGCCTAGATTTCCTAGGCTTAGAATTAGAAGGGCATGGTGGAGGTCATCTATTTTATCCCTGTATTAAATCCCATTTGGGCTTAGGCTGTGGTTTCAGATGGTCAGGCAAATGCTAAAGATGTTTTCTTGTCCATGGCCCCAGCTCCATATTAAAGTATGGTTAATTTGCAACTATCTCCACTGTGATCATTCAGCCATTGAATATTTACTAGGCATGACTTGTATACTTAGCAAGTACAGGTTGCTCCAGTTCAAGTTCATTTCCTCTTGAGTTTATATTTTGATCATGGCTCAACAAAGTGCCCATTATAGTCTGAATTATCAGTGCATGTGTGCATTGTGTGTGTGTGTGTGTGTGTGTGTGTGTGTGTGGCTGAGTATACTGAGTATGTGTATGTTTTCTTTTTTTAAATTTTTGTTTTTAAAACCCAGTTTTCCCAGGCTTTAAAGAAGTTTCTGGAGGAGCAGGAGATAAAAGACCTCAAAGTGTGGACAAGCCAGTTGAAGAGGACTATCCAGACTGCTGAGTCTCTTGGAGTGACCTATGAGCAGTGGAAGATTCTGAATGAGATTGATGCTGTGAGTTGGAGTCTCTTATTCAGGTGGAAATTCTCAGAAGTCATGATTTGGGCAGTTCTGTCTAGAAAACTAGCAGTTCTGTCTAGAAAACTAGAACTACCAAGTAAAAACTTTGAGGAAGCTGAATCTGTGGCCATTTGGGGGACTAGGGGAGGAAATGTGGAACAACCGAACCCATCAGGGCTTCCTGCCTACTTTAAGATCTGTGGCAATGGTGGGACCCAGAACAATGTTTGACCCACCCATCTGGTACCTGGGCAGACTGGGGCTAATGAGGACTTACTTGTTTTGTTCTTTTGTATAATTTCCTCCTGGGAAAAAGAAGTAGCTAGCAACCCCGTTTTGTTGTTGTTGTTGTTGTTGTTGTTTTTAATTTCTGCTTTGATCATTTGGTCAGCTATTCTGGGAAAGTCCTTCCCAAAATTTTCTTGGCTTTTTCTATCCCTGAACACAAAAGTAAACATTAATTTTCCCTTCCCTCCTCTCTACTAATTTGTTCCTCCTTCAAGTTCTCCAGTGTCATCAGTGTCCCTCCCTCCCTGCTTCCTAATCCTTTTAACCTGTTGACTCTTCTGGACCTTTACATTCCCCACAGAAGTAGGAGAAAGTGACAGCTTTCTCTCTGCTGTGGCTCCCACCCATGGTACCCCATGACACCCTGGTCACAGTCAGCTGCAGTACCTGAAAGGACCCAGCATGGGGCCTGACAAGTAGTAAGCAATCAGTGTTCTTCAGTGGCATCTTCCTTCTGTGGGATGAGATAATGTGGGCCAGTCCACCTCCTCAGCCACTGTGGCTTCTTGCAGGGTGTGTGTGAGGAGATGACATACGCAGAGATCGAGAAGCAGTACCCAGAGGAGTTTGCTCTTCGAGATCAAGACAAGTATCTGTATCGCTATCCTGGCGGGGAGGTGAGACTTCTCACGTGGAGTGACTACCCAGCCCTTTGCTGGTGGGGATAGCTTTAGTTTGGAGGATGGATTGATGTGATCTTCAGGGGTGTAGAAAGGATAGTCTAGCCATTATTTACCTTCCTACCTTTGAGTCATCCTGTGTTTAATTCAGATCAGGCTGTCCAGTGCCTCATTAATTTGTTAAGATCACTAGAGGAAAGAGTCACAAGATGTCCCCTGTGTGGAGAATACTGTGGTATCAATGTGATCTTTTTTTACTCCTTTTTTTTTTCCATTCTCTTCCCTCAATGCCTCCCCTACTAAAGTGGTTCTAGTCACCAAGTAAATATATGGGGCATGAATTACTTCTCTATTATCTTCAGTGTTTTAGACTGTTTCTTTTTCTAAATGGCTTCATACTCTAGGAATTTCAAAATAAAAATAAATAAACCAGAATGGCAGAGGTCCAGGAAACTTCTAGAAGACTCTCGTTGCCTTACATTCTGCCTATTAATCATGGGAACCACAACAACAAAAACTTGCTTTTTGTGACCTGTGATTTTCTTGAGCTGAATACTGCTATTAAAAGATCCAAGAAGTATTCTTAAGATATGGGCAGAGGTGGGGGTGGGAAGTGGCACTTAGTAAGCAACGTGGAGTCACTGAGCCTCCAGGAGGAGAGCCAGCCTGGGGAAGAAGTGGCCTCTTGACTCTGGGATTCAGCCACTGGCCTGGCTGCCAGCTTGCACCTGGCATTCTACCAGCCTGCTCCACTTGCTCCCACAGTCATACCAGGACCTGGTGCAGCGGCTGGAGCCTGTCATCATGGAGCTGGAACGTCAGGGCAATGTCCTCGTCATCTCCCACCAGGCTGTCATGCGATGCCTCCTGGCCTACTTCTTGGATAATGGCGCAGGTGCCATTTGAGGGAAGGGGTGGGGGACACCTCCATGGGGAGAGAGCCAGAATCACAATGGCACCAGGATTCCTGGCAACTGGGCCTTCCCCTCTTCCACTGAAACTAGAGTACATTCTTCAGGCAGTAGTGTGGGGCTCCCAGCAGCCATGGGGTCAAACGCTGAATTCACTCCACTGCTACAAAAACCCCCAGTGGAAGGTGGCTGCTGCTGGTGCTGCTTGGTCCTGCCTGCTAAGGGGCCAGTGTCCCGCTGACACTCCTGGCAGCCATCAGGAAAGTGATTGAATAGTCCCAGCTTGACACTGTGGCTACTAGAAAGATGCTTTAGAAGCATCTTCATCCTTTGGGTTGGGGTGGGCAGTTCTTTCCAGGTAAGAATAGTAAGGAAGTGCTGCTTCCTTTTCTGACCCTTCCCTTCTTAATCTCTTTGAGCCACCAGAAGTCTGCAGACTGGCCTTTGGGTATCCAGATGAGCCATAGTCTTCCTTCCCAGGGGGCTTTGGGTATGGCACTTACTCCTGTTTTGCCTGCATGGAATAAGCTGAAATGGCCTTATTTCCTTCCTTACCACTCAGAAGACTGGGTGGTTTCTTGGTCCTGATCATTGTGTGGGGTTTAGGGAAGGAGCTGTACAACTCTAGGTAGTGGTCAGGGTTGAAGACTAATGAGTTCAGATTCTCTGCCACTAACGTGACCTTATTCCATGATTCTAAGAGACTTCCCTCATCCAATCTTTCTGCTTTCAGATGAGCTACCGTACTTGAGGTGTCCTCTCCATACCATCTTCAAACTCACTCCTGTGGCCTATGGTAACTATGAGCTTAGGGGCTGGCAATAGGTGGGGACTGAAGAAGGTCAGGATGTTTGGTTTTTCTCTGAAGATTGTCCAGAAATTTGACTGCATCACCCCCATATGTCAGGGACATTGCATTAACACCTTCCATTTTTAAGGGGATGTGTGTATATGTGTTCGTGTTGGGGAGTGTGCTTTTCTACATGGAAACTGAGGAATTCTCCTTTGAGCTTTTTCCTGAAAGCCTTTTCTCCCCCGTTTCTCAGGGTGCAAAGTGGAAACGATTAAGCTCGGTGTGGAGGCTGTGAACACTCACCGTGAAAAACCGGCTGTAAGTATTTTCCCATGGACAAACATGCCAGGTCCCCACTTCCCTGAGTCCTTGAACCTTTGGCATAAAGAGATTGGGGTTTCTTTTATGTACAAAAGAAAAGCCGATCCAGAATTCGTGGCCTCAATAGTCTGCTTCTAAAAGGTGAAGCTATGGGAACTATTGATTTTTAAATTAATCAGTACCTCTTTCATGAATCTTAACCTTGAAAGTTGGCTCCTGGAAATTCAGTTAAATATGGGAAGTGTTTTTAGCTGAAGTGAAATCCAAATTCCCCTGCCCCGCCCAGGAAGGCTGCCTTTAGAGAACAGGGTTCAGAGGAGCTAAAAGGTGGGGTCAGCAGGTTTAGGTTGGTTCCTGGTCTGCCCCTGTGATCTGTGTGGCCTTAAGTAAAGGTGGACCCCTTTCTGGTTCTGGGATGTGATGCTCAGGGAGCTTTCCCTGCTGTGACCCTTTGAGCCCCCTGGGGCCAGGAGACCAGGCCACGCCCTGTGTGAGGCCCCTGTGCAGAGGAGCAGGAGGAAGGAAGCTGCTGTGGTTTCAAGCGTTATTTAACCTTTGTGAGTGAGCTTCTAGCGTGGCTTTCATTTGTGTGGTGTCCCTCCATTTCCAATCAGAACAACCTCCCCAAGAACCAAACCCCTGTAAGGATGAGAAGGAACAGCTTTACGCCTCTGTCCAGTTCGAATACAATAAGGCGTCCAAGAAATTACAGTGTTGGGAGCCGGCCCCTCAAGCCCCTCAGCCCTCTCCGTGCCTTGGACATGCAAGAAGGGGCCGACCAGCCGAAGACCCAAGTCAGCATTCCGGTGGTGTAACCGTGTGTTTCCCTTTAGCCCTGGCCTCCTGCCCTTGTCACTAATCTCCAAGGAGTCGTTTAACTTCCACCGCCATCCCTTCCCTCAACACCTCACCATGATTCTTAACCCAGAATATGAGGTCGCACGTGTGCAGACCAACTTTAGTCGTTCTCCAGTTGGAAACATCTTGCCCAGGGGCAAGATGGCAAGTTGGGTCTTTTAGGACAGGTTCCCAGATGGGGTGGTCTGGAGAAAAAGGACACATTCTCCCCTGGGGCTAAGTGTGCCTCATAACTTGTTTCTTCTCTGTTCTCTGGTGTTTAAACTCATTCATGTCCTAGCATTGGTGAAGTGGGGGTAGTGGTGAGTGGAGGGAGCCAGGAAAGCCCATTTTCCCCTTCACCTTGTCTCTTTAATGTGTATTTTACTCACAGTCCTTACTTTACTATCTCCCATTTTCATCTCCCCTTTGGATTGTCTAGTATAATGCATGACATTGTGGTGTCTGTCAAAGAGGGAAGGGGCAGTTGGTGTGGGAGAAGTCCAGGCCCCGGTGATGTTTTCTAGTGGGTCTAAGTGGATCTGGACTGGAGGAGTCTGTCCTTTCCCTTCTCCTTCCTCTCTAGCCAGGTCCTGAAAGGGCCAGCCCAGGTTACAGAACATCCACAGAATGCTCTGGAGCTTGCAAGTGGACATAGGGTGAGAGTTCTTACCTCTTTTCCTGAGAAACAATCCTATGTTTTTGGTGCCCTGGGGGAACATGGCTCTGGGGATGTGGGACACATCTTGGTTTGTCTTTTTACCTAGAAGAGCCAGGTATCATCCTTTGCTGGCTGTGGAGTGGGGTTCGGGAGAATAGGGTGGTCTCTAGTCCTTGTGGGCCTCTCAGTTCAGCCAGATCTTTTTTCCTGTGGCTTCCAGGTTCTTTGCCAATCACAGCAACTTTCCTGCCACAGCCAGTGACCTCTGGGGCTTTTAGAAGGATGGAGTTAGATTCTGGAGTCACCACTGATGTCTGAATCACTCAAAACAAAAGGCAGAGAAAAGCTCACTACAGTTCACTAAAGCTGCTTATTATTTTCCAGTAATTTTTAGCATACCCCTAAAGTTAATTTTTTTTTTTTAAGCAGGAGCAATTTTTTTTCCAAGTGTGGAAAAGCTTGATGATGAACTTAATCCCTCTTCTTGGGGCATTCTTTTGTTTATAAGGAGAAATTATCTTGATGTTCTGAGAATTCCATGCAGTCTAGCTCTTGACTATTCTTATTTATCTATTCATTTCTGTCATCTCATTTTCTTTATAGGGTTTGAAAGGAATTGTTTAAAGAAGCGTCTCTTAGCCCTGTGATAGCATGTGATGGTATACAAAATAGATGAATGTATATGTGTACATTTTTCTGAGAGACAAATCTAGAGTTCTCATGGGATTTTAAAGAGATAGGTGATCCCCTGCCTATCAGTTTACATTTTAGAGTTAGCTGGTGGGAACAAGTTAGCTATTTCCCAAGCGTTTTTGTTCTGTAATAGAAAACCTTTCATCATGGCTCTCACCCAGGAGCCTTCCTTGGGATCTCTTTTACAGCTCTGGAAACATACACAGGCCTAGGTCCATGTGAGTCAGGCTGAATGCTGACTCAGAAACTGGAGTTGACGTCTGGACACGTGTGCGTTTAATTAGCTTCCCTGATGATTCTGATTCATACCCAGGGTGTTCCACCTTATGAAGCTGGATACATACCAGATAGTAGTTTCTATGACAAAGGATCAACCTTGGCATTCTGAATTTCTCTTAGTTCTAAAAGGACGGTTCTTTGGAGATCCATGTTGGAGCAGATCACCATATTAAGCCTCTCAGGCTACTTACTGTGCTTTAGAGACTTACTGTAGGTTCTAGTTCCATCTTTCACCCTTCACATTGTGCAGTGAAGTGGAACAAACCTCTAAACGACCTTGAATAAAAGCTGGGTTCTCAAGCACCCTGGAGAGAGGTCCTGAGGTACAGCCTGTGAGATGAGGAAGGTTGTCTCCACCTTGAGCCCTTTACATTCCAAGTAGAATACCACAGCTGCTTTCCAAAGGCTGCTGGCCCAGTGTCTTCTCAAAATTGTGTCTAAGACCTAAAATAACCTTCTCTTCCTGTCAAGCTGTTGCACAAAGGTCTGTAGTAGTGTCTTTGTGGGGCTTTGGGCTGGATGGGGAAGGAGGAACAGAAATAGAAGGAAAGGTCCTAGCCCTCAAGAAGGTTACTTTAAGAGACAGGGCATGCAATTTACAACAAATGAACATTTACAAAAGAGCCACACACTGAGTCTGGAAGTGCTGGTATTGCCGTGGAGTACAGATTGTTTGAGACTGTTCTCTTTTCTGATGGCTGTGAGACCACAAGTATTGGGGGATAGAAAGGTCCCACTCCCCAGTGTGAGAAGGAGAGTCTGGGAGGTATTTGTGTGGCTCTTTTACAGGGTTACCTTTTCTAATTTTGTTGGGATGGTGGCAACACTAGCCCAAATGGGCATTTGGTCTTTTCTCCTGCTATGAGGTGACAGTAATTTAGAGATAATAAATGAGAAGAGGGAGAACTTTGATCCAAAGACGTGGGGGATTTAGGTGGCACCTCCTCTTAGGCAGAGGGGCCTTCTCTGACTGACTAGCATTGTGTTAGCCTGTTATAAACACTGTCATTAAACACTGTCATTAGAGATAGGTCACTGGATGTTCATTTTGGCACTCATTCTGCTGATAATATTCCAATCTTCCCCTGTGTTATTTTGCTATTCCCAGAGGAGGAATTGAGGTGATCTTATCCTCATGTAGGACAGGGGAAGTTGGAATTTGAAAACAACACCAGTTTCAACATTCTTTGATTTTTGATCCCTTCAGAGATGTTCACAAGAGAATATAGAATTGAAATTTTAGGGAAGTCCTCCTTTCCACATTTTCTTTTCTACCCTTTTCCCCCTTGTTACTTGAATGTATTTTGGTAGTAGATACATGTTACTTTGCTTGTATCTGTGTCACAAGTCCTACAAAGAAAGGACAGACTCCAGAGAACCCTTTGCTGAGGTTTTAATTGTTGCCATGGAGGAAATAGGTGAGACTTTGACATTTGATCTACTGATATAAAACGGGGAGATGAAAATCATATTTTGTTTTTGTTACTTCCAAGCTGGATGAGGACGTCTGTAACAGATTTGAAAGGATTTTGTTGCAGATTCTGAGAACCAACATCTCTTTTGTTCCTACCTCCTAATTTCCAAATTGGAATTTAGTTCTTATTTATTATCAGTATTGTCTTTTTTGTTTGGGTAATGGGCGGTTTTACATCGAATTGGAAAGTAGAATAGAAAAATCTTTTTCAAATAAGAAAAATCTTTTAGTCTTAAGATTTTAAATCTTTAAAAAAATCTTTTATATGCATTGTGCTGGGGAGTTGCCCTATATCATTGTCTCTGGGGTTTGTTTATTTTTTCTCAAGAAGTTGGAGTGGAGGATAGGAAGCATCTGTACTCCTGGACGGAATGGTTGAGTGTTTCTTGTGAAGATCTGGTAGGCCTCTTGCAATCCGCATTTGATCTTCAGATGCACTGGTATTTGAAGAAACACAATATAGCTGTTTGCAAATAAATCCATCTTTTGGTTTTTCTGGGGGCAGGAGACCTGAGTCCTAGAGAAACTCCTTGGTGCTTGGGGTGGCCAGTGGACTAAGGGAAACATGTCCTGGGTGACGGAGTCTCATGCACACTCCATTATCCTAGCCAAGCCCACAAGCCATGTTGTATTTGTTGTCAAGAGGTTTGATAGATGTACTCAGCTTTTCTTATGTGCATTTTGATTTTTTTTTGTGTGTGTGTGTTTTTAAATGTTTTATTTTAAAGATATGTTGTCACATTGGCATGCTAGGTCTTTGCCTTTCCCTAAAGATAACATAGGCATCAGAAGTGTGTCCAGGAAGTTTGTTTAGACTCTTGGTGTCCCTAAGACTATTTCTAGAGGGGGGGGTCTGTGTGCCCACTGATTGATAGGTTCTGATGGGGTCTGTAGGCCAACAGTCTTCTTGGTTTTCCGTTGTACTGTTTGTTAGTATGGTACGTTATTGTAATTTTCTATCTATGGCACATGTCCTGCAAAGAAAGGAACTAAACATTTTCTTTATGGGCAAGTTCTGTGAACTATATTTTTTCATAGACCTTTCTTATGTAATAGTAGTCAAATTTTCACTGTTTTTATAAAGATGATGGTTGTATGGTGTTTTGTGAACTCATCTAAGGGAATGCCTAGTCTGAAGCTGTGATTTCTACTTGAAGTCATCTTGTCCAGTCCCCTGCTTCAGAGTAAGACTTTCCTTTCACTATCCATTCCTGACCCTTCTGTTCTCAGCTTACCCTTTTGTAGCATTCTATTGGAGAATGTTATTGTTTTTAATCTGCCATATGTTTGGCTTTTATTCCTAATATAATAAATGCAAAGGAAATTTGCATTCAGAAACTGATTTTAAGAGTGGGCAAAGGTATTCTTTCCCTTAAGTCTTTCACTGGGTACCTGTGACTAACATTTACTTACTTACTATTTTTGTATCCAAAATGCTTGTATACATTTTTTTGTTGTTGTTGTTGAAGTAACAAAATCAACTCATTGTGATCCAGTTATGGTTTTTGAATGGCAAAAGCAAAGGACTGACTGCCACCCTCTTTGGAGGGGACTAGGAGTGGGGCTGAGCCACATAGGTTTGAATGGAAGTGGGCTGGACTGGGAAGCCCAGGAATAGAGTTCTACTGTGGACTTCCCAGGCACAGCTCTGTTGAACATAGGAACATTAATCTCTAGCACCATTCTGGTTAATCTGGTGACACGGTGACAAAAATTTTTACTCAGATCCACTAAAGGTGTATATAACTATATTGGAAATGTGCTTTTGTGTGTGTGTGTGTGGAATGGGTAAATAAAATTGTTGAGTAATTTGAACCTATTAGAAGGCTTCTGGGTTTTTTGTTTTGTGTTTTGGGCTATGTCCCCACCCACACCCTCTAAAACTTCATTCCATGCTGAGAAGACTTGGACAGACCAAGTGTGTTCTCAGTGTGACTGTAGACATGACTCTCTTTCACCACCTTCTGGGGAGGATGGGAAAGACATGATGGGAAGCACATGAACTTGAGTAGTCATGTACACCTGCTGGTACCTATGCAAGAATTAAGGGAAAATTACTCTCGACCCTATGGTGCTGTGACTCCTACTAACAACATGTAGCTCATATCACCTATTATAAAAAGAAAACTTGGGAGATATTTTATAATTTAGTGGGCTGTTGCTTTTAAAATATGCCCCACCTATTTTTAAAGAGATTACAGCCAATGGTATAAAATGGTTATTTAACAACTTCTGGAACAGGAAATAGAGCTGAAATTGTTTTGCTATTTTCATGCCTTATTCCTTCTTACTCTAAGAAAGACCACGAGCTCATTAGAAATGCAGAGTCTCAGGCCCCATCCCAGACCTACCGAATGAGACCTTCATTTTCACAGGATCACCAGGTGATTCATAGGCACATTTAACATTTGAGAAACATTGTTCTAAGAGGAAGAACTTCTCACAAGGTAAAACATTAAATCCAAATTTAGGGAAAAAAGTTAATCTGCCCTGATCACTGATTTCAGAATGGCCTGGAGTAATTACAATGGTAGGGACCCTCCTCAGAAGCCAAGTAGCCACTGACTGCAGTGTCACTTTTTTGGGCATGGTCTTGGCTGATGTGGGCTGCATACTCTCTTTTTGCCACAGGAATCCTGACCACTTCTGCTTCATATCTTAGGTATGTAGTTTATGGTCCAGGTCTGCAAGGAGCACCTGGCCCAACATGGTTACAAGGTCAGCTTCTCAGGGAAAGAAGCCCTTGCCTATGCCATTAGAGTTTGCCTGACTCCCCAGAGTCTAGGTGTGTGTGCAAGCACACCAGTGTGTCCTTGCATGTGTGTGGAGGGGAGCGGGGCTGAAGGGTAGGGGGAGCAATGGAAGGGCTGGGGCTGAATTCTGCTCTGTTTTTCTTCCTTCATCTTTTGGTTGTGGTATAATGGCTTCGCTTCTCTTCCTCTTGACTCCTAGGAAGTGAATACTGTGCTGACTGAGCATAAACCTGCCTCTGTGACTTCCCTCATGTTGCACTCCTGATGGTGTGGAGGCTGAGGCCAGACCTCTCCAAGGGACTGGATCTACTGAAAAGCTTGGGATGTCAGCTCCACTGAGGCTAGAAATGGAGGTTAAGTGGAGACTGCAAATTCATGGCCACCAAAATGAGGCCTGGAAAAAATCACCACATATTCTTCCCCAGGCCTAATGGGAATATCAGTTATACTGTGCCTCAAAACATTTAACAGCCTGAACCAGTTAGTTTTCATCATCTCTTTGTTGGGTTTGGTCCAGGTTTGTGAATATCATTCTGTTTAGGCATTCAGCATCCTACCTGTGACTGCATCCCTAGCTGGCTGTTTGCCTGAGGTGCACATGTACCACTTCAAATTTGGTTTCTGAGTGAGAGGGATGAGCTCCAGGAAGCCTTTCCTGTGCAATAAGAATGGGTCTTTGCATCCACTGCAAACCAGCTGGCTAGAGTCCAATATACCTATGCTAACAGTCACCTCTTGATATATTGGAAGTGAGACAAAATCACAAGTAAATGGAAGGTATCTGAGAAATTCAGTACCTAGAATGTCTCTTCTGAAGTGATAGAAGGCAGTGTCAGTAGCACTCTTTTCATTTAGAAAAGTTTATCTCATTCCAGGCCCTTCAGGGGAGAGTCTGACTAGAAGACTTCCCCAAAGGGTACTTATCTTTAAGTTCTCTTCTGTACAGCTATGTTTTCTACCTGATGCATGTGCCTCTCATAGCTGAAGAGGACTGAGGTAGTTCTCCTGGGTGATTGGAATGAGGGCTGGAAAAAGAGGGTGGGTGCCATTTCATTTATACGCCCATGAAGGAATGAAGACTGCTCTTAGGCATGAACTCTACTGGGACTTTTTTTTTTTTTTTTTTTTTTTGGCTTTGGAACAGGCAAAGGCAGACATGTTCTTTGATGGGATCTGTCATGGTGACCTGGTCTCTAAGAAGGCTGTGATTGTGATTTCAAGAAAGCAGTCTTGTGATGTCTGCCTCTGATCCAGTTGTCACTTTCTTGATCAACTGGTCTCCCATGTCACACCGCGGGAGCAGAGGAGAACCAAGACCTCAGTGCATTCGTCACTTGCTTACCTTACAGAGAAGCCAGATCACCATTCCCAGATCAGTGATTGTCAAATGTGCAAATATATATCTCTGTGAATGTGACTTTAATATGTTGCTGTTCCCACGGAAGAAGAATGTGGAATCCTCACAGGACATTATATCTTACAAACAAAATCTATTTTTTTTTTAAAGAATAGTACAGTTTTGGCTTTAATTATTATTTTTTTTTCTTTTTCACTCAAATGCCCACTTACTGGGCAAAAGTCTGAGTAGCAAGAAAACTTATGAGATTCAGCTTTTCCTAAATGGTCTTTTATACTGTGGATGGTGCAGGAGACTGTTACTGAAGATGTGAAGAGCTGGGCTGGAGGCAGCTCAGCTTCCGGCAACTGGGAGCTTATTTTATACGCACAAAGCTGCCTTCAGAAGGCTCCTTACTCTGCTCTATAGCAGATGGTTTTCATCTTGCTGCTTGTAGCATGCTGTACTGTATTGATTTGTTCTTCTGATGCAGATTTCTTTCTGCATCTAAATATACCGTCTTCTGATGATCAATATTTTATTTAGTTATTTATTTTATCCACACATAGCATTTTTATGTCGTCCTATCAGTGTTTGCATGTATTTAATCAGAATGTAATATAATTTGTGTTGTCAGCTTTTTGGTTGAGGCCTAGGTGGTTTGAACTTTTAAGTCTGATGTCCATAGTGTTCCTTAAAATTTCAGAATGTGGATATCTGTAAAAAGATAGTAACTATGTTAAAACACGGTGAACTTTATTGAGCACTTTTGTCTTCATTGATTTTTATTATAAACCAAGAGATGTATTTCTCTGGAGAAATGTTCATCTGCTGGATAAATAAAATCATGCTAAAATATGTGAGTAATATGTATTGTTTTTGTAATAAGAAAATACAATAAAAGTTATTTTAATTAAAAATACAATTAATTTTTAAATCACACAAAAGAAGATAACATTTGGAATATTATACATACACAAAATAGTAATACCATTGTTTAAAATGCACTTGAAACTAAATTATTTAAAATTTGTCTAAAATTATTATAGTGTATATATTTCCAAGCATAGTAGTGTTTTTTAATTAGTGACTACTATCTTTATCAAGTTCCACTAGCATTTCAGAGGGATATCAATGGGATTGTTACAGCAAGGCATTGTTGATATTCTAGGCATTTGTTTATTCAACAAATATTTCATGATTACTTGTTGGTTGGTATGCTGTGGATAAAACAAAGTGCCTGCCCTTTTTCTAGAGTTTATTATTGAAAAGTAAAAGGTTAACAGCAAATCTGTAGCTCATCCCTCCCTCTGGGAATAATTTCCCCTTCATGAATGACCTTGAGTAAAACCATTAGTAGATAATAATTAAGTAAATTGGTATGGTAAAGGAACTTGGTACATTCTTCTAGGAGTAAGTAATATCAGAGATAAAATGCTCCTAAGAAGAAGAATGAAATTATGGCATTTGATGGTAAATGGATGGACCTGGAGAATATCATGCTAAGTGAAATAAGCCAGACTCAGACAGCATTTCCAAATTCTCTTACTTTAAGGTTCTTCTGATAGAATGAAAATTATTTATGAATTTTCCAAGTTTGGAACTAAGTGAGAGATAGCAGTTGTATGTTTTGATAAATGTGTTATACTTTGATGTGGGTGTGTTGGCAAGGGTATAATTTCCTTGGAAAGATCTTTTGTCATTTGCGAGTATTACCTAAATTAGCCATCAAGCCATCCTTGGTCAAAGGCTGGGAGAGTCAGCAATCATTCTCCTCCATTTACAGATAGGCCACTGAACACCCTATTGAAAGACATCCCTTAGCACTGTTGAAATGTTTGTCAAAGCCAATATCTCAGAGCAAGGTAAATGGTAAGATTTGTAACAGTGAGGGCACAAGAAATATAACAGTATTTTTACTATTTTAAAAGTCACCGGTAACAAAGATGCCAGGATTAGAAAATGACTTCAGAGAGTGCTCTGGGTTGTATGATGGTTGTTGGTTGTTTTTCTCCCATTGCTTTATTATACCATGTTAAACCTTTCCAGGGATTTTACTAGGGACCCAACTGTGAGGAGGCTCAACCTTGAGGAGGCTACTAGCTTGCCTTTATTGGTGACAAAATTCCACTGGCTCTTCTTGTGGCAGTCTGGCAATAGCCTATTCCCAAACTTTATGTTTTCTAGACATAGTCTGCACCATCAACCTACATTCATTCTCTTTAGTTCATTTGAGAATTTAACAAGCAAAGTAAAAAGGTAGACACTTAAAGGTTTTGCATACAGTTTAGGGCTGTCATGGCCTGAAACCCATCCTTGGATCTCAGGGTAGGAAACCAAGAGTTTGCTTCCCTCTGACATGGTAAAAATATGTATAATCAGGTGGCATCCATTTATCTCTAATTCTAAATCCCAGAAAGCTTTGAAAACCAAGTTTTCTTGTAACTCAAGTGACAGTAAAATTTAACTTGAACTTTGTGAGGATATTTACAGTCTCTATATATCCCACTTAGTGTGACTATTACATTTCATAAAGTAAAATTAGTAAGACAATAGTATAAGCAATATGAACTCTACAAGGTCCTTAGAGTTATGCATCTGAAATAAGCCATTAAGATGAAAAAGTATTTATAATTATTTTCTGTAGTATGTGCTCTATTTTATGTCCATATTTATGTAGGACTAAACTAGATTTTATTTTCTTTTTAATCTTGTACAAACACATACATATGTATATATAAAACTTTATGTAAGACACTAAAGAAGTAGAATATGTGGTATATTAAAAATTATTCAAAACTTGGACCTAGGCAAAAAGAGATCACTAGAATAAAATCTCAGTAAGTTACTGGGCATTTTTTTAGCAGGCCCTCTAGATATTATCAATTCCTTAGGGGCATACAAGCTTGATTTTTAAATTATATATATATAGTGGTACTAGGGATTGAACCCAAGGCCTTGTGCATGTAAGGCAAGCACTCTACCAACTGAGCTATATCCCCAGCCCTTAAATATATTCTTTTACAACCCTCTAAGAGTAGAGGTTCGTTTGTAGCAAATAGAAAATGCAAATTACTCTTATCTGAGAACAATGCAAATGATTCACGATCAGGGCAAAGCAAGTAAGTTTTGTCCATTTTGTTTCAATTAATTTCCATCATGTATACAAGTCAATTCAAAGTTTTATTCTGTAGGACATTAACTAGTTTTGCATCTATTAAAAGAGAATGCTTTTGACTGACTATATAAATCTCTATTTCTCAAATTCTTCTTTGAACCAATCACAGCATCTTTAATGACTTTAATACGTCGTCTGCAATGACATGTTAATGAATTAAGGACATTCATTTTATTATACATAGTATCATATTTCTAACTTTGAAAATCATACTTTAGAAGGCGCTTTCACATAATAATTGAGAAAAGATAAGATGAATTAAATAGGCAAAATACAATAGATGATAATGATAAACCAGCCTAATTCCATCTTAAGACTGGGAGCCATCCTGTCAAAAAAGTTATGAAAAGCCCACTTCAGTTTTCTATGAAATGCTAGGATTCTTATTTGGCATGAGCTTATTGTCTGGCATTCATGCCCAGGCCTTGAGCTCACTCAGGCCTGGCTTTCCTTGACCAGATAACAACTCTCTCTCTCTCAAACTAACGGTGCCTCATAAACTTTTGATATGGGGTTTGAATACACTCCCCTTTTCCTTGGAATGCAATGCCATGTAGGTGATTGGTTTGCTACTTGCTTTGAATTACACATGTCTGACCTTGTTAGCTGTAAGTTCCCAAGATTTTTTGTAACTCTTTGAACTATAAAAACCTTGTCTTCCCTGAGAGCGGGGCTGACCCCAAGCCCAGTGTTTGGGAGGGGCAGCCCTGGCCAGCTCTCTTTGTGTGTATACAATATAAGCTTGCTTTAATTTAAAATTGGAGTTGGTGGTCTTTTCTTTGCGTCTTGGATCAACAGATAAATAATCAGTATCCATTTGGTTTGGTGGCTCGGTAGAGTTTCTAGATGACTATATTATTTTCATTTATTCCAACATTGCTTATTTTATTTTATTTTGAGACAGGATCTTGCTAAATTGCCCAGGCTGGCCTCAAACTTGAGATCCTTCTGCCTCAGCCTCCTGAGCAGCTCAGATTATAGGCATGCACCACCACGCCCAGCCCTGCATTGCTTTTATTCATTTAGCAGACAATTCTGCCTTGCAATATGGGGCACAGTAGGAGGGTATACAATACAAAAGAGGCACAAACCCTTTCCTAGAATTGTTAACAATTTAGTGTTGAAGTATAGAGGAGGAAAAAATCCTCTACCCTCTTAAATTCAGTTGCTAGGAACTGAGAATTAAACTGACAAAAGACTGATTAGCAGAAGGAAAAAAAATAAGAATTTACGCAAGTTAAATATGTGCAGGAGAGCTAAGGAGCTCAAAGGAGTGGTTAGAATTGGGGGTTTTTATATATCTTCTTAATAGGTGAAGTGGTGGAAGGGAAAAGTACTTACAGAAAAAGTACTTACAGATAACATTTTGTAATGATAAATAGGTTTTCAGGAGAATAAACAAGAGAAGAAATTTTGTAATAACGTTTGTCCATGTAGGTATAAGTGGTCTGTATGCTTCAGGGCCATAAAACTCCCTTGGAGAAGAATTTGGGATAGCTTTTATTTGCATTCTCTCTTCTGGGAGTAGATCTACATTTTAGGAGGAATTTATGTCTACCTCATTTTCCAGAAGTTGCTGCTTTTAGTGGGATAAAGGAAACTTTAAGAAAGCTTAATTTCCCCTGCATCTGTTGAATCTGAAATGTCTTTAGCTTAAAATAACCTTTATACTGAAATGATATTTTGGAGTGGCAATTCCAAACTCCTTCAAGAGAAGAACATAAACAGATCATTACAGAGTAATAATAATGTGTGGAGAATAACATTCGAGACCTTAGATGCTTTATATTTTTTTACTTTATTAAAACATAAAATTTGGTAGAAATGTCATAGGAATTTTATTCCAATTTTATAATTGGAGCACAGAAAACCAACTAAGTGTTACAATAGTCATGAACAAGATGCTAAAGAATCCCAAAGCAATGTAATGTGCTTTCATTCCTGAGACCAAAATATTCCCCTCACCTCTCTTCATTCATTTGGTTAACTGATCTCAGGCCATATCTTGCCCTAGGAAGAGCCACAGAGTGGGAATAGTCCTGGCAAAGGAGAAAAAGGTCAATGCAGGACTTAGGAGCTCTCAGGTTTGGAATTAGTCAGGACTGATGTGGAGGGATAGAGACAGGTAAGGTTAGCTTGCTTCCTTGAGCTTTCAATCTTCAGTGTTGCTTATAGCCTTCGGATATCTGGTATTTGGGAGAGAGGGAGGAGGGGGGACTGAGCATTGGCTCTTACCTGGGAAAGCACCAGTAATTGCCACCAGTCCTCTACGCCCAGTGCTAGAGAATTGCAGAAGTTGGACTGTAATCACTGGCAAATATTGACAGACGTCAAGGTCATGGCAAGACAGTTTGGCCCCCATCTGTTGGGGAGGAATAACCTCAGTTAAAATGTACTGGGACATTTATGAAACTGAGTACTAAAACTGGCAGCTCTTTAACCACCTTTGTGATTTTGCAAGGCCCCCTACCCATACCAACTTCCTTACTGCTCTTATTTCCTGTGGCAGGGGATATACATACGCACGTATTTTGTCGAGTAATTGATCACCAGATGTTTTCTCGGCTCGTGTGCTGTCTTGTACCAGTCATGTGGTTGATTTCTGCCTTAGATGGTATGTATGCTTTCCTTAAACTCAGTTTATAAGGCACTTAATCTCAGATTTGGGGTTATGAGGCATTCTACCTAGGGTTTTGGTGAAATTTACATTTATGATATTTGTTTCAAAAATAATATTTGTTTGAAAGATTAAAATTTACACTTAATGATGTTGAAAAATCTCAAGTTACTTCACCTAATGCTCCATATTCCTGAGAGGCTTCCTGTGTATTTAAGGATGATTTTGCTTTCTGAAGTAGGTGGTTACCCTTGACTTTCCCTTCCTATTCTGGGAGCGAAACTAGTACCGATGTCAAAATCCTGAGAGGTTATACCTGTTATAAACTCCAAGACTGCTACTTGGGAAGGGAATTGTTTGTGTAGTAGATAACTTGTGACTGAATTTGAGTGGAATGCCTGATTTCCTTTTGGCAATATAGCTTTGGAAATCTTGAGAAAGGAAGGGGCAGGCATGTATGTGGATACGGAAGAGTACAGCAATCAGGACCAATAATCCAGCAAAAAGACACATGGAATGCAGGGATGTAGAGGGGGTTTTCTCACAGTGCGTGATATGTTTTTCCTTTCAACAGAGAGCTGTCTAGAACTTCCCCCAGTGAACAACAGCATATTTATTGCAAAGGAGGTGGAAGGACAGATACTGGGGTCTTACTTTTGTGTCAAGGGCTACCACCTGGTAGGAAAGAAAACTTTTCTTTGCAATGCCTCTGAGGGATGGAATGCCTCCACCACCGAGTGCCGCTGTGAGTTAACTCTCTCTGCTTCTTTGCCCATATCATCATCTGGCTATATTCTTTTACATTCTCATTCCTGTTGGCCATGCTAAAACCTTATTTTAAAATATCTCAATTTCTAGATATGCCCTTTTAAAGTAGCATAGTGGTGGGATGTCTCTGGGAAAGTACAAAGATCAGCTCTTGCTGAGTATTAATTTAGTTGCATTGATAGAATCAATTACTCCTACAGCTAGGAAAAAGGTTTTCTCTTCATTGTATTTTGTCTTTTTGGTGCTGAGGATAAAACCCAGGGCCTAGTACAAGCTAAGTATATGCTCTATCAATGAGCAACTCCCTCAGCCCCTGAAAGAAATTTTTTCATATATTAAAACTACTTTGTTTTTCACTGTAAAGTATTTAATCTTGTACTGCCTTAAAAACTGCTTTTAAAAAATAATATGGGAAAATGTATACAAAGTCAGAAATGTCAAATTAACATAGATACTCATCCACAGCTTCATCAGTTATCAATAATACATGGCTACACCTTTTTCATTTATATACTTACTTTATTATTTTGAAGTAAAAACATCATATTTTATTTCATTCATCATATATTTTGAACTGGGAAAAATTTATGCTGTCTGTATACCTATACCAATATTTTTATCCTTCATTTGCATGAAGAAATTCATATCCCTCTGCATTTTCTCCTGTTTTTCCACACCATGGGAGGAAAAAAAAATAAAACAAAACCAAAAAATGAGCTAGTGCTGGCTGGAAGAAAGGGAAGGGAAAACTTGCTTAAAATATAGGCCCAAGAATTTTGAGGAATGCTTACCAGGATAATGAATATACTATTGGTGATTTCTAGTTATGTGCTTCATCATGTTTAGCAAATTCAATTGCCAATTCATGTCATTCTTATGCTTGGCCAAGACCATTTCTGCCCTATTTGTCAAAACCTGTATTGATATGATTTGCTATTTTTTTTTTTCACTGGTGCCTGAGAAAGTCATGCATTTGCTGTGATAGGCTATATAGCCTGGCTCTTTTAGATCACTGTCAGTTTTCTTCTTCAGTGGGCCACTGTCCTGACCCTGTGCTGGTGAATGGTGAAATTCAGTTCTTCAGGCCTGTGAATATAAGTGACAAAATCACATTTAAGTGCAATGAGAACTACATCCTCCAGGGCAGCAGTTGGAGCCAGTGCTTAGAGGACCACACCTGGGCACCTCCCTTTCCCATCTGCAAGAGTAGTAAGTACCAGAGAAACCACGGGGAATCCCAAACATACTGATTAGCACTGTCACCCCAGACGTTCCCATATCCCTGCAATGCTTTCCTTTTTTTTTTTTTTTTTTTTTTGCATCTGGGAATAGGTTTAGATCCAGCAGACAGTCAAGAAATAAACTGAGCTCACAGAAACAAATCTCAAGTGATATTCCAATGAAATGAATAGCATCCAAACAAGGGCTCTTTCTAAGATCAAGTATGACTTAAAGTTTTTATGTGAAAAATGCACAAAATAGGTGGGGGGAAGACCATAAGACATTCATTGCAAAATTATATACAAGAGGTGAAAAACCCTCATTGCATCAGCAAAATTCATACCTCTCAGAGGTAATCAGTCGGATGTATTTATTCCATGTCTTTTTCTTTCTTTTATCCCCCTCACTTCATTTCTTTCCTAGGGATTGGGCTCAGGGGGATTTTACTGCAGAGCCATGCCCCACCATGATTTATTTTTTGCTAAATCGCCCAGGCTAGCCTGGATCCTCCTTGAGCCTCAGGGATGACAGGGGTGAGCCATGACATCTGGCTCTTTTAACTCCTGATTCTTTTTCTTATGTTTATGCAGACATTTAAAACAAACACCAAAATGAAATGTTTTGTTGAATAAACACTAAATAAGCATTTGTGTGTGTACACCTATAAAAACAAGCTATTGCTATCTATACACGTTTTAAATTGCTTTTTTATATAACAATACACCTGAGCATTTTTCCAGATCAGTAATATTGTTTTTGGAAAATGTTGACTAACATTCATATCTGGCTGGATCAAATGGAAGGAAACACCTGCCTTATCAGATAGTAAAATGTTTAACAATCTTATAAGCAGAATAGTATTAACTTGGTAAATTATAGGAACTGCCATTAATGTGCTATTAAAACAGTAAGTTATGGGGACAAAAAATAGAAGAAGTTATTTTATTTATTATTATCATTTAAAAAAAATTTTTAGTTGTAGATGGACCTTTATTTTATGTATTTATATGCGGTGCTGAGGCTCAAATTCAGGGCCTCACACATGCTAGGCAAGCACTCCACCACTGAACCACAACCGCAGCCCCAGAAGAACTTGTTTTAAATCTGTGGGAAACATTTGTATTCAGTGGTGATAACTGTGTGTTTGGAAGAAGACAAAGTTGGGGCTCAAACTCTTACCAGGTTAAAAATATATAAATATGAAAGAAAAAGTGTTAAATTACTAAAACATGAGAGGATATGTTTATTTCATGGGATGGGGAGGCTTTCCTAAGCAATAATATAAAACTCATAAATCAAAAAGTAAACAAAAAGACAGACTTAATTAAATCTTCAAATAAAAACTGTATGTTAAAAGGCATCACAGAAATTAAAAGATAATAACAGATTTGGAGAAAGTGTTTGCCAACATACTTGATGGCTAAACAGTTAATATTTTAAACATACAAAAAAAAAAAACACTCTAGAAATTAGCACAGAAAAGACAACCATATAGAAAAATGGTGGAATTGTGTAAGGATAGACGATTCCAAATTTATGACCCCAAACTTATTTCTATTTCCCAACTTCTTTGAACGTTTCTAATAAGTGTGGAACTGGACATTGAAATTAGATACAAATATTTTACTAATCATATTATCAAAAAACCAAAAAGTTGATTTCGTCTAATATTATTCACAATATGAGTAATGGTCACTTAGGTTGGTAAGGTGTAATGTGAAGTCACTCTTGGTATCTGACTTCAGTAGCTACTAAGAAAATAAATGGAGATGAGCTTAAAGCACATACTGCATTAGCTCTCTTATACAGGCATTTGGAGTACTCAGAACATGCTTTTGTACCACATGCAATTAAGTCAGAAGCATATATGTAATATCAATAGCTTGACATGGGTATGTAGTGTTTCCTCATTTCTTCCAAATATTTTCTATTTTGCTCTTTTAATTTAGAAGTTCCTGCCCTGGCTCCCAACTACAGTAACTTTTTTTGTGTAACTTAATTGCTCAGATCTTGGAGGAGCTCCCTAGGTCCCTGTAAAACACATTCTTTTGTGTTTAGGCCTCAGATGGACATCATCTCCTTCAGTTCAAAACTGAACTCTTTAAAAGTTACCAGAACCATTTGTTGAAGAGGCTATCCTTTCTCCACTGTACATTTTTGGTGCCTTTGTCTAATATAAGATAGCTGAAATTATATGTATTAGTCTCTGTGTCCTCAATTCTCTACCATTGGTTTACCGGTCTATTTTGGTACCAATACCATGCTGTTTTTGTTACTGTTGCTCTATAGTATAATTTAAAGTCTGGTATGGTGATGCTACCTGCTTCACTTTTCTTGCTAAGGATTGCTTTAGCTATTCTGTGTCTCTTATTTTTCCAGATGAATTTCATGACTGCTTTTTCTATTTCTTTGAGGAATGCCATTGGGATTTTGATTGGAATTGCATTAAATCTGTATAATGCTTTTGGTAGTATGGACATTTTGACAATATTAATTCTGCCTATCCAAGAACAAGGTAGGCCTTTCCATCTTCTAGTCTTCTATAATTTCTTTCTTTAGTGTTCTATAGTTTTCATTATAGAGGTCTTTCACCACTTTCGTTAAGTTGATTCCCAAGTATTTTTTTTTCAATGCTATTGTAAATGGGGTAGTTTTCATTATTTCCCTTTCAGAGGCTTTGTCACTGATGTACATAAATGCCTTTGACTTATGGGTATTGATTTTGTATCCTGCTACTTTGCCGAATTCATTTACTAGTTGTAAAAGTTTTTTGGTAGAGTTTTTTGGGTCTTCTAGGTATTTATCATATCATCAGCAAATAGTGCTAATTTGAGTTCTTCTTTTCCTATCTGGATCCCTTTAATTTCTTTCATCTGTCTAATTGCTCTGGCCAGAGTTTTAAGTACTATGTTGAATAACAATGTTGAAAGGGGGCATCCCTGTCTTGTTCCAGTTTTTAGAGGGAATGCTTTCAATTTTTCTCCATTTAAGATGTTAGCCTGGGGCTTCGCATAAAGAGCTTTTACAATGTTGAGAAATGTTCCTCTTATCCCTAGTTTTTCTAGTGTTTTGAACATAAAGGTGTGTTATATTTTGTCAAATGCTTTTTCTGCAGCTATTGAGATGATCATATGGTTTTTATCTTTAAGTCCATTGATGTGATGTATTACGTTTACCAGCCTTGCATCCCTGGGATGAACCCTACTTGGTGTACTCTTTTCGATATGATTTTGTATTCAATTTGCCAGAATTTTGTTGAGGATTTTTGCATCTATGTTCATTAAGGAAATTGGCCTGAAGTTTTCTTTTTTGGCTGTGTCTTTGCCTGGTTTTAGAATTAATATAATATTGGCCTCATAGAGTCTGGAAGAGCTCCCTCTTTTTCTATTTCTTGAAATAAGTTGAAGAGTATTGGTATTAGTTCTTCTTTGAAGGTCTTGTAGAACTCGGCTGTAAACCCATCAGGTCCTGGGCTTTTTTTAGTTGGTAGCTTTCTGATGGCCTCTTCTATTTCCTCCCTTGAAATTGATCTGTTTAAATTGTGTATATCCTCCAGTTCCAGTTTGGGCAATTCATATGACTCTAGAAATCTGTCAATGCTTTCAATATTTTCTATTTTATTAGAGTAAAAGTTTTCAAAGTAATTTCTAATTATATTCTGTATTTCTGAGGTGTTTGCTGTGATATTTCCTTTTTCATCACATATGCTAGTAATTTGAGTTTTTTTTTTTTTTCTCCTTCTTTTTGTTAGCATTGCTAAGTGTCTGTCAATTTTATTGATTTTTTCCAAAGAACCAGTTTCTGGTTTTGTCAATTCTTTTAATTGTTTCTTTAGTCTCAATTTCATTGATTTCAGCTCTGATTTTAATTATTTCCTGTCTTCTACTGCTCTTAGTGTTGATCTGTTCTTCTTTTTCTAGTGCTTTGAGGTGTGATGTTAAGTCATTTATTTGTTGTTGTTGTTGTTTTCTTTTAAGTAATGAACTCAATGCAATGAATTTTCCTCTTAATACTGCCTTCATAGTGTCCCAGAGATTTCTATATGAGGTATTTGTGTTCTCATTCACCTCTAGGAATTTTTTAATCTCCTCCTTGATATCTTCTTCAACCCCTTGTTCATTCAGTAGCATGTTGTTTAGCTTCCAGTTGTTCTTGTTTTATCATTGATTTCCAATTTCATTCCATTATGGTCTGATAGAATGCAGGGCAGTATCTCTACTTTTTTTATATTTGCTGAGAGTTGCTTTGTGGCATAATATATGGTCTATTTTAGAGAAGGAGCCATGTGCTGCTGAGAAGAAAATATAATCTTTGACTGAGGGATGAAATATTCTATATATGTCTGTTAGGTCTACGTTATTAATTGTTTTAATGAGGTCTAAAATTTCTTTATTTAGCTTTTGTTTGGATGATCTATCCAGTGGGTAAAAGAGGTGTGTTGAAGGTCCCCTAGAATAATTGTGTTGTGGTCTCTTTTATTCTTGAACTTGAGAAGGGTTTGTTTGATGAATGTAGGTGCTCCATTATTTGGGGGCATATAGTTTTATAATTGTTATATCTTGTTGATGAATGGTTCCCTTAATCAGTAAGAAATATCCATCTTTGTCCCTTTTGATTAACTTTGGCTTGAAGTCTACCTTATTTGATATGAGAATGTAAACCCCTGCTTGCTTTCGCAGCCCATGTGAGTGGTAAGATTTTTCCCAGCCTTTCACCTTTAGTCTGTTGATATCTTTTTCTATGAGGTGGGTTTCTTGGAGACAGCATATTGTTGGGTCGTTTCTTTTAATCCAGTCTGACAATCTGTGTCTTTTGAATGGTGAGTTTAGGCCATTAACATTCAGGGTTATTGTTGAGATGTGATTCGTATTCCCATCCATTTTTATTTGTTTATGGAATTTAACTTGATTTGGATTCTCCTCTGGTTGGTGTTTCCTTTAGTTTAATAATTCCCTTTGCTGATTTTCATTGTTATTTTTCTTTATGGAATATTTTGCCCAAGATTTTCAGAAGTGCAGGCTTTCGAGTTGTGAAATCTTTTAACTTCTGTTTGTCGTGGAAGGTTTTTATTTCATCTTCAAATCTAAAGCTTAATTTTGCTGGATATAAGATTCTTGGTTGACATCCCTTTTCTTTCAGAGCTTGAAATATGCTGTTTCAGGATCTTCTAGTTTTTAAGGTCTGGGTTGAAAAATCTGAACATAATCTAATTGGTTTCCTCCTATATGTAATCTGATTCCTTTCTCATGGCTTTTAATATTCTCTCCTTGTTCAGTATATTAGGCATTTTCATTATAATGTGACTTGGTGTGGATCTGTTGTGATTTTGTACATTTGGTGTTCAGAAATCCATATGCAAAAAAATGAAATTAAACCCTTATCTCTTACCATGCACAAAACTCAATTCAAAGTGGATCAAAGGCCTAGGAATTAGACCAGATACAACATGCCTAATAGAAGAAAAAGTAAGCTCCAATTTCCAACATGTCGGATTAGGCTCCAAGTTCCTTAATAAGACTCCTGTAGTGCAAGAATTAATATCAAGAATTAATAAATGGGATAGATTCAAACTAAAAAGCTTCTTCTCAGCAAAAGAAACAATCAGTGAGGTGAATAGAAAACCAACTAATTAGGAACAAATTTTTAACACATGCACATCACATAGAGCACTAATCTCTAGAATATATAAAGAACTCAAAAATCTTAACACCAAAAAAAAAAAAAAAAAAAAAACCCAATCAATGAATGGTCTAAGGAATTGAAAAGACACTTCTCAGAAGAAGATACACAATCAATCAACAAATACATGAAAAAAAATATTCAACATCGCTGGCAATTAGAGAAATGCAAATCAAAACCACTCTAAGATTTCATTTCACTCCAGTCAGAATGGCAGCCATAAAGGACACAAACAATAATAAATGTTGGAGAGCATGTGGGGAAAAAGGCACACTCATACATTGCTGGTGGGACTGCAAATTGGTGCAGCCGTTATGGAAAGCAGTATGGAGATTCCTTGGAAAACTGGGAATGGAATCACCTTATGACCCAGCCATCCCACTCCTGGGTCTATTCCCAAAGGACTTAAAAGCAGCATATTACAGCGACACAGCCACTTCAATGTTTATAGCAGCACAATTCACAATAGCTAGGTTGTGGAACCAACCTAGATGTCCCTCAGTAGGTAAGTGGATAAATAAAATGTGGTATATATACACAATGGAATCTTACTCAGCAATAAAAGAGAATAAAATCATGGCATTTGCAGGTAAATGGATGAAGTTGGAGAATATAATGCTAAGTGAAGTTAGTCAATCTCAAAAATCCAAGTGCCAAATGTTTTCTCTGATATAAGGAGGCTGATTCACAGTGGTGTTGGGTCGGGGTACCTAGGAGGATTAAAGGAACACTAGAAAGGTCAAAGGGGAGTGAAGGGAAGAGAGGGAGCAATGGGGTATGGAGGGGGAAAAAAATAAGGTGGTAGAATAAGATGAATATCATTATCCTAAATGCATGATTGATGACTTGAATAGTACGAATATACTTTGTATACAGTGTTATGTAAAAAGATGCTCTATGTGTGTATTATGATACTACTGTTATAAATACAACAACTACTGTTATAAATACATGCTACTGCTATAAACACAACAACTTTGAATAAAAAAATAATAATATCAGAAAAACAACAACAAAAAAGTTACCAGAACCCTCCTCTCTAAACTGGAATTCTTCCATCAACTCATGGAAATCCTTTTTGATTTTCTCTGTCTAGTCTTTGAACTCAGTCTTTTAGTTTTTACAGATTCTTTTTTAAAATGCTCAAGTAATACAATATAGAAAATAGAAGGAAAAAAAATCATTACCTATAAGCCTATGGGGCGGGTGAGTTTGGGGAATAAGCATTAGGAAAACCTTGATATATTATTTACAGATTTTTTTTTCTGTGTATGTTTGTGTGTGGCTGTTTTACCAAAATAGTGTTATATTGAGACCAGGGCAAAGGACAGGTAGCTGATTATCAAAGAAAAGGAAATGGGTAGATAGCACTCCCCATCACCCAGTTGCTAACAGCCTCTGGGGCAGGGAACTAATCGTACTTTCCAACACAAGCAATCACTCTCTGGGTGACTCTCTTCCTGCCCTTTTGGCCACTTTTGGTCACGTAAGCAGAGTGGGAGGAGGGGACATGAGAAGAAAGGAAACCTGAATTCTATAAGAGGGGCAAGACACCCCCACTCCCTCTGGTACCAGCTCTGGCCCCCCTCCTCTCCGGAGGAGTCTCAGTCTCTCTCTCAATCTCTGTTCTGTTTCTTAAGTAAATTTTGCTTTTCTGGGCTGGTGTTGTGGCTCAGTGGCAGAGCGCTTGTCTTGCACATGTGATGCACTGGGTTCAATCCTCAGCACCACATAAAAATAAATAAACAAAATAAAGATATTGTGTCCATGTATAACTAAATTTTTTTTTTTTTTTTTTTTTTTTTTACTTTTGTTCTTGCCTCAACATTTCTCGGGTGTTTAATCTTCAACACAGGGGCATAAGGACCTATCCTGATTTTCAAGACTGGTTTCAATATTATACATGCTTTTATATAATTTTCTGATTTTACTCAAGATATTTGTTTTCAAGACCTTTAATATACCTTTTATTCAGCTTTTAACCTTGATCACCATGTTTAGCCTCATACAATCTCAGAACTGAAAAGAAATTATAAATAATGTTATAAATAATAATATTTAACCTAATTATCTCAAAATATTAGAAGTTCAAGATAATTTGAAATTATCTTGTCATATTAGAAGCTGAGCTTTGTGTCCCATGCCTGTAATCTCAGTGACTTGGGAGACCGAGACAGGAGGATCCCAAGTTTCAGGCCAACCTAGAAACTTAATGAGACCCTGTATCAAAATGAAAGATAAATAAAATAAAAGGGGCTGGGGAAGTAGTTCAGTAGCAAAGAACCCCTGGGTTCCATCCCCAGTACCAACAGATAGACAGATAAATGAATGAATGAATGAATAAAACAAAATATTAGAAGTGGAGAGGGCCAAAATGATTTCTTTGGTGCAGGGAGTTTCTTTTCTGCCATTGGAAGAGCCCAAATCAAAATTCACTGTTCCTAGTGTGTCATTTCCGGTTCTACAGACTTCTCTTCTCCTCAGCTCTGTTTTTGAGGCTCTTCTATTTCACAGCTGTGTCTCACAGCAGGTGTCAGCCCCACGAAGTGCACATCCTTCCTCTCCTGTCTCAAGTTACTTCTGCCTTCACCTAGGGTCTAATTTTTCTTTTCTTGTGCATTAACCATAAGCATCTCTACAGCTTAAATTTCTTTTCCTTGAGTTCCTGCCAGTTAGAAAGTACTCCAGAATCCTTCACAATTCAGGGGATGAACCTGGGGAGGGCTTTATCCCATGGACAAATCTGATTTGTTTCTTTGCAGCACTGGCATTGACCCCAGGGGCGCTCAACACTGAGATACACTCCCCCACCACGACCTTTTAAAAATTTGAGACAGGGTCTTCCTAAATTTCCCATGAACTGGTAGTCGGGCTGCAGCCTGTCTTCGGAGACGCTGGGGTGACAGGTGTGCCAGGGAGCCCAGCTAACAAATCTGACTTTGATGAGAAGGGAATGAATGGAGAACAAGTCCCCAGGTCTCTCGGTACTGCTCTAGAGATAGCAGGTGCTGGCCTAGGCAGCTGTGCATAGGGGGCGCTGTGCACCCAGCATCACCTAACCTCACCACTGTCCTCTCGGACTCTTTTTCCTCAGGAGACAGTGGCCCTTATGGGGATACACCTGACGGATATTTTGAAGGAGGGTCTACCAGTTCTTCCTGTGAGGAGAGGTAAGTGCGTACAGCCTTTGAATATGAAATCTTGCTCTTTGGCAGAATTGTTTGGGGAATGACCCAGTCTGTGTCCAGCTAGTCCCCTGACAACCTCCTGCTTTAGGATTCGGGGCTCATTCTGATTTTGAGAACTTAGTTAGCTCATTGCCGTCCCTCTCCAGTCCCTGGAAAGCAGACTGATCCTATTCGAGTATTTCATGTATCCTCTTGAAAATACCAGTTTTTCCTCTCAGTTTTTAAAGTGTATGGGCAGAGCGCGGTGGCTTACGCCTATAATCCCAGCGGCTCTGGAGGCTGAGCTAGTTGGATTGCAAGTTCAAAACCAGCCTCAGCAATGGCGAGGCGCTAAGCAACTCAGTGAGACCCTGTCTCTAAATAAAATACAAAATGGGGCTGGGGATGTGGCTCAGTGGTCAAGTGCCCCTGAGTTCAATCCCAGTAACTCCCCACCCCCACCCTCAGAAAAAGTATGTTTTTCTAAAGAATCAAAGAACAAAAAAGAAATTTTAAAAAACACAGAAGTTCAAAAACATAAATATTTAGGGTATAGACCCTTAAAGCATCCTAATTACAGTCTAGCCTCAGTTTAGACTGCCAGTCTCCCACCTGATGGGTGGCCTAGACTTTTCTTTTCCTTGTCTCACTCTTAATGAGTCACATGGCTTCACTGGCAATTCAGTTCCAGTGGACTGCCTTGGACTTTGAAGTCCACTTTTGTATTTTTTGATTAAAAGCTACCACTACTTATTAGCCCATTCACTAAGATTTTTGAGGAGTATCTCTAAGTTTCTACGGCTTTCTAGAGCTTACATGGCAGATGCCTTATTAGTTTATGGAATGATCAAGCACTTTTTCCCTCACTCCCCTTACCCAAAAACTCTGTGCAGGAACACACTAATTCAGAATTTCTCACCTCTCTGTTTTGTGGGTGTGTACTCATCCCTTGGGTCCTCCCACTCTGCCCTCACCTCCCAGAAGAATGGTTTTACTTTATAATTGTTTTATAATAATGAGATAAGTATGCATTAAGCCTTGGGGTAGGGAGGTGGATTCTCTCACAGCCTGAAACACAACTACCCAAGGTAGCCTTAGTTACTCTATTTTGAAGTAGGAAGGGCTAAATGTTCTAACTTCTGTTCAGGAACCACCTAGAAGGCCTACAGAAGCAGCCGGGCATTGATAGGGCCCAGGGCAGTGTACTTCCCTATGAGAGGATCCACGAATCATGTTTACAGACTGGGTTTGAGAAGGTAAGTGGGGAGCTCTTTTTTGTCTTATTCACAGTTGTGTCTCTGGGCCTGACATTGTTCCTGGTTCATGCTCAGTTAATATCTTTTCAATGTGGTATAATGTTTTTGAATGGGTGGGCCTCGGCCTGACTGTAGAAGGGGCCTCATAAATCATCGACTCACATTTCTATATAAGAACATTTTTGTTTACCACCTTTGTCACAAATGCCTCATAAAGCCCTGTTGGTAGGCATTATTATCTCATGTGCTTTATAGAACAAGGTTCTTAAACTCAATGCTTGAAATTTGTAAGTACTCCTCCACAGAGTCTCTAAAATTCTTCTAGACTGCAACCAACACTGAACAGATTTGTTTTTGTTGATATTCTTCTTTTAGTCAATATTTGTTATTGTAGAAATATTAATGTATTTTTATTAAGACAAAAAGTGCAAATGATTCATCATGTTGAAGGCCCAGATCCCCATCAGAGCTCCATGGTTTTGACCCCCACCCCCATTCAGGGACTTCCCTGCTACTTCCTGACTTCAGAGCGTGGAGCTGATCTCCATCTATCTGTTAAGAATTCAAAATAATTTCTTTCTCCAGCTTCCCTTTCAGGAGAGTAAGGACCCTTGCGGTGCCATAGAGAAATTTATGAAAAGATTGAAGGAAAATGGTTCAACAATAGAAGAATTAAAATATTCTCTGGAGATGAAAAAAGCTGAGTTGCAGGCAAAACTATTGTTGTAATACAATAGCTGAGTAGACTGGTAATACAAATATACTTATGAATAAAATTTCCTCTTGGTTCTGAAACTGGTATCAGTTTGTCTCTAATTGGGCTGAAATGCAACTTCATAGAAGGCAACTGCAAATGTATAATATACTGTGTGTGTCTCTGCGTGTTTGTCTATGTGAATTATCATACTTAGAATGTGAAAAGACCAAATGTGGTTGTTATCTGTTTAAGACAAGAATTGGCACCATGTTGATGGACTGTGGAGAATTAATTTCCTGTCTGGAAGGAGAAGGAGAAAGCTTGAATCTCAACTAAGACTGGACTTCATATGAGACATGAATTATGAGCCAAAAATTAACCTCAAATCACCCAAAACTTATGAGGAAATAATTAACCTCTTATTCTGAAAAGATAGGGTCAGAACAGTTATATTCTTAAAATGACTCATTCAGACAGAGTTAGGACCCCATCTTTCTAATACATCTGTTTTATGAAGCCAGATTTCTTGATCTTCTTCAATAATATTGCTTACTACTTCCTTTTGGATGGAATCCAGTCTTGCATCTGAGGTTTGAGATGATGCAACACAAGTGAATATATTTTCTTCTTTTTCTTAGAGGATAGAAGAAATAAGAATCCTAAGGCTCTCCATCACAATGTCATATTGAGCTGACACTATAGCCTTCTCCCATCCCTCAGCCTGACCCCCACTGCAGCACATAAGAAATCTGGATAAATTAAAGCCAAAATACTTAAGAGAGCTTGAAATAATGGAAGATCTTCAAATGAAAGTTACAAAGGAGAATAAGGACTCTTAAGTATCCTAGAGTCTTTTAGTAGACACAAGACCTGTATATTTAAAACAATATTTCAGGCTGGCAAAAATGAAGTAAACACTTTTCAGAGAGCACTGTGCTATGAGACTGCAGAAAAAGGCAGATCATTTCTGTTTGGGAGAAGGATGTGTGGGAAGAAAATTGTTAAGGAATAGATTATAGTTATTTTGGCCTTTAAAAGTAAGAGGGACAAAAATTAAGGAGGAAGATGTTTCAGGTGAAAACATTTTAAAAATGGAGTAAGAGAGCCATAAGTTTTTTAATCAAGTAAGTACACCACTAGGATTAATCTAACTAGAGCAAATAATTTTCATTTGAAGGTATTTATTGTCTCTAATATCTATACTAGCAAGCCCTTGTAAGCATTTGTACAATTTTAGGAAAATATTTCACAATGTATAATAGATCAAATGTCATATATCATTTTATGGTGATAATTATAAAGTAGTAGAAATTCTTGAAAATGTAATCTTAAGTAAAAATAGAATAATCATAAATACTTATGATTACATTTATGTAAGACTTCCATTCTTGTGGCAAAGGACTGGACAATAATATAATATACATAGATGAAAACTATTGTCTGCTATCCACTGCAATGGAAACTATAGGCATTTATTCTCTTAAGGTACTTTAATGTTTTAAAATGAATTTTTGATAATATATGTTAAAAGCATTACACAGAGGTGGGAAAGATGGAACATGTTTAGGAAACAGCACACAGTCTGTGTTGGCCTGAATTAAGCATGGGAAGTGGTAAGAGAAAAGACTGGAAAGATCAGTTAAAGACAGTTAAGAGGGTTTTGAATGGCACATTAGAGAATTTATATTTACTAGGCAGTGAGTAGACATGGTAAACTTTCAAGTAAGGAAATAATAAGGACAGAGCATAGAAGATTTTTCTCACAATAGTATATAGAATTGATTGAAGCAGAAAAAGAATTGAGACTGAGAAACCAATGAAAGTGCTACTGCAATAGTCACCAGCTACGGTTTGAGTATGCCCCAAAGTTCATGTGTGAGAAACTTAATCAACCCCTAGCATGGCAGTGATGAGAAGTGGAATCTTTAAGAGATGATTAGGTCATGAAAGTAGAGCCCTAATGAATGGATTGATATTATTGAGTGAGTGAGTTATTACAGGAGTGATTTCCTCATAAAAGAATGAGTTCAACCCCTTTTCCTCTTTTTCTCCTCCCTGTGCTCTCTTGCCTTCCACCTTCCACCATGGGATGATATAACAAGAAGGCCCTTGTCAGGTGCCTCCAAAACTGGAAGACATAGATCTCTCTTTTTTTATAAAGTACCCTTTCTGAGGCATTCTGTTATAGCAACAGAAAACAGACTAAGATATCCACAAAGAGACAATGATAACCTGAACTGGTTTGAAAGTAGCAGAAGTGAAAAGGAAGCAGCATAAATGAGAGGCATTTTGAAACTCATATCGTTCAACTTGTTAATTGATGGGATGTTGGAGCCTTAGGGAAAAAGAGTTCAAATTTGAGATTGAAATTCCATGTGAGAACCTAGATTAAAGTTGGAATCACAAGGTGAAACTGATGGACAGTCAATAAGATATTTTGGATGTGCTGGGTGTGAGGTATATTGGAATATGTCCAGTGGGCAACCAAAAAAAAAAATGTAAGTCTGGAGCTTAGCAGAGGAATCAGAGATAAAGATGTAGGATGGAATAATAATCCTCTCATTGGAAATAGAGCTATGAAATGAAGAGGAGGAAAAAGAAATAACAATAACTAAGGAATATATATTTGTAAGATAAGAGAATCAGGAAAGTTTGGGGTAATAGAGGCCAAAGGAGAATAAAGGTTTAGAAAGAAAATTGTCAACACTGTCAAGATCTGCAGAGAAATGACAAGAAATGAAAGAAAGAAATTTTGGATTTGGAGATAAGGGCATGCCCCCAAAGAAGTGTGTGGGTCCAAGGGTTGGTGGAATTCAGATGGGAAGGCAAAAGGGGGAGTGATTGATGAGAAAGAGTGGACAGAAGGTACAGATCTCACTTCTAAGAAGTGCAGCATCCCATTAAATAAGGAAAGTGGAATTGGAGGTTTGGGCAAGATGGCAGGAGCATTTCAGGATGAGAGACACAGTGAAAATGAGGTAGGAAAAGAAGAAGTCATTCTCTGAATCAGGAGTGAATAGGAGAGAAGGTTGGACATGGATGGAACTAATGTAGAATGATGTTTAGTCAAGTGGGAAGCATAATGATCTCCTGAGAATAAGACAGTTTGATGACTGATCTGGAGAGAAAAATTTGCAGCCATTGCAGTGGATAGCAGAATGCGTTGGAAAATGGTATTTTGGAGACCCAACTTAGAAGGTGCTATTTTCTCCAACTTCACTCCTCTGTTGCACAGTCCAGATTCCTCCTCTATACACATGCTTGTCATCTCTCACCTTTGTGATGCAGCCGTGTCTTCCTTCCCTCTAATATCCTTCTCATCTTTCTCTAATACCTTCTACCTCACCAAGTCTGGTCTAAATCTCATGTCTTCCATCAACACTTCCTTGATGAACTCAACCTCTGTGGTTTAACTCCTTCTTTTCATAGGGCTTTACGGCACTTTCGGTATTTATTATGGAAAATATTGCGCTCTAAAACTACTTATCTAAGCTGTCTTTTGAGCACACAACTCTGAAGCTTTGGGGTGAATAGAGTGACTGGACAAAGTCAGGGCTTTGGGGTTCCTTCCTAGATCTGTGTGATAGCAAACATTGCCAGCCCCTCATGGCATTCTTCTGAATAGCCCTCAGTGACAGACCAGCTTCTGGTCCTTAGGTGTCCCATGTGTAATAGTAATGGTGGGGGGGTGGTAGTTAAGATTTGTTGAGCTCCAAGTATGTTCCAGTATGTTCCAGGCATTGAGTACATAGCAAGACTTCAATAAATGTTTGAGATATTCTCCACCTTTCGTCTGCCTTGGGATAGGATGGAGAGCAGAGCAAGGCAAGACTCTCAGCCCCCAGAGAGCCTTTGGACTTCGTGTCATGGAAACTGGATCACTTTGATGAAGCTTGTCTGAACCCTGCTGTATCCACGGTTTCTGGATAGCTGGATTGCATCTTGCATAACCTTGTGTTTATGAAAAGAGAAAAGGAATTCTGGCATCATATTCAAATTACCTTCCCACTTAGGGGAAATGGTTGGCAAAGGAGAAAGTAAATGATTGCAACATGATATCGAGAATGAGGGCTAGTAAAGAGGAGGGAGTTTAGGTAAATATTGCTGCTCTATTTCTGCTGTTAATCATTCACAGGGCCAGGGGGAGAATTTCTGCTCATCCATCTTCATTCAGCAATCCCTGACCAGCCAACTACATGGCTGTAATTCAGGGACTTTTGGTGGAGCAATTGCTAGCCAACTTTGGGATATTATGATAAACCCTAATCTTGGGAGGATCTAGGACTACAGAGATCAAGACTCCTTCAGAGCCTTCTTCTCCTCTGCTATTGCAGGTGAGTGGACTACTGAACACTTGGGGGGATCTTGGATGTAAGGTTTTTATGGTTTGACCCTTTAGAGAGTGCAAGGCTGGAATGACAAGACAGACAAAATCTCAACAGTGTTTTCAGCAGAAATCTGTTCAGAAGTATTGCATGAAGGGTATTTGATTTGAAAAGTACTTTTAACCTGTTCTGAGCCTCAATTTTTAAAATTATAAATGAGGAGATAGTAATGTGTATTAATAAAGTAAAGCAAAAAAGTAGCCTAAGATGATATTGCTCATGCTGTTTTATCTAAGAACTGGGTTTGTCTGTCAATTCTTCATCATCTCCTCACAAAAAGGAGTGGAGGCAAGAAGTCAATCTGACTTCCCAAGTGGAACTGTAGGAGAACTGTAGGTTTTTATAGTCTATACTCTGAAAATTGGTGCAATTTCATTCTAATGAAATTGGATTTTATTAACTCCTTCAAGTCTCCATCGCTGATAGTAAAGACCTTTAGATTTGGTAATAAGAAGACAATGGTCAGCCTCTAGCTAGTTTTCTCCCTCACTTTCCAAATTTGGCAATGTTGATTACCCTTCCTTCTTATAAATCTCTTCTCCCTTGGTTGGATAGGGGGAGAGTACTATTCTGATCCTCATTTTACGTATCTCTTTGCTTATTCTTATTCTTTCCTTAAATATGGTGGTACCAGGAGAATAAAAAGTAGAGTATACGGAAATGGCAGAAGCATCCAATAAGGCCTGCATTCAACTTAGAGGTACACTTGACTGTAATACGAACATAGAAGGAAGATGCTGATAAAGAGAGATAAAGAGGTTCCAGGAATGGCAGGGATATGGAAGCAAGTTCTTGCTGGAGTTTTCGAGCAATGTGATTGAGAGCCCAATGTAAGGAAGGAGATTTTGCCTGAGGCTAGGGACAAATATTGTCTTTCTCCAGAGGCAATCTGAAATTTAAAAGGGAATTTAGACAAAAGAAATTTAGGGTTAGAAGATTTTCCCAATGTCTCTCAAATTGTACTGCATTGTTAAGTGCTGACATTGCTTTTTGCAAGACACCCACTGCTTGACCATAGTTCTTGAGTTGGTTTCATTTCCCTAGGGAGCAAACAAAGGATGATGTCATTGAACCCTGAGGCATTTGGTAGAGTCATCTCAGCTTTTTAGCAGGCAGTTACAGAATTGCTAGGCAGTATCATAGATCACCTAAGTTTAAGGTCACCTTTTAGAGATGAGGAAACTGAGTTCCCAGAAGCTGATTGTAGCTTCCTGAAGATCACAGAGTTAGATTGTGGCATCTCTGGAACTCAAGCTCAGATCTCCTCAACTCACAAGTCCTCCATCCCCATGCTCTGTAGTTTGCTGATCTCTTTGCAAGTTCTGCTGAGTTACCCAAAGAACAGCTGGGGAAGTAAGCCAGGGCACATCTTGAGAGTTCATGAGAGAAGTCTAAACACTGGATCTTCTCTCTACCAAGTTGCCAAGGCACTTCACACATATTATTTCCTAAATAATAAAAAATAATAATAATAAACTAAAATTTTATACTTATTGGATAGCTATTATACTATCAGTTACAACACCAGGTTCGAGATAGGAAGTTGAATAAACACCTTCCTTGTCTTTAGGGTATCCACAATATATTTTAAGAGGCAATAGTAAATAGTTACAATATAATGTGGTGTTTGAGGAACGTATTAGGATACGTGGAAGACACTGACTTTTCTTGAGGGAGGCAGGAAGTTCTTCAAGAAGGTGACATTTGATCTGGGTAGTGAAAAAAGGAGGCACCAAAGGCAAGAACATTCATGCAAATGCTTCCAAGATGTTTTCAGGTTTGTTTGTTTGTTTGTTTTTAATTCAGAATGTGTTTTGAGAAAGGTGAATACCTTCATTGGGTAGAAGCATTATTCTGTTTGCAAAAGAGGCAAGTGGGAAGTTGAAAGACAAATGGGGACCTATAAGGATTGGGGACCAGATAAATTTTTAAGCAGAGTGATAATGCAAATTGCTTTTTAGAGATATAATGTATCAACATGGAAGCTGGCTACAAATGTCTGGAGGTTTTTGCAGTAGTCTGGGATGGGGTGAAGGGAATTATGAGAACTTAAACTTGGACTATGGAAGTAGAGAGTAGGAAAGAATGACAGATTCTAGTGCTCCTGCTCTGGCTAACTTGACAGGACTCAGTCATTCTGCACATGCAAAGGGGGCATAAGACGGGAGATGATGAGCCTGACTCAGGATTCTCATCTGGGAGGTGGGTGGTATTTTGTTACTTCAGCCCAAACAGGAAACAAGGGTCAAGCAGGGTTGGAGGAAATGGTAAATTTAATTTGGGATATGTTGGATTCAAAGTGCCTAGGAGATACAAATGACGTGGCTGAAAAATCTGAACTTTGATAATAGAAACCTAAATGTTAAAAAGGTGTTTTTTGCTTAAATAATAAGGAATTTATCAGGGTCCAAAGTTTTGGTTTACATTCAGGGTTGCAGGTGAAGAGGAAAGTGTAATAATGTATTTCTGGATTTACAAAGAAAACTCGTAAGTATTTGTAATTTTCAGGAAACAGAAATTATTTAAATTTGCTAAGATAACTAATGAGAAGTATGGACTTCCTAAAGTTAAAGGTTACTTTCAAGCAGCAGAACAACAATCTCTAAAGTCTAGAAAATGCCTTTGTGGGAAATAACATTTGCAAAGTCAGTTTTATCATGCAGATATTATCTGCTCTTCTGCAGCTGCAGGGGAAGAGGAAGTATTTCCTCCTAACTTTGCTAAAATTTCTTTTACCAACTTAGGAAAGACATAGTTTTAAGGGTTGGCACAGACATTTCACTAGTTAGCCATCGGAATAAAGAAGACAGGCGCAAATGGCTTAAAACTTACATGTAAGAAGATTCAAATGGGGCAGATTAAGGTAATTATTAATAATTAAATTTAAGGAGCATGTACGTTTTAACATCTGTAGGAGGCAGTTGGGCCCAGAGGTCTATGAGTGACTCATGTATGATGATCAGGGTCATAGGTGTGTGCGAATTCCTCCCAGAAGATGGTTGAGGGTAAGAGAGAAATAACCACAAGGTAGCCCTTTGGGACACCAGGATCTCTCTGCTCTGGGTGCCATATTGGGTCTCACTGTGCCATGAGCCACAGTGGATATCAGACCAAGGGTTTCTGTCCCCATGTTGGTGGGTCTTCACTCTGCACTGGGGTGAAGGTCTCCCTGGTGACGCAGCCCATTATTCAAATCATTCTGAAGATGATGTTTTGATTTGTAGGCGTTCTGCTTCTCGGTAGAGTGACATCCCACGCCAACTCTAACATTGCTTGAATGTTTACTAGTGCCACCCATGTACCATCGAGTCCCTCTCAGCCATTCCTAAAGACATGTATGATTATCACTCTCATTGAATTTTTTATTTGTTCTAATTATTTATACATGACAGTGGAGTGCATTTTGATCACTCTCATTTTATAACAGAGGAAATGGTGGTGTGGAGGGGCTAGATGTCTTGCCCACAGGCACTTGTTCCCACATGGTGGAACCAGAATTTAAACTCAACAGCATCTGGGTCTGAGTCCAGATCCAGTCCCACGGTTCTGGGGACACTGCCCTCCTTTGTCCCCAGCTCTGTGGCTGTGGCCTCAGAGTGAGACTGAGATAAAGGGAGTGAAATGACTTCCTCACCATGGTGTTGTGTCTATGTGTGTCTGTGTCATAACCCATGGAGGGAGGGAATTAGTTTTTGTTTATTCTTTTCCTCTTTCATTCCCCCTCCGTCACAATTGACTGGTTGATGATTTGATGACTTCAGGTTAGTGATGGAAAAGAGCTTAGTGTAAAATCACTTGGGTCAATTTTCTTTAAAATACAGATGTGTGACAGGTATGTCGGCACATGCAGCAGTTCAGAAGGCTAAGGCAGGAGGATCACAAGTTCAAATCCAGCTTTAGCAACTTAGTGAGACCCTAAGCAACTTGCCTCAAAAAATAAAGAAGGGCTGGGGTATGGCTCCATGGTTAAGTGCCCCTGATTCAATCCCTGGTCCCAAAAAACAAACAAACATACAAAACCCCTGAAACTAACTCAAAATTATAAAATAGAGAGTATGGATATCAAATACTATTATGTTAGCTTTTCACCACTGTGACCAAAATACCCAATAAGAACAACGTAGAGGAGAAGAAGTTTATTTTGGCTCAAGGTTTTAGAGGTTCAGTCCATGGTAGGCTGACTCCACTGCTCTGGACCTAAAGTGAGGCAAAACATTATGGCAGAAAAGTATGGCAGAGGGAAGCTGCTCTGCTCATGGTGGTCAGGAAGCAGAGAGAAGGGAGAAGGGTTGCAGGGAAGATGGACACTTCCAAGGCACACCCCCAGTGACCACCTCATCCAGCCACACTCCACCTGCCTATAGTTACCACCAGGTCAGTCCATTCAAAGTAGGATGGACTGATTAGGTTACAGCTCTCACAATCCAATCATTTCACCTCTAAACATTCCTGCATTAACACAGGAGCTTTTGGGGGACACCTCATAAACTAAACCACAACAAGTATCATTTTTCTTTGAAACATATTTCAGCACTAGGTGCTTTTGGGTGTGCATCAATCAAACATATACTGAGCAATTTGACTTTGTGAGCTACAGTGCTAGGTAGTATGTGGGGCAGCAATGAACAGGTGTCCACCCTCTGACTTAAGGAATTTATAATCTAGTGGGGATGATAGACCTGAGACGTTCATTACAAGCCAAGGCAGTGGAGAGTTATGAATACAAAACTGCATTTGGTACATGGAGGGTAACCTGGAAAACAAGGGGACATTGCAGAAAGGACTGGCAAAATAAGTAGGAGCTAAAGAAGAAAGACAGAGGGTGGATGATGTGGGGAGGGGTAGGAGGTAGGAAAGTCAAGAGTCCTGGTTGACCAGAACAGGACAGATGGAGCAGAGTGGCTCAGGCCAAACTACTGACAAGTTAGTCACCAAAGCTGATTGAGTGACTGCTACTTCCTAAAGGCTCAATTCAACGGAACCAATTTGCTGAATATATCAAAATTTCAATTTACCTAACATTGCATTAGAAATATTCATTTAGAATACATTTAATGATTATAAATACATTCTTTTTAAATATAGCTAATGAATATTTTTGTAACATTTTAACTATCTGTGTTCAATTTCTTAAAGCTAAGGATTTAAGCTATAACTATTTTACAAATATAATCATGAATATTTTCCTAAATATAGTCAACACACATATTTTTCTCATTAATATAACAACTGCAACAATTCATATGGGAAAATTTTCAGTTTATACTGTTATCCTTTTGACTTTTCATCATCAAATTCTTTTGTCAACACATCTGTATTTTGTAATATCATCAGCTTCACAGGAATTAAATACGATACCAAATCTACTGACTTATCAAAAATTAAAGAAACTTATTGGCTTCATAGCTCATAGAAGTTTTTATTGGGTAGGAGAAATTTATCATATTTTGTAAATTTCACAGATGATTTAGTAGGCTAGTTTTCATGTTATGCAACTTGCCTTTTTCTCCACTGTCTAGAGCTTCACCAGAATGTGAGGGCAGAGAGGAGACAGACTAGAGACAGGGAGGGAGTGCTAGGAAAAGAGAGGGAATGGAGGTAGAGGTAGAGTATGAACCAGAGAAAAAAGGAGAGACTCTTCCCAACCTCTTTAGACCATGTGAATTCATGTAATATAAATTCTGCAAGCACATGTTCAATCAACAAATTCATCAGGTAAACTCCTCAGTAGGTGTAGTTATGCTTTGGCAGAATTGTCCTAGTGGCTGAATATAAAGCTCATGGGATAGAATGTGTGGCCATGCCTGAAAACAAGTGAAGGAATGGCTTCACAACTGAGTTTTAGCAAAAGGAGAAGATTCCAGGAGTCTTTACTCCATGAAGAACCTTGATCCCTCCACATAGTGTGAAGGACCCACTACAAACTACCACCACCCCCATAATGTGGGAGAGAAACATTTTTGAGAGAAATATTGATGGAATTCCCTTTTCTTTCAGTACTAGGGATTGAATTCTGGGGATCTCTACCACTGAGCTACATCCCTAGTCCTGTTTATTTCTTCTTTGTGAGACAGGGTTTATCTCAGTTGCCCAGGCTGGTTTTGAACTTGCAATCCTCCTACTGAACTCCTTTTCTTAAAAGGACATGAGCTTAGTATGAATTATAAACACAAGGGAGTATTGAAACTCTCTTGCTATTTCCTTGTTCAGATCATCCCATTGCTCAGCTGGTAATTTGCCATGTCATCTTAATCAAGCTCCCTGTTTCTTTTCTGTCTCCTCCTGCCATAGTGATCTTAAACCACACAATTGTGTTACTCCTTAGCTTAAAACAAATACACAAATCAAAAACTAAAACGAAAATGAAAAAAACAATGGCTCTTTGTTCCCCAAAGAGTAAAATCTATGAATTCTTAAATTTGGCTCTCACAGCCCCTTTAGACATAGTTAAAAGTTTCTCCCTCCTATCCCCCTCATCGCAAACACTAATAATATCCCAAACAGAAGTATTATCTGCTGTTCCCCCAGCATGGCCCACATTTATCCTCTAACTTCACAGCATACCTAGTTCAGATGTGGCCTCCTCTGTAAAGCCCTCTTCCTCTCTCCACTTGGAATCCATCTGTCTTCTAAGAGGATGCTTCTGCAGAGGCCAGCCCCCACTGTCTTGTCTCATGTTGTGATGTTTATGCTCACATTTTTTCTTCCAGTCTAGGCTGCAATTTCCTTGAAGACATGGATCCAATGGTATTTATCCTACTGCTTTATGACAAGAAAGAATTTAATGACTACTTATTAAATTGAGTTCTTTCAGCAGAAAAAATGCCAGAGAAGCAGCAGGTCATGTGCCCCACAAGACCACCAAGTGGAACCCCTCATAGCAAAGGGGAAATGGCAACCTGGGCCTTCTATAGGCTATGGAGAGTCTCTGATCCAACTCTCTTCCGAATGACCTTGGTCGCTGTTCTGTTGGTCACCGTTCATGGTGAGTAGTGGGAAACAGATCCAGATGGGCATCAGAAAATCAAGATCATCCACATGTTCAAGTAGACTGAGCGAGAATTGACTAAACTTCCTGCAGCAACTTAGTTTCAGCAATAGTATTTATTTGTCCAGCTGGAATTTAGGGGAATTTGCTTTATACATGAAAGAGACAATTTTCTAGACATTTCCCCCTAGAATTTCTTTTTTTAGGAGTTTCCAAAACAATCGGCCTCCCACCATGACTTGAAACAAATCTATATTGTCTATCAGTCCAACTGAACAATTTCACTGCCTGTGGGTTTATTCAGAATGGAGATATGAAGTGTATACTTCTCTTGTGTCTCTAAAAAGGTAAATCAGTCCTCTTGTTTTCTCTTTCCACATTTTTTATTGGTGCATTATAGTTGTACATCATCATGGGAATTGTTGTTTCATATTCATACATGCACACAATGTAATTTACCCATAAAACTCCCTAACACTTTCCTCATTTTTAATTTTTATAAGGAAAGCAGGATTAAGACTTTTATATTTCAAGGACATTAAGCCTCTTCCTCCATATCATTCAAAATCCAAGACACAGAGAATATTAATTTTAAAAAGTATTATTCACACACATCTCCCAGCCACCCAGTTTCCTTTTCATGGGGTTACTGACTTTATGTCATGTTATTTTTAATGAAATAATATATTTCTGTTGAGGCTGACTTGTAGGGATTTCTGGCTTTGCATAGATACATCTGAGTCAGTACAGATGAAGCATCTGATAGGCTTGTAAAATTCATGTCTGTCGTCCTTTTTAGATAAATTCTCTGATATATAGTAGAGAAAGGATAAATTTATGCCTTTTATTATTATCAGTTATCAGCAAGCATAGGACTGATCACTCACTGGATTCATTGAACAGAGAGGATAGTGGGAGTTAGGATATTTCTTGATTAGAGGGAAAAAAGAATGGTCTTTGCTCTAAAATCATACTACTGGAACACTAAAATGCTGTGTCCCAAGATATAATATTTGGTGCTTCTTGTCATTTTGATGTCCAGGAAACTGTGGTCCCCCACCCATTCTAAGCTTTGCTTCTCCAATAAGTGTGTATAACCAGACAGAATTCAGAACTGGAACTACTCTGAGCTACACCTGCCGCCCTGGCTACAGTAAGACAAGTTCAAGTTCCCAAATTTATTGTACACGCTCTGGCAAGTGGAGCTATGATATCTTTTGTGTCAGTAAGTATCAATGTTTATTCTTCTTATTTTGTTTTTTTCCCAGCTTTGCAAAGTTGTCTCAGGATCAAAACTTCCTGCATCTTTAACCCACTAAGAAAAAATTCAATTTGTCAACTACTGGTTTCAATGGGACACATGTAACCACTTTTGAAAATCAGAACATAATAAAGCAAAATAAAGCAGAAAAATTAGGAGTTGGCTGTTTACATTGAAAAAGAAGTCCAATTTATAGGAAGGAATTCAACAAACACTTCTTTTTTAAGAAATGAACCACAAATCTTGCTTTGATATGTTAAAAACTGGAATTGCTTTTTGAAAAGTTATAAAAAATTAAGTGGCTAGAAATTGGTAATGCAGTCGCCAAAGTATTCTCACCCAACGTATCTGCTGGGTGTAAGAAGATGATTCACTGTCAGTGGGTGATGCCTCTGTGATGTTTTCTGATAATAAGGGCATATGAATTAATATCTTGTCTTTTGGGTTCCTTTTGTAACCAAGTGTTACCAGAGCCTTAGGCCAGAAACCTGACTCTGGGGAACTAATAAGTCAGGTCAGGCCACTCTTCCCAGAAAGTAATGGTGAAAGATATGCAAGGAACTTTTATCAGTGCAGCCAAACTGGGAAGAGATGGGCACTCATGTCCTTAGTCCTGTCCTCAAGGGGCTGACAATGACTTTGAGGTTTTATGGAAAGGGAATGAGGGCAAAGGTTGGGTTTGAATAGCTGGAGGTTTTTCACAGCTACCAGGTGATATTGACCATGTATGCTCTGGACCATCATTTTCTCAGGATTGCTCAGGTGAAGCCTGGTCCACCTGACTATTGGACCATAGGTGAGAGCATAGCTCTGACACATCATGAGATTTTTTTTGTTGTTGTTGTTGTTGCTGTTGTTTTGGGTTTTTTGTACCAGGGATTGAACTCAGGGGCACTCGACCACTGGGCCACATCCCCAGCACCCCCCACCTTTTTTTTGTATTTTATTAGAGACAGTGTCTCACCTAGTTGGTAAATGCCTCACTATTGCGAGGCTGGCTTTGAACTTGTGATCCTCCTGCCTCAGCCTCCCAAATGCTGGGATTACAGGCATGCGCCACCTAGCCCAGCTCATCATGAGATGTTTATCCACCAGACCTGTTTGTTGTTCTTGGAATCCAAGGTGACCCAGAGTGAAGGAGACAGATGCAAAATGGAGACAGAGATGCCAACTCTGTAATCCTGCTTTTAGCCACCTCCAGGACATTTTCAGGCAAAAGTGAAGAGTGCTTGTTACACAAGGACACATGGTCCTTGGTAAAATGTACCATAAAAAAAAATGAAATTTCATGTGCATTGTTCTTCCAAAATAAAAATTCTATAAGTTGGGTTCAGAAATAAGTATGAATCTTTTTTTTTAAATATTTATTTATTTGCTTAAGTTGTACACAATGCAATGCATTTATGTTTATGTGGTGCTGAGGATCGAACCTGGGCCGCGCTCACCCAAGGCGAGCGCTCCACCGCTGAGCCACAACCCCAGCCCCATAAATATGAATCTTAACATCTGGGTTTTTCTGGATGCAGAGGTAGAACTTGATCAATCAGTTTTGTTTTCTAATGTGAGATCTTTGGATCACTAATCATTATTTTAAATTTTTTCTCAGAAAAACGATGCAGTAATCCAGGAGATTTACCTAATGGGCGTGTGGAAATTAAGACAGATTTCTCTTTTGGATCACAAATAGAATTCAGCTGTTCAGAGGGGGTGAGTAAGCGTAATCTCAAAATAATACTTTAAATTAATTTTTAAAATAGCTAATGTGTTCATATATTTCAAATATTAAAATGAAATGAAAAGGTATGCAGTAAGAAGTCTCTTTTATTCTCTCTCCATATACTCCATTTCTTCCTTTCTTCAAGCAAGGATTTACTTTTATTGGTTTATCATGTATCTTTCTAATATTTCCTTATTTAACTGCAAGCTAAGAAATGAGCACATATTCTTATTTTTCCCCCTTTTCAGTGACAAACATAGGTTTGTCATGTTACTTTGTTATTGCACTAATTAGTATATATTGGAAACATTTCATGTTTATATATAGTTTCTGCATTAATTTTTGCTTACAATGGGTACAGAATTTTATTGTGCATATGTGTCAAGACTTAACCCTTCGATGGATCCATAGGTGTTTCTAGTATTTTGCTATTCTGAAAAATGCTCTGATGCATTTCCTTATGCATATATAAATTTGTACAAATGTAGTTACACAATACCATTGTGCAGAAGCAACCCAATTTCCCCTCAGTGGTCAGGATTAATACCCCCAGCCATCAAAATAAGCTCCTTATTTCCTATTCATTCACTTGCATGAGGAGCCAGAGTTGACAGGTGTCAACTTTTGGTTTGGAATTGCCAGGTAAAACCCAGGATGCCCAATTAAATTTCAGACAAATGACAAATGATTTTATTATAAGTATGCTCCATGCAATATTTGGATCACACACTAGAAAAACTGCTGTTTACATGGAACTCAAGTTTAACTTGAAAAGTAAACATCCAATCTTTCTTTTTTTCTTTGTTACTGGGAATTGAACCCAGGGGTACTCTCCCATTGAGCTACATCCGCAGTCCTTTTTCCTTTTATTTTTGATTTTGACATAGTGTCTTATTAAGTCACCCAAACTGGCCTTGAACTTGTGATCTTCCTGCCTTAGCCTACCAAGTAGCTAGGATTACAGGCTTGTGCCACCTGTCTAGCCATCCTGTCTTTTTATTTGCTGAATCCTGGCAACTCTTTTATTGGAACTCTTGTGTCTACAATGGTACTTCTACCCCCATAGAGAATGTTGCCTACTTCTATTTCAGAATTTACTGAGGTTTTAGGGTACATCATGAATATATGGTCGATTTTCATCAATATTCCACAGGCACTTATTTATTTTATATATATATATATTCATATTTCTGAAATATACATATTTCAGATCTACTTTTTTGTTGTTGTTTTTTGGTACCAGGAATTGAACCCAGGGGTGCTTAACCACTGAGCTATATCACTAGTCCTTTTTATTTTTATTTTGAGACAGGCTCTTGCTAAGTTTCTTAGGGCCTCGCTAATTTGCTGAGGCTAGTCTAGAACTTGTGATCCTCCTGTCTCAGTCTACAAGTCACTGGGATTACAGGATTGTGCCACCACGCCCATCTCAGATCTACTTTTTTGATAATCTTGTGTTTTAATCTTTTGTTAAGCTTTTTCTTTATATGTCTTAATGTCTTTATTATTGATTTGTATTTTTTTTTTTTTTTTTGAGAAAGGTTCTCCTTATATTGCCCAGGCAGGTCTAAAACTCACAATTCTTCTGTCTCAGCTTCCTGAGTAGCTGGGATTATAGGCATACACCACTCTACACTAGGCTCTTTATTTATTTATTTTTTTAATATTTATTTATTTACTTTAGTTGTACACAATGGGTTTATTTGTACATGGTGCTGAGGATCGAACCCAGGCCACATGCATGCTAGGTGAGCGCTCTACCGCTGAGCCACAATCCCAGCCCCACTAGGCTCTTTATACACTTTAAACAGAAAGATAGGAATTAAATTAGATTAATAATTTTTATAATTATAAAATAATAGTATAAAATAAATTAATGATAATTAATAGTATAGCTTCACCATTTTTCTTATAGCCCATGTATTTTTGTTTATTAAAATAGCTACCATATATTTTGGCACATAGAGATTATTTTTGTAGAGGGGATACCAGGGATTGGACTCAGGAGCACTCAACCACTGAGCCACATCCCCAGCCTAATTTTGTATTTTATTTAGAGACAGGGTCTCACTGGATTGCTGATTGCTTAGCACCTTGCTTTTGCTGAGGCTGGCTTTGAACTTGCGATCCTCCTGCCTCAGCCTCCCAAGCTGCTGGGATTACAGGTGTGCACCACTGCACTAGCTTCACATAGAGATTTATAGCTCTTCAAGAACAACAAAATGTTCAAAGTTAGAAAGTATCCATCTTTGTATGATTTAATCATTTTAATTCTGATGTCTGATGTTAAAATCATTATCTCTGATTTTGGTCTACATTTACTTTGCCTTTCCTTTTATTTTTGATTTTGACATAGTGTCTTATTAAGTCACCCAAACTGGCCTTGAACTTGTGATCTTCCTGCCTTAGCCTACCAAGTAGCTAGGATTACAGGCTTGTGCCACCTGTCTAGCCATCCTGTCTTTTTATTTGCTGAATCCTGGCAACTCTTTTATTGGAACTCTTGTGTCTACAATGGTACTTCTACCCCCATAGAGAATGTTGCCTACTTCTATTTCAGAATTTACTGAGGTTTTAGGGTACATCATGAATATATGGTCGATTTTCATCAATATTCCACAGGCACTTATTTATTTTATATATATATATATTCATATTTCTGAAATATACATATTTCAGATCTACTTTTTTGTTGTTGTTTTTTGGTACCAGGAATTGAACCCAGGGGTGCTTAACCACTGAGCTATATCACTAGTCCTTTTATTTTTATTTTGAGACAGGCTCTTGCTAAGTTTCTTAGGGCCTCGCTAATTTGCTGAGGCTAGTCTAGAACTTGTGATCCTCCTGTCTCAGTCTACAAGTCACTGGGATTACAGGATTGTGCCACCACGCCCATCTCAGATCTACTTTTTTGATAATCTTGTGTTTTAATCTTTTGTTAAGCTTTTTCTTTATATGTCTTAATGTCTTTATTATTGATTTGTATTTTTTTTTTTTTTTTTGAGAAAGGTTCTCCTTATATTGCCCAGGCAGGTCTAAAACTCACAATTCTTCTGTCTCAGCTTCCTGAGTAGCTGGGATTATAGGCATACACCACTCTACACTAGGCTCTTTATTTATTTATTTTTTTAATATTTATTTATTTACTTTAGTTGTACACAATGGGTTTATTTGTACATGGTGCTGAGGATCGAACCCAGGCCACATGCATGCTAGGTGAGCGCTCTACCGCTGAGCCACAATCCCAGCCCCACTAGGCTCTTTATACACTTTAAACAGAAAGATAGGAATTAAATTAGATTAATAATTTTTATAATTATAAAATAATAGTATAAAATAAATTAATGATAATTAATAGTATAGCTTCACCATTTTTCTTATAGCCCATGTATTTTTGTTTATTAAAATAGCTACCATATATTTTGGCACATAGAAATTATTTTTGTAGAGGGGATACCAGGGATTGGACTCAGGAGCACTCAACCACTGAGCCACATCCCCAGCCTAATTTTGTATTTTATTTAGAGACAGGGTCTCACTGGATTGCTGATTGCTTAGCACCTTGCTTTTGCTGAGGCTGGCTTTGAACTTGCGATCCTCCTGCCTCAGCCTCCCAAGCTGCTGGGATTACAGGTGTGCACCACTGCACTAGCTTCACATAGAGATTTATAGCTCTTCAAGAACAACAAAATGTTCAAAGTTAGAAAGTATCCATCTTTGTATGATTTAATCATTTTAATTCTGATGTCTGATGTTAAAATCATTATCTCTGATTTTGGTCTACATTTACTTTGCCTTTCCTTTTATTTTTAATGTGTTTGGAACACTTATGGCTCCCAAGGGAAAGGGAAAAGATTGAGAACTAAGGAACCATTGGAACACTGAGTTAGTTACTCCTATTAAAGTACTTTCCAACCAGGCACAGTGGCATACAATCCGTAATCCCAGCAATTAGGGAGGCTGAGGTGGGAAGATCACAAGTTTTCACTTGATTAGAAAAACTGCATTTAAAAGTAATTCTAAAGTAATTGCTATATTCTAGCTATATTTTATTTCTACTAAAAAATAACCCTTTTTAAAAAGTTGTTATTCAGTCCATTCCAGGGGCTCTTAGGCTGCTAAAGAATTGACCTCAAGGTTCCATCACATTGGAGGTTTATTTCTTGATGATACTACAATGTAAAATCACACTAAAAATGCCTCCCCCCCTGCCCCGATTATCACAAGACATAGAGGGAAGTCAAATCAAAGAAAGATAAGGACTTGTGGAGAGCCATAAAAAAGGGGGTAGTGTGGGCTGGGGTTATGGCTCAGTGGTAAAGTGCTTGCCTAGCAGGCCCTGGGTTTGATCCTCAGCACCACATCAAAATAAATAAAGGTATTGTGTCCATCTACAACCAAAAACAAAATTGTTTAAAAAAAATGGGGGTAGTGCGCAGTGAGGTGATGGTGTGTGAAAGGAAAGCCACACAGCTGAAGTCGGAGGGATCCTGCAAACCGGAGATCCTGAGTTTTACTCTCAAAGAAAACCATAGAACCCGCTCAGACAAATTTGTTGTTGTTCTGCTTGAGCTCTGAATGAACTTCAGACCAGACACCTAGTAAATGCTCAATACTAGAGTATAGAATAAAAGGACAAATGAAGAAGCACACACACATCTCATCACAGTGATGAAATTTTACCAAGTGAAGAATTCTCTGGGAATATCCAAGAAAACATTATTTATTTATTTTAATATTAAGTAACAATTCTCTTTGTTCAGATCCCTTTATTCAACTTAATTTAGCATAGGAAGAATTCCATTAAAATCTTCAATCTTTTCTTATCTAGATTTATCTTAAAGGGACCAACCACTAGTTATTGTGAAATCCAAGATAAAAGAGTTGGCTGGAGTGATCCTTTTCCTGTATGTTTAAGTAAGTAAAGATTTTTCTGACTTGACTATAAGCTTAAATTATGTTAGGGAATAATAATGCATTTTTACTGCCTCTTGGGCCCCCTGCCCCCGTATGAATTGGCAAGAATTTTAGCTTTGTAATGATGCCCTCCTGAGTATTCCTTTCTCTTCACTCCCTCATCACAGTTGTCAAGTGTGAACCCCCTCCAGACATCAGCAATGGGAAGCACAGTGGTGGAGATGAAGACCTCTACACATATGGCTCCTCCGTCACCTACAGCTGTGACCCCAACTTCTCACTCATAGGCAATGCCTCCATTTCCTGCACAGTGGAGAATAAAACAGTAGGTGTCTGGAGCCCAAGCCCTCCTGCTTGTGAAAGTAAGTCACAGCCATGAATTTGGCCTTAAATTGTTTGTTTTCTTTCTTTCTCTCTTTCTTTCTTTCTTTCTTTTTTTTTTCCTGAAGAAAAAGGAAGCTGAATTTATTGGGGAAATGAAATAATTCAAAGATGAACTAATGATTGCACAGAGGCAGTCATTTATTTGACCAATAGATACTTATTGCATGCTCTATTAGGATATAGCAGCAAACAGCACCAGTATCTCATTGGTTTGGTAAAGCAAAAGTTTCTCCTCATTCATTCGGAGTCCATTGTGTGTTGTTGTCTGAAGCGATGGCCGCCTGTAGCAACAAAGCCATGGGAATAAGTTTAGAGGCAGACTGGAAACAAACAGGCTCTTTATTTTGTCAGCTTTTTTTTTTTTTTTTCGGCTCTAACAACACCCCAACACACAATCTACACTCTTTTAACCACCACACAATGGTGCCGACCCAGTCTACAATGTCTCGGGCCAAGTCCACAAGATCATGAAAGGTGGTAATACTTTATGACTCACAGCTAACCACAATCTTAGCTATCTCTTTAATTAGGGCTCTTACAATTGTGTGTCCAGCAGGCAGCTGTAGCCCATACATTAGCTCAGTAACTAGCTCAGCAGTTCTGGTTGCTTTGACCCGATGGCACCCCCTATCAAACTGTGCTTTCACAATCTCTTAAGCAGAGGAAGAAAGAATGAAGTTGTATCCTGGATATAAGAGCTTTGGCCTTGAAGTGACCACATATCACTTTCCATCTCAGTCTTAGAACTGGTGTTGTGCAAATACTGCCTAGCTTCAGAGGAGTAGGAAATGAAGTCTTTTGTCTTTTCAGGAAATATAACAGGAAATATTGGTTAGTACTTACAATGTCAATGATAGGTGCCTAGAGGGCAAAGAAACCCTACCAGAATGTCAATCAAGCCAGAAGGTATCATATGGTATTGTTAGTTTGCTAACCTAAGGTATCTTCTATAACTATTCAGTGCTTCTACAGTATCACTTATTATTCTTACTCAGCACAAGATGCAATCAATCCTTGGGGGGATGAGAGAGCAGGACACTACAGACAGTTCACATGTCTGAGTCAGGACAGTAAGATATGTAGAAGGCAGGAGCTGAGCTGAAAAAGTCAACTGGGTCACATTATAAAGGAACTCGTGTCTTGCTCTAAAGAATTCAGAATGAAGGTAAAGGGGAGATGAAAAGTTTGAACCAGGAGAATAAGTGTTCTGTATTTTAGAAAGATAACTGTTACCTGTAGGATGGACAATAACTTGATGTGGGACATAAGTTGACCAACAGGCACTTATTATGGTTTGCATCACCAGATCGTCACTCTGGGCCTACAACCAAAATTATCTGAGAAAATTAGGCCTTGCAGATATATGTCTTCCAAGTTCATATAACTAGCCTTTATTAGTAAATTGAAGGACTTATTCATAATCATCTCATTCCAACTTAATGTTGGAATTTAGGCCCCAGTGTAATGGTACTAAGTGGTGGGGCCTTCTGGGAACTGATTTAGTGCCCTTTTAAAAGAGGGGAAAGGAAGCTCCCTGGTCCTTTTAGATCTTTTGTTACGTGAGGACTCAGGCTTTATCCTTTTCTTCATGATAGGATGCAGCACAAAAGTAACCATTTTGGAAACAGACAGAAAACCCTTATCAGACACTACGGCTGTCAGTGCCTAGGTGTTGGACTTCCCAGTCCCCAGATATGAGGAATTTCTATTGTTCATAAATTACTCAGTCTATGGTGTTTTGTTATAACAGTTGTATTGAACTGAGACTGCTTAATCATCCAGTCAATGTGGCTTCAACTATAGCAGGGGCTGCAGCCCTGGAGAGAAGTTGAGGGATTACAGAGGAGTTAATGTGACTGTATTGATAGGATTTGATAACTGACTGGAAATAGGGTGAGGGATGGGGGGATGATTTGTACTATGCTTGTTGGGGCATGGGGCTCTGATGCTCTGGCCACCTCTTCATGACCATCACCAGATCATTACTCTGGGCCTACAACCAAAATTATCTGAGAAAATTAGGCCTTGTAGATATATGTCTTCCAAGTTACATATAACTAGCCTTTTTTAGTAAGTTGAAGGACTTATTCACAATCATCTCATAGAAGGACTAGTGTAATGGGACCTCATTTTACTGAGGCTTTTAAAAGCTGAAATTACACACATTCAGACACACACACACACACACACACACACACACACTCATTTAAAAATATTTCCTCTGTATCTATATGACATATTAGTATTTGTGTTACTAACTGGACTAGTAGGATCAGTAACATTTATTGCCATTTAGCCTTTAAAATCTGCTTGATTTTTTTTCTCATGATTTTTTAGATATCATCTGTCCTCTGCCAGATGTTCCACATGGAATCATCATCTCTGGGTTTGGACCGATCTATTCTTACAAAGACTCTATAGTGTTTAGCTGCCAGAAAGGTTTTAACATTAAAGGCAGCAATTCAATCCATTGTGAAGCTGATAAAAAATGGAATCCTCCTCCTCCCATCTGTGAGCCCAGTAAGTATGGACCATGAAGGAATTTCAATGTTTGGCATCTAAAGGTACCCAGAAATGTCATTGTGAGCATACTTGTATGTCTAGGCTCATTTTGAATCCCAGCAAAAATTTAAATTTAGATTAATAATTTCCTTTATTTTTTTCTTGTTGGAAAAAAAAAAGATTTCAGTATACTCCGCAAGGCCTACATTGTCAGAGAAGAACTGCCATAGACAGTTGTGCAAGTCATGCATACTCTAATCCAAAGGGGAATCATTCACATTGTAGACAGGATGGATTAGTTATATTTATTTCAACACTTTTCTGGAAGTTGGTAGAAATGTATCTTATTTTAGCATAGTCATTATATTATAATCATTACTTTGAAAGATAAAAAATAAAGTGTCCTGAGGAAAGATACCTTTTCTAACTTGCACAAAAGTGTTGTATGAACAAGCTGATTCTGATTCTGTGGAATTCTAAATTCATGTGGATCATTAAAAATAGTGATCTCATGAAATAGAAGGGAGACCAGTAGCACAGAGGAAGGGGACCAGGAGAAAGGAGGACGGGAGGTACTGGGAATGAAATTGGCCAAATTATATTGTTATATTGTGTACATATACAAATATGTAATCACAAATCCCACTATTATGTGTACTTATAATACACTAATTAAAAATATATTTTAAAAATAGTGATAAGAGTAAGTAGTAGTCTTAGTGCATAATAAGAGTTATGTTTGGGGCTGGGGTAGAGCGCTTGCCTAGCATGCATGAGGCACTGGGTTCAATCCTCAGCACCATGTGAAGTAAAATAAAGACATTGTGTCCACCTATAATTAAAAAATAAATATTTTAAAAAAGAGTTACGTTTAATGAATCCTCCCAACAATTATGGGCATTCTTATCCTCATTTTAAAGAAGAGGAAACAGATTAAATGACTTTCCCAAGATCATACAACTGGTAAGAAAGTCATTAATGCCTTGTGCTCTTAGTTTTGTTTTCCTAAAACCTCAAAAGCCTTACCCTGGGGGCTTCTGGAACAGTGGTGTTAGGAGTTGAACTGCTCCCTAGAATGTTATTTATTAAGCTAGTAAGAGTTAGCAAAGAAAACCACTCAAGGTCATTTGGAGATTGTTCAAAGGGTTTATAACCAATTGAGAATCATTTATTCACCAACTCTATGAAGACTTGATACAAATAGTGGGAAGCCAGGGCATTAGAACTAAGGACTGCTCTCAGCCCCCTAAAGCACCACTTTCGAGAACTGCTTTGGTGGGCTCACAAATGGCAATTCCCATCTCTTCCATCTTCCTGGAGGTAGAAGAGGTATTTAGGGTGGACCAGATTTAGTAGCTTGTCAACAGTGTGCATTTTCCAACATCTTGTGCTGTGAAAGGCTTATCTTAAACAGGCACCAGCATCCATACCTCATAGTCAAAATGTTGAAAGTCAAGGATAAAGAGAAAATACTGAAAGTAGCAAGAGAAAAGTAACACATCAGGTACAATGACCCCAATAAGATTTACATCTGACTTCTCATCAGGAATAGTGAAGGCTAAATGACAATGAAATGATATATTCAAAATGTAGAAAGAAAATCATCAGCCAAGAACCTAGCAAAATAATTCATGTCTATATTTGTTTGAATTCCTACAATACACTGTTATAATTATTGATTTACATTATTTTACACTTCATATTTTTTATGGTAGTGGAGAAAAATAAAGGAGCACAAGTGTATATTTATAGAATTTATTATATTAATCTTCTTTGCCATTTTTGGATCTCTTTATTTCTTCCTGTGGCTTCAAGTCACCACCTGGTATGGTTTTCATTCTCCAATGCAGTTTTGTTCACACCTACTGCCCTTGTGTTATTGTCTAACATTCTACACTTCTGAATGTTAGCAACTTAATAATGTACTTATTTATATATTATTTTATGCAAGTGGCACTTAAATCAGTTAAGAGAATAAAGGAGAGGAAATATGCAATTACAATTGGCCCTTTGTATCGGCTGTTTCCATATCTGGAGATTCAACCAAACTGTGGCTTGAAAGTATTTGGGGAAAAAAATAATTGTATGTACTGATCATGTACAGACCTTTATCCTCGTCATTATTCCCTAAATAATTCAGTATAACAATATTTACATTGTACTAGGTCTATAACTAGGAAAGAGATTATTTGAAGTATATGGGAAGAAATGCATAGGTTTATGTAAATAGGACAATATTTTATATTAGGGGTTTGAGCATCTGCAGATTTTGGTATCTGAGGGGAGTCTTGGAACTAATTTCCGTGGACACCAAGAGGTGATTTCATATGGTCTTTATAATTACCCACACAATTTTTGTTGACCTTTTTGGGTGCTCATTGTTTTCCTGAATGGATTTAGATTACTGTCTGGTGTCACTTGCTTTCAGTCTGAAGAATTTTCTCTATTATTTTTGTAAGAATGGTCCTCTCTCTAGCAACAACAATATCACTTCACATCCACCAGAATGGCTATAAAAACAAATAGGCATCCTCATTAATATTTGTGGAAAACTTAGAATTCTCATATACTACTGGTATGAGTGTAAATTGGTGCAGCCATTTTAGAAAATAGTTTTTGACAATTCCTCCAAAGTTTAAGTGTATAGTTACCATGTGATCCATAAATTACCTTCTTGGGTATCTACCCAGGAGAAATGAAAACAGATGTTCATACATACAAAAATTTTACATGAAGGTTCAGAGCAGCATTATTCAGAATAGTAAATAAACCCAAATGTTCATCAACTGAATAAATAGTGGCACATTCATACAATGGAATATTACTTGACCAAAAAACTGAGGACTGACACATGCTATAACATGGATGAACTCTGAAAATATTACTTAAAGTAAAATAAACCACACACACACACACACACACACACACACACACACACACATTGTATCTATTTGAAATGTTCAGAATAGGGAAATCCATTGAGAAGAAAGTAGAGTCAGGATTGCCAGAACCTGGGAAAAAGTGGGAATTGAGAGTTGACTGCTAATTAAGATTTTTTTGAGTTGATAAAAATATCCTGATATTAGATAGTAGTGATGGTACACAACTCTGTGAATATACTAAACATACATTGAATTGTTCTTTCTAAAGGATCTCATTCTACATACCATTTCAAATGTTTGAAGATAAAATGTGATAAACACCTAACTTGGTAGATATTTGTATTATATGTCCATATCATTTGAATTAGCAGTGTCAGAAAAGGGAAGAGGACAGGACTCAGGGCTCAGGCTCAAAAATATGCCTAGAGTAAATCCATTAATAACAAAGTTCCTGGTGTTGTCTGGGTGAGGGAATGACTCTTTTTGTTTATTGTTCATTAATTTGTTTTAGAAAATTAGATGCTCTAGCATTTGGTGCGTCTATATTTCAAACCATTATATCTTCTTGATGAATTATTATCTTTTCAATATGTAATGAACTTCTTTGTCTCTTCTGAAGTATTTGGTTTGATGTCTGTTTTTTTCAGATATCAGTATAGCTACTCCTGTTTGCCTTTGTATTCTACTTGATTGAAATATCATTCTCCATCCTCTCACTTTCAATCTATGTGCTTTTGGTAGTTAGTTGAGTTTCTTTCAGAAATCAAACAGTTGGATCTTGTTTTTATATCCACTTGTTTAGTCTGTGTCTTTTAATTGGAGAATTCAGACCAATTATGTTCAGGGTTATTATTGAAAAATATGTTCTAGTTCCTGTCATTTTGCTGTTTTATTTTGGTTGCTTTAAGAATTCTGTTTGTTTCTTTTTCTCTTATTTCTCTTGGGAGTTTTGATGATTTACTTAAATAATCATGTTTGATTCTTTCCTACTTCTCATTTGCTTAACAACTCTTCTAATGGAATTTATTCTTTCTCATGCTCTTTTGGTTGTGTTTATCTTGCTTCCTCATCTGGGTGCAGTATACCGTTGACTATCTTCTGTAATTCTGGTTCAGTAGTCACAAATTCTTTTAATTTATGTATATCTTAGGAGTTATTTAGTTCTTCTTAAATTCTGAAGGATAACTTTGCTGGATATAGTAATCTAGGTTGGCAGTTATTTTACTTCAAAGCTTGAAGTGTATCATTCCAGGCCTTCGCGGTCTTCAGAGTTTCTTCTCGGAAATCTGCTATTATTATGATAGATTTGCCTTTGTAAGTGACTTGTTACTTCTCTCTTGCAGCTTTGAATTAATTTTTCTTTGTTCTGTCCTTTGGCAGTTTGACTATAATATGGATGAGTTTTTTCCTGGCCATGTCTATATGAGGTTCTAAATGCTTCCAGTAGTTGGATGTCAACAATACTGCCCATGTTTGAGAAATTTTATGCTGTTATTTCACTTAATATGTCTTCTATGCCATTAGCCTATAACTTCATTCTCTCCCTTTAAACTTGTGATTTGAATATTTGGTGTCTTAATGTTGTCCTAGGGATCTTATATAGTCTATTCACTGTTTCTTATTTTTTTCTTATTTGCCAGTTTGTTTGCTTTGTCTTAAAGCCCTGATATTCTTTTCTCTACTTGATCTAGTCTATTGGTAAGACTTTTAGTTGAGATTTTTTTTTCCCCCTGTGCTTGGGGATTTGAACTCAGGCTTCCTTCATGCTTGCCAGGCAAGCACTTTACTACTGAGCCACATCCCCAGCCCCTCAGTTGAGATTTTTGAGCTTTTCATTTTCAAGATTTCTATTTGGTTCTTTTTCAGAATCTCTGACTCCTTATTGAATTATTTTTTCATATCCTGCATTGTCTTCCTTAATTCCTTTGGCTATTTATTTGTATTTTAAAGTCACTGATCATTTTATCAATCAATCTTCCAAATTATGTGACATTTCCTCCTCTTCAGTATTTTTGGATTCAGTTACTAGGGAACTTTTGGAATAGTAATATTGTCTTGTTTTTTCATTTTTCTTGTATTTCTGGGTTGAGATTTATGTATCTGTTGGGATGGATATCTTTTCCACTTTTATATGAGAATCTTATTAGAGAGCAACCTTCCTTTGACAGTGTGACCTGGGATGTTGACTTGTTGTGTAGAGTTGAGTTTAATTCCAGATGTACTTCATATCATATTTTCCCTGTGGCTTAGTAAGTAGCACTGTGTAGTCTGAGAGGGTTTGAGACAACCTGTGCTGGGCACCTCATGGGTGGGATGCCACAGCAATTGTTATTTATTTCTGTTATTGCTGGCATGAGGTGAGACAGCAGAGAAAGATGGCAGTAAAGGCACTCAGCACTCACCTGTTGTTCTCTGAGTCTGAACCAAAATAACATGCCTATAGCTTCATGTTGAGGTTGGGGGTCATAGTCAAGTGCTGGAATGCAACAGGAGAGAGTCAGTGACCAGGTGAAATCCAGAAATACTGGTTTTAAGAATAATGTGAGACAGCCTGACACCAAGCACTCAGCGGCTTGCTAGGAGAGGGGAAACACCCTATTAGTGGAGTTATTCATAAAGGAGAGAGAGTTCCAGAGATCTCTATGAATGCAGGCTGAGCAGACAGGAGACCTGACATCTGCATAGCAAGCTGGCACTTGAAAATTTTCTGTGCGCTTCCCAGCATATTCATTTGGTGCCATAACAGGAGCCATCTTAAGAAGGGCAACTTGGGAGACTGAGGCAGGAGGATAGTAAGTTTGAGAATAGCTTTATTAACCTAGAGAGACCCTGTCTCAAAAATTAAGAGTGTTGGGGCTGCGGCTGTAGCTCAGTGGCAGAGTGCTTGCCTAGCATGTATGAGGCACTGGGTTCGATCCTCAGCACCACATAAAAATAAACAAATAAAATTTTAAAAAATTTAGAGTGTGTATGGGGGTACAGATATAGCTTGGTTGTAAAGCTCCCCTTGATTCATTCCCTAGTAACACATACACACACACACACACACACACACACACACACACACGGAACAGATGATATTGCCTGATATGAGACAAAACATCAAAACAGAAAAAAACACGTCTCCACGTAAGGAGATCACCTGACACTACAATGGAGGCCCATAGGCACACTCAGTACTTTCAGTGTTCATTCTGTTATTCTGTAGAACTGTCTGTCACTGCTCCTCCATTCATGCCTTTACAAATGTTTGGAGTCACATTGGCAGGAAAAGAGGTTTTTATGCAAAGCCAGCTTTGAATGAAGATAGAAGATACCTTTATTTCAAATTTACCTCTTTGGAAAACCAAGGGTCAGGAAAGTTGACACAGCTACATCAATGTTCATAGCAGTTCAATTCACAATAGCTAAACTGTGGAACCAACCTACATGCCCTTCAACAGATGAATGGACAAAGAAACTGTGGTACACAATAGAATATTACTCAGCCATTAAAAGAGAATAAAATTATGGCATTTGAAGGTAAATGGATGGAGGTGGAGAATATCATATTAAGTGAAGTAAGCCAATCCCCAAAAACCAAAGTTCGAATATCCTCCCTGATAAGCAGATACTGATCCATAATTTGGGGGTGAGGGGGCATGGAAAGAATGGAGGAACTTTGATTGGGCAAAGGGGAGGGAGGAGAGGGGAGGGGACATGAGGATAGGAAATATGGTGGAATGAGATGGATGTCATTACCCTAGGTACATGTATGACTGCACATATGGTGCAACCCTGTTGCTGCCTGAAGCGATTGCCGCTTGGAGCAACGACGCTGCAGGAGAAAATTCAGAGGCAGGATGAAAATGAAAAAGGGTCTTTTATTCTTCTCTCTCCGGCTTCAGCAAACTCTCCAACTCCAACCACAAACTCCAACAAACTCCTTCCACACTCCAACCAGCTCCAACTACTTCCAACCATCCACCTTCTTCTTCCAACAACCTCTAACCAACCTCACCCGGTTATATACATTTAGCTTTAACAAGGACAAGTGCTTACAGGTCGAGCTTACAGGTGTGTCACACAGTGTTCACGGGCATACAAAGATTCTTTGAATAATGTATAAATATCAGGTGGAACTTGAACATCTTTTATGGCTCTCAGCTAACCGCAATCTTAGCTATCTCCTTGATTAGGGCTCCTTCACAACCCTACATCATAAACTACCAGAGAAATGAAAAGTTCTGCTATGAATTGAAATGCATTCTGCTATCATGTATAACTAATTAGAACAAATACAAAATAAAAAAAATAAAAGGGAAAAGGCAGCAAAGTTGGACAAAAGGCAGATTCATATGCAGATTTACTTAGGTGATGACCAGTGAATCAGGCCAGGACAGGGGGCATCTCCCCACTTAGCTTCCTTGGAATCCCCCAGAGTGGGAAGCCCTCCAGTTTCTGCTCTCAGTATGAGGAAATATAAGATGCAGAAAAAGAGTTAATGGGAAGATGCTTTTAATTTTAAAAGACAGCAGGCAAACTGACAGACAGCAGGACCTCCTCACCTGCTTCTAGAAGATAGATCCTGATTCCTTGCCCAATATTCTTACCTTAGGAGGATACAAAGAAGACTTCCTCCAGTTTCATTGGTAGTAGAGGTGCCTCCTCTACTTGTGGGAACCAGGGAGGGGCCCACAGACAGGACAGGTAGATGCTATTTTATGCATCTCAGTGAAATTGACAAAAAGGAGGAAATGCCTCCTTCTAGCCATCTAATAACATTATGCCACTTTACAGGTGCTGGAATTATAGGTGTGCACCTGGCTCCAATTCCATCTTTCTTTCTTTCTTTTTTTTAAATTTGAAGTTGTTGTATATATAACAGTAGCATGCATTACAATTCATAATACACATATAGAGCACCTTTTTACAAAACACTGTTTGTATGCAAAGTATATTGGTACTATTCATGTCCTCAATCATGCATTTAGAATAATGATATCCATCTTATTCTATCACCATCTTTTTCCCCCTTCCTATTCCCTTGCTCCCTCCCTTCCCCTCCCTCCCCTTTAACCTTTCTAGTGTTCCTCTAATTCTCCTATGTTTCCCGACCCAACCCCACTGTGAATCAGCCTCCTTTTATCAGAGAAAACATTCAGCATTTGGAGTTTTGAGATTGACTTACTTCACTTAGCATTATATTCTCCAACTTCATACATTTACGTGTGAATGCTATGATTTTATTCTCTTTTATTGCTGAGTAACAGGGACATAGCCACATCAATGTTTATAGCAGCACAATTCACAATAGCTAGGTAGTGGAACCAACCTAGATGCCCCTCAGTAGATGAATGAATAAAGAAAATGTGGTATATCTAATTCCATCTTAAAGTACTTCTACTAATTAATGAAAATTATATCTCTGTATCAGTTATTATTGTTTCCAAAAGGAAAGAATTTTAATAGCTACTTTTTACAATTTCACATCAGAAAAGAAAAAAATACTAGCCATAAGCAATAATATCAATTTATTTCTGTGTATGAGCTTCCCAGTGGATATAAACTGTTGAGAACTTTCTTCTTTGTGTCTGGAGAAGTGTTAAGCAGAGACCTTAATTATGATATAAGCCCAGAGAAGTCAGTAAGTGGATATTATTTGTCATTGTTCTTGAATGATTTTTGAAAATTTATATTTTTCACATGGGTTTGTTACAACTTCTCCTTTGGGGGAAATGACTGGATTAGAACTCTTTTTTTTTTTTTTTAGATTATTTATTTACTTATTCAAAATGCACAAGTATATCATCTTTTTACATACAACTGCTTGTATACAAAGTATATAAGTACCATTCAGATCTTTAATCATGCATTTAGGATTGTGATATCCATCTCATTCAACCACCATTTTCCCCCCTTTCCCCCCCTGCTCCCTCCCTTGCCCTCCCTTTCCTTTGACCATTCTAGTGTTCCTCTAATCCTATGTACCCCCATCCAATCACACTGTGAACTAACCTCCTTATATCAGAGAAAACATTTGGTGTTTGGATTTTTGAGATTGACTAATTTCACTTAGCATTATATTCTCCAACTTCATCCATTTACCTGCAAATGCCATTATTTTATTCTCTCTTATTGCTGAGTAAAATTCCATTTTGTATATATACCACATTTTCTTTATCCAGTCATCTACTGAGGGACATCTAGGTTGGTTCCACAACCTAGCTATTATGAATTGTGCTGCTATAAACAATGAAGTGGCTGTGTCACTGTAATATGCTGTTTTTAAGTTTTTTGGGAACAGACCCAGGAGTGGGATGGCTGGGTCATAGGGTGGTTCCATTCCCATTTTCCCAAGAAATCTCCATACTGCTTTCCATAGCGGTTGCACCATTTTGCAGTCCCACCAGCAATGTATGAGTGTGCCTTTTTCCCCACATCCTCTCCAACATTTATTGTTGTTTGTGTTCTTGATAGCTGCCATTCTGAGTGGGGTGAAATGAAATCTTAGAGTAGTTTTTATTTGCATTTCTCTAATTGCCAGAGAGGTTGAGCATTTTTTCACGTATTTGTTGATTGATTGTATATCTTCTTCTGAGAAGTGTCTTTTCAGTTCTTTAGCCCATTTATTGATTGGGTTATTTTCTTTTTTGGTGTAAAGTTTTTTGAGTTCTTTATATATTCTAGAAATTAGTGCTCTATCCGATGTGCATGTATGAAATATTTGTTCCCAATTAGTTGGCTCTCTATTCACCTCACTGATTGTTTCTTTTGCTGAGAAGAAGCTTTTTAGCTTAAATCTATCCCATTCATTAATTCTTGGTAATAGTTCTTGCGCTACAGGATTCTTATTAAGGAACTTGGGGCCTAATCCGACATGTTGGAAATTGGAGCTTACTTTTTCTATTAGGCATATTGTCTCAGATCTAATTCCTAGGTCTTGATCCACTTTGAATTGAGTTTTGTGCATGGTGAGAGATACAAGTTTAATTTCATTTTGTTGCATATGGATTTCCAGTTTTCCCAGCACCATTTGTTGAAGAGGCTATCCTTTCTCCACTGTACATTTTTTGCACCTTTGTCTAATATAAGATAACTGAAATTATATGTATTAGTCTCTGTGTCCTCAATTCTGTACCATTGGTCCACCTGTCTGTTTTGGTGCCAATACCATACTGTTTTAGTTACTATTGCTCTATAGTATAAATTTAAAGTCCGGTATAGTGATGCCCCCTGCTTCACTTTTCTTGCTCAGGATTGCTTTGGCTATTCTGGGTCTCTTATTTTTCCAGATGAATTTCATGATTGCTTTTTCTATTTCTTTGAAAAATGACATTGGAATTTTGATTGGAATTACATTAAATCTGTATAATGCCTTTGGTAGTATGGACATTTTGACAATATTGACTCTACCTATCCAAGAGCAAGGTAGGTCTTTCCATCTTCTGAGTTCTTCTATGATTTCTTTCTTTAGTGTTCTATAATTTTCTTTATAGAGGTCTTTCACCTCTTTTGTTAAGTTGATTCCCAGGTATTTTATTTTTTTTTTTGATGCTATTGTAAATGGGGTCGTTTTCATCATTTCCCTTTCAGAGGCTTTGTCACTGATGTATAAAAATGCCTTTGACTTATGGGTATTGATTTTGTATCCTGCTACTTTGCCGAATTCATTTACTAGTTGTAAAAGTTTTCTGGTAGAGTTTTTTGGGTCTTCTAGGTATATTATCATGTCATCAGCAAATAGTGCTAATTTGAGCTCTTCTTTTCCTATGTGGATCCCTTTAATTTCTTTCGTCTGTCTAATTGCTCTGGCCAGAGTTTCCAGTACTATGTTAAATAGCAGTGGTGAAAGGGGGCATCCCTGTCTTGTTCCAGTTTTTAGAGGAAATGCTTTCAATTTTTCTCCATTTAAGATAATGTTAGCTCTGGGCCTTGCATAAATAGCTTTTATAATGTTGAGATATGTTCCTGATATTCCTAGTTTTTCTAGTGTTTTGAACATAAAGGGGTGCTGTATTTTGTCAAATGCTTTTTCTGCATCTATTGAGACAATCATATGATTTTTATCTTTAATTCTATTGATGTGATGTATTATGTTTATTGATTTCCGAATATTGAACCAGCCTTGCAACCCTGGAATAAACCCCACTTGATCGTGGTGCACTATCTTTTTGATATGTTTTTGTATCCAATTTGCCAGAATTTTGTTGAGGATTTTTGCATCTATGTTCATTAAAGATATTGGCCTGAAGTTTTCTTTTTTGGATGCATCTTTGCTTGGCTTTGGAATTAGTGTAATATTGGCCTCATAGAAAGAGTCTGGAAGAGCTCCTTCTTTTTCTATTTCTTGAAATAGTTTGAAGAGCATTGGTATTAATTCTTCTTTGAAAGTCTTGTAGAACTCAGCTGTAAACCCATCAGGTCCTGGACTTTTCCTTGTTGGTAGTTTTTTGATGACATCTTCTATTTCTTCGCTTGTAATTGATCTGTTTAAATTGTGTATAGCCTCCAGATCCAGTTTAGGCAAATCATATGACTCTAGAAATCTGTCAATGCATTCAGTATTTTCTATTTTGTTAGAGTACAAGTTTTCAAAGTAATTTCTAATTATATTCTGTATATCTGAGGTGTTTGTTGTGATATTCCCTTTTTCATCACGAATATTAGTAATTTGAGTTTTTTCTCTTCTTCTTTTCGTTAGCATCGCTAAGGGTCTGTCAATTTTGTTTATTTTTTCAAAGAACCAACTTTTAGTTTTGTCAATTCTTTGAATTGTTTCCTTAGTCTCAATTTCATTAATTTCTGCTCTGATTTTAATTATTTCCTGTCTTCTGCTACTCTTGGTATTGATCTGTTCTTCTTTTTCTAGTGCTTTGAGGTGTGATGTTAAGTCATTTATTTGTTGTTTTTTTTTTTCCTTTTAAGGAATGAACTCAGTGCAATGAATTTTCCTCTTACTACTGCCTTCATAGTGTCCCAGAGATTTCTATACGATGTATCTGTGTTCTCATTTACCTCTAGGAATTTTTTTATCTCCTCTTTGATGTCTTCTTCAACCCCTTGTTCATTCAGTAACATGTTTTTTAGCTTCCAGTTGATGGAGTAGTTTTTCTTATTCCTTGTTTTGTCGTTGATTTCCAGTTTCATTCCTTTATGGTCCGATAGCATGCAGGGTAGTATCTCTATTTTTTTTATATTTGCCGAGAGTTGCCTTGTGACATAATATATGGTCTATTTTGGAGAAGGAGCCATGTGCTGCTGAGAAAAAAGTGTATTCTTTTACTGCGGGATGAAATATTCTATATATGTCCGTTAAGTCTAAGTTATTAATTGTTTTAAGGAGGCCTACAGTTTCTTTGTTTAGCTTTTGTTTGGATGATCTATCTATTGGTAAGAGAGGTGTGTTGAAATCCCCTAGAACAACTGTGTTGTGGTCAATTTTACTCTTGAATTTGAGAAGAGTTTGTTTGATGAATGTAGGTGCTCCATTATTTGGGGAATTTAGATTTATGATTGTTATATCCTGTTGATGAATGGTTCCTTTAAGTAGTAAGAAATATCCATCTTTGTCCCTTTTGATTAGTTTTGGCTTGAAGTCTACCTTATTTGAAATGAGAATGGAAACCCCTGCTTGCTTCCGCAGGCCATGTGAGTGATAAGACTTTTCCCAGCCTTTCACCTTCAGTCTATTGATGTCTTTTTCTATGAGGTGTGTTTCTTGGAGACAGCAAATTGTTGGGTCATTTCTTTTAATCCATTCAGATAATCTGTGTCTTTTGAATGGTGAGTTTAGGCCGTTAACATTCAGGGTTATTATTGAAATGTAATTTTTATTCCCATCCATTTTTATTTGTATTATGATCTTTAGCTTGATTTGGTTTCTCTTCTGGTTGGTATTTCCCTTAGTTTAATATCTCCCTTTGTTGATTTTCATTGTTATTTTTCTCTTCTTCTTCATGAAAAATTTTGCCCAGGATGTTCAGAAGTGCTGGCTTTCGAGCTGCAAAATCTTTTAACTTTTGCTTGTCGTGGAAGGTTTTTATTTCATCTTCAAATCTAAAGCTCAGTTTTGCTGGATATAAGATTATTGGTTGACATCCCTTTTCTTTCAGAACTTGAATTTAAATATGCTATTCCAGGATCTTCTTGCTTTTACGGTCTGGGTAGAAAAGTCTGAACATAGTCTGATTGGTTTCCCCCTATATGTAATCTGCTTCCTTTCTCTTGTGGCTTTTAATATTCTCTCCTTGCTCGGTATATTAGGCATTTTCATTATAATGTGTCTTGGTGTGGATCTGTTGTGATTTTGTATGTTTGGTGTTCGGTAAGCCTCTTGAACTTGGTTTTCCCATTCATTCCTCAAGTTTGGAAAATTTTCTGTAATTATTTCATTAAATAAATTGTTCATTCCTTTGGCTTGAAACTCTGCCCCCTCCTCTACCCCAATCACTCTTATGTTTGGTCTTTTTATGTTGTCCCATAATTCTTGGATGTTCTGTTCTTGGTTTCTTACCATTTTTGCTGTGTAATCTAGATTTTTCTCTAGGGTATATATTTTGTCCTCATTGTCTGAGGTTCTTTCTTCCAAGTGATCTACTCTGTTGGTGATACTTTCGATTGAGCTTTTATTTTGGTTTATTGCTGCTTTCATTTCCGGAATTTCTGTTTGGTTTCTCTTTAGAGCCTCTATCTCCCTATTGAAGTAATCTTTTACTTCCTGTATTTGTTTATGGAGTTCTTTGTCAAAATGATCTTTTGCCATCTGTACTTGCTCCCTCATCTCATTTTTTAGTTCATTCTTAAGTTCTGTAAGCATTTGGCAAATGTAATTTCTAAATTCCAGCTCTGTCATTTCACCAACTGTGCATGCCATGGAATCTACTGAGGAGGTATATTGATTTGTTTGTGCCACTTTCCTTCCTTGTTTCTTCATCTTGCTTTTATGTCTATTCTTCTTGCACTTTTGACCTTGACTATTTTGATTTTACCTTAGAACCTTACGTTGCTCCGGTAGTACAATGCTATCAGATCCCCTTATATTTCCTTTACACTTTAAAATCAGACACTTTCTATTCAAATAATCCCAGTTTGATCACAATGTACAGATTTAGTTAACCTAGATAGTGTTTCCAATTTAGTCTGTAAGCTTCTAATGGGGCTTTATAGATTCAAGTAATGGACACAGAGGTGATATGTTTTTGTAAGAGGGAAGTGAGTGAACTGACTTGTTCTTTCTTAGAAAGTATGAAAAGAGAGTTCTATGGAAGTGGTTTAGTATCAGCAGATGAGAGAGGAAATAGTGAATGATTAGGTGGAAAGACCAATTTATATATAAACCTAATTTATGCAGCGGTTGAGAGAAGAAATAAAGAAAGATGGAGAGAAAGGAAAAAGAAAAAAAGGGAAAAAAAAAGGAAGAAAGAGAAAAAAGTGACCAAGGAGTAGAAATTAGTATGAGAGAGAGTGAGTCTAGAAAATAGAGAATACACTATATATAACACCACTTTGCTATATATTTCAATTATACTCCTTGAAAAAAATCCCAATTTCTGCGTATAACTTGTTTTTGCCTTTGTTGAGTATGCAATGGCAGGGTGTAAATAGGGAAGATGAAGGAAGAAGAAAAAATACTAAAGTAAGAAGGAAGAAAAGAAAGAAAGCAAAGAGGAGCAGAAGCAAACAAACACACTGTCAATCAAAACAAAACAAAACAAAAAAACCAGAAACTAACAAACAACCCCCCCCAAGAAACAACAAAACAAACAAACAAAAACGTTGAAACCAGGAATAAGTCTCAAGCCAAATGGACCCTTGGAAGCCCTTCTTATTTCCCTTCCAGATTAAGCCAATTGACCCGGAACATATCCAGTCAGCAATCCTGTTAGTGGAGTTGAGTCTGCACCTTTGGCCCTTTGCAGAATGGCACAGTGGAAGAGTGGAGGGGGTTTATCCTCAGGATGAGCCCTGCGTTCAGCAGCAGGGAGCTGCCACTCTGGGCCCTGCAGGCCAGGCAAACTGGAGGCTGGATCTCTCCTTCCCGCAGGCGGGCGGATGCCTACCTCTTGCTCTAGTCACCGCTGGGCGGGTCGTGGGGAGTGGAGGTGGTGCTTCCCCAGGTCTGGCCCTGCGTGCAGCAGCAGGGAGCTGCCACTCTGGGCCCTGCAGGCCAGGCAAACTGGGCTGGATTAGAACTTTTTTAGCAATCAGGGACAGGGAGCACATACTTGGAACATTTGCGGGTCTCTATTGTTTCCCCAGCATCTCTTCAGTACTAAGATCCTCCAAAGGTAGAAATGAGATGGCTAGCCATAGGAACTTCTTCATGGTGGTTTTATTAAGTGTTATCTTCACTTTTTATTTTTTATAAGTATGTTGCCCAATACCGGAGCTGAAGAATGGTAGAATCATTCGCTCTAGAAAAACACCACCCTACCAATGAGTGCGCATATATCTACAAAGACATACTTTCATATGTATGTTATGAGCAACGAACATTTTCAGCTACATGCCAATCAGATGGCACGTGGGGTCCCCGAAAACCATCATGTGACCTAGGTAAGAGCTTAAAGAATCGTGTTATTTAGGGAGTTTCTTCATATCAATATGATGGAGATTATTATGAGGTTTTATTTTTTGGATTTCAGTACAATCTATATTATCTCATATATATATTTCTTCCTCACTTTATTTGCTCACTCCTGTCATGCATTTAAAATGTCACAGAGACCAAAATAGAGCGGCTTTCAGTGGAACTCGTGGCAGTCATAGGACGAGATACAAAACTAGGGGACTCTGTCTTCTCATACATCATACAATTAATTTTCAAGTATTTTTATATACAAAGGGCTACTCTATCTGGAAAATAATAATTAAAAAAAAGACAAGGTAGGTTATGCATCCTAGGAAGGAGGAGGGGATGCAGCAATTGGGAACACTTTCCCTGTCCCTGTGTCGCCGGGGACTGCTAGTTCCCTGCCACTCGGCTTCCCCAGCTCTACCCCACACTAGAGGACAAGCGTGCCGAGCAGGTGGAGACCAGGGGGCAGGATCAGCAACATGCTTTGGCCTGGAAGGAGGGGAACACATCAGGGAGGCAGACCTACAGAGGGAACCAGAGCTGCTCCTTGGACAGCCTATGCCTGCCAGCTGCTGCCCACCCAGAGGGGTGCTCAGGGCAGGCCTCTGGGCCACGTGGGAAGGAAGGAGGTCAGGAAGGTTGATGGGATCAGCTGCCCTACCTGGACCCTCCTCGGAGATCCAGGGGCAGGAGCCTGTTCATTCCAGGAGTGACCAAAAGAACTTCTTGGCAAATGCCACCAGACAGGGGACCCTTCTCCCTCACTGGACCGAGGCTACTCTACTCCAGACCTAAGGTTTAAAATTAGGTAAAAGAATCATATACCCCTCATGATTCATGGAGTAGATCCAGGTTTCCCATTCTTCCCCACCCTCCTGTTTTGTTCCTGTGCTCTTGGACTTCTCAATTTCCTTTTTTTTTTTTTTTTTTTTTTTTGATTCATCAAAAATAGATCACATCTAATAGATAAGTTGGGCTTCTCAGCTACTGATTTTTGTTTCTTTGTATACATTCTCTTTTCTTCCTTTACTTCTGATCTACATATTTTAATCTGTAAAATAAGACCTGCCTAAACATTCCTGAACTTCCTTCTTTCTTCTGCCTCAACAGCCATCTTCTTGCTAAGCTCTCCTGTCAGTCTGTCACCCCCATGTGAAATCCCTTCTTCTGTCAGCCTGTCACCCCCATGTGAAATGCCTTCTTCTCCCTGATCAAGGGGCACACACTGTGCTAAACACATTCCTCCCTCCCTCATTGTGTTTGATAGCCTTAATTATTGATGCTTAGGAATGATGACCTCAGCCAGGATTGTGATTCTTTTTCTTTCCTCCTGGGAAAGAGGGCTAAAGAAGCCCCAAAGAGGCCAGACATTAATTAAAGCTTATAAATCAATGAGAAAATTTTTTCTCCCCTCTTAGTCATGTTCAAGCAAGTGGGTCATTTAGAGCTATCATAAGCTGGGCCACTGATGCTTCCATCCCTTGGCTTCTGGACCCATGCATTTATTTAACTGGGGACCCAGAGCTATATAAAGATTGATATTTGGTTCAAAGTGAATTCTGCAAGATAGTGCCTATCCCTGTTCAGTGTTGACTCTCAGGCCATCCCAGTGTTCTAACAGGCTAGCAGGTTCTGGGCGATGTACTATGTGTTTGGAGTAGTGATTCCATGACCGTGGTCCTAATGCCACACCCTTTTTCTTTTTTAATTGATTTGAGCAGGTCTTCTAGTTGGATGTAGAGAATCCTATGTATAGACCCACTACACATCTCTACCATTCTAGTTTTTAAATGGGATCTTTGGCTGGATCTAGGAGCCAAATTGACATGAGACCAGAAGAAAAACATGTTTCTTTTATTTTTGCCTGTACTGGAGACCCTCACAAAAGTGAGACCTGGAAGAATAACCAAAGCAGGAAACTTTTATAATTTTTAGAAACAGAGCAATAGATTTGTGAAGAAATGCCATTACAGAGCCATCTGGACTAGGGGTATTAAATTCTAGGGAAGTTGTTAGGAGATATGTAGGGGTATAAAGCTAGTAGAAAATAAGGGTTATGTTTGAGAGTTTATTGTATAGATTCATTCTGGCAAACAATTTTTATTCTCTGGTGATAAATATTATTCTCTTGTGCTGGTATGGGGAAGGCATCTTCCTCAAAAGAAATGTGGCAGAGAAGATGGAAGGACAGAGTGAATCCTTCTACAAACTACACAAATCCTGGGATGTACTATCTCACACATTTACACTCTATCGCTTTTATATCTCATCATCAAGGTTGCAATTTCCCACCTACCATTGCCCATGGACGTCATAAACACATTTATAATATGTGGAAAAATGAGATTACGTATGAATGCAATGAAGGATACCAACTGGTTGGAGAAGTAAAACTCTCCTGCACTTATTCTCAGTGGTCATCTGAACCTCCTCAGTGCAAAGGTAACTCAGCTCCCTCCTCAGCCCGTGACAAATGCTGGTGGAACTGTCATGAGAGAATCAAGAGCAAAGATGTTCCCTGTCAGAGGCAGCACTAAAACACTTGATCTGATTTCATTTATTTATTTTATTTATTTTTAAAATATTTTATTTGTTTTAATCAGTTATGCATGACAGTAGAATGCATTTACACTCTGTGATATATCATACATAGATGGGATATAATTTCTCATTTTTCTGAGTGTACATGTTGCAGAATCATATTGGTCATATAGTCACATATATACATATATACATACAGTAATAATGTCTGTTTCATTCCACTATCTTAAAAATTAATATATGCAGATAGTACACCATGCAAAAAGCATAAAAAAATGTACATAAATATTCCTACACTCTACTTTTTTCTCCCAGTCACAAAATTCAGCCTTCTTGAGGCAGCCTCTATTCCTGGTTTCTTGTATATATTTCCACAAATGTCCTAGGAGTATCACATTTTAAGGAGTGTTATCTGCAGACTCTGCAAAATCCTCAAGGAAACTTGATTTAGCATGAATGTAGGCTCTCCTAGGATAATTCCAAATTGAATAGATGGACAGGTATTTCCATCAGAGTCATGTGCCGGGCGCTGCCTGCTATGATTAAATGGTGTGTATGGAGGGGATTCCTCATGCCAAACTATCGGGAACAGGAGAAATCAAGATTGGGTCTGATTTTTACATGTATACAACAATAATAGCACTATATTAACAATAATTTAGGATTTGTTTTGCACCATTGTCTCCATAGCACACAGGAGGCACAGAATACAAGAGGAAAAACTCCATGCCTAGCATCTTGCAGCAATCTTGTCAGTGGGTGAGAGTTACTCTGTTAGCTGAGAATCTGGACTCACATCCCCGTTAAAAAAAATATCCTGTCATGTTATTAAAAAATGTGATGACCATGGGCAAGTTCCTTACCCTCTCAGTATCTAAACTTTCTCCCAGATAAAATGGGAACAATAACAATAACGATACTTACTTTAGAGGGTTATTGTGAGAGGTGAGACAGTCATATAAAGTGCTTAGACCATCATGCTCAATAAAGCTGCTGTTAACCAATATGTGTGTGTGTGTATGTATATATATGTATATATTTTCTTTCCTTTATTTCTTTTGTTTTGGTACCAGGGATTGAACTCAGGGACACTCGACCACTGAGCCACATCCCCAGCCCTATTTTGTATTTTGTTTAGAGACAGGGTCTCACTGAGTTACTTAACACCTTGCTTTTGCTGAGGCTGGTTTTGAACTCACAATCCTCACAAGCTCATGAGCCACTGGGATTACAGGCATATGCTACTGCACCTGCCCAATATTTTGGTTATCAAAATGAAATAAAGTTAGAACAATTAGCAGCTCCTAAATATAAGACATTCTCATTGTCTTAGACTATTATCATGTTTTTTTTTCCTTAGATTTGCAGATTGCCTAAAAATATGTTTCCATTATAGCTCTCTGTCTGAAACCAGAGATTGAAAATGGGAAGTTGTCTGTGAATAAGGATCAGTACCTTGAAATGGAAAGTGTCAGCATCCAGTGTGACTCTGGCTTTGAAGTGGTGGGTAGCCAAAGGATCACTTGCTCACAGAACAGAACCTGGTACCCAGAGGTGCCTGAGTGTAAGTGGGTAAGTGGCACAATTCAAGGAAATTCTGTGCTGTCAAACTGTAAAAATGGTGGTCCCCATGAAGCTCTCTCCCAGCCAATAATGGTGACATCTGACTTTCGGGATTCATTTCTGAGTCTTTCAATAAAACTCTCTTTTTTCCTTAAAGCACCCTTAGAGGTGGTAGATTTTCCTATTCTTCCTCCTCGAGAACAGCATAAACAGAGCCCCTTAGAGAGCTGCTATCTTCTGCTGTCTCTTCTCTCCTTTATATAGAATTTTGTGGAGGAAAACCAGCCTCTTTGATTTAATTTCCCCCAAATACACTGCAAGAAGGCCAGGGTGTCATAGTACTGAAAAAGATAGGATAATTATTGGGCCACAATTAAGTGTTTTTTTTTTTTTTTTTTTTTTTTTTTTTTTTAATCTGGGTTCTTCTACCTTTAAGTTGGGCAAGGAGCTTGGTCTCCTAGACTCAGTCCTACAGAAGTTACTACATAGCCCCCTGAAGGCCTGATGCACAGAAGTGGGGGTGAACCCAAATGGAGGTTACAGGAAAGCTCAAACTTAAGGGCTGAAAGGGCACAGCCAATTAGAAGGTCTTGGACCAAACCAGTAGTGTTGGTACTTTTCCAAGACCTGATTAGCATAGGTATTGTTCGATGCTCCTACCCAGTAGCTATATAAATCCCTAGACCAGTACATTTAAGTGGCAGCCTGCTATGGGGCCCCTCTTGTCCTGTGGGAGCTCCCTCTTTTCTTCTTAAATGAATCCTACTCCTCTCCTGCTTGCCTTCCATTGTTGTCTGTGGATTTCATTCTTCAAATTTGTGAGACAAGAACCTGGAAAGAAACCTGTAGTTAGCTGTTGTGGTCTGCTGAGACCCTGGAGGCATAGCCTGCCATTAATAACTGCAACAGTGCCACTTGGTAATAGCAGAAAAGAATCCAGTTTTGCTGGCTGTGACCTTAAGGCTGATGCTGGCAGGCATCTCCTGCTGTGTCAGCTGCTAACACTAAAATGGGCTTTTACCCACTGCAGAAGCCTGCCCCTTAAGGAGACCCAATCCACTAGCAAAAGTGGAAAATCTAGTTTGGAATTAGTACTGACTCTTAACTGTACTTTTCTAGATCATATAATATACTCTTCTATTGCTGGGTGGTCAATAGAAATATCCCTTACCCTCATGGAAGCCTTCTGAGCAGCTATCTCTGAACAGATAACTGGGGAAAACTTTGGTGGGCTTCAGATTTCTGGTTTTCTCTGGTCAACCACAAGTCTGAAGCTGGTCTTGGTCCTGACCTGGAGCCCTCCATCTTCAGAATGCACCTCCTCCATGATTTGGAGAGAAGAAGCTCCACCACACCCACTGCCTCTCTTTCTTTCAGGAGGTCCATGAAGGGTGCAATCAAGTATTCACAGGAAAAAAACTCTTGCAGTGTCTCCAAACCCAGCAGATGTGAAAATGGCCCTGGAAGTATATAAACTATCCATTGAGATTGAAATACTAGAACTACAGAGAAACAAGTTAAGACAAACTATTCTAGAACCATCACCATAATTTTTCCCAGAGGAGGAAGAAAAATATGCCTACCTGGCTTGCTGACTTCAATGCCATACAGATCATTTCAGTTTAGCAACTCTTTTGTCACTTTGGCAACAATATTCATGGTAATAAACATCTAGAAGGGATAGATTACTAAAGTTTCCTGCTTTGAGATTACAGAATTATTGATCATCTTGTGGCTCATAAGTTTGCTTTTCTGGACATAAAGTACATTTTCTTCTCAATTAAAAATTTTCATGTCAAAATCTATTTTGTTTTTGTGGTCATTTAGCACCCCATGAAATGAAGATCATAAACAAACATATTATATAACATTAATATATTTATTTTTACTGTATGGGCTGTACAAATATGCACCTGGGTTGAAACCCATATGTCCCTGGACACCACATGGGCACGTCTTTCCCAAAAGAGATTGAAAAAGGTGCCTGACTGGCCTGGCTTGCTGCCTTTCAATTCAATGTGGATCACTTCAGTTTAGCAATCCTACTATATCTTTGGCACCAATATTTATGAAAACAAATATTCATATATCAAAACTACTTTGCCTTGATGGTCATTTAAGACCCCAATAAATGAGGGTCCCAAACAATCCAATTACATAACTTGATGTTTTTATTTACTGTGTAGACCTAAGAAGCATGTACTTGGGTTCATACCCACATGACCTTGGACTCCACAGTTCCACATGTGCTCATCACTCAGGCCTTCAGAACACAGATTAGACATCAATGCACCCTAACCCCTTGTCCACTCCCCACCACTTTAGGGAGTCCTAACCTCCTTGAACTCACGTGGCTTCTTTCACTCCCACCACATCTCAACTGTTGCCTTCCATGATGGGGATTTACATCTGGGTCTGACCTCCTTCTTCCCACCCCAGGGAGGGAACTCCAAAGGACAGATGAGTGTGAAGTCCACAGGTTGGCCACCTCCTAATCCCAAGTCTTCCATCCTATTTGGTCACCACTTGCCTTAATAATAAAATAGTTCCTTGAACAACCATTGCACATATGAAGAGAAACCCAAACCCTGTGCCAATCTCTCCTTTATGTTGCTGGGTACCCTGGAAAGGTTTATTCTTTCCATGCACTACTTTCTTAATCTTTTTCTTCCTCTGAAGTCTCTTTTGTACTCTGTCCCAGTACCTCCTGCTGCTGCTTCTCTCCTTTAAAAAGAAATCTATGGGGAACACTGACATCTTTGATTTAATTTCCCCAAACATACTACAGGAAGACCATGGTTTTGCACAGGCTTTCACGGAACTTCAGATATGATATGTTCAAGGGGTTTGAACTTCTAGAGAGTCCCACCCACCATGGAAAGTATCAACCCATGATCTTAAGAGATGTTACCTACCAGGTTATAGGAATGTCTTTGATGTTCATCTTTGGGTTTTGTGGAGAGCAGTCTGTCCCCTGCTATGAGTGACTCCATGTGTAGAACAGCAGTTTCCAGCCTGTGCCTAAACCTGTTACTCCATTTGATAAAGCAGTAGTTTATGATCGCTATTCTACTTTGAGTTTAGGTGCTGAAGTAGAATGACTGACTCTCCACATTGTTTGTACAAGTAAATGCAGCCATCTGTCATAAGGCACAAACTGATAAATTGCTCACACTAATAAAAATGACCACCTGTGAACTTATTGAATTAATTAAGCACATGGACATATGGACGTGTCACACTCATACCAGAAAAACCAGGCCCATGAGCCTGTTGAACACACCAGGTCACCAAATGAAGCAAACCCCTCACTCGAGTTCCATAAAAGGAGGAGCACCCTGAGACTGGACAGAGTGGCATCCTGACCTTGTCACCTGATCACAGCCACAAGCTTCCAAATTTCTGTCCTTGGGCTCCAGCAGAGTGTACTTTCTTCTGCCCTCAATGACCATGCATGGCCCACTCCAAACTGACATCTCAAGCTGACACTCTGAAACTGCCATCTGTCTGAAACTTGGCCGAGAATAAGTTCCTGCATGTTGACAGTTCTGCATGATGAACAAGTTCTTTGGCTGGTTTGTAATAGTATCTGACCACATAAACTGACTCTTTGCTATTTGTTCTCAGCTTAGTATCTGAACCATTGTGGCTGCTTTTACCCTTGGCAATCCTGTAAAACACACACACACACACACACACACACACACACATTTGTGTAGTGTGATGTGTGATTTGAGTGTTATAAACATTAGAAATTAAGACTGGAATAAAAGAACAAGTGATTTCTCACCTTATGTCTCTCAGGGGACCCACAAGTGGAGAATGCCACCAATGAACTTGATTGTGAATTTATTGGTGTTCAATAAATTATGAATTGTGGAAAGACACAAACGTGTTTGGTCTATGTTAATGGCTTAGTTTGCTCATGAGAGGCTTCCCCAAGACAAGGATGGATGGGCCACTAGTTTCCTTGGAAGGTGGCTCTGGAAAGCACCCTGAGTGACTGGATAGCAAGACAGGGAAAGACGGAAAGCTAACAAGGAACCATTATGGAGGGGGCTGCTGCTGTTGCTAACAGGGGCTCAGTCATGCTGTCAGCCCTCAGGGAGTGTGTGACTCCACCTCAAGTTGCCCTCCTGAGCTTGAGGACCTGGGTGTTTCCCTCCCTGACTGGTGAAGAGCTGCTCCGGCAGCCCTGACCCACAGACACAGGGGACTCACACTGTGGGCCAGCAGAGCAGGCTATGGGGACAGGGATCACCCTCAGTCAGAGGCACTGGTAGCCAATGGTGCCCATGGGCTGTTTGAAGTGGCCTCCAGGGCAGGCCAAGGTCTAGGGACGGGGCATAGAGAGCCTCTTCTAGAGTCACCTTTTCTGTGTGGTCTCACTGATGGACATGCTGTGCCAGCCCACCACACTCTCCCTGCACAGATCTCATGGCCCTTGTCAGTTCTTGGCATTATTGCACCTTTTGTCACCCCTGATACAATTGTTTCACTATCATAGAGTGTGAGCTGTGTACATCTCACATTGTGCTTTGGGTTTCAGTTGAAAATTTGCCAAAACTGCCAAAAATTTGCAAAACAACTTAATTAAAATCTACTAATTTGTCCGTAATTCTCTATAATAAACTTGAGTCCCTCTTTTTTTTTGTATCTTTTTTTTCCTGAGCATGAGGATGCATCATGAGCCCCAGTGTGCCTCAGATATCCTGTGAAGAGAATCCCCTCCTCTGTTCTCATTGTTTAAATTCCTTGTATAGTACAACTTACATCTTCTTTATATTATTCACCAAAATTGACCAATGGGGAGGGAGGGAAGGGAGGGGGGCAAAAGGGTGAATGAAAAAATAAAAAGATGGTAGAATGAGATGGATATCATTACCCTAAGTGCATGTAGGAAGTCACGAATGGTGTGAATATACTTTGCATACAACCAGAGATTTGTAAAAAAGTGCTGTATATGTGTAATACGAAATGTAATGCATTCTGCTGTCATTTATAACATCTTAGAATAAAAAATAAATAAATAATTAATTAATTAATTTAAAAAAAAAAGAATGTGCAAGTGACCGTTAGGAATATGGCTTAGAAATGTCATATCAGAACAATTTACAAGAGAGGCAAGAATTTTTTCAACAAGATGCTCATTCATGGTTGGAGAGGAAAGAAGGGCATCAATAGATTTGATACTAAAAATTTTAAGTAAAGTTTACAATACACAGAAAAATAATTGCCATTGACTTATAATGATGTGGGCAGATCATTGCATTAAAAAAAGAATTACCAGCACAGGCCCTTGTAGTACTGGTATAACCGTTAGTAAAGGAAACACAAATGGAAGTCCATGTGGTTTATGTCTGTGGCTTCCTGCAGTGCTTCTGCTTACCCAGTGTCTGCAGGGACTAGAGAAGGGGATGTTGGCCAGTTCCTTGGGTATTGACCTGTGGATTAGTACTTGCCACTTCCTGTTTCATTCTCTTGCTTTTGCTTATTCTTGCTTGTCTTCTGCTACCAGCAAGAGAACCTGCGTCCCCATCTTTCTCCACCTGTTACTAAATATTAGAAAAATCTTCATTCATTAAATGTAATTTTAAAAACATAGCTTTGCTTGTTTAATTTGAATGTGCTAGCTGAATTAATTTTCTATTTCATTATTATGTGTATCACTTATTTATGTCCCATTTTATGACATTTATACTATTGCCTATGTTTTCTCCAGAGTAGAATAAAATCTTAATTTGTATTCGGAATTGTATAGTATCATGGAATACTACACACAATCTCATTTACTAAGATTTCTTAAGTATTAGGAAATCAGATAGTTGATATACATTAAATGCACTATATACATAAAAATCCTTGGTGAATATTGTGGCCTGTTAAGAAGATTTTACCAATATAGAGAAAAATAGTTTGGGACCTGGGATTGATTGGAAAAGTGTAATTATTTTTTCTATTTCCAAAATTAATTTCACAAAAGAATAAGTTTCATCAATGAGTTAATTTCACAAATGAAGTTAAAATTGCTACTATCTGAAAACAAAAAGCTCCCGTACCATTTACGAATGGATTAGAATGGGTAGCTAAATATTATATAATTATATAATTACAATCACATTACTATTGTACTCAGATAAAGAAGTACCCACCCGAAGTCAAAGTCTTAAAGAGCACAGAAGAAGTAGTTGTGGTGCTTAAATGCCAGTCTTTTGTTTCTTTCTTTACCATCTTTATGAACATACAGGTGTAGGACACTGTTATTTTCATAGTAATCTGAATTATTCCTCCGCTTATAGGTTTATTTTTGTACATATGCCATTCAAAAATTCTCTAAAACAAGTACATTTATTTGTGAACAAATATAGCACAATAGAAGTAGATATAAGTTGCTACCCTTCAGTAGCTTTCCCTTTTCTCATTTTAAATTTGAATTGTACATTTAAGTGCTAATCACCTTCCTTTTGTCCTGCTCCATGCAAAGCAAGGTAGCTCTCAGTGGTTCTGGAAAAAGTCTGGATAAAATGAAGCACATAGCGAGGAGGTGGAAGTTGGAATAGTGAGGTGTTTTTGATTATAGACCATGGTTATAGAAGAGATTGCTAATTGTTTTCCCATACATGCTCCATTTCACCATTTTAAATGTCATCAGGGTCCACGACTTCTCAGTTAGACTTTGCCTTGGAGTGACTCTCCATAGACCTGGTGCTGGTGGGTCAACTTCTACCATCTTGTTTTTTTTTTGCCTTCGGTACTGGGGATTGAACTCAAGGGCACTCGACCACTGGGCCACATCCCCAGCCCTTTTTTTGTATTTTATGAGAGACAGGGTCTCATTGAGTTGCTAAATGCCTTGCCATTGCTGAGGCTGGCTTTGAACTCTCAATCCTCCTGCCTCAGCCTCCCAAGTGCTGGGATTACAGGTGTGCACCACCTCGCCCGGCTAACTTCTACCATCTTGAAGAGAACAGTTTTCCAGGGATGTTGAAGAAACAAGGAAAAGGGGAGCTGGTCCTTGGTGGACCATTTTGGGCTGACCATTCCTGATGGATTTTGCCTCTGAGCTGCCACATCAAAAGAAAAATAAACTTACACCTCATTTGAACCACTGAGCTTTTTATTGTCCTGTCTCCTGACATGTGCTGGGAGAGGAAACCCCAAATATGAGTGTCTGTTGGTGTCGACTGTGCTTCTGTCTATTTTCTTCCAAGTAGAATCTTCTTGTCTTCTATTTGCTTATAATTCGAATTAATAGCTTAATTTCTACCATGCAAGATGAGATCCTGCTCCTATATTCTCTTTGAATTCTGTTTATCCTGCCCTCCTTCCACCTATTTCTACACTGTACTTTTGCACCATCAACATTGAGAGAGCTTTCTTTCCCAAGAAGACTGCTCCTATCCTTCCAAGGCAGAGCAGTTCCATTGGTTTCCTTGTTTCAGTGAAATCTTTTCCCTTCCAGTATGACCACTTGATCTTTGTACTTCCCTCAGAGGTTTGCCTATACTGTTGCTAAGTAATTACACCCTGAGTAAAAAATATAGGATGTCATATGAAATGTTAATTTGATTCTAAAGTTTAATTCAGAGAAATCAGCTATAAAACATGTGCTACCAAATAGCATTCTCTGACCACAGGAAAAGAAATGAGAACTCAGTGAATTATTTTCATGCAAAGTTTTATAAACCTTGGGAGAAAGACATTGGTAAGCCAGAGGCTCTGGCATAAAAAGTTATAACTATATGATTGTACTGCTATTTTGTACTTATGGAAACAAAAAAAGAGGCTTTTCTAAAATTCTTCTGAATCTAGGAATTCCTATTCCTAGTATTGTGTTTCCATCCATTTTAACCAAGTTGCTGACTTTCTGATAGTGATAATGAGCCTGTTTGCAGATTTAAAGTTATGATGAATTACACTTTATTAAATATAGAAATGATGTGAATGGATTCATGTAATTTACAAAAATTATTTCTGTCAAATACATTTTCCTACAAACTACATATGTCATCTTGTTAAATCCCAAATAAAAGCTCAATTATTATAAGTTTTAGATTATATCAGAATGTAGATATGTCTGTCTAGGTCAGGAGACGGAAGCCGCATGATGATTTAAACAGGGGAAGTTTAATATAAAGAATTATTAAACTCTGATAAAAGAATATTGTAGGATGTGAAAAAAGTGTATGTGATATCCTTAGGCTGAGGGAAAGTACTTAAGGGAGACAAGTTTAAAAGGGGATCCTTCCTGAGGATGGTATTTAGACTCATTCAAAAAGATGTGGTTGCAGTCCACTAGATACTAGAGAAGTTCACTCATTGTCTGAAACAGAGCTGGCCTGCAATCACTAGGTAAGCCGAAATCAGCCCTTGAACATTCAGGCAGGATACAGGGGACTTGCAACTGGTGATGACAAACCTGGGCCTGCAGACAGAATAGGAGCACTGGAGCATTCACAGTCTGTGAGGTGAAATCCAGATGGTGGCCAGGTGTGCATGCATGCAGTAAATAGGAATTCTGGTGTGGCAAGAGGCCTGGAGCAGTACCCCTGCCAGGGGAACCACAGGAAAGTGATAGCCAGACCTGCCGGGGGTGGAAAGGTTACCAATAGGCAATGCATCCTTGGCATGTGGCTGGGGCACAGCACCACTGGACATCCTGCTAATACATTGTGTTAGTTAGCTTTCCATCACTGTAACAAATACCTCTGATGATCAATTTAGAAAGAAAAAAGGTTTATTTTGTTTCAGAGTTTTTGAGGTCTTATTCCATGATCCATTGGCCCCATTGCTTTGGGCCTGTGATAGCACATCATGACAGGAGCAGGTGGTGGAGCAAAATCACTCACCTCATGACTAGAGGCAAGAAAGAGAAAGAGGAAGGGGTTGGGGCCTCATTATCCCCTCAAGGGCACACTCCCCATGACCTGAAGACCTCTGACTAGTCTCCACTTCTTAAAGTTTCCTCTGTCTTCCAAAAGAAGCCTCTGCCACATGCACCTTTGAGGGACAGTTCCTACTTCAGGCAACGTCCCTTTAGCACCCTCTACTGAGAAAGCGTAACATCGTGATCACTAAAGAAGTAATGCCTAAAGAATTGCTTTCATTACCCAGAGCTGTCATACATGGTCAATTTGGAGCTGAGAGGCAATTCAGTGATAACTAGCACCACATGCATAACTGAACGCTGCTAAAGTAAAAATGCAAAATCAAACAACTCAAAATCCACTTAAAGGTCGATATTGCACTGAAATAGCAGTAAATTTACTAAAATTTAAATTTATGTAGTAATTTTTGTTTGAATTTGAGTCAAGGAAAAAGGAGAAATACAATGATTATGTATTTTCTTTTGGTAAATAAAAAGAAACACAGTTCTGAAAGAGGAATTTATTTGCTCTTATTGAAACAAAATATTAATAATGGAAAGGCTAAAATATATCTCATGGATTACTATGTCAGAAACAGGGAGTTGTTAAAGGTCAATGCTAATAACAATCACAAATCTATTCTCAATCTAAATAATCAAATATATCATCCTCATCTAAGAACTGAGTTGATTCATTAAAACATGAATTAAGATTGATGTTTTTGCAAGAAATAAGCAACTATTGATATCCGGACACAGTTACTAAAGCTCCATTTTGAAACCAGACAGAGGCTGGAATACATAGAAAAACGAATGGATAACATTTATTTTAGTGTTTCCCCTCTTGGCTGCATACAAGGATCATCTTGAAGTTTTACTAGATGCATTTGATTTGGGGATGGGCCCGAGAATGTGCATTTTTAAATAAGCACAAAGCATTTGGGAGCTTCCTCACTCAAAGTGGCCATCCATCTCTTCCACTGATTGGTTGATGCAATGATTTAAAAAAAAAAAAAAAAAAAAAAACGAAATAAGCAGGTGAAAACAGATCCTCAAGGATTGCCCAGAGTTAGATCTATAGAAGAGGAGTTCCAGAAGAGGAGCTAGCAAAAGAAATGGGATCATGCCAGTGATATACTATGTAGTTGGGCCTACAGCTGTTGGGTCTACACTGAACACAGACTCTTCTTCTCCTTGTCATTATTCCCTATATGACAGTTTTTTGAAACTATTTACATTGTGTAGGTATTGTAAGTAATCTAAGTATACCAATGCCATTTTATTTAAGGAACATGAGCATCCTCAGAATTTTGGAATCCAAAATCCAATCCCCTAAAGATGCTGAGGAAATACCACATTGCACAAAATGTAATGATAGAAGCTAAATAATTGTGTCTGATTTCTTTTGCTTAGGTTGTGAGACTTATTCATGTCATGTAGAGCTGTGGTTTGCTCATTTACACCACTACATACTCTTCTATTATTCTATTGTGTGAACATACTATGATTTATTTATTTCCTTAGGGATAAAATTTAGATTGTTTCAGTTCTTCAGTTATTTCACAACTATAACTATTCCTCCACTCATCATTTGATGCACCTGCAAGTTGTAGAGTGCACAGATTCAACTTCCAAAGATAGATTTGCATCTTGCCAGTGCCACTTCAAAGGTCTGATCATTAGCAATTGCTTAAATTCTCTGCCTCACAATTTTCTTTCTGAAAAAACAGAGAGAACAATAGTATCTACTTCAGAAAGTTAACAAGTAAATCTTGTACAGACAGGTTAACATATAGACACGGTCAAGGACTATAATTATGATAGTGATTGTCATTGTTGTAAAAATGGATGGCAATAATAGTCCTTGGCACTCAAGTATAATTTTAGTATTCCTCTCTCATAAATGTCCTACATTCCTCTGACATGTTTTCCTGTTCATCTCAAGATGCTTATAAATAATTTTTCAACGTATCTCTGTGTCTCAAACCAGGATGTTGATCTGGAAACTGTCACCAATCACTGCAATCAAGTGTTAGGATTCCAGAATATGATTTGCTAAGCAAAACCTGTGCCCAGAGGTACCCATGTGTAAAAGGTAAGTGACATACATTACAAAAGGTTTTTTCATTATTCCCTAAAATTGTGGCCCAGAAGAACATTTAAATCACTGCTGATGAGATTGGATTTAATGTGAGGATGTTTATGGGTTGTTTAAACTCAATTATAAGAGTTAGTCTTTCAAAGCTGCCACGTTTCTAATTAGTTAAAAGTGGGGGATTCGAATGTTCTCATTCTTCATTAAAAAAAAAAAAAGTGGAGGTCATAGGATATTCAGTTTTATGGGCTTCCATTGCTGCATTTGTGGGATTTGGGGTAACAAAATGTGAAAATGTTCAATTTCCTTATATAAAGTGGCACAGAATACCTCATCTCTAGATTACTTCTAATACCCACATGATATAAGTACCATGTAAATAGTTGTTAAGCTCTATCATGTAGGGAATATGGCCAAGGGGAAAACTCTGTACCTGTTCAGTATATGCACAACTGTTATAGGCCTAACTACCTGGGATACCAATGGAAGTTGGTTGAATTCATGTAAGTGGAAGACTGAACTGTGTTATTTTTGGAGAGGTCAGTCAAACCATCCTTCCAGTTGCCTTTCATGGGTCAGGAGAGGCAAAGGAGAAAAATAAAAAAACGATGACATTTTATCAAATTTGAAGACTAACTAAAGGGAACAAGGAGGTTAGTTACACGATGCGGCCTTCCTCTGTAGCCTATGAGTAGCTCCTAATTTCACCCATCCCACCTGACCAGCTTACCCACACCACACTGCTGGAATTTGGGATTTGGGGTAAAGCATTAAGCCAAAAGAGAAGAATGTCGGGGTGAATTCTGTTCTAGGGAGAGGCTCAGAATGTTAGTGATCAAAGGCACTTCATTCTGATGTAACCACCCAAGGCAACTCTTCAGAGGTCTTCTATTGCTTTCTTAGATACCTGCTGGTCAGCGACTTACTGAACAGACTACCTTGGGGAAAGCATAGTCTTCTCTCACTTTGAGGTGGGCCGAATTCAAAGAGTAAGATGGAAAGATACCTTCAAGTGTATGCTTATCAGAAATCCTTCCAGGGTTATTGTATTTTGTTGTAAAAAGCAAATGGGTTGTGTGATATGGGAGGTGAATATCAGTTTTTAAAGACTTAATTGTTTCCTTGTGAGTGGGGGAAATTATCAATGTTTATCAATGAAGTCAGTTGTCAAGTAGATTTGAAATTTATGATGTTATTTCTACGTCTTCTGAAATATAAGTGTGTTGGTTGGTTTCTCGACCCATATCTGCTAATAGACACAGAAAGTAAACCAGGCTTCCCAGGGTGTATGGAGTGGTTAGAAAGTGGGATGTGGGAGACCTGGTTTTCAAAGTCTACCGTGAACAAAATTATGATGTTTCTCCTAGGAGACTCCATCCACGAGCCATCAGCCATTGAGAGCAAAGCTCTTCAGATCTGATTAAAGGACACCTGTCACCTCTAAATATTTTAACAATCAAAAAACTTTGTCCTCTTCACCTCTTTTCTCTCCTTCTCTTTCTAGAATTGGCAATGTGTCTCTGCTTTTTAAAGGATTTGAGTTATATTTAGGGCCTACTCCATAGGAGAGCTGTAACTGTAAAATTTTTGAAGGAAGCATAGGAATAAATCCACACCTTGAATTAAGCAATGGGTTTTTAGATATGATTCTAAAATATGATATACAAAAGCAGAAAAAATAGCAGGGCACCGTGGCACACGCCAGTAATCCCAGTGGCTCAGGAGGCTGAGGCAGGAGGAGTTCAAAACCAGCCTCAGCAAAAAACAAGGCACTAAGCAACTCAGTGAGATGCTGTCTCTAAATAAAATACAAAAAAAGGGCTGGGGATGTGGCTCAGTGGTTGAGAGCCCCTGAGTTCAATCTCTGGTACCAAAAAAAAAAAAAAAAAAAAAAAAGTAGAAAAAATAAACAAGTCAAATTTCATTAAAATGAAACACATCTATGCTTCAAGGGATACTATCAAGAGCAAATAGAAAGCACAAAGCGAAAAAGTGACTTGTATCTAAAGTATATAAAAAAAAAAAAAAACTCTTACAAGTCAAGGTAAAAAGCAACAAATCAGCTTAAAAATGAGCAAGATTTGAATAGACATTTCTCCAAAGGACATATATAAGTAGCTATGAAACACATGAAAGATGAATGTCAATTATCAAATTAGAAAATATAAATCAAACCTAAAATAAGATACTATCTCATACCAAACAGGATGTCTAAATTTTAAAAAGGTAGGTAAATACAAGTGTTGAGCTAAAATGTATAGAAATTAAAATCACTGTATATTGTTGGTGGGAATGTAAAGTTTAAATCTACGAACAACCCAAATGTAAATCAGCTCAAGATGGACAAACAATATCTGATATATATATGGAATGGAATATTATTTTGTTACAAAAATGAAACACTCATATATGCTTGAATTGTATGCTAAGTTAAAGAAGCCAGCCACAATAGGTCACAATTTTATGATACCGTTTACATAAAATATCTAAAACAGGCAAATACATAGACACAGAAAGTCAGACAGTGGTTCTCAGGGTCCAGGAAAATGAGAATGGGGAGTGAGATGGAGTGTTTGGGCAGTATTGAAAATTTTTCTTAAAATTAGATGGTGGTGAGGGTTGCACAACCCTGTGAATCTACTGAGAATCACTGAACTCAATACTTTAAGTGGATGAATTTTACATGCGAATTATATCTCAATAAAGGATTTACACAATACTTACATGTGGGAGGGAATAGGAAAGAATAAGATGATTGAATTTTTTTGCAGGCTTAGATTTTTGTTCATTTATTTATTTTTACTTTTTACATTTTTATTGGTTCGTTATAGCTGTAGCTAATGATGGGATTTGTTGCTACATATTCACAATGCACACAATATAATAATAGAATTTGGCAATATCACTCCCCAACACTTTCCCCCTCCTTGTCTTCCTCCCTCATTCTGATTCCTTTCCCCTTACATTCTTATTAGACCACCCTTAGATTCTTATTAGATTCCCCCCAACTTTATTTTTTTTTATTTCCTCTTGAACTTCTACATATGAGAGAAAACATGATCTTTGACTGTCTGAATTCCGCTTATTTCACTTAACATAATGGTCTCAAGTTCCATCCATTTTCCTGCAAATGACACAGAGCACAGGGATGGCTGTCAAACTACAGAAAACAGACTTGACAAAAAGCAATAGTATGAATGCGAAATCCCAAAGGATCAGAGTCCTAAAGTGAATTTGCTGAATTTATCAAATTCATTTATTTACTTTATATTGTTTTCAGAAATATTCTTTTTAACTATAATCAAAATGTAAGTGTATTCATCTTGAAGAGAGCCAGGAATTTGTACTTTCTAAGCAACATTTTAAGAATGTTTAATCTGTTTGCCAGGTGAAGTTTAAAATACTCATGATTATATTTTTTTAATGACTCTTTATAATGATTTTCTTCCTTTTTTTTTTTTTTTTTTTTGGTATGGGAAATTGAACCCAGGGACACATAACCACTGAGCCACATCCCCAACATCCCCAACCCCCCCCCTTTTTTTTTTTTTTACATTTTATTTAGAAACAGGGTCTCGCTGAATTGCTTAGGGCCTCACTAAGTTGCTGAGGTTTGCTTTGAACTTGCTATACTTCTGCCTCCGCCTCCCAAGAGGCTGGGATCACAGTCGTTAACCACTGTGCCCAGCTCCTAATGTGTTTACCACGTGCATTTTATTGTGAATTTGGTAGAGTGGTGAATGGGAGCCAGAGGTAGGGTTGCCCACCATCTCATTTGCCTTGGGGCTCTCCTGGGTTTAGTCCTCTAAGTTCCACATCCTGGGAAGCCCTTCAATGATGAGTAAATTGGTACAACTACCCACATTGTGATGGAGAAATAAGGGCAATATGAATGCTTCATTTTCTTTAATTACTGTTTCTTCACAACACTTTTATGCCAGGCTGACCCACTCAATATAAATTAGGTATTACATCAATTGATTTTGTTGGCAGAATTGGGTTTGAAGACACACAACTAGGGCACATGTGTGTGCAGGCAGCAGAGTAGCAATGACATGATCAGACATTTTAAGAAGTTAAGAATCTGACATGAGTTTTTGCTCAATAAATGGGTTAAGCCCCTGCATTTGGTGAATGTGAAGGGAACCATACGCTTCCCTCCCTACTTCCCACAAAGAATAAATAGTGACAGATTTGTGAGAAAGAGAGAAAACTGTTTTGAGCTAAAAAGACATATGATGTCAATTAGTACAAATAAAGATAGATGAGAATAGAAAACCATCTTAATCTGCATAAGGTTTGAGTAAAAGGTAAAATTCTGTATTTCATTGGAAGTTATCATTATGTGTCACTTTGGGTATAAGAACTATTTCTTAAGTAAAGTTTGAATATCTGAGGGATTTTCCCATATAAGAGTTAAGAATGACCTTGCAGAGATACTGTTTTGAAGAAATCAGAGATTTCTTCAAAGAAAGGGAGATAATCGTAATATTAATGTTTCCTTTTCTCATGGCTAAACCATGCTTTGAAAGTTCTGAATTGGTCCCATTAATTGTGCTTTGGTTGACCCTTGCTATAGAATACTCATCTAGACAGAGACTGTAGACACATCTCCAACTTCATTCCTGTCTCATCCCTTTCTTGACATTTTCACATTTCCTCCTTGTGTCTAACTCTTCTGACATTTTCTTGTTCAGAGGTCTCAATGGCCCACCCAACAGATTGCAGTATTCCTCTTCATCAACCTCCCTGTCACTTCTGTCCATCTCTTTCAACCTGTCTTGTACACTTCTGCCATACAACCTTCTGAAAGTGTAGTAATTGTGTCACTCAAAAATAAGTACATAAATAAATCAGTAAATAAAATGGCTGTCCATTTCCTAAATTCAAAGTTCTAATCTTGACACTAAGAACCAAATCAAACCCACTTGTAACTCACCTTTCTCTATCTTTAACTGTCACCTCTTTATTGACATTTCTTACCTTCTAGGCAAATGAGGTATTAGCTACTGTTTTCCAGACATGATCCTCACCTCACTGCTCTGTCTTTACTTGACTTTGTTTTTGGCATAGAATGTCCTTCACCTAACAATTCAAATTTCACAGCAATATCTACCACAGATGAAGCCACCTCTGGAAAACCATTGTCATCTCTCCATCCAGAATTAACTAGTCTCCTGACTAAGCTCCTAGGCAGACAAATTAACTGCTATTTATTGAAAATAGTTTTATTTAGTGTCTTTTCTTTCACATTTTCTTACTTATTTTTATTACGCTTTTATTGTGATCTCTCTGAAAATGATTCTTACTAGTACTTTATGACAAGTGGAAGTTCAATGACTGCTTTTTGATTTGAGTTCTTTCAACAGAAAATTATTGAAGAGGCTCAGACCATGCGCTCCCCAGGAGCTCCACGTGAGTTCCGCCAGAGCTCCCTGCTCTACAGAATTGGGCTGTGGAAGGTCTCTGGCCGAACTCTCATCCAAATGACCTTGGTTACTGCTCTGATGGATAACGTTCTTGGTGAGTAGTGGGGTGGCAGGCCAGCCAGATCGTCATCACACAGTGAGTTCATCACATACCCAACTTTCAGAGATGCCTAACAGATATCCTTCAGACACACCGTGGGGCATATGTATGACCTGGAGTTTAGGGAAACTAAACCCACAAAGGGATTGTTTTATAGATGTTTTTGATTCTCCCTTTTAGAATTTTCTCTCTAGAAATCTATAAACAATCTAACTTCAAATAAACAAGAGTTGGAATAAACATATATTATTACCTGCCAGCCTGATTGTGAAGAACTCACACTGCTTGTGTGGGTATTCAGAATGTAGGGGCACAAGGAGATAATTCTGCTGAGGCCTTAAGAAGGTAATATAGTACTGTATTTAATTATTTCTGGGGAAGTAGAATTAAGATTTTATTTTCCCAGGGTTTCACAATTCTCCACATTGTGATGCTTTTGAAAAACATTTTCAGTTTTGAGTAGACAATCTAGTCAAAACCCAAAAGTCCAAAAGAACACAAACAAAAGGGCTTCTTCTTATCTCAGACACCTGAGGTAACTAATCTTATATGATGGTTTTCACTAATAAAACAAGTGTTTCTGTGACGGCCAGAGGCAGTGTTACATGGCATGACATAGACACCTGCATTCTGAGTCGGCAGATGTGGGCAATCTGAGAGAATAAGGAAATCCAGTTGTATTCTCCAATTGTTTTGACAAATTATCATTTGTTCAGGGAAGGATGAATATAATTTTATTTATCTTTTTTTATTACTTTTGATTTTGTCATTCATTCAAAAGCATACATTGGTGATCACTCTCTGTGTTCATTGACTTTTGGGACAATGGGGAGACAAGATAAAAGAGGTAAGACGTAGTCCCTGGTCTAAAAATCTTACTAGTCAAACACTGAGATGCCATGTTCCAAGATATAACTGCTGGTGTTCCTTGTCATTTTGGTGTCCAGGTGATTGTGGTCTTCCACCCACGCTGCCGTTTGCTTCTCCAATCAGCCAGTTGTATGAGACCAACTTCAAAGCTGGAACTGTTCTGAAATATGCCTGCCACGCTGGCTATAGGACAGTCAATTCAAGTCACCTCACTTGCAGTGCTTACGGTACATGGATCTACAGGATCTTTTGTATCAGTAAATATCAACATTTATTCTTCTTACCAGTACTATTTTTGTTTCCAGAAGGTTCTACAGGAACTTGACAAAGTCTTTGATTCATATGAAAATCTGTGAGTAGTGTTAAAAATTAACAACACTTATACTACATGGAAGAAGTCATTTGAGGGTACACCGTGAGATGCTTTTCTCTTTTTCCTTTAAAAATAATTTATTTATGAGATATTTTTCTAACACTAAGAATACAGAATTTCCTTTTTCCCTTCTATTTCCCTATGATCAAGGGCATATGTGTTCAAGAAAATACAACTATGTATGCATCAGGCCAATATGTTACAGTCTATATTGTATAATCACAGTGATTCAATTGAGCAAATAAAATTAAGCACAGGGTTTTTCTTTGAAAATGTATCAGAATGTGTTTATTTTTATTTTCACTCATACCAAAATTCAATGACTCAGCATCAGAAATAAGCATTGAAGTATATCTCTGGATCTATCTGGAAGCAGGAGTTAAAGTTAACCCACCAGACTTTTTTCTAATGTTATTTCTTGTGAGCATTTGGAATCACTAATCATCAATTTAATTTTCTTACTAGAGAAACAATGCAGAAATCCAGGAGAGTTAGCCAATGGGAAAGTGGATGTAATGACTGATTTTCGTTTTGGTTCAACCATACAATTCAGCTGCTCAAAGGGGTAAGTATAAGGTAGACTAGAAGCAATTCTTCTTCTTCTTTTTTCTTTCTTTCTTTCTTTCTTTTTCTTTTTTTTTTTTTTTTTTTTTTTGGTACTAGGGATCGAATTCAAGGGCACTTGACCACTGGGCCACATCCCCAGCCCTATTTTGTATTTTATCAGAGACAGGGTCTCACTGAGTTGCTAAGTGCCTCGCCATTGCTGAGGCTGGCTTTGAAGTCACGATCCTCCTGCCTCAGCCTCCCAAGTGCTAGGATTACAGGCGTGCACCACCGCGCCTGGCAAAGCAATTCTTCTTAATTAATTTTTATAAGGAGTTAATTCATTTGTGTTTCAAGAATAAAAGTTGTGTATTAATGTCTACATCAAAAATACTTGCTTCTACCCAATCCCATTCATCCTGTTCCTCTCTGCCTTCTAACAGGAAGTGACTTTGGTTATTTTCTGATTTATCTTCTTGGGGTAGATTTATATATATACAACTGAGTACAAATATTTGTGTCAATATTTTGCCCCCTTTTTTTACATATAAGATATCTGACTGCATGCGTTATTTTGAATTTTACTTTTACTTGTTTTTATTAGCAATATTGCTATAAACTGAACACTATGTTCCCCCAAAATTCACATCATAATTTCTAATGTGATCATTTTTGAAGATAGGGCCTTTGGGAAGCAATTAGGTCATGAGGATAGAGCTCTCACCAAGGGTTTTGTGTCCTTTAAAAAGTAGGTAATAATTATAAACTATTCTGTATAATAATAATAATAATTGTTCTTTAAGTGTAAAAGAGTAGGATTTATTCAAGTGAGAAGAAAAGGGAGCTCTCACAGGGCAAGAGGGAACCCGATAGGGGTTGCCACTTAACTGTACTAGTCTAGGGGCTTCTATAGCTACTGGGCAGGGACATTGGTCAGTATCTATGCTAATCAAGTCTTGGGAAAGTACCAAGGCTATTCGTCAAAAACCTGTGATAAACAGGTATTAGAAAAGTGTTGAGGCTACTGGTCAGCCCATGATTCTGTAGTTTTCACTTGCGGCTGTCCCTCCACCCTTTTCCCTGTCTCTGCAGGACAAAGGAATTGGCTGGAGTGTTTGGAATCTTTCTACAGGTTAACTTCATGGAATGGTCTTTATATTTTAAAAAATCTTTAATTGGGGCCCATTACTTGTACCATCCTATTCATTACCCCTTCTGAAGAAGTGCCCCTAACTGCTGTTAGGGGAAAGGGGTAAAGACCACTCTGACTACTTCAGGCTGAAAATGGGTATTGAATAGGGACAGTAGTCAGGATCCTCTCACAGAGGCCTATCTAGGAGCCCCTGGTAGGTGGGGATTTCATTTTGGATTCCATCTGCAGGACCATTTGTAGTTTGGGCATCTTTCACATGGGGGCAGTCCAGAGGTCCATGGTGGCAGTTGGTGGATGACTAGACAAGGTACATAGGGCAGGGATCATACCTTCCAGAGGATCCTGGACAAGCCCCCAAGGATGAAAGTGGATTTTCAGCTGCTGTCGTGTTGCCGTGGATCCCAGCCACCTGTCATGCCTTCTTTCCAAGGCGCTTGTCTCAGAAACTTGAAGAATGAAATCCATGGACAAGGAAGAGTGAATATAAAAGAATAGGGTATGAAGGGACCTGATATGGGTTGCTGTATTATAGTGTAATTATAACGCACCGATAAAAATATGGCGAAAAGAAAATTGACATTAATATAATCCATCAAACTTATTAAGATTTCACCAGTTTTACACACACTCATTTGTGTGTGTGTTTCGCTCAATGTAGTTTTAACATATTTGTGTGACCACCACCACGGTCAAGATACACAACAGTTCTATCACAGTTGTTGCCTTTTCATAGCTAACACCCTCCCTTCTCTTTCCTTGACCTTGAGAATCTTCAAATCCATTCCCTTTGTCTATAATTATGTCATTTCAGGGGTGCCATATATGTGAAATCACATAGAATGTGACCTTTTGGCACCACCATGGCTGGTTCATAGGGCCTTTCCTTGGTGTGTGGTGTGAACATGGGGATTGTTAGGTAGCTAGTCAGCCATAAAGGGCAAGATAGAAAGGACACTTACAGGTGACTGAGAACAACAGGGAACCTTATCTGAGAGACAAGCACCTGGAAGATGTGGAAGATGGAGGCCTGGTATGTTAAGACCTCCCCCAGACATTTCAAGATCATGTCACACCCCATCAGGTAGCCTGGACTCCCCCTTATCACCTAAACTATGTCTTAATCCCAATCACCCTGGCAACCCAAACATCAAGACCCTCACAAAGAGTTTTCTGGGAGCTATTCAAAGGGTAATAAACTGTTTAAGGGGGCAGGAAATTGAGGCAAAAACAGGGGGACTCAATTTCCTTAAATACTTTGTGAGCACCACACCATTCTCTCTTCGAGGCAGTCCAAGCAGTTTCTACATTGTTAATCAAAAGTCAAAATGTGGACCTGGGTGGCACTCTATGGAAACGTCCCTGAGACCACCAATAAAACTGAAGGCCAGGAGGAGCATGCCATCCTTATCTTCTCTGAAAGGACTCCCCCTTTCCCTTGACAGTGTCTCCTCTCCCATTATCTCTTTCTCCTCCTCCTCCTCTGTACCAGCAATCAAACCCAGGGGCACTTAGCCACTGAGCCACATGCCTAGCCCTTTTCATGTTTTATTTAGAGACAGGGTCTCCCTAAGTTGCTCAGGGCCTCACTAAGTTACTGAGGTTGACTTTGAATTTGCGACCCTCCTGCCTTAGCCTCCTGAGCTGCTGGGATTATACGCATGTGTCCCTATGTCTGGCTTTTTCCTATCCCTTCTAATAAACATCCCTGCTATTTTGAGCAACATGTCTGAAATGTTTCTGGGGTGATAGCAAGAACCAGGATGAAAAAGGATTGCTTTGGCTGCCTCAGCTAGTCACTGGGCCTGGGCCCTGTAACAGAATGGAGGTAGGAGGGAGAGCACAAGTGAGAGAGCTCAGTGGTGTCTCTTCTTATAAAGACATTACTTAATCCTCTGGGATCAGGGTCTCATGCTCCTGCACCATAACTACTTCCACATGCAAATACATTCATAGTAAGGCTTCAACATGTGAATTTAAGGGACAAGCACATACATTTGGTTTAAAACAATGTATAAAAAATATCATTCCTCATTTTAAAGCATCCTTTCATTATCAAAATAAATTCATTTGACCATGGTATATTTTTCTTTTAGAGTGTTTCTGGTTTTTGATTAATATTTTATTCATGAAATTTGCATTGATATTCAGGACAAATTGATAATTTTTAAAAATGAAAACAGCCTGGAAGAAAGACTGGGACTTGTCAAGAGCAAGAACTATGAGATGATAATCAGGCAGCTAATGGTTTATGAGAGTAAGCCAAGCCTCAGAAATCAGAAGGAAGTTATGAATCAGATGTCAAAAGTATTTTTTATCTGTAATGTGTCTTGATCATTTATTCCAATGAAATTGTATAAGAAGCTCAATTGAACCATTTTCCTGTGCACTATTTGATTTGTAGCTTATTAGGAAACAAGTATAATATTTGAGTATGAAGATCTGGGGGGTGTAAAACTTGGTTAGGGATGCTTGGATAAAGCTTGGTAATGATATTTAAATGAATAAGAAAAGTTTTTAAAATGACTAAATTTGTTCTCTGATTGATATGATGAAATTGAACTGCAAGTTGGCCCAACTTTGTAATCAAGAAGACGTCATTGTTCTCATTTTTCAATAGTGGATAAAAATCCCACTTGTCTGAAACTCACTGGCAGCTACTGTTTACAGTAAGATAAATTCCACTGGAATTTTTGACCTATCCTTTCAGGTATGTTCTCATTGGTTCAACACGCAGTCATTGTGAGGTCCAAGGTAGTGAAGTTGATTGGAGTGACCCTCTCCCAGGATGTGTAAGTAAGTAAAGTTTATAAGTAGAGATCTTTTTCCAATTCAATACAAACCTATCACTCCCTGAGCCTCCACTTCCCCCTAGACCCTACATTTTCATTTTCAGGAATTTTAGATTTGTTATGATACTCTTCTGATATTTCTTTCTCTTCACTCACACTTCTCAGTTGTCAAGTGTGAGTCCCCTCCAGAAATCAGGAATGGGAAGCACGGTGGTGGAGATGAAGACCTCTACACATATGGCTCTTCTGTCACCTACAGCTGTGAACCCAACTTCTCACTCATAGGCAACGCCACCATTTACTGCATGGTGGAGAACAAAACATTAGGTGTCTGGAGACCAAGCCCTCCTATATGTAAAAGTAGGACACAATAATACATTTGAATTCTTTGTTCTCTCGTTTAAAAGAAAAAGGAAAATGTATTTCCAGGGGGAAATAGAATGTCTTGTAGACAGAGCTAAATGTTTCAGTGATGAAATGACTTGTGTTCAACCTTCTTATATGCTATGTTAGTCAGGATTGCATAGACCATGCTGTGTTAAGAAGCCATAGCAATATCTCCTGCACTTTTTATAGCAAAAGTTTTTCAAGCTCTTTCTTCTTGCACTGCTAGTCTGGGAAACTTGTTTGTGCCTCATGCCAAGAAATTCTGTTTATTTTGGATAAACTGGAGATACAGGGTGACACTAGTAATATCAACCACTGTTAACCTATGGAGCTAACAGAACCATATCAACTTCAGCAGGTTAATAGTAAAGGACAAAGAATATACTTGCCCCCAGACTCTCAAGGGAAGCCAAAGGAGATGTCCAGCCAGTTTCAGTAATAACCCAGTTTGCTAGTTTAGCCATCTTTCTTTCTGACAAAGTGCTTTAAAAACTCTGTACCATTTACTCCTGGCTCAGTACAAGATTCCACCAACACTAAGACAAGAGAGCACACTTGTGAAAAGAGTGGAAAGTGCTTGGAGTCAGGCCTGCAGGAGGTAGTAAGGCAGGAGCTGAAGCAATGGACAGCCTGTGTACCATGCTCAGGAGTTCAGAGTGAGGTGAAGCGGAGGCATTGAATAGGTGCTAATTTAAGTGGGGCAAACATAACTGACAGGTACTTGTTGCTACCATCCAGCCAAGAAGAGAAGGGAGCTTCAACTATAGCAAGGGCAGGGGCCCTGGAAAGAAGTCAAAAGAAATTTGTGGGGCAGGATTTCCAGGACTTGATGCCTGGTTGGCTGGGCACTGGAACATGGGGTGGCATTTTTTCTCTGTTTGAGGGGCAGCTCTCAGATGCCTTAGCTGCCTTTTTGTGACCACCATGTCATTACTATGGGCCACTCATCCACAATCAAAATCAACCTGGAAATATTTTTTATTTGTTCTTTTTAGATATACATGACAGTAGAATGTATTTTGGCATATTATACATACATAGAGTATGACTTATACTAATTAGGATCCTATTCTTGTGGCATTACCCTGGTCCTGTATTCAAATACAAGGATAAGAAAGTTATGTCCAATTAATTCTACTCTTCTTCCTACTCCTTTCTGGCCTCCATTCCCTTCATTCCCATTTGTCTAATTCAATAGACTTTTATTCTTCCCCTCCCCACCCTTATTTATCATAGGTTATCATCCACATGTCAGAAAGAACATTTGGCCTTTAGTTTTGGGGGATTAGCTTATTTCCTTAGCATAATATTCTCCATTTACATCCATTTGCCAGCAAATGCCATAATTTCATACTTCTTTATGGCTGAGTTATATTCCATTGTGTATATATACCACATTTTCTTTATCCATTTATCTGGTGAAGGGCACCTAGGTTGGTGCCATAGCTTGGCTATTAGTGAAATGAGCTGCTATAAACATTGATGTGGCTGCATAACTGTAGCATGCTGATTTTAAGTCCTTTGGGTATAAACTGAGGAGTGGGATAACTGGGTCAAATGGTGGTTCCATTCTGAGCTTTCTAAGGAATCTCCATACTGCTTTCCATAGTGATCAATCTGAAAATTAGGCCATGATAATGGAAGGATATGGGGACTTGGAGATTTGATGAGAAAGTTGGGTATCTACAATGACCAACACAATGAATCCTTAGTTACCTGAGGTTCCTTGAAGGAACTGAAGGAACATATAAAGCTTTAAAAATGTTTTTTTTTTTTTTTTTTTTTTGTGGTACCAGGGATTGAACTCAGGGATAGTCGACCACTGGGCCACATCCCCAGCCCTTTTTTGTATTTTATTTAGAGATAGGGTCTCACTGAGTTGCTAAGTGCCTCGTCATTGCTGAGGCTGGCTTTGAAGTCTCGATCCTCCTGCCTCAGCCTCCCAAAGCGCTGGGATTACAGGGGTGCACCACCGCGCCCAGCTTAAAATGTTTTATTTGTACCTACTTGATATAAAGTTGTATAAGACCCTCCTTGGAGATATACCAAAACTCACCATCATATCTTTCTTTCTCTCTCTCTCTCTCTCTCTCTCTTTTAAACTCAGATATCTTTTTCTATACTCCTGACAAAATGTTCTGTCATCAGCCACATATTCCACAGGGAATCTTTATATCTGGATTCAAACCCTTCTATACTCATAAAGACTCTATTGTGATAAGCTGCAAGAAAGGTTACATCCTTAGAGGGAGTAATTTAATCCACTGCGAAGCTGAAAATGAGTGGTACCCTTCTGTTCCCACCTGTGAACCCAGTGAGTATGGACTATGGAAGGGGCTGTAATTTTTGTCATGTGAAGCATGAGTGTGGGGTCGTCCTTATGGGCTCAAGGCCACTTCAATCCCAATAATCATATACGTTAAATATAATTTTCCCCGGTCTTCTTGTTAGAAGGGAGATTTTCTTGTTAGTAATCTCTTGATATTATTTGTAAGATTTAATATACATCATATAGTTGTCACGCCAATGACTTTGTTCATATTGTAGATTATATATTTATTGCAAACATTTTCCAGGAGGTGATAGAAAAATTTCCCATTCCCCTCAAATGAACAAACTATGAGTTTTTCTTGGAACATGGAAGTAAAATTCCATCTAGACATTTCCTTTCTTAATGTCATCTGTGACATTAAGGTGCTCTATGGGCTAACTTTTGCCCTGAAATCTGGACACTGTGAATATATGCAGATCACTGGTAACATTAATGACACTCTTCACTAACATTTATTTAGCACTTCCTACATGCACAGACTGATCTCCGTGCTTAATAGCAATGCATTCACTCAGTGTTCACAGCAGTCCTAAGAGGGAGTTACTGTTTTTAATCCCATTTCAGAGAGGAGAAAATGGAGAGAGACATTAAGAAACTGGCCCAAGTTCACATGGTTAATCAGTGGTGGAAGTCTCCATTGTATTGAGGCTTATTTATTCCCTCTGCCACCACAAGATGTTAGTCGTCATTCAAAATGTGCAGCAATGAAATTCAATAAATATGTAACTTGACTGATACCTATCCCCTCTTCAATCCTCATGAACCATTGGCACAACGTTGAGTAGAAAAAGGACAAGGTCATAGACTCAGGTGCACAGGTATAGGGGGCTTGATTTGAGGCCAGTTCTGAAGTTCCAGGTGACAGTGAAATTGTCAAGGGGAATGCCTCTTATTTTCATTTACCATTAGGCAAAGATACCACTGAAAGTTAGACTTTCCTTAGAATAAATATCCCCTGTGCATTCTGAGTGATCCCAATGCTTCTCCTGAACATGGGTCATTCTGAAGAATAATGAACTGGAAGGAGAAATAAGGTCCCATAGAGTTGGACCAACACACAGAACTGTCTCCCTTCTGTACAGTGACAGGAAGCACTAATCCCTCAGTAATAGCCATGTCAGGGTTATGTGCATTTAATGCTTGACATTAATCTATCAGGCAGTAATGCTGTGGAGTCTCTTTCTGGTATTCCCATTTAGTCTTGCCATCTGGCTTTTTGCTTAATAAGTATGTGATATCTTGTGTGTGTGTGTGTGTGTGTGTGTGTGTGTGTGTGTGTGTGTGAGAGAGAGAGAGAGAGAGAGAGAGAGAGAGAGAGAGAGAGAAGAAATCCCTATAACAGTTTTCTTTCACATTTGTGTTTCCTTTATGATCAGATGGTTGTACAGACTTACCAGAAGTTCCTGGTGCTTTCTGGGAGAAACATATCTATGCCCAGAAAAATCAGGAATTATTTGAAATTGGGACAAAGTTGAAATATCAGTGTAATCCTGGTTATCACCCAGCAGATGATCTGACTGTGACTTGTCAGCAAAATTTGATGTGGACATTTTCCAAAGGATGTGAGAGTAAGTGAACTTGATTTTTTTTTTCTTTCTTGTGTATGTGCTTGTGTGTCTTCTTTTCTATTAAAAATGCTGAGCATGATCCTTGAACAGGACTTCAATAAACATTAAGGTACAGATGTCTCTTTGACATATTGCTTTCATTTCCTTTGGATATACAATCAGCAGGGGCATTGCTAGATCATACAGTAATCATATTTTCAGATTTTTTGAAGAACCACTATACTGCTTTTCATAATGGCTGTACTTAAAATATTCCCACCAATAGTATCTGTTTTGCTACTGTGTCCAAAAGGCCTGACAAGAACAATTTTAGAGAAGGAAAAGTTTATTTGGAGCTCACATTTTCAGAGGTCTCAGTCCATAGATGACTTCATAGCTCTGAGTCCAAGATAAAGCAGAAAATCATGGTGGAAGCATATGGCACAGGAAAGGCAGCTCAGGATGGCAATTAGGAAGCAGAGAGAAAGCTCCACTCACCAGGACAACATATAGACCCTTTGTTTTATGCCCCTATTTCTCCTCTTTGGAATGGGAACATTTGCTATGTGCCACTGTACATTGGAGATATATATATATATATATATATATATATATATATATATATATATATATATGGTACAGATGTCTCCTTGACATATTGCTTGAGGTTTTACTTTAATGATGGCCTTGCAAGATCAGGTGCCTAGTGGTCAGGGACCCCCAGGTGGGGTACAACCAGTGTTTTATCCACTAGAGTGCAAGATTCCTCCCTTGGTTCCTCACTGGCTGAGTGCCATGGGGTGCACAATCTTCCCAAACATCACTTAGGTTTTACTGTCTCCTATTGGTTATTTTTAAAAATATACCTTTAGTTGTTCCTTCCTCTCTTTGTTTTCTTGTGGTGGGAAAGTCCCTTTGGATTGAGTGCCTTTTGGCAGGTACATAGTTTATCTCCGTTGGTCAGGTGGGAGCCCTGTGAATTTTTACACTCTGGTGTTGACTGCTTATAATTTTTCATCTGGCTTCCCCTCCAGCTGCCTTTAGTATATCCCAAGTCATTTTACATTTAAAGCTAAATACCGTATTTTGAAAATGGACCACCGGGATTTTCTATTTCTCACAATTGTAATCTGGATTTATTTATGTCCATTCTTCCAAATATCCTAAGCAGGTTCCTTATTATGTTCTCTGAGTCTGTGTTCACTGATGCTATTTCAGTACTAGTTGGCATCCGAAGTCCAGGTTTACTGTGAGTCTGGAGGTGCTGCTTCATCCATAGAGGGTCCCCCAAGTCAATTTGTCACAAATTTACAGTTGGTGTATTGTTCACGATGGACAGGAGGAGTGCTTAATGTTTGTTTAGACAGTCCATCCCTGCTGGGTCATCCAAACTTTGCCTGGACCATAATCCTTACCCACAGTCACTGGCCTGCACTCACGTGCCACAAGATTCTTTCTGAGGTGTGCAGTCTGTGGTCATCATGGTCAGTGCACCACTGGATCATGCCTGGAATCTGCTGCCTGCCAATACAAGCATAGCACAGGGGCAGGAACGAGGCTATATTCCTATGATATTCCTAGGCCCACACTTCAGCAGACAGTGGGGCAGTCCAGAGCACAAGTTAGTCCTACTGAGATCTTTGGTTTCCACGAGTCTTCAGAGGTTCTATCAATAGCCACTGTCCTGGGAACAGGGGCCATGGGCCAAGTCCTGGTATTGGGTTCCAAATTTAAGGTTTCCACTTAGTTTCTTCTTTTCCCCAAGCAAGACCTCTCTCTCTCTCTCTCTCTCTCTCTCTCTCTCTCTCTCTCTCTCTCCCCACCCCCCCCCCTCCCCACCATACATCTTCCTATCTCTCTCAGTTTCCATTGTACTCCTTGGAGTTGGAGGACGGGTGATGTACACAACTCTTTCTTGCCTTATTCAATGCACATTTTCTTGTTATCATGCTACACCTGAGGATTATGATCTCTTACTTGGAGAAGGTGATAACAGTCTTGGAGATCAGGGTCCTTGTTCCCCGGCGTTGAAGATTAAACACCAGAGAAATGCTAAGGCAAGCGTAGAAAGCAAGTTTTATTTAAGAAAGGGACAGAGGCAGCAGACTTCTCTAAAGACAAGGGGGCCCAGAGCTGGGTGTCCAACGGAGTGGGTGTGTCTTGCTCTTTTATAGACCCAAGAAAATTCCCCCACTTCTCTTTCTCTGCTTATGTGTCAAAGGGCTGGAAGGAACAGGAGCACAGGGGGTAATCATCCATGGGTTAGCTGTTAGAAACCCATTGTATTCTCTGTTTGGTAACCAGCAATAACCAGTCTTCATCCTCTCTGGACCCTCATCGTTCATTACTTACTCCTGCCTGAGCTTGTTGAGGAATGTGATATATCCTATCCTCTCAGGCCAGGCAGAGCTGCAGGCAGATTGCTTTTTTGTCAAAGAAATCAGATACTATGTTGTGCAACAGGTTTCTAGAATTTATTCATTTTATATAATTTAAATTTTATTCCTGTTGAGAATCTTCCTCTTCTCAGAGGTTTCTCTTTCCCTCAACTCCCCAAACCAAAATCCAACCCCCTTTTTCTATGAGTTGGAATATTAGAAGCTTTTATAAGGTAGAGTCAGAGCGATAGCCAAAGGCATATCTCCCTTGTGATTTCATTAAACTTGAACATCCATTTTTACCTATCAGAAATGTGTTGCCCAACACCAAATCTGGAGAAAATCAAAATTGTACGTGAAAAGAGGGATTTCACTACTGTGTGTGCCTATGTTTCTGGAGACTTTATCTTCTATATGTGTGAAGAGGGCTATTACACTGCTTCTTCTGATGGAAAGAGTACATGCCAAGAAGATGGCACCTGGAAGCCTCAAATTCCAGAATGTAAGCCAGGTAAGAATTTTGAGGGAGCTTATTATGTCCCAAATCCTTCAAATGATCCCATATAGTCCTGTAGAAGAGTAAACTTCTTAAAACCAGGTAAGTAAAAGATTGTTCTTCTATAAAGGCTTTCTTCTTTTTAAAAAATGTTCATAATTTTTTAATATTTCATTTTTAGAAAATACAGCATTTCAAAATTGTTTAGTTTCAGCCTTTATAGAAATCATCTTCAACATAGGACTGTCATCCCCAGTGCAATAGACTGATTGAAAACTTTCATATAGTTTTGTGAAATCTGAGACAGTGCCCTTCCAGTGGAACTATCTTATTATTTCATGGTCTTTGGTTTAACACTGTAACCATTGTCTAAATCCTAACACATATTAATCATGTCCTATGGTGCTGTGTTTATAGGAAGCTTGAGATAGATTGGGGATTCTGCACGTACTTGAAGTCTTTATACTTTCCACAGATGAACATTCCTAAACTTAGCCTGATGTCTATTGCGAATGATCCTAGTTTAACAGGACTCTGTAGCTGAACTCATCCTTTCATACCAAAACTCCTGTGATATCCATGTTTAAAAATATTTCCTATAAAATGGGAGAATTCTCTCAACTCCAGTTGCTTTTCGTCCACCAACTATTTATCCACCAAGCACATCACATTGAAAGCCATATGATTGTTTGAGTTTTGCCAAGCTCTCCAAAAAAACAGAACTTGAATGGGAACACTGAAACCTGCTACAAATCACCAGACTTGGGGAGAGGATGTGGATGGGATGGTAAATTAGTACAACCACGATGGAAATCAGTATGGAGGTTCCTCAAAAAACTAGGCATGAAACGACAACATGACCCACTTCTACCACTTCTCAGTATTTATCCTGAAGAATTAAAGTCAGCATACTATAACGATACATGCATACCCATGTGTACAGCAACATGATTCACAATAGCCAAAATATAAAAACCAGTCTTGTTTTCCATCAGTGGATGAATGGATAAAGAAAATATGGCATATGTACACAGTGGAGTTTTATTGAACCATACGGAAGAATGAAATTATGTCATTTGCAGGAAAATGAGTGGAACTTGAGACATTATGTTAAACCAAATAAGCCAAATTCAGAAAGCCAAGGGGGGGTCATGTTTTCTCTTATCTTTGAAAGTTAGGAAAAAGGAAAAGAAAAGTGTGTGCGGGGCAGGGTGGGGAATAGCTCATAAAAATCGAAAGGAGATCACTAGAGTAGAAGAAGGGGACCAAGGGGAGGTAGAAGGGGAAAGGAAAAAATATTGGGATATGATATTGGCCAAATTATACTGTTAAACCATGTATATGCACAAATATGTACCAATTAATCCTGCCCTAATTACAATGCTCCAATAACAATATGGATAAAAACCAAATCATCAGACTTGGCAGGGGAGTCTTGTTAATATGAAACTATATAAGCTCAAACTCTTCCCTCTCTCTCACCATCCAAGTTTGAAGTTCACTTTCCAGAATTTCCCATAGACACCACAAGAAATGTCTTTCCATACCTGCAGCTTTAGTTTGAGTGTCTGTCTCAAAGTTCACATGTTGGAAATTTAATCTTCAATACAACAGTAGTACACAGTGGGACATGGGGGCCTTTAAAAAGTGATGGGGTCCGAAGGGGGAGCCCTTATGAATGGATTAATGCCATTATTTTGTGAGTGGTTTAGTTATCAGGCAAATGGGTTGTTATAAAAGTGAGTTCAACTAGTTCAGCTCTCTTCTACTGGCTTATTTGCACTCTTTCTTTCATCTTATGCCATGTTGTGACGTGGCACAAAGGCACTTGCCAGGTGTAGATGCCATGGTTTTGGACTTCCCAGCTTTCAGAACCATATAGTTAAATAACCATTTTTCTTTACAAATTACCCAGTATACGCCATTGAGTTACAGCATTAGATAATAAATTAAGATAGAAAATCAGTACTGAGAAATGGGGTTGTGGCTATAACAAATACGTAAAAATGTAGAAGTGGTTTTTGAACTGGACAATGGGTAGAGATTGAAATAGTTTTGAAACAAATGCTGGTAAAAAACCTGTATTGTCCTGAACTTACCATTGAGGGGGGGTTAAGGTGAGAGCCCAGAATAAAAAGAGTAGGGAAAGTCTGGAACTTCTTAGAGATTACTTAAGTGGTTGTGATGAAAATGTTGTGAGAATGGTCAAAGGGAAGGAAGGGGGAAGGGAGGGAGCAGGGGGGAGGGAGGGGGGAAAATTAAAAAAAATAAAAAAGAAAAAGTGGTTGAATGAATAGATATCATTATCCTAAATGCATGATTGAAGACCTGAATGGTACAAATATACTTTGTATACAAACAGTGGTATGCAAAAAGATGTTATATATGTGCATTATGAATTGTAATACATACTAATATTATAAATAAAAAATAAAAAAAAGAACTATGGACAGCAAAAGCCATTCTTGTGTTGGAAACATAATCCCCAGTGCAACAGTATTATGAGGTAAGGACTTCATGAGGTAATTGTGCATGAGAAGAGTGACCTCATGGATGGATTAATGTCCTAGTCATGGAAGCGAATTAATCATTGTAAGAGAGGGTTTTTATAAAACTGGGTTCAGTGGGCTCTGCCCTCTTTTGCCTCTCACTTTCTATTATGTATGATGTAGTATGAAGTTATGCACTGGATTCAGGTCCCATTCTCTTGGATGCCACAGGCTCAAGAACCATGAGCTAAATAAACTTCTTTCTCTATAAAATTACCCAGTCTGCAATATTCTATTATAGCAACAGAGAATAAACTTAGACACCTCCATATTCTGATGCTACATATGAATATATTAAAGGATATATTTTAGTTGGATTTGCCTACATCTCATGCAAAACTTTTTGCTGGCCACCTTCACCTTCCCAATGTAAAGGTAACTCCAGTTCCACTCACAGTCCATTGAAGGTAGAGTTACAAAACATTGAGAGCAATGTTTCTTACTGATCAAAAACTGCCTAAATTTTACCTTTTAATTATGCATTTGGAACATTTAAGTCATGAATGGTAACCTTTAAAATCCACTGACAAAGACATTAAAAATGAAATTTACTTCCCACTCCAGAACCCTATAGGTACAGTTAGCCCATTTCTAGGGGCAGTCACTACTACCAGGGTGTTTTGTATCTTTTCAGAATATCTAGAGACAATGTGTTTTATCTGAGAATATCTTTGTATTGCTAGCAAAATTTTCATGAGAATCTTGAGTTCTTTCCAACTATCCAAGATAGATGAATGTCAAGTGTTAATTCCCAAGTCATGAGGTATTGGGTATCTCCACTAAAACCTCATCATGGCCACCATTTTCCCCCCATGATCTTTCCATTTCCACTTTTTATGACCTGATAATGCTCCTTTTTGGTCACTGATGCAGAAACAAGATGAGTCAAGAAAGGGTCTATCTCTATATTGTGCATGGTATCTTCACCATTTTGCTAACAAATGCCACTGTCTCCACTGCACCCAGGAAGATTATGAGGCTGAGACAATGAAAAGTACATATACAGATAAAGTAATAATAGTAATTAATTTGTAATGGTTGTAACAATGATTAAATGAGATAAGGTAAATAAAAGCTTAGAAAGCAGATGCATATATTACTCAATAAATATTATAACTATTATAAATGTTAAAATGAAAGAGCTTAGAAAAACTTGAAGAGCCTAAGTATAATTATGATCAAAGTTTGTCTTATGCTGTTTTGATGCCTTTTTCTGAAAAAAAAAAAAAAAAAAAACACAAGAATCAAAATATGTTTCCCTTTTAGTTCTGTGTATGAAACCAGTGATAGAAAATGGCAGGCCAGCCAAGGAGAAGGATCATTATGTTGCAAAGGAAAATATCACCATCCAATGTGACTTTGGCTATAATGTGGTTGGTCCCCAAAGTATCACTTGCTCAGTGAACAAAACCTGGTACCCAGAGATACCCAAGTGTAAGAAGGTAAGTGGCACAATTCAGAGGAGTTCTGGACTTTCAATCTCTGAAAATGGTAGTCTCGCCAAAGTTCTGTCCCAGTCAACAATTGTGGCATATGACTTTTGTTGGGATGCCTAAGTAATTTACCAAAATTGGCCATTTCAGTCTCAAAGCACTGTAGTGAGCTGGGAGAAGCAAGTTTTTTGACTCTAGGGCTATAGCCAAAACTCTACTTTGGACCCAGATCCCCAGACCCCTAACTCCATGTCTCCAACAGTGAGTGTTATGCATTTGCTCCATTTCTGGTTGGTCAACAGAATAGCCCACAGCTGCCATGATGGAGGTGTTCTGGGTCAATTTGCAGCTTTGCCTCTTTTCTGCTTCAATTGTGCCTGATTGCTGCTCAAGAGCAGATGGGGGCTGGGCCTGCAGGTGACACCTGATCACAGGCAAAGTCTCTTCTGACTTCTTTTTTGTAGACTAGTCCTCAGGTAGATCTCACTTTTGCCTGTTAATCCTCTCAGAATGCACTCTCTCCCCATTTCTCTCTTTAAACCACCTTTAGGAGGTTCCAGAAGGCTGTGAACAAGTGATCATAGGCATAAAACTCATGCAGTGTCTTCCAAACCCAGATGAGGTGAAAATGGCCCTGGAGATATATAAACTATCTCTGCAGATTGAACGTTTGGAACAAGAGAAAGATAAATGCATAAAGCTAAGGGAGAATATTTTTGAAAAAGAGAAATCAGAGGAGTTAGTTCTGCCTTTAAATTAATATGAAGAATCTCCATTCAACAACTCTACTCTTCCTTGAGCACCATCACTCACAGTAATGTTTATGGGCTTGGGAAATTTCATATGATTATTGTAAATTAAAAAAATGTAACTGTTGATTATCTCACTGTGTCTACTTTTCTTAACTCACCGTGCTGGTCAAATAATCACTCATCAAATATCAGTTTATCTGTGTTGTCATCCTAGTCAGGATGCCACATAAATATCGCACACCCAGTACACAGATCTGCTGTTTACAATGTCTGGAATTAACTTTATGTCCCTCAGAAAGGATGGAAGCTAGAAAACTCAAATTGTTCAGACCACCACCTTGCTCTGGTGCCTTTACTGCACATCTTGCATGTCCAGAACCTGCCTCTCTGTGCCTGCAGAAAAAAATGATCCAAATCCAGTACATTTCAAAGTAGACACCCTTCTGTAACTAAAAACCAGAGAGAGAAGAAAAACTTTACTGAAATTGTCCAGGTGCTGTGGTGTCCCCTTCCAGGTACTGACTCGACTCTACCTTGGCCAAGACCTGTGTTCTCAATTTTGTCATTACAGATTGGCACTTTCATAAATGGAATCATACATTATGCATTCTTTCAATCTTATCTTTTCCCCTAAATCTTGTATTTGTGAGATTTATCCATGTTGCATAAGGCTAAGATTCATTTATTTTCATTTCTAGTTAGTATTCCACGATTGTATGATCAAATATCAATTTACCTGTTTTTTAAATAGACTTTTGGGTTATTTTCAGTTTTTTTAATATTATGAATAGAACTATGATGAAAAGTTTTGCATGTGCCTTCTGCTACATGTATGCATTTGTGCAATATATATCTGAGGATGAAATTGCTGGCTATTATGTATTTGTTCAGAAGATTTCCAAAATGGTGGCTCTAATCTGCGTGTTTCCAAGTGGGAACTTTTAAAAAGAGAGCTTTCTAGTCAATATTTGCTGTTATTTATGTTTCTTCTTTAAGAGAATTTTGTTGGATATTGTCTCATCCACAGGCCAGTTGTGCCAGAGTTGTGGGGCAGATTCTTGAGAGGCCAGAGAAAGTGCCTAGAAACAGCATGGGAAGAGGTCAGTGACTCCTCCAAGAAGAGACCAGTGGTGACAGGCTGACAGCACCTTTGTCCCTCATGTTGCTTTGTCAAGCAGTGCCTCCTCTTCCTCAAGGTGCTCTGTCCAGTGGCTGTTAGCTGGATGAGTGACAGGTATTCTTTCCACAGTGCCCTCAGTTCTGCACCCATCCCAAATCAGGGGTTTTATATGTTTGGCTGCAGAAGCAGTGACACTGTCAGCATCAGCTTGCTTAATGTGCTTGTCTGACCAGTATCCCAAGAAGCAACTCTCCCAGTGCAAATGCAAGAAAATAGCTTTCAGCAGACAGCACTAACTTGCCCTAATTCCCAGTGTACATAGGAGAAAGACAATGTCCTTCAAGGTAATATACAGCTGAACATTTGGGCCCAAGCTTACTTTCAGTGTTTTCTTAACTTGGCCAGTTTTAGGGGAACAGAAAGGAGGCATTCATGGACATGAAATTTGTAATGTCCCCCTTTGCTTTAGGGATGATATGGAAAATTGTGCTTCTAATACTTACCTCTCTGGTAATTACTAAATTATTTCACATATTTACTGAATATTTATATACCATTTTGCTGTGAAGTGTTAGTTCATGTCATTTATCTATTTTTTCATTGGATGTTTGCCTAATTAAAATGTAGAGATTTTAACATTCTGGATAAAATTCTTTGTATGCAAATATTTAATTTTACTCTTTGTTATCCATTTTTTCTTTCATAAGACTTTCCTAAGGTGTATCTGGATGAACATAAATTTCTAATTTGAATATAGTACAATGCAGTCAGCCTTTCATGTTTGTGGATTCCACATTCATGGATTCAACCAACTGTGGGTAAAAGACATTCCATCCCCCAAAATTGCATCCGTTCGGAACACATGCAAACTTATTTTTTTTCTTGTTCTCCCCAAAGCAATATAGTATAACAACTACTTACGTGACATTTATATTGTAAGAGATACTACAAGTTATGTTGAGATGATTTAAAATATACAGGAGGATGTGCATAGGTCATACACAAATATTATGTCATTTTATTAAAGGGACTGAAACGGACATGGGAATCTGTGAGGAATCCTAGAACCAATCCCCCACAGATATCAAGACACAACTGCATTTCAAGTGTTTTCCTTTCAATTAATACTTCTTGTATCCCACTAGAGAAGTCTATGCTTACCCCAAGGTCATAAGTATATTTGCTCATGTTTTCTTTTAAGAGATATGATTTTAATTTCACATTTACTTCTATGACCCACCTGAATTTGCTATGGTGTGAAGTAAAGGACCAAGCTACTTTTCTCCATATGGATATACAATAACTGTAGCATCTTTCATCAAAAAGATCATTCTTTCTGTCATTGCTCTGTAGTGTCATGTTGTCATAAACCAAATGACCACATATATTTGGGTTTTGTAATTGATTCTTGGTTGTTAATTCTTGGTGTATTTGATTACACCAATAAAATTAGTTTGTCAATTTCCACAAAAATTCTACTGAAAATTTTCATTAGGATGCATTTTACTATTAAACTTTCAGTGAAGATGGCTTATACATCTTAATTTGATTTATTTCTAGGATTCTTTAATTTAAAATTATGCATTTATAAAAACATCTTTTATGTAATTTTTTAAAAAAAGTAGACTGCTTATTTTTTATCACTGATCTTTTATTTGCTAGCTCTTTAAACCTAATGAATTTTCTATGTTTTTAGATATTTTAAGTTCCTAATTAGGTCATTGGTGAATACCTAAAGTTTTTTTTTTTTTTTAACACTCCCTCTGCTATTTATTGTTTTTTTTTTTTAATCTATATATCTCTCTATCATTTGGTACTCTATTCCCATGGATAGGATCTATGGTTCCATGTGAAATGGAAGTGCTGATAGTAGTTGCCCTAGTCTCATTATTGATCTCAGGAGGAAATTCTTTACTAATTCACTATTATGTAGTGTGTCTGTTGTAGGTATTTTGTAGAAGCTCTTAATAAGATTGCAGAAGCTGGGTGCAATGGTGCACACCTGTAATCCTGGAGGCTCAGGAGGCTGAAGCAGGAGGATCAGAATTCAAACCCAGCCTCAGCAACTTAGAGAGGTGTAAGCAACTCAGCAAGACCATGTCTCTAAATAAAACATGGAAAAGGGTTGAGTATGTGGCTCAGTGGTTAAGCACCCTGTGTTCAATCCCCAGTATCAGAGAGAGAGAGAGAGAGAGAGAGAGAGAGAATGCAGAAATTCCCTTCCATTTATGATAGATAAGTTTCTAAGTGCTTTCCATTTTTATCATAATACATGTAGAGAGGAGCTGGGATTTTGGCTCAGTGGTAGAATGCTTGCCTAGCATGCTTGAGGCACTGAGTTAGATCCTCAGCAACACATAAAAATAAAATAAAGATGTTGTGTCCACCCAATACTAAAAAATAAATATTAAAGAAAGCATTAAAAAAACAAAACATGGGAGGCTGGGGTTGTGGCTCAGCGGTAGAGCATTCACCTAGCACGTGCGCGGCTGGGTTCGATCCTCAGCACCACGTAAACATAAATGCATTGCATTGTGTACAACTAAAGCAAATAAATAAATACTTAAATTTTAAAAAATGTAGAGATTTATCAAATGCTTTTTCTGCATCTATTGAAGTGATCAAAAACATTTTTCAGGTCATGTAGAGACTGTTCTAATGTTATTCATTGCTATATAATTACTCCAAAACCCACAACTTAAAGTAGTAACAATTACTTTGTTCATAAATGAAACTTAAGTAGTACTTGGTGGGTGATGATACTGATCTACTCAGCATCATCTGCGGTGCTATCAAAACTGAGGACTGGAATCTTCTAGACATGGGCTTACTCACTAGCAGGTTTGATACCTGAGTTGGAAAACTCCACAAACTGTCGACTGGAGTCCCCAGGGCTCCACAGGCATCTCCATCTTTATGTGACATCTGTCCTTGGTCTAATTTGCCCACTTCAGGGATCTCTTACTACCAGCTACTATTTTAGAAGATATAATGTGTCTGTATAGGTCGAAACTCCAGTCCACATGGTATCTTTTCTCAGTTGCCTGGACATTCAATAGACCATCCCATTCTTTTATAAGGTCAGTTGCTTCTGTGTTATAGGATAGCAGGTAGGACCAGTGAAGCTCTTGGTCACCTGTCCATTGACTTTCTTTTTGCTGTTGTCAAGTGAATTTCTTTATCAGAGGCAATACTGTGTGTCCTACCATGACAGGGAACAGGCATTCAGTAAGCTCACAGATGGTATATCTGGAAGAAATCTGGCCACAGGAATGTAAGTCTAAATCCAGAAAGAACCTACTGCTAAAAAAGCAAATATTCTTCACCATGATGGGAAATCAAGTGATTGTCTGGGATCGTGTATCTGGATGTGTTATCATAATGGATGTTGGTAGATAAAAATGCTAGTTCTCTTATTCTGCAAGCTGAATATCTTTTAGCACCAGTTAGTGCATTAATCCTCTGATAGGAATTAATTGGGTGATAACTGTAGGCAAGTGGGTATGGCTGGAAGTGGATCATTGGGGGCTTGCCGTTGGGGTGTATATTTTGTGCACTCCCTCTCCCCCACCCTCTCCTTCTCCTTCCTGGTGCCATGTCCTGAGCCACTCTCATTTTTTCAACCAAAAGGTTGAGACACAGGACAGGAATATCTCACAGACCTGATTTTTTGAGCCTTTATTTCCACATAATAATAATATTATGCAATAATATTGTGGAATAATAATATTGTGTATGCAATAATATTGTGTTCCTATTTGGATATATCAGTATAAATATCCTTCCAGTTGCTTCTCATGGGTGAGTGAAGTCAAAAGAGAAAACAAGTACTATAACGTCTTAATGAAATTGAAGACTCGCGAAGGGGTAGAAGGAGAGTAACTACACATTGCGGCTTTTTTCTGTAGCTAATCATTTGTAGGGATAATGACTTGCTTTTTATTCACTCCCACTCATCCCACCTGACCAACCAAGCACCAGCCACACTGCTGGAACTTGGGATTTTTAGTAGAGCTTGAATAAAAAGATGTCATAATAAATTCTGTTCTAAGGAGGGACTAGGAATGTCTGAGATCAAAAGTATTTCATTCTGAGATAAAGAACCCAAGGCAAATCTACAGAGTCTTCTCACTCAGACACCTGAAGCTCAGTGATTTACTAAACACTCAAACTACATTGTGGGAAAAATAGTCTTCTGTCCCTTTGAGGAGGGCAGAATGCAAAAAATAAGACTGAGAGATATCCTCAAGTGTATGTTCATCAGAAATCCTTTCAGGATTATTGTGTCACTTGATGAAAAGAAAATGAGTTATGTGATGTGGAAAGTAAACACCAGTTTTTGAAGACTTAATGTTTTTGTGAATGGGGAAATAATAATGCTTACCAATGAAGCCCGTTGGAAAGTGTATTAGAAGTTGATGCTGTTATTTCTACTGATTCTGAAATGTAAGTGTGTTGGTTGGTGTTCAGCTCACCTCCCATAGCTGGTAATAGAAACAAGCAGTAAACCATGCTTCCCAGGGTAGGTAGAGTAGTTAGAAAGTGGGACTAAGGAAACTTGGTTTTCAGAGATTCCAGTGAGCAGAATTATGAAGTTTCTCTTTGGTGACTCCACCCACGAGCCATTGCTCTTTGAGAACAAAGATCTTTAGATTTGATACAAGGACACCTGTCACCCCTACCCATTCTCTCAATCAACTTAATCCTCTTCACCTCTTTTCTCTCCTTCTCTTCCCAGAATTGGCAATGTGTTGCTGCTTCCCAAATCCCCTTTTCCCTTGATTGAGCATAGCACAGTGATATTTGATCATCATTTTGTCTTCGTCAGTCTTTGACTGACTTCTGTCGGGAAGGGAAAGTTTCTTCAATCCTTCTGAGGTTTCTGGACAGGTTTGAAAGAGAAAACACAGACAGATTAACAGGGCGGAAAAAGGCATAACAAATGTACTGAAAGTTTTACATGACACAGGCATCATCACAAATGAAAACCCAAAGACTCATAGACAACTGTTTATTTTTATGCTTAGCTTTGGAGAAGGGACACACATACAGAAATGTGATTGGACAAATGGGTATGATCTAATGGTAAAAGAGTGGGGAAAACCAGCAAAGCCTGATTTTCCTCTGAGGTATGGGGCAAAATTTCTTGAAATAAAAGTCTCGTGACTTAGTATCTGACAAGGTAGGTGGGAGAATGACTTGATGGCCAGCTCTTATAAAGAAAGGCAGGTGATAGAGTAACATTTCTAGGATTTATGGTAAGAGAGAAAGAAGGGCAGGGGAGGGTCAGAAAGATTTTGCTTCTGAGCCTCTTTCCTTCAGTTGGGAGTATCCAGCATGCCAAGGCCATCCTTTGGTATATGTGTTCTGAGCCCTAACAGAACCTAAACTAGTAAGATGATAATAAAGGTAAAAAATTTAGAAGAAACAGAAGCATCAAAAATTAACCCCAAATAGAGTTTAAACCTAAATGAGCCAACACCATAAAACTATTAGAAGAAAACAGGAGAGTAAATCTTTAATGACTTGGGTTAGATACTAGTTTCTTTGATGTGACACTAAAATAAGCAACAATAGAAAAAATTAGATAAGTTGGACTTTATTACAATAAAAACTTTTGTGTTTCAGAGGGTATTATGAAGAGTGAATAGAAAGCCCATAATGAAAGTGACTTATATACAAAGTTATATAAGGAGCCCTTACAAATCAACAATAAAAAGACAACTAAAGAAGTTTAAAATGAGCAAGTGATTTGAATAGACACTTCTCAAAAAATGTCAGATATAGAATAAGTAGATTAAAAGGGGCTCAATATCATTTTAGAGAAACTAAATCAAACCAACAATGAGATGCCATTTCATATCAAACAATATGACTGAATTTAAAAAGACAGTTAACTACAAGTGTAAAGGGAGAATGTAGAGAAATTGAAACCCTAATACTGCTGGTGGGAATGTAAGATTAAGCAGTCACTTTGGAAAACCATTCAATAATTCTTGAAAATTTGATATATAGAGTTTTCATATGATCTATCAATTTCACTCCTAAGTATATACCCAAGGAAAAAATGAAATGTTTCCAAATATACAAATATATGCAAATATATACAATTTGCATAACTACATTATTCATCATTTTTCACACGGAAAAACAACCCACATGTCTATCAGCTGAAGGTGGATAAGCAAAATAAAGGGTATCAGTAAAGCAGAATATTATTCTGTCACAAAAAGTTTGAAATACCAGTACATGCTACGATATGAATCAACCTTGAAAACATGATATTAAGGGAAAGAAGCCAGTTGTAAAACGTCACTGAGAACCTCATCAAACCCACTTCTAATCCACCTCTCTTTACCTTTAACTGTCACCTCCCACCAACAATTCCCTAACTTGTAGGCAAATGAAGTAATAGCTACTATTTCCCAGAAATGAACTTATCTTCTCACTGCTCTGTCTTTATTTGACTTTTTAATTTTTATTTTTTTTATGTTTGCATAGTAAGTCCTTCACCTAATAATCCAAGTTGCATTGCAATATCTACCATGATGAAATGGCTTCTGGAAAGCTACTGTTTTCCAGACATGATCCTCACCTCACTGCTCTGTCTTTACTTGACTTTTGTTTTTGGCATAGAATGTCCTTCACCTAACAATTCATATTCCACAGCAATATCTACCGCAAATGAAGTCACCTCTGGGAAGCCCTTTTCATGTCGCCATCCAGAATTAATTAGTCTCCTGACTGGGCTCCTGGGGCAGGTAATATAAAATGCTGTTTGTTGTAAATATTTGTGCTTAGTGTCTTTTCTTATGCACTTTATTGTAATCTCCTTGGAGATGGTTCCTATGTGTGTGTGTGTGTGTGTGTGTGTGTGTTTTCTAGTATTTTATGACAAACGGGAACTCAGTGACTTTTTTTTAAGTTGATGTAAGCTGCCTGTCATGGCCAGCCACAACGCCGCGGGAAAATTCTCGGAGGCAGAGTAAAGCTATTACTACTTTTACTTCTACTTTCTTAGAGAGAGCTTAGAGAGACAAAGAAAGATTTTTCTTCTTCTTAGAAAGAGCTTAGAGAGAAAGATTAGAGATAGCTTTTTCTTCTTCTTCTTAGAGCTTAGAGAGAAAGAGAGTTTGAAAGAGAGAGATTTCTTCTTTAGAGAGAGAGAGAGCTTAGCTTTTAGAGCTTCTTTCTTCTTTCTTCTTTCTTCCTCGGGAGCCTCTGCCTGACTCTGACCAGGAATTACTTCTTCTATCTGGTTTCTCTTCTGTAACCGCTCTGCCTACGTTCTGGCCGCTCTGATTCTTTTCTTCTTCTCCGACCCGAACTCTTCTTCCGACCGAGCGACTGCATGACTGACTGAATGAATTCATTCTTCTCCTGACTCCGACCGCTTTCACCCGGTTATATACCTTTAGCTTTGCGGGTGCCTCACGTGCATTTACAGGTGCGTCACATACATACTTATTATCAGGTGGAACTTATGGCTTCCAGCTGACCGCAATAGCCATCTCCCTAATTGGGGCTCCTTCAGTTGAGTTCTTTGGACAGAAAAATATTGAAGAGGGATCAGATCATGCACTCCCCAGGAGCTCCAAGGGGGCTCCACCAGAGATCTGCTCACCACAGGAAAGGGAAAATGGCAGCCTGGCCCATCTCTGGGCTGTGGAGGGTCTCTGGCTCAACTCTCTTTCAAATGCCCTTAGTTGCTGCTCTGCTGGATCCTGTTCTTGGTGAGTAGTGGGGTGACAGGCCAGATGGTCACCACACAATGAGTTCATCACACACCCTACATTCAGAGAATCTAATAGATATCCTTCATAAACACTGTGGGGCAGGCATATGTATGACCTGGAGTTTAGGGAAATTTGCTATAATCCCACAAATTAGCTGTTTCATAGATGTTCTTGATATTCCCTTTTAGAGCTTCATCTCCAGCAATCTACAAATAATTCAACCTCAAAGCAATCATGACTTGGAATAATTGTGTATTACCTGCCAGCCTGACCATGAAGAATGCTCAGTGCTTGTGCGGGTATGTGGAATGTAGGGCACATGGGGATAATCTGCTGGGACCTGGAAGAGGGAATTTAATACTTTAATGCTTGCCAAGGAAGTTGAATTAAGTTTTTATTCCCCAAGGGTTTGACACATTGCGGTGCTTTTGAAAAACATCTTTATTTTTGAGTAGGCAATCTATTCAAAACCCAAAAGTCCAAAAAATGTAAATAAAATGGCTACTTTTAATCTCAGACTCCTGAAGCAACTAATCTCACATAATGCTTTTTATTAGTGAAACAAGTGTTTCTACTAAGGCAAGTTAGTAGACACCTGTATTCTGAGTAAGGAGATGTGGGCAATCTGAGAGAATAATGAAATTCAGTTCTATTCACCTATTTTTTTTGACAAATTATCATTTATTCAGGGAAGGATGGATGTAATCTTCTTTGTCTTTTTTATTTATTGTTGTTAATCAAAGAGCATAGATTGGTGATCACTTGCTGTGTTCATTGACCTTTGGGAACAATGGGAAGGCATGTGAAAGATGAAAACAGTCCCTGGTCTAAAAATCTTACTATACAAACACCGAGATGCCATGTTCCAAGATATAATGTTTGGCCTGCCTGTGAACTCCTACTAGAGGCAAATTCTGTCCTGTCCCAACTTCCCTTTCATAGACCAGTCCTCAGGTCAGTCTCACTTTTGCCAGTTATTCCTGTCAAAATGCACCCTCTCCCCTAGTGGTTTTTTTTTTTTTTTTTTTTTTTTTTTTTTTTTTGGTGGTGTGTGTGTGTGTGTGTGTACCAGGGATTGAACTCAGGAGGACTCAACCACTGAGCCACATCCCCAGCCCTATTTTATTTTATTTTATTTATTTGCTTTTTAAAAAAATTATTTATTTTTTATTTATAATAGTAGTATGTATTACAATTCATAATGCACATATGTAGCATCTTTTTACATACAACTGTTTGTATACAAAGTATATAAGTACCATTCAGAGCTTCAATCATGCATTTAGGATAATGATATCCATCTCATTCAACCACCAATTTTTTTTCCTTTTTCCCCCTCCCTCCCCCCTTGCTCCCTCCCTAACCCCTCCCTTTCCTTTGACCATTCTAGTGTTCCTCTAATCCTCCTATGTACTCCCATCCAACAACACTGTGAACTAGCCTCCTTATATCAGAGAAAACATTCGGTATTTGGATTTTTGAGATTGACTAATTTCATTTAGCATTATATTCTCCAAATTCATCCATTTACCTGCAAATGCCATTATTTTATTCTCTTTTATTGCTGAGTAAAATTCCATTTTGTATACATACCACATTTTCTTTATCCACTCATCGACTGAGGGACCTCTAGGTTGGTTCCACAACCTACCTATTGTGAATTGTGCTGCTATAAACATTGAAGTGGCTGTGTCACTGTAATATGCTGTTTTTAAGTCCTTTGGGAATAGACCCAGGAGTGGGATAGCTGGGTCATAGCCCAGCCCTATTTTATATTTTATTTAGAGACGGGGTCTCACTGAGTTGCTTAGCACCTCATTTTTGCTGAAGTTGGTTTTGAACTTGAGATCCAACTAGCTCAGCCTCCTGAGCCACTGGCATTACAGGCTTGTGCCACTGTGCCCAGCTCCCCTACTCCTTTCTTTAAGTCACCTTTAAGAAGTTTCCAGAAAGCTGTGAATGCGTGGTCATAGGCAGAAAATTCATGCAAAAACTCCAAACCCAGAGGAGGTGAAAATGGCCCTGAAATGTATAAACTGTCTCTAGAGATTGAATAATTAGAACAAGAAAATATAAGTGGATGAATACTAATCAAAATTTTTCCAAGAAAGAGGAAGCAGAGGAGCCATTTTTGCCTCTAAATCAATATATGGAATCTCCATTCAACAATTCTACTCTTCCTTGAACACCATCATTCACATTAATGTTTCTGGGCTTGGAGAACTTATATGATTATTATCACTGAAAATGTGTAATTATTGACTATCTTGCAGCTGTGGCTCCAGTGTCTACTTAACTCACTGTACTGGTTAAACAATCATCCATCAAATATCAGTTTGTCTATGTTGTCATCTTAGCGTGTCACATAAATACAGCACACCCAGTACACAAATCTGCTGCTTACAATGCCTGTAATTAACTTTACATCCCTCAGAAAGGATGGAAGCTAGAAAATTCAAAATGTTCAGACCACCAGCTTTCCCTGGTGCCTTTACTGCACATCTCTCATGTCCAGAACCTGCCTCTTTGTGCCTGCACGAAAAAGGTCCCCAAATTCAATGGATTTTCAGAGTAAACACTCTTTTATAACTAAAACCAGAGAAAAAGAACCTTACTGAAATTGCATAGGCACTATGGTGTCCCTTCTGGTCACTAACTCTATCCAGCCCTGTCAAGACTTGAATCCTCACTTGTACCAGTACAGACTGGTTTTGTATGTTTTTGCACTTTATATAAATGGAAGCATACATTATACATCCTTTCACTCATATCTTTTTTCTAAATCTTATATTTGTGCGACTTATCCAGATTGCATGTACTCAAAGGCATTCACTTCATTTCTATTTATATAACATTCCAGTCTGGAATATGCCACTATTTACATGCTTATTCTATTGTGATAGATATTTGAGTTATTTAGGGGGTTGTTTTAGGTTTTATTAATGAACATTTATGAACATTTTTGTACATGTCTTTTGCTGAACATATATAATTACATACGTAAAGGATGAACTTGCTGGCTCATAAGGGGTGTGGTGTATGTATATGTTCAGCAGATTGCAAAGTGGTTCCAGGAAACTGCACTCACACACGCAGAATGTGAGCATTCTACACAACAGTTGCTGTTGTTCGTGCTTTTTCTTTCTTAGTAGTTCTGTTGGGTGTGAAGTGTTTTTAAATAGTATTTTAAATTTGTTCTTCCACCATGATTACTGAGGTTGAACCATATTTCATAGATTCATTGACCATTTAGAGATTCCTCTGTGAATTTCTAGTTCAAATCTTTTACACATTTTTCTTGTGCAGCATGTGTCCTGCTCAAATTCAGTTGTCATAATTTTAATACAGTCTAGAATAAATTCCTGTGTGAGATGTGTGTTGCAAATTTCTTTGACCATTCTATGGCATGCCTTTTTACTTCAATAATAATTTTATAATGTGTGTTTTATAAACACAAATTTCTAGTTTTAATGTTGTACAAAATACCAAGTGTTTTCCCTTTGATTAGTATTTTCTGGGGGTATTCTATTAAAGAAATCTCTACTTACTCCAAGGTAACACATACATTTACCCATGATTTCTTTTAGGATGTTTCATAATTTTACTTTTGCATTTCAGTCTATGGGCCACCTGGAATTACTATGGTATTAAGCAAAGGATCAAGATTCATTTCATCCATACAAATATGCAATTGATTTGGCCTTCCATTGAAAAGACCTTCCTGTATGTCATTGCTCTGTATTGTCACTTTGTCATAAATCAACTGAGGACATATACTGGACTTTGCATTATCAATCCTTGATGGATTTGGTTTAGCTACACCAGTGCCACAATGCCACCTACTGTACCTTCATAATGAATCTTGATGTTTGTCATTGTGGGTCCTTCAATTTTGTTCCTTTTCTCCTATTTCTTCTCTACTCTCTCTTCATTGTCTTAGGAATTGCTTTGACAACCCTTAATCCTTTGTATTAATATGCAATTTAGAATCAGCTTGTTGACTTCCATCAAAATTCTACTGAAGTTTTTATTAGGATGCATCTTTTCTACAGGTGAGCTTGACAGGAAATGACCTCTACACCACATCATGCCTTTCAATCCATAAACTTGGTATTTCTCTACAGTTTTAGCTGTTATATCTCCACAGTTCATACCTTTTATTGGCCTCTTTAGGTTTCAGTGAAGAGCTCTCATACATTTTTCTGTAAGTTTATTTTAAGACATCTGGACTTCTACTTTTTTTTCCCAGTCTGACTTATTTCACTTAGCAGGAAGTTCTCAGTTCCATCCACTTACTGACAAATACAATAATTTTATTCTTTTTTATGATTAAGTAAAACTGCATTGTGTATGTATACCACATTTTCTTTTTCTTTTTTTTTCCTGGTTGTATACAAAGTATAGTCACACCATTCGTGACCTCATACATGCACTTAGGGTAATGATATCCATCTCATTCTACCATCTTTTTTTTTTCTTCTTCACCCTTTTGCCCCATCTCCTCGCCTCCCTCCCCATTAGCCATTCTAGTGTTCCTCTAATCCTCCCATGCTCCCCATCCCAACCCCACTGTGAATCGGCCTTCTTATATCAGAGAAAATATTCAGCATTTGGCTTTTTGGGATTGGCTAACTTCACTAAGCATTATATTCTCCAACTTCATCCATTTACCTGCAAATACCATGATTTTATTCTCTTTTATTGCTGAGTAATACTCCATTGTGTATATATACCACATTTTCTTTATCCATTCATCTACTGAAGGGCATCTATGTTGGTTCCACAGTTTAGCTATTGTGAATTATGCTGCTATAAACGTTGATGTGGCTGTGTCCCTGTGGTATACTGTTTTTAAGTCCTTTGGGTAGAGATCTAGGAGTGGGATAGCTGGGTCATAAGGTGGTTCCATTTCCAGTTTTCCAAGGAATCTCCATACTGCTTTCCATATTGGCTGTACCATTTTGCAGTCCCACCAGCAATATATGAGTGTGCCTTTTCCCTCATATCCTTGCCAACATTTATTGTTGTTTGTATTCTTAATAGCTGCCATTCTGACTGGTGTGAGATGAAGTCTTAGAGTGGTTTTGATTTGCATTTCTTTTATTGCCAGAGATGTTGAACATTTTTTCATGTGTTTGTTGATTGATTATATATCTTCTTCTGAGAAGTATTTGTTCAGTTCCTTGGCCCATTTATTGATTGGGTTATTTGTTTTTTTTGGTATTAAGATTTTTGAGTTCTTTATATATTCTAGAGATTAGTGCTTTATCTGAAGTGCGTGTGATAAAAATGTGTTCCTAATTAGTTGGTTCCCTATTCACCTCACTGATTGTTTCTTTTGCTGAGAAGAAGCTTTTCAGTTTGAATCTATCCCATTTATTGATTCTTAATATTAATTCTTGCGCTACAGGAGTCTACTTCATATATTTAGAAAAATATCTTCTTGGATAACTTTGGTGGATGTAGAAAAGTTCTTTTTGACTATTGGTCTTCTGATAATTATCAGAAATTCAATTAATTTCCTGCACATATGTCTTTTGAATTTTTAAGTTTTTCATTGTTACCTGTGAATATGAATAGTTTTCTTTCCCTTCCATTTCTGCCCTTCATTTCTTTTTTTTCTATGTCTCTGTCTATCTCTTCCTATCAATTGGTACTCTATTCCCATGGATAGAACCTACAGTTCATATGAAATAGAATTGGTGATCATAGTTGCCCTTATTATTGATCTCATGAGGAAATCTTTTATTCATTGACCTTTATGTAGGATGTCTATTATAGGTATTTTGTAGAAACACTTAATAAGATTGCAGACGTTCCCTTCCATTTATAATTTTCTAAGGTTTTTTTTCTTTTCTCATGAATGTGTGTTGAGATTTATCACATGCTTTTTCTGCAACATTAAAGTGATCAAAAACATTTTTCAGGTCATGTAGAGAATGCTCTAATGTTATTCATTGCGATATAATTACTCGAAAACCCACAAATTAAAGTAGTAACACTATTATGTTGTTCATAAATGAAACCTGAGCAGCAGTTTAATGACTTTGCTCTACTCAGCATTTTCTGCAGTGTTATCAAAACTGGGGACTGGAATCTTCTAGAGATGGGCTTACTCACTAGCAGGTCTGATACCTGAGTTGGAAGACTCCACAAACTGTGGACTGGAGTCCCCAGGGCTCCACAGGCATCCCCATCTTTATGTGACATCTGTCCTTGATCTCACTAATTTGCCCACTTCAGGGTGTCTCTTACTTCCAGCTGCTATTTTAGAAGATATAATGTGTCTATATAGGTCGAAACTCCAGTCCATATGGTATCCTTTCTCAATTGCCTGGGCATTCAATAGACCATCCCACTCTTTTATAAGGTCAGTTGCTTCTGTGTTATGGGATAGCAGGTAGGACCAGTGAAGCTCTTGGTCACCTGTCCATTGACTTTCTTTTTGCTGTTGTCAAGTGAATTTCTTGATCAGAGGCAATACTGTGTGTTCTACCATGACAGGGAACAGGCATTTAGTAAACTCACAGATGGCATGTCTGGAAGAAGCCTGGCCTCAAGGATGCAAGTCCAAATCCAGACTGAAACCTACTTCTGTGAAGGCAAATCACTGTCTTCCATGATATCAGCTGATTGACTGGCCTCCCTGGATGTGGTGCCATAATGTATTTTGGTAGATTAAAATGCCTGCTCTCTTTTCCTGCAGGAAGGCTATCTCTGTGGCATGTTCTACACTCTCTACCTGAGGTTACCTGAGCAATAAGGTGCTGCAAAGGCAACTTACCATTTTTCTTGTCTTCCATTTTTCACCGTTTTTCTTTTAATGGTGCATTCTTGGATTACCTCTCAGATAAATTTCTTGAATTCAAGTCATTTCAAGAACTGCTTTATGGCAGACTAAAGAAAATAGCAGCACCTTTTCCATTGATATCTTTTGTTCACTTAGATGGGTCCTGACATGATTCTTCATGGTGAGTTGGGCTATCAGAAGAGTGTTTCATCCCTCAAGATCTTAACCCCATTCCCGTCCTTCTACTTTATTTAAGAAAAAAAACCTCATTATTATATTTTTCTTTCTCCCTTTTCTCTCTCTCTCTCTCTCTCTCTCTCTCTCTCTCTCTCTCTCTCTCCCCCATTAGCAAAACAAACAAACAAACAAATTGGAATTTCTGAAGTAAACATATCATAGCTATCATTATAGTCTCAAACCCTTCTTTAATATATAGGGAGACTAGAGCCTGAGTTATTGGGACTGCCACCTAAGCCACATGGTTCCTGATAGATATTATGTGGTTTGGGTTTCCTAATAGAGCAGGAAGTCTGGAGTCTTTCCCATCATAATAGAAGCAGAATGTTCCTAGGCACACTCTCGTAAGTGACAGGCTCAGGGTCGCGCAAAAAAAATTTTTGTAGTCTGATTCAGTAAAAATCAGTTTTTCATAGTGGAAAGAATTAGGACTTGATTTAGACTTAAAAGTTCAGAATATGACCTAGCCATTGGTGAGAAAGATATTAGGAAGTGTATTTAGTCTTTCTAAATTAGTTTCCTCATCTGTAAAATGTGACTAATAATTCCCATGTTATATTTTTTTAAGAAATTAAGTGCAATAATTTATGTAAGTTTGGAACACAACAGAGTCTGTGTTTTTAAAATAATTTTCTGTAAAATTATTTAAATGTCCTTTTTTTCTCTGACATACTTTTATGTATTTTAGTTCCTCCTTTTAGAATGAAGGAACCACATGGTTTGTTTACTTGCTTTGGTTTCTCTCTAGGAAGTTTGAAATTTATTTGCACTGTCACCAATATTCCAGAGGAGTCCACTCATTTGCTTCTGGGGAATGTTCCTCTTTATTTCTTAAAGCTAAGCATTTGGTTATTATATCCCTTTTGCACTCATGACAGGTCAACTTGGTGGTCAAGGTCATTGTCGGACATTTTCTAGTGTTCACCATCACCTCAGAATAAATATCTGTGTATTTCCAAGTAACCAATATTTATAGCATGTTCAAAGAGCAAAACACGAAGTGCAGGTTCATAACTCCTCCTCCTGCTTCATGGAGACTAAAATAATCTGGCATAAGACCCAGGTAGCTCTTAGTAGACCAGCTTTAAGGCAAATTGTTATTAATGAACTAAATCTTGTCTTCTACAACTCTCTTTTTGCTTTTGTCAGAGGAATAAGTCTGGGATGAAAGTTTGTTCCCTCTGACCCAGCACTACTGAAAATTCTTAAAGTTGTCATGAAACTTTCTTCATTAATGATGCCCTATACTCTAGCACTTAATTTTGCATGCATGCTTTATCTGACTCTCAGAAATTTCCCTTTACCTTCCAACTAGTGTAGCCCCAAAGCTGATTAATTTGGTGCCGTAAACACTTCAGGAAACACATACACATTGAGAGAATATTGTTTTTACTGAACTTTTGCCTTTTCACAATTGTAGATTTGCACACATTCTCTAACCTAATTAGGCTGTAAAATGTTTAGGAGCCACACTTAGCTTTTCCTATGCCATTTTTCTACTGGGAATTCACACAAAAGTGAAGAGCTGACACCTCCAGGAAATGGTGCAGAAGGTGCCTCCCTCAGCATCTCAGCCTCCTCCCTGAAGAACCTGTCACACACACCCTGCCTCGACTACCTGGAGAGAAATGAGGTACATGTGGAAATAACAAGTCAGTGAATATCCATGTTGCCAGGGGAGAAAGTCTTGGGGATGTGAGTGTAAATTGCCACAGAATCCCAGAGAGCCCTCATGTCAAGTTCATATCATTCTCCCTCAGATTTGGAACTTTGTTGGATGGCTTGGGTCCGTTCTGTCTTGTACCTGGTCTTCTCAATTCTGCCCCTCCTCTTCAGTGACTCACTATTGTGACCTTGCCAGGACTTAGTTCCTTGACTCAGGCGCCAATGTGCTAGTGGTTTAGAGCTTCAACTTTAGCCTGATTCAGGGCGTCTGAGAATGTTGAGCCCCAGTGCTCTGTCTCTGAGTTTCTATATCATGCCCTCTAAATTCCAGAGAATTTTTCCAGTGCTATGGCTCCTCGGGGTCCTGTCTCTATTGTGGTGCCCACCTGTCCTATGTGGTGAGTACGGAACTATGGGAAAGAGCAGATGGTTTAAATCAATATTTAGAGAATTCTGATTAAGAATTAATCAAATGGCTATAAATCAGTACAATTTTGGATAAATACAATGAAGCACATTATCAAGAAATGCATTTAAATAGTTTTAGTTCTTTCAATAGAGGCTATAATTACTTGAAAAGCTAAATATTACAAATCCTTGAGGAAATAATCTAGCAGGAAAAATAACATTTAATTTTTATATAAATATATGATATTTAAATGAATACTCATAAATATAAAAGTTAATTTTTCTGTAGACTCTATTTCTTTTCTATTATATTAAGGATTGTGCATAACATTCACCATTGAGAAAGTAAAATTTTAAGGTATTATAAATAATGAGTTCATTTACTAGAGTAAAATTACAAGGCATTGCATGAACTGATGTTATTGTTTAAGTGTGGGTATTGAGTTATAATTTAAAGAAGAATTGTCCCTACCCAATAAATACTGAAAGGATTTGTGAGGATCCCACTAGGATAGAGATGGTTATAAATAGAGATGTAATTTTTTTTATTTATAAACAGAAGTATGCTAAGAAAAAGTAGTATTTCCTATTTTTCTGGTATTTCTTTTTAAGAGAAAAGTTTCTCAGCATATTAAAAATATTTATATACATACCCCTTATGCTATTTATCACCACAGTTAAAGTAGATCATTTTGCAGTAGATCTCAAACTCACCCAACGGAAAAGAAAACATTTCATCAAGAGCTGTGTTGTTTCCATTGGAGACTACAGTCCATATTCAAGTAATAGAGGGTATTTTCCAATTCTGATGATTGCAAGGATTAAATGCCAAGCACATGGAGTCCTATTTTATCTCTTTGTCATAGAGACAATTTGTCAGGATTTCTAGGGCCCCAGAGTGATTCTATGTTGTCCAGACTTTGAACTTTTCTAATATCATAGAGAGACTTCAGAGCTAGTTCCCTAAGCATGGCATAGGAATATTTTACTTTAAAAGATTTTTACATCCAAATGAAGGTTATTTTAAGGGAAAATTAAAGTTAAGTAAAATAATGCCTTTACCCTGGATGATTCTGCTGCTGTCTTGGGAATTCAGATGGTTGAATCTGCTGTTCTTCCAAAGCCCTTATCCATTCATGGTCTTCTCTGAGCAACAACCCCTTGACCTTCCAGTGCTCTTCTTCCTTTCGGAGCCAGGGAAGGCAGAATACATCCAACAGGTCACAGAGTGGCAGTGATTGCTTTAGGTTTCTCTGCATTTATTATTCATCCTTCCACTCCCTCAAAGTGCCACCTTATCCTGAGGTATGGATCCTTTAGCCAAACCAGTGTAAGTTATCCCCAAATCAGTATCTGTCTGGGTTCTGAGATTGCTTCCTTTTCTTCCACCAATACTAACTGTCTGTGACCTCTAAGCCTTTGCTCAGACTACTACCTTAGCGTGAATACCTGGCCATACCTCACCCATTTAAGCAGTTTTATCTAAAGCTCAGAATACACTTCCAGACTCCTCTAGGAAACATCCTCTTATCCTTTTCTCCCTCATGCATCATTTCTCCTTCCTTCTTTCTTTACTACCTTCCTTCCTTCCACTTTTCTTGTGAGCCACCCTTGTCTTTGGACAGGATTATAAACTGACCCATATTGTGGTTTTACTATTCATGTGGTCATCACCTATTTTATTACAGTATTGCAAGCGTGTGGCTCATTGACTGCTGAGCAGACTTATGTGGATGAATTACAGAAATATTTTTTTGATTAATCCAGAAAAAAAGGCTTTTCCTATTGGATGTGTTTCATTTGATGTTTAGGAAATTCCATTTGTAAACCTGAGACTGGTATAGAGGTGAGCACTTATTTTGGACCTTCAATATCAAGAACAAAGATACACAGAGACTGGGCACATATTCCCTGTTCTCAAAATGAATTAAAAAGCAGATAATAGGAGTTCGTTTTTAAATGCCAGCTGAAGAGTGTAAACACACTATTGAGAATATGAGCTTTTGAGCAAACTAGAACTCAGTTCTAACTCAGTCTCTGCCACTCAATTGTTGCCTCACATGGGGCAAGATACTAAATTTTCTTCTATAAAAGGTAGGGAAGATGATAATTTTTATCTCTTAGTGGTATTGTGGCTGAATTTATATATATATATATGTGTGTGTGTGTATATATATGTATATAATATATGTTTATTGCCACAGAATACATAGCAAACATATTATACATTTAAATATATGTAATAAAAATAATGTAATACACACTATACATTTAAAAATACACACTTTATACAATGTATGCAATACATAGTGTCTAGATTGTAATAAGATATCAGTGAGTATGTACTTGGATATGAGATGTAATCTCTTCCTAATAACTGCTGTAGAAGCTCAGAGAAATAAATGATGACTGTTTGCTGGAGAAGTAAGAGAATCCTTCATAGAACAAATGTGCCTTGAGGAGCAGATAGAGAAGGAAGAACGGCATCTAGGTAGCAGAGAAGATATGAGCACGGGTACAGATATGGGAGTTTGATGACATACTTGGGATCAATGGCTAGATGAATTAATTAATCTATGAAGAAGATGCCTATAAAAATAGTGATCTTTAAGGTTGAAGTATCTATGAGAAAGTCCAGGAAAGATTTTTCTAAATATTAATGTGCTATAAAATGTTTTTAAATTTTTATTTCTACTAAATTTATACTTCTGAAACAATCATTACTTGGTATCAAACCTAAGAGGAAATCTTGCAAAGTACTTCACCTGACATTCCTACTGCTCTGTTTTCTTAGCTTTCTCACACAGTGTTTGTGGTGCCTGACAGTGGACCCTTTCAGAGAGGTGCTCTGCACTTATTATTCCAATGTGCAGGTCACCATTTTTATTCCTCTCATGAGCTCTCCTTTAAAATCCAGTAGTCTCTTGGTGGACGGCATTGTCAGCTTTGATTGGGCAACAAGGACCCAGGCATTGTAGATTGATTTAACTTCCTTACAGTTTCCCATAGATGAGCACCTTTATCTTTCTCCTGAAATGGATAAAGTGTACCCCTAGTATGATATAACTTGGGACTAAATCCAGCTTTCATGCAAAAATGGTTTCTAAGCAAGGTGGAATTGAGTGAATATGTCAACCAACTAAACAAAAGGGAGCCTAAGGGTTCATAGCTCTAACCTTGCTAGTTCCTTAGCCCGAGGCTTACAGGAGGGCAGCACAAGTGCACCGGTTTGGTCAAGTGATCTTATGGGCAGAGAAGTTGGAGCCTTCTAGAAATGAAGCCTTCTAGGAACTACGCAAGTCCTGAGATGTGCTGTTTTGCACATTCTACAAGCTCACGCTCTCTCACTTTCATGTCTCATCATCAGGTTGCGATTTTCCACCTAGCATTGCCCACGGACGTCACAAACGAGTCATTTCATACAATTTCTTCAAATATGAGATTGCATATGAATGTGATAAAGGATACCGACTGGTTGGACAAGCAAAACTCTCCTGTAGTTCTTCTCAGTGGTCACCGGAAGCCCCTAAGTGCAAAGGTAACTCAGCTCCCTCCTCAGCCCACGACAAATGCTGGTGGAACTGTCATGAGAAGAGCGAAGTCCTTCCTGTGAAAGGCAGCTGTGAAAACATTTGATTTGATTCCATTTACTTAAAATAATATATGCATACAGTACACCATGCAAAAAACACACAAAAAAATCTTCATAAATATTCCTCCCCTCCACTTTTTTCTCCAAGTCACAAAGTTGAGCCTTGAGATGGCTCTTTTTCTTGGTTTCTCTTATATATTTCCTGATTTCAGAAGCATCACTTTTTATATAAGCCTGTGCAAAATCTTCAAGGAAACTTGTTCAAACATGAATGTAGGCTCTTCTGGAATAATTCTAAATTTCATGAAGTGATAAATATTTCCATCAGAGTTATGTGCAGGATACCACCTACTATGATGTAGGTGTGTATATGACAGAGAGGGATTTCTGGTTTGCAGCTTGTTGGGGGGATAGGAGGAGTCACAATTGAGTCTGGCTTTTACAGCCATGCAGGTTTGCAGCCACATGCATCACTTATTGTCCAGCATTGTCTCCATTGCACATGGAATAAGAAGCAAGAGGGGAAATTTGAAACATAGGCTGTGAGGGATAGTTACTTTGATAGTTAAGAACCTGGGTCAAATACATTTATTAACCTTTCATCCCCTTAAGCAAGTTTCTTACTCTTTATGTATCTCAACTTTCTCCTAGATAAAAATGGAAACATGGGCGGGGGTTGTGGCTCAGCGGCAGAGCGCTCACCTCGCACTTGCGCGGCCCAGGTTCGATCCTCAGCACCACGTAAACATAAATACATTGCATTGTGTACAACTAAAGTAAATAAATAAATATTTTTAAAAAATGGAAACATAACAGTACTCATTTCATAGGATTATTGTGAGACCTAAATGAGACAGTCACATAAGGTACTTAACCCGAATCTGATAGGTAATCATGCTTAATAACAATAACATTGTTACGAAAATGGGGGGAAAAAGAGAACAATTAGCACCTAAACAAAGTTCATTTTTATTATTCTCTGCTGTTATTATTATTATATCTTTCCCCTTAGATTTACAGATTGCCTAAAAATATGTTTCCATTATAGCTCTCTGTCTGAAACCAGAGATTGAAAATGGGAAGCTGTCTGTGGATAAAGATCAGTATCTTGAAATGGAAAGTGTCACCATCCAGTGTGATTCTGGCTTTGGAGTGGTGGGTAGCCAAAGGATCACTTGCTCACGGAACAGAACCTGGTACCCGGAGGTGCCTGAGTGTGAGTGGGTAAGTGCCACAATGCAAGGAAATTCTGTGCTGTCAAACTATAAAAATGGTGGTCCCCACCAAGCTCTCTCCCAGCCAATAATGATGACATCCAGCTTTTCAGGATTTATATCAAAGTCATTCAAAAAACTCTCTGTTTTTTTCCTTGAAGCACCCTTAGAGTGGCAGTGTTCCTGTTCTTGAGAATGGGAAAAACTAAACCCCATAGAGAGCAGGGGCTCATGGACCCAAGAGTACTGACTCTATTCCTATGGACTTTCTATAGAGCACACGATATACCATTGTTCTACTTCTGGATGGTCAGCAGAAATAGTCTCTGCCCCCTCTACCTGGGTAGCAATCTCAGAATGTACCTGCATTTTCTGGGAAGACTTTGGTGGGCCCCCAACACAATTTCTGGTTTTCCCTGCTCTACCACCAGTCTGGGGTTGGTCTTTTGGTCTTGGTTCTGACCATCAGGATGCACCTCCTTATGGTGTGGTGAGAAGATTCTTTTTCACGTCTGCCACCTCTGTCTCTTTCAGGAGGTCCCCGAAGGCTGTGAGCAAGTACTTTCCGGCAGAAAACTCATGCAGCGTCTCCCAAGCCCAGAGGATGTGAAATTGGCCCTGGAAATGTATAAGCTGTCTCTGGAGACTGAACTACTGGAACTACAGAGACACAAAGCAAGACAATCTATTCTGGAGCCACCGCTGTAATTTTCCCAAAATAAATAGAAAAAGGTGCCTGGCGGGCTTGCTGCCTTTCAGTTCAATGTGAATCACTTAGGTTTAGCAATCTTACTTTATCTGTGGCCCCGATATTCATGAAATTAAATATTCATATATCAAAACTACTTCATCTTTGTGGTCATTTAAGATCTCAAAAAATGATTATCCCAAACAATCCCATTATATAACGTAATGTTTTTATTTACTGTGTAGACCTAAGAAGCATGTACTTGGGTTCACACTTGCATGACCTTGGACTCCACAGTTCCACATGTGCTCATCACTCAGGCCTTCAGAACACAGATTAGACATCAATGCACCCTAACCCCTTGTCCACTCCCCACCACTTTAGGGAGTCCTAACCTCCTTGAACTCATGTGGCCTCTTTCACTCCCACCACATCTCAACTGTTACCTTCCATGATGGGGATTTACATCTGGGTCTGACCTCCTTCTTCTCACCCCAGAGAGGGAACTCCAAAGAACAGATGGGTCCACAGGTCAGCCACCTCTTGTTCCCAAGTCTTCCATACTATTTGGTCACCACTTGCCTTAATAGTAAAATGTTTTCTTGAGCAACCTTTGCACACATGGGGAGAAACCCCAAGCCTGTGCCAATCTCCTTTATGTCTCTGGGTACCCTGGAGACTTTTATTTCTTCCAGGCACCACTCCCTTGGTCTCTTGCTTCCACTGAAGTCTCTTTTGCATTCCTGTTCCAGCACCTCCTGCTGCCTCTTCTCTCCTTTATGCAGAAATCTGGAGATCATCAGCCTCTTTGACTTAATTTCCCCAAGCATGCTAAAAGGGGGCCATGGCTTCGCAGGCTTCACTGAACTTCAGATGTGACCTTGTGGCTTGAACTGCTAGAGAATCCCACCCACCATGGAAGGTATCCACCCATAACCTTAAAAGCCACTACCTACTAGGTTGCAGGAATGCCTTTGATGTTCATCTTTGGGTTTTCCTGAGGCAAGCCTGGATGGGCCACTAGTTTCCTTGGAAGGTGGCTCTGGAAAGCACCCTGAGTGACTGGATAGCAAGACAGGGAAAGACGGAAAGCTAACAAGGAACCATTATGGAGGGGGCTGCTGCTGTTGCTAACAGGGGCTCAGTCATGCTGTCAGCCCTCAGGGAGTGTGTGACTCCACCTCAAGTTGCCCTCCTGAGCTTGAGGACCTGGGTGTTTCCCTCCCTGACTGGTGAAGAGCTGCTCCGGCAGCCCTGACCCACAGACACAGGGGACTCACACTGTGGGCCAGCAGAGCAGGCTATGGGGACAGGGATCACCCTCAGGCAGAGGCACTGGTAGCCAGTGGTGCCCATGGGCTGTTTGCAGTGACCTCCAGGGCAGGCCAAGGTCACAGGGGCAAGGCTCAGAGGGCCTCCTCTACAGACACCTTTTCTGTGTGGTCTCATTGATTGACATACTGTTCCAGCCCACCATGCTGTCCCTGCACAGATCTCATTTCCCTTGTCAGTTCCTGGGGTCATTATGCGTTTCCTTTCCCCTAAGACAATTGCTTCACTTTTGTAGAGTGAGCTGTGTAGTTTCTCATCTCACATTGTGCTCTGGGCCTAAATAAAAAATTTATCAAAAGTGCTTACAAAACAACTTAATTAAAATTTAACAAACTTGATTCCCCCATCCCTGCTTTTTTTTTTTTTTTTTTTTTTTTTCTGAGCAAGAGGATGTATTATGAGCCTCCTTGGCACCTCAGACCACCTCCTTTATTCGGGTGGGGGGAGACCCAGGATTGAACTCAGCGGGGCTTGACCACTGAGCCACATCCTCAGCCCCTTATGTATTTTATTTGGAGACAGGGTCTCACTGAGTTGCTTAGCACCTTGCTTTTGCTGAGGCTGGCTTTGAACTCTGGATCCTCCTGTCTCAGCCTCCCAAGCTGCTGGGATTACAGGCGTGTACCACTGCGCCTGGCTTCAGACCTTCCCTTAATAGGATCTCCATTTCTTCTCATTGTTTAAATGCCTTGTGTAGTGTAATTTTCACCTTTTGAACATTATATATCAAAAATATGATATAAAAGAGTGGATGGAACCATTAACAGTAGAGGAACTTGTCCATCCTGTTGCTCATTGATGGTGAGAATAGAAGAAAGGAGGTGATTCTGGAGATTTTACACTAGATTTTACATTCTAAATTTTAAAATGTACAGAAAAACAACCACCATTGGCTTCCCCAGGAGGTGGGCAGATGTGTTATTTTCAAAAAGCTGAATCGTCAGCACAGGCTTCCCATAGAAGAAGCTGTACAGCTGTAAACAAAGGCAGTGAAATGTGTGTCCACTGTGCTTGTGTCTGTGGCTTTCTGTAGTGCTTCTCTTTATCTGCTTCCAGTGACCACAGGGACTGGAGGAGAAGACACTGCCCAGTTAATCAGGGGTAGGTGTAGATAGGAATCTGTTGCTGTTCCCCTCACTCACTCTTGCTAATTCTCACCTCCTCCCACCAACAAGAGTGACCCTCTTCTCCCTCCTCTGTCACCACACCTCACCCAGGAAAGTCTTCAATCATTAAATGACAATTTTAAATATTAACTTTTTTTCACCTCCTTTTAAAATTCTAATAGAATTGGTTTTATATCTATAATAATCTTTAAGTATTTCAGTGCTCATTGATGTTAGAATAAATGTTTTTCAAAGAGTGGAATGAAAACCTAATTTGTAATTTATATTATCATATCATTACCTTTTGCAAAAACCTCACTGAATTCATTGGGGTTAGATAATAAGATAATTAATATTTTAAGCATGTTATATATTCAGACATCCTTGGTGGATTGTTATGTGTATATTCAAAAATTTTTACAGATATTTGATTAATCAAGTGGGGGAAGATAAAGAAGGAGGAAAAAGAGAAGGGGAAGAGAGAGGAAGAAGGTGAAGGTAAAGAGGAGGAGGAAGAAGAAAGAGAAGAGGAGAAGAAGAGGGGAAGAAGAGAAGAAGAGGAAGAGGAAGAGGAGGAGAAGAAGGGGCAAAGAAGGGGGGAAGAAGGAAGGAGGAGGAGGAGGAGAAGGGGAAGAAGAAGGAGGAGGAGGAAAGAAGAAGAAGGAGAAGAGGAGGAAGAGGAGGACGAGAAGGAAGACTGGGGGGAGAGGGAGAGAGGAGGAGGAGGAGGGAAAAGAAGAAGAGGAGGAGGAGGAGGAAGAGGCAAAGAAGGGGGGAAATGGGGAAGAGAAAGGGAAAGAAGAAGGAGGAGAAGAATCTCATGGGGAAACTATAAAGAGGAATCATATAGATAAGGTACAGTTATCCCGTCCAAAGGGCAAAAGATCTGTGATACTGATAAATAGCTTCCATCACTCAGGGAAAGTGAGGTCGGCTTCTGGGAGGTGTCAATTACCTGACTTCCTGGACTCTATAAGAGGTCAGAGTAGCTGTCCATGGTTCTGGTAAAAGCCTGGGCAAAACAGCAGAGAGTGAGATGAGGAGGTTGTCCAGGGGTGCTCAAGTAGAGGGGCCCTAGTGATGCTGATAGGACATTGGGAGTGTCTGCTACACACCATGCCACAAACCATGCAATGGATGCTCTCAGGTCTATAAACTCAGCATCATACTTTGTTTCTTGGATTCTTGTTCTCCTCTTTCTTGATTTATTTCCTCATTTTATTGGAACAGGAGTTGTCTAAGAAATGATGCACAGGAAGTAAAATATTGAACTTGTGCGTCTTTGAAACTCTCTTAATTCTTACACCTGACTGATAGAATGGCTGGGTGTAGAAAACTGAGTTAAAAATAATTTTCTTTTAAAGAACATCTTTGTTTTATGGTTTCTAATATCTCAGTAGAAGAGTCAGAAGCCATTTTAATTCCTGATTGCATAATATTGCTTAAATCCCTGCTCTTGAACAAAGAAGCTGATAATGTCTTATTCTGAGAAAATTTGTTGATATAGTTTGTTCAGTCATTTTCTCTTCACGTTCTTATTTATTTTAAAATGTTTTTTTTCTTTCTTAAAGCAATTTTTGCTGTGTATGTTTGAGGCTTACACATATTTTGGAATACATATACATAGTAAAATATTTACTATAGTGAAACAGATTAACATATCTGTCTTCTCATATAGTTACTTTTGGTGTGTGACAAGAACAGCTAAAATCTACTTATTTAATAAAAACACATACTATAACACAATTTCTTTTCTTTTTTGGGAGGGTACCAGGGATTGAACTCAGGGGTACTCAACCACTGAGCCACATCCCCAGCCCCTTTGTATATTTTATTTAGAAACATAGTCTCACTGAGTTGCTTTTTGTTGAAGCTGGCTTTGAACTCTAAGTCCTCCTGCCTCAGCCTCTCTAGCTGCTGATATTACAGGCATGCTCCACTGTACCCAGCTATAACACAATTTCATTATCTTTTGTCTTCGTATTGTACATTAAACCTCTAGGCTTGTTTTGCCTAGATATCTTCTATTTTGTATACTTTGACCTACATCTCCGCCTGTTTCTTTCCTACTCCCCATGGTAACCACAGCTTCACAAACTATCTCTGTGTATAATATATTCTACAAATAAGTGAGATCATGCAATATTTTTCTTTTTGTGTCTGGCTTATTTTACTTAGCATAATGTCTTATAAGTCTATCTATGTTGTTACAAATGGCAGGATCTTCTTGTTTTTAAGGCTGAGTAACATTCTATTGTATATACATTTTCTTTGTGTTGATGGACATTTGTTTCCACATCTTCACTACTGGGAATAATGCTCTAATGAACAAGGGAGTGCACATCACTTTATGAGCTGGTGTTTTCTTCTTCTTAGGGCATATATCCACAAGAGGGATCGCTAGGTCTTATGGTAATTTTATTTTAAATTTTGCTAGGAAACTCCATACATTTTCCATAAAGGGTGTACCAACCTACATTCCCAACAGTGTACTAGAATTCCCTTTTCTTCATACTCACCAATGTTACCTCTTATATATTTTTGTTGTTGTTGTTAATTTTATTTTTTGGTTCTTCTTAGTTATATATGACATAGGATCCATTTTGATAAAATTATACATGCATGGAATATGTCATATTCTAATTAGGACCCCATTCTTGTGGATGGGCACAATGGTGGGCTCACTTAGGTATTTTTATATGTATTCATAGGAAATTATATTAGATTTATTCTATTGTCTTTCCTGTTCCTATCCCCCCCTCCTTTCTTTTTGTTTATATTACTTTCCAGAGGGTTCGTACCAATTTGCAGTCCCACCAACAATGTATAGAGAATTCCCTTTTCCCCACATCCCCGCCATTTGTTGTTACTTATATTCTTGATAATTGCCACTCTGACTGGAGTGAGGTGGAATCTTGGTGCAATTTTAATTTGTATTTCTCTAATTGCTAGAGATGTTGACTATTTTTTTTCACATTTTTCTTGATCATTCATATTTCTTTCTTTTGATAAGGGTCTGTTCAGTTCCTTTGCCCATTTATTGACTGGGTTATTTGGGGGGATGTTTTGGTGTTTTTTGAGTTCTTTGTATATCCTGGAAATTAATGCCCTGTCTGAGGTACAGGTGGCAAAGATTTCCTCCCATTCTGTAGATTCTGTCTTCACACTCTTGTTTCTTTTGCTGTAAAGAAGCTTTTTAGTTTGATACCATCCCATTTATTGATTTTTTATTATATTTCTTGTGCTTTAGAAGTCTTGTTCAGGAAGTCAGTTTCTGTGCCAGTGTGTTGAACTGCTGGGCCTTCCTTTTCTTCTAGTAGGTGCAAGGTTTGGTCTAATTCCTAGGTCACTGATCTACTTAGGGTTGATTTTTGTACAGGGTGAGAGAGAGGAATTAACTTTCATTCTATTACATGTGGATTTCCAATTTTCCCAGCACCATTTGTTGAAGAGCCTATCTTTTCTCCAGTGCGTGTTTTTGGCGCCCACTTAAGGGTGTGACATGATATATCATTCTGGTTTTAATGTGCAGTTCCCTGATGATAATTTTTCTTCTTCTCTTCTTCCTCCTCTTCCTCTTCCTCCTTCTTTTTGGTCCCAGGTACCAGGGAATGAACCCAGGGGCACTTAACCCACTAAGTCACATCCCCAGCCCTTTCTATTATTTATTTTGAGACAGGTTCTCACTAAGTTGCTTAGGGCCTCGCTATGTTGCTGAGGCTGAACTTGAATTTTCAATCCTGCTGCTTTAGCCTCCTGAGTTGCTGGTATTACAGGTGTGTGCCACTATGCCCAGCAAATGATAGTTATTTTGAGTACCTTTTTAATGTAAGATGTTTTTCTATTTTCTTTGGAGAAATGGCTATTCAGATTCTTTGCCCATTTTTCAGTTGGCCTATTTGTTTTTCTGCTGTTGTGTTGTAAGTGTTCTTTAATATAAATTTTAGGTACTAACCCCTTGTCAGGTATGAAGTTTGCAAATATTTTCCCAGTCTATATGTTGCCTTTTCTTTTTTCATTATTTCCTTTGCTATACAGAAATTTTTTAGTTTAAGGTAGTCCCATTTACTTATTTTTGCTTTTTGTAGCTTGAAATTTTGATATGATATCCAAAAATCATTGTTAAAACCAATGTTGGGAAGATTTTATCATATAGTCTCTTCTAGTATTTGTATAGTTTCAAATGTTATTTATTTTGAATTGATTTTTTTTTGGTATGTGGTAGGATAAGGGTCCAGTTTCATTTCTTTGCATATGGAAATCCTGTTTTCCCAACACCACTGATGAAAGAGACTACTATTTCCCCGTTGTGCCCTCTTAATGTCCTTGTTGAGAATTAGGTTTGGATTTATTTCTGGGCTGTGCATTCTGTTTCATTGGTCTTTAGATTGACATCTAACATATTGTTATTGTTTCCTGTTTGTTGGTCTTTGTTCCAAAAAGCTGCTTGGAAAGCATAACATCTTTCCCATAGCAATGACTTCTGTGCCCTGCCCAGGGAGTCCAGTGAAATGGTTGTGACCCTAGTACTCATATCTACATGATGCCATAGGCACCCAAGGAACAGAGACTCTGCCTCTGCATGGAGACTGCACCCAGGCAGGTGGAGTAGCCAAGCCCACTCTATGCATGTATCAGCCTGGTGCACTACTTCAAGAGTAATAGAGCTTTGGTTGAAGGATTAACCATGATCATGATACCCTGCCCTCTGAGATCATGTACTCTAGTCTAGCAAAGAAGCTATGGACCCTTATTACTTGGATGACTTGGTGCTTTGGTTCCAGGAAACTAAAGCTGTTTCCAACGGCAGTACCTATGACCCTAGTGCTCAATTTACATGGTACCTCCTGTTTCTCCCAGGAAACTTAGCCTTGGATGATCTGTATCACCCCATCTTTTAGGCTGAATAGACACAGCAGAAACTTAGCAGTTGAGTAGAAAATGGAATGATATATTCAAGAGTGCAAAAAGATGAATTTCCAGCCTAGATATGATACTGAGCTAAGCTGTCTTTCAGAAATGAAGGAAAAATATTCTTTCCCAGACAAGCAAGAGTTGAGAGAATTTATCACCATTAAGCTAGATCTCCACTTTAGATCAAATGGACCTAAAAAGGTTATATAGAACTTTCCATACAAAAATAGCAGAATATTTACATTCTTTTCTAGCATGTAAGGGACATTCTTCAGGATAGACCATATATTAGCCCACAAAACAAGTCTTAACAAATTCAAAACTAAATCAATTGCAGGAAAAATCTTGGAACAGTCATGAATATGCAGAAATAAACCAACATGCTCCAAATAATCAGTGGATAAAAGGAGAAATCAAATGGGAAATTACAAAATATTTTGAGACAAATGAAAATTGCAATAACATATCAAAACTTACAAGACTTGGTAAAAATAGTTCTAAAAGCAAAGTTAATAACAACAAATGCCTATATTAAAAAAGAGAAAGAACCAAAGTAGTTAGCCTAACATTATGTCTCAAAGATCTAGGAAAGTAGAACAAACTAAACTCAAACTTAATAAAATAAAGGAAGGAAATTATGAATATCAGAATAAAAATAAATCAAATAGAGGAAAAAAATTGATAAAACCAAGGGTTGGTTCTTTGAAAAAGTGAACAAAATTGACAAATCCTTACATAAACTAAGAAATAAATAGAGAAGACTCAAAATCAGAAATGAAATAAATGCCTCGGAAAAAAAAAAAAATCATAAGGTACAATTATGAACAATTACTTGCCAAAAATGTGGCTAACAAAAGGAAATTGGTAAATTCCTAGAAAAACAAAATCTACCAAGATTGAATCAGGGAGAAACAGAAAGCATGAACAGATTGCTAAGAAAGAAACTAAATAAGTATTCAAAATCTTTCCATAAAGCCAGGACCAGATGGATGCACAGCTGAATTCTACCAAATACTCAAAGAAGAATTATTAGTTATTTTTTAAACATTTATTTACTTATTTATTTATTTTTATGTGGTGCTGAGGATTGAACCCAGTGCCTCATACATGCTAGGCGAACACTCTACCACTGAGCCACAACCCCAGCATATTAGTCATTTTTTCTTTTATTTAAAAAGTTATTCTGGTCAGTTATTGTGCCTTTTTGTCAATCTTCTAATTTTCATACATTTTCCTCCACTTCCTTTATCATCATACTTGTCTTATCCTCCTCCATGTCCTTTGGGACTATTTCCTGTCTTTGTGGGTTTTTTTTAAAATCATTTTATTAATTGAAATATTTCCTTCATTTTAAAAATGTAATCTGCTGTTTATGGATACAGTGTCAACTCACCTTAATCAGAGCATGTTAATAGTTTCTTTGGAAGTTCTATTCTGTTCTCTTGAACTTCTATTAATGATGATTCTAAGATGAATGTTCATTATCTGAGTCAGCAATGAACTTGAGCTGATTCAAGTCCTGTGGACACGGGGACATTAGTCAGTGAGCTATTTGTTCTTTTGGGGAGTTGTAGCAGAGACTATTAATTGTTTCTCACTATCCATTTCCTCCTACTTGCTTCAAGCAATACCACTAAAAATCAACAAGGAATGCATTTGGCTGCTCAGCTAGATCCTGCCTTGAAGCAACCTCCCAACGTGTGCAACTTCCTAGTCCCTTTCTTAAAAAAGAAGTTGCTTGCCTTCCACTTCCTCTTGCTCCCTGCTGAGGGCTGAAATGCTGACAGGATGCTAATGAGCCAGCTTCTGCCAAACTGAGGACAATGTCCTAAGGGATGTCAAAGAGGAAGGAACCTGACCCTTGGCTGACTTTTTCATCCTGAGTCAGAGTTACTAATGAACCTGAACACACTTCTATCTCTGGACAGTTCTATGAGAGAGGCTAGCCATTGTGTTGTTGGATGTGTTCATTATAGAAGCTTAGCTTATTAAAACAAATCCAGAGGGATGCCCAAATACCAGTTGTGTTGGTATTTCCTCTGTTACTGTCTAGTTTCTCCAGAGAGGGATCCTCCAGTTCCATGCTTGCTTATTAACTTGAATTTCTACCACAGTATGAGGAGATTACTGCTTCTATATTCTTGTTGAACTTTGCTTCATTCTCTGCCCTTCAGCCTGTTTCTATACACTACTTTTGCACTGTCAATAGTGGTCTGTACCATTTAACATACTGATGTATTCTTGCACTCTGATTTTCCCCAGTGATTTATATGTCCCTCCATGCCAATCCCAGAGTGTCTTGTTCATTATGATTTTATATAATAAAGTCTTCAAATAAGGTAGTGAGAGCTCTTCAACTTTTATTTCTTTTTCAAAATTTTTCTGGCTACTCTAGGTCCTTGGAATATCTGTGCACATTTTAGAAATCATTTGTGTATTTCTATGTAAACACTGAATGAGAATTAGATAGGGATTCTTTGACTGTAAATCAACTTGGAGATGTTTTTCATCTTAATAATGTCTTTCAATCCATGAACATGGTTTATAACTCCATGTATTCAGGTTTTCTTTGATATCTTCACGAATGTTTTGGAGTTTTCATATGTAACATACCATATAGAGATCATGTCTTTATTTAAACTTTATACTTTGAAGGAATTATATGTAGATTCACAGAAAGTTACAGAGTAACAGAGAGATGTCCATGTTCTCTTCACTCAGTTCCAACCCCCATGGTTCCATTTATTTATCAAACTATAATATAATATCAAACTTCTGGAAACTGACAGTTTCAGTATGTATGTTTAGTTCTATGATATTTTATCACGTACAGACTCATGTAATCATCACAGCAATCAAGATATTCACCACAAAGATACCCCTTGATTTACCTCTTTATAGTCACACCCACTCTTCTCTCTGGCTTTTCACCCCTAACTCTAGCATTAAATAATCTTTTCCTTTCTATAGTTTGACTTTTGAGATTGGAAAATCTCACTTTGGAAAATGATCACCTGGGAGACTTATAGGCCCAGTGGATCATTGGAGACCATGAATCAAAAATTCTTTTATTGCCTTGTCCTTGTAATATCTATTTTAATTGGTCACAGTGATATTTTCAGGTATCAGAGACAGCTCTGACCCAACAAATCTCAAAAAATAATTGCTTAAATCAATTACTGAAGGTCCCTGTAGGAAAGAACTGGAGAATTACTGCATGTTGCATAGTCCTTTTCTCATATGGACATTCTTCAATTTCAGTCTGAGAAGTGGTGAAAAAACTTGTCAAGAAAAAAAAAAGTTATCATCAAGGTAAAAGGCAAGGTATCATTAGAATGATTGACATTAGTCTTTGGATTTTTCATTGTTGATCTCCTTTTCTTGCACATCAAGCAATACCCAGGTTGGCTCTTCCTTGCCTTTAGGAACATCAGATTCTATTAACTTTCTTAATAGATTCCTGCATGTCAGGACATCTCACTCCATTCCACCCCCCACTCCCCACTCCCAGCTGCATCCCTACCTTATTGCCCTATGCCCTTATTCTTAAGAAGACATTCATTCTAATGATCATGCAAGTGCAGGGTCAGCACTTCCACAATCCTGAAAATGAATGCCTTCTTTAAACGTTTGCATCCTAGCCACATTTCTTGTATCAGTCCAGTCCTGATTCTGCTGTTCAATATAGAATTTTTCACCTTCCATGCTTCTGAAGATAAATTTCTGCCACTTAGCTCTGCTATTCTTGCATTGGCTGCCAAGTTAGGTAGTAACATCTCATACTATAAGATTCACCCTGTGGGGGCTAGCCACTATTGAGATTCACAATAATGTTGCCCTCTCCCCCATCACCGGTACGTTCATGACTGCCCCAGTACTTGGTACATCTTTAGAGTTCTCATGAAGAAAATGGCTGCTGGGTTTTATGATCTTAAAAAATAAATCATTATAACATGTCTATTTCTCTGAGTCTTTAATGGCTTTCTACTTAGTCTTCCATGGTAGTTCTGGCATTTCTACCCAATTTAATGTTGACTATCATTTTCCTATGCTTCCAAAAGTCTTCCAGCAACATTTAAAAACTGACTCCCAAAGTACTGATTATGGGGCTAAATCCTGTGCTATGGGCAAGTGTCCCTATGCTGACAGACTCTGCCTTAATCCAACTTAAAGATCCACCTGCAGGAATACTCTCCAGGCCCTGCTAACAAGTGCTAGGTCTTACAGATCCTGAGATTAATTTTCTTCTCTCTAGCAGAACCAGCATTTTCTCAGTCAGTTCAGGCTGAGATTTGATCCCAGTTATTGGTTTTATGACTGAGGGGAGATGGGAATAGATCTTCAGGAGGGCAATTATGGCCTTATAAGGCAACTGCTTCTTTAGATTCCTGACATAAGAACAGCATTATTTTATAAAAGGAAAATTGATCAATTATACAATTTCTGGGGTTTTGGGAAATCTGGGGTTCAAAGCTCTATAATGTATTTCCTAAATATTCTTGTTTCAAATCTGAAGTCTCCGCTCTTTTCATCAAAGAAGAAGAAGGGGAAGAGGAGGAGGAGAAGGAGGAAGAGGAAGAGAAGAAGAAGAAGAAGAAGAAGGAGGAGGAGGAGGAGGGGGGAGGAGGAGGAGGAAGAGGAGGAGGGGGGAGGGGGGGAGGAGGAGGAAAAATTTTTTTCTTTTTGAAATACATTACACAGCATGGAAAATACAGTAAACTATAATGTATTATATATAAGGACTCTGAATTTTAGTAAGAAATTTACCAGTGCTAAGAATTCAACCTTTACTGAAAGGCTATTTTTTTGTGTGGTTAGGTCCTGAGCCTGTTTTTTTGCATGATTCACCTCCTGCCCCTAACTCCCCAGCTCCCTGAGGTAAGAATTTCTTTAAATACTAGGAGATCTTTTAGGTTTTACACTTGGAGTTGACTTGTGATTGACTGCCTGGAGTCTTCATTTCTGGCTAAGGGTTGTTGTTGCCCAGTCACCCAATTTCATAATCCTGATAATGATTGTGTCAAGTGGGGATCTCTCAACAGTCTACCTCTCACCAGCAATGGATGATTGCCTGCCAGTTGGCAGGTAGTTTGCCTCCTAGGCCAACTTTTGTTTCAAACTGTCTTCGATCAATATCTCTAGAAGGGATACAGGTGCACGTGAATTTTTGAGGATATGCCCTTCAGGAAAAAGCAGAGAAATAACATTGAGGACATGAAGCATCAAGATGAGGAGGGAAAAGAGCTGAGCAAGGTTGTGTTCTCAGGAAAAGCATACCCTTTGTGAAACCATGAAACAAGAAGCTCTGGGGCTCAAGAGCGTAAACGGCACCAGAGTCATCAAGACCTGAACGAAAGGATCAGGGCTTTGAACCCCAATTCCAGTCTGGCATTGATTGCTCCTAAAGGGGTAAGATATAACTTCCTAGGTAAATCAAGATGCCATCCCAGGGTTCAGGGGACTATCACAGGAATAGCCTGCTAACTGTAGCATCAGCAGCACCTGGAGAATGGGCATTTCACTAAAAACCAACAGTGTTGAGGTACTACGAAGTGACCTGGTCAGTGTCCTGACAGGTGCCCATTATTGTCTCACATGTGAAAATTATTTTGGTATAAAAGAAACTTGGATTTGGGGGTCTTGGGTTTAGAATTCAGTTTAACTGCTAATTATGTAAGAAGTTTGAGGCAGTTTATTTATTCTATTTGAAATTGTTTCCTCATCTATGCAATGTGGAAAACAAGAGCCATGTCACAAGGTTTTCTGAGATTAATTATAATAATTTATATAAAGTGCTGGTTCATTGCATGCTTAACATTGAAACAAGGTTAATATAGTCTCTGGTTAACCATTTGTATTATTTCACTTCATTGTGGTTTCTCTCGCTCTCTCTCTTTTTAAATTCCTCTTTTTTTAAAAAAAGTAACCACTTAGTGAATTCATTTTTCATTTTTTCTTCTTTTCTCTCTAGGAAGTTTAATTTTGTTTTGATCAACATTCCAAAGAAATTTGCTCAGCTATATTTGGTAATTCTATTTATTTGTTGAGAAATTAGCATTCTGACTCTTATTGTTAGGTAGCAGTCATTACTAATTAGCTGAGTGGTGCAGATCACTGTAGGCCAAGATCTGGAGCTGACTCTGTTGTCTGGATAACTCTTTGTCTCTTCCAGACATAGATAACACAGTTGGTGGGCAAGTTACAGAATCCAGATAGAAAGTTTCATCTCTCTTACTTTAGGAGACTAAATTTAGGAACTGATTTAGCTGAATAGCTAAGCAGTTCCAGATGGTTAAGGGAAACTTAGTCGTGGGGTTAACTGTCCACAAAATAGCAAGTATGCTTTTAAAAACTTGTCTTTTCAGGACTGGGTTTGTGGTTCAGTGATAGAGCACTTGCCTAGCCTGTGTGGGGCACTGGGTTTGATCCTCAGAACCACATAAAACATTAAAAAATAAAGATTTTGTCTCCATCTATAACTGAAAAAGAAATTCTAAAGCAAACAAACAAACTTGTCTTTTCATGCTTTGAGACAAAATCCCAGGCTACATTCTGATACAGTATCATTCAGATATTCTAAAAGCCATAATAAACCTTTCTTTCTTCTAAATTCATCATCTCCAACCATGTAAGTTTCCATGCAAGTATATTTTTATGCTGCAAACATGGACTAAAATAGTTCACAGACTAGATGTATCATGTAGCGAATGATATCATTTTGTCCCTTAGATACATCAGGAAACCCAGGAATTCAGGAAAAGAAGTTCCCACTTGAAGTATTGCAAGAAAAATTGTTATTTGGGCTAGATTCTTCAGTACTTTAACACTTAGACTTGTGTTACTGCATTCTGGCAAGAACTTCTAGAAAAGAAATTTAACTTTGTAGATTTTTTTTTTTTTTAATTCAATTCATGCCTCTGATTGAAAAAAACATTTCTCTGGGCAGGCACTGCTTCTCAGCCTGGGCCTCCTCTCATGCTATGAGTCCTGATTCCTGTTGAGCTCACTACATATCCTGTGCATCATGAGTCACAGTCCCTTTTGCCTTTTACGCTTGTTGACTCAGAAAGGAATTGTGTTTACAACCAGAAATAACCTCTTCCCCTATCCCAGCTGAATGGCGATGAAGTCAGGGAGTTATAACAGTGAATAGGTACAGAATCCCAGAGGCCTCTTGCATAAAGCTACAGACTCTTCTCCCCAAGAAGGGGCCACACCAGCTTGCCCCTGTGGGAGCAGCACCTGTTCTTCAGTCACCCTCTTTTCCCCTCCTTCTCCTTTAGGGACACATTGCAGGGACCTTGTTAAAGTTGTTACCTGTCTTTAACACCACTTCAACTGTAACTTAGAGAACTTTTCATCTTTGTGATTCCAGAGGTCTGAGAATGCTGAGCCCCAGTGTAGCACCTCTGAGATTCTGCACCATGTCCCCCAAGTTGCAGAGCATTTTCCCAGTATGGTGATTCTTTAGGGTCTCGACTTTAATGTCGTGCCCTTATGGCTTGTGTGGTGAGTACAGTGGTTAGTTCTCCAAAATACAGAGAAAAATCCCCAATGAAACCTTAATCAAATAGTGGTAAGTTAGAAGATTTTTGAGAGAGTAAAATGAACTATGTTATTAATAAAAATAGAGGAGTTTTAAAATGTCAGGGACATTGTTTTAATTCAGATAGAGGCTGTAATTACATCCAGAATAACATAATGCTCACATACAAAGATCTTCATAGGAGGCTGCTTTAGGGGGAAAAAACCTTTAATTTTCAAATCAAGTTCTTATATTTAAATAAATGCTCCTAAATGCCTAAAACACATTTTATTTTCCAATTAGGTTAATTATACCATCTAAATTTTTTGTCACCAATTAATTATAAAAAAAAATTCTATCCCTAAAGCAAAAATATTCTGTTATTGCATATACTAAGTAATTTTTTTATGGTACTAGGGATTGAACACACATCCTTATCCCTTTTTTGTATTTTATTAGAGACAGGGTCTCACTGAGTTGCTAAGTGCCTCACCATTGCTGAGGCTGGCTTTGAACTCATGATCCTCCTGCCTCAGCCTCCCATGTGCTGGGATTATAGGCATGGGCCACTGCTACTAAGTAAATTTTATAGTGTAAAAACAAAGGATACTTCTGTAACTCTTAAACTTTTTATAAGTGTAAGACATTGTTGTTAACATGGAAAGAAATTTTTACAAATGCATAAGAAATATCTAGGAATAAAAGAACTTGCCAGACTTGCTGAAGAGATATCAGTGGATATGAAAATAAATTGTTATTATATTTATATTTAAATAGAAATGTCCTTTCAATAAAGTGATATTTTTCTCTTTCATTAGTCACCTTTTTTTTCTGAGAGAATTAATATCTATAACAAATAAAATTATGCATAAACCTATTACCTACAACACTTAGCATCAAAATACAGGATTTGGATAGTTTAGGGGGAAATTCTAATCCTAAAATTATAACTGGATGCTCTTCTGTGAGCTTTCAGGTTGATAAAAAGTGTGGCATCCCTATTGCCTTCATCGTGGAGAGAGGTGAGGGAGAAAACATGGTGTATTATGAAAGCATCTGTATCTAGAAGATGATTCTTCATAGCATAAGCATGAAATTTACTGAGGGGTGGTGTTAATTTAGGTAATAGATTCAATGCAGGATAAAGAGGCTGACTCCATCTCCAGGCTCTTCTTTCTTCTGGCCTGGAGTGGTGGAGGGAGACCTTATCAAATTTGTCAGCAATTGTTTCAGTTATTTCTCCATGTTTCAATTTATCTTTCCTTTTCTTTTCTGTTTCATCAAATCTTCCCATTACTTGAAATCCCAACTCATTGAAAGGGCAATTAAAGTGTACCAACCCACACCACCCTTTTTGATCCCACTTCCCACTTCTGCAAAAATAGCCTTCTGACGCCAGAGATTTTCTCATTGTCTCAGTACAGTCTGCTTCTCCCTTTTTATCCACTATTCAACTTTGACCTATCTTGCAACTTACTCTGCAAAGCCTTTCCTTGATGCACCAGTCTTCTGTTCGTTACCACCTTCTCCTACAGAACTGTTCTATGTCCTAATCTTCTGGAACTTGTGTGACTAATGTTATTTATTCATGTGGCTATAACTTACCTTAAATACATTGTAAATATCCTCCTTTAATATTACCCAAAAATACTTATAACAGAGGTCTACATATGTGTTTGTTAATTAACAAAAAATGAAAAGCTTTCAAAATGTTTCTTTGAAGATGCTGGAGGCTATATGAAGGATGCAGATGTATATATGGCTGAATTTCTATTCCTCACTACTGAAACATTGACTTTGAAACGACTGTCAGGGTGCTTCCTGAGCCCCCAAGAGCTAAAGCTGTGGTAAGAAAAGAGGTAGAGGAAACAGTGCTCAACCTGAGCTGACTCCTGGCCTCATGGATGTTTGAAATTTGCCCTTTTTCCTGTGAGAATTCCTTGTGTGTCGGTTGGACGTGGAGATTCTCCACCATCTTTGAGATCTGGTGGCTACAATTCCCTGGGTATGGTCAAACCCATCTCTGATTCTGATTGGCCACTTGCTCTTTCCTATCTCCTAAATAGCTGGGAATTCCCAGAGCATTTGCTTGTTTGCTGTTGTTGTTTACTGAGGTCTTCCTCCTGTTTTGAGTGGTCCTGTTAGACAAGACCGAAGACAACTCCACCACAACTGACCTTGTCAGACAGCTGATTTCTAGTCCACTAGAAGAACTCACACACCCTTCCTTCCAAATAGTTTCAGGAAAACAGGCCAGTCTCAAAGTAGCAGATATCTTTTATTGGTTCTCAATTACCAGAGCCACTAAAAAACCTACCTTTTATATTTTAGGTTTGCCCAGCAGGAGTCCAACACTAGTCCACTGTGTTCCCATTCAAATTGAAAGGGGACATATTAGGCTTTTTCAGCGAGTTCCTTGGACTACTCTCTCTTGATGTGAAAGACAGATGCACCTGCACATTGACCTCACCTGGGGTGATGGGGTTGAACTCACCTGAGGTGATGGGGTGGTATTCACAGGATAATAAATACTTCACTCCAAAGAAACTTCCTCAAATACTACTGTTAAAATGCCTTCAATTCCTGACCTTTCAATGTCTTCGATTTGGGCGAGGGAATTCAGAGTTCTCTAACTGGTTCTGAGCCACCTACTTCGTCAATTATAGAGTGTTCTTTGACTTAAAAAGTAACCAGAATTGTTACTTCAGCCAAAACTTCCATTTTACAACCTTTTAAAATCCAGTGATGCCACCTAAGGTGAATGCTATAGCACAAACTAGTAGCATTTGAGAAAGTAGCAATGGATTTTGAATTGATACAAACCTTAATGTAACCTGTTGGACAGGCTCAACATGACTGTAGTTAGGTTCCCTTGCTGAAGCTTCCAGCAGGCTATTTTTTATTGTGTGGTTAAGGTCATAAACACTCTGATTCAGTTTATGTACTCAAGGTCATAAACATCTGCTTGTAAGCATGTACCCACTAATGTTACCTGTTGGGAGTGTGCTTTCTTTGTCTGGCCTGCAAATAAAACAAGCCCATAGAAATGACTTGGCGGGGGGCTGGCTAGGGGCTATTGCTGCCTCCAAATAGAGAATGACTACCATCCCAACTGTGTCTCCCATCTTCTTTCAACTGCTGGATCCCCAAACCTTGATTCCCAAGCCTAAGCCACATCAGTAGCACAGCAAATCCCTACATTGTATTTATGTCACTGGCACTTAGTAGCTGTGACCTTATGCAGAATATTTGACCCCTCCAAATGCGTGTTGTATAGAATTAATATGTGCCAATGCTAATTACAGAGTTATTGTTGGGATTAAATAATATGTACACAATGTTTAACATAGGTTAAAATGCAAGTAGTTAAGAACTCAGTAAATTAGTTCTGTAAGGGCTGTGGAAAATCCAAGGTGGAAATAATCATGGTTTGCCAGAATAGCATGAAGAGAAGAGCAGACAGCATTGTGGTAGAGAGGATGGCAGAAGCAAAGACACAGAAATGAGAATGCATATGGCTTAATTATAAAACAATAATTAGACAAATTAGACAAAAGAACAGTGTTTGTAGTGGGTAGCAGTTCTTGTAGAGAATGAAATCCATGATAAAGGCCAGTAGAGAGTTTTGTAAGTTCTCATTGATTAATAAATGATTTAGATGATTTGTTTTAGAAAATAATAATTTGGAAATAGCTTTAAGTAAGATTCAGCCCTAAAAGTAAGTTTTCCCTCACTCTGGTGCTTTATCTGATGTACTCAATGCTCGAAATTCATTAAACTACACTAAAATTTCTTATGAACCATTTTGGAACTAGGGATAATTATTCTACCAATAGGCAGAACCAGCATTGCATGTTTTTTTTATTTCAAAATATATCATTTTTTATTGTTTTGACAAGTCTCTTATTCCTTTGTAAAGTGATAAAACATACCCTTCACCTTTATTTTATCCTACATTTATTTATACTTTTACTACAGCTTAGTTTTGTATTTTTAAAACTTTAAATATGGAATCATAGGTTAATGGTGTCTTATCTAGTTTTGTTCTCTATATGTATCTATAATATCATCCATGTTATGAATAGTATTTCATTCATTCTTTTTTTTAGATTATTTATTTACTTATTCATAATGCACGAGTATATCATCTTTTTACATACAACTGCTTGTATACAAAGTATATAAGTACCATTCAGATCTTTAATCATGCATTTAGGATAGTGATATCCATCTCATTCTTATTGAAGAACAGTATTGCAGTAGATAGAATGAATTGTATTGCAACTTACTTAATTTATTCACCTGTTGTACAATGGATGAATATTTAGGCTATTTTGTGTTTGGGTCTATCATCAGTAATGTTGCCTGAAACATTTTTGGGCTTCTCTTCATGCAAATGTTCATATATTTCTGCCCAGGAAGTATCCATGGGTTCAATTGCTAGGTTGTAGGATATGATTATCTTCACTTTTAGGAGGGTATCCCAAATTGGTTTTGGAAGTGGCTGTACCACAGGAAGCACTTAAGAGCTCCATGTGTTATATTCTTGAAAATAGTGATACTGTAGTTTTGATTGTAGAAATTCTGATGAGTGCATAGCAATTTCTCACTATGGCCTTTTTTAATTACATTTTTTGATGACCTATTGGGTTAAGCACCTATTCATATGCCTGTTGACCATTTGTATAACCACTTTATAGAAATTTCTATTCAAGGATCTTGACCATTTTTGTGTTGTATTGTCTGCTTTTTGGAAATTAATTTGTGGATATTCTTTTTACTTCATCTCATGATTACTAAATATGATTTTGTTTCAAAGTAACAGACTATGGCTGAATTAATGCTTTTGTTCCCCAAAAAATCAATGAACACCCAGGCATAATGGCACACACACCTGTAATCCCAGTTACCTGGGAAAGAAAATTAGTTAAACTCAACTCATTGTCTTCCAGCCTTCTCTGGAACCATTCAACATTGAAGAATCCCTTCTCACATTGCCCAGGGCCCCTTGAAGATGTGACTTCTTTTTTATCCTTCCCTACTGTGTTGTACTGTGGATGTGACAAAAGATATATTCTCGTTGAAGAGGTTAAAATGATCTGCAGAGATTCATATTGGTCATCTCCATCCCTCAATGTCAAGGAAACATTGACCTCACTGATGGCCCTTGCTGAGAAGGTAGAACCACCATGATAGTTCTGATGGTAAATCCTCCTGGGTAGAGACAATGCTTAGAAATGTGTATTTTGTATTTGCTTTGCCTGTCTGAAGAATCTGTTATTTCCACTAGAGCTCATGCATGCTGCCACCTTTTCATAATAAAGTTGAGCTGATAGGAGAACTCGGTTTAACCACTAAGACAGGTCCTGATCTGCTTTTCTTACCACTGCTAACAGCAACTGAAGGAACTAATTTCCCACCACTGCCTCCAGGTAACATGGGGAGATATTAAAAACATTCCCTTATTTATTTCAGAAGGTCCCCAAAGGCTGTGAACGAGTGCTCAGGGGCAGAAATCTCATGCAGTATCTCCCAAGCCCAGAGGATGTGGAGATGGCTTTGTAGATTAAACAACTGGAACAAGAGTGAAACTTGAAGGTGAAGGACGCCAGTTAGAAACCAGTACATCTGTTTCTTCTCCCTCTCCAAAATAGAGAGGGAGAAACTGCTTTCCTTAGCAGTTCTGCTGTTCTTTAAGTGTTGTCCTTCCCTGGGAAAAAAAAACACCTGCATTAGGGAGATGTGACTAATATTCTCAGTAACACTGATAATACAAAATTATTTATGATTTACAGCTTAGTGCAATTTAAGTTTCTGCTCTTCTGGATTTTGTGGATTGGCCGAAATAAATACTCACCTGTCAAGTATCAAATTATCTTTGTTTTCACTTTGATGTCTGGGAATGAACAATTAAGGCCCTTTGCAAATCACCTCCTAATGCTTCTCTGGTTAATTTTTTTCCTTTAGCTGTTCTGCATGGTATACCTGATCCTTAGAAATGCATGCTTATGCACTTTTTCTGAACTAACTGACTTACCTCCTCCAAGTCTCCTCGCCCTATTTGATTGTTAGTACTTCTCCGGAGCAAGTTCTCATTTCCACTTAATATCAAAGGTATGCTTGGTTTTGCTTGGCATCTCTTTCACTCATTAATAACAAATTTGAAAGGGTCTGAAAGCCTGATCTGTTTTAGTATGACTCTTGGACATACCCAAATCTTCCAATTCATTCTGATCACTCAAATAAAATGGTTTTACTGTCTTTCTTAATTCAGATTACTTAGAAACAGAGATATATGGAAGAGGATTTATATGTACATAATTTATTAGGGAAGAGCTCCCAAGAGAAACAGGAAATAGAGTAAGCAGGGCAAGAAAGTGAAGGGACCTTGCAATGCTACCAGGCCATGTCTTGTGGAGGTGAAGGGTAGTGGAACTTCATCTCAAAGAGGAACTTTGGACAATAAATTATACCTGAGTTTGCCCCCATTTGAGTGAAAGGAACTGGGCTTTCATTCTGCTGGACCATTCTGTCATTGGCAAAGGGCCACCCTGAGGATTCATAAGCCCTAAGGCCATCCAGCTATCTTGGCACATGGGCAAAGCAATCCAGCAGCCTGAGAGGAGTCCCCACAAGGGAGCAGCAGGTGTGGCCATTGCAAAGGAAAGTACAGAAGCCAACAGAGCAGTGCACAGAAATAGCACAAGGAAGCTGAGAAGCGCCATGGGCAGAGCTCTTCAGGGCTCATCCTCACGTCCCCCATAAATCTCTGGGTATTTCTAGAAACTTCCATGTCTGACAGTTACCACTTCTTCCAACTTTTGTCTCCGCCAAAATACCATTCTCAATCATGCTTAGTTTCTGTGGTTTGCCTGATTCTCTACTGCATTTCTAGTACCAGTATCCCTTGAGACCTTCTTCCACTCTTCACAGGTTCTACAGGAAACCTTTTGCCTTTAAATTGTAGATCTTCAACTTTGCTGATTGATCTCTTTATTATTTAGATTCCAAGTTTTCTTCTTTCTTGGTTTATTTCCCCATTTCTTCTGATCCAGATCCTTTAGATGCTCCCTAATAAACTTTTGAGTCTTTAACGTGTCTTAATGTTTTTCTCTCCTTTCACAGGTTTTAATAAAAACCATTTATTAATGGTTTGGGTACGGAGTCTGGGTTCTCTCAGAATTTGAAGGCATGTTTCTGCTGTGGTGTGATATTCCAACCCTGGATGCAACGTCCTGGATCTCTCTTTCTGGAATTTCAGTCTCTTTATCCCTGTGACCTTGCCTTAGGATGTTTTTCATGCATTGACCTGGGTGGGCACTTGCAACTTTTTATCTGGAAACCCATATACTTCAGAGAATGGAAGATCTTTGTATTTTTTTCCCTGTTACTTTATTTTTCTATTTTGTTTGTTTATTTGTTTATGTGTGTGTGTGTGTGTGTGTGTGTGTGTGTGTGTGTGTTATGTTAGCCCAGATGTACCCCATTTTGTTAAGACACCTCACCCTGTATGAAATTACCCCCTCCCTTTCCTCATCAGCCCACTCACATAGAAACTAACACCTCCAATTCCTACCTACTTGCACCCTGACCAAAAATATCCTTGCTCTGTGGGTCCAAGGTAAGATTGTTTTTCTGAAAATGTAATTTCGGAAAACATGACTTTTTTTTTTGGTAACTTTCCATTTGTATAAGATGTACCTTATGATTATGATTGCTTCTCCTGCACATTCCCCCACACCCCGCTTTGTGGTTTTAGGCCTTATAAGCATGTTCCTGCCCACAATTGGGGTTGAGGGTTGCAGAACTGCTTGGTTCTCTGCACATTTGGCCCTGGCCAGAAATAAAGCTTTTGTCTTTACCTTCAAAGGACCTAGAGAATTATTTGGAAATTTGAGACCAGCATCTTAACATGTGTATGTGTTTCTCCCTGGAACTCCTTTTAGTAAAATATTGAATCCAACCTTTCTTCTCTCTCCTTCTTTTTGTTCTACTGTTTGGGAGATTTCCTTGACCTTGTATTCCAAGACTTTCATTGAAGTTTAAATTTTATTCTATCATATTTAAATTTCTAATGACTCATGCTTATTCTCTACATGTTTTTTTAAAGTGGTATTCTGCTCTTTCTTCATGGATGCAATGTCATTTTCTATGTTCTTGAGAACAATACCTGAGGTGGGTATTAGTTAAGTCATTCCAAGCTCGCTGCTGGTGTTAAGAAGTGGAACTCCAAAATACTGATTGAATCTCTGTGTGTATGAGCGAGGTGTCTCTACTAGTGAACTGTAGCATGATTGGTCAGCAAGCAGTTTTAACTATTGTATATTTGTTTTATTTTTAATTGGGACATACATCTACAGATCTTTTCTTTGGAGATGCTTAGTACCTGCTGAGAATAATTCTGGGATCTCTTCCCTGTTGATCTAGCTGTCTTATTTTCATATCTCGAGCTTCTATGACTTGTGTCTACTATATAATATGAAGATATTAGTGCTTCTAGTTTTATGACCAACCTCACTTTCCTTTCTGCCTGTCAGAATAGTTTCATGATCTTGAAGAAGGCAAACATTTTTTTTATTTAAAATTACAAAGTAAACATTATTCATAAAGAAGTTATAAATTATTTACTTAAAATAATCATTCTGTTTATTTAAAACACTACCAAACTTCTTCAAAGATGGTGGTCAATAGCACAGGAAAAAATATCCAGAAGCATTATTCATGAGGGAAACACAAACCAAACCCACAATGACATACCAATTCCCACTCACTAGGATGGCTATAATTTGTTTTAATGGGAAATAGTAAGTATGGAGAGGATGTGGAGAAATTGGAACACACTCACATGTTCTGGTGATAATGCAAAATGCTGTAGTTAACTGTGAAAACATTTGGCAGTTCCTCAAAAATTTACCATATGACCCAGCAATTCATTCCTAGGTATCAAGAGAATTGAAAGTGTGTGTTCATAGGAACATTTGTATATGAATTCTTGTAGCAGTATGCAGGAGCCCTGTTTGGAGATTGGCTTGAATTGCGGTTGACTATGAGCCGTGGAGATTTGGGCATTGTCGCCTCCCGTAGTCTCACGGGACTTGTTGCGGGATCTCGAGTGACTTGGCCGAAATTGCTGATCGGGTCAGAGCCATTTTTTGGTGTGTGTGGCGTGTGTTAGTCGTTGTTAGAACCAGAGAGAAAAGTTATCAGAATAAAAAGCTGTTTGTCTCCAGTTTGCCTCTGAAGTTCTTCCCGCGGCTCCGTTGCTCCAAGCGCTTCAGGCGGCAACAGGTGGCGGCCCGTACGGGGAACTTCGGAGCGGACAGGTAAGAACTGAAAGGTCTCTAAAGATGGGTTCGAATATAACTGAATCCCAAGTGATAGAGGCTATGCAAAGACTCCTTGATATACCTGACTCTGTTCTCAGTGAGGAGTATATAGAAAAAAGTGAAAGTGATCAAAAAAGCGTAGCTTCCACTGGGCCAACTAAGACCAGTAAAGAGAGTATTAGTAGAGTCCCAAAAATGACAAAAATCCAAGCTATTAAAGCTATTCGGGAGTTATTGGTGATAGCTGAAGGATACTTGCTCTTAATGGAACCTGGGCCTCAGGATATTGCTGTCAGTGAAATTAGCAGTGGTGAGGAATCTAGTAAAAGTGATCCTGAGAAAATGAGGAAAAAGAAACTAAAAAAGACCGAGAAAAAGGACCGTCAGGTAGAGGAGCCACTTGTGTCCTCTACTCCCCCATGGGTGGAATCCATTACAGAAAATATGAAGGGTATTACTAGGCATTTGCATACCCTAGAAACAGAAATAAAAAGTCTTTCTGATCGCTTATGCGCTCTCGAGGACAACTCACAGATACATTGGGAACCGCCAGCATTTGAAAAGAAAATTGGACAGAGGGTCCATCAGTCAGTAGATTTCCAAACAATAAAAAATCTCAAAGAGGCAGTAATGACTTATGGGCCCCAAGCTCCTTTCACGTTGAGTATGCTGGAGTCCCTTAACACCTTTAGCTTAACCCCCTCAGACTGGAAAAGTCTATGTAAAGCAACATTAAGCGGGGGGCAATTCTTGGTTTGGCGATCGCAATTCCAAGAACTTTGTATAGAAACGGCTAAAAGAAACGCGGCTGCAGGGTTTGAAAACTATGATATAGACATGCTCACAGGAGAAGGGCAATTCGCAGACTTATAGGCTCAAACAGATTATGACCCAGATGTATATGCTCAGATAAACACAGCTGCCTTAGAGGCATAGAAAACTGTACAAGGACCTGGGGATCTACAAGGTAGCTTGTCAAAAGTGATTCAAGGACCTAATGAGCCATATGCTGACTTTGCTGATCGACTTTTTGAGAACTGCAGGTAGTGTGTTTGCAGATGTTGACCAAGCTATGCCATTAGTTGTTCAATTAGCTTATGAAAATGCAAATAAATGGTGCCAAGCAGCCATCAGGCCATGGAGAACTAAAAAGGATCTTTCCGTATATATACAACTATGTAAAGATATAAATGACGCCTTTGTCACAGGAAATGTGATTGCAGCCTCAATGAGAGGTGCTTCCTCTCGAAATTTCACAAAGGCTAAACGTAGATATTATAATCAATCAGGATATTCCAGGCAAAATTATCATAATCAATCAGGCAATTCTAGGCAAAATCCCAAAAGAGAAATAAGACCAAGTTCATACCGTGCCCCAGGCCGCTGCCCCAGGTGTAAAAAGGGAAATCATTGGGCCAATAAATGCCATTCAAAATTTGACATCCATGGAAATCCTTTGTTCAGGAATTCAAAAAACGGGGCATGGGGCCCAATACCCCGGGGCCCACAAATGTACGGGGCATTGCAGAAGGAGTATCCTCAAGCATCCACTCAGATGCTTCCCCGACACAATCCCTACTACCCATCCACTCCCTCGCCAGAGGAACAAGAGGAAATGCAGGATTAGACCTCTGTTCCACCACCCGAATAGTGTTAACACCTGAAATGGGGGTTCAACTGATTCCCACAGGGGTCAGGGGACCTCTTCCCTCAGGGACTGTAGGACTTATTATCGGGCGTAGTCCTAAAAGCTTATTAGGTTTGCAAGTGACCCCAGGTGTAATAAACTCAGACTACAAAGGGGAAATAAAAATAATGCTTAGCTCACCCCAAAGTATAACTTCTGTTAATCAAGGAGATAGAATTGCTCAGTTGCTTCTCCTTCCCAATTTACATAATTCATTTAAAATGGGTATGCCTCAAGAAGGGAACAATAGAGGATTTTGTTCCACTGACTCAAGACCCATGGCTTGCTGGGTTCGAGACTGTTCAAGGAGGCCTATGTGTAAAATAAAAATCCAAGGAATAGAAATGGAGGGATTAATAGATACTGGAGCTGACTCTTCCATTATTAATTTACGCCAATGGCCCAAGCACTGGCCTCTGCAAAAAGCTTCAACCAGTTTAAGAGGCTTGGGATATAATAACCTCCCAGATAAAAGTGCAGTAATTTTAAAATGGGAGGATGATGAAGGCCATAAAGGAACATTTCAGCCTTATGTTTTACCTAATCTACCAGTTACTTTATGGGGAAGAGATATTTTGCAACAAATGGGAGTATACCTTGCAACCAAGCCTGCAGATGTTAAATGTGAAAACCTACAGGGTAATCTTAACCCTAAAAGAACTCATTATCAAAAAGTACAGAGTAATCTTAACCCTAAAAGTAATCATTATCATAAAGGAAAAAGATATTTTTTTTTCGGGGCCACTGAGAAAATAATTTTGAAAATACCATGGCTTTCTGATAAGCCAGTGTGGGTCCCTCAGTGGCCCCTATCTAAAGAGAAATTACAAGCGGCCCACCTACTAGTTCAGGAACAATTAGAAGCAGGACATATAGAACCTTCCACCTCTCCCTGGAATTCCCCCATATTTGTGATCAAGAAAAAGTCAGGAAAATGGCGATTGTTACATGATCTTAGACAAATTAATAAAACCATGCAAGTTATGGGCCCTACTCAACCTGGACTTCCTAGTCCCGTAGCTATTCCAAAAAATTTCCATCTTATTACTCTTGATATAAAGGATTGCTTCTTTTCTATTCCCCTACATCCTCTGGATGCCCCCAGGTTTGCTTTTTCAGTTCCTTCTATGAACAATAATGGCCCTGATCAGAGATATCAATGGAAGGTTTTACCACAGGGAATGGCTAATAGCCCCACCATATGCCAAATATATGTGGACAAGACTATCCAACCCATTAAAAATAAATATCCAAACCTCATGTGTCTACATTACATGGATGATATTTTATTGGCCCACCCTAATCAAAAAATCTTATTTAATATATTCAGTGACGTGGTAGAAAATTTAAAAAAATATGGATTATATATAGCAGAAGAAAAAGTTCAAACCAGATCTCCCATATTATATTTAGGATTTAAAATCATGGATACTTTTGTTAGACCCCAAAAAATTCTAATAAATAAAGAACATTTGACCACCCTCAATGATTTCCAAAAACTACTGGGAGACATTAATTGGCTTCGCCCTACACTAAATCTCACTACTGGCCAACTAAAACCTTTATTTGACATCCTTCGCGGAGACCCTGATCCATCTTCACCGCGAACATTGACTCCTGATGCTAGGAAAGCTTTAAAGTTAGTAGAAAAAGCCATCGAAGGAGCTCATTGTGATAGATTTGATTTAACTCAACCGCTGATGTTGATTATTATTTCTTCACAATATACACCCACAGGAGTATTTTGGCAACAAGGGCCTTTATTATGGATACATTTGCCCGTCTCTCCTAAAAGCATAATTGAATCTTATACCTTCATGGTGGCTAAACTTATTCTTCAAGGACTTAAGACTTCTACTAAAATATTTGGCATTCACCCTGCTACTATTATTACTCCCTATTCATCATCACAGATTGAATATTTATGCTTCAATGATAATGATTGGGCTATAGCTAAATGCTCTACTTCTGCAAATTTTGATAATCACCTTCCTAAGTCCCCTATATTATCTTTTTGTATTAATCATCCTATTATATTTCCACAGGTAATAAAAAATCAACCTATTCCTAAGGCATTTAATGTATTTACAGATGGGTCCTCAAATGGTACTTCTGCAGTAGTCACTAAAAAAGAAAATATGACTTACATAACTGCACACAAATCAGCTCAACTAGTGGAATTGGAAGCGGTGGTAAGAGCTCTGGAAAATTTTAGGGACCAGCCCGTAAACATTTTTTCAGATAGCCACTATATTGTACAAGCTGTCCCAAAATTAGAGTTAGCAGGACCAATAGCACCTCATACTCCAGCCTTTAAATTGTTTTATCAAATACAAAAACTTTTGTGGGCAAGAAAAGAACCTCTATTCGTAGGCCATATTAGAGCACATACTAATTTGCCTGGTCCCCTCCATGAAGGTAATCAAAAGGCTGATGAACTTACAAAAACAATATTTATACTTTCAGTGCTCCAACAAGCTACTTTATTTCACTCCCAGTTTCATGTCAACAGCACCACCTTGCAACGTAGGTTTAAAATCACAAAGGAGCAAGCCAGAACAATTGTAAAAGATTGTAAATCTTGTATGACACATTTGCCCAATCCTCATTTCGGCATTAACCCTAGAGGATTAATGCCCAATCATTTGTGGCAGATGGATGTTACTCATGAGCCAAGTTTTGGAAAATTGCGATTTATTCATGTGACCATAGATACATGCTCAGGCATGATTTTTGCTTCCTTACATTCTGGAGAAAAAGTTAAAGATGTTACATCTCATTGTTTGCAAGCTTTTGCTGCATTGGGCATCCCCAAAATGCTTAAAACAGATAATGGCCCCGCATATACGTCCTCATCTTTCAAACAGTTTTGCGCAAAATTCAATATATCCCATAAAACAGGCATCCCATACAATCCTCAGGGTCAGGGCATTATTGAAAGAGGAAACCGAACACTGAAAATTATGTTATTAAAACAAAAAGAAGGAAATTGGAAAAGTCCTAAGGACAGATTGGCAGTTGCCCTGTTTACCTTAAATTTTTTAACTTTAGACTCTAATGGTTATTCTGCTGGAGACAGACATTGGAATCCACACCAACAACATAAACCTTTGGTTTACTGGAAGGATGTTCTTTCAGGTACATGGAAGGGTCCAGATCCAGTATTAATTTGGGGAAGAGAATCTGTTTGTGTTTTTCCAAAAGACGAATCCTCTCCAATATGGATACCATCTAGATTAATAAAACAGGTACCACATCAAAATGATCAAGATGAAGTTATTGAAGAATCAAGATTAATAAAAAAGGTACAAAATCAAGAGGACCAAGATGAAGGTATAGAATGATTCCCTCAAAAGAGTCCTTCAAAATATTTCACAACTTAAGTGTCATTCCTCCCGGCCGGGACAAGGAGATCTCTCTTTAGTGTGCACACAATTGTATTTTTTTTTTCTTTTCTTTTTATACATGTCTTTATGTCTGTACATTTGTCTACATTTCATGTAAATGTGACGTCACAAATATATGTTTGTATGTTTGTTCGTCTGTTCAGTGTGACGTCACAAAGAACAAAGCGCTTATGAAAAAGAATATATATATATATATATATATATATATATATATATATGGATCCAAATAACTTTAATTCATTTTAGGTTAAGAGTATTCAATTTAGGCAAATAATTTTATAAATGAAGGTACTTTCAATTTTGACTATAGGTATCCCTGGGACTTCTCTTCAGCAAACAATATGACTAGTGCTATATAACCTGATATTTTGGTGTTTTGACATAAGATTGTTTATTTGTTATTAACTTCATTTGTTTAATAGCTCATTATTTTCAATTATCTTAACAGGTAAAAGATTGCTCTGTATACAGAGACTCAAGGGTTCCAGCTAACAAATTATTTCTCTAAAGTGCCTTTACCTTTTCTTTAATCTATCTTTAATGCAGTAATTACCCTCAGTCTTTCTTTGTTTTGTTCTAAATATGATATTTTTCCAACTTATGTTTGTAGAAGCTCAACCAGTGATGTGTGTGAACAAAAATCAACTTTAATTTTCTAATCTAATTATTCTATTTTGTAGTTTGACAACTCGCCTCTTGACTCAGTGCTGCAATAGCACTGCCTTTTCTTTAATAATTGATGCTTGAGTTTCTAGGTAACGGGCCCTGAAGATTTGCCGGTGGTATTGTCTAAACATAAAAAAGACGTCTGCTGCTACAGCTGCAGGGATCGCGGCCGCCGCAAGCATCCCTGCTGCTCAAGCATCAAACAACCTCACCAACAGTGTGGCCTCTGCTCTACATGCATGGGGCCTCCTACATCAACATGTTATAACAAATGGACATTTTGATCTTTCATTGTTTGGGACTTTACGGGACAATGCCTTGCGGGTATTTGTCTAGAGAATTCAGTGTGTTACTTGATGGAACTTAGGGCAGCTGATTTGTTTAAACAATTTGATATGCTATGCAATTTGGCTCATCACCAAAAGGCTTGTCGCCTTAAAGCCGCAACATCTCCTCACAATTGGACGGCTGTTAGTCATCATACATAGTCGATCCTAAAGGGCTCCATTGGATGGCTGGTTAGCCAATGACGGGTAAGATCCCCAGAGGGGGACAACCTAAGACAGGCACAGTCGCACGGGACAGTCTCATGTGGCCGACATATCAACCTAAGACAGGAGTCAAGGGCACAGCCTTGATTATCCGATGACGGGTAAGAATGTTGGTTGCACATAGACGTCCTAGAGCATTACCTCTTTTAAAACAAAAAGGGGGAAATGCAGGAGCCCTGTTTGGAGATTGGCTTGAATTGCGGTTGACTATGAGCCGTGGAGATTTGGGCATTGTCGCCTCCTGTAGTCTCACGGGACTTGTTGCGGGATCTCGAGTGACTTGGCCGAAATTGCTGATCGGGTCAGAGCCATTTTTTGGTGTGTGTGGCGTGTGTTAGTCGTTGTTAGAACCAGAGAGAAAAGTTATCAGAATAAAAAGCTGTTTGTCTCCAGTTTGCCTCTGAAGTTCTTCCCGCGGCTCCGTTGCTCCAAGCGCTTCAGGCGGCAACAGCAGTATTATTCATAACAGTCTAAAAGTGGAAAAACCATAACTGAAAAATGTATAAACAAATGTAGTACAATCAATAGAAAATAATGGCCATAAAAACAAATGAAGTTGCCAGAAATTGGAGTCACCATTTTCCCATCCTCTTCTGCCCTGGGTGTTTTACTGATTTCAATCATCTTCTGCTCAGCCATCTAATCCAGGAGCCAGCTGGCCATCCTCTGCTGAATGTGGGGAATCTACTCCAGCAATGGATGTGGTGGACACCAACTACCCAGCTTACGTCTAAAACACCACTGGCTTCCTCTCCCTCCCCATTCTTTTAAATTCAGCACTTCTCCCATACACTGGCCCCATCTTCTCCTCCCTCCCTCACCTGATTTCAGTCCTTTAAGAATGTGTTATCTTGCATGGAATATTCTCCTCTCTTTCCTGACTGGAAAACTCTTCCTGCTTTCTTAAGATCTGCTTCAAACATCACCTCCTCTCTACCATACTCATCTATTCTTTATCAGGTCTCCCCCCATCACCATTGCTCTGTGTATGGCCCCCTCTTCCACAAAATGATACACTATTTTATAGTTAGGGAAGCTCTGATCTGTAAAGCCTACATCACAGCTCGAGTTCAAGTAAAAAGACAAACAAACAAAAGCAAAGTACTTACTTATTCATGCCACAACATAGATGAATCTTGAATGCATTATGCTAAAGGAAACAAAGCTCACCACAAAAGACCACCTTGTGTTTGATTTAGGATGTGTATGAATTGTCCAGAACAGGCAGTCCACAGAGATGGAAAGTAGATCCATGGTTGCTGAGAGATAGAAGAAAGGGGGAAAGAAAAGTGACTATCAAAGGGCTAGAGGTTTCTTTCTGGGGTGGTGAAAATATTCTGAAATTAGATAGAAGTGGTTTGCACAACCATATAAATGGTGGATTTCATGCTATGCCAATTATACCTCAAAAAGGAAAAAGAAAATGCTGATATGAGCGTTATGTTCTCCATAATTAATATGTTGAAATCTTAACTCCTTGCATCTCGCAATATTGGCATATTTGGAAATAAAGTCTTTAAAGAGGAGACTAAGTGAAGTGTGGTCTTTAAGGTGGTCCTAATCCTATCTGACTGGTGTCTTTATAAGAAAAGGAAATTTTATTTATTTATTTATTTATGTATTTATTTATTTTTGGTATGGGGACGGAACACAGGGGCACTTTACCACTGAGCCATATCTCCGCTCCTTTTGAGTTTTTATTTTCAGACAGGGTCTCACTAAGTTGCTGAAGATTTTGCTAAGTTCCTGAGGCTGGCCTTGAACTTGTGATCCTTCTGCCTCAGCCTCCTGAGTAGCTAGGATTACAGGCATGCACCACTATGCCTGGCAGAAAAGGAAATTTAGGTAGTGGTGAAGAGGTGGAACCAGACATGTCCACATGCAGAGCGATGGTCAGATGAAGACACAACAAGAAGGCAGCCATCTGCAAGTCAAGGAGAAAGGCCTCAGAAGAAACCAAGCCTGCTGACATCTAGACCTCAGACTTCCAGTTTCCAGAAGAGTGAAAAAATAAATCTCTGTTGTTTAAGTCTGTGGTGTTTTGTTATGAGGGTCCAGGCACACTAATACAGACCAGTAAGAAAGTAGAAAGACAAACACTGTCTGGGAAGCAATATTTATAACACAGAAGTCCGACTAAGGACTTATATATTCAGAACACACATGAAAGCACACGTTCATAGGAACACATAGAGACAGAAGGAAGATCCATGGTTTCTGAGGGATAAACGGAGGGGGAATGAAAACTGTCTGTAAAGGGCATAAGGTTTCTTTTTGAGGTGATAAAAATCTTCTGGAATTAGATAGTAGTGATACGCTTTTCATAGGGAGTTTATCACGTGTATTTCCAATACATAAGAAATAAGAAAATATAATCATCCCATCAACAGAATGGATTAAAAAAAACCTGAAGAGCCTTCCTCAAAATATATCTAAATGACCTATCTCCATGAAAAATTGATTGACTTCATTAGTCATCAGGGAAATTAAAATTTAAACCACAGTGCAATTTCAAGAAATATGGCTAAAATAATAAAACCCCAAGGGTTAGCAAGAATATATTGCTGTCACTCTGAAAACCTTCTGGAGAAATTGGTCCAACTGCCTTGCAAAATTCTTGAGCAGTAATTACCAAAGCTGAACTTGTGCCTATTCATGATGCAGTGCTTCCACCCCACAGGACTAATTATTCCTAAGAAATGCATACTTGCATTCTACAGGGACACGTGTTAGAATGCCAATAGTGTATCTGTTTTCCACAGCCCCAAAGTGAAAACTACCAAAAACTTGTGACAAAGAATAAATCAATTGCCGTGAATCGCATCATAAAATGCACTACAAAAATGGAATGAACATGGATGAATTTCAAAACATAAAATGTGAAGTGAAAGACGTCAGGCACAAAAGAATACTTACTGCTTTGTTTCATTTATGCAATGTACAAACACAGGCCCTCGCACTGCATAGAGTTCAAAGTCAGAAGAGAAATTCCCTGGGGTGGGGGCGGCTCTGGAGGGCTTTGGAGGTGCTGGCAATGTCTCTTCCTTCAGTGATGTTAGTGGGTTATTATTAGCTCCTCACCTGAGGGATTTCACTTTTCTGTATGTATAACATATATACAAAGTATACGTCAATGAAAATTAAATAAGAAATTGGAAAGAAAGTGGCTGCTCTATACCTTAGTGATGTGGAGGGTGATGACAGGTTTTCCCATTGCTTACAGCATGCTTACCAATAATGCATTCAGATATACGTTGCTCACAACAGAAATTGTTTATGCTGGCTGTCATATTTTTGCCTTTTAAAGCCACACTTGATATCCCCAGGGCTACTAAGCCACTAGTTACATGGAACATTGTCATTCCAAGTCTGGGACGCCAGAGTTTCATTTATGGGATTTTGGCTCCCTCTGCTGGATCACACTGATTTTCACCAGTGCAGAAAACAATCCCAGAAAATTAGCTTTTCCTGTCACTGTTATTGTCTACAGCATTCCGGGATTATTTCACTGGGCCAGATCCTCTGGAGTTTTAATGCCTCAGTGGTGAGATCTCCTTCCTATCATACGTCTCAAGTCTAGCCCTCTCAAAACTCAATGACACCTGGAATTCACAAAGTACGTCATCTAACCTTCAGTATTCCAATTCTTTCCTAACAGAGACACACATGCTGGATGTGGTGTCTTTGTATCAATCCCACTGTTATCCAAGGAGAGTATTTACAGTATTGACAAATGTCAAAAGGAGGTTCTGTTAAAAGGGAAGTTCAGATGCTTGGGTAAGTCAAATCATTTTTTTTTTAATCTAAAAAACCCAGAAATGGTAGATGAATGGATAAAGAAAATGTGGTATATATACACAATGGAATTTTACTCAGCAATAAAAGAGAATAAAATAAAGACATTCTCAGGTAAATGGATGAAGTTGGAGAATATAATGCTAAGTGAAATCAGTCAATCTCAAAAATCCAAATACCGAATGTTTCCTCTGATATAAGGAAGCCGGTTCACAGTATTGATGGGTCGGGGTACATAGGAGGATTAGAGGAACACTATAATGGTCAAAGGGAAGGGAGAGGAAGGGAGGGGGCAAGGGGGGAAGGGGAAAAAAAAGTGGTTGAATAAGATGGATATCATTATTCTAAATGCATGATTGAAGACTTGAATGCTGTGAATATACTTTGTATACAAACTGTTTTATGTGAAAAGATGCTATATATGTATAGTATGAACTGTAATACATACTACTATAAATAAAAATTTTTAAAAAAGGAAAAAAAAACCCAGAAATACAGACAAGGATCATCAAAGTCTGGATATAGGGCAGAGATATCAGCCAGATTTTCCAAGTTAGGTAGAAGTCAAGTTTTCAGCCTTTAAAGTCTTCACAGAGGATTCATAGTTGAGATTATTTCAGCCGAATGTGTGAGAGCTTTATGAGAACTTAGAAGTTCAAATGTTCCTTCCCAAGCATGGCCTTAAAAGGCCGAAGCAGTCCTATATACTGGCTGCACATAACAGACTCACCTGGGCCAGCTGTACCTCATCAATATGTGAAAGGACCACAGGTGTAATGACAGCCTTCTTGGCTAACACAGCCCACCCCCTGAGCACGTTCCTGAAATGGAACAAGGGTAAGGTGTTCAGGCATCTTTTGCCATCAGACTAATTAGGGCCTGTCCTGTATTTACTTTCTATATCAAGACTGAAAGCCACAGGTTTCTCCACCTCTTCCCTTTGTGATTCAGTTGCTTCTTCATTTGAATTTTTTTTGCAACCAATATATAACTTATGCTTTATTATTTATAAGCATTAATTCTGAGCATCATTTTTATGGTGTTATAATTGTACATAGTATTTGGATTTCTTTTAACAGAATTACACATACAAGGAATTTTTATTTCGATTTCCATTCCCCTCCCCTTTTCTCCCCTCCTGCCTCCCCCTTGTTTTCTCTTTAACTGGTCTTCCTTTCACTCTTTTATGTAGTGATATTTGATTGGTACTTTCTACATGTACATAAAGGAAAATTCCCTTTGGTACATTAATAAATGTATATATTACATTTGATTCGTTCCATATTTCTTTCCCTTTCCCTTCCTTCCTCCCTCTCATTCTCCTACTTCAACTCCACTGATCTTTCCTATATCTTTATGATATCCGATTCCCTCCTCTACTGTCTTCTTTCTCTTATTTTGTTTTAGCTTCCACATAAGAGAAAAAAAATTGACCCTTGATTTTCTGAGTCTGTCTTATGAAATGTTTCTGAGAGAATAAAAAAGATCTGTGATAGGATTGCGGAATTATTTATGTAATATATAGATTTTTTTCTTTAAATTTAAATTACTCAGTTCTGACAATTCTTTGACCCAAAATGGAACCCATCAGTCCTTTGGTTATTTTACTTCTGTTTCTTCACCTCCCTTTTTACCAAACAGGGCTGTATGTCTTTTAAAAACAATTACGTTTCAAAGTAATTGAAGAAGGAGAATGAATGTGGAGATCAACAGCGGACTCTAAATGTGTCCCCAATTCTGTTATTTCTAAGCACATCTACTACTGTCACCCTGCCTTAGGAACACCATCACTTCTAGATTAGATTACCTCAATCTAGCTTCCAGCTTCTGCTCTTCTTGCCCCCACATATCAGTCATGAAGAGCTGATGCGGCTGGTCTTTGACTCATCTTGATTAATTTCCCTTCACACAGTAAATTTCGAAGTCGTTATGTGGGTCCACAAATCCCTACATGATCTGATCTCTGCGTATTACCCCAACACCATCAACCACTCTTTGCACTGCTCACAGTTCTAGCCATATTGGCCTAGGGTGTCTTTCTGTGCTCACTCCTTTCAATGCTTTAAAGATGTTGGCATACTGTTTTGTTTTGTTTTGTTTTGTTTTTGGACCTCTGTTGTTTCTGATAAGAAGCCAGCAGTTATTCAAAGTATTCTCTGTAAGGAAGTACTGTTTTGTTCTGGATGCTTTCAAGATTTTCTCTTTTAGCAGTTCAACTATGATGTGCCCAGGCATGATATCCTTCATATTCATTCTATTTGAGTATCATTGAACAACTAGAATTTGTAAATATATCTTTTTTCCAAAGTTTGAGGAATTTTGGATCATGATTTTTTTTCCAAATAATGTGTCTGTTTTATTCAATCTTTCCTCTCATTATGGGACTCCAGTTACATGTATGAGATCTTCTGATGTTGTCCCATAAGACAGAGACTCTTTTTTAAAAAGTATTTTATCTCTCTTCCTCAGATTGGATAGTTTCTACTGACTTATCCTTAGGTTCATTGACTTTCCTGTCATTTCCATTCTACTGCTTGTCGCTGCCTGGAGTGATTGCCGCTTGCGGCAACGATTCCGCGGGAGAAAATTTGGAGGCAGGATGGAAATGAAAAAGTTCTTTTAAATTCATCTGGAAAAAATAAGAGACCCAGAATAGCTAAAGCAATCCTTAGTAAGAGGAGTGAAGCAGGTGGCATCACTATACCAGACCTTAAATTATACTACAGAGCAATAGTAACAAAAACAGCATGGTATTGGCACCAAAATAAGCCAGTAGACCAATGGTACAGAATGAGGACACAGAGACTAACACATATAATTTCAGTTATTTTATATTAGACAAAGGCACCAAAAATGTACATTGGAGAAAAGATAGCCTCTTCAACAAATGGTGCTGGGAAAACTGGAAATCTATATGCAATAAAATGAAATTAAACCTCTATCTATCACCATGCACAAAATTCAACTCAAAGTGGATCAAGGATCTAGGAATTAGACCAGAGACACTACACCTAATAGAAGAAAAAGTAAGCTCTAATCTCCAACATGTTGGATCAGGCCCTAAGTTCCTTAATGAGAACACATTCTTATAAAGCAAGGTTATTCTTTGTGTTTTGTCTTTCCCACACATGCATTCTTGCCCTTCTGCCTTCCATCGTGAGTTGAAGGAACAAGTAGCCCTAACCAGATGCAGCCACTCCATCTTGGACATTGTAGTCTCCAGAACTATGAGCTAAATCAATGGACTTAGATGTATAGAATGGGTTCCCCTTTTCTAGGATCTTTAACTTCTGGGTTCCTCCTTCATTTTACAGTGGTTGCTGCTGCCCCAAGTATTTTCTGTTTCTTCAGTTTGGAAAGGCTATTGGTTTTCTACAGGAGTTTTAGCCATCCCACCTTATGCCAACCTCTATTTTCCCTCAAAGCTAAAAAAAAAAGGCATAACAAATGTGAATTCTCTTTATGCTGCTCCTTTCTTCCAAGAGTTATCACTCCTCTATAACATATTTATTTTCATTCACTCTCTGGTCCCTTCAGGGAGAATTTTTGTTATTTTCTTACCTATCATATTCAGAGTTTATAATTGTTATCTCTGGGAGAGCAGAGCCAGAAACTTACACAGCTGTATTGATAATGGACCTTCCCTGGAGCATATTCATATTGTGTGTGTATATATATATATATATATACATATATATATACACATATATATATGCATACCTACATATGTATGTATATATATGTATATATACACATATGCATATATATATACATATATATATATATACACACATACATATATATATATAATTGCTTAAGGCCTTGCTAAATTGCTGAGACTGGCCTCCAACTTGGGATCCTTTTGACTCAGCCTCTTGAGTCACTGGAATTACAGGCGTGCACCATCATGCCCAGCTCATATCAATCTTTTGTACTTGTGGATATTATGTTCTGTCTTCAGAGAAAGTTTTCCCCCTGAATATTTGTATGACTCACTTCCTTACTCAAGTCAGGTCCTTTTTCTAAAGTCACTTGTGCTGACAGGTTTTCTTGGACTATATTACCTAACATATGCTGTCCAGCCCACATCACACAGTACTTTCTAGTACTTTACATTCCTTTCTTCTTAGTACGTCTATTCCTGACCTATGCTATGCATTAATTCATTTTTTGTTTATATTTATACTGTTTACTAGACTATAAGCTCCATGAACATAGGAATTTTTGTTTGATTTTGGTGCTTTTGGCATTCTAAGCACATAGAATAATCCTTGGCTCATAGCAAGTACTCAGCAAATATTTGTTCCATGACTAGTTCATGCTAGACACATAAAAATGCATCTCCACACAAATATGTTCAACTAATTTTTTACAAATGTGAAAATGCAAATCAATGGAGAAAGGATAGGTTTTTGGCAAATAGTGCTAGAGCAACTAGACATCTGTAGACCAAAAATAAATAAATAAATATTGATCTAAACCTCACATCTTAAGTAAAAAATTAACTCAAAATGAGTCCTGTACTTAAATGCTAAATATAAAACTAAGGAGAAATTTAGGAGATAAAAACACAGGAGAAAAATCTATGACATTCAATAACCATGTATAAAGTACAAAACTTTTACAAAAAAAAATAGAAGAAAATCTTGAGGTACAGGATAAGGGAAGATGAATTTGTTTTAATTAAAAGTACTGTGTGTGTGAATGTGTGTGTGTGTGTGTGTGTGTGTGTGTGTGTGTATACACACATATATAATTTGAATTTTGGGAAACTTTAGCTATACTGTTAACTCTGGAAAAAGTATCCCAGTTTACTGTGTTGAGTTGGCATTGTACAGAAATTAACAGACATATTGGTCTAGAAACGTTAAGCTTGATTTTTTTCTATTTGTACAGGGATAACACACTGTATTAAATATGTAAGATCTCATCTACATGGGTTTGATTACAGAAATTAATATTCTGTAAATATAAAAAAAAAAAAATAAAAGTACTATATTCCATTCATAAGCACAAACACTGCTCAGCAGTAGAAAGAAAAAGAAGACTGATGCTCAGAAAAACTTGAGTATCAGTAAATGGGGAGCTTAGATTGGATCAGCGATTGTGTCAATCATCAATGTTTCTTTGGTACTGGGGATTGAACTCAGTACTTAACCACTGAGCCACATCCCCAGCCCTTTTTCATATTTTATTTAGAGACAGGGTGTTGCTGAGTTGCTTAGGTCCTTGCTAAGTTGCTGAGGGTGGCTTTGAGTTCATGATCCTCCTGCCTTAGACTCCTGAGCTGCTGGGATTACAGGCTTGCATCACCATGCCCAACTTGATCCAGTAGTTCTTGATTTGTCCTTTTGTGATAATATGGAAGGAGGAAGCAGTGTTTCTGTTTTATAGATATTAACATTTTCTATCTTTTCTGTCTCTACCTAAACACCTGTGTTTTTTTTTTTTTTTTTTTGGACAGTTATTTATATTATTTGAAAATATTAGCAGGATGCAGTGGTGCCTCCTGTAATCCCAGTTACTCAGGAGGCTGAGGCAGGAGAATGACAAGATTGAGGCCAGCCTGGGCAACCTAGTGAGATCCTGTCTCAAAACAAAAACTAAAAAGGGCCAGAGGGGTAGCTCAGTGGTTGAGAGGCTCTGGATTCAACCCACAGTACTGGGGTTTGGGGGTGGGGGGATCAGATTTTAGTGTAAATCTGAATATATCTGGTTCAAATCCTGGCTAGCTCAGACATTTGTTTGTAAACTTGTGGGCAAGTGCTACTTAAACTTTTTGGAAAAGGGGTTTTAAATCATGGAATGATTCTAAGACTAAACAGAATCATTTAGAGGAAGTTCTTAGAACATAGTAGGTGCTTAATGGGTAGAAGGAGTCACTTGAAATAGTCTTCTATTGAATGTTTTACTTTGCTCACTTCTACTTAATATTTGGTGATTGTCTTGGATACTCTTTCTAAAGTAAATTCACAATGAAATTTATTTGCCTTCCTTCTCTCAGGGAATGTTGAAATTTAACCATGTCATAATTAATATTGCATCACGGCCTACCCAGTTATTTTTGGTCAGTGCATTTTGAACTCCTGTAACTGTCTTTGCAGAGCTGAACTGGGTGGGAAGGTCATTTGCAGGCATTTTTCCAAACTCATCTTCTTTTAGTAAATATCAGCATATCTTTCAGTATCACTTCCCAGGGAAGATAACAATTATACACTGAAACATCTTGTCTTTCACCGCTTCCGCTGTCAGAGACCACAGGAGACTGGATGTACCCTTTGGCTGACTGAACCACCAGGTGATTCTTGCAGTCTTGGGGACTCTTCCTCCCTGCGTGGCAGCCACTCCTGGCGGTTCCCATGTGTGCTGGTGCATGCATTCCATGGCTTCAGGTGCCACTGTTCCCTCTCTTAACCAATGAGAATGGGACCGACATGTGCTCCATTAGACAACGTGGGGAATCACACGTTGTATCACAGGTAACAAGAACCAACGTCCCCATCGAGGACTGTCTGAGCAGTTTTGTCAGGACCTGTCTGTATTTTTAATTTTTTTTCAGATTTCTCATTCCCCACTAGGCTCCAGAACTTCTCCGAGAGGAAATTTCACTTTTTTTCCATCATCTTTTGGTTGGTTTGTTTTTTTAATGTCATCCTTTTCAAAGTCACAACTCTTCCCGAGTAGGCAGGCAGTCCTTCACAGGTGTGACTTTCTCTCCCACTGCAGTGCCCGGATTCCAAGGGAACCTCAGACTCAGCTTTATTGTCCTCCAGGTTTGCTTGAGGGTGGCCGAGACCCCCCACTTTGAATCAAAGTCCCCCCCTTTTTTTCTATCTCTTTGTTTTCACTCAAAAATGGGTTTCTTATATTTCTTTGAAGTCCCACTCCTGCAGTGACAAGAGAGGGTTACATCCTAAATTACCCTCAGAGCTCCATAGTGTTCCTTGCTCCAGCATCAGAACCTCGATGCTAGAACTGAGGTCTCTAGGGGCCTTTGACTCCACTGATTTGCGGAAACCCGATTTAGCCCTCTTCCCCTAAGCTTCTTCCTAATTCAGAGCTCACTCTTGACCCAGTTTCCCCCAGGGGTTAGCTGCTGCTGACTATTGCACAGCTCGCCTCCAACTTGGCAGTGTTACTACAAATTTGCTCTCTTTCCTCCAGATAGTTCCAGGTGGAATCTGCAACCTCTTTTGAGCTTCTGCGGGTTGGAAGCAACACAGACCATGAGGCTCTTGCCAGGGAGCGGTTCCCTGTCTTCGTGCTTCCTGGGGGTTCTGACCTTGCTCCTTTGCCCGTCCAGTCTACACGGTGAGTGAGATGGTTGCTGGGGTCCCAGGAAAGCATGAGGGACAAGAACAATCAATGGAAATGAGGTAGCGTCTTCCTTCCATATTAGAAAACTAAAGGCCTGGTCAAATTGTAGTAATTGACACGAACATGTGGGAGATAAAACAAATAATAATATTAAAGCCAATACTTTAACAATTAATAAATTAACTATTAATGGTATAATACATCATTTACTAATTTCCATCTTAATAATGGAAAGGTTTAACTACAAAATATTTTTTCAAAGTTTTCGATACTTTAGGGTACATGTTTTTCCCATTACAACAGGAAAAAAAATTGTATAAATTCCTGGGAATATATTCTAATAAACAGGTAAGAAAAAATTTCAAGAACTTTATTTTGTTTCATATAAATATAAATACAAAAGTGTGTCAAATTCCTTTGTTTTAAAAATGAGTTAATTATCCCTTGCTTTACCTATGTTTCTAATTGGTTTTTAGTTTTTGCTGTCTGTAAAGCAAAAGTGAAGTAATTATTGTTGTCACAAATACTAAGAAAATTAACTGGAATCTGAATTTATAAGGTACATGTGTAAAAGTTATCTGTATATAAGACATTTTATAAATATAAGGTTTTATTTTTGAAGTTCAGTAAGTAATTTTTACTATTAAAGTGCTGAATGTCATTTTTCCCCGTGATTCTCTTCTTTTAAAAAAAAATGTAGAAACACAGAATATTCTTGGAGTTGATGGATGAGAAGATGTTTGGGGATTCTGGGTTTGTACAGCCCTTACAAGTTTTAATAAAGACCAAGTTCTTTTTTTTTTTTTAATATTTATTTATTTGCTTTAGTTGTACACAATGGGTTTTAAATGGGTTTATTTGTATGTGGTGCTGAGGATCGAACCCGGGCCGCGCACGTGCTAGGCGAGCGCTCTACTGCTGAGCCACAATCCCAGCCCCTAAAGACCAAGTTCTAATCGCAAATGTTTCTTGAGTAAGATGACTCTGTTGCTTTATATATAAAGGTCCCTATATAAAGGTCTTTCTTTGTACACAAGTAGCACAGACTCTTAGCAGAGTCATGTTGTGAAGGGTATGGACCTGGACCATGTGGGGCAAACTACACTGCTTCTCACTAGCTGCGTGACCTGTGGAAAACTGCTTCACCTCTCTGTGCTTTTTTTCTTGTTTGTGAGATGGGGATAATAATAATGCTTACTGAATGGGGTTGTTTGGGGGAAATTACATGAATTTATATTTGTTAGAACATCATTTGTTAGAAATTTATATTTGCTTAAAACATCGCCTTGCATGACCTTGTGCTTACACACCCGTTTTGTTAAATATTTAAAATTACTGAAAATAGAAGAGCTCTATACTAGGAAAGTAGTCAATTTCACCCTCCCCCCAAATACACACAGACATCCCACTATCCTTAATTCTCAGCCGCTTGACGATATGAGAGGTGACATCTCCATTTTCAATTATGCTGTGTTATTTTATAAACAATGAAATTAATTAGGCAGGGTAGATGTCTACCAACAAATCCTCTTAGACTCCAGTTTGGATCTTGGATATTCAATAGGCTCATGCGTTAAAGGCTTGGTCCTCAAGGTGGCGCTATTGAGAGGCAGTGGAATATTTCAGAGGCGGGGCGTAAATAGGAGGTCTTGCAGTCACTGGGGTGTGCCCTGAAAGGGGCCTGTGGGGCCCCAGCCTCCGCCTCGCCCTCTTGCACTTCCCGGCCTTGAGTTGAGAGGTTTTGCTCTGCCACACCATGGCATTTCCGCCCTGATGTGCTGCCTCGCTATAGACCTAAAAGCAATGACTCCGCCTGATCATGGGAACCTCTGAAACTGTGAGAAAAAACTCACACTTAAGACTCTTCACTTTTTTTTTTTTTTTTTTTTTTTTTTTTTTGGTACCGGGTTTGAACCCAAGGGCTCTTAACCCCAGCCCTATTTAGTATTTTATTTAGAGACAAGAGTCTCACCGAGTTGCTTTGCGCCTCGCTTTTTTGCTGAGGCTGGCTTTGAACTCGTGATCCTCCTGTCTCAGACTCCTGAGCCACTGGAATTACAGGCGTGTGTCACGGCGCCCGGCTGCCAATCCTTTTTTATATTTTATTTAGAGACAGAGTCTCACTAAGTTGCTGAGGCTGGCTTTGAACTTGTGATCCTCCTGCCCCAGCCTCCGGGAGTCGCTGGGATTACAGGGGAGCATCATCACGCCCAGCAATAACTTACCTTTATAAATTAATTATCTTAGCTATTATTGGAGTGAAAATTTAGCTACCATACCTAAGTAATGAGTCGGAAAACACTCCCCCTACCCCATCCCTCTCTCTCTCCCACCCAAGGCTGCAGTTCCCCTCCTAGGATTGCACACGGGCACTATACAGATATCAGTGGGCTCCTATCGCTCAGCACCGTGATGCAGTATGAATGCGAGGAAGGATATGCTCTCATAGGAGCAGCTGAAATCTCCTGCCGGTTTTCAGGATGGTCTCCTCGAGCTCCTCGATGTAAAGGTAAGCAAGCTCCCAGCCGAGCACTGTGAAGCAGGTAGAGCCTGCAGAGTGGTTCAGAAGTGACTCAGAGAGAACGAGTCCTGCCTGCCAGATCAGAGTCACTGTGAGTTCAGGCTTGGTCATGGTTCTATTCCAAATATCCAGGAAATAGCACCCTTGGGTTCTTAGGCAGTTCAGAACCTTTCAGGAGACAGTGGCCTCCCTATTGGTCAGTCACCAGGCTATTAGGGCAGAATAAGCAAAGTGCCCATAAGGTTATTTCCATCATTTCACTATTTTTTGTTGTTGTTATTGTTGTTGTTGTTGTTGTACTGAGGATTGAATCCAGGAGTGCTTAACCACTGAGCCACATCCCCAGCCCCAGCCTGTTTTATTTAGAGACAGGGTCTCCCTGAGTTGCTAACTGCCTCACTAAGTTGCAGTGACCGGCTTTAAACTCATGATCCTCCTGCCTCATCCTCCTGAGCCACTGGGATTATAGGTGTGCACCACCTTGCGGGGCCCCATCACTCACTCTTAACAACTCCAGGACCTAAGTTGCTATCACTGCTTTCATTATACAACAGGAGAAAACCAAGGCAAGAAGGGAAGTCCTGCAGAACAGAAGGAGAGTCCAAAACCTGGAATTAGGTCTCCTGTGCCACTTACAAGTGCTCTGTATGACTCGGGACAAGGCACTTAGCTTCTCTGTACCTCAGTTTCTTCATCTCTATAATGGGCACCCTCAGTCTCTCCCTCACAGGGTGGCTGAAGGTTACATGAAAGAATGCCCTTTAAGTGCTTGGCACATCCTTGACATGTAGCAAGTGCTCATTAAATGCTAGCTAGTAGCAGTCTTGGCAGAGCTGGTGGTGGTGGTGGTGGCAGCAATAGAGTTGAAAGACTCCGTAGACTGCAGCATCATTTCCTATTCCTCTTATTGATTATCAGTGTCCAAATGTGTGTTCTCTGAGATAAACGAGGTGCTAATGTAATGTGTTTGATTACAGCTCTGTGCCTAAAACCAAAGATACTCAATGGAAAGCTGTCTGTGGAAAAGGATCAGTATGTGAGCCCTGAAGCTGTCACCATCCAGTGTGATCCTGGCTACAGGATGATTGGCTCCCCACGGATCTCTTGCTCAGAAAACAGATCTTGGAGCCCGGCTGTGCCTAAGTGTGAAAGGGTGAATAATACTCCTTCAATGAATTTTATGTCATGTGACACCTTATAACAGATTCTGAGTGAGATGGTTTCTAAAACAGGAGGAGCAATGTGTCCTAAGGGATGGTCTCAGTTGTCTGGGTTATAGTGTTTATAGGACAGAATCTTTCCACCTTGAAGCACAGTGACGCATCTGCATTGGTAGCAAGTTGATTGCACTAGTTTTCCAGTAGGTCAGCCCAGGTGAACAGAAGAATAGTAATAACCAAGGACCTTGGTTAATAACACTCTTCCTTGGCCCCAGGAAGCATTTTCTCTAACATCTGCCATGCTTTTGCTCCATTTCTGTTTGGTCAGCAGAACTACCATGCCAGGTGTGCTTTCTGACATTTTTGGAATTACCATGAGCTCAAACTCCCTCTCTGCTTGAGTTGATGGTAATGATTACTTAAGAATTGAGCTCTCAAAGAAATATTTACTAAAGAAAAAAAAAAAGGTGGTTGAATGAGACGGATATCATTTTCCTTAATGCATGATTGAAGACCTGAATTGTACGAATATACTTTGTATACAAACAGTTGTATGTAAAAAGATACTAAATATATGCACTATGAGTTGTACATATTAAAAATTATAAAAATAAAATTAAAAAAAAATATTTACTAGGTTCCAAAGTATTTTTCCTGGAGTTTTCTATGCACCCATCTTGGGGTCATTCCTCACCTTGCAGCCTACCCCCTTTTATTCCGAAAGAAGCACAGCCCTTTCCAAGGAAGGGGAAACTTTGCGAATTCACTGTTCCCGTTCTGTTTTTCAGGAAGCCCCTGAAGATCGTGACATAGTGCTGGCAGGCAAAAACCTCTTACAGTGTCTCCCAAGCCCCAGGGACTCAAAAGTGGCCCTGGAGTTACATAAACTATCTCTGGAGATTGAAAAACTGGAGCGGGAGAGAGACAAGGAGAAAATCATTTAAATACACTACACCTCTTTTCCTGAGAAGATACAGGATTTACTTTTCTGTACCGTTCTAGAAAGAAAACCTCAGCTTATCAACTCCACTTGAGCTTCGTCACTTATTGCAATAAATAACATGGGTAAAACTTGCTGATATGTACAGTGATCCTGCAATGTGGAATTATTGGAGGTTTATATCACTATCACTGTGCTTGAGTTTTTACACTTCTGGATTTCACAGGCCAGCTAAATTAAATAATCATCTATAAAGTTTAGTTTGTCCTCACTTTCATTTGAATATCTATGTCACAATATGTGTGCCCTGTACAAGTCCATTTCCTAAAGTTAGTTGAGTTTCTTTTCCATTTTGATATATCTCCGTGGTTGTGAAGGGCTATGCATTACCCAACAATGTTCCTGTGATTCTCTCTTTCCAGACACCAGGTGCAGAGTTAGTAGAGTTAGTAAATAACGTTTCTTAGTTTATGAGAGATTATTAACCTTGGTCAATGTGAATATCTCACTCCCCTTTCTTCCCTTATCTCTTAGTTGTTATTCCCATCTCCCTCTCTCTGCACCCCCCCCCCCATCCCCTCTAATGTGTTTGGTAAATGTCCTTAAATACACACATTCCTCATCACATTCCTCATTCCCAAGTGCCACATAAGAGGCCAAAATATGTGTTCCCCCTATTTTGTTTACTCATTCCGCTTGTGATCAACATCTAGGTGGCCTCCAGCTCTGCCTTTCCACAAATGTCTCTGTGATGAATGTCCTTGTATGTGTCTCTTTACAAAACTATGGGAGGCCTTCTTTGGATTTATATCCCCAGAAGGAGCTGCAGTATCAATTTACTTCTCTGTGCAGAAGAGTGTTTTTCTCTCTATACTCACAAAGCTAGAGAGTATTTTTACCTTACTCATTTTTAGCATTTTCATTTTTTTACCATTCTTTTTTAATATCTGGAGAATCTGTCATGAAGTTACTTGTATCTCTCCTTATACTGATAATTCACGTCTTCTCTCTATTTTCTCTTCCTGATCAGTTTGGCTATCGGTAATCAATCTTGTTGATCTTCTCAAAAAAAGAGCTTTTAGTTTGATTGGCTCTATTGTTTTTCTCCTTGCTGTTTCATTGGTTTTTGCTTGATATATTTAATTTCTTCTGCTTATTTTGGGTTTAATTATCTTCTTCCAGTTTCTTCCATTGGAAACCAATGATGAAATATGGCCACAGATGCTTGCTGTCCTTATATCCACACCCTTAATAATTTTTCCCCTTAGAAGGAGAGTCTTTCTCCATTTCTTGAATTTGAACCACCTTATGATTTGCTTTGGCCAATGAGACAGTAGCAAATATGTGAATAGAGACCAACAAAGCTCTCAGTGCTCTAGGACTTGCCCTTTTGCTGCTGTTGGAACTCGTTGGTCATCACCAAGTGAATAAAGTCTAGCCTGTGAGGTGGTGAAAGTCACATGGCCCTGCTTTGCCCCAACTGATAGCCATCCAACTGTCAGACACACGAGTGAGACCATCAGACTAGACAAACCCCAGATAATTCACCAACTTACCCTGAGCATGTGAGCCAGTCTGAGACCAGCTGAGCCTGTGCCATACCACAGCTTGCCCAGAAGAATCTTTTGTTTTTTTTTGTTTTTTGTTTTTTTGTTTATCTTGGGGGGGTACTGGGGGTTGAACTCAGGGGTACTCGACCACTGAGCCACATCCTCGGCCCTATTTTGTATTTTATTTAGAAACAGGGTCTCACTGAGTTGCTCGGCTTTGAACTCACAATCCTCCTGCCTCAGCCTCCCGAGGTGCTGGGATTATAGACATACACCACCGCGCCAGCCAGAAGAATCTTTGTTTGAATAAATAGTTGTTTCAGAGTACTAAACTTGGGGATTATTTTGCAGCAAAGTCAATCAAAACACCCTTCTAATTTGCTCATAGTTTGTTAGGCTGAGGCACAGAAAGGATTGCTGTGGCACGCAATACTCATTAAATGTAAGATAGATTCACCTTACAAAGAACTGACGGAGGGGCTGGGGTTGTGGCTCAGCGGTAGAGTGCTCGCCTAGCACATGCGCGGCCCAGGTTTGATCCTCAGCACCATGTACAAATAAACACATTGTGTACAACTAAAGCAAATAAATAAATATTTTTTTAAAAAAGAACTGATGGAGGATATGTCGCATGGAATAACTCGCTTTTTATTGTTTTATTGAGGTGGGAGTAAGTGTGGTCTTTGTGGTAGACTAGATAGAAAAAATAATTTTTTTTTAAATGGCAAGCCCTTGAAGGTCCTCACCCCATGCAGTCTTGCCAGGAGGTGGCAATCAGATATGGGTGATGCTGCCTTAGGATGTGACTGAGGCTGGTAAGGAAGTGTGACAGGGGCTTGTTCCCCTCATGCTGCCACAGACCCTTTAATACCAAGGAGACCTAGGATGTGACTGGGATGGGCTTTGGAAGCCAGAGTGAGGATCTTTCCAGCAGTGAATCAGATCAAGCAAGGAAGAAAGGAAACTCAGGGAGTTCAGAGGCTTTTCCTGCAGCACTCTGGGAGAATGTGTTTTCAGAGTTGCAGCAGTGAGGGCTATGTCTCAAATTAACTTTTATTTATATCTTCTTTCAATTTCTTTGAGGGAGAATGGGTGTAACAGATTTGTTGGAGGTAATAAATAATATTTGGAGAAAAGTAGGAAAGGATAAAGAAAAATTTTATCAGGAAAAGTTGATCAGAGAGGATAGGGACTGTTAGGGTAGCTAGCACAAATATCCATGAGAGACAAATCTCTGAGTTCAAGCAAAGAAGACAGAGAGGTCTTCCAGGCTGCCCTTCTGCCAGGGGCAGCAAGCAGAGTCACTTGAATGGAGATTTTATACCTCTTTTTTTTTTTTTAAAGGAAAACTTTTTTTTTTTTAGCTATTTATTTATTTATTTTTATGTGGTGCTGAGGATCGAAACCAGAGCCTATCACTTGCAAGATAAGCACTCTACCACTGAGCCACAAACCCAGCCCCTTATATCTTTTTCAAGGAGGAACAAGAGCAAGCTGAAAATGACCTTGGGTGTAGCGGCTAGAACTGACCTTGAGTGCAGGTGGCTGGGTAACAACAGATTTTTACATGTAGGGACCTTGTTGGAGGGAGGTTTATGGGAACAGAGTATCTTAAGTTTTTCTTGGCAGTTTATAAGTTTTGGTTCTGAGTCCTATAATTAAAATGGAGTTACTAATGTCTAGGGACATAACAGGGACAACACTTACACAGAGTGTATATCTGGAGCATCGACCTCTGGAAGGGGCCTTGAGTGCTCAGCTGAACCCTGGGAGGGAGTCCACAAGACCCTGTGGGCAGCTACACAGCATGCAAAGTAGTCCTTCTTTGTATTAGCTGGAAGGAGCTAGATGTTTTAGTCAGCTTTTTTGCTGCTGTGACTAAAAGACCCAAACAGCACAATCATAGAGGAGGAAAAGTTTATTAGAGGGCTCACAGTTTCAGAGGTCTCAATCCACAGACAGCAGGCTCCATTCCTCGGCGCTCAAGGTGAAGCAGAACATCATGGCGGAAGAGTGTGGTGGAGGGAAGCAGCTTACATGATGATCAGAAAGCAGAGAGAGGGAGTGGGGAGAGAGAGAGGGAGAGGAGAAGAGACTCCACTTGCCAGATACAAATGTATACCCAAAGCCATACCCCCACTGCCCCACCTCCTCCAGCCACACACTACCTGCCTTCAGTTACCACTCAATTAATCCCATCAGGGGTTAATTCACTGACTGGGTTAAGTCTCTCACAACCAATCATTTCTTCTCTGAACCTTCTTGTATTGTCTCACACGTGAGCTTTTGGGGGACACCTCGCATTCAAACCATAACACTACGTTTGTTATCATAGCAGACAATTTGCAAATCTCTGGGGTTTAAAAAATAAAGGCTTATTTCTTGTTAACACTACATGCCCACCTTGGGCTGGGAGGGCACAGAGGTGGGCTCTGCTCTGGAACCCACACAGAGGGGAACTCCGCTTCAGGGGAAAGACGTATGACACTCCTGTGTCAGTTCTGTAAGACCCTTGATATACGAGCCTTGTAAGTGCTGTCTACATTTTACTGGCAAAAGCAAAATGCTTTAAGGGAACTCTAAAGGAAAGAGGGAAGAACAATCCTACTATGTTCCAAGAAGGAGAAGAATCAGAATCATTGGGAAACCACACTGACTACCACACTGGGGCTACAGAAACTTCCAGCCAAAGCTATACAAGTGTGTATCTTTGTCTTTTAGGTTTCTTGTGAATGTCAATCAAGGGCAGTTTCTCAGCTGATTAGCACAGAAAACAAAGCCTTTTATTGTAAACATAGATGTAGGAACAGAGGTGACTGAGTCAGGAGAATATAAGGACCAGGAGATGCAATTGGGAGGGTACAGCCTTACCTAGAGCCATTCAGACTAAGCTTATCTATAATAACAACAAGCTGAAGACAACCACATGTTAATCAATAGAGGTTTAGTGATCAGATTTAACCTCTATTGATTTAATCCAGTCATTGGTTTAAATACAATCTGCTTACAGTGGGATTCATTCATTCATTCTCTTGCTAAACGTTCATAGAGCACCTGCTATGTGTCAGGTACTGTTCTAGGTACCGAGGATACAGCAGTGAGCATTAAAAGGCCACTAAAATCCTAATTAGAACAAGTTATGCTCTGTGTATGTATAAAATGTCAAAATACACTCTACTGTCATGAAAATATAAAAAAAAAAAACAAAAAAAGTCACTAAAATGAAAAACAACTATCACAAGGATGACATACGTTCGCATGTATTGGTGTGGAAAGATCTAAAACACACAAGATGAAAAAAGTCTGTGGCAGAACAGCGTGTATAATATGATCCCTTTTGTGTGAGAATCTTACACATGCATACACACATTTATGTGTACACACACACAGTTTTTGTAGTGATTTTCTCTGGGTTACGGGTTTGGATGAGAAAATTTTAATTTGGCACTTGATATTCTTATGTGTTATTTGCAAGCTAAGCATGTTTTGATATACAACATAGATAATAGGCAATCGTTTTATTTCTATCCTTATAACAGTAATAGAAAACATGAATACAAAATAATTTTAAAGAATAACAAAAATTATATTTGGCTGCTAAAGAAAGGACAGAGAGGAGACATCAGGTTACTGGACAAATGGACTACAGAAGACAGAGGGAGGTTGATTAGAGGAGACTGGGGTAAGAAAATAGTGAAAATTTTTCCTGATGAAGCCATAGGAGATGAGATTCAGGGCTCATTTGGGAGAAAATGACTTCAGACAGGAGGATTGGCATCTCTAACTTATGGGGAAGAAAAGGAAAAAGTGGGGGTGGATACTCTTTGGGTTCTCTGATCAGGTGTCTTTTATGTTCATATTTTTGTTCTCACTGAGGCAAGAGGTGAGGTCACCTTTCCAAAAGGAGAGAAAGTGGAGAAGTCTGCATTTTAAGAAAGGTGAGAGCCCAGGTAGAATTAGTAGCCATAAATGTAGAGTGGTACTACTCTGCTTAATTCTAAGTTTCCTTTTTCCCAGAGCTCTGTTGGCATGGAACAGTAGATTCCTGATTCATTCAAAGCTTGAGATTTTGTTAGATGAATAATGAAGGGATAAAAGGAACAGGGAAGTTTAGGATATCTATCTACAAGGTTGAAATGGTGCACCATGGACTCGGCTAGAGAGGAAAGAAATGCAAAAAGGGGGCTGGAGATAATGGTATTGACGAAAAAGTGTTCAATGGCAAGAGATTATTAAGAACAAAACAACCAGAAAGATAAAAGTTTTTGGTTACAGAGTCAGATATCAGAATTTTACACACTTCATGAAACAGTCCTGGGTAGGGACAAAGTCTAGGGAGGCCATTGCAGTAGAGAGAATGTCAGAGCCCAGCGAGAAGGAGAATGTCCTAGAGGTGTGGGGCTCAAGACACTGAAAGCCAGTCCATGGCTGGGGAAATTTCCTGACCTTGAGCCTCACAGTTAGGAAGCCATGCCAAGGGGGCAGGGATGAGGACAGAGTGGTGGCAGGGACGGGGGTTGTATCTGGCAAGCATAATTCAGTTCTTCCTGAGTCCCTGGGAAGACTGCTATTTATTGTCATCCAAATCCCTGTGTGACATCTAATAATGATCCCTGCCTTGGCATCTGCCTCCTGGAACCTAAAATTCTATCACTGACCTAACTGATATTTGCTCTAGTTTCTCCAGAGTGAGTGTGCTTAGATATTTTGCTATAAACCTCTGCTTCTTTCAGGATATCATTTGGTAGATCTCATTTATGACCATCATCTCTTCACTGCCCTTGGAAAATATGGTACCAAGAGAGGACCAAGCTTACCCTCTCTAGGAGGAAGCAACCCTTGAGGACTAATTAGCTGCTGTTCTGCTGGAGATATTTTCTCTCATATGCAGGCCCTGCTTTGTTTAGCCTCCCAGTTCTCCTTATTGTCTACCCCCCAGGGCTGCAGAATTTGCATGGGAGAGTTATCCAAAGTAACTGCAAGGCTTATTGTACAATTTTTATCTTTTATAAGTAGTATGGGTCCTTGGGATGATTGGAATAGATGGAATTCTAATGTCTTACTTCACATGGAAGATGGAAAAAAATGTGTTCATTCACATGAAACCTAACTTCCAGTTCCCAAGCACAGAATGGTGAATACTATTCACGGGCATGTCTAGCCTGGGGTCTTGGCTAATGTTATCTTTTCTTATTTCTTATTATAGCACTGGGCCTTCTGGGAAACTGAGGCAGCATGACCCCGTCCTGCAAACTCCTGATCAAATCAGAAAGATTTCAGACATGTCACTCAGAGTAACAGGTATGAGTTTATTATATTAGAAGGAAAAAGAGGAAAGGGAACACTCCCAAGGGAGAGAGTTTTTCCTCTCAAAGAGAGAGAGAGAGAGCATGCTTTTCTTGCTCTCCAGTTTTATTGGGGTCCCAGGGAAGTTTCCAGAGTCCTGCCAAGGTCTACCTCTTGTCTTTTAACTAACAGTAGGATAACATCAGACTTTCAAGTTCCCACTGCCATGACAACTCTAGATCACTTTGGCACATGCTGACCAGTTCTAATTGGAACCTGTACTTTAGATTTTATGGTTGGGGGAATTATTCTTATTTTCTTGAGTTCCAGGATCTGGGCTGTGTAACAAAAGTTCCCCTCCTGCAGGATAACTTGTGTTCTCCTTATTAGCATTTTGGAAACTGTATTTCTCCTGCAGATAACAGATAGTTTGCTGAAGAATGGAACATGTTCTGTCCACTTAAGCCAGGCAGGGCTGCAGATAAATTGCTTTTTTCACAGTGGACCTGTTTTGTAGAACTATTCCCTTAAGAGATCAGTAGAGTAGAGGAAAGGAACCAGGTGGAGGGAGGAGGAGAAGGAAGGGGAAAATAGTGGGGAATGACATTGGACAAATTATATTATTATATTGTGTGCATGTACGAATATGTAACAATGAATCCCACCATTAGGTACAACTATAATGCGCCAATAATAAGATGTGGAAAAAAATTAATTAAAAACAAAAGAATAATTCCTTAAACCTCATGTTCCCCCTGTTTTCCCCTATTACTACCAAAGTGAAGAGGATTTTGGTAATCTTGGATCTAACTGCTTCCCCAGAATTTATCCAGGGATAATCCAAGCATTATGGTGTCTGCAAATATACTGAGCAAAGCCTAGTCGGTCTCTGGCACTCCATGACTGATAGCCTTATTTCACCACCAATTATGACTGTGTAGCCAGACTAGGAATGCAAGCACCATCTCTGCTCAAGTGTCCCAGGAAAAGTACCACACTAGCTTTCATAATAAAGCAAGTCCCCTCAAGCTTATAATGCCAGTTTAGGGGAATAGACACCAGAGATACCCTGGTAGCCACAGTATTTGACCACAGTTCAGCTTTGTCATCTGAAAATCAAATAGCTCAATACTTCCTACAAAGCAATTTCTGACCTCCTCAATATCACAACTCTCAGACTAGCAATGTTGGTAACGTGCAAAAAGAATGTCATTCAGATTCATAGTCACTAGTGAACATGTTTTTCAAAACGTAAGTAGGTATTCTAGATGTTCCTCAGGGTAAAAAGTCTCTTTTTTCATTATTTCTTCTTTTAACTTGTTATATATGACAGCAGAATGAATTACAATTCATATCACACATATAGAGCACAATTTTTCATATCTATGTACACAAAGTAGAATCACACCATTTGTGTCTTCATATCTGTACTTTAATGATGTCCATCTCATTTTACCATCTTTCCTACTCCCATGCCCCCTCCCTTCACCTCCATCCCCTAGTGAAAAGTCTCTTTATGTGCATTATATGAAGATTCTATCAATCAGTTGTAGAAAAAAATACTATATGTGTATTGTTTTAATATATCCTATATATGTACTATTGTGAAAATGATGACTATTAAAGTTATTTATCATACAATCAAAAATCTTTTTAATATTTAAATAAGTAGGGAAATAGTTGGACAGTTAATGTAAGTATTGAGAATGCATTACTCAGATAACATTAGAGAAAACAATTTTCAGCCAACAGCATCTAATAAAATTAAATAATTGTACAACACAGAATAATGGGTTAGACTGTATCAAAGTGATAACTTTTCTATAATTGTTCAATAAACTGGCGCACATTTTATTAAAGGTAATGACCTTCAATATCTGTGTTGAGTCACTTTATTTTATTTAGACCACTATACTTTTTTTAAAAAGTTCCATGGGAAGCCGGGCGCGGTGGCGCACGCCTGTAATCCCAGCACTTTGGGAGGCTGAGGCAGGAGGATTGCGAGTTCAAAGCCAACCTCAGCAATGGCCAGGCACTTAGCAACTCAGTGAGACCCTGTCTCTAAATAAAATACAAAAAAAGGGCTGGGGATGTGACCCAGTGGTCGAGTGCCCCTGAGTTCAATCCCTGGTACCACAAAAAAAAAAAAAAAAAAAAAAAAAAGTTCCATGGGAACTCACCAAAGCAGAATGAGGAGGAGAATGTCAATACTATCACCTGACAATTTGACAAAGAAGAAAAACTTCCAAATCATATATAACATTCATGATAAGTTGTCATCAGTATGAATACAATCAACTATTATCAGATATATGAAGGAAAGAAGAAATTGTTAAGAAAAAAAATGCAATATTCCCCCAAAGCCTTACTCTTCCTCTGCCCTTGATTGATTAAAATCTAGACCTGTGTCATGAGTAAGCAGTAGAGTAACTATCTGAGTCATCAGGCAACTGTCAGTGTTAATAATTTCTATTCCTTCAGGAGAATACCAAACACTAAAAATGTGGCTACTGAATTTTCATAATATATTTGCACTAATTATTAAACTGCTCAGAGTAAAATTTCTATTTTTTTCTAAATTCATTTCTTGATACTGACAGCAAGCTATACTATAATTTTTAGCCATTAGGTATTAGGCCAAAGTGTATATTTGATTTCACCCTGTAAGTACCCTTTTCAAAATGGTAATCTTCAGGCATAGGTCATTCTATATAAATATACATATATGTGTGTGTGTGTGTGTGTGTGTGTGTGTGTGTATACATATACATACATATATATATTTAGTTGTTGATGGACTTTATTTTTATGTGGTATTGAGGATCAAACCCATTGCCTCATACATGCTAGGCAAGCACTCTACCACTAAGCCACAACTCCAGCCTTAGGCATAGGTCATTCTACCTCCAGGGCCACCTTGTCACTTGCATAGCTTCTTCTCCCATGGCTCAGAATTTACATCAAGATTCCTTTTGTTAAAAAGTCACATTATTGTACATGTTTAAGAGGTATAACATTATGTTTTGCTGAACATACACATAGTAAAATAATTACCGTAGTCAAAAAGATCTACTTGCCTATCATCTTCCATAGTTACTTTTCTCTGTGAGTAGTGAGAGCAACTGCCAGTGCTCTTAAACTGCCAACTTAAATCTACTCTCTTAGCAAATGTTCAGTATACAACAGTATATTAACTATAGTCTTCATACTATACATTTAATCTCTAGACTTATTTATCTGACCTAACTGCAAATTTGTACCCTTTGACCTACTTCTCCCCAATACCTGCCTCTCCCACCCCTGGTAACTTCTGGTCTACTCTGTTTCTATTTAAAACTCCTAGAGGAAAACCTCCTTGAGATTGGCCTTGGCAATGAACTTTTGGATATCACATCAAAGGTTCTGGCAACAAAAGCAAAAATAACAAAGTGGGACTAAATCAAACTGAAAGGTTTCTGCACAGAAATAATCCACAGAAGAAAAAAGCAGTCTTCATCTGGGGGAAGAGATTTGCAAACCACATTTCTGATAAATGGCTTACATTTAAATTATATAAGAAATGCCTGTAACTCTCAACAGCAAAAAATAAAAAAGTCCAATTAAAAAATGAATAACAGAATTGACTAGACATTTCTCCAAATAAGAGAGACAAATGGAAACAGCATCACTAATCAGGAAAGTATAAATCCCAAAACCACCTTATCCCTGTTAGGATAACTGTCATCAGAAAGGCAAGAGTGTGAAGAAAAGGAACCCCATATATGCTGTTGGTGGGAATGGAAATTGGCACATGAAAACAGTATGATGATTTCTCAAAAAATTAGAAAAAAAAATTAGAACTACCATTTGTTCAGTCAACCCCTACACTGAGAGGTACACCCAAAGGAAATGCAATCTGCACCTTGTGGCGATGTCTTCATTCCCATATTTAGTGCAATATTATTCATAATAGTCAAGATATGGAATAAGCTTGTTTATCAAGGAATGTATGGATAAGAATCCATAGTGTATAGACAATGGAATACAATTCAGTATTGAAAAAGAGATCCAGCCATTTTCAACAACACAGGTGAACCTAGAGAACATTACATTCAGTGAAACAAGCCGGGCACAGAAAGACAAATATTGTACGATCTTACTTATATGTGGAATGTAAAACACAAAGATCCCCTTTAAAACCCCCTTTACTGCTTTCTGTATCTGTTCACCAAACAGTCACACAAAATGAACCAAATTAGCTCTGGAATAATAATTTCTCTCCGATGCCCACTGTGCAGGCCTCAACAGTTAGGGTCAACTTGCCAGCAAAAGTGTTTTCTCTATGTCCTCTTTATCCTCTCCTGCAGAACACAAGCAATATATAGAAGTGTTTTCACCCTTCCCATCTCTCCAAACCAGTGAATACCACTCAAACCACCACTTCTTATAAAACCTGATAGAACTTTCTGGAAGACCATCAGAGTATTTACCAAAAGGTCAGAGAATAATATAAAGCACATTTATTTATCCACTGAGAACTCAAAGGGGAGGAAACATTAGAAAGCTCATAGACTCTTCTCTCCATACACAGGCAGATTGCAACTCTGGGAAACCCAGAGTGTTCACTCTGCATCTGTTCTTATAACACACTGAAACCAGAATACAGCAAGCAAGACACTCACCTTGGGCATAAAACTTAAGGCAGGGAATCCAAAACTCAGTAATGAAGACAATATTTTAATGCAGTATTTTTTGGGGGGTATTGGGGATTGAACTCAGGGGCACTCGACCACTGAGCCATATCCCCAGCCCTATTTTATATTTGATTTAGAGACAGGGTCTCACTGAGTTGCTTAGCACCTTGCTTTTTCTGAGGTTGGCTCTGAACTCACAATTCTCCTGCCTCAGCCTCTCAAGCCACTGGGACTACAAGTGTGTGTACCACCATGCCTGGCTAATGCAGTATTTTAAAAAATTAAATTATTGGCAAAACGTCATCATGAATGCCTATATAAGAAAAGTAAACCCTCCCGTTATTTTTCTATAACACCTTGTTTTTCCCTTCATAGCTCTTATAATTTATATGTATTTATTTCTCTATGCTTTTATGTGTCTCCAACTTCAGCCTGCACCAGCAGAATATAAGCTTCACTGGTGCAGACACGGTGCTGGATTTCCTGCCCCTCCACATTCCAGCCCCACAACATATTCCATTGTTCTCATTCCTAAAAGTGAAGGTCCAAGCAGATCACCCTCATTCTCTAAATAATTCAAAATAATAAACTCTAGCTAGTATTTAAAAAACATAAAAAAAGAACAAATGCTCAGGATATGTCATCATCTAGAAGAAATGAATCCACCACCCTTTGTCTCTGCGGAGATTTCTGGGTGATGTGAACATGTGCTGCTAGACACAGGGACACTAGCTGGCTGACAAACCCTTTTATTTGGCAGTGAGAATTCTGAAACCATACAAACACGATGTAACACTGTTGCTGGGGACAAGTGATTTAACGTATTATCTAAACTTAAACATCCTAAATATACTTCCAAAGACATTCCCTGGTTTGGAAAATAACACCAATAAAAAAAAAAATAAACCTAATAAAATCTAAAGAGAGAACATGAACATTGTAGAAGCAGGAAATACTTTTTGGAACATGAAAGCCAGAAATCTCCTTAAAAGTATTTCAAACAATATTTGAGAACTACACCCATAAAAGTGACCACTTACCCTTTATGAACATGACTGATGGAAATAGAATGAAAGATAATTCCAAATATATCACCACAGCACATTCAGTGTGGTGTTCTGCATGCAGACTCTGTGATCTGTTGTTAATGCAAACCCTGATTTCTCCACCTACTTGCTGTGCATGCTGACCCCTTTGTGTCCCCACTCCTTATTCATAAAATGAGGATTTAAAAATATTATCTAGTTTGTAAGATTGTGGCTAGTCATGAAACAAATATTTATTGACTACCTATTACATGTTTCTATAGTGAGGTGTGAAAAAAAAAAAAAAAAGACAAAGTCTGTTTCCTTGTCGAATTTATGTCCTGGAATGAACAGTAAGCACAATAAAAAGTAAACGGTATATTACATTAGGAGGTGCAAATTGCTTTAAAAAGAAGAAAAGGTACAGCAGGTTAAGAGCAATTGGAAATGGCAGGAGTTTGTGAGAGTATAATTTTAAATGAGATGGTAAGAGTAGAACAAAACAGTGTTTGGATTTAGCAGGGTAACAGATATAATGTACTTCAGAGACATGTAAATAATAACTATTAGCTATGATGATTACGGTGAGAAAGCAAGTGATATTAATCTTACAAAGTGTAACAAAATTATGACATACATTTCTTTTACTAGAAGTTAAATTCTCCCCCATTTTACTAAATAAAAATACTAAATAAACTAAATGGTCAAATATGTTATTGCCATAAATAAGTATTGGACCACAATTTATATAACAACTTAAGGTGGCACCAGTTATGTAATCCCCCACATTTCTCATTTTGGACCAGTATGCTCAGAGACCTGATGGCTCTCTGACAGATCTAATCACTACTCCAGCCAGGTCTCATGCCTAATGCAGGAGAAAGGAGGTTCGGCAGCTGGCTGGCCCGAGATGTGGGTCAATCTTGCCAGTTATAGTGGATGTTTGTTGTGGCATGACTCACACAGTAGCAAATAGCTAATACATTCTAAAAAGTGATAGGCAGCCTTCCTGGATATATCTCTGGATATGTAGAGATATGTTCCATGACTGGAAGAGAGTAGGCAGAGGCAGGTTTCCCACCAACAGAAGGCCACAAGAGCAGAGGGATAAGACAGAAAGGGTGTGATGTCCACCTAGGGATGTGTAGGCAGTGAGGCATGGCTAGAGATGTGAAACTGGGCGGGGAGTGGCATTCAGAAGATAAGAGTTGAACAGATGCCGTCATAAAGACTGTCTATATGTGTGAGAGGTTTGGAATTTGCCCTACAGTTTCCAGGAAGTCATTAAACAACTTAAAAGGAAGCAAACAATAAATCAGATATACAATTTAGAAAGATTTTTTCCAGGTCCTGACTATAGGTTACATTCTTTGAGATAGGACAGGAAGAAGGAAATAAGTTACAAAATTATTATAACAGTTATATAAAAATGTATAACTAATTAGAACAAAAAAAATATAATAAAGTTATAAAAAAGAATTGATAGAGCCAGGTGCCTGGCACACACCTGTAAGCCCAGCTACTTGGGAGGCTGAGGCAGGAGGATCACAAGTTGGAGACCACCCTGGGCAATGTAGCAAAACCCTGCCTCAAAATAAAAAAATAAAATAAAAAGGGATGGGAATGATGCTCAGTGATAGAGCAGCCCTGGGTTCAATCCCCTGTACTAGGGGGAAAAGAAAGAAAATAAAAAACAAAGAAAGAAAGGAAAGGATTGATTCTATCTATGATTCTATCTATTCTAATAACTAGAATTTTATTAAAATAAATGCAAATTAGAAACCAACTCAGTAACCAATTTTATGGAGATTAATGACACTACTTTGCGAATTGTGGGTAAAGGGATGGGAAAAGGGGGTTTAAAGGAACAACAAGAAGAAGGATTTCAACCCTTCCTGAAAATGCCTCATTATCAGGAGAATAGACATTAGGGAGTAGATTAACAGGTTAGTTCTAGATTTATATAGAGAAATAGACACAGAACTTAAACTATAAAGAACAAAAATTTTAAAAAGAGTTTTAAAGGAAGAAGAAAAATAGGATGATATAGAAGTTAGAGTTAGGGTCAAGCACAACTCACTTCAGGTTGTGGAATGTTTTAAAGTCAAGGAAAGGCCGTTGATAGTAGGTTATAGTGGATGGACAAGGAAGCCCAAGGAAGGAAATAAGAGAGGTGGCATTTTGTGAGCTGACAGTGAGGTCCTGGAGCATGGCCCCAGACAAAAATAATTCCAGGAAGACCCAGGGCATCTGCCTGTCAGGTGAGATGACCCAAGCAGGGCTGGGGGTAGCTTGTGGCTGAACTATAGCCAGAAGTCATGACGTGGCTGTTATGGGAAGGACCTTAGGAAATCGACAGATGACTCCAGAAAAAACCAGCAACCTTTTGTCTTGAGAAACGCATGAACTACAGGGAAAAGAAAGAGAAAAAACAGGGGATTTATATTACAATCCTGGGGGGGTTGGGGAGGGGGTCAATCAAATATTTTATTGCCATTACCTGGGCTCTGTCTCCATGAAAGCTGCTTTATCTCAGAACCCTGACCTCCTCCCTTTTTCTGAGGTTCCAACCCTCCCTTATAAGGGACCCTATGATTCAGCAGTCAGGACAGAGGAGAAGAGACACCCCGGGGCTAAGGGCAGCTTCCCTGTCTGTTGTTTATCTTGGCCCTTTCCTAATTTAGACACTGACCACCACCTAACAGTGCTGCCTCCCGTGTCCCTCCTGGGTGGCCTCTATTACACTGCTGTCCTGGCCCCAGCAGCCGCAGTTCCCATCCTGCAGGAGGCTTCTCTTCCATACAACTGCTTAGCAGTCCCCTCCAGTGAGACCCCTAGTTCTCTGCAGGCCCAGGGGATGAACATTTCCTTCTTGACCAAGTGTCACTTCCTTTAAGTCCAGTTTGGGTAATCCAAACACTAAGTGGTCATTTCTCTTTTGATCCCTAAAAAGAATCTTTTTAAAAAGATTCAGCTCCTTCTATCTAGGAATAAACCCCCCTGGAGAATGAGTCTGAGTGAGGGATATAAGTCTTAAACCACCCTGAGACGCAACTTGAGCAAAGTTAAGGGCAGCCATCTTCTTCCTGTGTAGGATTTAAACACAGGCATCCAGGAAACTTACTCTCAGTTTCTGTCAATCCCTATTGGAATTCACTCTAAGTGACTAAATGGTCTGTCTTGATGTCCCAGAGTGCCCCCCAAATACATAAATCATATCACACTGCACCTCCTTATACAAAAGAATTTTAAGCAACAACAAAAGTCTAATGGGAAATGGATGTTAATTGGATGTTAAAGTGTGGTAGGTGCTGTAACAAATAAGCCCTTATATTTCAAAGGCATAATGCTATGGGGGTGTAAGAGCCTTAATGAGGAGGTAGCTAAGATGGTGGCTGGCTGAGAGCCAAAGAGGAGGCGTTTAATTATTTTCTCCTGACCTTAATGTAATCAACTAAGAATCTTTCTGTGCCCGTGAACACTGTGTGACACACCTGTAAGTTGAGCTTGTGACACGTGTATACTTGTTAAGGTGAAGAGTATTTAACCAGGTAGGGTTGGAGTTGTGTGGGGGTTGTTGTTGGAGTTGGAGAGAGAAGTCAGAAGAGAAAGCAGAATAAAGAACCGTATCGTTTCTGCAGGTGGCAATAGCTATAGGCGGCAACATGGGGGGTGTCTTTTTTTTGTAAAGTCTAAAATGGTTGTTCCTGATCAGTTCTCTTCCAGGCAGTGATTTGAACACTCAGGTTCCCGTTCTTGTGTCTCCACTGTTTTTAGCACATGGCATTCGAAGTCACAGTATTTATCTTCACAGAGCCAGAAAGGGAAAGAGTGGATATAGAGAAGTTTGAGCTATTTCCTAACCACCTCTCCTTGGAAGTAGCACCCCTCATCCATCCTCACATTCACTTTTCTGTGAAGCTCTAGAGCAGCTGTTTCATAGCTCGAGATGTTTTCCAAGGAGGGAATGACTGGCCTTTGATGGGCAGCTCTCTCTCTCTCTCTGCAGAACATCTAGTGAGTCAGAATTTCATGATTCTGGATCTTTTCTCAAGAGTAGAGTAGTCTGGGCCCAAGTGCAGAGAACATTGATATATACTACAGGTGATCCAAGGTTGGAAAATGGCAGGGCAGCTATGGCAGATGGTGGGTAGAACTGCCTATTTGGCAACTCCACTTGTGAAATCTCATAGGCATCTCAATTTAACATGTTCCCAAAGGAGCCCTTTGCCTTCTGTCTGCCATGTCCAGTCTCTACCCACCAATTCTCTCTTCTCCCTGTCATGACCGTGTTCTTAAGTGGCACCATCAACTACCATAGTCCAACTACCCATGGCACCATCAACTACCCATGCTAAGAATCCTGGGGACCAGCTTTGATTTCTTCTTCTCTTTTGGATTCTCAATTTACTGTAGTTTCAAATGTTGTTGATTCTGCTTCCAAAATGCATTTGGAATACTTCCGCTTCTCTGTGTCTTTCCTGCCATTCCTCTATCCCAAGCCTCAATCATCTCTGATTCATAATATCCACAACAACCTCCCAGTAGTTCTCCCTTCTACTCTTGTTTCCTTTCATTTATTTTACACAGAGCAGACCAGGAGATTTTTCTAAAATGTAAATTTTATTACATTAATCTGCTGCTCGAAACCCCAAGTAACTTTCCCTTGTGTCTAGAACAAATTTTAACCTTATAGCATGGACTCCTGGATTTCGTAGCCTCAGAATCCTCTCCAACCTTCCAAACTTATCCAGAGCCTCTTTCATGCTTGCTTCTATCACAATGGCTTCTCCTGTCTGCAAGGACTCCTAGCTATTTCCTGTAATAGGCCCTACTGAAGGAGCCTATAATCAAGGAGATAGCTAAAGATTGCGGTTAGCTGAGAGCCATAAAAGATGTTCTAGTTTCCACCTGATGTTGATACATTATTCAAAGAATCTTTGTATGCCCGTGAACACTGCGTGACGCACCTGTAAGCTCGAGCTGTAAGCACGTGTCCTTGTTAAAGCTATATGTATATAACTGGGTGAGGTTCGTTAGTGTGTGTGGGGAAGAAGAAGGTGGTGGTTGGAGTTAGAGCATTTGGAGTGATTGCTGGAGCTGGAGAGAGGAGAAGAATAAAAGACCTTTTTTCATTTTCATCCTGCCTCCGAATTTTCCTGTGGCGTTCGCTGCTCCAAGCGACTTCCGCTTCAGGCAGCGACAGGTGGCGGCCTGTACGGGGAATTCGGCGGCAAGGTAAGAAAAAAGAAAATTTAAAAAGATGGGAGCAAATATAACAAAAAGTCGGTTTATAAAAGCCATAAATGAAATTTTTGATATTGAGAACTCAGAGGATAGTGAGAAAAGTGAACAAGAAAGCATATCCTCTGACTCAGTGGAGACCAGCAAGGAGAGTAGGAATGTAAATTCAAAAGTAAGATCTGCAAAAGCCATCAGAAGCTTAATAAAATTAGCTGAGGAGTATGTACTCTCCTTAGAAACTGAAACTCAGGATACTAGTGAAAGTAATAATAGTAACAAGGAGCCAAACCATGAAAGTACAGTCTCCTCTACTGAGCCGGTTAGGAATTATGAAGCTAGTAGTGAAGAGGAATCAAAAAGCGATTCGGAGAGCACAGTCTCCAATAAAAAGAACAAAAAGAAATTAAAAAAGAGAAAAGACCGTCAAATAGAGGAACCACTAGCGCCCTCTGCTCCTTCATGGATAGAATCCCTAACAGAAACAATAAAGAGTATGGATCAGAGTATACGTGCCCTAGAGGTAGAAATTGGCGGCCTTTCAGAGCGCTTATACGCTCTCGAACAACATAGACCGCAGGAGCACCTAGAACTGCCAGTATTTCAAAATGAACAGGGACAAAGATATCATGAGTTCCTAGACTTTAAAACAATAAAGAATTTTAAAGAGGCGGTAATGACCTATGGGCCTCAAGCTCCGTTCACATTAAGTATGATAGAGTCACTTAACACCCTAACCTTAGCCCCCTCAGATTGGAAAAGTCTATGCAGAGCGGTACTAAGTGGGGGACAATACCTAATCTGGAAAACTCAATTCCAGGAACTTTGTTCAGAAATAGCAAAGAGAAATGCTGCAGCAGGTTTCCCTCAACGCAATATAGATATGCTCACAGGGGAGGGTGAGTTCGCCGAACTACAAAATCAGTTACAATACGATCCAGGTGTGTATGCCCAGGTACACACTGCAGCTGTGAAAGCCTGGAAGACAATCTCAGGCACAGGGGATCTGCAAGGCAGCCTATCAAAAGTTATACAAGGGCCTAACGAACCTTACGCTGATTTTGTAGATAGGCTCTTAAAAACAACATCTAGAGTTTTTGGAGAAGTCGAGCAAGCTATGCCCCTAGTTATCCAATTAGCATACGAGAACGCTAATAAATATTGCCAGGATGCAATAAGGCCATGGAGAAGAAAAAAAGACTTATCAATTTATATCAGACTGTGCAAAGACATTAACGAGGCTGTTATCACAGGCAACGTAATTGCTGCAGTAATGAAAAATTCCTCCCCTCAAAATTCCCAAAGGTTTCAACCTAGAACAGGATATTCCAGACAAAATTATTATAATCAACCAAGATATGCTAAGCAATATCCCCCAAGGGTAATAAAATCAAATTCATACCGTGCTCCAGGCCGATGCCCCAGATGCAAAAAAGGTATACATTGGGCCAATCAATGCCATTCTAGATATGATATATATGGAAATGATTTATCAAGGATTTCAAAAAACGGGGCACGGGGCCCAATGCCCCGGGGCCCACAAATGTACGAGGCACTAGAGGAGGAAGGCCCTCAGATTCAAATGATTCCTCGTCACAGTCCCTCCTACCCATTAACTCCCTTATCAGAGGGACAAGAGGAAGTGCAGGATTAGATCTCTGTTCTACTGCCCGGATGGTCCTGACACCTGAAATGGGGGTTCAGCTGATTCCTACGGGAATCAGGGGACCTCTCCCTTCAGGAACTGTGGGACTAATCCTTGGGCGTAGTTCCAAAAGTTTATTAGGCTTTAATGTTATACCAGGGGTTATTGATTCAGATTATAATGGAGAGATTAAAATAATGCTAAGTACACACAGGGGCATCATCTCCGTAAATCAAGGAGACAGAATCGCACAGCTGCTCCTCATTCCCAGTCTCCATAATTCTTTTAAAAGCATGCCACAAAATAGAAATAGCAGAGCATTCGGTTCCACTGGTTCAGGACCTATGGCTTTCTGGGTCCAGGACTGTTCACGGAGGCCTATGTGCAAATTAAAAATTCAAGGTATAGAGATGGAGGGGCTGATTGATACAGGAGCTGACTCTTCCATCATAAATCTACAACAATGGCCTAAGCACTGGCCTCTACAGAAAGCCTCAACCAGTTTAAGAGGCTTGGGATACAGTAATACCCCAGCTCAAAGTGCTGTAATCTTAAATTGGCAAGACAATGAAGGCCATACAGGAACATTCAAACCCTATGTTTTAAACAGCTTGCCAGTTACCCTATGGGGAAGAGATATTTTACATCAAATGGGGCTACACCTAGCGACCAAGCCTGCAGGTGTTAAGAATAAAAATCCTACTCATAATAAAAAAGGCAAAGGACATTTTTTCTAGGGGCCACTGAGAAAACAATTTTAAAAATACCATGGCTCTCTAATAAGCCAGTTTGGGTCCCTCAGTGGCCCCTATCCAAAGAAAAATTGCAAGCGGCCCATCAATTAATTAAAGAACAATTAGAAGCAGGACACATAGAGCCTTCCACCTCTCCCTGGAATTCTCCCATATTTGTAATTAAGAAAAAATCAGGTAAATGGAGACTATTACAAGATCTAAGACAAATTAACAAAACAATGCAAATTATGGGCCCTACTCAACCTGGACTTCCTAATCCTGTAGCTATTCCAAAAAACTATTACCTTATAACCCTTGATATAAAGGACTGTTTCTTTTCCATTCCCCTACATCCTCTGGATGCCCCCAGGTTTGCTTTTTCAATTCCTTCTATTAATAATAATGGCCCTGATAAAAGATATCAATGGAAAGTATTGCCGCAGGGAATGGCAAATAGCCCTACACTGTGCCAACTATATGTGGACAGAGCTATACAGCCCATTAAAAAACAAATATCAAGACCTTATGTGTCTACACTACATGGACGATGTTTTATTAGCTCACCCTAATCAACAAATCTTATTTAATATATTTAGTGAAATAACAAAAAATCTAAAAAAATATGGATTATATATAGCAGAAGAAAAAGTTCAAAGCAGATCACCTATACTATATTTAGGCTTTAAAATCATGGATACTTTTGTTAAACCCCAAAAAATTCTAATAAGTAAAGAACATTTGACCACCCTCAATGATTTCCAAAAATTACTGGGTGACATTAATTGGCTTCGCCCTACACTAAGCCTCACTACTGGACAATTAAAACCCTTATTTGACATCCTTCGTGGGAACCCTGACCCATCCTCACCTCGAACATTAACTCCTGAGGCCAGGAGAGCTCTAAAATTAGTAGAACAGGCCATTGAAAGATCCCATTGCGATAGATTTGATTTTGCACAACCACTAATATTGATTATTATTCCTTCACAATATACTCCAACAGGAGTATTTTGGCAACAGGGACCTATATTATGGATACATTTGCCTGTCTCTCCTAAAAGTACAATTGAGTCTTATACCTCCATGGTAGCTAAACTTATTCTTCAAGGACTTAAAACCTCTACTAAAATATTTGGAATTCATCCCGCTACTATTATTACTCCTTATTCATCGTCACAGGTTGAATATTTGTGCTTCAATGATAATGATTGGGCTATAGCTAGATGCTCTACTTCTGCAAATTTTGACAATCATATTCCTAAATCTCCTATACTGTCCTTTTGTATCAATCATCCTATCATATTCCCACAGGTAATAAAAAAATCAACCCATTCCTAAAGCATTTAATGTATTTACAGATGGATCCTCTAACGGTACTGCTGCAGTAGTCACTCAAAATGAAAAAAATGATTCATATCACTAATCAAAAATCAGCTCAATTAGTGGAACTCGAAGCTATAATAATAGCTCTGGAAAATTTTAAAGAACAGCCTATGAATATTTTTTCAGACAGCCATTATATTGTACATGCTGTCCCAAAATTGGAGCTAGCAGGTCCAATAGCACCACATACTCCAGCTTTTAAATTGTTTTCTCAAATCCAAAATCTCCTATGGCAACGAAAAGAACCTTTATTTATAGGTCACATAAGAGCTCACACTAATCTGCCTGGTCCTCTCCATGAAGGTAATCAAAAAGCTGACGCCCTCACTAAAACAATATTTATATTTACTACAGTACAACAAGCTACTTTATTTCATTCCCAGTTCCACGTTAACAGCACTACCTTAAGACAAAAATTTAAAATCACAAAAGAACAAGCTCGTAGAATTGTAAAAGAATGTCCATCTTGTGTAACACTCTTGCCCAATCCACATTATGGGGTTAACCCACGAGGTTTGATGCCCAATCATTTGTGGCAGATGGATGTCACACATGAGCCAAGTTTTGGAAAATTACGATTTATTCATGTCACCATAGATACATGCTCAGGCATGATTTTTGCTTCTTTACATTCCGGAGAAAAAGTTAAAGATACTATATCTCATTGTCTGCAAGCTTTTGCTGCATTGGGCATCCCCAAAATGCTTAAAACAGATAATGGCCCTGCATATACATCCACATCCTTCAAACAATTTTGTACAAAGTTCAATATTATCCACAAAACAGGTATCGCTTATAATCCTCAGGGACAAGGAATAATTGAAAGAGCAAATCGGACACTTAAAAATATGTTACTAAAGCAAAAAGATGGAAACTGGAAAAATCCTAAGGACAGATTGGCAGTTGCCCTGTTTACCCTAAATTTCTTAACTTTAGATTCTAATGGACATTCGGCTGGAGATAGACACTGGAACCCACACCAACAACATAAACCTTTGGTTTACTGAAGGATGTTCTCTCAGGTACATGGAAGGGTCCAGACCCAGTATTAATTTGGGGGAGAGGATCTGTTTGTGTTTTTCCAAAGCACGAATCCTCTCCAATATGGATACCATCTAGATTGATAAAGCAGGTACAAAGTCAAAGGGATCAAGACGAAGTTATTGAGGAGTCTAGATTGAATAAACAAGTGCAAGGTCAAGAGGACCAAAATGAAGGTATGGAGTGATTCCCTTAAAAGAGTTCTCCATTAAATTTACAACTTAAATTTCATTCTTCCCGGCCGGGACAAGAAGATCTCTCTTCAGTGTATACACAATTGTAATTTTTTTTTTTTCTCTTTTATATATGTCTTTATGTCTGTGCATTTGTCTAAATTTCATGTTAATGTGATGTCACAAATATGTTTATATGTGCGTCTGTCTAGTGTGACGTCACAAATAATTAAGCGCTTAAAAAAAAAAAAAAAAAAAAAAAGTAGATAGATATAGATCCAAATAACAAATAACGTTAATTCATTTAAGCTTAGAATATTCTAATTTGATAATCAATAGATATAGATAAATAGATATTTATATAAGTTCAGAATATTTTTAGATAATCAATTATAATGATAATCAATTTTGATTTATAGTTGTCTCCGGGACTTCTCTTCAGCTGTGAATATGTTTAATGTTATATAACCTGATATTTTGGTGTTCCGACAGAGGATCATTTATTTGTTATTGACTTCATTTGTTTAGTAGCTGATTAATTTGAATTATTTCAACAGGTATAGGATTGCTGTGTATATAGAGACTCGAGGATTCCAGCTAACAAATTATTTTTCCAAAATGCCTTTAGCTTTTCTTTATCTTTAATGCAGTAAACACCCTCAGTTTCTCTTTGATTATTTCTGAATGTGATATTTTGCCAGCTTATGTTTGTGGGAGCTTAAGCAGCAATGTGTGTGAGCAGAGATCAACTTTTATTTTCTACTCTAATAATTCTTTTTTTAGTTTGACAGCTCACCTTTTGATCTCAGTGCTGGAATAGCACTGCCTTTCCCTTAATAATGGATGCTTGAGTTTTTAGGTAGCGGGCCCTGAAGATTTGCCGGTAGAAATGTCTAGACATAAAAAAGACGGCTGCTGCTACAACTGCAGGGACCGCGGTCGCTGCAAGCATCCCTGCTGCTCAAGCATCAACAACCTCACCAGCAGTGTGGCCTCTGCTCTGCATGCATGGGGCCTCCTGAATCTATGTGTTATAACTTATGGACATTTTGATTTTCCATTATTTTGGGACATTGCGGGACAATGCCTTGCGGGTATTTGTCTAAGAGAACTCAGTGCGTTACTTGATGAAACTAAGGGCAGCTGATTGGCTTAAAGAACTTGATACGCTATGGAAACTTGGCTCGTCAGCAGTAGGCTTGCCGCCTTAAAGCCGCAGCATCTCCTAAAAATTGGACGGCTGTTAGTCAACACACAGTCGATCCTGAAGGGCTCTATTGGATGGCTGGTTAGCCTATGACGGGTAAGATCCCCAGAGGGGGACAACCTAAGACACGGCACAGTCGCACGGGACAGTCTAATGTGGCCGGCATGTCAACCTAAGCCAGGAGTCAGGACAGCCTAGACTCCCATGACGGGTAAGAATGTCGGTTGCACATGGACGTCCTAGAACATCCCTTCTTTTAAAACTAAAAGGGGGAAATGAAGGAGCCTATAATCAAGGAGATAGCTAAAGATTGCGGTTAGCTGAGAGCCATAAAAGATGTTCTAGTTTCCACCTGATGTTGATACATTATTCAAAGAATCTTTGTATGCCCGTGAACACTGCGTGACGCACCTGTAAGCTCGAGCTGTAAGCACGTGTCCTTGTTAAAGCTATATGTATATAACTGGGTGAGGTTCGTTAGTGTGTGTGGGGAAGAAGAAGGTGGTGGTTGGAGTTAGAGCATTTGGAGTGATTGCTGGAGCTGGAGAGAGGAGAAGAATAAAAGACCTTTTTTCATTTTCATCCTGCCTCCGAATTTTCCTGTGGCGTTCGCTGCTCCAAGCGACTTCCGCTTCAGGCAGCGACACCCTACATATATCCTTGTGATCCTGCCTTGTAGTCATTTACCTTTCATTATTTGGATAATCCTCTATTTAAAAAAAAAAAAAAAAAAAAAAACTGGATAGTACCCACCCATCCCTCACAACGTAGCTTAAATGCCACCTCCTCAGAATACTTCGTGACCCTCTCAGTCTAAAGTGGATCCCCCTGTTATTCTCTCCTAGTGTCCTTCATAGATCTTCACTTATAATTAGTTTTTTAAATAATTTTATACTTATTTGTATATTACTTTTTTAATATGTCTCCTCAGTTAAGCTTTAAATTTCAGGAAGGCAGAGATCATGTCTGTTTTCTTCCTGAGCTAGAACCCAGCTCTTAGCACAATACCTGGTCCATAGTGAGTGCTCAAAATTTTGCTGTCTAAAGAATGAATGGATGTGTGGATTATAGGGAAGGACTGGAAAGCGTGAACTTGGGGTTAATAGGGAACTGTGTATCTAAAAATGATTGAGTGGAAAAATTGATTAAGCCATCAGAGATCCTGGTAATAGTCAAAAGCTGGGTCAGTGGTTGTGGAGAAATGGTTCAGTGCAGGTACAAAGATACAAAGAAGTGAGGGGCTGGCTCAAGAGGGAACGTGGAGGTGGAGTTTCAGGGCTTTGAGAGATTGGGGATCCGTGGAGATGTGCTGGTGGGAAATGCAGAGCAGAAGAGGATCAAGTAAGTTGAGAAACAGGAATTTGGGCATAAAGGTATGGAGGAGGCCACCATGGTAAATGCACACGCAGAGTGCTTTTATAAAGGTTATTCCATGAAATGAGTAACGACAGCAGGAATCTGGATGAAGAAATGTCATTGCTTAACATCATCAAGATCATGGATTTACAGTCTGCTGGTAAGTAAACGTAGGGCTCAAGGGTTGGAAGGAGTTTTAGGAAGACCTAGGCTGAAAGGCACAAGAAGATGTCAGTTTCTCCTCCACCAGGAAAAAGGTGGGAGCTGGAGGAGGGGATTTCCTAAGAGGTCAGCCAGCCAGGCATGAAGCATCAAGATAGCAGGTTCCTGTCTTGTCTGTAAGATAAGAGGGAATCAAGGCCAAGTGTTTGACATGGGTGTGGTCCTGCCAGCAAACCAGGCAGAGAGCAGAGTTGGAGTCCCTCGGATCTTCACGAAGGCAAAGCAGGGTAATGGTTTCAGTTGACTGTTTGGGGCCTTGTCCTTCAGTCAGTAGGAGTAGCGAGCAGGGAGGAAGGGAACTGCAGGCTTGAGCAACAGTCTGGGAGAGAAGAGGCAACTGGAACAAAGCCTGCTGACTCCGGGAGATTCAGGTGGGTGGCAGGGAGGTGACAATGTTTGATAGATTTGCCCGCATAGGTGTAGCTTTTTCCAAATATACACTCCTCCCATTTGATTAGCTATTTGGCTATGTTTTCTAGGAGTGTTCCTTTTCTCAGTGAATAGAAGTACTTTGTTCTTGTCTGAATTCATGTTCATGAACTCTGCAGGTCAACAGATCAGAAGACCATATCCTGCTTTTCCCTGTAGGGTCAACAGGCCAGGGGACCATATCCTGCTTTTCTAGGCTTTAGAGGTTCACCAGAGAACCACAAGCATTCACCTCGGTTCTTAAGGAGGAGCAAGCTCTGGCCATGCTCCTCTTCCTGAGGGTTAGCTTCCTGACATTTGTCGTGCAGTTGGAATGACTGAACTTAGAATGACAAAGATATTCACACTCAGTAATGACCAAATTGTCCAATCCTCTGTTTTAGTACTTTGAGTCTGGCCATTGCAGGCCCAGTTTCTCCTGGCTGTACACGTCTTTCTCCCTTCTCATCTAGCATTATCAAACAAATTCAGGCTCTGTATAGGTTTGGGCATGCTGATCTCAGGGAACAGAGAAAAGGAAAAACTCCAGGGATGGAAATCTTAAACAAATAAATCGGTGGGAATCATTTTATATGAAAGTACAATCATGGAAAAGTCATCAAGCCTCTTTGCTTTAATCAATCCTCTAATGACATCAATGCACTGATGAGTTCCCGGGAAAGGAAAAGCTAGGTAATTCCCAATGTTAATTTGAGGGCAAGGGACAGCTTATTCTGTTTTTAACAGGGCCAGGTACAGATCTCTGCAGCTGCATCTGTCTCCTCACTCACTCTCACGATATAAGCATGGTGATTTTATGTTAATTAATCAATTATGATATTTTATAATATTGAACCTCTACAGGATGAAGGTATCTTCTGCTGTAGGGGTTTAGAGGAATCTCACCTGAAGAGTAGGGTCTTCCTTGGCATCAATCACTTGGCTAAAATACATGTTTCTCCAGGTAGAAAGTAGAAGGGAGTCAAGGGAGTCCTGCTGGTGCTAGTTGGGGACAGAAGAGGAGGCCCTCTTGGTAGCAGGAACTCTCTCTCTTCTCATCTTGACCTTAATATAGTCAAGATGTTTAGGAGTTGAGAGTTTAAGGATATTGAAATGATTCCTTCTTCTTCTTTTTTAAAATATTTGTTTATTTTAGTTGTACACAATGCCTTTATTTACTTTTACGTGGTGCTGAGGATTGAACCGGGCTGCGCATGTGCTAGGCAAGCACTCTACCGCTGAGCCACAATCCCAGCCTCTAGATGATGATTCCTTCTTTAGGAAACTGAACCAGAACTTTGGAAGAACACAGGTAGAAGGCTGTACATTCATGTCAGCCGTTTAAGGCGAAGTAAAACCATCACGGAGCTAGTGTATGACAGGCCAAGGTATACAGCAGCATGCATAAAATCAGAAAGTTATGGTTTATAAGCAAGATTTTTCTGTTTGTTTTTCTTGGTGTTTAGATAAACTTTTCTGAAAGTTCTGATCTGGTTTAGCTATGCCAAGGGGAGGAAACAAAGAAATTAGTTGGTGTTCACAGTATGGTTAAAATTAAAGGACCCAGATTTCAAAGAGGGGTCAGTACAGGGTGGTAAAATAATCAAGCCTCAAGCAGAAGGTGGATTGCAGGAGGAAGAGAGGCAAGGCTGGCTGTTGGGCTTCATTTGAAGATTCTTTTACAAAATAAAAGCGCAGTAGGGGCATTTCCTTTTACCAGGGTTCTGATTTTCCCTTTCCAGCCAAAAATCCTGCTCTCAGGACTGAGGCTCATTGCTGACCTTTTAGCTGTTTTCATCCCAGAATCTTAGATCACCAAACAGCTGGGCGAGAGGACCTCTCCCTTTTAAAATAAAGCAGCCCTGAGTGATTTGGGCCTCAATATTTGCCCTCTTATTTCTCCAAGAAATGAGAACTGGCCTCATAAGTGCTCATGGTCTATAGTTGCTTACTGTTAAATAAGAACAGTATTATTGTGCATCGGGAATGGGCTAATGCTTGAATTTCTGCCATTAATAATATATTTGTATTAATCATCACTCTTTTTCTGCATCATCTTTAAAAATTTTTTTTTCTCATGGGGAAATTTATCAAGTCGGATTTGTTTCTAGAAACAAAATGTTTTTATTATTAATATTAAATAATTGGTCAATTTATGGTGGAGAAAGCAACGTGGGTGGGAAGAGAAGAGTGAGTGTGTGGGGATGCTTAGGACAAACTTTATCTAGTCCTGTCTACTTTCAACTAGTCATGGTTGAACTTTTTTATTACTTGATTTTTTTTTTTCAGTTTATAAATGAGAATGACCTTTAGGACTACAATCAGAATGACACAGGAACAATATCATTTAACAATCTTTCCATGCCAAGTTTTATCATAATTCATGAAACATCACTGTCTTATCTGTTTTGCTTTGTTTTCAATGTCATGTGAAGTTGGGAAAATTCCTCTGAAGGTTGTTGGCAGGTTGCAGAATGAGGGTGTCAGGAGCCAGCAGTGTCTCCTGACTGGTCCACTCTCCCTAGGAAACACCTGCTTGATCTTACCTGTGGAGATTAAAACCCAGAAACAAACAACAACAAAAACCAGTTGACTGGTTGGGCTCTGGAGTGTAAACTGTGGAGGGACTCGGTTTTATTCTGATGGGACTGACAGAGGGGAAAGGAGGAAAAGTTATTCATTAATTAAACCAGTATTTAATGAATGCTGATTATGGGCTTATTGAAGCAGGTGTTACTAGGATATAAAAAAAAGCTAAAACAAGGATTCCACCCTCTAACAACCCAAAACAAGGCATCAACAGCAGAATAAATAGGCAGACAATCAGAGCTTTTTGGTTGAATGTCAGTGTAGTGCATTGGGCCAGTTCAGGACCAGGAGAGATCATTTTAGCTGTCAGCCTGCATGTAGAGAAGGTAGAATTTTGGCGTTGAACCTTAAACTTGATAATTGCCTCTTTCCCATGAGTGTGCCAAAGAATTTTTGAATATTGCAACTTTTTGAGACCCCCTCCCCCATTAGTTCAACTATGGACAGAAGTCACATGGCCCTCCAGTGGCCATGGAGGGTCAATGGGATTGGTGGAAGAACATTACTCCTAACTGATATGATTATTTTACCTTTACTGAGTTCTACAAATGTTCTGAGGGGGGTTTAAAAGAAAGCAAAACTATGTCTTTGTGACTCTGGGATCGTGATTAGAACCAGCTGCAGCTTTCCCATCTCAGCTTCATCCAGATATGCATTGAACTCAGCCAAAGGCATTTTGTGGTGTCTCTTCCCATGGCTGGCAATGAAGACCAGACACTTCTCTCCATTCCTCAGTTGTTCCCATGTGAAACTGTGCAGACTTGAGCCTGCCAAAAGGGTGCTCTCCAGATGTTGCAAAGAAATATGCAGAAAAGGAACACATCAACACCATGAGATTTCAAAAGTGTGGTGGGCCCAGGAAATGGGAATTCTAAGGATGTAAAGAATGAAAATAAAATATGAAAGAAACAGAACAATGGCTTCCTGGCAGAATGCCTGTGAACTTTCTCTTTCCCCTAGAACAGCAAGTGCTGTATGGGAGGTAATGGTCTCAGCAGTGACTCAGTTCTTAGCTGTGCACCTGTCTTCTATCCTCCCATCTTGTTTTCTCTGTAGTTATAAGAAATGCATGTAGGAGTTTGAGTTATTCAGATGTGTGTAATAAGTATGCAGCAGGATCACTTTATAAGCACTTTCCCTTAAGCAACAGGTAGACCCTGTGCCTCTCTCCCCACCTTCACCAGCAACTCACATTGCCTTTCTGTAATACTGTTGGCAAACCCCAGAGATGAGAGTCTGCCAGCATCAACTGAGCTACTGTGAGATGCCTGGTTTAAAAGGGCATGGCTGACTGCAAATTGGTGGAAGCACTCTGGAAAGCAGTATGGAGATTCCTCAGAAAACTTGGAAGAGAATCACCATTTGACCTAGTTATCCCACTCCTCGGTTTATACACAAAGGACTTAAAATCAGCAAACTATAGTGACACAGCTACATCAATGTTTATAGCAGCTCAACTCATGATAGCTAAACTATAAAACCAGCCTAGGTGCCCTTCAACAGATGAATGGATAAAGAAAATATGATATATATATACATACATATACATACACACACAATGGAATATTACTCAGCCTTGAAGAGAAATGAAATTATGGAATTTGCCAGTAAATGGATGGAACTGGAGAATATCATACTAAGTAAAATAAGCCAATCCCAGAAAACCAAAGGCTGAATGTTCTCTCTGACATGTGGATGCTAACTCACAATAAGGTAGTGGGGTAGGGAAGAACAGAAGTAGTTTGGATTAGACAAAGGGGAATGAAAGGAATGGAGGGGGAATGAGAATAGGAAAGACAATAGAATGAATTGGACATGACTTTCCTATGTTCATATATGAATACATGACCAGTGTTAATTCCCCATCATGTACAAAGGGAAGAATGGAAAGTTGTACTCCTTGTGTATATAATATGTATGTAATATGTCTAAATACATTGTACTGTCATGTAAAACTAAAAAGAACAAATTAAAAAAAAACTCACACACACAATAAATAAATAAATAAATAAATAAATAAATAAAAGGTCTTGGCTGTTTTTGGCAAGAATCTGCCCTCCCCAAAAGATTGCCACCTTAAGTATTGTGGTCAGGGATTTCTCAGGCAGACAGCAAGAAGTTTCCACTAGACTGAAAAATCTTAACTGAATCAGTGAAATGGAAGGATGTGTGGTTGGTCAGTAATTTCTTTGTGGCTCAGAGGCGATAGTAAACAGCTTTCCATTTCTGGCACTAGGAGTTCATTTTCCGAAATAAATCTTCATAAAGTATTTATACACACATAATATGGGTGTGTGTCTTTCCTTGAATTCCCTTACTCATTTCTTCTCCTTACTCATCCCTTTTGGATTTTGGTATATCCGTTTTAAAGGATCATAAATAAAAAAACAAACCTTCTCGATGCACTTGCCATAAAAGTCACAGATCCTTATTTATGAGAAAGTTGTTTTTTTTCCCCACAGATTTTCATCTGATTTACAACTTAAAAGGGACATACTCAGCATGATTGTCTTTGGGTGGGCTCGTGACATTCAAGGACACCAGAGATGGAAGGAGGATGGTAGTTCTGTTCTTAAATGTTTATATTTTGACTTTGCATCTGTTATGCTTAAATTAATAATAAAGGGGATGTTTTAGTATCCTTTGTGAATGTAGCTGCCTTCTGGCTCTTAACTAATAATGCTTCTAGACTTTCAACAAAATTCATCTGCAAAGCAGCCACTTCACGTTGTAGGATGGGGAGAGATTACAAAGTCATTTTGTGCTGATAGCACAGATGAATGGCTATCACCTGGTGTTTGTGAATTGCATTATGCCTATGGATAAGGACTGGATGGACTGGGGCATTTAGCATTACATTATACAATCCTTCCTATAGTCCTAGAGCAACAGATTATAATTTAACAAGTTGGCTCTGAAAAATACGTTCAGTACCATCCAAGACCATTTTGGGGGAAAATTCTTTTTTGTTGTTTGGTATTAGAGATTGAATCCAGGGGTGCTTTAGCACTGAGCCACATTCCCCAGCCCTTTCTTCCTTACGATAGGGTCTCTTTAAGTTGCCCAGGTTGGCCTCAAACTTATGATCCTTCTGTCTCAGCCTCCCTGGTTGCTGGGATTACGGATGTGTGCCACAATTCCCACGCAGAAAAATTTCTTAAAACCACAGAACAGTTTATGGGTCTTGATATATCTAAAGTTATTATCATTATTATGTTTTAGAAACTACTGGTTAATATTGGCATTATACTTTCCAGCGGTCTGTAGTAAAGGTCATTGACTAAGTGTGATGATGCTGATGATTCAGGGAATCATCAAATTTGTGATGTTAGCAGTCACATTTGAAATTGATGCCCTACTCCCCTAAATACTCAAACACACATATGGCACATTTGAGTCCATTGCAAGAGTTTAAATCCATATATCAACTTTGGGTCAATTGATGTAAAAAAAAAATCCTTGCTTCTAGCTCCCTTAAATCTTCTACTCAGGCTGCTGCTGAGCAACCTTCGAGGATCCCAAGGGCTGGAGCATCCAGCTGGGGTAGGTACGCCATTTGGCATATATACCATGGGACTCTGCAGAGCAGCACAGCCTATAATTCCCCAAGTGGAAGTCCAAGAGGGAAAGGGGAAATAAATAGACCTCACTTAAAGTACATGCTAACCAGTCATAGCTCCCTTTGGAAGAAACCAGCTCAAAATGTCCCTGGGAATTAGTGAAGTTAAGAATTCAGAAGTCACCCCATAACGGTACAGCAAACACAGGGGTAAAATTTGACTGAAATGCTCTTAACATAACCGAGGTCATTGCCCAAATAGGCAATCGTCTGGAGGAAAGTTTTACAGGTGTGGTCTGTGTTAATGGGGGATTGAGAGTTTGGCCTTTACAACAATTGTTCCCAGTGGTGACCATCTCATGAGCCAGGTGGAGGGTTGCTAAGCAATGAAAGGAAACAAAAGGCAAGTTCCAAGAAGTTCATTAAAATCTACAGCTGCAAGGCTTTACTCTAATGTTCTCCACCCCAGTGGAAAAGACACCCGGTCAGAACTGATCTAGTCATGTACTCCACCCTCCCTCCACTGACTCTGTTCACAGTGTTAACTTTAGCATGGAATGAATTTGGCTTTTAGTATATCTGCATAGTTCCCAACTAAATCTCTGGCCTTTTTCAAAGGTAGGTATCATGTTTTATTTGTCGTATCAGTTTAGTGCTAAAAACAATCTCTTCCTATACATGCTAGATTGACCATAAATTGAAGCCTAACTTCAAATTAATGATCTATGCCCACTGATGTTACAACCTTCCTTTAAGACCTACCTCAAATGCTCCCTTTTTTAAGAATGCTTTCCTTATTTCTGAGGTGCTCTCATTTTTCCTCTGAGTCCCTACAGAAACTTGTATACCTCTTTCATGGAATTTATTTTGCATTGCAGTGTGGCCACTATAGTTTGACTTTCACCATGTGCTTGTTCAGAATAGGAGAGAGATCTTACTTGGCTCTGGATCAAAAAATATTTGCCTTGCTCCTTCATTTTTTCCCACATATGTAAGTGAGCATCAATTAATGTAAAGATTCTATTGTAGAACTGGTGATATAAAGCAAATGATGTAGACATGACTTTTATTCTCTTATTGCTTAAAGCCTCAGGGGGAGTTTGAACAAGTAATTAGGAAATTACAGCTCAGTGCCTCGATCAGAAAGTATGCAGACCATGATATCACTTGACCTGATTCAAGGAATCAATGAAAACCTGCATGAGGACGTGACATGCTCAGACCTATGGAATGAAGGACACACAAGGAGAGACCTTGGTAAAGTGAAGAAGCCAGAAATTCAAAGGTTCAAACTGGCTCAAGTGAAGAAAGCTTTAAATTTCTATCATATTATTCCCTCTAGAAAACTGAAATCTACAGAGATAAGGTATAAAATTAGGAAACCCCAAGATCATAGATAGATAGATAGATAAAGCTAGCAAGGGGCTCATGTTTTCTGCCTCCCAGATCAGCTCTCTTCCCAGTAAATATTTCTATCTCTGCCTTTCTTTCAATATCAAGCCTCTCTTTTATGTGGAAACCTATTAGTGCAGAAAATAAACATATACAAGCATTGGATGGACTTTATCTCTCCCTTCATCATTTGTATAATTATTTCTATGTTCTAGTTCAACAATTACCTCTGATTGTTCATTCTTAAGAAAGAGAAAAAACAGAAGCCCAAGAGTGACTCCTGGGACTTTGCCACAGTAAGTTGGCTCTCAATGTGTGGGGAGCAATTTCACAGTCTGTGAACACATACATCCTCATGTGACTTGGGCAGAGTTAGCCTTAGGAAACCAGCATTTAGAAGACTTTTGATTTGCTTATCCACAAAGTTTCAATGAAGAAGGAAGAAATGAGACTACAAGTAGCGTGGCCACGTAATTTACCATCCAAACTGGGGACACTGTGACAATAAAAGGGAAAACTGTTCATAATTATGCTGAGAAAACAGGTGCAAACTGGTACCCCTCAGGTAAGTTGGGACACATACCCATTCTACATAACTAAAAACCTTTCACAGACTTAGACATCTTAATGTTCAGGGTTCCTCTTTTCTTTGTCTCCATTCCAGATCACTTTTTGCAGAGAAGGTGTTCTTCAAATAATAGATGTTCAAAGACTGTTGATAACTCTACCCTAGAAAACAGGAGAACCACTTCTCTTACCCTTCTCCCTAGAACTTGGGCATCACATCAATCATTATGAAATTTCTAAATTCTGGCCAAGTGCACACTTTTCATGAGCCCACATAACTACCTCACACTTTGTGTGAGCTTACATGACTAACACTAACTAGATCAGCACCCTCTAACAGACCTTTCCGCAAGGATGGAATGTTCTATATATGCCCCACTGTATGTAGTAGCCACTAACCACATGGATTATTGAGAACTAGAAACATGACCAGTATGACCAAGGAAGCAAATTTTAAACTTTATTTAATTTTCATTAATTTAAAAGTACATTTAAATAGCTAAAAGTAGCCTGCAATTAACATGCTGAGCAATGTGTTTGTAGAAGACCAAGTGAAAAGGGCTACAGGAGACAGAACATCTTTTGTTTTCCCAGGAGGCCAAGGTCTCAGCCTTTCCTTTTATTTAACTCCACCTCAAAAATCAGTTTCAGTGGGGCTGGGGCTGGGGCTCAGTGGTAGAGTGCGCTCGTCTCACATGTGTGAGGCCCTGGGTTTGATCCTAGCACCACATAAATAAAATAAAAGGTATTGTGTTTACCCACAACCAAACAAATATTTTTTTAAAAAAATCAGTTTCATCCCTATTCAATTTGAGGAAAGGAAGGACCATAAATATACAGGCATCAACAGTATTTGCAAAGGAGAACCCTGATACTAATCAATTCTCCTCGAAACACTAGGGAAAGCATATATACTAGCACAGTTAGGATGAACACAATTGCAGAATTTCTTCATTCATGTGTTCTTCATACACATGCTTTAAAGAAATCCAAAAATTTTGAAGGAAGTCCTATTTCTGCCAGAGCTTTCTACAAAAGGATGTTTGGTATTTTTTGGTATTAGGAATTGAACCCAATGGTACTCAACCACAGAGTCACATCCCCAGCCCTTTTTATTTTTTATTTTGAGACAGGGCCTCACTTAGTTGCTGAGCTGGCTTTGAACTTGCACTCCTTCTTCCTCAACCTCCCCAGCTGTTGAGATTATAGGTGTGCACCATCACACCCAGCCTATAAAGGTATCTTAATGGCCCAAAGCTGTATCTCCAGCGTTTTATTCCTCTTAATGCAAAGCGGACAAGACATGAAGCAATTCAAGCTAGAAATTCCCACCTCATGAAATGTTTCCTTCTGTTCTATCCTGGCATTAAACTTTCTGTATCTCTTTGATGTCCCATATTACTTTCTCCTTTGTATTACCTGTGTAAAGAGTAGGAAAGAGCAGGAAGTGAGTACCAAGGAAGACAGGTATATCTTCCATCTCCTACTCGTGAATAGGTATTTTGAGGACAAGGACCTTATTTTCCACACTATCAGGTACAGTTCTTTGCACATAGTAGTTGCTCCAGAAATTTTTATTAGTTTACTTGGAAATGTGTAGAGCTACCAAATCTGTAAAAATGAAGCTGCTCTAACATGAAATGAGATAAGGTAAATTCTTTCATAACAAGCCTACTTTCAGAAGAGTTGTAGGAACTCAAGAGTGTCTCCCAGTTATATTCCTCATAGATCAGTACTGCAGACAGAATAACTGAGCATAAATTTGAGGCTGTGGTAAGACCAATTCTTTTCTCCTAGGATTGCAAGCTGGCATAATTCTTTTGGAAAGCAATATGGAAATTGATATCAAAAGTTTTTTATGGAATATTTCTATATGGACACTTCATCCCTATTAAATTATTTATAACTATTTTATTAAAGCATTATTTACATATAAAAGCTGTACATGTTCAATATATATAATTTGATATGTTTGGAGAGAAGTACACACCTGTGAAACCAATACCACGATCATTGCCATAAACATATGGATGCCTCCCAAAGTTTCCTCCCAACTCTTTATCATTGTGCGAGTGTGGTGAGTGATTGTGGGGAGAGATAAGATCATTTAACATAAGACCCACTTAGCAGGTTCTTAAGCATATATTGTTAACTACAGGCACTGTGTTGTGCAATAGATCTGTAAGACCTATTGTTTAGTACATAAGCCTTTGTTTAGTACATAATTTGCAAATATTTTCTTCCAATCCATAGGTTACCTTTGCATGTTGATTGTTTAGCTTTGCAGAAGATGTTAGGTTGCTCTAGTCCAACTCGTCTATTTTGGGTAGTTTGCTTGCTTTTGTTTTTCAGACTGATACAATAGTTTATTGTTTTAAAAAGTACCTGGAGGTTGGGAGGAGAGGATGATCAATTTTGAAGGGTAAGATCAGAGAAGGTATTATAGGAAAAGTACCAGTTGGGACTTGACCGGTGATGTTTTTGTTGCCTGTGCTTTTTAGTCTCATGTCTGAGAAATCATTACCAAGACCAACGTTATGGATTTTTTTCTGCAGTGTTTTCTTCGAGGAGTTTTATGGTTTCAAATCTTTATGTAAGTCTCTAATCCATGATGAGTTATTTTTGTGTGTAAGATAAAGGCCCAGCAGTGAAATAATTTAAATGTAGGGAAAATGCATGTATGAGGTTCAACTCTGCTTTATTTATAGTAGTGAAAAATTGGATAAAACCTAAGCATTCAACAATAGGAGAATTATTAATAAATCATTGGCCAAGTAGAAATAAGACCATCGTATGGCTATTTTAAGAGTTTATATTGATGTAAGAATGTTCACAACATAATGATAAGCAGAAAAAAAATTATAAGAGAAAAAGGTTGGAAGGGAATATAACAAGACACTATCGTGGTTTGGCTCTGAAATAGTCAAAAGCTCATGTGGTGAAGGACCAGTCCCCAAAGCAACAATGTTCATAGGTGGAAATTTGGAGAGGTGATTGGGTCTTGAGGGCTCTGACATTATCAATGGGTTAATCCATTGATGAATTCACAACTTAATGGGCTATTGGGAACTTTAGGAGGTGGAACCTAGCTGGAGAAATTAGGTCATTGGCAGCACGCCCTTAAAGGCTATATTTTGTTCCCAGTCCTTTTCTCTTGCCTGTTCTCTTTTCTTCTTGCTCACACATACCCTGCTATCATGTGCTGTCTCACCACAGTCCCCAAACAAGAGAGCAAAGTGACCATGGACTAAAACCTCTGAACCCATGAGTCAAAATAAATCTTTCTTCTTTTTAAGTTGTTTATCTCAGGTATTTTGTCACAGTAACAGAAAGGAAACACAGATCCTGAGGGGTCGCTTTTGATGATTCAGCTAAAAGTGACTTTTTTTTCTTATTGCTTAGGCTTTTCTTGAATTTTATTATCAAATCTCTACTATAGAAACACTGAATGAAAAAGGGAACATGAGGGTAAAAAGTGACTTTTTGCCCTTTCTTTTATCCTTTATATTTTCCAAGTTTACTTAATGTCAATATTACGAAATCCACATTAGCATGTGATATGTAATTTTGACATTGTTTCCTCATTTTAAGGATAATTCTAACCAAGACCTACAGAAAAATTCAAAATTTGAGAAAGATAGGCACTCCTAGACAACATTTTTGGATTTCATTCCACCTTTTTAATTGGTGCATTGTAGTTGTACACAATGGTGGGATTGTTACATATTTACACATGTACGCAATATAACAATATAATCTGATCGATATAATTCTCCACTATTTCCCCCTTTTTCTTCCCTCCTCCCTCCCCCTTGTCCCTTTACTCTACTGACATCCCTTTGATTTTCATGAGATCACCCCCACTTTCTGTTGTTTTTTTAATTCCATCTTTCTTTTTTCTTTTCTTTCTTTCTTTCTTTGTTTTCCTTTTGTGGGAAGTGGGAGGTAGCTGACCACTCCAACATGGCACCACCACTTGCCAATCCAATATCTTGATTTGGCTGAATAGGCTGAACTCCAAGATTTTTGTGGCTGAATAAGTGAGGACTGGTCGGGGGTCAGTTCCAAATTGAAAAAGCCAAAAATACTCATACAAAAGTATATCTCAATTTTTATATGCATTGATTCTGAAAATATGTGTTTTATAAAAGAATACATACTAGCTCTCTTAGGAAAACTGTTATCAATGTAAATAATGGGATCAGGCCATGGGTCTATTTATATTATTATGTGGGATATACTCCTGCATAAGTTGTTATCATCATGCCTCCCCATGAAAAACTCTGATTGTTTTTCTGATCAGCAGATCTAAAAAATAGTCAGTATTTGTGTTGGACATGGAAGATAAGAAAAAGAAACAGCAAGTGGGAGAAAGTGGAAAGTTGGAAAAGTCCAGGTATGGCTGTGTAGGTAATGTAGCTCTCAGACAGTGTGATCTAAAATCTGAATTGGAATAAGTGCACACTTCACTGTACACAGCAGATAATCAAGACATGCTGAATGCATTAAAAAGCATAGAGTTCATATTTCACCTATTTAGACTATTTGGCTTTCAGGATTTTTCTTCAGGATCATGCCTTTTCTAACAAGCAGCAATTTAAGGAGTAGTGGTTGAAAAGGAGTAAGTGTAGAAAAACCTAAGAAAGATATAAACACAGTCTTTTCCTGGAGGATTTGCCATTTAAAACCACAACCGCTTTTAATGCCAGGTATCCTTGGTGGCCAGCGTCTGTGAAAGCGCAGAAGCTGCAGAGAGCAGGGTTCAAGTGCTCCCTAAGGGCATGGCTCGTAGCTTTCCACTCATTATGGAATCAAGTGCTGAGAGCCAGTCTCCTGTCGGAACTGATTGCAGTGCCCCACCTCATAGAGAGAGAAAATCTGAAGAGTATAAACTGGAAGACACTTGCATGGTGGTTGCATTTAAGGGATGGGCCTTTTTTTTTTTTTTTCCTTTTAATTCATTCCAAGAATATATTTAAAGGTCAGGAGGCTGACTTTCAACCTGAAACAGTATTTTAAGGCCAGTAACAAGTTTGAGAAAGGGGATATAAGACACAGTTGGATGAAATTTCTCTTGCCGTATCCTTAGAGTATGAGACGTATGATCGTTTTCCAGGGCTCACAGTGGGTGTCAGTAATACCAAAGGCCCTTTCTTCCATTGCTGCTTATGAGTTTTCCTGCACCCATCTCTTAGGTCCCTTAGAGAATGCGATGGTTGTTGTAATTATGCCTAACACTACAAAAGCACTTTTAACTAAATCAAGCATGATTGCATGGAAAAACAAGGGCTTTAGTGCCTAAGAAATTTGAGTGTGGTCTCTGCTCCATTACTTCCTAATTGTGTGCTTAAAGGCAGCTTTTTAACCTCTGACTCTGAGCTTTTGTCTATAGATCAGTGCTACGCACTTCTAAGAACTGTTGTACACAGTAGCCTCATAGCTGGTGTAGAGTAACCTCAGGGTGCATTTAAGGTGTTATTTTCTGTTCAGCAAACAGTATGTTTCAGGTCTTTATTGATACTTAATATAGGCCTTTTATTTTATCTTACCTTCACAATTTATGTAAGCCCGAAAAGTTGGAAATATAGTTTAATGAGCAAGCCTAAGATCGAAAAACAAAACCATGATCAAACAACAGGAATATCAATAAGTAGCACAGAGGCCAGGGAAGAAACAGGCCACAGGGGTCAGACCCTCTCAAATCTCCTATTTCCTTTGATTCTCATTGCAATTCTGTGATGGGACAAAAGTGATCAACACATGCAACGGACTGGAAAAACCAAAGCACAGATAGCATCCAGCTCCATTTCAGCTGCTGTAGAAAGAAGTGATGGGATTAAGAAAATCCTGAAATTCTTCTCAGGGCTGTGATTGTATTATTCTTTGACTTTCCTAAAATAAGCCTAGGAGATAGTGTGAGATTTGGTTCTACAACTCACACTTCTTGATTCTCAGCCCAGGACTTTGTGCTGGGTGATGCCTGTTTAAGTGTGCTCACACCTGAAGCTGATTCCCAGACTCACACACCTGAATCCTTCACTCTTTGCCTGTACCCAGCTCCAACGAGCTCACTGGAGTGAGCTCCCTACTTAAGCTCTTCCTCATGCTTTCCACACAGCTTTCCACCTCTTTCTTTTTAGTTGTCTATTCTATTAAAATAAATTAGTATTGCTTTCCAAAATAAATATTTAAACTTGGAGTTCTGTCACAAACAAGACACCCTGGCAAAGAACAAATTTCACACTTAGAATATTCAAGGGGGAAGCCAAGTGTTTTTATTCATGGGTGTGCCAGTGTGGACTTTCTGGTTGACTTCTTTAGGCTCTAGTTTGATCTGAAGTCCAAAGTGGCCTCAGCTCCCCAAAGACCTGGCGGCCTTATTTTGTTCCAAGAGACAATGCCATAGCAATGTCATGTTTGCCTGGTTACAAGGACTTCCACAGAGGCCAGCATATTCCTGGCAAGGTTTTAGCAAGCACTGAATTTGAAATAACCACAACATCTCCACGATTTGATTCTGAATAGTTTTACTTAATGAATCTGGATATATATAGGAAATCTCGATTATATGAATAAAGGAAAATATATTTGACCTACTTTTAAAATGCTGGATAAATTACATCTGCATTAAAGGTAAAATAATTGTTTGGTGATGTACCAAGCCATCCTTTAAAAATTCACTACTTTGTTATATTTTATTATATTATAAGCACTTTGATATTTATGACCTATTTATTCTTATGGCCTTCACTGAGGACTGAGAAATATAAATTGGTAAGGAAGGCATGCTATGTGATGCATGATCTTCACAAAGATGCTGTGAACACTATAATGGATCCGAATATATACTATATACTGGAAAAAATCAGAGGTTTTGAGAATGTGTCTGGGATTTAGGTTCTTTTAATTAAAAACTTTGTGACCTAACAAAATAATTAATTTCCTCCTAGGTCAAGTGGTAAAAATCATAACATCCTAAAAATGTTATTGTGAATTATTGTATGGTTATGGCAAAGGTCAGGTATATCTATGTGTGGATATGCCACTTAATAGTGCTCAGTGTGTTAAAGTGTATTAAATCTGGCCTTATTGAAGTTAAAAGAATATACTGAAAAACGAGCATGAGACATTTCTTGGATGATAAAAGTACCAAAGAGGTCTGGGGCTGGAGCTCAGCGGTAGTGTACTCACCTGGCATGTGTGAGGCACTGAGTTTGATTCTCAGCACCACGTATAAATAAATAAAATAAAGGCCTATCAACAACTAAAAAATATTAAAATATATTTTTTAAAAAGTACCAAAGAAACAACTAAAAGAAACCAGGGTTCTGCAATTGGGATGAAGGAAGATGGCAAGAGCTCACACATAAAAGAGGACTGGAAGAAGAGAGTGGAAAGGAAACTAAGTTCCAATAAGGGATTTTAAGGGGTCTGTGAATCTTCAGATTTGGTGAAACCATTTTTGATACAACAAACTAATAAAGTGATATTTATAAAAGCATGTGGGTGCTATGGTAATTAATAAACTAAAATGAATTTAAAAGTATTTTGACTTTATGATAGCTTCTCATTACATATTTTTTTGCAATTATCAGCTAGCATTTATAGTCTTTGGTTTAAAGAACAAAAAGTCAACATTTAATCTCATAGCAAAAATATGGACTTATGTCCAGAGTTAAAAAAAATTTAAATTTGTATTGTATTCTAATTTACATATTTGCATATGAACAAATTATATTCTAACTTTACATATTTGCATATGAACATTTTAATTCTCCCACAGCCATGATGTTACACCAATTATTATAATATCTAAAATACATGACAGTAGAATGTATATCTAAAATACATGACAGTAGAATGTATTTTGACATATAATATATACATGGAGTATAACCCATTCCAATTAGGATGCCATTCTTGTGGTTGTATATAACGTGGAGTTACTGGTTGTATATTCATTTATGTGCAAAGGAAAGTTAAGTAGATTCATTCTACTGTCTTTCCTATTCCCATTCCCCCTCATTTCCCTTCATGTTCCTTTATCTAATCCATTGAACTTCTATTCTTCCCCTCCCTACTCTCCCTTGTTATAGGTTAGCATCCACATATCAGAGAGAACATTCAGCCTTTGGTTTTTTGTTACTGGCTTATTCCACTTAGCATGATGTTCTCTAGTTCCATCCATTTACTGGCATCATTACATATTTTTTAACCTAAGGATGTTAAAAAGTAAAACTGCCATTTATATTAGGATCCAGGTTTGGACATTCAAAAAGGGTTATGATACTTGGGTTGGAAACCATTGGTTCAGACTGATGGCAACTGAGGGACTGGGTGCCTGACCTAGAGTAAGCTCTAGTACGCTGGCTCAAGAAACTCCTTGAGTAGGGTTATGACAGTATGTTTCCCAGTAAATCCAATAACACTTTTTCATAATAGCATGCACAAATCGTATTCTAACTTTACATATTTGCATATGAACATTTTAATTCTACCACAGCCATGATGTCACATCAATTATTATTACAAAAAGCAACTGCATACAGGGCCACATGTGGAATAGAGGCCCCAAATCATCCTTCTCTGAAACTTCAGATGAACTGTAAATTAACAGAGTAAAACAATCACAAAATAGATATGTTAAAAAGTGCATAGCTTTAAAGGGAAATCCCTCTTCAAAGAGGATGGTCTCTGTCTCTCTTCCAGAGATGGGCTTAGTTAGTTCCTCTGAGATAAAAAAAGTTGCTTGTTTGTTTTGCACAGGCCCTAGCAGGCCACAGTGGGAGTTTCTCATCTATGGTTAAAGCAGCCAACAGCTCTGGGCTCTATTATCATGTGGAATGCTATTACTCCTTTTCTCCATTCTTATTAGTTAGACATCAAAATAAATTATTGCCTCCTAAGATTTTAAGCTTCTTGAACAGGGTGTGTTCATATACTAACAGGGAGGAGTTAGTCTGCATAAATTATGGAGGATGTTAACATTAATTTGGCTCCTCTTGTTAAAATAAATATTAATTTGCTATTAAATACAGAGTTTGGAGTAAGTGCCAGGAATGTAGCACTCTGCAGGAATGAGAGATACATGGCACGGTCCATACTTATTCTGTGAGTCACCAGCAGACCAAAAATGTCAAGACCAAGAATAAATGAGCATTGAAGGAGTCTCACTTGAAATTCAAAGGGACCAAAGGAGAGCTAAAGAAAAGGAGATGAAGACAAGAATTGCCCGCGTTTGTCAGGAGAAAATATGAAACATACCTAATACGCAGCTAAGGCAAAATCAAGGTTGAGACTGCCTCAGTTTAGATCTTTTTTGTCAGTTGCTCAAACACTTATTGAAATCTTAACAGCTCTCAAACTTTGTTCTATGTCTTAGACTAGAAGAGAAAGCAAGACAGACGTGACCTCTTCCCTCCCTAAGTTGACAACTGTACCTTCTAGCCATTTCCACACATGCATTTCCTGGGGACTGGGAACTGGATGGAGTCCAAGGGCCAGACCAAACCCCAAAGGTGGGGTAGATGTTGAAATGGTGTGGACATTCACATGGCCAAGGTTTGAGAAAGCAAAGGTGCTCCATAGGTAGGATGAGTCATTGCCCTACAGGACAGGGACCAATGCTCTTGAATGGGATCTGTCCCTACGGGTCACCTCTTGAGGATAATTTAACGTTTTTCTTTTCTCTTGGAAAAGAAAATTAGCCAAGAGTTTTTATTATTATTTTATTGTTATTGTTTAGTTTGTTTGTTTTAGTTTCCCCTCATACAATAGGATCTCTTTACCACCAAGTCTTCAGAAAATTTTGATCTATCAGGATAGTTTTATATGATGAGATTATAGGCATGCACCCACCACGCCCAGCTAGCAAAGGGAACATTGAATATACAAGGAATACATGAATGGAGAAGTTGCAAATAAAAATTGAAGCTTGCCCCACATTCCACCCCTCTGCTAAAATAATGCATGACTTTGAGGAATGGTTTGAAGTTGAGAGTATGGAACAAACGTGGTGTTTTTATTTCCTAGTAGAAACCATGGAACTGCTGAATTTTTAAAAAATTTTTTTTTCTTTTAGAGAAACGTATTTATTTATTTATTTATATTTTTTTAGTTGTAGGTGGACACAATACCTTTATGTTTATTTATGTGGTGCTGAGGATCAAACCCAGGGCCTCACACATGCGAGACAAGTGCTCTACTGCTGAGCCATAGCCCCAGTCCCTCTTTTAGAGAAATTTAAATAGAAAATGAATGCGCATACATTTCAGGGGGTGGCCAGTGGTGCAGCGACTTTGTCTTGGTGGAGCTGGGAAAGGTGAGGAGAAGCAGCCAATGCAGAAGCAGCTTCCAAGAGCCTAAGGGACACACCCTTCCCCTGCAACACCAGCACAGGGAAGCTGGTTTTTTTTGTCATTGTTGTTTCTTGGCATGGGAGAGGGATACTTGGGATTGAACCCAGGGGTGATCAACCACTGAGCCACATCGCCACCCCTTTTTATTTTTCATTTTGAGACAGGCTCTTGATAAGTTGCTCAAGGCCTTGCTAAGTTGCTGAAGCAGGCCTTGAACATGCCATCCTCCTGCCTCAGCCTCCCAAGCTGTTGGAATTATAGGCATGCACCCACCACACCCAGCCTGCAAAGGGAATCCTGAACAGGGTGTCTGGGTGAAGAGGGCCAATGCTTGCCCTGAATTTGTTAATGAAAGGGGAAAATCTACCATTGAGGGTCAGGGAAAGGTGTGTTGGGGGAAGGGGTGGGGACTTGAGAAGAGTGGGAGCAGGCAAGGTGGAGGGTGTGAGAGAGCGGATGAAGAAGCACAGGCAGTGAATGTTCAGCTGAGATGGGTTCATGTGCATTTGCTTGTCCTGCTTTCTTCAGCAGATGGTTTAAAAAGAAAACAGAATAGGGTTCCTCCAGCTTTGGTATTTTGTCAGGCAGGTACAACGAAGAACAAGAAGACAAGAGAGTGAAGGACATTGGCAATAAGGAGGGAAAAGAGAGGGGTCATGGCTATCGATCAGGAGAAGGAATGAAGACAACCACTGAGGGAAATAGAAAGTGAGGACTCCACGAATTACAGGTCTCCATGGGGACACTGAGGAATAGCAGACTGGGGGATGACAGACTGAGTGAGAGTAACTGATTACAAGTGATGCTCAGAGAGTCTGATGTCTGAAAAATATTGTCAGAGTTGGAGCAATTCGAGGGAAGGTCAAGTTTCAGGGTGTGTCTGAGAATGAGCGGCTGGAGTGGCGGAGGTCACTGGAAATGAGTAAGACGGGGAAATGTGTTCAGAGTGTCAGACGTGGGTATGATGTCATTCTGACGAATGGGTGGATGTTGTGGAAGGGAAGGCCACGAGGGTGCCAAAACTCAACGAAGCAAGCACAGTAGTGAAGGGAGGTCGCCTGCTGACGACAAGCAGAAGGCCTGGGCTAGGCCTGCTCAAGGAACTGGCTCAGATGAGGACATTCTTTACAAGAGTGTGGAGGAGAAAAGATTTGAAGTTGACCATGTGGAAAAAATGTAGAATTTTTATTTCTAAATAGGAACCATGAAATTGGTGAGGTTGGGTTGGTATTACTTTTACTTTTAGAAAAATTTAGACAGAAAATGAAGTAGCATTTTCCAAGTGGCAGGTAGTTCGTTCCCAGGCTTGCATAATTTCTCTAAGTCATGCATTCTGCTCCTTGAGTCTGTGTTAGTTCTAGACTCTCCACGTTCTGCTCTGTGCCTGGTTGAGCAAGTCCCTTGTTTGCACAGTGCTGTAATCTATTTAATATTAAGACGGAGCATGTAATGTACCACACCCAGATCCTGTGTTTTACAGTTCCTGGGAAAGACTGATAGACACTATATCATTCATGTATAGCTACGGAATCTGTTATTTTATTCTTTTATTATCATAAGCCCATGAGATGATGGCTATTATGTATGCAATCCCTGCAACAGAGACTGCTAATAAAAGGAAATAAAATTGAACAAAATCTCTGTCCTCAGCAGCCTTTTATCCACTCCTTCTTATGTTTATTGAGCATATCTTATATGTCACATACTGCATTAGTTGCTAGGAATAAAAAATGATTAATCCCTACCATTGTCCTTGAGAGGCCATGGTCTAGCTACATGAGAAAATAAGTGCCAGTCTTTGTTAAATGCTATAATAGAATACAGTGCAGCACATGGGGAAAGGTCACTGAAGGCTTCCTGAAGCTGACAAGAGTTAACCTGCATTCTGAAATAATAGGAATTAGACGCATATGTAGGGGAAAGGTATCACGGGAAAAGGGTAAAGCAGTGGAGGTGTAGAGAGCATAGAACACAGAAAAGAGGGACTAGTACAGCCAGGCTTTATCCCAGGGTGTGTGGAGGGAAGAAGCAGGTGATGCACAGGGGAGAGTAGACAGGAAGAAGACCCTGAGCATCTTAGATGCCATGGTTAAAGGGTTTAGATTCTATGTAGAAAGTCAAGACTACATAGGAGTTAAAATAAATCTTTTTAGATGGGATTGTTAGGAACCTGGACTTGGAATGAACTTGTGTGAGGATAGGGGGAATTCAAAACCAGAAGGTCAAGTAAGAGATTCTCACAAAAGACCAAGAAAAAAAAAGTTGATGTCAAAGATAAAAGAGAGAAAATACAAGACGTTTAGAAGATGCAATTCATAGAACTTGGTAAATGAAAGACATTCTGGGAATGAGGGAAAAGTACAGCAATTCTACAATGCCTATAGAGACTGCCCACATTTACATGGTGTGTTGTTATACATCAATTATAAAACACAGTGGAGAAAATGGAATTCTGGTTGGGGGATGAAGAAGAGGTCTGAGTAGCTGGTTGGGGAGGGAGATGAAAACAGCATTCTCACAGGATGGATCTGAGGACTCCCAATGGTGGTCTCAGTTAAGTAGTTGGTTATGGAAGTCTGGACCTCAGCAGACAGCTCCATGAAAGTTTGGAAGTCGGTGTCCAGATGTTTGCCAAGGCCACAAAAGTAGATGATTACCTAAAGAGAAGGCAGAGAACAGACATTCAGTCTGAAAGACTCAAGATGAACTTTAAAGCAACCCCAAAGCAGTCACAAATGATATTAATTTTCCTTAAATTCCTTCCTGCTATTTTAAAACTTATCTCTGTGGAAAGAAAAAAGGTATGGTTTCCCTACCAACACAGAAGGGACCAAAATGAGTTATACTGTAGAGATTCAGATATTGTACAATCAGCATGGATGAGAGAAAACAGAAAGGGTTGAAAACATGCACCACCCATATCTGAAGGAAACAACCCCTTCCCAGGTTGTGAGCTGGGGAAGACACACCCTAAGTGTTACCAAATCTGATATTTCAAGAGGAACTATAAACATGTTGTTTTACAGGAAAATTTCATGTAATTAAAAAAAAAAACTGTGCATTAATCCATTTATTCAATTAAATTTATTGAACAATTACTATGTGCCAGGCACTAATCTAGGATCTGGAGATTTTGAAGTGAACAAGAGACAAATGTTCTTACCCTGAGTGAAGCCTAGAATCAATTTTGGGAACACATACAATAAACTAAATGGGTAAAACAGTCTGTTTGGTGGAGAGGCAAGCATTGAAGAAATATCAAGGTGGGTATGGGATAGATAATGTTGGAGTGGGCTACTCTATGAAGAACAATGGGAAAGAAAGGCCTTGCCAAAACATTTGAGTAAAAGCCTTAGGGAAGCAAGAAAGTGAGCCACACTAATAACTTTTTTTCATATCCATATAAAGAGAAGACAGGAAAGTCAAAGGTTCTGGGTAGGACTTTGCCCAGGTTGCTCAAAAAGCCAGTGTAGCCAAAATAGTGAGACCTAGAAGAAGAGTCTGGGAAGATGGAGTCATAGAAATAAGGGAGATCAGTGGAATGAGATGGACATCATTACCCTAGGTATGACTGCACATATGGTGCAACGCTACATCCTATACAACCAGAGAAATGAAAAGTCATGCTGCAATTGTGTACAATGAATCAAAATGCATTCTGCTGTCCTATATACCTAATTTAAATAAATAAATAAATAAAAAGAAAAAGAAATAAGGGAGATCTCGGGTGAAGGAGCCCCAATTAGGAAGGGCTATTGCGGCTAGCTGGAAGCCATAAGTTCCACCTGATATGTATGTGACGCACCTGTAAATGCACGTGAGGCACCCGCAAAGCTAAAGGTATATAACCGGGTGAAAGCGGTCGGAGTCAGGAGAAGAATGAATTCATTCAGTCAGTCATGCAGTCGCTCGGTTGGAAGAAGAGTTCGGGTCGGAGAAGAAGAAAAGAATCAGAGCGGCCAGAACGTAGGCAGAGCGGTTACAGAAGAGAAACCAGATAGAAGAAGTAATGGCTGGTCAGAGTTAGGCCGAGGCTCCCGAGGAAGAAAGAAGAAAGAAGAAAGAAGAAAGAAGCTCTAAAAAAAAGTAGAAGTAAAAGTAGTATAGCTTTACTCTGCCTCCGAGAGTTTTCCTCCGGGTTACAGTACCAGGTAGCTTACAATCGGGATTCTACAGGGTCTTGTTAGCATTGTGAGGGTTGGAGCTTGTATTCTGAATGAATTAGGAAGCCACTGTGCATTTGGGCCAGAGGAGTGAGTCCGTGCTTGCTATGCTGAAAGCATGCAGAATAAGGGAAGAGATGGGAGACGCCAGAAGAAGCCTCCACAGAAGTAACTCAGGCTAGAAATACTGGCTGCCTGGATAAGACTGGTTGGTACAGGGAGAGGGCAGAGAAAAGGTCAACTTTGGTCCATTTTTTTGAAGACAGAGACAATAGTTGTGTTGAGGAGAGTGAGAGAAAAATGAGACATCAACAACTCTAAAGACTTTGGCCTGAATTGAATCAAGGGTGAAACTGGGTTGCCATTAATAAATATGGGAAAAACTGTGATGTTGTGGGGAGTATGAAAATATGGAGCTCATTTTTTTTTAACCTGCTAGGTTTGAAATGTCTATTAGATCTCCCAGCAGACTCATCAGCTGGACAACTAGGTCTATATGTTTGGAATTCCAGGGGAGTGATTCAGACTGGACATGAAATTTGAGGAATCATAGCTTTAATGTCATAAGATTGGAATGTTATCAGGTAAGTGAGTACCAACAAGGGAAGGTCGAAGGACCTTTACTTGGAATTCAGGGAGATGAGGAGGCAGCAAAGACTACTGAGAAGTCACAGCCAGTGAAATAGGAGAAACCCCAAGAAAATGTGGTCTTCAAGAGAAGAAAGTGCTTAAAGGAGAAGGAGGTGGCCAACTGGGACATATGCTTCTCTCAGTCCCAAGAAATGAGCACTTGGCAACATGAGGATCATTAGTGACCCTGATGAGAGCAGTTTTAGTGGAGTAATGGGGCAGAAGGGTTGCCAAGAATCACAGCACTCAATAGGTTCAAGAAGAAGCAGGAAAATTAGGCCCAGTAAGTATTCACACATCTGCTGAAGAGTTCTTAGGAAGTAAGAAATGGGGCAGTGGCCAAAGGGAGAAGTGGTCCAAAAAGAGGAATTTTGCTTCTTTAAAAATTAGAGAAAGATGTGTATGTGCGCTTGCAAGAAAAAAAAAAATCCCACGAAGAGAAAAAACTCAGGATGCAGATGAGAAAAGACAATTCTTGGGAAAATATCCTAGAGTAGTGGGAGGAGACCCAGCGCTGGGATCCCAATCACCGACACATGTGCTGGCTCCAGCACCACGCAGACCACTCGTTTGAACCTCTGCAGGAGGCCTCTGCTCATCCTGAAAAGACACTGGCTGTTGTGGCTCTTCCATGGCAGAAGAAGCTTCATTTAGAAACTCTAAAACATGACCAGTGTTCACATTTTCTTTAGGGTAAACCTGCAAATTAAAAGATGCTCTCCATGATTAGTGGGACTTTGAAAAAAAATCCTATGTGCTACAAGTGTTTGCATTTAGAAAGAAAAAATAATAAAGACAAAGGCTTGACTGCTTTCAAACTGCATCTAGGGAATCCACAAGAGAACCACTTACATTTAAAAAAATATTTTGATGAGTCCATGAGGAACGGATAGCTTCATCATTCAGCAACTAGATTAGAACTACTGACATCTCTCAGTCTGATTTTTCTGCTAACTGCATGCTAATATCATCTCAGGAAAAAAAAAAAAATCTTGCTTTGGGAGCTCCCTGTGGAAAGTTAGATTGCGATCACATATTTGAAATGGTGAAAACTTTCTTTGTCAAACAGGACTTCATCTAGAAGTTAATATGTTAGTGCTTTGTGCACAGATTGGGCACTGGGATCCTTGGCAACCCTTCTGGCCTGGCTGCTTCCCAGAAGGAAGAAGCCTGCCTAAGGGTCAAGGTGCCCACTGCTTAACCGGAAAGCACTGGTGTCAAATGACCAGTAATCCTAGTTCCTGGAATAAAGTAGTTAATTTAGAAACTGACAGTTACCCAATTAGTGAGTGAAAATTAGTTCTGTCTACCATCAGAAGCATCGCCATCGCCATCAGAACTCAGATCGTGAATGAGCATTTTGTCAAGGGATTTCATTAATTAAGAACCATGAGTAGAACCTGAAGATTTTCTTTTATAACTCACAAGTGAACTGGCTCGGAGGGACAAGGATTGATGTGCTTTGTTGCATTTTAGATTCAGAAGAAAAACTGATTCTCCAGCCCATTTAAAAGGAAAGAGTGGATTCACAGCTTGCTTTATTTGCTGCATATTTCTATCCTAAGGACAAAGAAGATTTTTTTCAACTTAAGCCTCTGTTCTCTATTTCTCACTGACAGTCCAGAGTTTTTTAAAGTTCCTAACTAGATTCTAAATAAGATTTATAAAGCTTATTTAAAATAAGCTTATAAAGAAGTCTTTGCCTTTAAGTGGTAATAGAGAACATCACATGAAATGATCGATATTTACACATATCTTAATATCTTAATGTGTAAGTATATAGATATATACACTCTCTACTACACAAACACATGTTTTTATTTTTATTTTTAAATTTTTATTCTTTTCAAAATGCTACTTCACTAAAATGATAGTAAAGGAATTTTTAAAGGTATAAAAACACAAGAGAGTGACAACAGCAAAGGAGTTGTGACAATGACTACCTGTTTGGCCAAGGGTAGGGAGCTGGACCTCCTGCTGCAGCCAGTCATTTATGGTGCAGAACCTTAAAGAGGCTGAGAAACTGCAGGCACCAAGTGCCTCTGAAGATGAGGATGAGGACAGAACTGAAAACAAGGTCTGCTAAAGGTCTGTAACTAGTGGAGAGATCTGCGGAGCAGGTGGGTGACTATCCTCCCCTTCCTTGAAGGAGCCAGGGGCAGCTTCTGACTCCAGAATGCCAGAGAGTGCAAGAGCAGAGATCAGAGGGAAAATATTGAGAGGTGAGAACCTGGGCTCCCTTTCCCCACTGAGATTCCAGACTGTTGGTAGCCAGGCTTATGATACCTCTCTGTCCACACTCACCATGACTTTAGAAGACTCCTTTCTAGAGGCGTGAGTGCGTCTGTGAGAAAATGCTCACAATAGACAGTGTTATTTCCTACACTGTCAAGTTTACCATCCCATCATCCTATGCTTATGCCAACCAGGAAAGCAGTGGAGACTATACACTCACAGCTCGTAAAGAGCTTTTTGGAGCCTCACTCCTAAATATTAAAGCAAAGGCATGGACTGTAAGACACTTGGGGAAGCTTCCACCATGAAAAAACAGAGGCTCAAATTTATAAATAAATGCAGACAAAAAGAAAATCAGATAATAGACAATGCAGTAGGAGGAGGAGGAAAAGATGAAGAGAAGGAAAAGGAGAGGGAGGAGGGGGGAGGGAAAAGGGGGAGGGAGGAAGGGAGGAGAAAACTCCCCACTACCAAAACTGCATAACTGATAGAATCAGATACAAAATAACAATATATATATGTGTGTGTGTGTATATATATATATATATATATATAAACACACACGCACACACACAAACACGTGTATATTTGTGAAATGAGAAAAGTATGCTAATTTAAAAGATTATTCAAAGAATAACAACTCATGGAAATTAAAAATATCATTGCAATAAAAAGTACAATAGAACTGGATGACACAGTTGAGGGACAATTAAAAATACATGACAGAGATAAAACAATAGAAAAGACACAACTATTAGAGAACTAATAGGAGTTTTAGGACTAATAATCTGGAAAAAGTTATCAAAAGATTAAAAGAAGAATATTTCCCCAAGCTGGGAGACATGAATCTCTAGACTGAATGATCAAGCACGGGGAATGAAAAAAGATAAACACAAGGCACATGTGATAAAAGTTCAGAGTCCCAAGGCTAAAGAGAAGAAACTAAAACCTGGAGAAGAAAAATTAATCAAACATAAAGAATCTGGAACAAGAATGAAACCCAATTCTGAAAATCAGTAATTCTCAAAAAAGATGACAGTGAAAAAATGCCTATAAAATTCTAAGGAAAAGGATCTTAACTTTTTATTTAAACAGACTTACAATCAAGTTTATGAATAGCATAAAGACTTTTAAACATTAAAAATACTCAAAAAGAGCCAAGTGTGGTGGCACACACCTGTAATCCCAGTGACTTAGGAGGCTGAGGCAGGAGGATTGCAAGTTTGAGGCCAGCCTCAGCAACTTAGCAAGGCCCTAAGCAACTTGGCGAGACCCTGTCTCAAAATAAAAAATAAAAAGAGCTGGGGACGTGGCTCTGTTGTAAAGTATCCCTGGGTTCTGTCCCCAGAACCAGAAAACAAACAAACAAAAAAAAAAAACACCCACAAAACTAAAAAAGAAAATTACCTTCCATGCCTGTTTTTAGGAAGTTTTTGGAGGACATACACCATCAAAAGGAGAAACAAAAAAAAAAAGGAAGGCAAGGATCCAAGAAAAGGGACTCCATCTTGAACAATAATAAGAGGCAAGCATGGTATGATGATCAGGATGATGGTAAAGGTCCCTAGATAAGAGAAGTCTGGATTGGGGGCGGGTGAGGGGACTATTAGAGGTCTTCACAGCAGGGAGAAGAAAAATATGTCTAATGTCTTTGACCACAGTTTAAGAAAATGTGTGGCTATATACAAAGTTAGCAAAGGTCCATAAAAAGTGGAGCAAACAATACAATGAGGCCATTATCATCTGCAAGAAATATTAAAAAGCTGCTAAGAAAAAGGAGATTTAATAATGTACCACATACCAATTTGTTAACAATATTTACAAAGTACTACTAACATGGGCACTGACCATTAATTTGTAAAGTGTAAAAAACTATATGGGGACATGAGCGAGATGGGAAGCATGGAGGGTAGGTGGGAGTGTATCATTAAATTCTAATCATAATAGGAAGTAAACCGACAATGTCTAAAATTAATATAGTAAGACAAAGAATGGAGATATCAAGGTATATAACTAAAAGTACAGGTGGGAATACTGAATATTGCTACTTTTTGGGGAGGTTCAGGGAACTACTGTTTCATGTATTTAAATTCTACTTGGCTGTTTAAATTGCCTGTGTGCACTTACACATGCACACACACACACACACACACAAAAAAAAAACCCTCAAATTAAAAAAAATAAACACTTATAAAGTCATGTATAATACAAATTATTGGATACACTTAGTAAAATAATATATGTACAGCATATATACATCACACAATATTAGTATATTCCCCAAGATTTTCCAGCTTAGGATATAAAGGTAGTCTCATTAATAAAGTAGTCAATAAATATAGACGGTTTTACTCACTGTTTCTCTGTAAAATATTTTCTAAAGAAATATTAAATATAATTCTTACATGTACATAACGTGTGTGTGTGTGTGTGTGTGTGTGTGTGTGTGTGTTACTAGGGATTAAACAAGGGCATTGTGCAGTGTTAGACAAGTATTCCACCACTGAAATTACATCCCCATGTAGCTCAGTAATAGAGCATTTGCCTTGTATAGGTAATGCCCTGGGATCAGCAATAAAATAATCTTTATTAAAAAAAAAAGAAAAAAGAAATTACATTCCCACCCTTTTTTATTTTATTTTAAGGTAGGGCCTCACTAAGTTACCCAGGTTGTCCTTGAACTCTTGATCCTGCTGCCTCGGCCTTCCGAATCCATGGGATTACAGGTGTGCACTGCCTTGTCCACCCAGCTAAAAAACTTTTAATATCAGCTATGACAGCTAACGTTTAATTGGTGTTAAATGCATACCAGTCTCTGATCCATGTTCTTTCCTTATCTTGTTTTACTTAATTTGCTGTGAGATGGATACTATTATTATCTGTATTTTTTAATGAGGAGACTGAGACCCACTAAAATGAAATCACTTGTCTGGTCACAGAGCTCCATAGAGATGGAGGCAGAATTCCACTGTAACAGAAGACTTGAACGTCTGTGCTGTTACCTACTCTGTCAAATTGCTTCATAATTTAGTTGAGGAAAAAACAAACAGCAAAACTACCTTCTAGGATTTAAGGGACAACTCAATTTTTAAAAGAGATATTGCAAATGAATGCAAGCATTCTTTAGGAAAGATCCACCTGTTACTGTAGGAGCTCAGAAGACAGGGTGAACCCCCCAGGCTGATGGCCCAGGAAGCATTTACCTAGAACAAACTGGGGGGACAGGGCACTCCTTATGAGTGAGTCAAGATGCCCAGGTGGTAAACTACAGCACTCCAGAGAGTACAGAGGTATTTTGTAAGTTTTGCTCATCCACAAATGGGATCAGAAAGAACAAGGCAGGAAAGGTCTGATATCAAATTATAAAGGGCCTTGATAGTAGCCAAAGACATTTGGACTTTACCCAGCAGAAATGGAAGTAATTGCTGAACATGTGAGAGCCTTCTCTGGATACATAATCACTTGATCAGAGAAAACAAGTAAGGGCTTCTTGTGACAGCTGAGATGAGATTCACCAAGATCTCAGAGGATACTGGGATGAGTGATGGCAGGACGAAGGGGCTGGACCTGGATGGGAAGGCCCACCCACCAGGACGTCCAAAAGCAATTTGCATTTTATCTTCTTTACCAAAGAGAAAGATTTAAAAAAAAAAAAATAGAAACAGATATAATTAAAAGGGAATGTGTTACTCTACTTATATGATATTCAAGTAGAGTACCTGCTTTTAAAAAATAAGTCTCTAAATTCAAAGAAATACAACCCAGAATAATAAAACACTTTCTTAATGTGATCATGAAGCAGCTGACGGGATTTCTTTGAAAGTGAAAGGAAGACTTCTAGATGTAATAGGAATACATGTTCAATATGAGAAATTAATAAAAATGGAAAGAGAAAAAATCCCCTTATCCATAGGTAATATTTTGAAATTTTGGTACTGGGGATTGATTCCAGGGATGTTTAACCACATCAGGCTTTTTTATTTTTTATTTCAAGGCAGAGGCTCACTAAGTTGCTCAGGGTCTCACTAAGCTTCCTGGGGCCTTGCTAAATTGTTGAGGCTGGCCTCGGACTTGTGATCCTCCTGCTTCAGTCTCCTGAGTCACTGGGATTATAGGCCTGTGACACCACATAGCTGGTCCCAGATAAAAATCTTTTAAGAAAAAATGCTAATTGAAGAAGTAACTAGTTTAAATATAACTTCTCCATAAGAGGGGATAAAATAGCTGAACTATAAAACTTCATAGAGGCAACACAAGGACCATTTTTAACCACACAGCTGCCCTTAAGGGCAACTAGTGATGACATATAGGGCTAGTTGAGTGTGGTATGTCCTCACCAGTACTCGTGTTGAGGTTTGGTCTCCAGAGGAACAGTATTGAGAGGAGTGGGACCTTTAAGAGGTAACTAGGTCACGGGGACTCCACATTCACATAGGATTATCATGACTGGACTTCTTACAAAGTGAACCTGGCACCTGTCCTCACTCTCTTGTAAACATACTTCTCTTCTGTACATACCTTCTTGCCCCTCCACTTTTCTACCATGTACAGAGTGGCACAAAGCCCTCATCAGGAGCCAAGCAGATGCTGGCCATATGTTCATGAATTTCCCTAACTATAGAACTGTGAACCAAAATAAACCTCTTATTTTATAAATCACCCAACCTCAGGTATTTTGTTATAGCAACAGAAAATGGACTAAGCCAAATGCAAAGTAACCATAGTGTAGAAAACATTTAAGGATGCACAATTAGGGTTAATAATTAACATTAGAAACATACTATAGTTATATTTGTGTGTATTTTTAAATTGATTTACATATATACATGTTCAAGTTCATTGGTAAAAGGGACATAGTACAAACTAAAGTGTGTGTATAATTTTCTCTCAATTCATCTCATTACTTTTTTAATGTTCTGAATCAATGGCATCTGTAGGCACTGTTACAAAGAGCTATTTGAGCTGGTTAGTACCCATTGACACAGTGAAAATCCTGGTGCTTGGGAGTGAGCAAACCAAATACAAAGCACCCTTTAAAATAGGTTGTCTTCGGGGCTCTGCTTTTTATTTTGAAGTTTATTGTGAAGTGAGCATGATGTGGGGTCAGGCATTGCCCAGTCATTATCAGATGTATGACTTTGGACTTGTTAGATAATACTTGAAATTCATTTAGAGAATGATAACAACCCCCTATCTCATGGGATCAATTTGAGGATTGAGAAATCAGTTGCTGTAGTTTGAATGTCCCCACCAAAATCCATGTTGACACTTAATATCCATTGTGAATTACAAAATTCGTGTTGACACTGTGAATTATTAAGAGGTAGGACCAAGTGGGAGATGAATAGTTAATCTCTGTCCCCATAAATGGATGAGTCCATTTGTGGATTAGTGGATTAATCGTTATCTCAAAAGTGGGTCTGTGATAGAAGCCTGTTTGGATCTCTGTCTTATATATGCCCCTCTCATCCTGTGATGCCCTTTACTGTCTCAGGACTCTGCAGAGAGTCCTCACCAGCAAGAAGGCCCTCAGCCTCCAGAACCATGAGATGAATAAATCTTCATAGTTTATGAATTACCCATATGTTGTCCTGGCATAAGATTTTAGTGGAAATTCACCACAAAGGGGAGAGGTCATTAAGAGGAGAGCCATATAATCATCTCATTAGCTCTGAGAGTACAACAGCAGCTCTTCAGATAAAGCAGAGAGAAGAGGCAGAGATCAAACCAATATGGATAATGGAATATCTTCTGTTCTATTTGTTTCTCTTTGGAATCAGAAGTTCCTGTAGATGTTCTGGTAATTGGTGAGCACTCTAATTTGACAGTGTGCCTCTCAGAATACAGTAAACAACCAAGATTATATTATCCAAATTAAATGGCTGATCCTATGTGCTTATAATTGTTTTTGTGATTTTTGCTAATTTCCTCAACTCTGTTAAAATTTACTAATGTTGTCTCTTATAGGCTGAGATAATTTCATATGCAAGGTGTTTTGTCAGCTTTTCATCCTATAACAGAATGCCTAAAACAGGCTGCTTATGAAGAAAAAGAGGTTTATTTAGCTCACATTTTGAAGGCTGAAAAGTCCAAATGGCACAGTGTATTCCTGGGGAGGGTCACCCCTTGTCTGCATCACCTCATGGCATGCAGAACAACAGCAGAAACGTGTGCAGGAACATTCAATGATTTCAGCTCCAACCATGAGAAGCTGGGTGGGACCAAGCTCTTTCCTTTTATAACCACCCTCTCAAAAGAATGGGGGGTAGGGATGGGGAGGTCACAAAAGAACTACAGAGAGCACATCTCAATGTCCTAAGGACCTCCCACAAGGGCCCACCCCTTAAAAGTTCCACAGTGCCTCCCAATCCTGTCTCCTTGAGGACCAAGTCTCCAACCACATGAACCTTAGTGGGCGACACAATCAAACCATGTCCAAACCATAGACAAGGTGAGCCCTACTTAAAACTGACCTACTAAATTAGAGGGCAAAAAGAGAAGAAAGTATATTTGGCTATGCTAACCTTGACAGAAGACCCAGTTGGTTCTATATTGCCACAGCCCATCAAACCCACAACTGAAAACTTTGAACCCACTTAATGATTTTTAAATGGAAATATTTAAATACAGTTGTCCCTCCATATCCATAGAGATTGATTCCAGGACACCCGATGGGTACCAAAATCTGTTAGGTGCTTAAGTCCCTTCTGTAAAATGGCATAGTATTCGTATTAATCTATATACATCTTTCCAATACTTGAAACCAACTCTAGATTATTTATAACACCCCCAAAGTATTAAATGCTATGTAAATAGTTGTTACACTGTATTATTTAAATAATAGCAAGAAAAATGCATATACGTGTTCAGTTCAGTATTTTCAGTCTACAGTTGGTCTAATCTGTGGGTGAGGAACCCTCAGATAAGAAGAGCTAACTGTATTCTGCTTGATAAGTTTTAATAAATGCACACACATTCTAACCCCTACCCAGTCAATATATGGAATAATTTTTGTTGCTCCCCCAAAGTTTTGCAATTAATTTTCCTATTCCTTTGTACTCCTTACTCCAGGAACTCATTAATTTGATTTTTATCACCATAAATTAATTTTGCATGTTCTAAAATTTGATATGAATGGAATGATATAGTATATACTTGTATGTTTCTAGCCTCCTTGGCTAGGCATGTTTGTGAGATTTGTTTATGTTGTCATGCATATCTTTGTTGCCTAGTCATGATCCATAGCATGAAAAGTCCCCCACTCTCCACTCAGCTGCTGCTAACATGTGTCCAGTTTGTGGCTGTTACAAATAAAGCTGCCACAAACATTTATGTGCAAGTCTTTTGTATACATATTTTTATTCTTCTTGACTCTGGAAAGAAATGATTTTGTTGGGTCCTAAGATGTACCTGTTTAACTTTATAAGAAATTGACAAAATATTTACCAAAGTAGTTGTTTTCTATACACACACACACACACACACACACACACACACACACACACACAAAACCCTGACACAATTATTTTTAGATCTTTGCACAGAATGGACAGAGAGGAGAGACCAAGTGTTTTGGAAACAGGAGGGGGAGAGCAAGGTATAACTAAAGTGTTGGAGGAGGCTGCAGTAGATGGGCCCTGAGGAGAAAGGGTAGTGTTTTCAATAGTAACTGTAATTATTGTTTGTTTCACACAAACTGCTTGCTGTAGAGCGAACCATTTGGCTTTAGGAGAAAGTGCAATTTGCCCCAGGGAAATCCTCATCATTTAAGTCTATGGCTTTTACTTGACAACTGAAAGAAAAGTGCTAGGAAAATAGCAACTAATGAATACTTCTGAGAAACATCAAGGAAACACTTAGCTGTAATTATGCATCAAGAGACATACATAACATGCATGGTAAAGGGAACATAGTTTTAACGCTACCCAGACCTGGGTTTGAATCTTAGCTCTGTTTGGTCCAATCACATCCCCTCTGCAGCTCTGTAGCATCATGTGAGAATGGATGTAATGAGAGTCTACTCCTGGATGGCACTGCTGTGGTGGTAAAGCAAGGGAAGACCTCAAACTGAGCAGCACATAGTAGGTGGTCCTTAAATGCACATGTCTTTCTTCTTCCCTCACCCTGTGAAATTCCAATGAGCTCCCATTGTAAATCTGATTCTTAATTTGCAAAACATACAAATCAAGGAAAATACACTGCAGATGGTCTGACAGTGAAGGTAGGAAAACAGTCCAATATTTAAACAATTTCAAATCTTTTGGTAAATGACCTTATCTTTGCCAGAAAACAGATTATACTGGGTGGGGAAAGAATCAGGAAAACAACTGGATGATCTAAACACTACTAGCATCTCCAAAATTTTGTATTTCTTTAATAAGATTTTTCAGACCCTATGTCATGACGTGTCATTTTAAAAGATGATAAGTAGGCAAATCCTGTGATAGGAAATGTTCATTCATGTCAGCCAAATTGACATAATTTCTTTTTGTAATTGACCAATATCAAATATTTGTTGTAGGTCAAGCAAAGTATCAAATGCTTTATATACATAACCTCATTTATTCCTCACAAAGGCCCTACCATGTAGGTAATATGATCACACCTATTTTATAAATGAGGAATTTGTGTCACAAAGCAGCTGAGCACTGACTGGGTCAAACAGAAAGTAAGGAAGCCATGGTATCAGAATTTTAAATCCACATCTGTCCAAATCCAAATTGCCCAATCAGTCCTATGCTGTGTCTACCACACACACACACACACACATGCATGTTTTCTTTCTCCTTTCTTTTCCTCCACTTTAGCAGCAACAATTCACTTCAGTCTCAGGAAATTCGAGCTTGACAAAAACGCAAGTACTATGTGAGTCTAACATCACACTTCCGCCAGGGTGGTAAGTCTTTCCTCACACACAAAGGGCAAGATGCCATTCCGTCAGGTGGAAATGTCACATGGCACAGGCCACTTTTACTAAGTAATGCTGAACCTGCACTTCATGAAAGCAACAACAAAAGTTGTCTGCTGTCGCCCAATGAGACCTTGATTACTGACCTCCTGGAAAATAAAACTCCTTTTAAGAGACAGGGGTCTGTTCCCTTGTTTTCATTTATTTTTTAAAAAATCACACTTCAGATATTCTGCAAAGCAGAACTGCCTGTATGATAAAAATATTTCATCATGAAGTTTTCGTTTTTCCTTGGCCATTTTAAGAGAGAATAATTCTAGGCTGAGTTATGAATTCAACTATGAAGTAGTTCCTGAGACTCAAGGAACTGACATATTGAGTGTGCTGATAGCATGAAGGAAGGTACTGGGTGTGGAGGAAGGTACTGGGTATGATGTGAGGAGCAGGGAGATTTCCCAGAAGAGTGAGGCAGAGTGGCCCAACAGAGCCCTTATGGTGCTAAGCCCCAGCTCTGCCCGCCACGCCACCCGAGCCTTGTGGTTTGGGGCTAGCTCCTTAACTTCCCTAAACACACGCCAACAGCGAGGCAATGTGGCTCACAGTTTTGTACCTTGACTTACAGGAAACTGCATTACTTTCTTCCTTTTAACTACCTTCTACTTCCCCTTTACCATTTAGACTCTCTAAGGTGGGGCTTTCCAGCCTCTGGCCTCTGATGCCTCTGGGTTTCTGAGTACTACACTCTCCCTTGGGTACCACTCCTGAGCCACTTTAAACTCTTACAGTGTGTCTCCACACAGACACCCTGCCCAGCCCCTTTACCCTCAGCCAGAGTAAAGCCAAATTTGATATTTCTTGCCTAAGTTATCTCCTGACCCTTGGAATGGACAGTTCTTTTAAATGTGGCCCCTCATATCACAGACTCCAAACACTCAAGTCATCCTTGGGCTTGTTTTTCTTGTTCCTTATCAAGGCAGTCACCAAATTCTGTTCCTTACCTAATTCAGTTCTTTCTTTGAAATTTCCTTCAGTCAGAGCAGGAATGGAAACCCAATGGTTTATAATAATTTTGTCAGTGATTGTTTGTTTGCTTGTTTTAAGAGTAACAAGACTGTTCCCTTCATATTGATTTATTATTTTTACTATTTTCTTTTTTGCAATGCTGGGGATCAGACCTAAAATCTTGTGTGTGCTAGGCAAGCACTCTACCACTGAGCTACACCCCATCCCACAGATTCATTATTTTAAAAACTGAAATTAAACACATTTCCATTCTCTAATCTTAATTACCTATCTATTCTATAGTTAACTAAATTGGTTCTTGACTTCCAGAGTCACTACCTACATTTCCAGTGTCTTGTAAACAACTTCCAAATTAACCTGTGCTTCTCCACTGGAAATCTCCAACAGTGTTGGAGGCCTTGTATTTAAGGCTCTCTCAAATTTCTGTCCAGCCCGTTTCTCAGCCTCCTCCACTGCTCCAGTTCAGTGCCCCGTGTTCTCCCTAAATTCATTACTCTTCTTGGAAATTACCTAGCCCCTTCCTGATCATAAACCTTTGTTCATACCATTCTTATCTCATTTTCATACTCTTTGCCTTAGCCACGTTTGCCACATGTGGCTGAATCAGCAGGACTTAAGCCTCTCCACCCCAGTTATCGTGCCCTTTTCTTTCCTTTCTGAACTCCACACCACTTACTGATGATATTTTCATTGCATGTATCACATATAACCTCCCTCCTAGACTATGAGTTCTTAATACACATATTTTGGACACTTTTCTAGTGTGCTTCTGAATACTGAAACTTTAGTCTTTGATTAAGTCACTGAGACAAGGATTCAGAGCTGTGCTTCCTTGGTCCTGCCAAAATCATAAACCAACTTTCTATTTTCTATGTCTTTTTGACCCAATTACATAAACTTATCATTTTGGAGTTGGAGAGCTCACTATTGAGATTTTGGTCCCCAAACCTTTTTCATCTATGTAGAAATGAGATGCTGAGGAGAAGAGTGTCCACTTAGAACACATCACTGGCTTTTGGTAGATGGAATATGAAAACTAGAAACCACTGTGCACACCAGAAAACCCCTGGGTTTCTAAATCACCTCTCCAAATAGTGAACTCGGTGTCCTCCACATAAAAGAAATCTTTGCTAACTGACTCCAATACAAAGAACACAGTAGAAGTCTAGGTTGTAGAATCAAATTAGGTTTGGATTCTGGCCTGGTCACTGCACAGATTTTGGTAAAAACAACAGTTTTTCAGTTTGTTTCCTCATTGGCAAAATGTGGACAGTTATCTCCATTCCATGAAGCAGTGTTGGTGAAACAGTATGTGTATGAAGTGTTTGGCACAAAGGAAATTGAGGCTATAATTTAAAAAAATATTCAGCAAGTTATAAATTTGCAGATTTGGTTCTTCTTAATAAAGCTTATATTTTAACATAGATCTCTTTCTAAATTGAATAAATGCATCACAGATTTCATTTTTCTTTCCTTTCCCCTCAGAATGTTGTAATTATTTGAGCAGCTATGTTACTTAAGAGTTCACCACATTATTTCTTATAAAAGTTCCTTTTATTAAAAAAAAAAAAAAGAAGTATTTTGGAAGGTGAATGCTTACAGCATTTGGTCCAGCTGGGTGACAGAGATAATGTTGTTTGTTCTTTTTGTTTTCTGACACTTTGCTGAGCTCTCTGTTTTATCTGGATAAAAGACTATGATATTCACTTGATAAACACTTAGAGAGCTCTATCAGGCCGCAGTATTAACTCTCCTGACAGCTTTTTAACTGGTCTTGACCTTCCACTCTTTTCATGATGCTGCCTTACCTTTCACAAGCAGGCACAAAATGTGGGAAATAAATGAAGACTGGTACTACTTCTAAACCACTGCTGTGTTCTAATATACTTGTGCTTTATATCCCTAACTTCTAAACTCCAGAATATTCAAATACTGGTAGCTTTCAACAAAAGTCTATAGAAACTCCCTTTTAGGAAATCTCTGTAGGACTGGTTCCTGCTTTGGGGAACACAGGATTTGTTTTACTAAGTACACATAAGTCAGAGAAAATAGTATTATGAAAAACTGTTTTCTCCTCCCTCTGAAGTTCATACTAACTGTATTAGCTTTTCATTGACATGACCGAAATACCTGACAAGAACAACTTAGAGGAGGAAAAGTTTGGCTCACAATTTCAGAGATTTAGTTCATGGTCATCCATTCCATTGTTCTAGGCCCAGCGTGAGGGAGAACAATGTGGTGGAAGGAAGTAGCAGAAAGAAGCTGCTGACTTCAGGGCAGCCAGGAAGCAGAGAGAGAGAGGGGGGAAGGGGCTGCAGGAAAGATGAACCAACCCTTCTAGGGCCAGTCATGCGCGCCCCTGCCTACGGTTACCACCCAGTTAGTCCATTCAAACTAGGATGGACTGATTAGGTTATGGCTCTCAGAATACAATCATTTAACTTCCAAACATTCCTGCATTAACATAGGAGCTTTGGGGAGATACCTCATATCCAAAGCAATAAAGAGCTACCAGAAGTCACTCCAGAAAAAATACCATAATGGAATGTAAAAAACACCCTCACAACTGGTCCCTGGACCAAGGCATACTTCCAAGTGAGAGATTTCACTAACCAGGTGAGGTATTTTAGGGACTGGGGAATCTAAGCTAACCAGACCTAGATAAATTATTAAAGGAAACATGTTCTTCAGGCTCTTCTCCATGAAGATAATCAACCCACCTATCCATTAATGCCCCTTAGTGTTTTGGGCAGAAACGTGCTGGGCTGTATTTTTACTTTGGTACCATATAGTTCTGAGATTCTGTCGTTTCTCAAACTGGTTGCAGGTGGAACAGTCAAAATAATCTTAATAACCATCCCCATCCCCAGAGATTCTGGTTTAACCTGTCTGGGGTGCAGCTTAGCCCTCTGGATTTTTAAAAATCTCACAGGATTCGAATGTGTGGCCAGCACTGCAAATTATTGGCTGTTCTTAAAGTTACCTAACAAAATTTCCTCTTAAAACCCACCACCTCTCCATTTAGGCTTCTGGCTAGTGCTTATAGTCTCTCCCCACCCCTCAAACACACACAGGGTGGTGAATTTCACTCTACACTCAGAGGAGAATAATCCCAAAGTGGAATTCAAGAGGTGTCCTTGGTAAACAAAGAGAACCAGGACAAGGAAAGTGATTCCCACCCAAATACGGTAAGAACAAGGATCACTGCCTGCTATGTTGCTCTCTTGACTCATTTTCTTGGGTCGTTTCCTACTTGATGTTTTCAGATCATGGGGTGTCCTAGGAGGCGACACACTCCTCTTTTCTCCACCCCCACGCTGGCATTTGACAGATCTCCCAGATGAAGCTACCAAAGCCCTGGGCGTGCACCCTTTCTCAGCTGCCAAGGCCTCTGAATTCCACCGCACCTACCGCCCGGTTTGACAGCACTCAAGCGCGCCGAAGGTCCACTGAAATTATTCAGATTCGAGCAGGGCAAAGCCTGCGCCACTCGGACCCCTCCCCTCTCCCTGGTCCCCCCAGCTTTTTTGTTTACTTGGAAAGCTGATATTTACTTCTCCTGGGGGCAGCTCAAAGCGGGCCCCACCCAGCAGCGGAAGGAGAGGCCCAGCGTCCGGGCCCGACAGCTCCGCCCCGCGCCGGAACCCGCAGCGCGCCTACGCCCCTAGGGGGCGGTGACACGGCCGCGCCCAGCCCAGTCGCCGTCCCCCGCTTCTCCCGTAGGCGACGCGCAGACCGAGCTCCGCCCAAGGCGCTAAGTTAACTCCAGCTGGCGCCGCATTCGGCGCTGCTGCTCCTGACTTTTCTGCGGACTCGGTTTCCTCGTTGCGGACGCGGCGGAGTCGCGGCACCGGGCGTCCGTCCCGCGCGCCATGAGCCCCGCGCGGCCGAGCGCGCCCGCAGCGCTGCGCCTGCTGCCCCTTCTCCTGCTGCTGCTGCCGCCGAGGCCACCGGCCGTCCGGGGTGAGTGGGGCTGGGACCGGCCGGCGCCCGCTAAGCCTGTAGGGTGTGTGGGAGCGGTTAGGTCTGTCTGGGTGACTGCGCCGAGGGGCTGCGCTCCCGGAAGGGAGGCTGTGGTCATGCGTTAGTCATGGTTCCCGGAACCCTCCACCTTCAAGACTCAGGGCTCCTTCACACTTGATCCCCGGGATGGGAAGAGCGTCTCCGCAGTGCCGGCTCCCAGCCGGCCTGGCTTTGGGGACAGGTGTGAAGAGTTGGAGAAGTACAAGCTGACTCTCGGGTGCAACCAAACCTGGGACAACTGAAAGGACTGAAGAGTATGCATTTTCAACCCCCAGCAAGTCCGCTTTTTTAGGGTGGGAGGCCAAGGAGCTGTCCACTTAAGCCTGTGACACAGCACTGTGCACTTGTTTCTCTTGCTGGGTGTGCCTGGTAACAGTACCAGCGTGGACTCACAGTAAATTCCAGACCACTTTTTTTTTTTTTTTTTTAATTGGGTAAGGAAGAGGGGTTATTTGCTCTCAACTTTATTCTTGAATTAATTGACAAGACGTTAGACCTACCAAGTTCAGCTCTGGGCAGAAATAGAAGTTTATCAGAATCCATTGCCACTTCTCCTATTCGAAGGAAGTTTGGAAAAGAATATTGCTGTGAAGTGAAAAGGAGTATTTTCTTCCTCTCTAGGTGAGTGCGGCCTTCCGCCAGAAGTGCCTAATGCCCAGCCAGCTCTTGGAGGGAATACCAGTTTTCCTGAGAAAAGCACAATAACCTATAAATGTAACGAAGGCTTTGTCAAAGTTCCTGGCAAGCCAGACTCAGTGATCTGTCTTTCCGACAATCAATGGTCAGAGGTTGCAGAATTCTGTAATCGTAAGTTCTTCATTTCATTTTCGAAAAGTTATGGGAATGGAATGTGTCTTGTTAAGTTTACTATTATGCCTCTTTGGAATGACTGGTAATTGATAGTTTTCTAGCATTAGTAAACCCCAGTGTATACTGTGTTGGCATTTCACACTCCAGCTAATTGAAGGCATGACTTCCCTGCTTCTTCATTAAGAGTTTTTTTTTTTTTTTTTTTTTTCCTAACACTGCACCTCCCGAATGGACTAATAAAGAAAGTAAACAATAGGTACTGTTTAGGGAGTAAATTATATGTGAATATATTTGGCAGTTACCTTGAGACACATACCTAGGTGATCTGTTTTCTTAAATTTCATTTTGTAAAGTAGGACTTAGCAAATATAGCTCTTCAATGGCATTTTAAACTATTTATGTCAAAATCTATTGTATTTGTAACCCTGTGTTAGCTTTGAGATAGTCATGTATCCCTTATGATGGAGATATGTTCTGAGAAATGTGTCTTTAGGCAATTTTGTTCTTATCTGAACAACATGGACTGTATTTACACAAACCTTAATAGTACAGCCTACTACACACCTGGGCTATATGGTGTGTATAGCCTGTTACTCCTAGGCATAAACCTGTACAGCATGTAACTATACTGAATACTGTAGGTAACTGTAATACAATGAGTGTGTGTGTGTCTAGACATATCCTAACACAGAAAACATACAGTAAAAAAATACAGTGTAAAAATGAAAATTGGTGCACCTGTGTGGGGTTCTGTGGAGCTTGCAGGACTGGAAATTGCTCTGGGTGAGTTAGTGAGTGAGTAGTGAGTGAATATGAGTCTTAGGGCATTACTGTCCCACTACTGAAGACTTTGTAAACACTGCACACTTAGACTATGATAAATTTATAAAAAAATTTCTTCAATAATAAATTAACCTTGGCTTACTGTAACTTTTTTACTCTTTAAACTTTAATTTTTTTTAACATCAGGATCTCTATGTATTGCCTAGGCCGACCCCAGACTCCTGTCTCAAATGATCCTTCTACCTGACACTCTTGAGTAGCTAGGTCGATAAGCATGTGCCACTATGTCCAGCTTGACTTTTTTTAGCTTTGACAATTTTGTAATAGCACTTAGCATGAAACACACATTGTACAGCTGTAAAAAAAATTACCTTTCTTTGTTATTCTTTTTCTATATGCTTTTTTTCTGTTTTTAAAATTATTAAATTTTTTACTTTTTAAAACTTTTTGTATTAAAAACTAAGACACACACACACACATTAGCCCAGGCCTACACAGGGTCTGAATTATCAGTATCACTGTCTTCACCTTCACATCCTGTCCCAGTGGAAGGTCTTCAGGGGGTCATAGGCATGCAGTTATTATCTCCTGTGATTAGTAGAAAGGGTATATTTTAAAGTAACAATAAAATGGGCTGGGGTTGTGGCTCGGGGGTAGTGTGCTTGCCTAGCACATGCGAGGCCCTGGGTTCAATCCTCTGCCCCACATAAAAATAAATAAATAAAATGAAGGTATTGTGTCCAACTACAACTAAAAAAATATTAAAATAACAATAAAAATATAATATAGTAATACATAAACTAATAACAGTCGCTTATCAGTATCAAGTTTTATGAACTATTCATAATTGCATTTGCTATAAATTTATATGACTGGCAACATGGGATATTTGTTTCCACCAGCACCACTACAGATACATGTTGTATGATATTACGTTAGGATGGCTATGACATAACTAAGGGATAGGAAGTTTGGGGCTCTATTATAATCTATGGGACCACCATCACATATACAGTCCATGCTTGACTGAAACATTATTATGGGGTGCATGACTGTATACAAGCAAAGATTTTTTTTAAAAAGCACTTGATTCCTGCCTTTCAAAAACTTGTGTCAGTGGAAACTATAATAAATACAGAGACTACCACAAATACTTTTTGAAACCGTGTGTGAAATAGGCTCTAACTTCATATTTTGGTCTACCCCTGATAGTAGGTAGCAGGATAAAGCATCCAAGCCTTTGCACATGCATTGTGTTTAGTTTATAACCCTCCCACACCTATTGCTTCACCTAATCCTCCAAACATCCTCTCATGACTTCAGCAGGGACCCTTTTTCCTCTCCCACAGTTGAGAAAACAAGCTCCCACAAGGTAAATAACCTCCTCAAGTCAGCATCTGTTATGCAAAAGAGCTAAAGTCCAGCTTGGAACTTTTGACTACTAATCCAGTGTCCCTTCCTATACAGAAAGCCTCTCTGTAGACTCACATTAGCCCAGCTGTTTATGGTTTGTGCATGATGTACACAATTGGCTCATCAAATCCTTCTTCCCAGGGGTTTTTGTGGAATTAAATGAATTTACATGTGTAAAACTAAGTGTTCAACAAATATTAGCTGTTATTGTTGTTGTTGTTCAGAACATTAGGCCAGGGGTCTGGAATATTTGTTATGTATCCCTGTACCTCATGTCGTAGTGCTGTGTAATTCCTCAGGGCCATAGCAGGGTAACACTTATTGAGTCTTAGTAGTGTGCCAGGAAACTTAAATGGATTATATTTATGAAAAGTGGTGATAGTGACATTCGTATATTAGATCTATTTCAAAGGCCTTGGGTAACTAGGACATGAATGTATCTATGCAAACACCCTTGGTACACTACAAATGCTATAGTGACATTTTGTCAAATACCATGTATGTATAAAGAAGTAAAGGAAAGGGGGTGATTTGAGGACCAGATAATTAAACATAGATTATAAAATAAGGTGATATGACTTTCTTGTTGTTGCTTTTGTTAATACTTTTAGGTAGCTGTGATGTTCCAACCAGACTACTTTCTGCATCCCTCAAAAAGGAGTATAGTATGCAAAATTATTTCCCAGTTGGTTCCACTGTGGAATATGAATGCCGACCTGGATACAGAAGGGACCCTTCTCAGTCAGTAAAACTAACTTGCCTTCAGAATTTAACATGGTCCAAACCGGCTGAATTTTGTAAAAGTGAGTATAATTTTTAAAAGTATTTTCACTTATCTGGTGTTGGGGGAAATAGCTTTTCATTTGTGCTGGATAGAATAATTATTAAAACCATGAGAGTCATTTATGTTAAATTAGACAAACTAAATATTTATGTGATAGGAGTACTTACTCACAAATTTCATACTTCCTTAGTGTGAGGTTCTAGATATGTTGCTCTTTTGAAACTTATCACAAAATGAAGGTAGAATTCAAGAAGTCTAAGGCTTAGATATAGCAGTGGTTCAGATGATAAATTTTGAATATACGTTATCTCATCATTTTTTAAAATTCTAGCTTTATACATTATAAGTACACCTTTTCTTTCTTTTTTTTTTTGTTCTAAGTTGGTATGTAAGACAGCAGAATGCATTACAATTCATATTACACATATAGAGCACATTTTTACATATCTGTGGTTGTATACAAAGTATATTCACACTATTCATGTCTTCATACATGCACTTAGGGTAATGGTGTCCATCTCATTCCACCATCTTTTTTTTTTTAAACCTCCTTGTTCCCTCCCTTCCCCTCCCTCCCCATTGACCTTTCTAGAGTTCCTCTAATCCTCCTATGCTCCCTGTCCCAACCCCATTATGAATCAGTTTCCTTATATCAGAGAAATACCTTTTACTTCAGTAAAATCAACAAATAAAAAATTGTATATATTCAATGGATACAGTATGATGTTTTAATATGCATATGTATTATGATGACAATCTAATTAACATATCCACCACATGGTTATTTTTTTTTTATTGTGTGTGTCTGGGTAATTTAATTGAAAAAATGTATTTTATTTTAGAAAAATCATGTCTTAATCCTGGAGAACTACGAAATGGTTATATCAATATCACAACTGGCCTATTCTATGGTTCACCTATCTTCTTCTCATGTGACACAGGGTGAGTTTTGTTATGCTAAAACTCTATGCTAACAAATAAAGAACAAATTAGTACTTGACATGGAAATTGTTAGACTTATGACCATTGTTTACAGACTGGTGGCAACCAAAACAACCTCTGTCCTCAAAGATTCTTTGTTATAAGCTCATTACAGTTAAACTTAGTAAAGCAGGTCAAGAAAGGAAATTGTTTATACCACAGACTTCTCTGAATTCTTAGATTTCAGTACATATGTGACTTAAAATAAAATTTTAAATGTGATTGGTAAAGGAAAAAATTGAGATATGTTGATAATACTTACAGAAATAGCGATCCTTTCAGTGTTAAATGTGAAGCTAATTTTCAATTGATCTTAATAAGGAATTAGCACCTGAGTTATTCCATATGCAAACAATTTATGAAATATTATGGGCTAAAAACATTTATCCCTCATTTGAGAATATCCTTCCAATGTAAATCCTTTTACTTTTCTCTATGGAGGGAAAAGGAATGTACTCATTGAGTACCATCAGTGCCTCAAATGCAGCTGAAAACTTTATATTCATTTTCTCATTTAACATTTTCAAATTGAATTATGCTCCCTCTTACATGCATACACTCTCTCTCCTTCCTTCTTTCCTTCCCCCTACCCATGGTTTTTTTTTTTTTTTTTTTTTTTTGGTACCAGGAATTGAACTCAGGGGCACTGGACCACTGAGCCACATCCCCAGCCCTATTTTGTATTTTCTTTAGAGACAGGGTCTCACTGAGTTGCTTAACTCCTTGCCATGCTGAGGCTGGCTTTGAATTCGCAAACTTCCTGCCTCAGCCTCCTGAGTCACTGGGATTACAGGCCTGAGCCATTGCACCCAGCTCCACCCATGGTCTTTATAAAATAAAAAGAGCAGTTTTATTTGTCCATTAAACACAGATGTTAGTTGGGTCATTAGTATAAAGTCTGAGGGCTGGGGTTGTAGCTCAGTGGTAGAGTGCTTGCCTAGCATATGGAAGGCACTGGGTTCAATCCTTAGCACCAAATGAAAATAAACAATAAAGGTATTGTGTCCATCTACAACTAAAAAAAATATTTTAAAATATATACATAAAATCTGAGAAGTACTTTGAACCCTTTAACAATAAATGCTTCCATTAGTCCATGAAGCCTGTATTGATATTTTGGATGTTAGAAATATAAAATGCTTAGTCATCTGTATCATTTAAAAATGTTTTCTACACTTTGTATTTTCTAACGTATGCCCCATGCAAATAAAAAATGTTCTATGTGTCCCACTTTTTTTTTTATCCTTTGGATGTCACTCTCATAACTTAATTTTTTCTTTTCCTTTAAACTGCCATATGGACTTTTTATCAACTATTATTTTGTTTAAGTATGTGTGGATATACCTTAATTTTTTTCTCCCCCTTTTGTTCTAGGTATAAATTAGTTGGCGCAACTTCTAGTTACTGTACTCTTTTTGACAACGCTCTTAAGTGGAGTGAACCTTTGCCAAAGTGCCTAGGTAAATCTTTTTTAAAAATCTAAGCAGTCAGTTTGTAGAGTTGAATCATCAGTGATAAATTACTTCTGCTCATTAAGAATTATCCACAATGTATATTTCTGGTACCCTCATCTTTCAGTGTGTGTCACTGCTAATTGAAAGACCTTCTCTGGTGATGTTTCTTACTTTATTAGCTGTGGGACTAAACTATCAAGCTTCTCTGAGTCTCAGTATCCTTAACTATAAAATGGGAATTAAAAACAAACTTAGGTTTGCATTGTACTTGATCATTTATTATGTAACCATTCCTTTTGAGAGTCAAGTAAGATAGTAGATTCCCCGCCCCCTGCAATTTTATGGGAAGAAATACTGTCAATCAGAGTATGTATGACTTGACCCCATATTCTAAAGCAAGTGGCAGTAGAAGGCATCTAACCTCTCTTCAGATCCATTATTTTTTCTAAGACTCAGTGTTGCCTACATGTACTTTTATTTTAGGGTTATATTTATCAGCTAATAATTACCTAAAAGTACTTTAAGGTATGCTATGTTTTAATCATTAAAGAAGAAAGCTTGTACAATAAAACAAATGTAGCTTTTGCACTTGAGAATCTTAACTTCTCAAAGTGAAGATAGGGCACAGAAATAATATGAAAAGTTGATATAGCTGGGTGCAATGGTGCATGCCTGTAATCCCAGCGGCTCAGGAGGCTGAGTGGGATGATCACAAGTTCAAAGCCAGCCTCAGCAAAAAGCAAGGCGCTAAGCAACTCAGTGAGCCTGTCTCTAAATAAAATACAAAATAGGGGTAGGGAGATGGCTCAGTGGTTGAGTGCCCCTGAGTTCAATCCCAGTACCAAAAAAAAGTGGATATATCCAGGCAAATACATGTCCAGTAGAGACACATATTCTGACTATTGAGAGAAGTAAAATATTTGCAACTTATATTTATTTATTTATTTATTTATTTATTTATCAGTACTTGGTATGTAACCGAGGGCCTTGCACTTGCTAAGCAAGCTGTCTACCACACAGCTACACCAATAGCCTGCAACATTTTTAAATGTAGTCTTTATTCTTCCCACCCTTCTCTGTTTCTACACCTAACTTTTCTGCAAATAACTTCTAAAAATTCTGTCATCAAAATTATTACTTAGTTCATTTTCTTTGTGTTATTAAGAACAGGAAATGAGTAGACTGAATATAATTTATCAAGTGTTTAGTGACTGACACTGTATGGTAAGCAATGTGTAGAGTCAAACAAATAAAAGGAATCCTTAACATCAAGGAACCCACTTCTGTCTCACCATGTGCCCTCATCTTGAGGTCTACTACATTTTTCTCCTTAGAATTATTTTAAAATTTTGATTATTACTATCCACTGCCATCCTTCCCATTTTCTTTGTCTAGTATAAGATATTATAAATGATGCTAAATTTAAAATGGAAAGGAAGAAGGAGCTGACCCAGGCAAGGTGTCCCAGAGCCTGGATGAGCAGTCTATCAATCCAAAGCCCATATTTTTCACAAGCAATGACTATCATGAATTTCACAGAAATGTAGCCACCAAGCATATATTCTAGCATAGAAGAGATTTTGCACTGCAAGCCCACTTTCTCTTCATGCTGCCATGTGTGGGCATAATCCCATTCTCTCTATTTGATGCCTTGCACTCTATTGCAGATATCCTGATGTCCGTACTTTCCTTCTTGTCTCTAATCCGTCTGTCCAACTCAGCTATCACTGGTGTTCACATCCTTCAGGAAAGCAATTCAGTGACATATCCAAGTCATGTTCACTGTGACCCTTATCCCAGCTCTCTCCCTATAAAGCCCTACTTTTAAGATCTAGTACTGATTTACCACATAATTTACTTTTTTGTTTTGACAATACTTAAAAAAGATTGAGTGGAAATTAAGGTCTTAAACAATGAGCCACTTCCCATCAAGTATGCAGCTCTGGTCTATAGACACATCAGTTTACATTGGTGTCCCTGGTGGATATGGATATGGAGATACGAAGAAGGAAGCACAATGAACACTTTCAAGAATTATCTTAACTATCCCACCATCAAACAAAGGTGGAATTTTATTTTTGAATGAAGCCTCGCTGTCAGAAGGATCTGTTTTCCCATCTCTGCCAGTGTTTTCTTTTTCAAAATCATTTTCAGTTGCCTGCTGGTATCTGCCAGCATGCACTCAGTCCCTCCTATGCAATAACTATCTTCCCAGATCCCTCTCTTAACTCCCCACATGTAATCACTAGGTCATCTTACTTTACCTCTTCTATATACCTTTCAAACCTGTGTTTTAACACCTTCTGTATTACTCCTAACATAGTTTATTTTTCCTTGCCTGGAGAATTGCAGTCAGGGGAATCCCTAAGGTTTTCAGGTCCTGGGCTAGACTATCAATGGAGATCCCTGACTTATCACACCCTTCCCCTTCCTACACTATGAGGGGTTCTGTAGTGCATGCAAATGTACAATATGGTCTACATATCCAAGTCATGCTCACTATAACCCTTATCCCAACTCTATTTTCCTTTGGGTTAGAGGTGAATATACCAGCACCCTCGTGAATATGGCCCAGAGGAGGGAAACCTGGAAGGGATATTGGTATAGGGAATTCTGGGTGCTAGTTTCTGAGTCATCTTCTAGAATGGAGGAAGAAGTGGTGTGATGGGCTTTCATTGAGCATATCTTCTCAGTCGTACAAATATCCCTACTAGTGGGAGAGAAGCATCTACTGTAGCCTTCAAAGTGTGAAGCCTGGGGCAGGACTCTCAATTGACTGGGTTCCATTGGTGATACTAATAGTAATGGCCTTCCCCCTCCATTAGTGTACCCCATTAACATTTCTCCATAGTCTAACCAAAGTGATCTGTTGGGAACACAAATGTGTCTCTTTCTTAAACTTATTGGTATACCTCATCATTTATAAAATCCAGATTCTTTATTATGGCATGGTCTACTTCACACTCATGCTTTATGCTCATATTTTATGCTCAACCCGTGCAAATGCTTATACTTTTCCATATACCTTACACTTCTTTGTGCCTCTATGTTATTCCTTATGTTGCTGCTTCCACCTGGAATGTCCGTCAGCCCCTTTTGTGTTTGGCTGTTGTTTTCCTACTCAAGAGTCTATCCTATAGTCCTTCAAGAAGACTTCCCAGGCTGATGAACATCTTTTCCTCACTCTTTCCATACCACCTGCATACTTGTGTGATAACCTTTACATTTTTGTATTGAAATTATCCCTTTGACTCTCTTTCACCACTAGATTTTAAGATACAGAAAATACAACTTGTTCAGTTTTGCACTTTTGTTTATAGAAGAACAATGCCTAGTATGTATTAAGTGCTCAGAAAAATGTTTGGAATGAACTAATGGGTGTGTGTGTAGCTCCTGTACACCCTAATATGGTGTCAATCAAGATAGCATGTTCTTGGGCTGGGACTGTAGCTCAGTGGTAGAGCGCTTGCCTTGCACATGTGAAGCACTGGGTTTGATCCTCAGCACCACATAAAAAAATTAAAGATATTGTATCCATCTACAACTAAAATTTTTTTAAACCATAGATTCTTCTTTCTTTAATTAATAGCCTTAAAGAATTTTATAAATTTGCTAGTATTCCATGGATACGTAAGTACTCCCAGTGTAATTTAATTTGTTGCACACATGTAATTACATCGCTTTCCTGCTTAAAAAAACTTCATGGCACTAAAAATATGAAACTATTGAACTTTTTATCAGGGTATCTGCAGGAAGAGGCCTCTTTTTTTTGGGGGGGGTGGGAGGTACCAGGAATTGAACTTAAGGTACTCTACCACTGAGCCACATCCCCAGCCCTATTTTGTATTTTATTTAGAGACAGGGTCTCACTGAGTTGCTTAGCTCCTCACTTTTGCTGAGGCTGGGTTTGAACTCATGATCCTCCTGCCTCAGCCTCTCAAGCCACTGGGATTACAGGCCTGTGCCACCTCTCCAGCAGAAGAGGCCTCTTTTTACAACATAATTAGAGCAATTCTGCTTGTATTTGTTTTATAAATTCAGCTGCTCAGTAAGATTTATCTTGAGTCTCTTCAAGTTACTACATACTAAAAATTTTTACTAGAAGTGAAAATGTAGTCCTGACACTTAAGATGTTTTACTCTATTCAAAATGATCTGTACTTATTTCTGAATTCTCAGCTCCTTTCATTTAGTACCATTTGGCCCTGGAATGAAGAGCTATGCTCTCTTTCCTGTCTTGGAAGAAGGGTACATTTTAGGATTAAACTCAAGTGCCATTTACTCCCTAAAGTCATCTCCACCTGCTCTATTTTTGACTTTTCAGGCAGTGGTTTGATGTGTAGCACATACAAACCTTACTGGAATTTTTCTTTTACATGTGTCCTAAATCTAATTATTTCTATAAATTGATCTCAGGATTAGCATTCATGTTCTATAACATTTGCATTTAGAGCTCCAGATATTCTACCCATTACTTAATAGGCATTTATGAGCATCCTTTGTTGATAATGCTGAACTTGTTGTAGAGGGGTGGGGGCAGCCAGAGGCTGGACTGTGGGGGTTTCAATAGACTGCATTTGGTCTCCTGCCCATATTGTCCACATGCATAGTCAAAAGAGAAATGATGGTGAAGCAAAAAGAAATGAATGTATTCACAATTTGACCCAAAGCCAAAATTGCATAGAATTTTATACAGTGAGAACAAAAGCCAAGAACTATTGTTATAAGTCTGATTTATAAATCCTGCTCATCTTCTGGTTCCCTAGTGTGGGGGCCAGGGCCAGTTTCCATTCTGGGCATGAGATGGAGCTTTGCAAGGGGGAAAGAAAAACAAAAACAAAACAGAACAAAAAGCAGTTAAATGTACTTAAACTGTACTTAGAATATACAAGCTGGGTGTTACTTTTAAATCTTTTGATTTTAAAAAGGGTTCTTTTACAAACTGAGAAAATGACATATTTTGATTTTTAAAAAATCTTTAGCATGTTTTATTTTTTGTTATTTGTAAAAGTACTTTGCTAGTTTTATTTTTTTAAAAAATATTATAATTCTTTTTAAGAAATTTACTGTCCGGAACCACCCCAAATTGACAATGGCTATATTCAAGAGGAACATGAGGTTTATGTATATAGACAATCTATAACATATAGTTGTAATAAAGGATATACCCTGGTTGGAAAGAGCTCCATTTATTGTACTGTGAAAGACAACGAAGGAGAATGGAGTGACCCATCACCTCAATGCAAAGGTAATTAGTTCACAATAGTTATATTTTTGTTTATTCTTACCCTTAGGCCTGTATGCAGGTTGTAAAGATTCTGTGAACTCTCTTTGAGAAGTAAATGTAAAATGGTGTATATATTGCATAGTTTCACTTTTCTGTGGGACAGTTTTTTCGTCTGATTGTCAGAGGGGACTGTGACTTCTAAACACACAGGCAAAAAGAATATAAAATAAAGATAAAAGCTTAAGAGACATTTGAGATATGTAAAAATTCTAACTTGGTTTAGAAAGAGAGGAGAGAGAAAAAGAGAAAAAGGATGTGGAGGGGAAGGAGAGGAAGTTGGAGGAGAAGGGGAAGGGATGAAGGCAAGATATTGAAAATGATAATGACTGACAGTTTTCTATAACTGATGAAATACACCAGCAACAATCACTCATGTCTCAACAAAAAATAATGCAGGCCAAAAGACGATGAAAAAAAAAAAAAAACCTGTAAAATACTGTAAGAAAATTACTGCTCACCCAGAGTTCTGTACCCAGTGAATTTATTTTTCAATATTACGTACAAAGTTAAGATATATTCAGACAAAAACTGAGGGAACTTGTCAACAGCATACCAGACCTTATGAAAACTAAAGGAAATTTTCAAGTAGAATGAAAATAATCCCATGTCATACATGAACATGCAAGAAGGTATGGAGAATACTGGTGATGGGTAATGAATACTGACTTCATGAGGCAGTAAAATACTGTGTCTTGTGGGATTTTAATTATATGTAGAATATAAACCTCCAATAGAAATAAAAAGGAAGAAGGAAGTTAATTCAGTGTAAAGTTCCAATGTTCTAGATGTGCTGAAAAAAGTGGGAAAAGTAATTAATTTGGATAGTTGGCTTATAGTCTAATGCTAATTGCTAGGGTTGCCACCAAACATAAGCCTGTATGAATGAAATTAATTAATCCTGAAGAAAATAAGAGGAAAGAAAGCAATGTAAAATAGCTGTTGTTTGAAACGCAAATTCATCAGTAATTATATTAATTGACTAAGATTGTCAGACTTATTTTAAAAATAAAACCTAACTTACTGTTCACAAGATACATAGTTGAATGATAAGACAATGAATTGATTGAAAACAATGGGAAATGTACTATGCAAACATTAACAAAAATGGTACAGCTCTGTTAATATCAATTAGTACCTGAAGATAGGACAGTTCATAACACAGGAGTCAGTTCAGGAGATCTGAAACCCACAATCTGAAATATGTATGCATTTGAAAAATAGTTTTAATTGATACGGATGAGAATGGACAGGAAGAAAAATAGACAAATCCACAATCACAGTTGGAAAATTCTACATAGTATTTCAATAGCTAATAGAATGAACAACAAAAATTATCTTAGAGATCTGTTCTCATCAAAAGAGCTCATCAAAAGGTCTGAGCAATAATTGAACTTAAATTTATGTGTAAGGATGTGGGATCCTCAATGACAAATGGCTCATTTTTTTTTTCAAGTGCACATGAGACATATACCAAAATTGACCATATGCTAGGCCTAAAACTTAAATGGATTTCAGAAGATTGAAGTTATTCAGAGCATACATTCCTGAACACAGTAGAATTAAATTAAGCACTAATAACAAAAAAAAATAATTTTCAGGAAATAGAAAAACTCTGAATCAAAAATAAAAACTAACTCAGTGGAACAAAGAGTGCTTTTTATACACAAGGGTTTTAAAATGAAAAATCCATATAAAAACCTTATTTACTCCAATAATGATGACATTATCTGAGTACTGCTAAGTGCTGTGTTCCTTGCTAGGTATTTTTATTGACTTGTCCCTTCTATCATCCTGTAACACAGGTAAAGGAAACAAAAAAAAAAAATAACACACCATCTGAGTACTCAGAATACCGGGTCTGTGATGGGGTGGCTATGGTACTGGCTGATACAACCTGTTGGTTCAGGGACACAGCTGTGTGAAGCAACTTAACTAAGTCATTTCCATTAATCTTTACAATGATGCCATGCAACCTACATTAGGTTTTTTGGTTTGTTTTTTTTTTTTTTTCATTTTTTATTAATTTTTGTTTTAAATTGACATAATAATTGTATACATGAAGTACAATGGGATGTTACATTACATGTACAGCTGTGCAATGATCAAATCAGAATAATTAGCATCAGTCTATTCTGTTTATCTCCTCAGTTTACAGAGGAGAAAAGCAAAGTTTAAAGGGATTAGAGAACTAGGGATTAGACCCTTGGCATGTGGCACATGCCTCTGGCATGGCCTGCACAGGAAGTCTGTGTAAGCAACCCAGACATTGCCATTTTGTTAAATTTGTGGTTCTAAGAATATGTCTTTAATGGAAGATTCGTAATATTTGTTCTTTGGCCTGAAATCTGAAGAGGAACTAAACAGATATATAGAGAGTTGGTAACTAGTAACAGAGGAAAAGGGGATTATTTTTACTCAGACCTCTGAATTACTTGAAAAAGAAGTGAGATAGGTTTCTGGGCTAACTAAAATGTCCTGAAAGCACTGGAAAAAGCAACAGTGCTGTGACTGTCTGCAACCGTTCAGTGATGGCATCCTGTTGTTCCTTGGTCCCGGCATATGGGAAGGAAGACAGTTTTGGAGAGAAAATAAAGAGAACTGAGAATGATATCACTACCAACTCCACCTTTGGTTTCCTTTTTTTTTTTTTTTTTTTTTTTTTTTTCCCGTACAGAAAACAGTTTAAGAAGCTCAATATGACATATAAATCTATTTTAGTCACCTATAGGTATAATTAATATCAGAAGCAAAAAACAATGTATTATTTCAACTCCTTGACATATACATCAAGACTAGGTTTGCCAAAAAGTCAACCTAGGCTTTTGGTGGGGACAGAAAAGCTACAGAACAAGCAATGGCTAAGAAAGTTTCACTGGGAAAGCAATATTTAGCTAATTTTTTTCTTAACATTTTTTCCTCCACAGGAAAATCAACAGGTTCCAAGCCTTCACCGACAGTTCAGAAGCCTGCCACAGTCAATGTACCAGGTACAGAGGCCTCACCAACTCCTCAGAAACCCGCCACAGTCAATGTACCAGGTACAGAGGCCTCACCAACTCCTCAGAAACCCACCACAGTCAATGTACCAGATACAAGAGCCCCACCAACACCTCAGAAGCTCACCACAGTCAATGTACCACGTACAGAGGCCTCACCAACTCCTCAGAAATCCACCACAGTAAATATCCCAGCTACAAGAGCCCCATCTACACCTCAGAAGCTCACCACAGTCAATGTACAAGGTACAAGAGCCCCACCAACACTGCAAAAACCCACCACAGTAAATATTCCAGCTACAAGAGCCCCACCAATACCTCAGAAGCCCACCACAGTAAATATTCCAGCTACAAGAGCTTCACCAACATCTCAGAAGCCCACCACAGTAAATGCTCCAGATATAAGAACCCCACCAACACTTCAGAAGCCCACCACAATAAATGCTCCATCTACAAGAGCCCCACCAACACTTCAGAAACCCACCACAGTAAATGCTCTATCTACAAGAGCCACACCAATATCTCAGAAGCCCACCACAGTAAATGCTCCAGATACTGAAGTCCCACCAACATCTCAGAAACCCACCATAGTAAATATTCCAGCTACAAGATTCCCAACACATCAGAAGTCCACTACAGTAAATATCCCAGTCTCAGAAGCCCCAGCAACTTCTAAGAAACCCATCACAGCAAATAATTCAACCACAAAGACCCCAGCAACAGCTCTGACATCCTCTATATTAAATGCTGTATCTACAAAGACCTCACCAGCTGCCCAGAATCTCATCATGGCTAATGCTTTCACTACACAGACCACAACAACCACTCAAAGAGTCACCACTACAAAAGCTTCATTTACACGAAAGTCCACTACTTTACATGTCCCAGTGACCCAGGGTCTCAAAAGTACAAAACGATTCACTTCTGCTCGTATTACAGCAACACAGCACCCACCTGTTCCCAAGGCAACCACGAGTTTTCATACAACAAGCATAACGAAAGGGAAAGAATCGTCCCCTTCAGGTCAGTTGATGCTGTTCTTGAATGTGATCTAATACACTATGATGAAATGTGAACTTGACCGAGATTGCAAGATTGAATAGTTTCCAATTTATTGTAGCTAGGGTTTTTCATAATAATGCTTTTGACTCATTCATAATAATTATTAATAAATATAAATAATAAGATAATTTTGAGTTTTGTTAGAATCTACTGAAAGGGAGTTGTTAGGTTTCTGATAGTTTCTTGATAGTAAGATTGGTTCAGTCGTTATTTACTATTTAATCTTTTCAAACTTGTTTCTTGCCAACATGTTAGAAAACCAAATTTAGGTGATGTTTGTTTTAGTATTCAGTAGCTATCATAATTTATGTTTATAGTGTTGAATGTCAAACAGATATAGGCTTATTGATAGACATGTATAGATATTAAATTTCTAGCAAATCAGATAAAATTAAAAAGTTTAAATTTTGTAAACATTTTTTTTTTCTTTAGGTGCTGTCAGTCTTGTATATGGTAAGTTTGGCTCCCAGACTGTTAAAAGAAATTGCCATCATTGTGGGATGTACAACCCATATTCCTGGAAGAGAATATTATCTTTTAACTGTCTTAGAAAAACTATCAAAATGCGGTGTTTATGGGTACCTAAGAGAAAATGGGTAAATGCATTTGATCAGCATGTTATGTGGACACCATTCGGTACTCGATATGTTCCTATGTATTCCAAATCATGTTCTTGTTCCAAGGTAATTTTAGGACAACTTCAGATCACATGGCCAATCAATCAAGTAGTATTGCGTGCCCACTGTCTCAGAGCCTCATTCTAGGAACTTACAAGACAGGAACAGTTATCGATACAGTTTTTATCCTCAAGTGTTTGACGATTGATCATAAATTACTTGTTCACCATTTCTAGATCTCTGTCCTATCCCAGATGAGACAAAAAGTGCTACCTTTGGTGACATTATTTGTCTTTTCCTCTTCTCTGTCATTTGAAGCAAAGTTCTTTTAAAAACTGTTCTGTTGCTGTGCAGACATGAAGCCAAAAACATATCCTCATTGCAGTTTATTCTGGTATTTGGTACAGTATTTTCTTTGTCCAGACATATGATGTTATGCATTAATAAGAAAATTAATAAACTAAAAAGATGGTAAGAGAAATGTTGTTAAGGAACAATACAGCTAAATTTACATACTGACAAGAATGTTTAATTGAAAATACACTTTTATTAAAAAAAGTGTTTATTTTTATATTATGTACTTTTCAGCAAAGTTCCCTGTCTTTTATATGCATGAATTATCAAGGGACAATAAACCTGAAAACAGATATTTTGTTATTACTATTATTGTTATTTATTATGGTTATTTTATACTTCAAATGCCAGAAGATTTTAAAGGCTAACTGATTTATCTTGAAAGATTCCAACAGTTGGAATTCTCTTTGTTTATTCTATATTTAAAATAGAAATAAATATATTCTAAATGAAAAAAACAATCTCATGATTTAATGATTCACTGTTCACAAAAATGATGAGTTTTATAAATGACCTTTTTTTACTTGACCAATGGCATTCAGTGAAAGCTTGAAGAGCTTATTTTTTTTCTCTGAAGTTCTCAAGGTCTATAATCCGATTTATTTCCTGGGAAACTCTACTCAGAGAGTGGTTGTAATTCCAGCTTGTGTTAAAAAATAAAAAGGAGCTCCTTCTTTCTTAACCCAGATGTATAGCAACATTTGCATGTGTGTGTTTGTGTGTGTGTGTGTGAGAGAGATCTTGGAAGACATAACCCTGATAATTATCTTTATTTCTTAGATTATGATATGAATCAGATCATTATCTCACTTTAAAGATAAGTAAGCTGTATTGCAAAGAAATTGCTTTTAATTATACTGCAGTGTAAGTGAATGATGCAAATGATAGAAATTGGAAATATTTGATTTTTGTTTTCTATTTAATTCTGCTAAGACTAATGATTCTATACAATATTTCCTAAATTGCCTTGTAAATGACACTGGCACTATGAATTTTAAAGATATTCTTCTACTGGATCTGTTGTCAGTGGTTCTCAATATGTATTTATTCTTGCCTTTCCTCTACTAAAGTCCTGTTGAGACTCTCCCCAATCATCGTCCTCCATGAAATTTTAATATTATTCATTAAATCTATTTATGTACTTTCTATATAACTGTGCTTTATACAGATAAAAACAGTAAGGTTTATTTTTCACCTACTTGAGCTATCACCCCCATTGAGAATTCATGCTCTATATAATTTTCCTGGTTTTTGTGTTTGAAGACAATATCATATACAAATAGAAAAAGAGTTTGTCCTTTGTGCTTTGGAGGCAGACATTGGATTGAATCTCTTCTTTTTTTTTAATTTAGTAAATATTATAAGCAACTAATTAATCTCTCTTGGTCCCAATTTTCTCATTTATGAGACAGAGATTATGATTCCTATATAAAGTCTTTGAGGCTTAATGTGATAATGGATTTGAAAACTCTAAAAGTTAAATGAATATAGCTTCAAGAAGTCATAAACACATCTTAGGAAAATTTGTTTTCCTAAGATTCATGATAATTTTATCATTCTCTCTGGCCACACCGAAGAATAAGAGCAGTTTTTAATTCAAGCAATATTTATATGTTTGCTGTGTAGCCAGTACTGTACTGAGATTTTTATATGTATTAATTTTCTTCTTAGAGTAGTCTTATAATGTAGCATTTTTATATTTTTCAGCTGATAAAACTGTAGTTTCACATAATTTGTAACTTATCCAAAGTCACAGAGATAAAAGGAAACTGTCCAGTGAAGGATAGCATCTCTTCCTAGTAATAGGACAAGAGCCTGCACAACTCAAATTAGACAAGGTAGCCTTAATTTTTTACTAATATTGTTATATTTTCTCCCTTCGTTGTGGAAATACTATATTGTGACATTCGTAAATTCTTTATCGTCAATTGAAGGAATATTAAAGAAAAAGAGAATACTTGATAAAATACATATTTTTCCTATATCCTTTATCATATACATATTTATTTATCCTTTACATATCTACTTGACTATGGCATGTATTCCCAATATTCAAATGTAGCCACAATCTAAGTTTACTTGGAAGAGTCTAACATCTTATGCAGTTATTTCAAATGAATAAGTTGCTGATTCAAGAGTTACCACTATGTCTTATTACATGTTTCTTCACCTGACATACTTCAGTTACTACAATAATTATCCGTTACTCAGAGTTAAGAAGTCAGATAATATATCATAAAGTTTCTGTGATAGTCATCATCTGGAAAAGGAAGTGTGTGAATTTCTTTTATTTAAAAATTTGAAGAACCACAGAGACAAAAATCTAATGATTATGTCAAGACACTTAAAGGGTCCATTGGGTATTGCTCAGAGGCAGTGGTGTTGAGAAAATTTATAAATCTGAAAATTTAACTTTTCTGGGTTTCAATATATATTCACTTACAAAATGAGAGTGAACTCCAACATGCCTTCTAACTCATTATTAACTACTGTTCAAATATAAATGATCAAACATTTAAAAGTAAGCGTGGTTGTTTTGAAATACTTTAGAATTCTCTAAAACCTGTCAAAAAAATTTGTATTTGAGCACTGTGATACTTTATTTCTTTTTCTTTCAAAGAAGACAGGAGAAATAACATGCAGTATTTTTTTTGTTGAACTTGTGACATAGGAATCCATGTACCAAAAGCAAGGCATGTCTCCCATTTTTTTCTTTAACTTGTTTTATAACTACTCTGTGTCATTGTGAAGCTCCAGTGTATATGCCATTGTTTCTATTAACTGTGTTACCAAATTCTTTCCCCTCAAGGATTTGTTGCTGCTGCTGTTATAATAATTGGTATCCTAATTGTAGTCAAATTTTTCTGGGACTATGGAAAATCAGGGTGAGCAGAAACTCCAATAATTTTTTTAAAATCTATTCTTGGCTATTGTTTGTCCAGTAAAACTTGATACTGTATCAGTAGATAACTCCCTTGGCTTTATTGTGTTTTGGGACATGTTGCCTCTTCATTCCTTCTGTCTGTAATTACTGTCCTAGAGAATAGACTTTATGTCTTTTTTCCCCCTCAGTATATTCTAGGTCAGTAACCACATTACAAAGGAAAATGATTGAAACCCAGTGTCTCACTTTGTGATCTCTTCTGAGTATAATTTATAAGATCTGTGTATTATACAGAAGGAAAGAAATCTAGGAAAAATCAACCTCTAACATTCGTAAATTGCCTGTGATGAGGTGTTTTCTGTACTGTGTGTATTGGGTACCAGTCTAACCAAAATCAGCCCAGCAATTAAGGAGGTAGGCCCTTGGTGTGACTGCTCACTGGGTCTGTCACTTATGAGCTCTGTGACTGTGAGCAACTTAACCTTTCTATGCCTCCATTTTTCATGTGCAAAATGTCATACCTACCTCATGGGATTAATCACATAAATTGTCACCTGTAGAGGTTAGAACAAGTTGCTTGGCACATGATACACACTCAGATGTTAAAACAGCAAAAGGACACAGAAAAAAATCAGTATTATTCAAAACATCCAGTCTGCGTTGAATCCACATTTTAACTGTAAATGCCATGGTTGGCTCTGATGTATGCTATAGATAGAATGATTTAAATGTACCTGTTTTGTTTTAGGAATTTAACTGTTCAGAAATCTAATTGTGAAATTCATATAGACCTGAGTTAGTTCTCAGTTGCCCGAATGCCTGTCCTTTCCTTTTTTCATTAATTAATACAAACAAGTACATTTGAATTTTCTTACTAAATTTCCTTTTTGGCTGATGTGGGCTATTTAATTTTTGTCCTCTATGCCTCTTTCCTTTCTCCTTAAATTAACAATAGTATCTAAGCCTATTATAAGCTAAAGTATATGCACATTCTTTAAATCACTAAGTGTTTCAATCTTTTGGTAAAAAAAAAATTTGGCCAACAGCTACTAGGGTCAAGAATGGGAAAGGTTAACAGTGTTTTACAGGTATTTGCTTCATATCAATTAAATAGTCTAGGTGCTACAATAGCAAATGTATTAAGATATAATTTTTTCTAACTTTTAAGAATGTGGTTTAGAGCCTAGCAAAAACTAGCAGAGTTCTTAGATGCATAAGAGTGAGGGAATTTGGAACAGATGCTTAAGCAAAACTACTTGGGGAAAAAATTCAATCAATTCACCAACCCTATGTACTTATTTGTATTTGTTCCACCTTTATTTTTAGAGTGTTATGAATTTATCAAGTTATAAATCATCAATTTATAAAGTATTATCAGTTTACCAAAGTTAGTGCTTTTGGGGCTCCATGGGTCAGGAAATGGTGGCAAGGAATGAATTTACCAGCTTTCATCAGCATCTTTACATATTTGGTAAAGTAATTTGCCATGATATTTTAATAGGATAAAAGATGCTGGAACAGAGAAGCATTAAGTGTTTATTTTGAATTGTATTATGGGATTTTTGCAGTAAACCTAATTGCTTAATTTCTGAAATAGAGGGAAAGTTGTACAAACCCACAGGAGTTGGCCTTTCTTATGTACACTTAAAAAATAATCCACTCGCCTTATTTTGAAAGTGTAAGCTGTCAAGGGTAAGAACTGACTTTATACATGCTGGTTATTCAAATTTGAACTTTATTAGGACAGAGGATACAGTTAATTAATGTAACTGTATCTAGTCATTTTTGTGTCTGTCTACCAGAGGGTTTATTTACTTCTTTAAAAGTGTTGGGTTTGTACAATAAATTTTAGTATAGGGATGGGAGAGTAAGCAAATGCTTGATTTTATTCTTTGATTGAAATTTACATTATATAATTCAATTAGTTTTTTCCTTCTTTACTATCCAGCTCTTATAACACACATGAGAACAACAAAGCATTCAATGTTATGTTTCATAATTTAAGTGAGGCTGATGATACCTCAGAAGTCAGATCTTCTGATAAATTATAAAAGGTATATATACATATATATGGTTTAATAAAAGCACATTTCCGTATCTTGCAAAATATCCATCAAGACAGTGGGCTTAGGGTTTCTGCAGATTCCTAAAGGATAATAGAGTCTTAAGTCTCTATAATAGAGCCTTAAGTCTTTATTATTGCCAGAATTGTCTTTCTTTGTTGAGCAAATGACTAACACTGACTGTCCTTACTGTGACGCATGTCATCCATTCTTGCATCAGCAGTATGCTCATCATCTCATCCTGAGTTGCACTCTGTTTATTGTACTGATTAGATGCTATGATGCCACAAATATTTGGGAAGGGGACAGTGATACATTAAGGCTTAATAACAATGCTTTCATTATGACAATTTGTATCATGAGATGATTGGCCTATTCTGTGTGTGTTTCTCCTGTTGCTTAGTTGCTTTTAGACTTGGCAATGTTTAAAAAACTTACAATATGTGTTAAGACATCATTTTACAAGTCATGCATATGGATCTTAAAAGACATCATTTGTCTTTACACAAAAATTATTTGATGTAAATGTACCTGTGAAATTTTCTGCGTCTAAATCTCCTAACGAATCTTTCCTCCACTTCATAGGTTGTCTGTAGGAGATGTTCATTGACTTTTGGTATAAAAGTATCTTAAATGATTCTAGTGTGGCTACCATTGATCTAAGAAACTAAAAACTGTCATATTTTAATAGTTGCTATAGCTATTAAACTATACCTGCAGAGGTTATTTGTGCTTTTTAGCTTACTAATTTTGCATTTGTTTTGTACCCCCAGTTAACCAACTATTTTTGCTGCTTTATCACATAAAAGCTAAAACTTAAGGTTTGTTATCAGTGAATGAACCGATTTGATCCTAATTTTTTTTTTTTTTAACTTTCAGGGCACACATGTATAACTTTGACAGTTTTGCTTGTGACGCTAGGAAGCGTTGGCTATCTGACTTAGCCAAAGAAGAGTTAAGAAGAAAGTGTACTCAAGTACACAGAATACTTATAGTTTGTTAGAACTTTGTGGAGGAATGGATACAATAAATGCAGTAGTGCTCTATGTTTTACATGTTATCCCTGTCTTTAAGGTATATTGGGAATGTCAACAGAGCAAGGACAAAAGAGTCTGTCTGGAGTCATGTTCCCAGTGTACCTAAGGCCTCTTGAAAATAGAACAATTCCCAGAATGGAGGTTGATCACTTGTGTAGGGACAGGCAGAGATTTGTTCCTGCCTAGACTGGGCACATGAAGAAAAGGAAATAACTGATTCTTTCACCAGATATGTAATGTTATTTTCATTTAATGGAAAATAAATAAAAAGTTAAAAATATTAATTGGCTAGCAAAAACCAAACAACAGAATCTAGTGTCTTCTAAACAGAATTGCCAAAAAGAGATGAATCACATTCTAAAATGATCTTGACCTGTCAGGCATTTTTATCTCTACTTAGTCTATTACTTGTGAAATGGTTAAACTGTAATTTTGTCTTGAAGACAAATGTTTTATTTTGTTTTGTTTTTCCCAGTAAAAGAGAATTGTGAAAAGTGTCTTCTTTGATTTAGTATCTTTAAAAATACTCGGGAGATCTCATTAACATAAGATTCTCTATTTCTGAAGTAAGGTGTTTATAACCAATTGTAAATCTTATTCTTTTGTAATATTAAGATTAATTTATTTATATTTATTTATGTCAGTGAACATTTTGATTTCACATGTAATACAAGCTATGTAAAGAAAAATTTATTTTCCCTAAATAGAAATAAATAATCACATTTTTTGTCTCATGTAGTATTTGAAATTTATTTTCTTAAATGTGAATAAGAAATTATCTCCCTGCCTGCCATAAGTAGTTTAGAATGTTGTATTTTGATTATCCTTGGGTGAATCATTTTCAGTTACTTTTAAATTATACTATATTGTATTTTCTTGTTAGACCCTTTCCTTGTAGTTTATTATTTGTTATTGATTCACTTAAAGACAACGCATTAATTTCTGAGTTCTTAATATATTCTTATAATTTGTTGATTATATTTTAAATGTTTGACTAGACTAGAATATGCACACAACTCCACTAACAAAGATTATATGGTTCATCTATTTTGTCAGTGATAGTGAAAAACTTTAACAGAAATTCCACATGCTTCATGAAATTTCTCTGTAAATACTAAAATATAAATTTTTGATAGTAAAGACATTCTTATTCCTAAACGACTCTAGCTTGGTTAGAGTCACAATTAACAATATTAACAATTATTTTCATTAGTTTCTAATATTACAAAATTCTTTATGCTCTTCTAAAAATTCTGGGAAAGGGCAAATATCTACCTCTTCATTCATTACTCTGTTAAATATGAGGGCCTGCTCCGCTATCCTGCAACAACCTGGTACTTCTTAGAGTAGCAAGGACAGCACTGGTTCAGTTATTCCAAAAAATATCACAGAGCGTACTATGTGCCGGTTACTATCTGCTAATGTTAGGGTTCCAAAGATGACCACAATGTCTGTCCTCAGGTTGCTTAGTCTACCACAGGAAGACGCAGACTCCATCCTTATTGAGAGAGAGAATGCAGACTTGAGTTATAGCACACACCTGTACAGAACACAGTGGATGCTTAGGCTACTATCTGTTAAGCAGATAGGTAGTGGGTAGGGTAGCATTCAAGACAGGGTGCTGAGCAAGAAAAGAAGTACTTATATACTTTGTATACAAACAGTTGTATGTAAAAAGATGCTGTATATGTGCATTATGAATTGTAATACATACTACTATTATAAATTAAAAAAAAAAAGAAAAACAAAATCAAACCCAGTGCCTCACACATGCCAGGTGAGTGTTCTACCACAGCCACAACCCCAGCCCCCACTGATCTTAATGACAGAAAAGCCTACCAGCATGTTATTTGGTATAAGAGCACAAAATAGACTTTCTTGCTTCCAAATGTTTATATTCTTTTGCACTCTCAGATTCTTTTTAAGTAAGAATGTGCCCCTTCAATAATAAAAAAAATATTTTTAATTACTAAAAAAAAAAAAAGAGGGGAAGAACAAATAGAATTCTCATGGCAGGAACTGGGAATGACAGTGAAGCATAATAGAAGTAGGAGGAGCTTAGAAGAGGATGTGAGCGTGTCATATGTTCATTGTAGGAGTAAAAAGTATGAAACTCCCGATTCTTTATTCTTTCTTGATCCAAATAAAAGAATCAGTGGGAGCAGGTTTATAATAGCAAATACCAGATATTAAAAAATAGTGAACTTTGGCAACATAATGCTTTGAATTAGCCTGTCTTACTACTTAGATAAGGGCAAAAGCTAAATAATCATAATAATCTCAGTTACATTGGAGAAAATAATAATTTAAGCATTAGGCATTTGGGGGATACCAAGAAGTTCTTCTAGGATATATATTTAGAACCTGTTGCATGAAATCTAACAATTTCCTTTTGTCTCTAGGTAAGCTCCTTGTGAGATTGTACTCTGATTGTGAAGGTTGTATGACCTTTCCCTCTTGAGACTGATTCTTATTTGATCTAGCAAATTGCTCAGCACAGAAATTTGGTATGCCAGTATATAACCACTATTATTACAAGTTGAACATCCCCAATCTCAAACTCCCAAATCTCACACACTCCAAAATCCAAAACTTTTTGAGCATCATCATGGTGTCACAAATGGAAAATTCCACACCTGACCTCCTGTGATAGGTCATAGTCAAAATGCAGGCACATACACACTAAAAACATTATATAGAATTGCCTTTAGGCTATGTGTATACCAGACATATGAGACACAAATGAATTTCATGTTTTGGCTAAGGTCCCATGCCTAAGACATATCATTATGTATATACAAATATTCTAAAATCTGGAAAATATTCTAAATCAGAGACAATCCTGGTCCCAATCATTTCAGGTAAGAGATACTCAACCTGTATTGATTTGGGGGAGCACTTGGATGTTAGCAGTTTTTTGTGTTGCTTACCACACCTTAGTCCTGTTTTCTTTGTCAATGTCCAAGGTGCAAGTGCCTCATTTTCCACACACCCACCTTAGCTGTCTCCACTTTGCTTAAACCCAAAAGTAGCCTCTTCCGTGAAGTCACTTCCCCCTTTGTAGCCTGTTCTAGTGGTGGCAGGCATATTCCTATGGCTCATTGTGAGAGGTGGTGCAAGCGTTATCCTTGCTCCCCATTGCCACTGCTTCCATATCAGTCTGTCCACACACTGCTCCTTCACTCTGATAGGACAATTTACTAAAATATCCCACTTTTTAACCTTGTAGTTCTTCCTCTCTCGATTCCAAACAGGTAGAAGATGGTCTTCCTGCCACAGGGGATGTCATGACAGCATGAAAGTAGAACGGCTTGAAGATAATCCTCTTCCTTGGTATCCTCTGACATCCTGCACAATCCTCAAGAACTCAGTTGTGGGGATGGGAGAGAAACAGAACAGGAAGAAGGAAGATGCCTGTGATTGGCGATGACAGATTCTGATGACAGCCTCCTAGCCATGCATCCTGACTCTCTCTAATGCAGAGTGGTAAGAGCTCAGAAGTGAGTGATGGGAAGTGGTAGGGTCAAACTGTATTTTGAAAGTAGAGCTAGCAGGATTTGTTAAGTGATTAGACCAAGAACTTTAAAAAAGAGATGGAGTTAAGGATGATAACCCAATTTTTAGCCTGAGAAATAGAAAGGGTGAGATTGCCACCTATTGAGAGTTTTTGTTGCAGAAAGATCAGGTGTTTGGTTTTAGATTAGAGTTTGAGAAGCCTCTTATATATCAAAGTGAAGATATTGTATAGGTTGTCAAAAACACAAATCTAAAGTTCCATAGGGGATGTCTAAGCCTAAGATAGATATTTGGGAGTCATCAGTAGGAGAGAATGTGCCAAGGAACACAGCTAGAGAAATTAAGATGAAGACTCAGATTTGGGATTAGAGTTACAACGTGGAGGTCATTGGTGGCCTTGACCAGAACTCTTTCAGTAGATTGGTTGTAAGTGAAAGGCTGACTGGAGAGAATGCAGAGGCTTTCATGAAGGCTAGGTGGAAAGAGGTTGGAGATAGCCAATACAGAGTCATATAGACAACTTTTTCAAGAGGTTTTACAGGAAAGTTGGGGCACAGAAGTAAGATGCTCAGTGGAAGACAATGTGGGTTGGAGAGACTTTATTCTGAAATATGTGGAAATTTATATCACGTGATATTACATGATGTGAAGGGGACGGGACAGGGGCTCAAGTCAGAGCCCACTGCTTATCAGCTGCATAAGTGGAGGAAGGCCCTCGCCTCTGTACCTTTGTTACCTACCTGTGGGGTGGTGATGATAGCCACGCCTCCCCTATTGGGTTGCAATGAGAAATCAATAAGTTAATAAACAAAAGGCTTAAAATAGTGCCAGCCCCATAGAAAGTTTTGGCCCTTTTAGTTGTACAAGTGGAGAAGGTGGCCTTAGGAGCAAGTGAGGCTTCTGTAGTCAGCAGAAGGGGAGGTGGCAGATGAGGGCACTGTTCTGGATGGATGGGGGCTTGCACGGGGACTGCTTCTGGAAATTTTTTCATTTTGCTTGTGTTTTTCTTCAGTGACATGAAGCAAGGTCATCATGAGAATGAAGACACATGAGAAAGTGTTGTGGTTGAGGAAAGGACTAGAGAAATTTACTGAAGTTAGCAGGCAGTGCTGGGGCCCAGCTGAGGAGGGGACTCATGCATTTACACTGCAGCCACAGCTTGACCCAGGGTTTTCCTGCAACCATGTTTAGCTATCTAGATGAAGTCTGAGGAAAAGCAGTTGAATGGATTTTACCAGGATTGCAATGTTCCCGGGTGAATATATGATAAAGTGAGTGAGTGTGTATAGAAGGAAGTGATTAAAATATTGAACCATAGGCTTAAGTATGGGAGTGATGAGAAACAGTGAAAAGTTATAAGAACAGTTTTTCTGTAGGTCCTGATGGGGTTTAGATGTTGTTAGAATTGAGGTACTATCAAGAATGAACTGAAATGGTAAGAGGTAGTACAGGGAAACAGGGATGCCTAAATTGAGAAAAAAACAGGGAACTGGTGACCAGAAGTCAGAGCTGCCTACACCTGTTTTTCCTCTTCTTTCTAGACACACAGCCTGCCTTTCCAAGAACCCTGTAGTAAAGGGTGGACACAGGACTAAAGTCTAATCAGTTCTCTAGTGAGCAGAGAAGATGCATGTCATTTCTAGGTCTGGCCCTGAAACATTCCCATACACAGTCCTGCTGCCTCTTTGTCTCTAATGATTTGATGAAGTCGGATGTAGTGAACTAGGAAGTCATGTGTTCAAGATGACAGAGCCACAGAAAGGAAGGAGCGTGTGTTGCTGCCCAGAGGAGAGCTGTCTGCTGGTCAGGCACACTCCCCTTTGGACACCATGTGAGGAAGGAATAAACTTTTGTCATGTTTACATCCTTGTATTTTTCAGGTTGGTTAGTAATGTGATTGTAGTTAACATTACCTGAACTAATACAGAAGGCCTATAGTTTTCAGTGATTGAAGAGTTTTGACAGAACCATGATCGTAAGAGGTTGAAATAAAATGGTACACAGAAGCACTGGGAGACAGGAGGCCATGGAATATCTACACAGACGTTGAAATCACAAAGAAGCATGGGAATTTGTGCTTCAGAGAATGGCAGTGAGTTCAGGGCTAAAATATTTAAGAAATGTGGAGTGGTTATCTTGCAGATACCTGCAAGAGAGAGAGAGACAGAAATTGAGATAACGAGTAGTATATTCTAACAACATGAAATCCAAAAGAAAGAATTCTGTGGAGAAGAAGGGAGAGTGGTCTCTATGTAGCAATGTTGAAATAAAGAACTGAATATCAACTTCATCTTCAACATGCTGAACATCCCTAACCTGAAAATCTGAAAGCATCTAAATCTGAAACTTTTTGAGTGCTATCATGATGTCACAAGTAGAAAATGCTAAACCATGCAATTTTATCTCACGCATTTCAAAACATTACATGAAATCAGTCAGGCTGTGTATATAAGGTTGTGTTAGTCAGCTTTTCATTGCTGTGACCAAAATACCTGACAAAAACAACTTAAAGGAAAAGTTTGTTTTGGTTCATGGTTTCGGAGTGTTTAGTCCATGGTTGGCCAACTCTGTTGCTCTGGACCTGAGATGAAGCAGAGTATCATGGCAGAAGGGTTAGGCAGAGGAAAGCTGCTCAGCTCATGGGAGCCAAGAAGCAGAGTGAGAAGATCCAGGAACAAAATATAATCCCCAGAGGCAGAACCCCAGTGACTTACTACCTCCAGTCATACCCCACCTACCTACAGTTACCACCTAGGAATCCATTCAAATTATTAAATCACCAGGTGGATTAATCCCCTGATTAGGTTATGTCTCTTGTAGGCCCTAGCTCTCATAATCTAATCATTCTACCTCTAAACATTCCTGCATTGCCACATGGGCTTTTGAGGTTCATATGAAGCACAATGAATTTTGTGTTTAGACTGGTTCTGTCTCTAAGGTACCTTGTGTATATGCAAATATTCCAAAACAGAGTACAAAATCTGAAACATATCTGGTCTCAAACATTTCAGATGAGGGATACTGAACTTGTGCAATGTAGAGAAAGGGAGAGCAATGAAAGAGATAAGTGCCCTACCAGACATTTCTTTGCAAATTCAAACCCACTGTGTGGCCCTCTTCAGCTTCTAGTTATTACAGTCTTACTACTTTATGGCCACTCAGCCATATTTATTAAGGGCTTAGAACCTGGATTACTATCTCCCAACCATCTTAAAACCTGATGGTGACTTCCTATTGACCAGGACACTTCTAATACCTTCACCTCTGGTTTTCTTGACCTTCTCATCTCCAACAACCTCCTTTGCTCTACCTAAATCACGTATCTCTATGAAACCTGTTTTTGCTTCTTTGACCCATTACGTTTCAGGGTTTCAATTCTGTAAATACTTCAATGAAATTGACACAGGTGCATGAAAATAGGTGGGAATCATAATCCTGAGCTTATGTATATTTTGCTATATTAATTGATATTATAATTATATTCTTATTATATATCATATAATCATGTATTTAGGTATTTTATATTTGTTCCACATCTGGACTAATGCTACAAATTCATATAACCATCTATCTTTCCAGCTTCATAGTTTAGTGATGCCAGTGTATCCTATTTATCAGTTTCCTCCTGTGCTGGATATTTTCTATTTTCTCATCGAAGCCACTTTCCGCCCCTGTTGGGGATTTTTTTTTTGAGTTGCTGGGATTTTTAGTTTTCCCCGACCTGGGTTTAGCTTCTTCCGGCCAGCGGAGAAGGCTAGGAGAAAAACATGCCCCAGCGGAGGCATGATCGAGAATGTGGAAGCCGGCTGGAGGCCCATGCCAGCCCTCACGATGGAAGACAATTAGGGACGCACCAGGGAGAACTTGTGAAGGCACGAACTCCTTTATTAAAGAAGATGGACGGCGTTTATAGAAAACATGGGCCAATCAGCAGAAAGATCATAGGAGCACATAGGGAGCATGAGCAAATCACATTGACGGAGCCATTAGCCTATCTTTTTTTTTTAATATTTATTTATTTACTTTAATTGTACATAATGCAATGCATTTATGTTTACGTGGTGCTGAGGATCGAACTGGGGCTGCGCACCTGCGAGGCGAGCGCTCTGCCACTGAGCCACAGCCCCAGCCCCCCGTTAGTCTATCTTAGTGGCGATCTGATTTCCCACGACATGTCAGGGGAATGCCTCCTGATTAGGCCAAGTTCCATATCAGGGAGTGGGAGGCAACCAGAGAGTTAAGTTTTTCTATTCTTTCGGCTGATGTGTTCTTAAGTCCCCAACACACCCCCACTTCAACTTGCTATGTCTCAGAGGCTGAACTGGACTGGGAGCTGGTGATAGGCAGAACTGCCACAAGTCCTTTAATTTTTGTTGTGTATCAAGGGCCTCAAAATTTCTCCTTTGCTTCATTTTTTAAAATTACACTCAGAAACTCTACTTTATTTAATTTTTATAGCATTTTAATACAGGTAGTAAATATATAATCATCTCCATTTTACAAACTAGAAAAATAAACATAAAGATGCTAAGTGATTTCAACTCTGTTACCAAAGGTGCCTGTCCTTCCTCTTGCCTCTTACCTTTGGTTCATGGTTCCAGAACCCACTCCTTTTAAAGACCAGCCACTCCAAGTGGACCCTTCCCTGAAGTCAGTGCTCCGGTCTACCATGACTTCTTTTCAGTATTTTCATATTTAAGGTAGACTTTTACTTTCTGGCAATGGTTTTAGGAGCAATTTGAGAGCTTCTGCTAGCTTCCCCTTTTCCTCTTTCATGAAGCATTTCCTTAGACTGTTCTTGCTCATCACAAAGGCTTGTGGGTGTAGTGTGAGGGATTGCTGGGCTATTTTTGTTGTTGTTGTTGTTTTCTTACAGAAATTTGAAGCCTGGCCTTTTTCAAGGGCATAGTTTTTTATATATGAACACACATTCTGTTAGTGTGGCTGTGGAAAATCAATTGTGGTCATAAGTAATTAGTGGGAGTGCAAGCTCTTTTAGAGGGAATTTTGCAATATTTAACAAGGGTATGCATTTACCCTTGACCCAGTAATTCCATTTATAAGAATGAACCCTGAAGGTACACTTCCAACACAAAAATGTGCATGTACAAGGTCACTAATCTGACCTTTGAAATTGCAGAAGATGAGAAACAATTTAAATACCCATACATAGAAGATCAGCTCAGTAAACTATGTTATATCCAAACAATGGAGGTCTATACAGCAACAAAAAAGAACAAGGAATATCTCTATAAACGTTTGTAGAATTATCTCCAGACCATATTGCTAAGTGAAAAAAAAATCATATGAAAAAGATTATAAGAAAGATGAGGAATAAAAAAAGTGTACATGTTTTATTCATTTGTGGAAAAAGAAACAAGAACGATGAACTACAAACAGTGGTGTTGGTTAGATGCAAGGAATGAGTGCAAGTGAGCTAGAAATGATGGGGAAAATGAGAATGGGATAGAGTGTGTGATTTTAATTTTAGAATCTTTGCCTCACATATTAAAAATTTAAGTAAGTATAAGCAACAAAAATAGGGAAGGAAGAGTAAAAACCATAATGGAATATAAACATAACAAATGAAGATTACTGTGTTTCAAATGAATAACACAATCACATTTAAGAGGCAGTGAGTTAGAACTAACTTAAGTAAGTTCAGAACAGTAATTTTATTATACAATAAAAAGGCTCAAGATAAAAAGAGCACAATAAAAGCATTAGATTATATTTAGTAAAATTGTTTTTCATAGTAGTATTGGTTAGCAATCCCAACACTATGTTATATGTATTCTAAGGTGAGGCAGATAAGTGAATATATTAAGACTAATGAGTCAGCTTTCTTACTATTGTAGAAGGGGGTTAGAAATAAGGAAAAGAGGAATGTTTGCATGAAGCCTGTGGTATTTCATTGTAACTTGTGTTGTGAAAATGAATTCATAATTTTGAACATAAAAACACATAGATACTCACACATGGATTTGTAGAGGGGGTAGGGAAATACATATAAATATGAGAATGCATATCTATGTTGATCAGAGTCTCCAGAGAAACAGAACCAGGAGGATGGAAATACACACACACACACACACACACACACACACACACACAAACATACATATAAGATTTCTTCCATGTTTATAGAGACTGAGAAGTTCCATGAAATACTATTCACATGCTAGAGACTCAGATGAGAGGGTGATATAATTCTGTCAAAGTTAAAAGGTTTGAGAACCAGGGGACCTAATGGTGTGATTCTCAGTTCAAGGCCTGAGAACCCACAGTGGGGAATGTCTGAGGCTGGGAGAAGATAGATGTCCCAACTCAAGAAGAAAGGGAAAGAATTCACCCTTCCTCCACCATTTTGACCTGTTTGGGTGCTCAATGGATTGGATAACACGTGCCCACATTGGTAAGGTTGATCTCCTTTACTTAGTTACTGAGGCAATTACTTATGTTTTTCAGAAACATTCCTATGTGCTTACCCAGAAATGTTTTACCAGCTATCTGGGCTTCCTTTTACTTTGTCATATTGACAAATACAGTTAACAAGTGTGTAATGAACATATATGAGAAATATTACATATAAATCTGTAATACATGTATATAATAGATGTTATACATAAATCTGACTTCTCACAAAGCCTAGAAGCACTGAGAACCCATATTCTGATATATAAATACCTTTCTCCAGTGTAAAAGCAAATTCCTTGGAGAAATGATTGAGTCCAGGGCTGGGGCAGGAAAAGTAAATGAACTTAAAATACTTTGCAGGTATCAAAAATTAAGGGTTCCAGAAAATAAACACTTTAAAAATGATGCTGACATGTCAAAAGGATTCAGAAACCAGTGTCAACAAGGTCCCACTAAATCTAGGACAATTAGAAAAGAAAAAAATAATAATGATAGTAATGAATTATAACTTGTAGAATTACAGAAGAATTTGAGTCCCTACTGGTATAAGTGAACAAGTAAACAAGAAAAAACTCCTGTTATAAGAAATAACAGGATTCCAGCTAATACATGGAGAAGGAATGGTGCAATTAGACAACTTAGCACTGGACAACAGTTATTTCAGATGAGAATCATCAATGGATGTTAAATTTGTCAGTGAAAGTCTAATGAGAAATAGAATAATTATATAGTCTCCATTTTTTCCCATCCATTTGTATTAGCTACAAATAGAACTTTATAGTGAATAAACTTGACACTACTTCAGTACTTCAAGGGACTAAAATCAACATCACTGATAATGGGACAAATAACTCTGTTCTTCCTGATATGACACATTGAGAAAAACTTGCCATCATTTCTGTGATATTCTTGCCCAAAAGGCATAAATGCAATAACACATTATGCATTGAAATTATGAGGATATGCTTCAGAAGAAAACAGTAAGAGTTACATTCTATAAGATAGTTGATCTGTACCTCTTCAAACTGATAAGGTCATGTAAATAAGAAAATAAATAAGAAAGAAAATAATATTTTTTCAATGTTTAAAAGAAAGAATAATAAATGCAAAATAATTGAAATAGAAAACAGGAATAGAATCAATGAAGCAAGAACTGAGTTTTTGAACTCAATAAAACACCTCCATTTAGACTAATTTATCAGCAGTAGAATACATCCCTCACTACAGAGCACATATTTAAATAAAAATATGAGAATGTGATGAGGTAATTTATGCCAATAAAATAAGCAGATTTTATGAAATGAACAAATTCAATGAAAGATACAAATTAACAAGCCTGATCCAATAAGTGATACAAAAATCTTAATAATTCTATATTAATTCAAGATATTGAACTTTTAATTAAACTTTTCTTCAAAATGAAAATTTTATGCCCAAAGGCTTTATTGGTAAATTCTAACATTTAAGGAAGAAATAATACCAACCCTGACAGATTCTTTCCGAAAAGGAAAATACTTTCAAATTTATTTCATGAGGGCAAAGAAAAGAGAACTATAGACCAATATCCCTTATGAAGATAGGCAAAATATCCTTAATAAAATTTTAGCAAAGCAAAGCAAACAACATAGTCATGCGCTGAATCATGATGTTTTGGTCAAAAACAGACTGCATGTTGGAGGGTGGTCACTTAAGATTATATTACCTAGGGATGTCACAACCACAGTAGTTTGTGGAAATATATGCTATGAGGTTTGCATAACAACAAAATTGCTTAATGGCACCTTCGCACCATAAAGAGCAGCATGACTATATACATATAAAATTGTAATAAATCATTATCAAATGAAGTTTATTCCGGGAGTGAAAGGTTAGTTTGACAACCAAAAATTAATTAATGTAATTCACCACCATGATAGAAAAGAAGAAAAACCACATGATCATTTCAGTAGATACAGATAAAAGATTTGATAAAGTTCAAAAACAATTCATGATAAAATCTCTTGCAAAGGAACATTTTTTAAACTAATGAAAGGCATCTTAAACAAATCTACATCAGTTATTTCAACAGTGGAAATGTTGATGCTTTCTACCTACTATAATGAATAAATCATGGACATCTACTGTACCACTTCAATATTTTACTAAAGGTTTTAGCCACTTCAGTAAGGCAAGGAAAAATAAAAAGTCAATGAATTGGAAGGGCAGGAGTAAAGTTGTTAGTGGCAGATGACATGATCATGTTTATAGAAAACCTTAAATATCTGCTATAAAGCTCTTTCTTTCAAAGAAACTGGGAGGAATTTTTTGTTCTTTTCACTGAAATGTGGCTAATCCAACATTTCACAATTCTTAACTATTTTTATCAACTCCTCTAATCGGGAACTACTGCCTTCCAATTCATTGATTTTCTCTTCAACTGTATCCATTACAGAAATAAGGCTATTAGTTGAGATTGCAATTTGGAATTGCTAACCTTGTTCATTGCCAATATTTATAATAGCTTTTTATCTGCTTCATACCTGCCTATATTTTTATAAGTCTTTGTTTAGTTTTTAATGGATGTTAACCTTTCATTTATTTTGTGAACATACTTATTTTGATGTCTTTATCATACTTTTATATTAAAAAGAATTTAACTTACCGTGAATTCCTGTCCAAATGATGATTTTTGTCAGCTGTCTCACAATTTCTTCACATTTTGCTGTTGTGATTTATGATTTTTAAGTAGATTTTTGGTTTTGTTTCGTTCTTTCATAGATTATATTAATGTTTTTAATTTCTCACCTCTTCCCTTGCTTACCTGGACACCTTTTGCCAGAGACTTTTCAGTATTTCCCACTGTAGTAGATGGAATATACTGCACTCCATAGTTGTTGAGGTAGATTGTGTGATTTGCTTTATTCAATGGAATGCCAGCAAATGTAATGCAAGCAATGATTTTAATTGTCTTATTTGATTTGAATTAGCCTCTTCTGATCCTGTTAACTATCCTGAGAGGAACATGCAGCAGGTTATCTGCCAGACCAAGAACAATATATAGGGAACAAACCTGTAACCAGACTTGAAGCCCAGATCCAATGCTGTCTCCTAGCTGCCTCCCAACTCCTATCGATCTAAAACTTAAAATGAAGAAAACTTGTTTTTAAAAGGCACTGAGATTTTGGAGTTGTTTACATATCACAGCAAAAATTGACTAAGACAGAAATGTATTCTTAGAAATTTATTTCTTCTATGAAAAATCCTAAAATGCATTTATTACAGGAGACTAGAAAAATGGCAACACAGAGATTGCAGTCATGAAACATTTGGCCCCACTCTTGCCTGAAATAACCTAGAGAGTAGAAAAGTACCCATTGAATTGTGTCCCTGAGCAAAGAGGCTTAGTGGAAGAATGTTAATAGTATAAGTGGTTACTATTTCTATATTTGATAAGAGGAGATAAACTCAGAAAGTAACTGGCCAGCATGCATACAGAATTTTAAAATAATACAGAAAGCCCAAATTGTTCAGAGCTTTCAGGATATGAAAATGAAACTAGACCTTGTCTTCAAATAGTAGACAAGAAAATTGAGAAGTACTTGGAATTGGGAAGTCATTCTAGAACATGGCTTTAGGTCAAAGCCTAAATCAAGGCTGTTGTCATCACCTTCTTTGCCAATCTTAAAGGAAATGGCAATACGTAGCAGATAGTTTTAAAGGAGTCTGAGGGCATGGACTCTCGCAATCTTGGTACACCAAAGTGGGGACAATTAAGAATACATACATTTCTCAAAGAGAATTGTGGAACCTTTATCATACAACAATGTTTTGTATTCCATACTGTTCCACGCTTCAATCTATAACTATATAACTGGGCTGGAGTGAAAGTCCTGGTATTAAGCTTTTACAGCATTTCCAGTTCTGTTGGCCCTACCACATTCACCTGTGAATTATTAGAAAGGACTTAGGAGACCCATGTGTTCTGCTTTCCGTGATTCTTAAATTGTTCCCCACAAGTCATATCTTATCCAAAATTGTGTGCCACTAGTATAGATCTGTCCCAGGAAGGATCTTCCTTGTCCATTTTTCTCTGTGGCCTCTTCAGAAGTGAATGTTAAGGGCTATGTTTTCCTTGGGGGATGAACAGCTTTTGTAGCTCACTTACTTCCCAGGACATCTTGGGTACCCAAAGTTTCAAACAATCAAAATATTTTAACGTCTGGGATCTTAATTTAACTATACAATTCCCTTAAAAACTCACTTGGCTTCTGATATATTTGCTTCCAGTATATACCACAGGACAGTTGCCAAATACTTTACAAAATAAAATTCTCCAGTCTGAATTGTTTTTTCTTGCTCCTACTTACCATGTTGTCTTTTCACCTGTTGCTTCTACAGGTTCACATTCATGGGGACTTATTTCCTTGTGTGTTTGGTTGAATGTGATTGATGTTCATTCTGCTTTGTAAAATTATCTATTGGGATTACCCAAGGCAAATAATGAGGGTACTTTCCTCCAGGAAGAATTTAGCTTTCCATCTGCCAGACTTATTTGGAAGTATCATTTAGGTACTACTCAGCATAGAACATGGAGTTTCCTGACACACCCAGGTCAGGGCTTGGTTTGTGAATGCCAGTGGTCACAAATTCTCAGGGTTAATTTTTACATTTCTATTCCTTTCTAATTTCTATTCTATCATTCAATGTGTGCAACCTTCCCTATGGTCCTCTGGAGCTAGGTTCAGAAAAGGCAGGTTTACTTTTGGTTTGTTCTAGCCACAGGATAGAGTCCTTTGCATTTCTAGTGCAATGCTGGGACCATCCCTGTTAAAATTTTCTTGCTTGGATAGGCCATGAGCATTGACTTCTGTCCTTCTTGCCCCATGAAGTTGCAGTTACTTAAATTTCACTTTTCATTTTCTAGGTTCCATTTTTCTCCCAGAACTTTTTCTGACAACTGTCACCCTGTGTTATCAGTGACTTTAAGATAATTTTTAAAAATTCAGTTACCCTAGTGGCTTTTTTGAAGAGTGATTAGTCACAATGACTTAGATGACCATTATTTAAAAATGCAATTCCTAATCATAATGTATACTCCTCATTACATATACTGGTACTTAAAAAACAATACAAGCAAAAAAAAAAAAACAAAAACAAAACCCAACAACCTGACATGAAGGTCAAAAGGAAATAACATTCATTTGAGAAAACAAAGAATTACAGTTTGAGTGCAACGAATCAGGGCAGCCCTGTATAGTGTCCAGGAAGGCAAAACTCAGGAGAGGTCTTTAATAGGGGATTTCCACAGTAGTTGTTTTTGGAGATAGTTCATTGGCTGGGCAGAAGTCCTAAATTGCAAACGCATTCTGGTTGGTGAATTAGGGTACTTCCAGGTGAGAGGTGTTGAAAGCAAGTGGATACCGGATTGGGTTGTTTATCCACATCTATTGGAACACTCTTTAACCTTTATCAGGTTATAAGCACAGTCCTCTCGAAATCTCCCCACTCCACTTTAGGAAGTCTCGGAGTTAATTACTTCATTTTCCTTCACAACGTGTATGAAAAATAAAATGTTGAGAAGGAAAAAAAGTATGTGGCAGAATTATATATATAATCCAGGTAAATTAACAATATTGAAGCAAAAGAAAAAGAATTGTGTAGTTAAGTGAATATTTTCATGTATATAAAAACTTTTAAAGCTAACCTGAAAACATAAGGACTTTTGATAATGAGGAGCACAAATGAGGAAGTAGAAGAAAATAGAAACAGGTGGGAGATAGTGCTTAAACTTTACCTGCAATATTTATTTCTTTATTGAAAAACAGTATTTGAAACATTTAACAAAAAATATTAATTTACATAATTAGAAGTGACAGGTGATATGGATTTTTTTGATATACACACATATATACATGCATAAATATATATCTAGACATACTTTATATATTCTAAGTTTTTTCCAAAATGAAAAGTGAAGACAACCCAAGATTCATATTGGGACAACAAAATCATTAGAGACTCCAGTTCATTTTGTCTTATTTCTCTGTAGAACATAATTTGAGGAAGTACAACATGATTTGAGAAGTCCACAATAAGGTGAAATAAAAGCATTCTGAAAAGGTATATCAGAGAACAGCAGAGAAGAAGAAAGAAGGGAAATGTGTTCTAGAGATTGCATCTAGTTGTTCTGGGGAAAAAAGTTGGAGTAATAAAACTGCATGAAGAAAGAGAAACATTCATTCATATCTCGAGAGCAGTAATGCTGTTCATCTTGAATGGGACAGAAATACACAACTAGTTTTTAAAGAACAAATGGGATGAACTTGAAAAAAAATGTCTGAAAAAGGAAACTGATTTAAAATATATAGGTCATGCAGGGGCTCAGACCCAGGAAACAGATTTGGGATCTCAGCAGGTGGAAGAAGATGCAAGATGCAGTTAGCATAGTAGACATGATTACTCCGAGGTGGCAACAGCCTCCAGTGTCCAGCCGAAGCGTTAGCCCCCAGCCAGTTCCATTTTGCCCCAGTCAGTTTCATTTAGCCCCCATTTTATGTACAGTCCAAACAAAGAAGGCACACTGCCAACCGGTTATGTCATTGGGTGCATGCTCACAAGCAGATATTTATGACCTTGAGGACTTGTACACTGAATCAGAGCGTTTCTACACACTAACCATAATAAAGCTTATTCGTGGCCTTGGCTACATACTAAAAACATAAAATACAACACAGCCCATTGGAAGCCTCAGCCATGGAGCCTAACTATAGCCATTTGGGGCCTGCCCCAACAGCATAACAAAGAAAATAAGACACAAACATTAAATAATATATAAGTGGATTATTTTCTTCCATTAAAGCTTAAAGACTAGTAGTCTAGGAAACAAAAGCTGTTTACAGATACAAGTTAATAAAAAATGGAAAATAAAGGACAGGGGAAAATCAATTTATGGTTGATACCAATTATCAAAGGCAAATTTTACGAAAAAATGTAACAAATATGTGAATATCAAATTATACAATAGCTAACTAAATAAACAAGGCAAAACTATTAGGAATTCAGTAAACCTCATAAAATACCATTTCAGCTGTAGGTATCAATACATCTTTACTAGAATCAGGCAGATTTACTACACAAAGAAACCAAGGACGTAGAAAAAGAACGTTTTCACCTCAAGAATATGCCAGCTTTCCTCTAAGACACTTTGATGCTGATATTTAGTTATTTCTTAATCTTACCAGTATATGTCAACTGATGGTTTTGCACAACTACATCTTCACTGCTTATGGGTGACAGCCATGAAGAAATGCATCCCAATTCCAGAGAGCTTAAAATGTGGGAACAATGATTTTTAGAATTGGAGATAAGGGTTTTTTTTTTCCCCAATTTACTGTGGTATATTCATGTATGTATATAGCACAATTTGGTCAATTTTATTCCATGGTTCCTCCCTTTTCCTTTCCCTTTTCTCTCCCCCTCAACTCCCTTCCTCTGCTCCACTGATCTTCCTTCTATTTTCATGGGAAACCCACTCCCCACATTTTTCCCCCTTATTTCAGTCTAGCTTCTGCAAAGGAGGGAAATTCAGGCCTTGACCTTGTTTTCTATGTGCCAATGAAACATTTGCTCAAGAACTTCATATACTTGATTGCAAAGCATATTACCCTTTTAAAGGGCTATTTTAATAAATATGAACTGATGAAAAGAGATAATCAAGAAATTCTCAACCATGTGAAAATTAAGAAAGACATTTCTTAGATCAAATTGAAAAATCCTTATAAACCATTTAGAAATGAGTGAAAAGAAGAACAATTTGCTCCTAGTCATATGGAGCAAGAGAACTTTTCAGTGGGACACGGAGGGTTTAAATGCCTTCATTATTATGAACAAAAAAGATTAGAAATAAAGGAATTCGGATTTCATCTGTAAGAATTAAAACAAGGATAACCCTGAACCAACAGTCACTAGAAGGAATTTAATAAGTATATTAGCTAAGATGCATACAAAAAAACAGAATATTAACTAAAATCCAAGACATTAACCTAAAGTCAGTAGAAAACTTTAAAATAAAGATTGGAATCCTAAGAGTTGCACATTGAAATATAGACATTTTGACAACTTAGAAAATTATATTTAATTAACAAATTCAATAGAAAACTAATAGGGAATAAATCATGGTTACACAAATAACAGATAAATGCTTGATGTTTGTAATATACAAAACATTATTGAAAATTGATAAGCAAGTGACATAAAACCCAATACAAAATGGTAAGGGATAAAATAGCAAGGAAAATAAAATAGATCAAGAGTATCTGAAAAGATGTTTAAATTCACTTATAGAGGAAAAAAATAAAATAGTAGTAACTCTTAAATTTCTGAGATTGTGAAAGGCATGACATCTATTTTGGGAAGGGTATGAGGAATTAGAACAAAACCTAGTAATGAAGGAATTTTTTAAATTTACAAATTACATGTATACCTAATAAGATAATCCAATTACACCCTACTAAAATTTATTGAACTAAACAATGGACTTGATATTAGGTGAATGGTAACAATAGCAAATCAGATCTGAAAATGCAAAAACAATTCCATGTACGAGTAGCAATTATAAATTATCTACAAATGTAGGTACCCAGAAAAATTCAGGGCATATACGAAACAACCATTAACACTTTCTTAAAAATTATAAAAACAAACCCTGAAAAAAAATGAAGGTAAATCATTCCCTTGTTGAAACAATATAAAAACAAGTTTTCACAAATTTGAAAATAATGTAATTTCAAATCAATTCTGGTAAGTTTTTGTTAACCTGGACAGGATAGAAGATTATCAAGATTTATATGTGTGAAAGAAGTGATTTAATTGCATTAGTGATTATTTTAGAAAATTCCTTATTTCAAAAAAATTATCAGAATTGAATTTTTAATAGTTAGCCTTTTCAAAAATTTTTCTACTATACTTTCTATAGTTTCTTCCACTTGCAGCCCTACTTTGCTTTCTTCACAATAAAATTCCCCAACGTTGTTATTATCTCTGATTTCTCACCTGACATTCTCTCTTGAAGACAATTTAATTAGGTCCTCTCTCCCATCATCCCAACAAAGTAGCTCTTGTCAAAATCACTGTTAACTTCCGTGTTCCGAAGCCTGATGGCCAATTCTTGAGTTTTATAACTCTCAGCAGCATTTATTTGTGTATACATTTGTTTATCTGTTAATTGTTACATCCCAAAAGAATATAAGGTCTTTGTTTTGTTCACTACTGTGTTCCTAAAATTTATCACAGTCCCCACATATAGTCAAGTGCAAGCTGACTATTTGCTGAATGAATGCTTATTGACTGTCCTTTGTCTTTTTCTATTGTATAATTTTGTCACCTTTCTTTATGGGGGAAAGGAAGAATACTGAAATCTGTTCATGAGTCACATAATGGTTTCTTACTAGTTATTGGTAATTTTTTTTTTTTTTAAAGAGGTGATCTTTAGGCACACTTTTTATTGAGGATATAGTGGATAGGGTGGGTCAATGAGAGTTTTTTCATATTCTTTGTTGCTTCCAATCATTTCATAATTTGACTCCGGGCTAGAAGAACGTCTTCTTGGCTCTGAGGATTCTAGTATAGTATATTTCCTCATGGAAAATTTTATAACTAAGATTAGCTAATACAAAGCTGCCTGTCATTTACTTTTCCTCCTTCCCTTTGAAACACTCAAGTCTTGTTTTTGCAAAGGTCTGACTTTGTTGTTATTTCCCTTGTTATGGCCCACAGCTCCTTCCTACTCAACAGTACTCCCAACTTCTAATTTGCTCTATTTTTTACTGAGGTAGTATTTTTGTTTTCTTGCTTATTTTCTGTGTCCCCCCACTAGAACACAAGCTCTGTGAGTAACTCTGCTTGTGCTCATCATTGCCAAATCCAATCATGTCTAGAAAAGCATCTGGCATGTTATCAGCTCATAATGTATGAACTTACTTAACTATCAGAAGTTATGCATATTCAGTAAGGGTTAAGTTTAGGATACAGGTGCATACCATCCAAAATTGCTTTATTTGCATGAAAACACAACAAAAATTCCAGCTTTGCATCCATTAGATGTGGTTGCATGTTCAATGGTTCTGTTCAATGGTGTTCATTTAAAAGAAATTCATTTCTGCAGTCTTTCTGTCTTCTTTTGTTTAATCTATAGGATTTGTTCTAATTCCTTTTTGGAGGATCATGGATTATTTTTAATTTTGTCACCCACTTCTTTTTCACAGTAACTGTTTTTGTTTGTTTCTTTATTTAAAAAGTATGCATAGAATGAGCCAGGCGTGGTGGTGCACACCTGTAATCCCAGCACTTGGGAGGCTGAGGCAGGAGGATCGCGAGTTCAAAGCCAGCCTCAGCAATGGCAAGGCACTTAGCAACTCAGTGAGACCCTGTCTCTATTAAAATACCAAAAAAAGAAAAAGGGCTGGGGATGTGGCCCAGGGGTCGAGTGCCCCTGAGTTCAGTCCCTGGTACCAAAAAAAAAAGTATGCATAGAATGAATAAGATGACTGGTGGGGATGCAGGTATGTTTGTGTATTTCATGGTGGCTGCAGTTTTCTTAGAAAATTAAAAGGAAAATTATCATATTGATTTAGAGCATGGCTGGAAAGGATATGATGTTTTAGTAGACCAAAGACGAGATTTGGTAGTCTAATTAAAACTTTGAAACCTTTAGACAACGTTAAATGGTGCTACAATGGTGGATACACTTGTCAAGCCCATAGGACACACAGCACCAAGAAATCAACCATAACTAGGAATGATAATGGGTGGTAATGACATGTCAGTGTAGGTTCTTCGATTGTAAAAGATGCAACACTCTGGTGCAGAATGTTGATAGTAGGAGAGGTTATGGATGTGTAGAGGGAGGGAACATACCGAAATTCTTTGTCCACTCTTCTCTATTTTTCTCTGTGCCTAAAAGCTGCTCTCCAAGTAAAGACTACTTTTAAAAAATAATATCCAAGGCTGGGGTTGTAGCTCAGCGGTAGAGTGCTCACCTAGCACGTGAACAGCCCGGGTTTGATCCTCAGCACCACGTAAAACTCAAGGCATTGTGTACAACTAAAACAAATAAATAAATATTTTTTAAAAAATATCCAGAACAAAAATTTACATAAAAACTCTATAGAAGTAAGAGAGATGAAGTTTCTCATTTAAATAATTGAGAATATCTTACTGGGAAATTTTCCATCAACTCAATATATAAGGTCTTTCCTAATGCTTATATTTTATTTTTCTTAGCTAGATGATACTTTTAATATAATGATGGTTTTTATCAAGTCCTAATTAGGATTCCCAAATATCTGATATACTTTTTTTGAGGGGGTTGGGGGCTACTAGGGATTGAACTCAGGGGCACTCAACCACTGGGCCACATCCCCAGCCCTTTTTTGTATTTTATTAGAGACAGGGTCTCACTGAGTTGCTAAGTGCCTCGCCATTGCTGAGGCTGGCTTTGAACTCTCAATCCTCCTGCATCAGCCTCCTAAGTGCTGGGATGACAGGCATAGGCCACCACACCAGGCTCTGACATACACTTTCTATATGTGCCCAGATACAGTTGCAATATTGGGGAGAAAGGAAATCCAAACCCATAGCAACTTGCAAATTCATTAATGTAAAACTAGTTTGCTGTATGATTGAGTAAAGTAAGTATGCTTCAGGTAGAAATGCATGCAAGTAGTCAGCAAATGGCTACAAAGCCACAGAGGATTTTCAGTTCAATCCACGTAGACTCGAAGCTGTAGTTGTTACATATCATCCTAGTTTTAGTGAAAGTTCTGCGGAAATTTGTTTTGTACCAGTGAACCCATGGAGCTCACTCTGGTTTTCCACCAGGAGGTGGCAGGACCCTATCACTGAGGAAAGAGTCTGGGGAGGTCAGAGTTTGCCTATAGCGCAGAGCTGACTGCTGCTTGCTTATACTGCAGACAAAACCTCCCTCTGTTGAACCTTCAGTTCACACAAAGAAACCCAGTGCTGTTTGAATCAGGGGTCTAATCAGGGGACTGCCACCCCAGAAAGGAGTATTTTAGGAATTCAGCCATTTTTCCTTAGGTTCAAAGGCTTACAGACTTCATCTTGCCATTAAAAAATTTGGGCTGGGTTTGTGCCTCAGTGATAGAGCCCTTGCCTAGCATGCACAGACCCTGGGTTTGATCCCCAGCTCCAGGGAAAATAAATAAATAAAAACAAAATAATAAAGCCTACATCTTAGGGATCCAACCCTAGTAACATGGAACAACAGTCACAGAGACATGAAGTTCTCTTTTCTGATGGCCCTGCAGATTCTCTCGACCATGGAAGGCTGTGTCACTGTTGTCCCAGAGCAGGTTAGGGACAGATGACAGTGGGCAGTCTTCCATCTGAGCCACGGATGGGTGTTAACCTTAGCTCTGTTTGTCAGTGTTCACCTCCATTTCAGTTCAAGCATCCACTCTCCAAATAATTGTTAATTTAAAAGAGATAAAAAAGTCTTCAATTCTGTTTAAATAAGGAATCCAACAAAGCCGTGTGTTTTATCTTTTTAATAACTGGAAAGAAGAAGAATTTCGAAGTTCTTCCTTAAAAATGAGATTCCTGGGCTGGGGTTGTGGCTCAGTGGTAGAGTGCTTGCCTAGCATGTGTGAGGCCCTGGCTTCAATTCTCAGCATCACATATAAATAAATAAAATAAAGGTCCATCAACAACTAAAAAAAATTTTTTTAAATGAGATTCATAAGTATTTATATCTTTAACAAAACAGATATATGAATTTAAATAGGGCTAAAATTTTTAAACCAACCAATCAGAAACCCATACTCCCAGGAGATACCTATGGACACAGGCTGACTTATCCTTGATAGTGGCTCTAGGGTCTCTGAAGGATGGCTGGGGGCAAGACCTGGCAACCAGGCCAGCTCTCAGTGGAGCAGCCAGCTCAGGCTTTCCCCCACTGAAAGTCCCACTCAGAGAAAAGGGCCTTTGGGCCAAGTGTAGGTAATTTGTAATGGGACAATGTGCCATACTGCTATCAAGAAAACAAAACTGTCTACTGCAGGGAAGAAACTCAAATCAAGACAATGGAACTATTCATTGTGAAAAAAAATTATTAAAACAAAGGCACTATGTTGTGTTTGGGGTTCAGGGAAATAGGAATCATCTAAATTTATAACTTTTGATGACTCAGAAAGAGGAACAAGTAAATTGTTCACTGACACAGCATTTCAGAGTCTGACCATTAATTTCCATGCTGTTCCATGTCTTTAATTTTTAAAAATAAAGCTTGTTAAACATCAAATTAATCCTAAAGAGTACTAATATTTCACAATAGATAAACCAATAGAGCAAAGTACTATATAAGGAAAATCTCAGTGGACTAAATATCTAAAATTTTAATGCACCATTATTTCATTTTTTGTTGTTGTATATATGAGATAAAATTGAGGATAATAATTGAATAAACTTGAACAATAACCCAAACCTAGACACTATAAGAGATTTAACTACATTAAAAATTATGTTGCAAATATCACTATAAAGACAGGAATAAAATATTTGCAACTGATATAATAAACAGGTTAATACCTACCATAAAATGAATTCTACAAATTGAAAAGAAAAAAAGACAATTGGATAAAAAATTGCATAAACCATACAAATAAGCTATTAAACAAGAAAGGTTGCATATAGTTAATAGGCATGTGGAAAATATTTTAGTATCACAGGCATTCAGAGAGATGCAAGTAAAAATATAAATTAATTTTCATTCATCATATTGGCAAAAATTTTTAAAAATATTTATTTGCTTTAGTTGTACACAATGCAATGCATTTATGTTTTACATGGTGCTGAGGATCAAACCCAGGCTGCGCACATGCTAGGCAAGCACTCTCCTGCTGAGCCACAACCCCAGCCCTAGCGAAATTTTAAGCATTCAATGTTGAAAAGATTTTAGTGAACAAATGTATACATCAGCGATAAAAACATGAATTTCAACAATGGGAAAGTAATTGGGAATTAATCTGGAAGTATCTGATAACACTTAAATATATATGATATTTAAACTAGAAGTCTTACTTTGATGACATCTGTCCTACAAAAATACATACATATAAATTCTCATATGCATATGTTCATATATAAATATACAGTAATACACACAAAACATTTTCATTGTTGTCATAAATACATAAATAATAAAATCATCCCCAGTTTGAGGATAGCCTTGAATCTATAGAGTGAAAAGGTTCACAAAATTGCAGGCAGAATCAATAAAGCAAAAACATACATCCAGACTTGGGCCGAAGCAGAAAATAGTGCTAAAACATTCTCTTATTGTATTTATTAGTCCTTTAATATTCTTTAACAGAGAGAAAATGACATTTCAGACACTATTTTTAAAACTTTGCATATGCTTTTTTTTTTTTTTTGCTATACTATTATAGCTGTCTTCTGCTTCTCAGTTCCAGAGATTGAAGTATAAATAGAAAAACTTAAAAGAATACTTTACATTTATGAAATAATAGAAACTTAAACAAGTTTACTATCTTAAAATATCAAAAAGAGCTATCATTCTGTATTGTTAATGAATAGGGCCCTTCATATATAATTACTAGAGAGCTGGTGTTTTTGTTTTGTCTTGTTTTGTTTTCCCCCTTCTTTACACAGTCCAGTGGACTTTGATTAGTGACAGTGTGTCTCCATCTAGTGGTGGAAACACATTCCAAATATTTGCAAAGCCAGTGTAGCCATTATCACATGTGTGAAACACCTGAAGTGCTGAACATAGAGGAACAATTGTGGTTGTTACTGAGTACACAACATCACAGTCACCGCAATTTATCTTGTTTGTATACAAGGAAGAAATTATAATATTTTCTACTGACAATAACTTTCAAATTTATATTCCTACATGCCAATTAGTAGCATCCAGTTTTTGAAGTATTCGCAAGACCTTTTTCTACAATATAAAATCCTAATTTTTTTCAGTCTTTTAAAATAGCTTTTGTTTTTTAAAATTAATATGTGCATTATAGGAAAAAATAAAAACACAAATAACAAAGTCATCCAGTCACAAGCAGCTTAGTTTGACATGTCCTTCCAGGTCATGCGTATGCATACACAACATCCCATTTTGTGTGATTGAGATTGTAGTGTATCATGCTTTTCCGCACATCATGAATATTCACCAATTTGAAATCCCAAATCTATGAGTAAAATATCCTAATTTTAAAAGATATATTCAAGACACTGGTGGCCCCTATTTATGGATTAGTTAACTCTATCGGAATCTTCTCAATTTTACCCAAACCTTAGAGCTGAGTTTCCTATCCACACTTATTTATAGCCTTCAGACCTTATTAAATATAAAAATTCCTGGGCATCAAATGTAAACAACTTTGCAATGACTCTTGTTCATTTATGAATTGAGTTTTTCCTGAAGCTTCAAAATTGCTTTATCTGTAACAATCTCCATAAACATGTGGTAAACCTGTAATATTCCCTGCATTTATACACATTGTCTCATTTCACCCTTCCCAAAATCCCATGAGGGGAATACAGAAGGTAATTACTACCTCTGATTTAAGATGAGGAAAATATGGTTAAAACAGATCTTAGAACTTATCCAAACTCAATAAACAGGTAAATGGCAGAGCTGGAAATTCATCTGAGATTTCCTGATTTTCAAGTTCAATGCTCTTTGTAAAATCTGTTCCATTTGCAATTATGATTAAGTGAGCTACTATTTTTTAAAAAATACCTTTATTTTATTTACATGTGGTGCTGGGGAATTGAACCCAGTGTCTCACATGTGGAAGGCAAGTGTTCTGCCACTGAGCCACAACCCCAGCCCAAGTGAGCTACTATTTGTATAAACACTTAAGTTCAATAGGAACATAGGTGGGAAGTCACCCCTCTCTTAGGAACTGAATCTCCTCTCCTGCAACTTCAATGAGTTAAAGTAGAAAATCCCCTAGTGTTAGCAAGTTAATTCTATGATTTAGTCAAGTGCTGGAAACGAACTGCTGACTTTTACTTCAAAGTCCCTGGTACTGAAATGAATCAATTCTATGAAAAAGAGTCTGTTGTAAAGATGACTGAAGTAAGTACATCCTCTTCCAAGAATGGACTCCCTCTTTCCTGCTCCTAGCTCCTGCACTACTGCTTTCCTTTAAGTTTAATATGCTGAGAGTGCAGTTAATCTTTAGTTATGCAAGTACCAAAAGGACAGTCATTGAACTTCAGGGGGGTCTCTGTCTAACTCTGGAGAAACACCACTTTTATCTGTGGTTTTCCTCTTTCTTTACTTTAGTAGCTTCTCAGCTACATCTTAAAATCAAGGAAATTACAAATATTTGGGTGCTTTTTTCTTTTCAATACACAGTGTGAAATTTTTCTTTTAGATGATCTTCTGGACTTTCTTCTTAAAAGATGATCTGACTATAGGGCAGACATCACCCTCTGTCAATAAGGCCCATCCAGGCTGTCCTGTTGGAGATTGATGCCACCTTGCTTCTACACTTACCTTCACCCCTTACTTCTCTTATCTCCAGGAATCCTGGATCCTTCTGGCATGAGTTTTTTTGTTTTTTTTTTTTGTTTGTTTGTTTTTTTGTTTTTTTTAAAGCCTGATAGAGGAATCAGGCACTCAAATCAATGATTTCCCGCAAGTTTTTCAAATTAGAATTATGCTCCCACCCCCATTCTTCTTTTGTGCTTTCCCACTTACAAAATTCTCCAGATTACCATCCAGAGTCCCAGGTTTTCCAAATGATTCATTCTTTTGCAGAAGGCCATAAGAAGTCCTGTCATGTTCAGGGAAATCTGGGGCAATCCAATGGCATAAATTTCCAGCGAGGGGTCTCTAGGGATTTTCTTAAAGTGAGGAAGTGTGGAGCACTTCCAACTACTCTCCAATCTCCACTTAGGAGGTCAACTGGACACAAGCCCTCTGGGAGACTCCCCCCTTCTTCTGGAGCTTCAAGCAAGTGTGAAGAGGTTTCAGGGAACCTTCCAACTCCTGCTTCCTCCTCACAGAATTGTCCCAGTTCCCTGCATCCCACTCTGCCGTGGCTCCACAGCTTGATGCTGTGATCTAGTCACAGCCCTTTGAGATCATCAGCACTCAATTTCCCCAGGTCCCCATCCCCCTTTCTGTTAGATGTTTATTAACTCATTAACTATACATCTTGGTATATCTGAATTGCTTAATTATAACAAAATTGCAAAGGATCGAATCTATTTCCACTCTAGCTAATAGAAACACTGCTTCTTTGAGGAGGTGTTACTTCTAATTGAGTTGTTTTCTAATATTATATTTTCTTACTAAATTAATAGAAGAAAAATAACCTCTAGTTGAGGGAGCATTTACACTTAAATAACAATTATCTTGAGTTGAATTTAAAAAGATGAAATTTTGGCTTACATTTTATTTTAAGAAAATTAAATACAATAAATACAAGTTCCTAATAAAATTTTAGAAATCTCCTTGTGTTTTTTTTTTTTCAACAGATACTTGTTCAACTCTGTATTAGGCTAGTGTTCCAATAGGAGACCCAGAGTGTACAAATTAAAATAACATGCTCTGTCCCATTGAGAGCCTATGATCAAGCAAGGTGGAAATAAATTCACATTTTAGCACTTCAAAATCTTTGGGGAACAAGTTTATTAAAAGTTCAAGACAAGCTATAACTCAGGAAAGTGTTTGTTTGGAGAGGCAGATGATGCACCTCCTCCAACACATACATTAAAGCAACATGGTGGACTGGGCTCGATTTTGAAGCTTCTTCATCCCATGCAAAATAACTAGAAAAATCAAATGCAATAAACCCACATTAATTTTTAAAACACATAGTTTAGGTTGACATTAAAAAAAGGAAATCCCCAGGGAGGAGAAATGAACAGAATATTCAAAATCAGTTTAATGAGAAAGAGCTAAACCTAGTGACCTATGAAGGGACCAGAAAGGGTAAATCCCTACGGGGCCCAGAGCTTTAACACACACCAGGGTTCTGGATTTGAGTCTACGGTCCTAGGATATACTGGCACCTAGAAATGGGCCCTTTAGTAAATCTGAGAGTTAGTCCATAAAATAGAAACTAGGATATGCTACTCACTAAGGCACCGAGGCAGAGAAAAAGCAAGACAACTACTCTGTGCTGTGAGAGAAAAAAGTAATAGGAACTTCACCTCTGAAGTTCCTGAGGGGGTTGTATGAATTTGCATTAGCCTGTCTATGTGGAAAACCCCATCTGATAGATTCTTATATAATCCAAAACCCTTGGGACCATGGCAGAGTTAGACCTGCTCTTGTTCCACGGGGACACCTCCATAAACCAGTACGCTTGATTGCAGTGGAAACAACTCCCATGGAAGAAGAGTTCCTAGTAAACTTTTATAATCCGCCAGAGGGGACACAGAAAGGAGACAGCCACAGGAGGCAATGAACTAGAGAAGTCACATCCAAAGAAATGTATTTCTTTATCTGTAGATAAAGAGAAAAATAAGAAAACGCCTTAAGAATATTTACAATGTTCAAACAGAAGAAGGGGGAACCATTATGCAAAAACAAGGCATAACGAAAAGGCATAGATATTTTAAAAAGAAAAATAAAATTTAAAAATTAAAAATATGGTAATTCACATGTCTACAATCAGCTAGACAGAATAAGTAGTACCAGGCTCACTCTGCTATCATCACCAAGTAAAATGGATAAAACATATGAAGCAATTGTTTTCAGACACTAATTTACAGCCAGAGCAGAATCATAATTCCTGAGAGAGGGGAAATGAATTACTTGACCTCCTGCTTTCCACATGAGGAACACATTTCAGATACAACAGAGAGAGGGAAATCCAAGCAAAGCTCCATGGGCTCTGAGGCTCTGTCTCCCAGACAGAGGTCCAGATTCAGGGAGTTGGAGGCAGCAGGAAATTTCTGGGGAGAGTACTTAGCAAAGAGAGCTGCAGATAGAAAGAGCCTCAGAAGTCTGTCTATGGCGTAACTGAGTCATCCTGTAAGATGCAGCACTGGACTGTGGTCCCTGCGGAAAGGGAACCAAGGTGAGCCTCACCACAGCAACAGCTTGACGCTGGAGACAGTTGCCAGGCAACAGCCCAGAGAACCAGAGTCTATTTTGCAGAGCAGAGTATCAGAGAAAAGGGTGCTGCAGAGACCTACAGAGGGTACTGTCAAGTCTTTGGTTGAGTACAACCTACACACCCACATGAAATGATCTAGGCCACAGGAACACTCACCAAAATGACATAGGCAGAAAATTCTCCAAACTCAACAAGACTGGAAATAATTTCTTTTTATCAGGTAGAGTGGGAAGACCTTATAACACATGGGGTATCAGGTTAGAAACCTAAAAAAAAAAAAAAAAAAAAAAAAAAAAATGTTGCCTTAGTACTAAACTTAAGTCAGTTCTAGATTAAAAGTTATTCTGAACCCACTTAATAAAACAAACAGAAAACAAATCTGACTCTTCTTTTTAAGATTTATCTTTACTGTAACATAAAATTTAATATCTAACCATTTTAAAATGTATAACTCAGTGGTATTGAGTACATTCACCATGATATACAACCATCACTGCTATCCATCTCCAGAACTTTTTCATCATCCTAAATAGATACTTAACCTGCTAAAGAATAACTCCTCATTCCTCCCTTCCTCCAGCCACTGGTAATCTCTACTTTCTGTCTCTTTCTGCTTTAGGTGCCTCATATATGAAATCACCTCGTATTTGTTCTTCTGTGTCTGCCTTAATCTACTTACCATATTTTTAAGGTGGACCCATGTTTTGCATGTTTTGGAGTATTATGCTTTACACCCATTATCTCTTGATGAACCATTGAATTATTATTATTATTATTATTATTATTATTATTATTATTTATTTCCACATTGGGGCTATTGTGAAGAATGCTGCTACGAACATTGATGTTGTATCTGTGGGATCTGCTGATCTGTTGGAATATTGTTTTCAATTCTTTTGAGTATATACCTACAAGTGGCTGGAACCTATGATAATTTTTTTTTGTTTTATTTTTGAGGAGCTGCCATACTATTTTCCACAGCAGTTGAACCATTTGACTTTCCCATTAGCAATGCATAAAGGATGCATTTTTTTTAAAACATTGATTTAATTTAAATTTTAAAATCCTTCCTGCCCAGATGGTGAAATTTTTCACTTCACTCATTCTTACACCCTCCACTCACTCCGAAGCTGTATCAAAATCCAAGGGACTAACATAGGGAGTTGGTGGTGAGACTCTTTGGTTCATACAAGTTATCACTGAAATGTTCTTTACCATTGACTGACACCTTTAGGGTTGGTAGGTTTCGATGACTTCCACACTACACTTGAGAAAAGAGTTGTTCTTATAAGTCAGGTCGCATCAGCATCTGTAAATTCTGCTCCCTGGATGTAGCATGCCACAATTTCCCTCCAAAATTATGCAAAGTCCAGAACTCTCTGAAAACCTGTACAATTAACCCTCAGTTTCTGTGGGTTCTGCATCTGTTGATCTAATCAACCTCAGATAAAAAGTATTTTGGAAAAAAGTAGCATTTGGATTGAACATATACAGACTTTTTAATTGTCATTATCCCTTAAACAATAACAACTATTTACACAGCACGTATATTGTATTAGGTGTCACAAATAATCTAGAGATGATTTAAAGTACATGAAAGAATGTATGCAGGTTATATGCAAATACTATACCAGTTTCTTTTTTATATAATTTTAAAAATTTGTTCTAATTAGTTATATATGATAGTATATACAAGTTTCTGTAAAGGACTGAGCTTCTGAGAATTTTGGTAATCTCATGGGTCCTGGAACAAATCCCCATTGATAATGAGAGATGAAAATACTCTGAAGTGCACAAAAATCCCTTCACCCCACTCCCCTCAACCACTAGTGATCATTATGTTCTCTGGAGAAAGTTTCACACCCCCCTCCCCACACATACCTTCTGTCTCTTCCAAACTCCCAATTCCTCTTTTTAAATTTTGCAAACATTTACAACTTCAAATAAAAGACCAGAAACCTTGCAGGTAACTTCTGCTTTTTTACCATTTTCACACCTCCCCAGAAACAATGAAACAGGTCACACTCAACTGTCTGATCAACTAAATGGGGAAGGAAATAGGGGAATTGGTAGGGGAAGGAAAAAGAAGATCTTTCATACTTCAAAATACTATCCAGAGACAATCAGATTTAAAACAAATATGAAAATAAAAACTGATACGCACAATGGAATTTTACTCAGCAATAAAAGAAAACAAATTAATGGCATTTGCAGGTAAATGGATGAAGTTGGAAGACATAATGCTAAGTGAAGTTAGTCAGTCTCAAAAATCCAAGTACCAAATGTTCTCTCTTATATAAGGAGGCTATTTCAAAGTATTGTTGGATGGGGGTACATAGGAGGATTAGAGGAACACTAGAATGGTCAAGGGAAGGGAGGGTAAGGGAGGGAGCAAGAGGGGAGGGAGGGGGAGAAAAAAAAAAAAGGTGGTTGAATGAGATGGATATCATTTTCCTTAATGCATGATTGAAGACCTGAATTGTACGAATATACTTTGTATACAAACAGTTGTATGTAAAAAGATACTAAATATATGCACTATGAGTTGTACATATTAAAAATTATAAAAATAAAATTATATATATATATAAAAACTGATTCAAGTCAGAGAAAAGATTTGAGAAATAACAGGAAGTATTTAAAAACTAGAAATTATTCATAATTATAACACCCAAAGTTAATATTCTGTAATGCATCCTTCTAGTCTTTAAGCATAAATAGATGCTTTACAACTTTAAGTTCATATGTTGTCTTTCAACATTTTAGAGTCATCCTGTCTTAAATAACTAAATATAATATTTTAAGTTTCTATTTCATTTGATTTCCAGAAGTCCAGTGCCTTCTCTACTAGTTCTGAGTTTTCTGAGTGACAGAGAATAATCTTACATTTTTCTGATTACTCATTTTTTACCTTCTGTTTCTGGCTTCCTACAGACCTTCTGTGCTTTTCAGTATGATAGTGACTAGCTAGATATGGCTATTTAAATTTATATTAGTTAAATTCAAATAAAATTGAAAATTCAGTTCCCCATTCACACTAGTCACATTTTAAATATTCAATAGGCACATATTGCTATTCGCTATCATATTAGATAGTGCAAATCCAGAACAGTCCATCATTATGGAATGTTCTATTGAATAGCACACTCTGGATTACAGGAACTTATCTAACTCCTCGCTGCACCTGCTATTATTTCCCTTATTGTCTAGCTTCTATTACTGTGTTCCCCAAAACACCAAACCACATGTCTGCTGGATGTGTTAAAACAATTCTTATAAAGGTTTAGCGAGCCGGGCGCGGTGGCGCACGCCTGTAATCCCAGCACTTTGGGAGGCTGAGGCAGGAGGATCGCGAGTTCAAAGCCAGCCTCAGCAATGGCGAGGCACTTAGCAACTCAGTGAGACCCTGTCTCTAATAAAATACAAAAAAGGGCTAGGGGTGATGTGACCCAGTGGTCGAGTGCCGCTGAGTTCAACCCCCGGTACCAAAAAAAAAAAAAAAAAAAAAAAAAAAAAAAAAAAAAAAAAAAGGTTTAGCGATAGCAAGTATTACTGCAAAAAAAACAAACAAAACATGGCTGGTGGCATAACTCAGTTTGCACAGCATACACAAAGCCCTGGGCAATCTCCAACACACAAAAAAAACCAAAAACCTAAAAACAAGAAAAACTTAAAACAAATAGCAGATGTCACTGCTGCTCAAGTGCACAAACTTGCACTGATCTCATGTATAAATTTAAACAACTAGTTAACCAATTGGGCCTTGGCTCTATAACCGATACCATTTTAATCCATATATTATACAATTTGTAGTATCTATCATACTTTTTTCTAATTAAAATCATGATGTAACATAAACATATGTAATAAAAAATTAAAAATTAAGATAAAATATTCTCATGTATAGGAAAGGGCCAATCTCATTACAAAACAACCATTCTTTAGTCCCCAGCCTGCTGCTATCATTGGCCATTTGGGGCAGCTCTCTCTTTTCCTGTCCAAGTGCTCTGAACTTCTGTCTTTCAGGTTACTGATATAAAGCTGAAAACAATTGCTATTTTGTTATTCTGAACAACATAACTGACTTGGTTTCTGATTCTCTAATTTCTCCTTAGCGAGACTGACTCATGGTCTTCCCTGCCAGAACCAAAGAGGCCCCTTTGGGGAGCTTTCCTACACAAAAGAACAGTTTCTCTCCAAGAGGAATTTTACCATCTGTCATTCTTCTAAAATGCTGAGGTAGCCACTGGGAAATGGAAATCTGAATTTATAAATCCCTGCTTCATGCTGCTTTTTTTCATTTCTCAATATTTCATAAATATTTTCTTTATTATTTCTGCAGATGTCTGTAATATATTCTTTAGATATACCCTACTTTATTTAACTATCCTTTATTGTTGGATATTTAGCCATTTTGTTCATTTTTTTTTAATCTTACTTCAAATGCAAGGGTTAGTAAGTTTTGAACACACTTTTGATTATTTCTCTGGGATAGATGTGGATTATTTGGTCCAGAACAGCTCAGCAAATATTCACCACATTCCCACTTTAGGCAAGTTACACTTGTCCTCCCCTCCCCCACTGATGTCAGCCTTGGTCAAGTGACTTGCTTTGGTCAAACTGAACTCAAGCATGTTTGACACAATCAGAAACCTTAAACGTGCTTGTGTAGTTGGCCTTTCCCTCTTGCACATCAAGAGTCCGCCACGTGAAGAGCACAAGATGGGCAGCCTCTGACCTTCAGCCTGGCTGCCTGGAATAAAAACAGGTGGCGCAAACTTGAATCCAATATATCTGAATCCAAGCTCAATTGACTCCTAAGACAGTCAGCCATCCAGCTGAGCACCTAGTAGGACAAACAAGTGTCAACCTACAGAAACTTGGCCATGAGAAAAGGGAGGGGGAACCCCACTGGTTGAAAGGTACTGAATTTTAGGATAAGGAGCTATATATAGCATTACTGTAGTGCTGGTTGACTAATGAACTTTCATTATTAAGATTTTCACTTAGTAATAAGGCTTCCAAAATGTTCTTGAGTCACAGGTCCTAGCTGGAACTTAATGTTTCCCTTTCTAGTAAATGGAAAGGATTTAAAAACCTTTAAAGGTTAAAATACTGTCAGCTATATAACTAAGACCAAAATCTAAACTAACCTAAAATGCTATAACTTAAGGTATTACTTGGGGGGTCCAAAATCTTGTGTAATTTGGCTTTTCAAACTTTAGCAAGAGTCACTGAGATGATTTTCAAATATTACCAGTCATGAAAAGAGCAAGAAAATATAATTCATAATAATTAGATAAATCAATCAATTGAGATCTATTTGAAACTGACATATATGTAATTGGAATACTCAAAGATAAGGAGAGAGGTTAGAGGACAGAGAGGATATCTGAAGAAATAAGGGCCACAAATTTTAATAATTTGATGAAAACCATAATGAAAAGACCAAAGAAGTTCAATGAACCCTAGGCATAAAAATATGAAAATAATTTCCCCGGGGGACATTGCAATCACATGGCTCAAAACCAATTAAAAAGAAAAAAAATCTTTAATCAGATACAGAAGAGGAATTGTATGGATGATTTCACATTTATTGTCAGAGACAATGCAACAAGATTAATACAATGTCTTCAAAATACTAGAGAAAAAAACCCATCAAGTTAGAATTGCCATGAAAATATTTTTGAAACAATTATGGCAAAATAATGGATTTTTTCATCCATACAAAAGCTGAATTAATCCCTAGCTGACTTATAATAGCTAAAGGAAATTTTTTAGAAAGAACAAAAATCCTAGATGGACATATTGACCTATAAAAAGCCTGAAGGCACCAAAAAAGGGTAACTAAGTTTTTCTCTTGTTATTCAAGCACTAGTAGATATTCCATGGGCTATTAGGCCCATGGAATCCAGAGGATACAAAACCTTCCCAAGAGTTTGAGAAATATACTGATGAGAGAAGTTCCAGTAGTCTTTACATTTTTTGTACTAGATTTTCTCTGCAGGCCAGAAGTGAGAATGGTAAATTCTGTCATTGAAAAAGCCTTTTGCCTTCAATGGAGATAAATGGATCTGGAAGTGGTGAAGTCCAATGGCACTTATTTCACAGAATCTAGGTGGATGTGGTTACTATAATTAATAATAAAAGGAACTATCAGAATGGTGGGCCCACAGATACTCTTGGCATTGGCTAATAAGATTTTATCATTGACTGATACAGATGATTGAAGAATGGAGGTTTGACTCAGGCCCACATCAAAGTAGGCTACGAGGTCCCAGAATGCAATTCATAGTTTATTTTTCCAATTTTGGAATACATAGATGTAATACATATACTCAACAACTTGCTGAGTTCAAATATTGTTTTCCTAATCAGTGAATTGAAAATTAATCAGTTTATTTTCCTGGGAGGAAAGGCCAAGTGAAAACTTTTTAATATCTTCTATTTATCAAAAGAGTAAATCAAAAACAATGCTACTTTCCTGATGAAATTGTAGAGATTAGTGTTACCACCAAAGACCTGAAGGATTCAGAACCTGTGATTTCTGCAAAATCTTCATTCAATTCAAACTATGCAGAAGAAAAATGGTCATGAAAATTGTATTCACTTGTCACTAAACTAATTAAAATATGACTCCAAAAAAATTGATAGAGCCAATCAACAGAGCCGCTCCTACCTGCTATGCAACAATTGGTCTGGATGATATTTTTTTCTTTACCTATTAGTAAAAGTCACCAGAAACAGTTTGCTTTCACCTTGCAGGGTCACCAAAACGCATTTTCTGTTCTAAATCACCTCTAACCCTCTGCTTTAATCTAATCCAGTCTGTAGGGACATTTATCACTTCTGCTCCAAAGAATATTATAGCTATAAGGCATGATTTAGGACAAAAAGAAAGCTAAGTGGTAGAAGGTGAGCCAAAAAGATAACCTAGGGACAGACAGTGCAGCTTCTGGTAACCAAAGATTTTAAGGATATTAAACATTTGATATTTGGTTTAAAAGTAATGGAAATAATTTAACAATTTTTAAAGCTTTAAGGATTAGTAAAAGCGGGGGGGGGGGGGGAGTACATAGTGATATTTTTTCCCCATTAATTCAAGAACAGTGAGGAACTTATTCTAGCCAAGAAGAATTAAAATGGGAATCATGTTGTGAGAATATCATTCTTGGTATGGTGTCAAAAATGGATTAGTATGAGAGGCATTTTAATTTAAGGAAAATCATTTTAAAAATTAATGAATTATTTCAAGTTAGAGATGGCATTAGTATGGAATGTGGGGCAGAAGATATGGATAGTGTGAACAGGTAGAAGAGGTATTCAGAAAAAATAGATGAATCTCAAAAAAAGGAATTCGAGTGTGAAGATTCATGAGGGTAGGTCATGAGTTTGGTGCTTGACATATGAAGAGGAAAGCATCCACATGGATATAGGAAATAAGAGATGGATTTAGAATTTTTCAGTCATTTTCTTGGCAATAGATGCATTTGTCTGTGGAGATATAATAGAATGTGAAAAGAGCCCAGGATTAAGCCTTGAAAAACTCCAACACTTAGTAACCAGGTAGAAGAGGATGACTCTAAAGTAAAAAGGAAAATTATAGAAAGGATGAGGTATCACAGAACCAGGTAAATGCCTAGTAGATAATGGTATCCACTGGAATTCAAGAGAAAAAAAATTTTTCAAGAAAAAAAAAAAGAGTTGCTAATGTAAATTTCTATTGAGAGCTAAAAAATGTCCATTGGGTTTGGCAATGTGGAGGTGATCGTTAACTTTAACGAGAGAGACAGAGGCCAATTTGAAGCAGGTTGACATTAATAAAACAGTGTTGAAAAGGACAGGTCATCTTACAACTCAGGAAGCTGAGAAGTTTTGCTATGAAGATGGACAGGATGGATGTTAATTAGAACAGGGTTTGAGTAGAAGAGGTTGGGGGGATAAAAGTCTTTTAAAACATTGTTAGCCCTTTAAAATGTCACTGGAGATGCTCCAACATGAGGAAGCTGTTGAATATGCAGACAAGGGAGTGGAATCACTTAGTTGTAAAATGTTTCTGAAAAAAAAAAAAAATCAGGAGAGAGTAGAATCCAAGACCTAATAATGTTCAAGAATTAGCCTTCAACAGGAATAGAGATAGGATGGGAAAAGGAAAAGATAAATTCAGATGGAGGCTCAAAGACCTGGTAGCAGCACATAGGAAGAATCTCTCTCTGATGACTTCTGGGAGGTGAAAAATCAGGAAAGAGTTTGGAAGGGTGAGAGGTATTAAGAAAGTACAAAATAATCACTGAGAAAGTAAATTCACTAAGGAAAATAACTGTAAGGTTGCCACCAGGTTGAAGACTCAATTGAAATTGGTTACCCTGAATTCAGCCACCAGTGAAACCTGCCTTGTACCTTCAATGGTAGTGCTCAGACGCAAAGAAAGCAGAAAGTGGAGTTGATCATTGTTTGGGCTAAACATGTAATAAGGGATCAGAGAGGCAAAGGAGCTTTTCTTATTATTATTATTGAACTCATGGTATACAATCTCTAGACTGATTCAAGAAGGAACTAAAGAAAGAGTGGGCAGGTGGATGAGGAGAATGGGGAAAAGAGGGCAGATGGTCCTTAATGAGGTCAAATAAAAGTAGTTTAGCTTTGAAAAAATAAGCTGAATGTAAAGGAGGTCACAGAAAAGTCTAAGATGATCAAATTGATGATTTTGAGAGTAGTACAATATTTGACACAACCAGGTTTAGGATGTTACCAAGGAAGTGGTTGGTTGGAAGTGTCTTCTCAAAATCATTCTAAATTTCAACTTCACTCCTCAGAGTCAATGTAAGTACAATTATAATTTTTAACCCTGGCATTTGGGACACATACCATTCTTAAAACAATAAATCCAATAGGAATCGATTTGCATGTTCAGTCTCTGAATCCATTCTCACTGACTTCATTTACATGTCTCTGACCAGTAGCAACTGTAAAATTTTTATTTAGGGTTGCATACTTCCTCTCAATGGCATTCAAATTTATCTTAACCATTTACCAGAATTTCTTAAGGCCATGGTTCACAGTCTTGACTGATCATCAGTATCATCTGGAGAGCTTACATAAACTCTCAGCCTACTGCAGTTAACCTGATTCAGTAGTACTCAGAAGGGTGTGGGAATTTGTGTATTAAAAAAAAAAAAAAAAAAGAAGAACTTCCCAGGTGGTTTTGATAATTGATCAAGAATGATAACTACTGTCCTGAGACACGGGAAGGTAGTCTTCAGTTGATCTGCTTCTGACCACTTGGTTGCTCAACACGAACTTCTGGAGCTACAAATTTCAAAGGTGCCCCCTTTAGTGCCGGAAGAGGGGGTTATAGACTAAAAGTAAATGGAGCCCCAAATTAAATTTCATGGAGCTAACTTTGAATTTTGAATAATTTCAGAATATCAAGACCATTCCATTCATTTACACCTAATAATAATTTTATTGTAGCATTATTATAGTTGCATGATAGCCTTTATTGTAAAATAGGATAATTAGTTGTTACACTGATTTCAAAGTTGTCTTATATTCTTTTCCGTATCTGAGTTTTGGAAACTGAGAAGAGATAAACCTGGGAAGTTATTGGAGGAGTTTAGGGTAGAGATGAGGAGGACGGTGAGAACTGCAAAAATAGCAAAAGGAATCCAAAGAAAACAAAAATAGGAAGTGATTTATAAGATAGGAAAAAAGTTGGAATTAGAAATGGTATCTTTACATTTCTATTGGAGTTCCAAAAATAACTTTTCACTATAGTAATTGTGTCTTTAAATGCAACAAAGTAGGAAGCTTTTTTATTTTGGTGTTAAAACAATATATTTAGGGTTAGGGCTCTAGTTCCCTGATAGAACCCTTGCCCAGCATGCAGGAAGCCAGGGGTTCAATCCCCAGCACTGCAAAACAACAAACCAAAAAATACACACATTAATACATTTAGTCTTATTTCAAATTATATAGTTATTCTTAATATTGACTCATTAACTTATTTTTAACCAAAATAAACTTAAAATCAACTTTCAAAGTTTCCGTTATCAAAAACACCCATTAACCTAGGAAGGACCAGAAAAGAAGAATTGAAAAGCAAGTGCAATGTACCTTGGTTCCTATTTCCTATGGGAACTTTTATGAGAGTTTAAGACAAAACCCATGGGGGAAGGGAGGAAGCAAATTTAATTATGTAAGTCAGATCAACCAGAGAATAACTAGTTCAAAATAGTAATAGGATTTGCCAGCTCCTGGTGGAGGAAAGTAAACCCTTTTAAAGTCCATACATTTAGAAATATAGTTCATCTACAAAACACTGCCATGAAGCCCATGCAGGATTTATGAACTTGAGCTGATGTTAAACTCATTTTATTTCCATTTTTTAAAATATTTTTTAGTTGTTAATAGATCTCTAATTTTATTTATTTGTATGTGGTGCTGAGAATCAAACCCAGTGCCTCACACATGCCAGGCAAGTGCACTACCTCTGAGCCACGGCCCCAGCCCTTTATTTCCATTTTAATCCTTGCAAAATGATTATTCTTAACAATTGATCGTCACCCCAAATACAGGCTTGATTTCATTTCTCTCAGTGATTAGAAGCATTTTTTTGTGGTATTGAATTTTTGATGGTCATAAAGTATGAATAGTCAAAGCTAGTTGGAAAATGAGGATCCCAAATAATACTGACCTTGGGAAATTTTAGGTGAAATCTAACTTGAAGAAATATTATAAATATAGTGATGAATACAGGTACTTTGTTAACTTTTTAATTTCCAAATGTGTAAGTACAGTATGACAACTGACCTGGCTTAAGAGCAGCATGTATGAAAACAGCTTCAAGATATAATTAACTCCATATGAGTCAATAGTCAGTAATTCAATGGAACTCTCTAATTCATTTCATTATCTTGGGCCCCATAAATACAAGTCATGTGCAGGAAAAGGAAGATAACAACCTCAACCTTCTCTTTGCTGAAAGCACTGCACAATGCTGAGGTCAGCTTTACCCACCACACCTTGAACAAAGTGGGTTTTATACAACAGTGAGCGAAGACAATGGTACAAGAGCTTGACTCCATTATATAATTAATTTTAAAAGAGAAGGACATTATAGCTGCTAGTATATATGTGAGGGAGCACCAGACTCATTCTGTGTAGTTCCAGATGGCAGGTCTCAATAAGGGGCCATTGGTTGAAAAGACAAGGTAGGGGGCTAGAGGTATAATGCAGTGGTAGAGCTGTGCCTACTGGGCATATCAACATGGGTTCAATCACCAGAGGAAGAGCAAAAAGAAAGAATAAAAGAAAAGAAGCAAGTGGAGCAAATTTTGTCTTTATGTTAAAACAAATAAAGAAAGAATGTCTTAACAAAAGTTCAAGTCCAGAAACAGCTGGTAAAGCTCTTTGTGGGTAATGTTACAGATGCATGAGGCCTTGTACCTCTTGCCTAGCCAAGAGGAATGAAATGTTCAGTGGATCCCAGAAACATTTTAAATATTGGAGATAAGCTGACTAATCAAAATAATCATTAAAAACATACATTCACCAGGGCTCCTAAGTTATTGGTTCAGGCACAGGGGTCTATGGCTTTCTCATGCTCCTGGGAGACTGGGATCAGCAGCCATATTCAGAAATTACAGAACTATGTTATTTTGAAAATTCAGTTCCAAATCCTTACAAAAGATGACATTATTGGCTAAATGACCTAGTGAAATATTTAATGAGTTTAAGATTAAATTTGTATTTATTAATTTGTCAATAATTTCTTAGAACATTCTCAAAACGTGACTTAAAAGGTAATTCTGAAACATTAAGAAACAAAAACAAGCACTAGTTTTCTGATTGCCTTGTTATTCTGTTAGATTGACTGATAACACTGATGTTTGTCAGTTGTCATGGAAGTCCCAGGGTCAAATATGCCTCTTTACCATCCTGCAGAAAGCACCGATGTTTCTTGCTCTGAAATAGGGATTTTCCAAAAGAAAGAAAAGGACCTTTTGTCCAAAGATCCAACTGTACTGTCTGATAGGCACTTATTTTAGAAAAACATGTTAGAAAGAAAACTGCTTACAACTAAACATTTCATAAAGCACAAACATCCTTTGGTCAACATGTACAGAAGCCTGTAACACTCAGAAATCATTTCTGTACTACGAACCAACTTCTGGATTCTGGTCCTCCTGTGTATACTGTCATGTTTGGCACCAGGGCCTCGGAGAGTAATTTGCTCCCTTTGAGTAAGAATTGGTGAAGTGAAAATCAGGGATAAGATGAGGCTAGGGATAGATGAGGCTGTAGACCTGTTTCCAATAGATCAGTCCAGTAGGTGCTAAGGAAAAGACTTAAAAAATCATGTAACTGCAGAAACAGCTAGAAATGAGAAAATCCATTTCTCATGAGACATGAGAAAATGAAGGTCCAGAGAAATGCCACTTGATCAAAGCCTTCCCCATAGATAGGGATAGAATTTGGACTAGAATCTGAACCCCCATTCTCAAACCCATAGGAGAAGGAAATCCAAGACCAACCACAGTGGATACAACTCTTGGGATGAGTAGCCCCATTTAAATGGAGGTGGGCAATGGCAATGGGAGATGCAAGGAGCAGTGCAGCTCATGCTGACAATGAGAGCTGGAGGGCCATTGGCTCCACATGCAGAAAACATGCCGTAAGACGACAGTGTGGGCATCTGATGGTGGTGATTCAAAAGCAAAAGAAGAACTGGAAGTTAAATGCAGGTTATTGGGGTGGAAATTTAATTTGGTATCCCTAGATCAGTATTTACTGAGATGCTGTCAAACAATATAAGTAGAACATAAAAAACAGAGCATGAAATTAAGTGTGCAAACAAGACAATACTGGGGGAAAAAAAGATTTAGATATACATACACCTAGTAGAAACCCCTGGCTTCCCATCTTCCACCAAAGTGGTATCACCTCATTGTCGTTGAAATAATTTAAAATTATAGGGTGATTTTAGAGTTAGGATAATTGTCAGAACAGTCCTCAAATAAAGCAAATCTAGTAAGAAATATTAAGGCATACATTAGAAGGACATTAGGATTTTGGTTCACTGGTGAAATTGAAAAACAACCAGCTGCTGTAAAAATAAGACTTTATAGAATGTTATAAATCTAAAATTCAACAAATTGCCATTCAGTCATTGTGAATAGAAGTCTGAGTCATAGTTAAGTTGGGTAAATGGTTAAGTAAATTTTGGAATCTATTTAGTAGAATATTATGTGAATATTAAAATGAAACATGAAGACTTTGGAAATAATTTAAAAGAAAATTTAAGACCCAGGATAAGTGGCAAAAGGGTATATTTACAAGGTTGTAATGAATAATAACAGAAGTAATTTCTAAATACAAGGTATTATTTACATTTGGATAAAAGAGAACATTATATATATGTGTATATATATATATATATATATATATATATATATATATACACACACAAACACACACTCACATATCTCCAACATTTTAAGTATAATAGCCGATGGGCTTAATTTTTTTTTCTAATTTTTAATAAAGCTGTTCAAATAATGAACACTTGTTTTAAAAAGTTAAATAGAATCTTTATTCAAAATTAAGAGTCCATATATGATATAGACTGAAATGGCTTGGTAGAAGGAACTTAATGAATAAAATAGTTTTATCATGTCATAAACATTTTAGGAAGAATGACAATTTGTGAATAGGAAACCGTGTATACACTGCAATTGTGTAATGTCTCACCAAAAGTGTAGGAATGGTGGAATTTTTTAATGAAATGCATCTAAAGTACAGAATTAGGAAATGGATCAGAAAGCACTTGACTGAAACAACAAAATTAGCCCTCAAACTCCAAAAAATATATATATTTGTAAGATCTAGAATATGGGTTTTGTGTGAGATAGATGGTGACTTCCAAAACCAAGAAAAAAGGTTGTGTGCATTCTCAGTCTTGCCAAGAGAAAATTCTCCCCCCTGTTTTCAGTAGCCCTGTTCACAGTGAACCTTCAAACAGATCCCACTGTGAAAACCCAATGCAGTTTGGGTATGAGTAAGGACATTCTCTTTTTCAAAACACTTCTCTGATTCACAGACATCTTGATGTTCCACATTTTTAATTATTCTATCTTGATTTGGGTTTCCCAGCAGCAGATCTGAGTGTAATCATCTACAGAGGAGGTGATTCCAGGAAATTCTAATAGGAACATGGGAAGTGAGACGGGGAAGGGAAGGAAACCAGTAAAAGGTGCGTTATCACAATAGTTACCTCTGGAACCACTGGCACGCAATCCCACAGGGGAACTCTAAGGGACAGTGGAGAATCCACCTCTGGCTTATCCCAGAAGAAGGGCAAAGAAGCTGGGTTACTTCTCTACCACCTTCTCACCTGCCATTAGTTGAGAGTTGCTAATAAGAGCATAACTCTCCAGCTCTTCTGACTTACCCTGTAATGCCCAACACGTTCCAATAATGAGGAAAAAGCCCTCAGGGCAAAGATCCAGAGTTTGCTGTGTACAGCCTAAGGTGATTAGGGGTAACATTCCAAGGGGTAATTATGACTATAACATCTTCTGCGTTAGCCCTTTGTATATAGGACAAAAGATAAATCCAAGACACAGTCTCTGTGCTTGTCTTTCTCTCTTTATGTGCATTTGCTAAGAAATTCTGTCTTACTGCACATAGCTTCACTTCTTTATGCCAAACATTTCTAATCCACATTTCACATTCTATCATCTTCCCTAAATCCTTGTTTCACATTCCTAGATGTAGATGACATAAATCCACTTGTATGTCTCAATGTCAACCTTCAATATTCCAAATGCTTTCTCATTGGTATAGAAAAAAATTATTTTTTCCACCAATATTTGTTGAGCCCTGACTATGGTATCAGGCATTGCCTAGGTAGTGGGGATAGGGCAGTACAGAAACTAGTGTTGCCTTCACAAATTTCAAAATCTGAAGACAAATACTGGAATATAGATAGGCAAAAAAAAAAAAAAAAAAATAGGTGGCAATTCCAATATGAAAAGCCCTGGAATGTGGGGCAGTCCACAGAGCTATGGAAGATGATGGAGAGGCATGTGACCTGGACATGAGGTGTCAGAGATACTTCTTAGATGAAGTGAGGCCAGAGTGACACCAAAAAAGATGAATAGAAATTAATCATCCTTGCCAAGGCCATATTCCCAGGACTGAGCACAGGGTCTAGAACAGAGTAAATTCCCACTGATGTTTGTCAGATGAACAAATGAGGAGGGAAACATATTGGACAGAGATAGCAATAGTAAAGGCAGAATTTTAAGAGAAAGAACTTTGCATTTGGGCAAATGGAAGTAAACTTGTATGGATAGAAAAGGGATGGATCTCCATCTAAGATGAACAATACTGATTGTAAAGCAATAGAAATGTGATTGAAATTTTTAGCAGCCACTGAGTGATCCCTTCTACCACCAACAGCATTTAGAACAACTCAATTAGTAAAAGCACTAATCTAATCTTGGAGAGTTGAGAAAAATCTCCGGGTATGTGAGCTCTGAATTGAAACCTGAGAGACAAGTCCAAAAGAGGGGTGATGTTGTAGTGTCAGAAAGGAGGTGAAAGAGCATAACTTGGAGACCGTAACAGTTTGTTCATGAACGAAAGCTCAGAGACTTGGTAAGCCCAGGTGACAATGTAAGCCACACAATGGATTGGAGAGGAAGATGAGAGCTAGAACCTGGAGGACCTGAACATCACTCTCACAGATGATGTTAAGATGGACTTTACTGGAAGATAATGAGAAGATGAAGTGACGAGTGATGCAATTAGGTGGAAGAAAGGGTGAGATGATGAGAAAATCAGTCTGTTTCCTCAAATGAGGTTTCTCAAGATTAATGTACATGTCCTCATATTCCAAGGCTTAATACTTGACTTCCCAGTTTCAGAAACTGGCTTCCACCAACACAAGGATCACTGTGTCTAGTAGAGACTCACCAGAACAGAAATCCCAGGAACCATTCCTATAAATTGTATGAATTTTCCAAAAAACTAGTGTATTACTATATCCTCTGTGGAGCTCCTCCTTCCTTCTCAGTATCAGTGTCTAGGCAGCAGAAAGCACTTCTTAAGTTGGAATCAGAGAAAAGGGACAAGGAAAGTATACTGAAGGATGTTTCACCAAGTCTGTGGCTCTCAACCCTGACTGTAGGTTAGGATCACTCAGGGAGCCCCTGTCAGAGCTCATGAATCAGAATCTCCAGAAGTGAAGCCTGGTTTGTTACGCTAAACCTCTCACGTGATGAAATTTACATCCACTGATCTAGGCCCTGCTAGAACCTCATAAGACAGCTTCTCTGGAGAGCAGATGTTCATGTCCCTCCAAATTCAGCATCTGTCTTGCTGGACAACTTTCTTGTCTCTGACCCCAGGTTTTCTGCTACAAACCACCACTGTCCTATTGAAATATACTTTCTTTTTCATTATAAAATGATTCAAACATACAGAAAAATAGTAAGAACAATAAGTAACCACGGAACCAAACTTTGCCATTTCTCACCATTTTGTATGTTTCTGATTCTTTGTTATGAAATATGAACTCTTGTGAACAATCCAATTTCCCTCCTTCTCTGCTTAAAAGGAGGTAGTATCCTTAAAGTTGCATTTATTTCTTCTATGCATGTTTTATCTTTTTACCAAAACTGGATGCAAAAGCAGTACTGTTGTGCATATTTCTTGGTTTTACATAAATGTCATCCTCCATGTATCCTAGTTTTCCATCTGTGCTCAAGAGAATGTTTTAAAGAATCATCTATGTTGATGATACATGTAACTTTAATCAACCATTTTCATTGATGCCCAAGTTGCATAAATTTGAATAAGTGTAGCTTTCATGGTTCTTCTGGGCATATACCTAGAAGTAGAATTGTTGGATCACCAAATATGTACATCTTTAACTTTACTGGATAGGGCCAAATTATTTTCTAGACTATTTTTAATTTAGTTTCCTGCCACCAGGGTGTGAAAGATCCTTTGAGTAACACCCTCATCCACAGTTAGTATTGTCAGACTTTAATTTTTTGCCAATGAAAGGAGTGTGAAATAATATTGGTTTTAAGTAGCAGCTCCTTGATTACTAGTAAAGTTAAGCATCTGTTCACTATTTTTTTCTTTTATTCTAAGTTGTTATATATGACAACAGAATGCATTACAATTCATATTACACATATAGAGCACATTTTTACATATCTCTGGTTGTATCAAAGTATATTCACACCATTCGTGTCTTCATACATGCACTTAGGGTAATGATATCCATCTCATTCTACCATCTTTTTTTTTTTACCCTCTTTCCCCTCCTTTCCCCTCGTTCCCCATTAGCCTTTCTAATGTTCCTCTAATCCTCTTATGCTCCCTGTCCCAACCCCACTGTGAATCAGCCTCCTTATATCAGAGAAAACATTTGGCATTTGGATTTTGGGGATTGGCTAACTTCACTTAGCATTATATTCTCCAACTTCATCTATTTACCTGTGAATGCCATTATTTTATTCTCTTTTATTGCTGAGTAATATATCTGTTCATATATTTATCAGTTGTGCAGTTTTCCTTTGCCAGGAAATCAGAGTCATAAGATTTGTTTTAGCCTGCATCACATTGTTTAGCCAACACAGGAGAAATTTAGGATATTCTTCACAGGGGAATACTTCAAAAATATATTTATCAATGGAAATGTAGTGTAAATACCCATTGGATCATGAGTTATTACAAATTACATAGGATTATTTGAGGAAAATATAAAGTATATTGTTACATAAAAGGATAAAGTGGAAAGATACATGCAACTAAACACATTGAGAAAGAATGGAATTGGGACTAAACAATGGAAATTAAGGAAAGGGGTTTCTCCATTTCAACAGCAGAGAGACTTTTCCTGTTTTTACGAACCTTCCATTCTACCTACCAGAAAAATTCTGCAGCATGATGGATCAGATGAATAGAGGCGATTTGCACTATCCCCTGCCACTTCACAAGTGCTTCCCAAAAAGGAAATGGGGTTTCAGATATACTAAATCCATGGGGAGCTTAGAACATGTATGGAATCATTTGGTGATTCACAGAGTTTGGAGGCCTGCAACTAACTTTTAGGATCACTTAATTACACAAAAACAAGATTTTTATTCACTTTATTCAGCCATTGTCTTTTGTGTACAGTTGTACAGTAGTACATACCATGTATTCAAGAAGTATTTCTTAAAAAATATTTATTTATTTGCTTTAGTTGTACACAATGCCTTTTTTTATTTTTACATGGTGTTGAGGATCGCAACCCAGGCCATGCACGTGCTAGGCAAGCGCTCTACCACTGAGCCACAACCCCCAGCTCCTCAAGAAGTATTTTTTTGAATGAATGAGTGAGGAAAGAAACAGATGTAAAGATTCCATTGCCCATGCCTGTGATTTTTCCAAAAACAAGTCTTATCAGTGTCAGATCCCCACTGGGACAGGCCTCTTATGTGGCAACAGAAGTGAACAGCATATGACGGTAGAGTGGGCCCACTGTCTTGGAGCCTCAGTTTTTAAATCTCTGAGGAGGCCCTTCAACTATCAGAAATCCAAAGATGAGCATAAGATAACCAGGATCATACTGATATGAAAGTGGAATTTGTAGGCAGAGTTTCTCAACTCAGCAGTTCCTTTGGAAAGACTTGCCACAAGTGGTGATGACTATGTCATCAAAAAGACCATCAGCCTAGAAAGTTGCAGCTTTATTTTCCACCCCTGATGACTACAGATGCCACTGTTACCTGTTCATTTCATAAAAATTAAAACAAAAACACTAAATTCTATGATCACTCAGAATTCTACAAGATTTTCCTTTCTGTGATACATTAATGCTGGTAGAAACAGTTTATAAGGCAGCAAATATAGATTATTAGGACAAGGAAAAGAAGTGAAACAAGTTAGTCATGAAAACAGACATTGTGCTGGGAAGAGATTATGTAATGTGACATTGTCTGTTGAGCCTAGAAACTGACTTCAGATTCATTGGAAGCATTCATATTTTTCCAAACAGACTTCAGTAAACAGATGTGGGAGGATCCTAACAGTTTCCTGACCACTGAATGAATTTTTAACTGTTGAAGGGATATTAAGCAAAAAGAAGAGAGTAATGCAGTGTGAGAATCATTAAGAATGACTGCAGTAGAAGAGAGAAAGAAACAACAAAAACTTTTCCCTGTGGCCTGAAGCAGAGCTTCTTTGTGCGATCATGCAGCTTTGCTCTGTCCAAAAGCTAAAGTGGAAACTCAAGTTCAGTCTAAACCAGGCTTCCCAGCACAGGCTCTTTCTACCTGGAGGGGGCCCTGCTCTAGAAGCTACTGGCCAAGTGCTGCAAAAGTGCACCAACAGATCTTCATGCCTGCTGCGAGGCCTTTGAAATCACCAGTCCAAGAAGTAACCATGGCTTGTACAGCAAAGAAAGCTGTGTGCCTAATCACTTCAAGCAAATCCACATCTATTTTTGCCACCTCTTAATAGCAAAGGTTCTGGAGAAGTAAATTGTTAGATGCATGATGGACAATATACGGGGGAATATATTTTTAATTTATGATGGCTAAAAACATCCTCAAGATTAAAAGATAAATTGTTACTAAAAGGAGTTGGGTGTATGTTTAGATACCATGGGTTCTTTAGTATTTGCATGCATTATCTAACTTTAATGAATGGACATTTTTCTAAAATTTCAGAAAGAAGTAGGACTTCACTTCCTTTGATTTGCTTATATTGACATGAACTTGAAATGGCTACTATTTACCATTGAATCATATGTGGCTGGCAAGAATGTACAGACTTTCTGGAGGTTTAGAGTTTGAAGAGGGTGATGGATTGTCTACATTTTCTATCTGTGTAATAGCTGCTTTATGCATCTTTGCTTCATAGTAACTGGAAGTAAAAGTGAGATTGAACAGATGAGAGTGTGCTTCAGTAGACTGATTGTAAGTTAAGAGACCCTTAGTGAATTTTTACCTTTTCATCTATTTGTTAATTTGCAAATAATAGCTATCACTGATCTACTTTTATATCTAAAATCTAAATTTTTATGTCAGGAGGCTAAGGCAGGAGGATCCCGAGTTCAAAGCCAGCCTCAGCAAAATCAAGGGGCTAAGCAACTCAATGAGACCCTGTCTCTAAATAAAACTTAAATGGTTGAATTCCCCTGAGTTTAATCCCCGCTACCCCACCCCCCCGCTAAAAAAATTGATTTCTGGGTAAATTAGAGAAATATGTGTGGGGGGGGTGAATAAAACCTAGTAAGGCATAAATAAATGTAGTTACTATAATTAAATATAATTCCATATGTATATAAGATTAGTGTAATCTCAAATTTGTTTTGTGTTACCCAATCATCTAGGATATTTAAAAAGGGATCTTTGGAACTGTTTATAAAATGTTCTATTAGCTTTATTGTTGCTGTTGTTTTTATTGCTTTGGGCTTAGAGAAAGAGCTTTTATTTTGATCTTTAAATCCTATGAATTCTAATGAGCATGCTGACTTGGAACTCTACAGACATTTAAAATTGCTTTAATAAGCTTATCAGTTTTAAAGTATATTGTTGTTACTTTAATAAGCAAGTTGAATTTTTCACTAGGTTAATTATGCTAGTTTCCATATTTGTTGCTAATTTTGGTGAAATCCTAGGTGATCTCACCTGATTACTCTGTTTTATTTAGTTTTGAGAAGCAATCTTTCCAATTTCTCTTAATTCACAAGGTAAACTCCAATTTATGAAAATCATGTTGTTTCTCATTAGAATACCAAATGATCTTTTGTATTAAAATTGCCTTTTCGAAATCATACTTTGTTCTTCTTCTTATATTCATACTTCAAGTAACTACCAAGAATCTGTATAACTTGCCACTTGTCTTTACTGAGTCAAATCTCCAGCAAAAATCTTTTAAAAAAATACTTGACCCAACAGCTCAGGAGGCTGAGGCAGGAAGATCCTGAGTTCAAAGCCAGCCTCAGCAAAAGCAAGGAGCTAAGCAACTCAGTGAGACCCTGTCTCTAAATAAAACTTAAATGGTTCGGTGGTTGAGTTCTTCTGAGTTCAATCCCCACTGCCCACTCCCCACCCCCCAAAAAAGTGAATATTGGGTAAAGTAGAGAAAGTAAGTTATTTGTAGTGCAATTATGTTTAAAGTTTGAAATGTAATTTCTCTCATCTGTAATCTAGTATATTAAAGTTATTTTAAAAGTGAACACTAGATAAGGAAGCTATATTAAAAGATTTCTCCACTTGTCCGGGAAAAATGGAAATAAATATGATGAGATAAGACTAGCCAAAGATCTTTAAAAAAATGGATAAACCCCAAGTTAGAGTAACAAAGGAACTATTAAGGAAGGGTGAAGTCTGGAAGAAGTGTGTAAGGATACTCTCTTCCTTTACTTACTGGCCTCTCACTGCTTTTCTTAATCATGACCTCAGAAGTAAGAGAACCGATGTCACCATGCCAGCAATCAGTCTCCATTCCTACTGGTATCAGGGATGACATTAATTCAGCTGTTCCACACCCCTGTAAACTGTGAGTGGTCAAGGCTTTCCTTCAGTACTCCATAAACACAGGACCTGAAGTAGGTTAAATATGGTAAAACATGATATGAAAACCCATGAGTTGTGCACAAAGACAAGTCCAAATGGCAGGAAAATCTCTTTTGGCCTTGACCTTGAGGGAATAAAAATAGAAATAGTAATGGAATTCTTGTAAAGAGTCAGGCAGCCTGAAAACCTCCAGTAAAGGTCCCTGTCTCACATTCTCCAGACCATCTCACACCATTATCATCACCAGTGCCACCATCTGGTGTCCAGGTTAAATAGGTGTTTGAGCATTTCATGGACAGCTCATGATTAGCATTACAGAACAGAAGAATGAGGTAACTTCCTACAGAGGTTCAGGTTTAAACACTCACTCAAATAATGACATGGGCTGGGAGGGGGGGAATTATCCTAGCCAGAATCTAGACACTGACTCCACTCATTCAGATACTGCATTAATTCTGCTTTCCAAAACAGAAAGAACATTCTTCACTATGTGACTCCTGAATGAACTTCTTTCACTGCTGAGGGATCAACATTCTGAACCCCTCAACCCAGCATGGAAACTCCCTAAAAGTAGCAGTTCCTCTCCTGCTCTTTGGGTTAACTGAGCAGAACGATTTTCCAGAAAATCTCTAGGAACTCATTTTGTTCTTTATATATAAACTTCATATTGTTATGCATTCCAAGTAATGTGTTCAATTAGATTGTAAAAATTTACAGCTGTTTTTAAAGGCCATTAATGTCATGAAAGGAAACCTTAACTGTTCTCCAAAATATTTGTGAAGAAAAAAAGTTGGTTTCATGAAAAGTGATTTTCTTCTCTTGAAGCCATCTGTGTGCTGTCATACCCCTACATATACCACCCAAGAGTTCTTGGCAATGCCTCTGCATATTTAGGCCAGCCCCCATCAGAACTGAAAACCATAACTGGCAGGTGTGTTTGTGCCATTTGTACAAATGGCAACTGTTTTCTGCTGGAGCAAGATCCAATCTACAACCTGTGGTCTAGGGTTAACCTGAATATGAACATAATTTTGCTGTAAGGAAGGGGGATGGTAAAATAGAAACAGCTTAAGATGACTTAATATCAATCTCTACTAACTCACCAGAAACTAGGAAGTTCCCAGATTAATCATATTAATAGATGGTATCTTTTTACAAACCCAGAACAGAAAGCATTTTGCTAGGGACTTCTGGGTCAGTTTAGCAGGCAAACTTAGCAGGTCCTCTTGCTCCATCTGCAAGTAATGGCTTCTTGTACATTGCTAACATTCACTATGACTTTTATTTTCATGCTCTTCTCTGTTTTTCATCTTTCTCATTTATCATTTGTCAAATTAATTAGACTTTCTGAGGAACCTCACTTGGCTATTATTTTCTCTCTTTCTAGTTTATTTTTGACCCCTATGGTTAGTATATCTGCCCTTCTACTTTCTTTGGATTTCTTCTTCTCACTTCCTAAGGTAGGTACTTTGCAGACTTTCCTCTCCACATATCTGTGTAAGACTTTGGATCTTCTTCTCAAACTTGCATAAGTACAGCACATAAATTTTAATATGTGGTATCCTCCTTATGGTTCAATTTGAAATGCATATTAACATGTTTCTTTCTATTATGATTTTCCCCTTTGGCCCATGTATTATTTAGATCTTAATGTTGAAACATAAAGATTTTTTATCTTTTATTTACTGATTTCTAGCTTAATGACATTGAGATCATAAAACATTCTGCATGCTTTCAATCTTTAAAAATTTTTTTTTATATTTGCTTTATGATCTGGTCTGTGGTCAATTTTTGTAAGTTAGCTCTTGTACACCTGAAAAAAAAAAAGGGGGGGGGGTGTTGCCACAACTGCATGATGTTAATTCCGAAACCAGTGAGGGGCCATGGGGAATTGAGAAAAGACAAACACACACATAGAGAAGGCTGGGGCCAGGTGGGACACTGTCTTCTGATGGAGGAACAGTGACGCAGAGCTATCTCAGCACATTTATTATATATATATATCATCAAAAGGTTATTTGTTGGAAAGTTTCAGCAAAACAGACAGACTTGAAGGTTGCAGTGAAACTTGCAAGACATTGAGATTCTTCTGTTAGAACCAGAATTCTCTATCCTCCACAGCTGGTGCCTGAGCTCAGAGTCCAGACTGATAAGGCTCTGTACAAAGGCCAGGTGTCACCATAGCAACTCAGCAATCTTGACCAGCACCTTTGCACAGGAAGTTCCCAGTGCAAGAGCAGCCAGGAGGCAGTCAGATGCCTGGTCCAAGTCACTGCTCTCCACAAGTGTATTCTACATTTGTCTGATACAACATCCATAGTTCCTTGCCTGGTAATCAGTTGTACAGATTTTTAATATATTTGATAATTTTCTGTCTACTTGTACAAATTATTGACAGATAAATTAATTGTCTGTGAATTTGAATCTGAATTGTGAATTGGTCTTGTTCTTGTAGTTTCTGTCAAACTTGCCTTAAATGCTTTGAAGCTATATTACATGAAAATACATTTAAAATCATTAATCATCCAAGAAATTTACTTGTTCTTTATTATCAAGTAATTCTCTTTATCTCTAGTAATGCTTTTTGCCTTAAGTTCTATTTAAATTCTATGAACAGTTGCTCTAACTACCCTACATTTCTTTTACTAGTATTTTCGTGATATACTTTTTACATTATTAATTTTCACATTTTCTAAATCCTTCGATTTAAAAAATAGCTTGACCAAGCTATAATTCACACTTCATACAATTCATTCACTTAAGGCACACAATTCAATAGTTTTTAGTGTGTTTACAAATATGTGCAACAACCATCAGTTAATTTAGAACATTTTCATTACCTCAAGAAAAAATGTCATGCCCTTCAGTATCACCCTTCCATCCCACCTCCAACATCATCTGCCCCTTTATGGCTAAGCAACCACTAGCTTATTTTCTATCCGCATAGATTTCCCTGTGGAGGACTTTCATGTGAATGGAATCATGTAACAGATGGAATTTTGTGACTGGTTTCTTGTTCATAGCGTGTTTTCAAGGTTCATGTAAGTTGTGCTACATATCAGTACTCCATCCCCTTTTATTTCAGAATAATATGCCATTACCTGGCTATACCACAATTTGTTCATCCATCAGCAGTGGAGGCACATTTGGGCTGTTTCTACCTTTTGGCTTTTGTGCATAATGCTGCTGTAAACCTTCATGTGCAAGTGTGTGGGAGCGGAGTAGCTGGGTTTCATGATTGTTTTCTGAAGTACTTGCACAATTTTATATTTCCACCTCCAAAAATCATAAGAGTTCTGATTTATCCACCTCCTCACCAATGCTTTTTATTTTATGATTATTTTATTCTAATCGTCCTGGTGAGCCTTGATTTCTGTTTCCAGTGGGCTCTGTATCTGTAAGAATGAAATTTCAATTCTCCACATTCTCAAAATGCCCTATTGGCTCTCCCCTTTCTTTTTGTTTTGCCCAAATAATTTCATTTACACATTCTAATTATCTCCTTATTTATTAGGACACCTAGATGAAGCATCTGGAATTGTTTTCAATGGAATCATTCGTCCAATTAATATTACTGAACATAGATTTCTGTTCTTTTGCACATTTATTGTTATTTTGATTACTATGTAAAAGTTCTTTTATGTTCTACATAATAATCTCCTTTTTGGTTAGACATGTTGCATATGTCTTAGTTGATGTGGTTTTACACATCTGATAGTATATTTTAATTAATGAAGCTCTTAATAATAATGCAGTTGAATTCATCATTTTCACTTTATTGTAGCATTTTTATGTCTATGACAAGAAGCACTGCCTTATCCCAATTTATAAAAATACTGTATTGTCTTGTATTTTTTTCTCCTAAATGTCTTAAGGTCATTTAAGACTTTATTTATTGGCATTTGGTTTAGTGTGTGTAAGGTCAGGATCTAACTTTATGATCTTATCACATGTAACTAATTATGTCCAAAGTACTTATTAAATAGTCGCATCTTTCACCAATGACCTTTGGTGCCATTTTTGTCCTAGTTTCTATGTATGAGACCTTTTCTCTCTTTCTCATTAATCCGTTTGCCTATCTACTCACCATCACCACACTATACTAAATATTAAGAATTTATAATAAGTCTTGATACCTAATAGAACAAGTATCATTTCTTTCATGTCCTTTGCTCTTCCCTACAAATTTCAAAAAAAAAAAAAAACATTGTCTTGTTCCTTGAAAAATGTTAAATCTTAACTAAAAATGTATTTTCTATATAGATCAATTTGTGGATAGATGATATATTTTCTTGTCAAGTCTTCCCATTCACAACTGTGTTTATTCGTTTATGTAGGTCATATTTCAGTTCTCTGAATTACATTTTATTTTTCTTGATAAAGATTTTATGCATATATTGATAGATTTATTCCTACTGTGTATTCTTAGTACACATTTCATCATCTTCAGATTTAAGATAAAAACAATTGAAAATAAAATGCTTTTAACGTTTCACCCTAAAGAATATTTGTTGTAGGCTTTCTGCAAATACTTTTATCTTGTTAAGGGAGCTTATTTATATTTCTATTTTATTAAGATGGTATATTTTTAATCTATTAACTTTTATAAAATGCTTGGATTATGAACTTATCTTTGTGGTTGATTTTAATCTGTGAAAAATCTTTCAGCCTCCAAGGATGCTTCTTTAAGAAGGAATGTTTCCTTCATCAGAAACCAGAGGACTCCAATTGCCCTTTCCAGGATACCCAGTTTAATTCAAGACTTTTAGGTTAAATCACCTCCCTTGTGAAAATCCTGACACACAACACACAAAGCTTAATCTCCCAACTGCAGTACAAACTTACATTTAATGCAGGGCCGCTTCTTTTTGAGTCCACCTATATATTGCTGCTCCAATTTCAGTTCTATTTAGGGTCTTTTTTTTAATTTCCCAATTACCACTAATTCATGTGTATTCTGGATTTTGTTTATTATAAATAACCACATAAATTTTTAATGTATATCCAATGTCTTAAAGATAGTACAAGATTATAATTTTGTGAAGAATCCTCATTATTCCCATGAAATTTGTGTGTTTATTCATTTAAAAAATTCTTTTGAGCGTCTACCATGTGCTAGGTAATATTCTTGGAACCAGAGGGTTTAGAAATAGAAAAAACAACCAGAAAGACAAAAGTTTTTCTTCTGTAAGTTTTATGTTATAGGGAGAGCCCAACACAAACAAAATCAATGAAAAACATAATATGGTCTATGAAGCTAAGCCCTAAAGGAAGAAAATTAAATCAACGAAGGGGATATGAATGGAAATCAAGGTGGAAATATAAGAAGATTCTCTGAGAAGGTGTCTTTGAGTGAAGTCTGGAAAGAAATGAGGGAGCTGACCCCTGGGGGATTCAGAAGAACTTTCTGGGCAAAGCAAACAAATCGTCCAAGAGCCAAAGACAGCAGAAGCCACGTGGCCAGAGAAGGGGAAAGTAATAGATGATGAACTCAGAGTGATTGAAGGGAAGTAGGCCACACTAGACTAAGTAAGTCTGTATCAAGACATTGATTTTTACTGTGAATAAGACAGAAAATCATTGCAGAGCTCAGAACAGACAAGAGTGAATTTGTTTTTTCTGACAAAGGTTTAAATGAGATTATGGTAAGATACTGAACATTCAGCACACTTACCTGCAGAGGATTTGAGTCTTGGCGTAGGTAAGAAGTGTTGATTTGCAGAAGAATATATTTGGAAAATACAGGAAGGAGTACAACAAAGAAAAAAACAACAAATGTATCATGAATCTAACTGTAAAATAAATGCAACAACAGAAGTATAAGAAGAAAACATGGACAAATTATTATTAACCTAGATATAGGTAAAAACCTTCCTAATTTTGCCTCTTAATCCAGGTATAATAAAAGAATAGATTGATCAACTTGACTATAGAAAAGTAAAAAATCTTTATGAAGCAAAATAATATCATAAACAAAGCCAAAAGATAAATGACAAAGTGGGAGAAAATACCTACAAAATACATCACAGATAAAGGACTAATAATCCTAATACACAAAGAACTGTTCAAATGTGTCTCATAAATGACAGAAAAATGAAGAAAATTATGAACAGAGAATCCAGAAAATAATAAAAATAAATCAGCTATTAAACCCATGAACGCATATTCAAGCTTACTCATAATAAGAGAAATGCCAATTTAACTACACTCAGATACAACCTCTCACTTATTAGATTGGTTAAAATTAGTCTATGATTACAACACATTAGATTAGTGAGACTTGGACAACAAGCATATTCATTCATTCTTAATTAGGGGAATTTAACATTGTCTAACAAAATTACTACGTTAGTAAGCTTTTCAATGCTGTTACTAAAATAACACCTGACCAAAAAAAAAAAAAAAAAAAAAAAGAAAAGAAAAGAAAAGAAAAAAAAACACCTTAAAGAGGAAAAGTTTCTTTGGGGCTCATGGTTTCAGAGGTTCAATCTATGGTCAGCCAGCTCCATTGCTCTGGGTCATAGATAAAGCCAAGCATCATGACAGATGGGCATGATGAAGGAAAGCTACTCTGATTAGCTCATGAGGGTCAAGAAGCAGAGAGAGAGAAAAATGGAGGAGCCAGGGAAACAAGACATAATCCCCAAGGGCATGCTCACCAGCCTATAGCCACCACCCAATACAGTAATTCCTTCAAATTATTAATTCATCAAAGGGATTAATCCACTGATAGGAGTACAGATCTCATAATCTAATATTTCACCTCTGAAATTATTGCATTGTCACATGAGCTTTGCGGGAGGCACCTCATTTAAACCATAACAACTACATATGTATTTACCACTTGACCAAGTAATCTCACTTTTAGGAATTTGAAGTGGAGATAGACTTTCACCGATAAAATAAAATAAATGTGCACAAGGTTATTCTTTAGAGCATTAAAAAAGTACCTGTTTATACTAGGCAAATGTTTGAATAAACCTGTGGTATTATCATACAATAAAGTACCATGCAGCAGTAAAAACAAGTGAGGAATATCTTTGAATGTATGTGGAGTGGATTCTAGCATGTTTGTTAGGTAAAAAAAAGCAAAGTAGAAAAGAGTATTTATAGCATGGTTTCTTTTATGCCATAAAGGAGAAATAAGAAGAGAGATGTGTAAGTGCTTACTTGTGTAAAAACAAAGACAGATAAACAAGAAACTATTTTTTAAAAATACCTGTAGTGCCGGGCGCGGTGGCGCACGCCTGTAATACCAGCACTTGGGAGGCTGAGGCAGGAGGATCGCGAGTTCAAAGCCAGCCTCAGCAATGGTGAGGCACTTAGCAACTCAGTGAGACCCTGTCTCTAATAAAATACAAAAAAGGGCTGGGGATGTGGCCCAGTGGTCGAGTGCCCCTGAGTTCAATCCCTGGTACCAAAAATAATAATAATAATAATAATAATAAAAAATACCTGTAGTGGGTGGGTGGGAATAGACATAATGGGAGAAGTAATACTTCTCTGATTACATCTTTATATATAATTCAGACATTTGGAACTATATTAATGCTTTACCTATGTAAAAAATTGAAAAGATGAGTTAAAAACTAAAATGGGATATATTCTTTACCAAAAAGAACTATCCTTCCTCAGGGAAACAGCAAGTTTCAGTACTGGGTCTGGAGAGGTACAAGGTGAATCTGGGGCATCTTGTTTTGCCAAAAAATAATGAAGTAATAGAAGAATCATAAAACAGGTAAAAATGACACAAGAACTACTTTTATGGTTCCTACTGGCTAAATCAGGGACAAACTGAACATCAAAATAGTGGTAGTGGGGGTTGGGGTTGTGGCTCTGTGGTAGAGCGCTGGCCTAGCATGCGTGAGGCACTACTGGGTTTGATCCATGGCACCACATAAAAATAAAATAAAGGTTATTGTGTCCACCTACAACTAAAAAACCAAAAATCGAATATTTAAAAAACAGTGGTAGCAATGGATTATGGTCAATTGAATAAATAGATAACATTCCTATTGCTATAGACACTGAGTCCATAGTGATATATATGTAAATTAATAAATATACAAGGAAGAGAACACTTTTCTTTTCAGTAGAATGCCAACTAATGAATATAGAAGTAAAGCCTGATTTAGAAATACCATTTGGTGACCATATGCTTCAGGAAAGAATCATTAAAGGATTTTAAATTGGTGAAGGAAATTTTGGTGAAAAATTAAAGTATTTACATAGTTTAAAGTATATTTCTAAAAATACTTATTAATTGCAAAGGGACAAATAGTACCTTTACACTAGAGAAATTTGGCAGATACCACCTTAACTAAGTGATCAAAGTTACTATGACTAGTATTAGGACCAATAGATAACGTGCCTTTTGACGAAGGCACAGCATCCCTTCTCTTGTATTTGGATCAAATATTGAGGAATGCAACCAACATCTAGGATGGTACCCAATGATCCCGCCTCCTAGTATACATAGTGCCCTCCCACAGTAAATAGGGATGCTCTGTGTAATCATTAGGATATTCTGGACATTACACATGTGACTTTTGAGGATAGGTCATAAAAGAGACTGTGGCTTCTGCCTTTCTTGATCTAGGAGAAACTAGCTGCCATGTCTTTAGCACCTGTGCCTCAGCACCTGTGAAATCCAACAACAAGGTCCACGTGGTGAAGAAATGAGGCATCCAGCCAAGGGCCATGTGAGTGAGCCATGTTCCTTCCATGTGGCTCCTCCTATCTCAGCCAGCCCTGCAGAAGGCTGTAGCTCCAGCTGATGACTGCACCCTCATAAGAGACCCCAAGCCTAACTAAGCTGCTCTCAAATTTCTGGCCACAGAAAATGGAAGATAGCAAGTGTTTCTTCTGGCTTTAAGCCACTAAATTTAGGGTAATTTGTTACTATGCATTAGACATCTAATTTAAAATTCATTCTACAAATACTTTGAATATTATATAGTCATGAAAGAGAAATAGACTGAGGACTCTTTGTTTTTTTTTTTTTGGGGGGGGGTGGGGGTACAAGGGATTGAACTCAGGGGCAATTGACCACTGAGCTACATCCCCAGCCCTATTTTATGTCTTATTGAGGGATAGGGTCTCACTGGTTGCTTAGCACCTTGCTTTTGCTGAGGCTGGCTTTGAACTCTCCACTCTCTTGCCTCAGTCTCCATAGTCACTGGGATTACTTATAGTCATGCAGCCACCATGCCTGGTTAGACTGAGGACTCTTAAGGATAAAAGGTGAAAGAAAGACATGATGATCAAATGCAAGCCATGATCCTGGAATGATACTGGACCAGAAAAGAAAAAATAAGTTAGTTTTTGTTTTACTGATGTTTTGCTATAACAAAGATAATTGAGATGATTGTCAGAATTTGAATGCAGTCAGTAGATTACAAAATAGGATTGTATCAATGTTAATTTCTTGTTCTTGATCACTACTATAGATATAGGGGGAAAAGTCCTTAATTTTAGGAAATACACATTGATGTATTTAGAAGAGGGATATAAAATGACTGTAAACTTTTCTCAATAGATTCCAAAGTAATAACCATATAAATATATAATCATACATATTCAGTCTATACAGAGAGAATGGTAAACAAAATATAGTAAACTCATAACAAAGGCTCTGAGTAAACGCTACATGGGAATTCTTTATGCTGTTTGTGAAATTTTTCTGTAGAAATAACCTCAAAGTAAAAAGAACTTAATAGCAGAGGTGGCTGTAGTTCCTAAATTTCCTAAGTAAACTCAAACTGGTTTGGTGGTGGTGGTGGTTGGTTGGTTGGTTGGTTGGGTTTCAGACTGAGGGTTGAATTTATTAATTTTAAATGAATTTAGTGAATACAAACCAGAATTTAAAAATAATAATGATAATAGAGAGGCTGGGGATATAGCTGGGTTGATAGAGTGCTTCCTTGCCTCTCATGCACAAGGCCATGGTTCAATTCCCAGTACCAATAATAATAATAATAATAATAATAATAATAATAATTGGATAGGATAGACTAGCATAACATTCGAACATTAAGTGTTTTAGTGTGAGTACTATTTTGCTAAATGTTTCAGTTCTAGAAAGAGAAAATAGCGTACTGAGTTGCACAGCCAAAATAAAGTTGCACTGAGGGGTGATTCTGAGCTCAGACCTCTCGCGCCCGCCCACCTCCGGCCAGGGCCACCCTTCCCCGCCTCTCTCATCCTCTCTCACCCCCACCCTCAGGGTTGCCTTCCGCCCCCGGGCCACCTGCAGGTGAGAGTTGCAAACCTCGCACGAGGTGCCAGACACTATTTAAGGACCCGCCTCCGTGTGCTCGCAGCTGTCTGCTACCCAGCCCTGCCCTCCCAGAGCTGCCGGAGGCTCGCGGTCCCGGAACGCATCCCGACGCTGGGGCTGCTGCCGTGGCATGGGCGCCGCGGGCCCACTCTGGGTTTTCTTGGCTCTCTTCGCGCCTGGGGTCCTCGGTGAGCTGGGAGGGGGAGCACGGAGGTAGGGACGCGTCTGGGACAGGGAAGGCTTTAATGCAGCTATGCAAAGCATGGAGCCAAAAGCGGGAATGCGGGGACAGTGACAGATGACTGCCCCTCTGGCTTTGGGAACCTCCTCCCCAATCTCGGGGGTCCTGACTGTCCCCAGTCCCTCTTCTGGGTAGTCGAACAACCAGAATTGGATGTTGAGTCACAGAGGGATGTCATTGGATATACCTGGTGTGGCTATGAGCCCCTCCACCCCGATCCCGGCTCCCCGTCCCTGGGCCTAAGCAGGTGATTCTAGCTCTCCGCCTGCGGGAGGTCTGTGAGCGCCTAAAACCTACCCAGGCTGTGCGCCAGGATCGCAGCGCACACGTGGTTCTGCACACACAACTCTGCTCCTGCCCAGTAGCAGTAGTGGAGCCTCGGTTCCTTAACCTAAATAAGAAATATATCTGGTTCCCGACTGTGGTTCTTAGATATTTTGAACTTCGATATGACATTGGTAAACATCTGGAGTCATTTCAAAAAGTTGAGACGTGAATTAAAACTTTTTCTTCGTGTTTTTGACCTTTTGTAAGACTGTGAGCTTTCAGAAAGTCTCATTCAATGTTTATCATAACTTTTTTTTTCCTCCCAGATTGGCTTGATTTTAAAGTTTTATAATTTGTTTTGATTAGAGTCTCTTGGCTACTGTGAGTCTTTGTAATTATCTCCCATGGACAGTGAATTCTTAGTCCAAGACTTTTACTGTATGCAGAGCTCAATAACTGGGTGACTTCTGGCAAGTTATGTAGTGGCCCCCGCCCTCAGTTTCTCAATATATGAGATGAAGTCAGAGTTAGGCTGCCCTACCATTACATCTCACTGAGTTTCCTGATGAAAATAAGCAAATGAAAGTTAGATGTCCTTGTTACTACTAAGTCAGTAGTAAGCCCTCTGCCTAGATCTGTTTTCACAGAGCCAGCACTTAGAGGGCCACTCCCAGTTTAAGGAGTTTATTAGTGCCATTACACTTATTTGCTTTTTGGACATTGAACTGTCTCCTGGTTCTTATTGAATATTCCTTTGATTATTTTCTTTGAATATTTCATTACCTTTATCCCTCTTTCCTTTTTCTACCTAGTAAATCCATTGAACAAATACACATTCACAACTTTCTCTGACACTTGCATATGGTACAGTACCCAACCTAACTTCTTACCAGCATTCCATTATAGTTTCTAAAATTTCAGAGTAGATTTTATCAATTGAAAAATAAATTCTTCACCAGCCCAGTTAACTCATTATTCCCTACAGGTACACATTCTGTACCAGAGCAGGATCATGGTCTGGGTCCCTTAACTCCAGACATGCGAAAAACCAGTCTGCCTTTCTGTTTACTCTAAAAGCTCATGTGCTCCTATAATTTGTCTATCATCCTCATTCCAATGTTCTAATCCTAAGCATTCTAATTACTTTTCCAGTGCCTTCCTCTCTTATAGATCACTTTGCCTCCTGTTTCTTTAACCTTTTAAATCATGAAAACCAAATCTTGAAAAATGTATGTGTATGTATTCACGTGTACATATATTATATGTAATATATAATTATATATATGTATATATATGTGTGTATATATATATATATATATATATAAAATGTTTTCATTATTCCACTCCCTTGCTCAAAAATCTAAATGCATTCTCTACTGCCTGTGGGAGAAAAATCTACTCAGCCAGTCAAGCTCTTTCTGATTGGATGTCATCTCCTTGCTCCCTGTCACGTATGTGCTGCTCATCTTCTTGTCCACCTGCCATCCCACTGGTCATGGGTTGTCCACGCCCACTTCTGACTTTTACTACTACTGTGCATTCTCCCCAGATCATTTCTTGGCTCTTGGCCAGTTCCTTCACTTAAGTGTCCTTAAGAAACTCTTTGCAATTATAATACACCAGTAAAAATCAATTTAAAAAAGAAAGTCTTGAAGTACCTTTTTGATATGTAGATGCCAATTCCCCCTCCACAGGCTCCCCTCTCCCTCATGGGTTTAGATTATGACCCAGGAAACTGAGGTTTAATAAGCACTCTGGAAGATTCTGAAGGAGGAGTCTATATGGCACACTGCTTAGTAAAGTCAATAGGAAGCAAATTTCCTTCTTAGGGTGTTTTCTCACCTTTTCATTTTAACTCTTCACATAAATGAATCAAATTTCCTGCACTCTTAGACTTCACTCAGGCCTTCACCCACTGGCAACCTGAGCTCATCCTGCACTAGAAAGAAAACAAAATTGTGGGGGCTGGGGTTGTGGCTCAGTGGTAGAGTGCTTGCCTAGTATGTGTGAGGCACTGGGTTCGAGCCTTATCACCACATAAAAATGAAAATATAAAGATTTTTTTTTAAAAAGGAAAAAAGAAACCAAAGTTGTGAAATAGGAATCCCTCTTTTCCCAATCAGCTGATGTACACATTTACCCCCATTGGGGATGATCTTGCTCTCCTCTGATTAAAATTTGTCAAGGGCTTCCTGTCACCCAGAATAAAATTCTTACCCCTTGTCCTTGACTACAAGGCATCTCATCCCCCCCCCCCCACTCTCTCTGCTCCAGCTGCACTGACTTCCCCCTCCCTGTCCCTTGGTCACAGGCACTTTGTCAAGCCTTTGCACAGGTGTTCTCTGCTGCAGTTCTTCCTACCTTGCCCGGCGCTTCCTCCACAGTCAAGGCTCAGTTCCCTTTCCCTGTCCTCTGACTCTCATCTGAAGCAGCCCATGCCCCAGACTACTCTCTCAAACATAACCCTGTACTCTTTTCTACAGATCACCCATCACCTTCTGAAAGTTTCTTGTTTATTTATCTGTTTGTGGCTTGTTCCCTCACTGGAAACAAGACAGCATGGTCTTTATTGGCCCTAAACCTATTAAATTCTAGCACAGCACATGACAAGAAGTTCAACACACACATATGTTGAAAGGTTTTTTTCCTCTTATGACAATGGAAGTATTCTTTCCCCTGATAAAGTTGACTCCTCTTCTTGAGTTTATGGTCACATTCCATTCCCTCTTGCCTTTGCAAGGACTTTATTTCCACAGTTGTCCCATCTTGCATCTTCCATTTGTCCCTCTGTTGAGTCATCCCACCAGCATTTAACCATGACCCAGGACTCCTCTATGAGTGGGGTGGGCTTCTCATCACTCAGTGGAACTCCAATTCTCTGTCCCTCTTCTCATCCTTCTCAGCAAATTTCTCCTTGGCCACTTGCTCATTCAAAGCACCATCACCCACTGCAGACAGGCTCTTCCCCATCTCTCTCCTCAAGTTACTTTTGGCAAAGTCACTACTGACCTTCATGCTGACAAAACCAAAGGTCATTTTCTATGCTATCTTTCTCAGTCTTTCAGGAAAAACTATTTCCCCCTTCTTGAAACAGTTTTATTCTCATCTTCCAAAACCAGATTCTGCACTGTTTTTTCCATAGCTGTCTGTTTACTCTCAGTCTCCTTTGCCCTATCTCTAAATATTCCAGGGTATTGGAGCTTATCCCTGGGTCTCTTTTATCTCTCTCTCTCTTTTTCCTGAGAGATCTCATCTAGACTCACAGCCTTAAAACGATTTATATATTGATAACTTATGTTTATTATCTGTAGTCCTGACTTCAGCTGCAGATTTGTACATTTAACTGCTTATTTGGTATCTTCATTTGGGGCCTGGTGTGTTAATATGCCACATCTGAAATGGAACTGATTCTGCACATGCATGCACGCCACAGCACACTCATGCACATGCAAACTTACACACTTGTGTATACACACACTCACACACACTATATGCTCCTTTTCTAGGCTTTCCTATCTCCATGCATGGTAATGCCATCCATCAGCTAGCTCAAGTCAAAAGCCTAGAAGTCATTACTGAATCATCCATTTCCTTAGTCCCACATCTAATCCAACAGCAAGTCTTGCAAATTCTACTTCTAAAATATAGTTAAAAATCCACTTCTCTCTCTCTCTCCTCTCTTCTCTCTCTCTCTCTCTCTCTCTCTCTCTTTGGACCAAGTCCCATTTTTTGCCCTTCTTCTAAAAAAACAACCAGTTAAACACCCAATTGCCAGAATATTCTTTCAAAAGAGTAAATGAGGTCATGTGACCCTTCTGCATGAACTTGCCAATGACTTCTACTCAGGATAACATTTAAACATCTGCCTGTGGCCTGAAAAGCCCTGTACCACATTGCTCTGTTACTACATTCCAGCCACACTTGCCTTCTGTGGAGCCCTGCAGCATACAAAATCATTCCTACTATTAGGCCTCTGCTGGAAATGCTTCTGCCCAGTGGTTTGGTTGGCTGGCTTCTTCTGATCCTTCAGCCACAACTCAGAGTCTCCTCTTTGCAGTCCTCCCTTTACCAACATGCAACAGAAGTTGTATGCCACCCTGTCCCTTCCTGCTTCAAGTGCATTACATTTTGATATGTTACTCTATTTCTTTACAGCACCATCTTATTTATTTTCTGGCACTTATTTATGATCTGTTTCCTTCCATTGGAATATAAATTCTATGAGTATGGGAATATTGTCTCAAGTTCAGTGATAAATTTACTGCACTTGAGAGCATACCTTAGTTAATATGCATAACGGTCATTCAAAAATTATTCATCAAATACCAGGAAACCCAGTATTAGTGTATTTGCTTGTGATTTTCATTCTCAATGATAGTTTCCCTTCCTATCTTCTTTGAGGCCAATCTTTCATATTATTTTGTTATCCTACATACATATCCTTCATTTCTTTCAAATGGATTTCTAAGTTAAATGTATGCCTCTTCTCCAGACACCACTTTGCACAGTATTTTTTAATTAATTAATTTCACAGTAGAATGCATTTTGACATACAGTACACAAAAGGAGCACTACTTCTCATTCCTCTGGCTGCTCGTGGTTCAGAGCCACCTCACCAGTGAGATCATGCATCTATATAGGGTGATAACGCCTGTCTCTTTCTTCCCATCCCCACAACCCCACCCCTCCCCTGACTCTCCTCTACACAAACCAAAGTTCCTTCATTCTTCCCTACCCCCCTGCCCCACTATGGATCAGCATCCACTTATCAGAGAAAATATTTGGTTTTGGGTTTATTGGGATTGTGCTTTGCCTAGTTTTTAACATGATTTGGAGATTGTGTGTGTATGTGTGTGTGTGAATGTCTTGCCACTGTCTCCTCTTTTAGATGAGTCACTATCTACTCTTATCTTCACTCCCAATTGTGAAGAGGGTACAGCAACCCTCAAGAACATTCATATTACTTATTGGTTCATGGACCAACCTTCCCTTTCCTGATTGAAAAGAAACTGATCTCTGGAAGTTCTGTCTTATGACCTGGGATTTTGGCAATTTCATTCTTAAAGAGAATTAATGTGCCCAGAGAGAGTTCCCAAGTCTCCTTATTAAGGGTAAGACTTTTCCATTACTCCAGAAAATGTGATTCTTGTCTCCTTTCCTAGTGGAAAGTCATGCTATAAAGCACCCTCTGCTTTTGCCATTTCAGGTTCACTCTTAGTCTATATCATTGCATTGTTGAAATCTTGTGAGTTTAAATTGGTTTTTTTTTATCTTGTGAAAGATAATTTGGTATTATCCTTATGTACATCTGGTAACTACACGTTAAACCTCTTGATTAGAATCACAGGTATGAATAGTGTCAGGTCATGAAGTTTGTCTTCATGAGATCAAACCCTCAGTTTCCCTATAATTCTTGCTGTTTTGATGGAAGAAACTGAAAAAAACATTGATGGAAGAAACAGAAGGAGTTGAGAAAATAAATAGAAGGGGGACCTCAGTGATATCTGGGACCCAATAGTAATGGTCATTCTTAGATCTTCTAATAAAAATATGGAGCCACGGAAAGGGTGGGTCTGGCTGCAACTTTGGGAGCTCTGTGAATGCCTGTGGGTTAACCCATATTTACTTTTTGACTTTCATCTGTACCTGTCTCAGACTTGTTTGAAAAAAGATTTATAAATTTGATATTCAAATACATTTCTTTTCTGGAAGGGCCTCATAGGTAGGCACTTTTTATCTGAATTACCATATGATCTGAAATAAGCATGAACTTCTTGTTCTCTGCATACAAATTTTGGGAGTTGAAAGGAGCTTATTCTCATATCTAGGAAAATGACTTTCCTAAGGACATCCTCAAGTGTATGGTTGTTACGGTTTTTTACTCATCTCCTGGGAGAGGATTTATCTTATTATCATTATCACTATCATCATCATCACCACCACCACCACCACCACCACCACCACCACCACCTCCATCATTGTTATTTTAAATCATGGGGAAAAGTCTTGAAATGATTACTTTCTTTTCTTTTTTTAAATTATTTTTCAGATGTTGATGGACATTTATTTTATTCATTTATTTATGTGCAGTGCTGAGAATCAAACCCAGTGCCTCACACATGCTAGGCAAGTGCTCTACCACTGAGCCACAACTCCAGCCTCAACTACTTGCTTTTCTTTAGTACCCCTCAGAAAGTACTTATTAAGCTCTCTGTATACAGGGTAATATTACTCTACCAGGTTGATAAAATAAGGAAGAATGATAAACACATTTTTTTCTCTAGACCCAAAAGGTTTAATGATTTAAATAATTATTTAAATTCTTTAAAGTAATTTTAAAGGATCATACATGTGTTTTTACAAAATCTCTGATGTTCTTTAGTTTCCTGTGCTACTCCCCAATGTTTTCATTTACGATTTTTTTACTTGTAAGGTTTAATTTTTACTTATAAAACCTAGGGCTGTACTTTTTGTTTGTTGCTTATTTGTTTTTTAGGGGCAGTTGTGTGTGTGTTGCGTGTGTGTGTGTGTGTGTGTGTGTGTGTGTTCCAAACTTACCAAAGGGTATACATTAATTACATCCAGTTTTTTTTTTATCTATCAATTATACCCCAGTGAAGCTGGGAAAATATTAACAATCTCTCCCTGTGCAAAAAACTCAAAACATCTGTATCCTGTTTTCCCTGGGCTCTGACCTCACCATGAAACAAACAAACAAACAAACAAACAACAACAAAACACACTGTTTTTTCATTTATAAGGGTGTAAGAAGATGGAACAGCCTCAAGGTCTGTCTGAACTTTTATGAAAAATTAGTTTCTCTAGTTCTTCCTCTGAAATCTATCCTAAAATTTCTTTAAACCTCTGAGCTTATTTCTCCGTATGTTCATGCATAGTACAATGCTATGTGTTCTTTGTTCTAGACCATAATGCATCCATTTTAGCATACTTTCTGAATATTAAAGTTGTTGGGATAATGGGCAACAAGATAGGAACAGAGAAGTTCAGCCTCTCTTAGTTTTGATATTCCTGTGGTCTCTGTCTCTAGGTCAGTGTAAGTTCCTGCCAAGGTATCCTTTTGCTAAGCCTAATGTTCAAAGTGATCAGTCTGAGTTTGCTGTTGGGACATCTTGGGAATACAGATGTCTCCCTGGGTATACCAAGAAGTCATTCTTTATCACCTGCCTAGAGACCTCCAAGTGGTCAGATGCTCAGCAGTTCTGTAAACGTGAGTAATCCTGTCATGGAGGCATCTTTGGGTCCAACACTGCATCTGTATGGAATAGCCTGTTATTTTCCAGAAAAAAGACCAGTAAACTAGTATGTTATGTGGTGAAAGGTACTCCTAGAATCTCCATGTTTCCTTTTTTGCCCTGAGGGTACTGGGTATGGGGTTTAAGTCACCGCCATAGGCCAAGCCTATGAATCCTATTTCTTCATGACTAGGTTCTGCAATCTCTATGCTGTGTTAGAATGAGGTTAGAAGTCCTAGATGTCCCTCAGTAGATGAGTGGATAAAGAAAATGTGGTATATATACAAAATGGAATTTTACTCAGCAATAAAAGAGAATAAAATAATGGCATTTTCAGGTAAATGGATGAAGTTGGAGAATATAATGCTAAGTGAAATTAGTCGATCTCAAAAATCCAAATACCGAATGTTTTCTCTGATATAAGGAGGCTAGTTCACAGTGTTGTTGGATGGGGGTACATAGGAGGATTAGAGGAACACTAGAATGGTCAAAGGAAAGGGAGGGTAAGGGAGGGAGCAAGGGGGGAGGGGGAGGGAAGAAAAAAAATTGGTGATTGAATGAGATGGATATCATTATCCTAAATGCATGATTGAAGATCTGAATGGTACTTATATACTTTGTATACAAACAGTTGTATGTAAAAAGATGCTATATATGTGCATTATGAATTGTAATACATACTACTATTATAAATTAAAAAAGAAAAAGAAAGAAAAAAATTAAAAATTAAAAATAAAAGAATGAGGTTAGAAGTTAGTATACAAGGAATGTTAGTTTCACCTTTCTTACCACATTCAATTGAAGAAATGTTTGAATAACTAGTAGGTGAAGCACAACACTAGACAATGGGATTTGGAAGAGACAAAAAAAATTAATTCAATAGCTTCTACCTTTAAAGAATTCCTACACTAGTTGTAAAGACTGATTCTTAAACATATATTGTACTGTAACATTTATTTATAGAGGTAAAGTACTATACATATGATATCTGCAAGAATTAGGGAAATCCAGGCCTTCTGGACAGAGGATGTTTTATTTTTTATCATATGCAGAAGCATAACCAGGCATGGTGGTGCATGCCTATAATCCCAGTGGCTTGGGAGTCTGAGGCAGGAAAATCTCGAGTTCAAAGCCAGGCTCAGCAACTTAGTGAGGGCCTAAGACACTTAGCAAGATCCTGTCTCAAAATAAAAAATAAAACAGGCTGGGGATGTGGCTCACTGATTAACTGTGTAACCACAGAAGCACAGAGATATGGCAGAACATATGTTTAGAAAATAGAAAAAATAATCAGTGAGGGTGGAGAATAGGGTACACAGTAAGGAGTAGTAGTTGGTTAAGTAGATTGGTGTTTAACTATAAAAGAGCATGCATTTTTTCTATAAAAATGTTAAGACATTGCAAGTTTTTAAGTGTGTGGAGTGGCATGGTCATGATTTTACTTTAGAGAATTGTGCAGTGGTATGATGATATAAGAGACCAAGGGAGACCAGAGTTAGAAAGGTAACTCAATAATCCAATGAGAGACTATAACAGTATCAAAATGGTCTATGTGGGGAGAAATTTCTGGAATCCAGTCATTAAAATTAGTTGACTAATTGAACAAAGATCAAAGAGTAAAGGGTGAGTTACAGAAAGGAAATAATGACCCTGAGGGTTTCTTAATCTAGACTAGGGAGATGATGCCATCAACTGGTGCATTTTGATTCCATTCAAAAGGGGAATTGAAGATTATAAGTTATAATTGACCACAAAGTTTGCATCCATGCTCAGAAATAGAGAGCCTCTATCTTAAACAAATAGTGTTCCAGAGTTGGCTGATCCTTTGGGAGTTAACACAATTTGTAAATGTCAATTTTTTAAAATAAACATGAGTAGGCTCATCAGCAAATTCAGTCAGGTTAGGATGTAACATAAAACACAAAAAGTCTTCTGAATCCCAGCCCCAAGTCCTGTTTTGTTTTATTTTGTTTTCCCTTGTAGGTAAATCATGTATGAGTCCTAAAGAACTTCTCCATGGCTCTGTGCTTACCCCTGAGGGTTTCGAGTTTGGGTCAACAATCACATATTCTTGTAATAAAGGGTGAGTTGGCAGAGTACATGGATACTAGTAGTTCAAACCAGAAACTATCAGTCTTCCAAAATAGACCAGAGTCATTGCCACCTCCCCTTTAAAGTTCATAAGCAAAAAGGAGTCATCTTGACCTGCTCCAAAGACAGGTCTTCAGGATCACCCACTAGGGAGGATCCCTAGACAGAAAGAGGTTGGAGCTATACTTCTTCAACCTTAAATCTCCAGTGCTATTGACTTGAAGGTCCAATTTAATCTGGCTTTAGATTATTGAATTTTTTATGAATCCTTAGCGCACTGCCACTGCCTGTCATACAAGATGTTCTTTCTTTTACATTCTTTCAGTAGAGAATTAACTAGGTTTCTAAAATATAATGGTACCTGGGAGATGATCACTCATCTCTTGTCTTTAGATATCGACTCATTGGTGGCTCATCTGCTACATGTATTGTCTTGGACAATACTCTAATCTGGGATAAGGACATGCCTTTTTGTGAATGTGAGTACAACACTCTCTTTATGCACCCGATATAATTCCTTGTATCCCCTTTTAGGGGGAAACTGGGCATCTCCACATCAAAATGAGTACTCAGGACGGTTACACTTGGTTTGGGTAGTTCTGAGCACAGAGCTGTGATCTATCTTCCTCTGCGGCTCTTATTCCCAACACACTTTCCTTTGATTACTATCTTTTGGTGATGTTATTTTATAGTGAATGGCTTCTTAGATATAAAATATAGCATAAGATTACACACTGATCAACTTTATTTCATGCAAAAGTAGGTCATCCTAGGTGCCTTCTGTAACAGTTTACTCTGAAGTGGGGACTAGAGACAAACTCATAGCTTTTTGAGTCGTCAACCTGTTCCATGCATCTTCCTACCTGGCAACTTCCTATTTAGAATCATCTTTAAGATCAGGACACAGAATTTCAACAATAGGGATAAATTGTAGGCTGAGTTGAAGTTTGGTTTATGAGAGTGAAGACAAAATTCTCAGGGAGTGTAACATCTAAATGCCTTCTCTCTTTTCTGACCTACCTCCCTAAAAGCCATTCCTTGTGAGTCACCCCCAGCCATCTCCAATGGGTACTTCTATAGCAGCAGTGGAGATACCTTTTACTATGGCATCGTGGTAACTTATCATTGCAATGTTGGATCGCGTGGGGAAAAGCTGTTTGACCTCGTGGGTGAGAAGTCAATATATTGCACCAGTCAAGACAATCAAGTTGGTGTCTGGAGCAGCCCACCCCCTCAATGTATTCCTCAAGTCAAATGCCCATTTCCAGAAATTGAAAATGGAATTGTGGAATCCGGATTTAAACGTTCATTTTTCTTAAATGATACAGTGATGTTTAAGTGTAAACCTGGCTTCGCCATGAAAGGCAACAACACGGTGTGGTGCCAACCAAACAGCAAATGGAATCCTCCACTGCCAACATGCTTCAGGGGTAAGTTGGGATGAAATTCTGGGTGTCTGGAAATAAAATTAGTGCCTTGGCAGGATAGATACATGGAACTTACAGGAAGAGTAGGAAAAGCATAGCATATGTTACTGGGATTCTTGTTAAAAATTTTGAAAGTAGTATCTAAATGTTGAAGGGGCAGGAAATTTTATTCATTATATTCTGGAACAGTACTAGATCTGTATTAATACAGGGAACATTACAAATCACTTTTTAAAAACTCTCAGAATGGATTAAAGACTTTGAATGCAAGACATGAAACTACTGGAAGAAAGCATGGGTGAAATGCTTCAAGACATTGGAATTGGCAAGGATTTTTTGAGTAAGATCCCCAAAGCACCTGACACTAAAAATCTGCACAGCTATGGAAAATGACCAACAAAGTGAAGAGGCAACATGCAGAATGGAAGAAAATATTTGTAAACTACACATCTGGCAAGGGGTTAGTATCGAGACTACACAAGGAACTCAAACAACTCAAAAGCAAAAATTTTTAAATAATCGAATTTAAAAATGGATAACAGACATAGTCATTTTTCAAAAGAAGACATATGAATAGCCAATATATGAAAAAATTGTCAACATCACTAATTATCAGGAAAATGCATATTAAAATACAATATTATTCCAGTTAGAATGGCTATTATCAAAAGAAGACATGTAGCATGTGCTGATGAAGGTTTAGAGGAAAGGAAAGGCTTACATAGAGTTGTATAAATGTAAATTTAGTACAGCCATATTGGAAAACAGTAATGGAGGTCCCTCAAAAATATTAAAAATAGAACTACCATATGAATCCAGCAATCTCACTCCTGAGTCTTTATATATTTAAAGGAAATGAAATCATTGTGTTGAAGAGACATCTGCACTTCCATGTTTATTGAAGCACTATTCACAACAGCCATGAAGTGGAAACAATCTAATTATCTATCTGCTGAAGATGAATAAAGATAATGTAGTGGACACACACAATGGAAGACCATTCAGGAATCAAAGGGGAAGAAAACCTGTCGTTTGTGGCACCTTGGATGGAAGTAGAGATCGTGATGTTAAGTGAAATGATCCAAGGCACAGAGGGGCAAATACCACATGATCTTACTCATGCACGGAATCTAAAAAAGTTGATCTAATAAAAGTTGATTGTAGGATAGTGGCTACCAGAGCCTAGGATGAGATGGGGGAAAGATGAGGAGACATTGACCAATAGATATTAACTGATAGGAGAAATAAATTCCGGTGTTCTGTTGCACAGTGGGATGATTTCATGTAATAATAATATATAGTACATATTTTTTTTAAAAAAGATAGAAGAAAGAATCTTGAAAAAATTCATCACAAGAAATGAAAAATACTTGAGAGGACTGATACATTTACCATGACTTGAATATTACACAACATATTCATGTATCTGAACATCACATGGTATCTCATATATTGGTACAATTTTGTGCCAATTAAAAATAAAATAAATAATTAAAAAAATAAGCCAGGCGCGGTGACACACACCTGTAATCCCAGGGGCTCAGGAGGCTGAGGCAGGAGGATCATAAGTTCAAAGCTAGCCTCAGCAACTTAGCAAGGCCCTAAGTAACTCAGTGAGAGCCTGTTTCTAAATAAAATGTAAAATAAGGCTGGGGATGTGGCTCAGTGGTCGAATTGGAGTGCCCCTGAGTTCAATCCCCAGTACCCCCGCTCCCCCCCCCAAATATATACATTATATAGAGAGTCACAAAGTCAATAGAGATTTTTCACATATATATATGTGTATATATGTGTGTGTATATATATGTATATACATACATATATATTTAGATTTTATTTAAATGAGAATAAAATGAGCTCTCAATCTTATTGGCCTTGTCAATGGGAAAAATTAGGTGAGATCAGAATTTGATTCAAAATATCATAGACATTATATGTTTTCATATTGAAAAATATAACCTTTATGAAAGAAGGCTAATGGTCAGATTAGGTCTGCTCTCCCATTCTTCCCTTCTCCCCTATTCTTATTGCAAAGGATCTAACTTTCTAAAACCCTGGCAACATTGGGAACTCCTTTCACAAAGTATAGAAAGCTCATCAGTCTTATTTGGGGAGCAGAAGAGACAGATTTGGTGGTGAAAATGTGTTACAAAAGCATGGTTCCCTTGGCTACACTATTAGTGAAAAGGTATCTGGAATGCTGTAGTAGAATGAAATGAAAAATGATGGAGTGTGATATGTTTCCTGCCAACGATCAGATAGGGAAAACAGGTAGCTGCATAGGTCATCATGTCTGAAAGGAGCAATACAGTCAGCCCACTCCTCCTCTCTCAAAGTGGGTCTCTGCCTTCACAGGAGAGTTGATAGAGAATTTTCACCCCACCCCTACCAACCACAGTCTTGCTATAAGTTGTAAAGAAGATAGTTCTTATTTCAGAAATAAAAGACCATCCGGTCCTGTTCTTTTCTCAGGGTGTCTGCCACCTCCACATGTCCACCATGGTAATTATAACAAAAGGGATAAGGAGCTCTTTTCAATTGGACAGGAAGTGTCCTACAGCTGTGAGCCTGGCTACACTCTCATTGGATCTAACCTTATGCAGTGTACATCCTTGGGAAACTGGAGCCATGCAGCCCCCAAATGTGAAGGTGCCTAAAGCTTTACTGCAGCTAAAGGAAACTGAGCTGTTTCCTGACTCTGCATGTGCCAGCCTTGTCTCTTTTTCCCTAGTGAAATCATGTGATGCCATTCCAAGCCAACTTCCCAATGGCCACGTGGTTCCTCCTCTTAACCTCCAGCTTGGGGCAGAGGTTTCCTTTGTTTGTGATTCAGGGTGAGTGTGAGGTGATAGGGCCTGAACCGACACCTATCCAGAGCTGAGCAGTGCAAGGTGTGATCTCTAAAACTGGTTCATTCTTTTTCTCACTTTCACTTTTTTTCCTCTCCTTTTCTTTACACTTTACGATTCAGAACTCTGTCAAATGCTTTTCATTTTCTCCCAGTGTATGAATTGTGCATGGTCAGTCAAGGCTGGAAATCGTCCATCCGTTGTTTGAAAAAGCAAAGTTCTAGTTCACAAGTTAAGGGTCTTGTTATGGAGAATGAATACATGATCTGGGTTCAGTCCACAAGACTTCTCGGGGTGAACTTGGGTAACAAGGTCTTTGATTTTTTCTTCTCTAGGACCTGAGGCCTTTACCTTCACAATGGGCAAGACAATATTGACTTTGGATGCCAAAGAGGAGAGGGAGAATCAGGAAAAGAATATGATTCTTAGGCTTTGTTTTCTCTCTGTTTCTACCTAGTCTGGATCTATCGTATGACTGAGTGGAGTCACAAGGAACCTTGGACTTTTTCCTTACCCCAGAAATGCTTTAAAATATAGATTCTATACATACTTAAAGGAGGTGACTAATTCCATGCAACAGAGAACTGGTTTCTTTTAGTGATGATTTGCTACCCCTTCTTGTTTAAGGTTCCGATTAAATGGCAAACCTTCTAGTCAGTGTGTCCCAGAAGGAATGACAGTAATCTGGAATAATAAGTTTCCTGTCTGTGAACGTGAGTAGAAAACTAGAATCATCAAGTATGGATCTTGCCTGTTGACATGGTGTGTGTTTACATATGTTTGCCAACCATAACATCTTATCCACGTGTGTGCTTTGAATGAAGACATCTGTATCTATGTATCTATATCCATACAGGTACATGTGGGTAGATATGTGGATACCCACTTTTCTCTCTGTTTTAGAATGTAGACCAAAAATGTTAAATTCACTCAGTTGACTGCATTTTGAGTCGTGGATCCTAGACATATACAGATAAAGGCTCTTGAAAGTTCCTGGACCAAAACCAAGCATAGAATGATGTGCTAAAACAGTTAAGCTGTGTCTTCCTGTGCAAGTTCCTCTACTGAAGGGCTCCTCTTGGAGCCAGGGAAATTAACTAAAAAGGGTGGAGTTTGGTAGTTTTCTCTTTGTTCTGAGACTTACTCAGGAGAGGTGTGCATATTAACAATTAATACCATTCATGCCCATTAGGACACATAAATAAAGGATATGAAGTGATTATTCAAAATTTCTGTTCACTTCCTGTGACTTTATCAAAAGAATCTAGTTTTGAGAAATGGCAGATGACCTGTAGTCAAGCTGTAGTATCTGTAGTGACAGGACGAAGCGTGATCATGCCACCTGTAACCCCAGGTGTGGTACATTTGAAATCGGCACTGGGTAATTATTATGTTCTAGGTATTGAACTTGCCCCTTTCCCATATTTTTGTTTCACTGGATTCTCATCACACTCTATGAAGTAAGTTGAATTATATTATTGATAAAGAAACTGAGACTGAGGGAGGGTACAACTTGCCTAAGGTCATACAGCTATTGAATGACAGTGGAGATTTGAAATCAGGTCTACTAAGCCCAAATGGCATTAGCCTATGATGCCTCCCCATATGTAATTACCATGTCATTAATATATTATTTTCTGTTTGGTTATTGTTTCTTATTAAATTTGTTTAGACAGAACTATTGGGTAAATTTTGTTCAGTTAAAATGGTTTATATTGATTTGTTAGCTGAGGATTGAGAGGTAAGAATTTAGGAGCTTGGGAATAAATGGGGACTGTAAGTAAGAAATAGATCATACAAATACCTAAGCCAGTTTCTGAAAAGTAGTATGATCTGCATTTGAATCTTTCATTTAAATTTGAATACTTTAGTGTCACAAACAGTGTGCCAACATAATTCCTTTTCTAATTTTTCTAATTTTTTCCCTTAATTTTCAGGAATTTATTGTGACCCTCCTCTTCCTATCAAAAATGGTAGGAATAGTGCTTACTCTCAACCTATACGTCTTGGTACCGTAATAAGGTACACTTGTGGGACTAACTATCGCCTCATTGGAGAAAAACTTATTTTTTGTACAACTAAAGACCAAGTGAATGGAGTCTGGGATAAACCTGTTCCTGTATGTGAATATTTCATAAGAACTGCTTCTTGCTCTGAGCCCATAGTACCAGGGGGATACAGAAATAGAGAAGCTAGACCACCATACATACATGGTGATTCTGTGACATTTGCCTGTAAAGCCAACTTCACCATGAAAGGAAACAAAACTGTTTGGTGTCAAGCAAATAAAACGTGGGGCCCAACGCCACTACCGACCTGTGAGAGTGGTGAGTGAAACCTAGTTAAGTGGCTGGGATTTCCCATCTCTGTGCAAACGATGCTTTGTCTCTTCCTGAAGGGAGAATGGGATGGATTTCAGGATGACAGGGGTGGAGGGAGGAAGCAAATGAAAATTTGAAAATTGTGGTTTTCCTCTTTTTGTTCTTTTTTTTTTTAATATTTATTTATTTGCTTTAGTTGTACACAATGCATTTATTTTTATGTGGTGCTGAGGATCGAACCTGGGCCGCACACGTATTAGGCGAGTGTTCTACCACTGAGCCACATCCCAGCCCCTCCCTCTTTTTGTTGTTTGTGGAGGAATTTAACTATCAATTTGAAGAACATGACTTGAACAAAAGAGTTTGAAGTATTAGGGGAAAATGTCATTGATCCTTCTTAATAATTGAGTTGAAAGTCTCCCAAAGACAGATGGGAGTCCAGAGTTTACTAGAGCTATAGGATTTGAGTGAGTTTAAACTATATATTTGGGTTACTATAAAGCAAGAAGAAATGTGGGATCTAATAGAAAAAATTCACCCAATGGATGTAAAATCTGTTGAAGAAGTCTGTACTATAATCTGGCTCACCTGACTTTCTGTCCTCTGTGCTTGGCAAGCACATTCTGAAGTAACCCAGTGTCTCTTCAAGTTATCTCCTGAGATGTCATCACTCTTCAGATCAAAAGACTTTTTTTTTGAAAATTGGACTACTTTCAATTCATTTCCTTCTCATCTGGTTTGGTTTATGTTCTAAATCCAAATTTCAATTTTTCAATTATAAGAATTGACGATATTTGAAAATGTTATACCATCACAATTGGATATTTATTTTCTTAATAAGGAACAATATTGATAAATTCTAAATGGATTAAAGGGCTGAAAAACTATTAAATCATTAACAATGTGATTCCATCTACCAATAGATTGATCTATAAATAGATAGGTATATAAATGTGAGGATAGTCTCAGAGGAAGGAGATTTTAAGATAGTCACAAACAACTAAGTTTTTATAAAGCTTTAGGTAGACCTATGTGTATTGACATATATAAACATACCTATATGATATAGATATACTATGTTATTAAGTACAGGAAGCATGGGATAATATGTATGGAGTATGGCCGCAATGTATACGTGTACATATGTATCACATATTGGATATCAGTAAACTATATGACTAATGTCTGGCAGGATAACCCTGCAAATAATAATGTGCTACTTTTCGAGCAGAGAACAGACTTAAGGACAGAATGAAAATATGGGTAAAAGTGGATACTTTCAGCAACTGAAATTTTTCTCAAGGCAAAATCAATTCACATAGTGTAATTAAAGATGAAAATTAATGCAAGAGTAATGGCGTAAAGTGGATACAATTAAGCCACATTTGAAGTGGAAAATTAGTGATAGCTGGTTGCTATAAATTACATGCCACTTATTTGAATCTATGTCCTAGAGTCAGCAGATAGATTGTGAAGCCATCTCATCTGATGGCTTTTTTTTTCCTAATGCATGTGTGTGTGTGTGTGTGTGTGTGTGTGTGTGTGAAGTTTTCCCTCTGCAGTGTCCAAAGCTTCCTGAGATCCACGATGGACATCACACAGCGAAAAATGTTACCCAGTTTGCCCCAGGATTGTCTGTGACTTACAGTTGTAAACCTGGCTACTTGCTTAATGGAGAAAAGATCATTAGGTGTCTGTCTTCGGGAGACTGGAATGCTGAACCTCCCACATGCAAAGGTATCCTAAATTTGCAATCTCTTTCAAGGAATTGGGCTGTGCTATGATTTGCCACAATTCTTATATTTGGCTTGTATTTTTAGAGGCAAAGTGTGACAATCCAGGGCAGCTTCCCAATGGGCAGGTAAAGATACCTCAAAGTCTTCTGGCTGGAGCGATTGTGAAATTTTCCTGTATTGAAGGGTGAGTGTCAGGAGGCTTGATGAGATTTAATTTATTTGAATGACATGTGCACAGCGTGACCTGAAACCTGCAGAAGGAACCTCTGGAAGGATCTATGGAAGTCCTGAGTGAGGTTGTAAGAGAGAGGGCTGATAAAAATGAGTAGGTGCACAGAAACAGAGTGAATCTGTCTTGTATTTTAAGTAAGAGGCTGAAGTTTTCAGCACAAGATGCCTGACAGCTCTGAATGAATGACCACCCTCTGTCTCCAGGTACAGATTACAAGGCCAACCTTCTAGTCAGTGTGTAATTGCTGGAAATAAAGCTATTTGGACCAAGAAGCCGGTATGTGAAGGTATGTAACACAACCATAGGGCATATGTAGGGCACCATGGTGGTTCAACAGGACGCTGCAGTCTCAGCTTTATTCACTAGCATACAGACTCTTACACAGTAAAAGACGCCTAGAAATCTTAAGCAACAGTGTCTTCACTGAAGCCTTCAATTGCCTCTTTATTCTCAGCCTCCTAAGTCAAATGGGCTTCCTAGGCTTTTCCTTCTTAGCTACATAGACTTATGAAATTATTTTTTTTTTTTTAAAAAAAGTTGCATAGTTGGTAATAGGAACCAAAGGATCAGCTGAGTCAATATATTCAGAAATGAAGATTTAAAATCATACTTTCAAATTATATTATATTCACTGTCTTGATGGAGTTATTACAGATTAAAATATCACTGTCCTTGAACCAAGGAGGTGAGAGTAGTTTCAAGCAGCAAAGGCACTGTCATTTGCAGTACACCTGTGAATTTTCATCTCTCTCTAATTTCTGTAGAAATTCTTTGCCCACCACCTTCCCCTATTCTCAATGGAAGACATACAGGCAGCTCTTCAGGGAAATTTTCATATGGAAGCAGAGTCACTTATACTTGTGACCCGGACCCGGAGAAAGGAGTGAAGTTCGTCCTTATTGGGGAGAACACTATCCGTTGTACCATGGATAGTCAGAAGTCGGGGACCTGGAGTGGCCCTGCACCACACTGTGAACTTTCTACTTCTGCGGTTCAGTGTCCAAATCCCCAGATCCTGAGAGGCCGAATGTTATCTGTGCCAAAAGATCAATATTCCTATAATGACACTGTGGAATTTGCTTGTGAGCCCAGCTTCACCTTGAAGGGCAGTGGGAAAATACGATGCAATGCCCAAGGCACGTGGGAGCCATCAGAGCCAGTCTGTGAAAAGGGTGAGTGTTCTGTACTAGGAAAAGGTGCTACTGATGCGTCGTCTCAAAAGGTAGAACAAGGAGTTGTGGGCTTTCAACCGGACCTTTTCTACTTCCTACACTCTTGATCAAACTAAATAGAGAGGGTAGAAATTGCTATGGAAGACGTTCTTAACACCATCCCCCCACCATGGGTCCATTTTGTGGAAATATGCTTTGGGGAAAAGTATTAGGGATCATTTAGTTGTCCATTTCTTTTTAAAAAAAATGGAAGTAAAACATTTGTTTGTCTTAACAGTGTTTCTTGAAAGGGAAGTCATCAAAGCCCTCACCCAGGGATATATCAGAATCTCCCATAAAAGCATCCAAGATGATTCCTTAAGAAGGAAGAAACAGGAGAGGAGTTAGACCAAGCAGGAACTGAACAGGATCTACAGTTGCCTTAGTGCAGACAAGAAAACAAGATTGAGAAGCAATGATCTAAAATTACCCAAAACTGGGCTGCAAGATACCCTCTGTGCCACGCAGCTGCTGCCGGAGAGCAGTTGTAGCATTAATGTCTTTTTTTTTTTTGGCTCAGTTTCTGTTATCTTAAAACAATTGTTTTGTGTTTTCCTTTACTTTAGAATGCCAGCCGCCTCCTACAATTCTCAATGGGCAAAGAGAAGGTACACGCCTGGTCAGCTTTAACCCTGGAACCTCCATAAAATATAGCTGTAATCCTGGCTATACGCTGGTGGGAGAAGAATACTTACACTGCACCTCTGAGGGAAAGTGGACACCCACTGCCCCTCAGTGCAAAGGTACCAAGCCTCAAATGCAGATGTTTTGCTGTTTTTAAGATTATCTTGTGCTGATGTCTCACTCTAGTCTCCTTTCCTAGTGGCAGAGTGTAAACCAATGGGATCACAAATCTTTCAAAAACCTCAGTATCAATTTATTAGACCAGCTGTTTACTCTTCTTGCGGTGAAGGGTGAGTGAAGGCTCTGACTTAGTAGTGCATAATGCAAGCTCTGTGTAAGAGTTTGGTTGATCATGCTATTTGTCCTTGCATAGAAACTATGCAATGGATAGATGGCACTAACCCTGGCTACATTTTTGTTCCTTTTGCCTCTATCGCTTCTTGTTCTAAAAGTAGCAAATCTGCCTTAAAGCCAATAGTTTTCACCTAGCTTAGTGGTCAGCAGATAGCCAAATGATGTGACTCTTTATCTCTAGGTACCGCTTAAGTGACGCTGCTTATCAACTGTGTGAAGGTACAGTTCCTTGGTTTATGGAGATTCGTCTTTGTAAAGGTGAGTGGCAAAAATGACAGAGAATCTGAAGTGATGTGCGATCTATGTGTTTCCTGGGAGATTTCTGATTCGGGCTGTGCCTTGGGGATTAGTGCATTAGATTCCATTCTGTCAATTCTGTCAATGGTTACAGTGGCGTAGCTTTGCTGTGTCTTTCCCTTGTCACTGTTTCCTACTTCAGTTGCCTAAACTGAATGTATTTAGTTGCTGATTCTTTTTTGTGATTTAGGATTATGAGAATAATGACAGTGATGAACTTATGAGCCATCATCCTTAACTTGGGATACACTGTGGTTTAGTGAAGAAATGAGGAGATTGGTGTCAGATCTAAAGTCAGATTCTGTTCCCACTGCTTAATGGCTGTATGACCTTGGGCAATTTATGTAGCTTCTCTGAAACTCTAGTCTCTCATCTGTAAAACTGGCTTCAAACTATAGACTTCAGAGTTATTGGAATTAAATGGTACTATCCTTATTTTCTGGATGGTAAAACTGCCTGTCACAAAATAGGTGCTTAACCAACAATAGATATTCTAGCCAGCCGTACTATTGTATCGCCTCAGCACAAAGATAGCACTCAAAAAAGCATAATTCTATTCCCCTGTACCTTTTGTCCTCCTATTGGCTATGTTCAAAATATTCTTCCTTTAATTAGCAAGTGACTACTGGGTCTTTCTGCGTCATAATCTGATATCGATCAGCATGTCCACTTTTAATAAAGATTTTCTTTCCTGTGAAACTGTTTGTTAAATTTTTATAACCATACTGAGTTTTGATATAACACCATAAAAATTCATCCATAGCCTCCGGGAAATGACAGCATCACAACCTGCTTTGCTAATATTCTCTGGTGTCTGAGACAGACTTCTACAGTATCTTTTCATCTCTCTAGAAATCACCTGCCCACCACCCCCTGTTATCTACAATGGGATACACTCAGGGAGTTCCTCAGAAGACATTCCCTATGGAACCACGGTCACTTACACATGTAACCCTGGGCCGGAGAAAGAAGTCCAATTCAATCTCATTGGGGAGCGCACCATCCAGTGTACAAGCACTGATGGAGAGAGAGGCACCTGGAGTGGCCCTGCTCCTCTCTGTAAACTTTCCCTCCCTGCTGTCCAGTGCTCAGAAGTCCACATTGCAAATGGATTCAAGACATCCAGAAAGACAGCCCCATATTTCTACAATGACACTGTGACATTCGAGTGTAATAATGAATATACTTTGAAAGGTAGTGGTCAGATTCGTTGTAAAGCCAATAACACCTGGGATCCTGAAAGACCAGTTTGTGAAAAAGGTAAAAACTCAATGGGGATTTAAAAAAAAAAAAAAAAAAAAAGTATTTACTTATTTTTGTTTATTACTCCCACTCAAAACTAGAGTCATGAAAAAAGCCAAGGGGGCATGGATTACTTTCCCATTCCTTCCATTCTGTAAAATAATCTTCTATGGGTGTTGTATATATTCTTCATGCAAATCCCCCCTTAGATCTGGGATATAGTCAGAGTAGATTATGAGAGGGATTTTTTTAAAGGGCCTTGTTCTTTTACAAGAGTAGAAAGCATTCTGCAGACAGCTTTCTGATCTTCAGCTTCCAAGTTTTAGATTGTTTGTTGTCAAATGTTGTGTACTTACAGTTTGGGGGTAGAACTCCTTTGTGTTGGTGTTTATGTGGGGAGCTTTCTCCTCAGGCTGCCAGCCTCCTTCTGGGCTCCATCATGGTCGGCATACAGGTGGAAATGTGGTCCTCTTTGTCCCGGGGACAACTGTAGACTACACTTGTGACCCTGGCTACATGCTTGTGGGAAACAAATCCATTCAATGTATGCCTTCAGGACACTGGAGTCCCGCTCCACGATGTGAAGGTACTTTCAGTTCCTGAGTTATCTTTCTCTTTGAGATGAGGTATCTATGAATAATTCCAACTTTGCTCCCCACAGAAGCATGTAGGCACGTGACAGCACTTCCGGCCAATGCCCATGTGGAACTAGTGAACACATCCTGTCAAGACGGGTGAGTGTGAGGTGGTCCATTCCAAGGAAAGAGGTCTGCCTTGGGTTTGCTCACTCACTCTGCCCACAGCTTTTCTTGATGAGTTCCTTTAGAGGTTCCTCATTGTTACACCCACGGAAAGCATCAGGTTCTGGTGGTCTAACTAGCAACTCGGACTTTCTATGCTTTCTTGAAATGGGAAAGGGGTCTCTAAGTCTCTAAGTCTAAAGTAGTTTTCTTATTTACAAAAGCAAGAGTTTCAGCATCCTCTGCCAAAGTTCCTATTTGGAAGTGCCTCTGTATCAGTGTAGTTTGAAGAAGCCCAGTTGCAGAGGTGTGGTTTTGGAAAAAGGAAATGTATTATATTCTGTCTCTCACTAGATACCAGTTGACTGGACATACTTATAAGAAATGTCAAGATGCTAAGAATGGGGTTTGGTTCCAGAAGATTCCACAATGTGAAGGTAAATTAGAAAAAAAAAATTCCTGTGTACATAGGGGGTTAGAGAAGGAAGGCCACTGAAGAAATTTTATTTATTTGTGATTCTTCCCCAGTGTATATGTAAGGTAATAGAAAATCTATCAGTGTTTGAGCGGAGCGCAGTGGCACATACCTGTAATCCCAGCGGCTGTGGAGGCTGAGGCAGGAGGATCACAAGTTCAAAGCCAGCCCTCAGCAACTTAGTGAGGCCCTAAGCAATTTAGCAAGACCCTGTCTTAAAATAAAAAGTAAAAAGGACTGGGGATGTGGCTCAGTGATTAAGCGTTCCTGGGTTCAATCCCTGGTACCAAAAAAAAAAAAAAAAATCTTTCAGTGTTTTATCAACACTTGCACTGGGAAACAAATAGTAGAAAGTGAGTATTTCCATGTATCTGCTAATTTATAAAATATAAATTAAGTATAAAATATAATATAACCTGTATTTAAAAAAAAAACTATAGCTCCTATCACTAGGTCGTAAGAACATAGTTGTATTTCTTTCATCTTAATACTTTCCTGAATTTTTTGGAACAAGTATGTATTACTCATATTATCATAACATTTAATGAAGTTGTTTAACAAAAAAGCATAATCTGGGTTCCAAAAATTAAATAATTTTTAGTTACGTAAAATCTAATGCAGTTGCATAGTGTCATCTGTACTGAATGAAAATTGTCCATTCTGATGGACCAACTAAAGTTAAATCCTGCAAATTTCTCCTGCAGCTATTCACTGTCCCCCTCCACCTAAGATTGCCAATGGGAAGCACGTGGGCATGATGGCAGAGCACTTTCTGTATGGAAATGAAGTCTCTTATGAATGTGACCAAGGATACTATCTTGTAGGGAAGAAAATTTTACAGTGCAGAAATGATTCTAAAGGACGTGGGTCTTGGGGTGAATCTGGCCCAGAGTGCCTACCTGTAACTCACTGCCCTAACCCAGAAGTCAAACATGGATACAAGCTCAACAAAACTCGTTCTGCATATTCCCACAATGACCTATTACATGTTGCCTGCAACCCTGGCTTCATCATGAAAGGAAGTCACTTGATAAGGTGTCATACAGATAACACCTGGGTACCAGGTGTACCAACTTGTATCAGAAAAGGTAAGTTCCTTTAAGGGATAAAATGTGGATATTGTACAAAATAAAGGTTTTTGAATATGCACTTGATATTCTGGCTAGGGAAAAGCATCTAAAAGCTAAGGCAGGGGCTGGGGTTGTGGCTCAGTGGTGAGCTCTCACCTAGCATGTGCAGGGTCCTGGGTTCAATCCTCAGCACCACATAAAAATAAAATAAAGGTATTGTGTCCAAGTAAAACAAAAAATTTTTTTAAAAAAAGCTAAGGCAGTTGTATTGTTCTACAAGATATCTGACTTTTCTTCTTGATGATTCTTTTCCCCCTTTCTGTTTTCAGTGGTAGAGCAATACTATATGAAAGGACAAAAGTTAACTTTCAAATTGATTGAGTCTCCAAATTTCTTATTCTTATGAATTTAAAATAGGAAAAATACACAGATATTTTTGGCAAATGTTTGGCTGTAATGTTGCTTGATAATTTAATATTTAAGGTTGTCATACCATCCATAAGGAGAACTGCAGGTGTTCCAGAGAGTGAACCCAGCCTTCAAACCCACCAAATTATCTTTCTTATAAATTTAGTTGTCATTGGCAGCTTTATTCCTGTCAGTGATTATCTATAGCTGAGATTGCCAATGAGCTCTCAAAACCCCAGAACTTCTCTGTGGCCAGCACAGTGGTCTTATTTTAAGAGAAACCCATCTCCTTTGCCCAAGAAAATTAGTGAACCTGCAAACAGTGACATCTACAGCAGCTGTCACTTTTGAAAGGACAGGGGATCTCTAATTAGTCTCATGACACTCACTTCCTAGTTTCTAAAGGCATTGGACGCATAATGCTTTGGCTACAGCCTGTTTGGCTAGGTAGAGGGAAAAGAAGAGAATACTCTTGGTTGATAGATTACAACTGTATATCACAGCCACTGATGTGATCTTCCTTTGTCACTTTTCCTTAGATCATAAATGAGGTAGGCAGGAAGTATACATTTCTGTCCAGTGTTGCTTGGTCTGGTTGAAATGAATGTTTCTGGTTACCAATTAACTGGCCTATGGCCTATTGCCTTTCTGTGCTATTATCACCCACGATAGTGCTGTCTGGTATTTCTCTGTGCTGAATTAAAGGCCCTTCCTTATTGATCTCTAAGCTTTCTTAGAGTGTCAGCCTCCATCTACCATCGCCAATGGGACTCATACTGGTGGAAATAAATCTCAGTTTTCCCCTGGAATGTCAGTCCTGTACAGCTGTGACCAAGGCTACCTGCTGGTGGGAGAGGAGTTCCTTCTCTGTACACATGAGGGAACCTGGAGCCACCCTGCCCCTTACTGTAAAGGTACTTTGTCTATTTTCCTTTCTTTCTTTCTTTTTTTTCTTTTAGTCTTAGTAAATCAATTTGTTCCAAATAGATATGTTCAACTTAGAATAGCCATTGAAATACTATTAAATGAACTTAATTGGATCAACACATTAATTAACATGAATATCTCAAGCTAAGAAAAAATGGCTTAGGCTATAGTCTGTCTGGTAAATGACCACAAATCTAATCCTTTACATACAGAAAGTTGAGAGTTCTCATTATTAGACTTAGGCACAGATTGTACCTATGCCCTGGTTACACTTATGATAAAGTTCATTTGATAAAATACCAATAAAAAATATGATGGTCTTTTGAGTATATTTCCTGTGGGTGGTCATGGGATTATGGGTAAAATTTTTATAAAATCTTCAGAAAGTCATTTTTGCTATCAAAACAATGTATATGAAATATGAATAGTAAGTTAATATCTCATGTTGCTGAGCACATTTTACTGTATGCCAGACACTGTGCAGAGCAATTTATATGCACTACCTCAGGAGATTTATCTTCCTGAGATCCATAGAAGGTTGGTGCCATTATTATCCCTGTTTTATAGATGAGGGTCCAGTGGCTTGGAGAGATTTATAACTTACTCAAAGTCACACAACCAGGAAGTAGTAGAATTAAAATTCAAATCCAATATCTCACCCTATTGATCCCTACACTGAAAAGGTCAAAGGAGAAATGAGAAAACATACTTGTATGAAGAATTAGAGAATAAGACCAGAAGTAGGAAAATAAACCAGTAATTTAAAATCTTTAATATTACCCATTCAGCCTTCATCTTTTCTCTAAGAAGCCATTAGAATGATCCCATATTGTTAGCACAGATGTGGAAGCAAAAAGAAAGAAAACAATCTAACTCAAATTACCTGGAGATTATTAAGACTGACAGCTGACCCTAAAAGACTATGCCTGGAATATTGCCATATGCTATTTCAATGAAGCTCTGCTTACTGACAATGAAATAAGGTGGTTTCATAAATTTTCCGTTAAAGGAAGTTTCTTCTTCCTTAGTAAAGGGACAAAGTATGACTCCACTTCAGTCTGATTACTTTCATTGCAGAGGTAAACTGTAACTTCACTGAGGATATGAATGGAATCCAGAAGGGACTGGAACCTGGGAAGATGTATCAATATGGAGATATTGTAACTATGGAGTGTGAAGATGGGTATACCCTGGAGGGCAGCCCCCAGAGCCAGTGCCAGGGTGACCACCAGTGGAACCCTCCCCTAGCTGTCTGCACATCCCGTAAGTGCTAAGGCTTCACTGCTCCTTGCACCTGGCTCATGGAGAGAGAGCGTGAGGTGTCTCCCTCAATGTTGGAGACGCCAGGATTTTCAACTGACATAAGTCTGTGACCAGTGGTACAATAACAATGAACTTGAAGCCAGTGGTCTATTCTAGAAAAAGCACAGATTTCTGAGGATGCAGGAAGTAAATTTAGAGAGAGAGAGAGAGAGAGAGAGAGAAACATTAAGAGGAACAAAAATGCAAACTAACAGCCTCCCGTTTGGAAAGGAGTTGTAGCAGTGATTTCCCTCCTTGCTAAATCTTGATTTTATAAGTGCTTACCAATTTGACAAGAGCTCCAAAAGCATGTTAACTAACCTGTTAGAACTTTTCATGTTTGCATTCAATTCTGAGAAATCATTAATAACAAAGTTGAGTATATTGTTTTGTTACTCAATGAATTTCCCCAACCTACCTAATTAAGGTGAAAAAAAAAATCCAGTGAATTATCACATGATAAAAGAGTGGGTCTAACTCAGGAATCCAATCTATGATAAATAGACTCGGAAGGGAGCTTAGCATTGACTTCTGGTACATTGCCAGAGGTTAATGGGACTTGGGTTACATGGAATTATACTACTAGACTGATATTTTCATGATTTTATATTCTCCTTAGGTTCATTTGCACCTCTTCTTTCTGGTAAGTTTTCTTAAATACTTGTAGTAAAGCTCTTATGATGTTTTATAAATAGTTATAAAATTAGATGCCCTATAGACTACTTGTTAATATTTTTTATTTCAATTTATTGGATATGGTCCTTTTTGGCATTTTAAGGCTATTTTAATGTGCATGTCATATTACAAAATATCTCTTTGGAGAGAATTGCATAAGTAATTTAAATAGCCAACTATTCCTGCTTTTTAAAATGAAAGTTTTGCTTTCATTACCTCTTGGTCTTTTGCATGATTTGGTACTTTTGAAAAAAATTCTACTGTAGCAAAAAAGAACTGAGAGTCAAATGAGTTATGCAAAAATCATGGCATCCAGGTCTCCCATGCTCCTAATTTCACCTCAATGACAACATTACTCAAAAAAAAAAAAAAAAAAAAAAAAAAAATTTGAAAGGAACAGAAAGACCCAATAGAAAGTTGACTGGAACCCTGTGATGTTGTGCTTGCTGCTTTAGATGAAACGTGGACTGGCTCAAATCAGAAAAACCTTAGGCCTGCTGACGATTTATTCAGGAACTTAATATTTATAGTTGAGAAAATTTAAGTATAATAAAATATAAAACTTTCTAATACTTTTTAAGTATAAAACATTTGAAGTAGGCTCCACAATCAGTCCATAACAGTGTAGGTCACATCTTCCTGGCATTTGATGGTCACTGTTCTTTTTCCCCTAGGTATCGTGGCAAGCTCAGTACTTGCTCTCTTCTTGGTTGGTGTCTCCTTGTGCATGATACTAAAGTACAGAGAACAGTAAGTTCAAATGCATGCTTGAGCAAAATGTGCAACAGGTTTTAGCTTCTTGCCTGAAACTGAACACAGAAGCACACATTGTATGAAGTGAATATTGCAATGTGACAATTGTAAGGAAGGATCTGGTGATATACAGAAGGAAAACCCTTCTGGAAGAACTTAAAAGACCTGCCCCCACACAGCTCATTTTGTAGAATGATGTTTATTTAGGCAGTACACTGTACAAAATCTAGGGATCAGAAAGAAATACAAAACAAAACAAAAATATCCCAGTGGTAACAGCTGCAGATATTTTGGTCTATTCCTATCAAATATTTCTCTTACATTCTTTTTCTTTTTTGCTTTTTAAACTGAAAATTTGGCATTATAAAATCTCAATTTGATTTCCATTTAGACTAATGTACATATTTTTCACATCCTTAAATCATGTTTTTTTTTCAGTTACTTAAGAGGATATTATTCTATTCTGTGCATTCTTGCTATGCAATAATTTTAGGTTGTATATACATTTGTTTTGATAATAAATAAGATATGAGGAACACCTTTGGATAAACTGTTTTCCTCATCTGCTAACTTCTTTAGGATAAATATGAATTTCTAGAATTGGTAGGGATAAGTATATGAATATTTAATATGCTTAATAAATATTGCCCAATGACTTTCTGGAAATTTCTAACTTGATTATATATCAAATAATTAATGTGTCTGGATGTGTTGTGTTTCTTGACATCTTTTCCTGCTTCATTGATTCGTCTATTCTTCCATCACATATCATTTGTGTTTAATTAACATAAACTGTATTAATATGTATACTGCTGTAATATCTCATAAAGGATCTCTAGTATAATTTTGGGGTCTTTTCTCTGTATTCTGTCTTTTCTTATAGGCAATTTTTGGAATTGTTATTAATCACGTGTTGTGATTGCATTTAAGTCTATAGATGAATTTCTGAGAAATCAGCCTCTTTAATGTTCTCTTGTTCAGGAACATACTAGGCCTTTCTGTTTGTTTCCATAGATATGTGGCTCAAATCAGGAAAATCTTAAGCCCAATTATGATTTTTCAGGAATTCAGTATTTAAGGTTGAGAAACATTAAGTATAAGAGTCATGAAACAATTTTCCCACACTCAAGTCATTTTTTTCTTTCACTACATTATTCTTCTATTTGCATAAATACTAGATTTCTACTTTTTTAATTTTCTTATCCATAAATTAGACATATCTGTACTTTTTACTCTTTTAAAAAACATCTGAATCCAACTGGAATTTATTCTGTGACATGGTGGTCAATGTAACCCCACTTGCATTCTTTTCCTGTATAGTCAATTCTTTGAGAGCCTGTTTTGAGGAAACCATCCCTCCTTACCCATTGTTTTGGAGTGTTTTGACCAGCTAGTGTCATATTTAATTATTATGTCAGCTGTGGGTTATGTCAGAGACATATGATACAGATGTAGAAAATAGATGGTGTTCTGCTGATCTGCCTGTCTCTAGGAGCCAGAGCTACTTTATTAATAATTATAGCATTATAATAGTTTTTCTGAGATAGTTCAATTTTCTCCCTCTTTAAATTTTTTTCTATTTATTTTTGCAAATAGGTTATAGAATTACTTATATATAACCATAACTCTAGCCCCAAGAAAAACGTATAAGTATTCACTAATACAGAAACATAGATGTATGATTTGGATTTTTTTTAAGATATCTATCAGTCCAAGTTTACTAGCTCACCTCATAATTACATAAATATTAAGTATCTTTTTTATTGCTTTTGTAAATCAAATCATTTTGGCTATGACATAATTAAGTTCAAATGATATCTAGGAATCCTTATCCTTGTACAATTATTCATTTTAACAGTTTTTTGTCATTTATCAAGTTAGTAAAAACATGTTCTACAAATTATTATTATTGTCATGATTTCCACTTGCTGTACATTTTTATTTACTTATTTTTGTCTTGTTATTGCTCAATGTGTTAAGTTAATGAATATCAGCGATTTCAGTATAAACTCTTCCATATGTTGCTGTATCTACCATATACACATATGGCTTTTTAAATTTTTGATCAATAATATTAGAGAAATAGAAGTGATATGAAGAGAGATAATGACTATGACCATTTGTTCTTTTATTATGCAGTAACTTCTGAGTACCTCCTATGTCTTAGTCCCACACTAGACTAGAATCACGAGATATAGTAGGACATGGGCTGTGTCATTAAGGTCACAGTCTGACTGGGCACAGTGGTACATGCCTGTAATCCCAGCAACTCAGGAAGCTGAGGCAGAAGGATCTCAAGTTGAAGACCAGCCTTGGCAACTTAGTGAAACCCTTTCTCAAAATGAAAATCAAATAGAGACTAGGGGTGTAACTCAGTGGTACACCACCCCTGGGTTCAACCCCCAGAACAGAAGAAGGAAGAGGTGGGGGGAAGAAGAAGGAAAAGAGAGAAGAGAAGGGGGAGGGAAAATAAGAGGGTGGAGGGAAGGTGACGATTACAGTCTGGTTGAGAAGCAAGCTTGCAAATCAACAAGTATGTAGTGTTTTCATATATTGAATTATGTGATATTTGGTAAGAACACAAAGCAAATGGTCAATACTTGGAAATTTTAATCAGAAACAGTTCCATGGTGAAGAGGCTGTTTCAGGTGAGCCTTAAGAGAGTGTAAACAAAAGAAAAAAGTATTCCAGATAGAAGGAGCTGTTTGAGTAACAGCCTAGGAGCTTGACTTCCCATCATGTATTGTAAGGACTATATAACCAGTGTGACATGACTGGGAAATAGTACATGTGGTAGTGATTGAAAATAAAGATGGCATAGATTTACGTGGAGGTATGACATCAAAGAGCCCTCTACACATAAATCTTGTGGAAATAACAGAATACTGATATCTTCAAAGGATACATTTTCAGCAGCACAGCACACCATCAGGCATTATCCTGAGACTTCTTTGTATACATAGGTTCTTGAGTCTCCATACATGATAGTGTTAGGGAAGATAATCAGATGATATCTCACCCAGTCTCAGGTAACTTTGGACTAGGGATGACCAAGTCATGCCACCCCAAATGCATCACCCAAAATACCCAGCAAAATTACTTTAGCATGCCCCTGGTTCTATTATTTCCTCGGCTACCAGTGCCATCCGATGCCATTGTTCACAGTTGTAAAATCTAGTCTAGGCATTGGACATGAAACCACATAATGATTGTGACATTGAACCTGAGCAATTTGCTGTAGACCTGGGAGGGGCTGAGCATGGGTCTGGCCACATTCTATAATTAGTATGCACTTAGACTGTAGTGTTTACCAGAGTGGGCACCACGTAACCATGGTTTGTAAATGACTTGAGGAGAAAGAGTGTTCTACAGTTTTTGTTTTTTGCTTGTTTTTCTTGCAGAGGTTCACAATGAACATGACAATATTCAAAGTATGACAATAAAGAAACCTGTTTTGTTGTGTTTTGGGGCAGTTTTTCTAAACAAAATCCTTTAACATCCACGAAACTACTGTTCCACTTAACAGACATTGGGGGAATCTAGAAAGTTTGTGAGGAGCCAGAATATCAAAATCCTTGCACGCCATGACAAGGAGCAGGAATATGTCCTATGGGATTGTAGGCAGGGAAATAAGGTGTTCAGATTTGCACTTCCAAAAGAAGGGGCAGATTGGGCTCTCGGTCAAAGCAGCAGGACAGGGGTCAAGAGGATGGGACCTATCTATGTAAGAGGTATCTTTTCTATGAAGAGGAGGGGACTTCCAGGACTTAGTGATCTGCTGAATGTAGGGAGAAGGGCCACACAGAGCAACTCCTGTGAAGGTGGCCCAGCGGCTCACTAAATGAGGACAGTGGCAGGGTTTTGTGGGAAAGAGGATGAATTCCATTCTGGCCTGCATTCTGAGGCAGCCATAATGCAGGACTCAAGAGAGGGGCCTGAACTCAGGTGGGTGACACATACATTACAGTGGATACCTTGAGACCAAAAACAACAGAAAAGGTAAAAATGGAAATGAGAGCGTACCTCAGAGGTACAGTAATATTGAAAAAGGCAGGAGGGGAAGAGGCAGAGAGAAGTAGGAGGAAATGAGGAGAGAGCAGTTTCGTAGAATTCAAGAGAGAAAAAGGATCCCCCTCCAAAATAATAATAATAGGGCTATCATTTGCATGGCTTTCCTCACAGGAAGTTAGAAGATAATTTTAGCTAAGAGTAACTTAAAATTTAAATAAATAGAAAATGTGGTCTCTATCTCTTTCCTTCATGCTACTAAGTTTGCTATCAGAGCATTACATGTGTAGGAAAATTTGCAAATTTGGGAATGCCTGGAGGTTCAAATAATGCATAATGTTCCAGTCTTAATAGTATTGTTTATTAGCATGTTAAATCATATAACATATTTAAATGCCTTAATTGATATAAACCAAACATATATGCTAAACTCCTAATTGTCATTCACACTTTCCATTTTCTAACCCATATCAATTTTTTTTCTGATAATTAATATACACATTTGAGCTGCCTTGAATGCTTTTTGTAAATGAGAGATCATTTAAAAATGAATTTCTAGTGACAAAATTAAATATTTTAAAAAGCCATCCAAACATTTGAAGAAAACTATGCTGTTCTTCTAAGATATTTTAACAAAGCCTAAATCTCACACTTACCTAAAGATTACCATTTTATAATATCTTTAATGTGTCTTTTACAAGCTGACCTCTTAAATGTGGTTGTAAGTGGCATGCTGTAAGTAGCCATAGCAGTAATCTTTTTTACCCAGTAATTTATTTCAGAGCTCTACATGATGGTATAATCACATTTTATTGTCTTTCACTAATTCTGGAAACGTGGTTTTAGAAGCATAGTAAAGCTAGGGTGTAGCTAAGTGGTAGTGCACTTGCCTAGCATGAGTGAAGCCCTGGGTTCAGTACCCAGCAACACACACACACACACACACACACACACACACACACACAGAGCACAGCAAAGTATATGTGCTTTCAAGGAATCAAAGTAAAAACATTCTCTTGAAAATTTATTTTAAAATTTTAGTGCTGTATGAGTATGTAAAGATTCTGAGTTAAACATCAAATATCAAAATTTCCTTTTAAATTGGAATGGAAAATGGAGTCTCAAAGGGGTAAAATTATGATCATATCCTAAAATAAAAGCTTCTTTTCACATTTTATTCAATTTGGGAGTCATATTTGTTAGTCTTAAATTAAGAGTCCTGAATGTGGGATAAAACTGTCTAGTGTCAGCTTCTGACTTGGACACTTCCCACACTGGCAAGGTATTTATTTATATGCGCCTTTGCAAAAAATGGAGTTATAGTGTTTACTTCACAAAATATTTAAGACAACAAAATGAAATCATCAATGAAAAATACTTACCATGTGTTTAAATCCTCGTGTTTCAATTTATGGAAAGCAAACAACTGAAAAAAAATTTACAATAATCATTTAAATGAGTAAAGATTTTGCTTTTTTTCTTATTTCTTCCATTTAGCAATTATTACACAAATACAAGACCTAAAGATGGAGCTGTTCATTTAGAAACACGAGAAGTATACTCTGTTGATCCGTACAACCCAGCAAGTTAACCAGAAGAAAAATTGGTATCTGATGAAATTTAAATGTTGTTATTAATGCATATGTCAAGATTTCCTTCCATTTTTTTATCAATAATCATAGTACTATTTTATCAACAAGCATAGTACTAAGTGTGTATTGCTATGACTTGCACAAATCTTTAGTACTCATGCACATTGTTATTTTACCTACTTCATATTGCCAACTGATCTTCCTAGTTTTGTAAAAGTCCATTCATCCATTCAACAAATATATAACTAAATAGCACAATGCACAAGAGTGAAATGAATAAGAAGATAAATATTATGAAGACAAATAAAGTAGGCAAAGGGGACAGAGAAAACATGGTGGGTGTGAGTGACGTCTTTACTAAGTAAATGGCATTTGAACAAAGAGAAGAGGGCAGCAAGGAGCCAGCCATGGGGCTACGTGGAGGAAGAGCATCTGAGAAAGCACAAAGGCCATAAGGGGCAGTGAGCTGCCATGTTGGAGGCATAGCCAGGTGGTCAATGTGACCTCAACTGGACTCACCAAGGGGAAGAATCTCTGATTCTCGTTAGAGAAATAAGGGGATGGGGATTGGGCGATTATGTATAGAGTATGCGAGGTCATTTGGGAAGTTTTTAAGCCAAGGAGCATCACAAGCACCGTAACTGCTATGTTAAGAAGAACCTGTAGGGAGCCAGGGCTAGAAGTCAGGGTGCCAGTGAGGAGGCTACTGCAATAGCCCAAGCAAGAAATAGTGAGTGCCACCCCCAGGCTGGAGAGAAGAGTTCAGATTCCACATGCATTTTTCAGAGGGTAACAATAGGATTTGCTGACAATTTATTTCAGGATAAGAGAGAGCAAGGCATAGATGATGATGTCAGGGCTTTTTGGCCTAAGCACCCGAAAGGAAAGAGTTACCATTAAGGTGGTTGGGAGTGTGAAGAGCAAGACTGGGGAGAAGAACAGGAGTTCCATTTGGGGGATGAGTCATCTAACATGGGAAATGTACACGCTGATGTACAAGTCTATGTTGCAGGCAGTGGGTCCAGCCTGGAGATATACATTCGGGCCTTGTCTGGGTGTGGATGTATGTGACAATGAGACTAAATAAGATCACCAAGGGTGGGGGTGGTCAAAGAGGCTAGGGAAGAGAAAAAATCCAGGTCCTGAGCCTTGGGTACTCCAACATGAGGAGGTATGTGTTGAGAAGGGACCAATAAAGGACAGAAGAAGCAGAAGTGGCCCCAATGCATAAGAGTCCCAGAGTGTGCTGTTCTAGAAGTCAAATGGAGAAAGAAGGAAGCAGCAGGGACCAACTCCACCAAATGCTATGGATAGGTCAAAAAAGATGAGCAGTGGAAACTTGCCCATTGGCTTCAGTAGCACAAAATTTATTAATGAACTCAATGAGAACAGTTTGGGCAGATAGTAGGCAGGCAGAAGTATGACTGGCATGACCTTATGAGAGAATGAAGGAAGATAAATTGTAAATATCAATTACATACAGCTTTTTCTAGGACTTTTTCTATAAAGAGGGCCAGATAAATAGAGTGACAGAAAGAAGTAGTAAGAAAGAAGAAGTCAGGGGAAATATTTTTTAAGAATGGACAAATAGCTGTTAGGATGATGTTCTGTATGCTGATGGGAATGATCTGGGGGAAAGTGAAGGCAGGAAAGGGGGAAGAATTGCTGGAGCGGCATCTGGGTGCACTATAAGGAATAGGGTCTACTGCTTGAGCAGAGGGGTTGGCCTGCTATGGGAGAAGGCTTTGTTGCAGAAGGGAAGGCAGAATAGACAGGTGCAAGTGAAGGCAGGTGGGAGGCATGATGGTGAAGGCACGGGTGAAAATTCCATTTGATGATTGTTTTCTCAGTGAAGAAAAAGCAAATTGATCAGCTGACATAATGGAAAAGACGCTAGAGATTAAGGAGAATGGAGAAGCCATTATATAGTAAACTAAAAGTTGAAGACTAAATGATAGGGAGCACAGAAATGTGGACAGGCACCCTGGAGGATCCATCTGAGGCAGGAAATGGGGGTGAAGGCCAGAAGTTTTACTCTGCCCAGGCATTATGCTGAGCATCTTCCATCTCCTCACTACCCTCCTGAAAGATATTATCCCCAGATAATACCATGATGAAATTATATCCTTGATGAACAACAACAACAACAAAAAACAAGACTGAAAGATTCTCTTGGCCAACCTCAAGAATTCAAATTCAATAGTGACTTCAAAGTGCTTTCTCCTACACAATCTATCAGACATAAAATAAAGTTACCACCTCTGCCCTCTTGAAAATTACTTAATTAAGGAATATATAACTTATATATCATAGTGTCAGAATAAGTACCATAAGTAACGTACAGAAAAGCTGTGGTGGCAATGGAGGAAGAAAAGTTACTAATAGGGAGTTGTAGAAAAAGGGAAGAGGAGAGCAGGAAACATTATGCCAGAGAGACCTCTAAATCCAAACCATGGGACCAGAGTAAACCCACTGCATAAATATTTGTTGAATGAATGAATGAGAATGAGACGATTACTTCCATTTCTCCCTCATTTCGTTATTCACATTTATCAACATAAACACAGTTATTATTTGTTCCAGATCATATTTTCTGAAGAAGCATGTCTTATGGAATGATGTCTTCTAATAAGCGTTAAAGGTTATAATTGAATGCAAATATTAATGCTCTATTATTTGAACGTCAAGTTGCACTGCCGCCGCCTAAACAGGAACAACCTATTTCAATGTGCTTCATGGCTTGGAATCCCACAGAACATTCATTGGAAAGACAGCACCTTAAGATCAGCAAGTCTCTTTGTGTTATCTCAATGTCAGTCAAATGATTTCATAAGCTAATAACTTGCTGCATGTACTTATTCCCAAGCAAATTAAAGAAAATTTGCTTGACATTAAATATGGGAACTGAGGTTCACTGCCACAAGCGGTGCAAGGATTTGCCAAAGACTCCCTGTGGTCTGCCTAAAGCCAGGCTGTGGCCACGAACAAGCACATGGCTATAGAAGTGTCACCTTCTCACCAAGGCACTGAAAAGACCTGTTCTTGCCTCTAGACCCATCTTTTTGTAACCAGCATACTTACTGTTGTCATGTGCTTTGGGTTATAATGCGGTTTTAATTATTGAAGCCACATATAGAGTATCTCCTGCGATTATGATGGGCCTGCTTTTGGGGGAAGACTGGCTTTATTTTAATAGTAGCTTCCTTCTCTGATGTGGCTAAATATTTCACTTTTAGCCCCATTTGTTTTAAGTTTCTCTGACAGTACTGTATATTCTTTGCCTTTCCATAATTACTGATTTCAATTTGCACAAGTTTTTTTGAAATTATAGGAGTCAGGTTTTAATTCTAAAGATTTGGTATATACTTCAAGCTTTGGATATTTCCTGAACATTTTTAATGTGTACATTAGCCATTCAAATAAACTGTATTTGCAAAAAAAACAAAAATCACTTGCCTTGTATGATTCTGTTTTTTCTGGAATCAATACTCTTTTTTTTTTCTTTTGTACCAGAGATTGAACTAGGGGTGCTTAACCACTGAGCGACATCCCCAGCTCTTTTTATGTTTTATTTTGAGACAGGATTTCACCGAGTTGCTCAGGGACTCACTAAGTTGCTTAGGGCCTCACCAGTTTGCTGAGGCTGGCTTTGAACTCATAATCCTCCTGCCTCAGCCTCCCAAGCTGCTGGGACTACAAGCCTGTGCCACCACAACTGACTGGAATCAATAAACTCGTGACATAACTGACATAGTTATGTCTTGAATAACAGTCGCAGTCCTAGTTCATGGTTTAAGTTATTTATTCTGGATCCCACCACTTGATCATTTTAGAAAAACTCTCAATCTACAAATTCAACTTCCTCACCACAAATGCCTTCTTCTCTCATATTTATCCAGCCCACCTTTCCTCTCCCATCACACCCTAGCGCTACCTGTTAATTTTCTGTGTTCAAGCATTTAAACTATTGTGACACAAAACCCTGCTCACCAGTGACCACAAATTTCCTCTCTCCACTTTTTCCTAGATGAGATATGCAGTTCAGCAAAATTTTGTTATATTTTTAAGTTGTGGTTTTGTTCAAAAAAACCCACACATTTTTTTAAATTTTATTTTTTTAATTTTAATTTGTTATATCTGACAACAGAATGCATTACATTTCATATTACACATATAGAGTACAATTTTTTCATATCTCTGGTTGTACACAAAGTAGAGTCACATAATTTGTGTCAAAAAAAACCCACACATTTAACATGAAATTTACCTTCTTAACCATTTTCAAAAGTACAGTTCAGTAGGACTAAACGTAGTCACAAGATTGCAAAACAAATCACAAGATTTCCTTTTTTTTTTTTTTTTACCTTGTGAAACTGAAAACCTATATCTCTAAAAAATAAATTCCCATTCCCATCTTCCCCAGCTCCTGGCCACCACCATTCCACTTTTTGTTCACTATGAATTTGACTACTTTAGAAACCTCAAGTAAGTAGAATCACATAGTTTGTCTTTTTTGTGACTGGCTCATTTCACTTAGCATGATGTCCTCAATGTTCCTCCCTGCTGTAACATGTGACAGGATTTCCTTCTTTTTTTTTAAGTTTCATATTCTGTTACCTGTTGTTAGCTTTCTGTCACTGTGATAAAATACTTAGGATAAACAATTTAACTAAGGAAAGGTTTATTCGGGCTCATGGTTTTAGAGGTTACAGTCCATGGTCACTTGACCTCATTGTTTTGGGCATGGGGTGGCACAGTACGTCATGGTGATAGCATAATAGAGGAGGTATGTTCACCTCTCTTCATCATGGCTATGAAGCAGATAGGGGAGGGGTGGGTCCAGGGTTGCAATATAAGGGTACACCCCCAATGACCTAACTGCCTTCCACTAGGCCCCACCTCTTAAAGGTTTCACACCTCCCAATAGCACATGGGCTGGTGACCAAGCCTTTAATACTTGGACCTTTGGGGGTTACTTCCAAACCACAGCACATGTACATACCACATCTTGTTTATCCATTTATCCACTGGTGGACACTTGGAGGTGTTGCTTCCACCTCTTGGCTATTGTGAATAGTGCTGTTGTGAACATGGTTGTAAACATCCCTTCAGATATTTCTTTCACGTCTTTTGGAGAAGCGGGGCACTGTTCAGTCACTCACAGTGGGTACCATTTTTATTTCCCTATGATATTTGTTCACATACCCCAAATCATCCATTCTACCTCCAACCCTCCTTCTTGGAATTCTTAGCAGGTTATGGACACATGATAAGGCAATTCCCTTGGCCTTCTCTCCGTCCACCTCCACTCACCCTAATTCTCATTTCCATCCACCCATTTTTACAGACTGTATCATTCTTTTCTCACCACACCCTGCCTCTTCTAGGACTTTGCTCCATCCGTTACACTCTCTCCCCTCACTGGCTCCTTCTTCCCACCTATAGGTATCCTCAAGCCAGAACCCGCTCAGCTACAAGGGAGAACAATCCATCTCTCGCTGGCTTAGGTAAAAAACAGAGTTTATTATATGACAAGACAGAAAAGACCCAGCTTAGAATTGGCTTCTGTCAAAACAGGAATTAAATTTTCAAATCACGTCCTCAGAAATCGGTTCCCTTACTGGTTTTGTTCTCTGGCAGACGATCGATCCCTAAAAACTGGCAAACTATTTGATGACAATGCCAAAGCCACATCCCACTAGCTTAACACTCCAGTACAAAGAGCTTCTCTTGTAAACAAATTCTTCAAAAGTCCATTCAATTGTTCTGATTTACCCGAATAGAGTTACATGGCTCCAAATGAACCAATTACAGGGCTTCGTTGCCTGCCCAGCTTTGGAGATTTCGGTAGGATAAGTCTATCTTGGTGGTTCTCAAGTGGGACTATTTCCCCCCAAGGGACTCTTGGCAGTGTCTGGAGACATTTTTGGTTGTTATAATTGGAGTGTGGGGATGCTACTGGCATCTAGTGGATAGAGACCAGAGATATGGCCAAGCATGCTATGACTCTCAGGACAGCCCCCCCAACGACGAAGAATTACCTGGTACAAAATGTCAACAGTATTGAGGTTGAGAACCCACAGTCTATCTGAACAACATGGAAGCAGGGGGAAAAGTGGATTTTCCAGTGGAAAAATATGGGGGGAAATTCCAGAGGAAGGAACCCATTTAAAGCAATAGATTGCAACATTCCCTCCATTTGAAAACAAATTCTCTCTAAATTATCCATGTTTCTTTTTCAAACTCACTATCTTCTCTTTACCACTAAATATTCTGAAAGAGTAGTTAACCTTCACTGTCTCAACCAATAAACTGTCTCATGTTCAATAAATATGGAAATCCCTCTGCGTGCTAATCACTGTTTTAGGTCAGTGGGATTCAGCAGTGATAAAATTGGCATGTCCTCATGTAACTTTTATTCTAGGAGGAGAAACAGACAAGAAGCAGACTGTCAAATGGCAATAAAATGAAAAAAATAAGTACAATGTTTTAGCATCTTTTTTATTAGGGCTCTGTAGTTATATGGAGTAGTTGCTAATTTTTAAAATTATGTAAGCAAAGAAAGAGGAAAGGATTTTGGAATGGATGTACAATTCTAAATAGTAGCCCAGGAAGGTCACATTTGAGGAAAAAGGAAAAAAAAAAAAAAAAAAACACAAAGAGGTGAGAAAAGGGCCACACTGGTAGACTTCTGGGCAAAGAGCATTTCACACCAAAGGAAAATTACTGAACAGATGCTACACTCACTATATTTGGAGACTAACTTATCATGCCAATGGTAAAGTCCAATTCAAAGGAGGAGTTGCCAATGCTAGGGAGAAAGACGATTCCTGGATTGAAGTCCTTGAGCAAGTAAAAGCAGACTGAACCTAGCATGTGAGTAGAGAAGTTGTCCTCAGATGAGGTAGTGAACAGTACAAATACACTAACAGGTGATAACAAAGTTTTATAGGCCAAATACAGGCATTTGGTAGAAGTAATGACAGAAAATAGAAGATTCTGAAAATTCTTTGATTACTTACATTTTCTCAGTGATAAAAAGAAAGCAAGCCACAAACAGTGATTAGGAATGATGGAGGAAGTGTCATAATTCAATGCTAAAATAAAAATACGAAAGAGTCATTTAGGAGAATGGGAGAGTCAATGGACTAAATAACAGTAGGAGTACCAGGCAGAATTGCAGTGACCCATTTGAAATGAGTTGTCATTAAACTAGCATGTGATGTGAGGCTGAGGAATTGAGCTTTCCCTTTTCAGTAGCTTACTACAATCTGGCTTCTTCCATTAAAAATAACTTGAAAGGGTAATAACAGATCCTTGAAAAAATGGTATTGGTTGCAATAAAAAGGAAGTATGATAAGGTGTTATGATTAAAGCAGATATTTCTTACAGTAGAGTCTTAGAGAACTAATGAAAAATAAGAAACTAGGGCTTTGGAACACTACCATTTCTTAAGTAGGGAGGGGAGGTAAGATTTGGAAGAGAGAGACAGATGAGTGAGGCAGTATTCTGGAATGTTTCTGTGAGCCAAAGCTGTACATCCTAGTGACACAGCCTTGCTGGGCCATGTTTCCATTAGGGCCCTGCACCTAGTAGAGAACAGTATTACACCCTGAGCCTCTTTACTCCACCACGAATCAATCACACCTATGCACGGAGAACATAAAAGCTAATGCATTTACTGAAATATCTGCTACAATATCTTTTCAACTCTCATCTACTCCCCTCACCACAAGAATTACTCTAGTCTCCACACAACTCACTCCAAGTCCAGTGTTAGAGACAATTGACCCATGTTTCACTTCATGGTTAAATTCAGGGTCCTTGTCCTAGGTGGCAGAGAACTGTGAGCACCGAGAACAAGGCTCCTGATTGGACTTGTATTTTAATATGATTGGCTTTCTCTGTAATCCTGTGCACTTTGCTTTATGCATTAAAAAATAGTTCTAAGGAGCGGGGCGCGGTGGCGCATGCCTGTAATCCCAGCACTTTGGGAGGCTGAGGCAGGAGGATCGCGAGTTCAAAGCCAGCCTCAGCAATGGCGAGGCACTTAGCAACTCAGTGAGACCCAGTCTCTAATAAAAAACACAAAAAAGGGCTGGAGATGTGGCCCAGCGGTCGAGTGCCCCTGAGTTCAATCCCCGGTACCACACACAAAAAAAAGTTCTAAGAAGAGATCCAGAAGCTTGACCAGACAAGCAAAGACATATACAGGATGCACAAAGATGTTAAGAACCACTGCATGGAAGAGATTCCTTTGTTTCTATTCTGATCTTCTTTTTGTTTTTTCTACATGTCCTCTCTTGACTGTCTCATAAATTCCTGTGATTTTGACCATCTCCCATCCTTTCCCTTGTTCAAAAGTCCTCTTGTGCTTTTCTGGAAGTCCAGTCTCATAATCAACAAATTACTTATATTCCAAATCTTTTTCTGAACATTCCCACACCTGACCTTTGCTAAACCACTGAACCCCATCAGTCACAAGCCCAAGTCCTTCCAAGTTAAAAAAAAACAAACTTTGATATGCTCCTCTCCCATTAGCTGAAAGCAACACAAAATTATTCTTTTACAATTCCAGAGGTCAGAAGTTCAAATGAGCCTTACAGGACTAAAACCAAGTTGTTGCCAGGACTGGTGCCTTCTCCAAGGGAAAATCTGTTACTTGCCCCTTCCAGCTTCCAAACGTTGCATCCCTTGGTCTTGATCTCTGCTTTCATCATCAACTCCTCCCACTTTGATCTGCCTCCTTCCTCTTATAAGGATCCCTGTGATTACACCAAGCCCACTCGGCCAATTAGGAATAACCTCCCCATCTCAACATCCTTGATTTAATCACATCTGCAAAGTCCCTTTTGCCATGTAAGGCAATACAAGTTCTGAGGCTTGGAATGTGAACATCTTTGCTGGCGGCGGGGGGTACATCATTCAAACTTCCACACACCCCATTTCTCTCATCCTTGAATTCTTAGCCCTCTGCACTAAATTTGTCCTTCCATATTTCTTATTTCATTTAGAATCTCATTCATTTCTAATCCTGAGGCTTGACTCTCGATACCTTTCTTTATCTCGCCACTATCTTTAATAAAGGCAGTAAAATCAGCAAATCCTGTTCATTTCATCTCCAAGATCTTTGTTCGTTGTTCACCTAACAACCCAGTCTTAGCCGCCCTCAAAATCTCACTTGGATGCCGGCAAAACCCCCTTACTGGTCTTCACATTCACTATTGCCCTATTCTAATCTAGACTCCAAACTATACACAGAATTATATTTTAAAAATGCAAACCTGATTAAGTCACTCTCTTAACATTTCAATGGCACCATAAATAAATCGATTCTTCATATTCTCGGTACACTACACATCCGCTGCGATTGTCCTTTAAACGCAGGGGGTAGGCACTTCCTTAGCTGACCCACCCACACGGATTCTTGCAAAGGCGAAAAGTGCAAGAGCTATGCAGACCGAGCTGCCTTTGTCTGGAACCGCAGGTCCTCCTCACACATAAAATTCAAGAGGGAGTTGAATCGATTTTGATCTTGCACCTGGGCCCTTAAGGTAATGAAACTCATCAAAAACAATGCGGAGTAAACAAGACCTCACCCAATAAGGGGAAGCTGTGGTCAAAAGCTTTTTGTCCCGGAACCGTCTCCCCTCCCCAGACCCTGGACGCTGAGCCCAACAACTGGTGTCTCTTCGCTGCGCTTTTCTTCATTTCCTTCTAGATCTCATCTGGTTTCTAGATCTACCTGGGGAGGATGGGGGCCTCTTTTCCAAGGAGCCCGGAGCCTGCGGAACACCCAGTGCCCGCTCTCGGCTGCGGAGGTGCCCTGCTGGCTGTCCTGATGCTGCTCGCGCTGCCGGCGGCCTGGGGTGAGATGCTGGTGGACTGGGGGGGGGGGGGGGGGGGGGGGGGGAGGCGCGGGATGGGGGCGGGGGCGAGGTAGCTCGCGGCTACATGAACACGTGCCTGGATGCTCTGGACGCCAGGTCCAAGGCGTGGCTGTAAGAGCACTTAGCTCAGGGTGGGTCTAGGATCCCTCTGTGCACCGGGGCCCCTCCTTGCCTTTGGGTGAGAGTGGAGATCCCACTCGCTGGGGGTTGTGCGACACCCAGAGCAGAGGAGGGTTGGGAATGGTCAGCCCGTGCTGCATGAAATTCCTTGCCTTTGTGTATTCAGAGTCTGGACTGGCAATAGTAGACTGTGGAGCTGATCGTAGTGAAAGAAAGAGGGATTGGAAATTCTACAAACCTGGTTCTAGTCCTAGAAACATAACTGTGAGGAAAGCTAATACACCAGTCGGAGTCCGTATGTAAACGGGGATATTGGTATCTCTCTATCATGGTGTTGCTACCCAAATGGCACGAAGTGTGTCAGGTGTCTAACACAGTGCCTGCCACTCAATCCATTTCTATCCGCCAACCCACTACCTCTGCACTTGGCTCCCAAAGGTGTTTAAGCTAACAGTCCTAGGAGTACAGTTATCACCTGAAAACTGCCCTGCATTGGACTGTATTTACATCCTCACCCCAAATCATGGCCAATATCAACACTCACTTAATTGAGCACCTAATTTAAGAAAGATCCGCCTATGCCAGGCGTTTGAGGCTAGAAAAGCAAGTGAGCTCAGATAGCATAATGTAACTAGTTGCAGGTGGAAGGACAGCAGAGAGGTTTACATGTGGCATTTTAGTGATGTGTAGGCACAAAATAAACTTATTTTAACTACCTTGGAGATTCTGAGGCCCTATCTTCCCTTCCTTTCTCTTAACTTTAAGTAGGTAAACTTCTTCAATTATAACCCTTCTCCTACTATTTGTGTCCTCCCCAGAAGTCTTCCTGGTTGCTTTGACTCATTGGCAAGAGTTTAAGTGACAATTTTGTCTATTTTTGTCCAGCCTCCTCATGACAACTCAGGGTCTGCTCTTCGCTATTACTAGATATTTGCTTTCATTATTTGATTGTTCCTTTTCTTCTGACAGAAAAAAAAAGTTTCCACATGTTGTTGATATTTTATCTCCCTAGATATCAGAAAGTAATTTTTCAGATGAACAGATGTGAGAAAACTTGAAATTGTGTTTTTAATGGTATGCCAAGTTAAATTAAGAATGTGTTGTCCATGCTTAGAAATTTTTGTGGTCTTGGTATCTATCTGCCCCCTTCTTACTGGAATGTTATTATAGTTTGCTCATGTCTATTAAGTTACCATTAAAGTAATGCTGGACACTATTAATTGCAAAGAAAATATTTACTGAGGTTATCACAATAACCTCCAAAGGTGCACCCTAAATTAAACTATCTAGTAATTTGGTTGCCAAAGTAATTTACATAGCACTTTGGAATTTAAAAGAAGAAAAAGTTCTGCCTCTAAAGTGTGTGCATATAAAAATTGGTATGGTTTTTCCAGGTTCTGCTAATCCCTAGCCAGGGACCTTGAATCCAACACATCAATTAACAACCCTAACCTCAGTGTCCATGTGTATAAAAGAGACATAATTGACCTCAGGCTGAGAGGATCATTATGAAAATCAGATGAAACAGTGTGTATGACAGTGTTCTGTAACCCCCTCATGCAGAACTGAAAATCCATGACTAAGAAGTCACACAAGGGAGCCTAAAAAGCATAGGATAATTAACAAGGGAGCGTTCTGAACTCCAATGTCAGAAAAGGTTGAGAAGCAGAAACTTGAAGAACAAATCTAACAACAGGTTGTACAAGATGATTCCTGGGGATATTTATTTTTTTATATAAAAATAGCAGAGGAATTTGGATTATTTTGTTATTATAGGGTACTCAACAATATCAAGTTTAGGCAAAAGAGACTTCAAACCAAGGAAAATGATGAGGAATAAAGGAATGATAAAACGCATCAGTTCTCCAAGAAGACATAACAATCCTTACAATGTGTGTGCCTAACAACAGAGTGTCCAAATACATGAGGCAAAACCTGACAGCACTGTGAGCAGGAATAAGTGAACCCACTATTATAGCTGGAGACTTCAACACACTGTATCAGAAATGGGCAGCTGTAGCAGGCAGAAAATCGATGAGGACATAATTGAATTCCACAGCATCATCAGTCAAGGCATGCAGTTGGCAATTGTGGACCACTTCATCCAATGACAGCACAACGCACATTCTTCTCAAGTTCACATGGACCATGGGTGGAGATAAACCACATTTAGGACCACAAAAATAGCACCATGGTTTAGAGTTATGGGGACTGTGGTGAATACAGGGCGGGCTCTGGCGCCCTCTTCTGGTCTTCCTCCTGAGTCTCATTCTGTTATCTCTGTTAAGTTTAGATGCCAAGTAGGAGATTCCAATTTGCTTTCTGTGCTTTGTAATTTCAGTTTTCATATGCTTATATGAGTGGGTCTATGGTTTACATTATCAAGTTTTTCTAAAATAGACTTAACATTTTTTACAAGTAATTTTAAAAATATCCTGCACAGAAATACCGGGTAAAGATAATTCTAACAAGATCATTTCCAGCAAATAAGATGGCAGAGAAAGCAGTCTCCCTTCCCATCCTCAAAGACACACATATACATGGCATTTTTGTGAAGGGCATTAAGAACAGAGACACCATCTGCCTAATCACAATGGACAAAGATCAACAAAACCAAAAAATTTAGAAAGTATCATAAAGACTAGTTGAAAAGTAGCTTTACATACACTATTAACAGAAATGAACTGTGATGATATTTTGCCACTTTAGGTGCTATTTAATGGTCGTACTAACTCATCATGATTAACAAAGCATTTAAAATGTCTATTCCATCTATATCACATTTCTTTAAAGTTTTATAGATAATTCATATAATGTATACTTTGTAAATTTGTTTTTTTAAAGTGTATGCTATTTTTTTAACTTGTATTTTATTAAGCAAAATCTTTGTAGTGTCCTTCATTAAATAATGGGATATTCATAATAAGATCAGAGTGTATCCCAGGTTGACAGCTTATATTGGAGTAAAGACATAGAAATGACAATGAGTTAATTGTGCTTAGAGCACAGGGTAAGTCAGCCTGCCTTAAATGGAAGGTTTGAATCAAGAATATTCGAAAGTGGGCTGTGTCATCCAAAACAAAAACAAAATGAGATACCAATATACACTCATGAGAATGACCAAAATTAAGAAGACTGTACCAACTGTTGTCAATAAGTGAAATAAGTGAATTATTAGCCATTGTTCATTGGCAGATAAAACAGCACAGCCACTTTTGGAAACACTTAAAAAGTTAGACACCTGTCATGTGACTCAGCATTTTCCTCCTAGATTTTTACCTAAGGGAAATGAAAGCTATGTCCAAAGACTTCTATGTGGATTTTCATAGCAGTTTTACTTATAATCACCTATTATTGGAAACAGTAAAAATGTCCTTCAGCAAGTGAGTGGATAAACTAGATTGTTATATTTAGTTATATAATGGAACATTTCTCAGCAAGAAAAAGAAAACAATGTTTATACATGCAACAACCTGGATGAATCTCAAGATGTGAAAGCTGGACCAAAGGAAAATAAAATCTGAGTGATGCAGATTATATGCAGTTCTAGAAAATCAAACCAATCTGTAGTTCAAGGAAGCAGGTCAGAAGTTACCTGAAAGAGGTGGAGGGTGGGGTACTATGGTGCACACCTGTAATCCCAGTGACTCAGGAGGCTGAGTCCAGAGGATCCAAAGTCGAAGGCCAGCCTCAGACAACTTAGCAAAATCCTGTCTCAAACTAAAAACTAAAAAGGGATAAGGATCTAGCTCAGTGGTAAAGTGCCTCTGGGTTCAGTCTCCCCAAAATGGGAAAGAGAGAAGGAGGTGGAGAGATGGATGAATTACCAAGGGACATAGGGAACTCTGCAGGGTGGGGAATGAGGTAGAAATATTTGTTCTCTTGATTTTGGTGATAATTTCATGATGCATCCATATGTCAAAGTCATCAAGTTGATGAGTACACTAACAAATGTTATAAAGATATAACATTTAAATTATGGCAGGTCTTGAGTTTAGGCAGTGCATATTAATATATTTATTATGGGAAGTAGCCATAAATTGAAGGATTAGTAATAAATGAAGAAAAGAAAACTAGATCAAGCTATCTCTGTTGAAGACACATATGTACCTTTTCAGTAGGGCTATTATGAAAGTTTTCGGTTTTGGCGGGGGCAGAGGGATACCGGGGATTAAGCTCAGGGGCACTCCACTACTGAGCCACATCACCACTCCTATTTTGTATTTTATTTAGAGACAGGGTCTCACTGAATTGCTTAGTGCCTTGCTTTTGTTGAGGCCGGCTTTGAACTTGTGATCCTCCTGCCTCAGCCTCCCTAGCTGCTGGGATTATAGGCGTGAGCCATCCCATCGCGCTTTCCATTTTTATTATCACATATGCTACTCACATATGCAACTCAGGTAAAACATTTAGGTAATTAGAGAAAAAGAATATCTTTTCAAGAAAAGTTGATGCGGTTTACTGTGTTGCTTCAGTGCTCTTTCTAGCCACTCCCTGGGGGCTTTTCTTTGACATTCAACGTCACTCACCCACACTTTTTGCACCAGCAGCTGCCCTTGGAATTTCTTCCCTTATCCAGCATCAGTGGATGAGACCAAGATCAGCACTAGTTTTGCCTGCTTGTCAACTAGAGAAAAGGTGAAGACTTACTATTTGAAATCACAGAAACTGGTTTTCACTCAGTGGTTTTAAACTATTTCTCACAGTGGTTTTCTCAGGAACTGTTTTTCACTTGGTGTTTTTTTTTTTTTTTTTTTTTTTCTTCACTGTTTATCACAGTGATTCTGAAAGTGCTGTTATCTATCAAATCATCTGTGAAGTTTTGCCAATCTAAACTTCAGGGCTCTAACCTTTACCCAGTGGATCAGAACTTCTAAGTTATAGTCTGCACTCTTGATGGTGTTTTAAGTTTTATAGGCAATTCCTTGTTTACTAGTTCATTGCAACAAATATACATTGAGTGCTTGTAATGGGGCGATTAGCACATGGACCAGATACTCAGAGGAACAAACGGCATATATGGTCTCTTGCCCTCCCATTATCCATCTCTAATGTCCGTGGACAGAACTCAATACTTTTAAAAGTGCACGCATTTTAAAAGAACAATAAATTATTAGTGATACAATAGGCAACGTAAAGGGTCTGAGTAGAGAACAATGGCCTGGAGTAGAGAGAACAGTTTAGATTCCAAATTTCTGAGAGGATCAGGGAAGGCTCTGATAAGAAAGTGGCACTTTTGCAGAGACCTGGAGAAAGAGTGGAAGTTAGAGTGAAAAGCTTCTCACAGGGAAGGACCATCATAGACAGGGGGAAAAAAGTAGGCTTCAGGAAACAAGGGGAAAGAGCTACAGCTCAGTAAGAGGATAGAAAGGCATAAGATGAAGCAGGAAACAGGCAAAGTCACCTTTGTTGAACCATTGATGGTTTAATACAGAAAATGTGTGATGACGGATACCGGATGTCAAGTGGTGGGTAAAAATAATTAAGGAATCTGAGCATTTAGAGGGCATTCCTCTTTGCTTAAGTAAGAGTGCAGACTTGGTCACCAATTCTGATTAAAGCCATAATCAACAGGAAAAAGAAACTTGAGGAATTCTTGTGTCTGTCAGTTGTCCTGTAAGAGGTGAGATGAGGTGCAGACAGTATATCCTAGGTGGACGCTTAACCACTGAGCACATCCCCAGCCTTTTTTTATTTATACTTTATTTTGAGACAGGGTCTTGCTAAGTTGCTGAGACTGGCCTTGAACTTTCAATCCTCCTGGATCAGCCTCTGGAGCCACTGGGATTACAGGCGTGAATCACTGTGCCCAGTGAAAATAAACTCTTAGAAACAAAACATGTCCACTTTAGCAGAAAATTCCATTATCATTCTCCCTTTTCTAAGAATAATGTTTATCGAGAGCCTTTTTAGTAGCCTCAGTGACACTACTAGATGCACAGTGTAAACTATTGTTGATCCTCCCAGCAAAACTAATATTATCATCCCCTTTAAGAAGATCAAGTTGAGGCTCTAAAAATTCAAACAACTTGTCTAAGACCTCATAGCTAGAGAGTAAGACACACTGGATTTGAAGCCAAGCCTCTCTGAATGTGAATGTGAAGTTTTTTTGTTTTGTTTCATTTTTTTTTTAATTTTTTTGATTCTTTTTAGTTGTACATAACATTAGGATTCATTTTAACATAATTATAAAAACATACAATATAATTTGCTCTAATTTAGCCCCCAGTACTTCTCTTTTCTTTCCTCTTCTCCCTTTTCCTGTTCCCTTCTCTCTACTCTACTGATCTTTCTGCCATTTACTTTTTTTTTTTTTTTAGTTAGTTCCTTGTTGATACACATAATGGTGAGATTCACTGTTCTATATTCATCAATATACATAGGAAATTTAGATCAGACTCATTCCATTATTTTTCATTTATCCCATCTTTCCTCCCTTTTCTTCTACTCCACTGATCTTTCTTCTATTTTGATGGAATCCCACATCCGCTTCTCTTTTCTTTTTCCTTTTTTTTGACTATTTTCCACATATCAGCTTTCTAGGTCTGGCTTATTTCACTTAGCATTATAGTCTCCAGTTCCATCCATTTACTGAAAAATGCCATAATTTCATTCTTTGTGGCTTAGTAATATTCCATTGTGTATGTATGCTATATTTTCTTTATCCATTCATCTGCTGAAGTGCACCTAGGTTGATTTCATAGCTTGGTTATTGTGACTTGTGCTGCTCTAAATATTGATATGGCTGCATCCTTATAGCATACTGATTTTAGATCTTTGGGATATATGTCATGAAGTGGGATAGGGTCATGTGGTGGTTCTACTTCTAGTTTTTTGAGGAATCTCCATTCTTATTTCCAGACTGGTTGCACTAATTTGCACTTCCACCAACAATATATCCGTGTACCTTCCTTCCCATATCCTCACCAACGCTTGCTATTATTTGTATATTTTTTTTATGTGTGTGTGTGTGTGTGTGTGTGTGTGTGTGTACCAGGGATTGAATTCAGGGGCACTCGACCACTGGGCTACATCCCCAGCCCTTTTTCAATTTTATTAGAGACAGGGTCTCACTGAGTTGCTATGTGCCTTGCCACTGCTGAGGCTGGCTTTGAACTCGCAATCCTCCTGCCTCAGGCTCCCAAGTGCTAGGATTACAGGCATGCGCCACCGTGCCTGGCTTGCTTTCTTTCTTTCTTTTTTTTTTTTTTTTGTATTGGATTTGTTGTAAAACATTTTCTTTTTTTAAAATTTTTATTTATAGTAGTAGTATGTATTACAGTTCATACTACACATATAGAGCATCTTTTTACACAAAACAGTTTGTATACAAAGTATATTCGTAGTCGGCTTTCTTTATATTCTTGATAATTGCCATAAACTGGAGTGAGATGAAATCTCAATGTAGTTTTGATTTGTGATGTGAAATTTTTAACACTGTATGCTTTGCATTAGTTTCCTATTGGAAAACTATAACAAAATACCACAAACTTCATGACATAAAACAAGTGGCTCAGCGGTAGAGCATTCACCTAGCATGTGCAAGGCCCTGGGTTTGATCCTCAGCACCACATAAAAATAAATAAATAAAATAAAGATATTGTGTCAAAAAAATAGAACTTAAAAAAAAAAAAAAACAGAAATTTGCCATCTTTGCAATCTTACAATTCTGGATGCCTCAGCAAACTCACAGGGGTCCTTTGGAAGATTTTAAATTTTCAATGGTAGCAGCACTTCTTGACATCTCTTGGACACTGTAAAAACCACAAACTCCTAGCCAAGAATAGCTCCTGGTTTCAACATTAGGTCATACTAGGTTCCTCTTGACGATGTCAGCTCTTCATAAAGTTTGGTTTTTAGCAATTGCTGTGATAAAGAATAGGTGTCCCTTGAAAATCCATGTGGAATGGGAAATGGAGTCACGTTTCCAATCTGATTCCAAGGTTTGAGAAATTGTGCTGTGCCCGACATCCCATTGTTTTTTTTAATTAATTAATTATTTAATTAATTAGTTTATTTATTTATTTATTTTATTTGTTATACATGCTTTTAGAATGCAATTCCTTTTATATTACATATAAAGAGCACAGTTTTCCAAGTCATTGGTTTTACACAAAGTATTTTCATACCATTCAAGTTTTTTATACATGCACTTAGTATATTAATGTCAAACTCCTTCTGACATTGTTTCTATTCCTTTGCCCCTTTGCCTCCCCTCCCCCCTTTTTTCTATTTAACATTCCTTCATTCCTTTCCTCCCCCCTCCCTTGCCACTATAATTCAGTATCATCCTAGCAAAGGAATTAATCGACCTTTGGTTTTCTGGGATTAGCTAACTTCACTTAGCATTATTTTCTCCAACTCCATCCATTTACCTGCAAATGCCATGATTTTATTCTCTTTTAGTGCTGAGTAGTGTTCCATTATGTATATATTCCAAAGTTTCCCTATCCATTCATCTATTGAGGGGCATCGGGGTTGTTTCCACAATCTAGCTATTGTGAATTGTGCTGCTATGAACATTGATGTGGCTGTGTCCCTGTAGTATGCTGTTTTTAAGTCCTTTGGGTATAGACTGAGGAGTGGGATAGCTGGGTCAAATGGTGGTTCCATTCCAAGTTTTCCTAGGAATCTCCATACTGCTTTCCAAATTGGCTGCACCAATTTGCAGCCCCACTAGCAATGTAAGAGTGTGCCCTTTTCCCCACATCCCCACCAGCATTTATTGTTGTTTGTGTTTTTGATAGCTGCCATTCTGACTGGCGTGAGATGAAATCTTAGAGTAGTTTTGATTTGCATTTCTCTAATTGCTAGAGATGTTGAACATTTTTTCATATATTTGTTGATTGATTGTATATCTTCTTCTGAGAAGTGTCTGTTCAGTTCCTTAGCCCATTTATTGATTGGGTTGTTTGTTTTTTTGGTGTAAAGGTTTTTAGAGCTTTATATATCCTTGAAGTTAATGTTCTGTCTGATGTGCATGTGGTAAAGATTTGCTCCCATTCTTTAGGTTCTCTGTTCACCAACATCCCATTGTTAAATAATAGTGATGGACATGAGACTTAAGTTGTTTGAACATACTTATTTACTAAAGAGTACTATATGCCTTTTTTTTTTTTTAAATTAAGAATGCTATGAAGAAAATACTGAGACTGAAGGCTTTGGAGACTAAGTTTGAGAACCTCTGTCATAATGAATTAACTGTAAAAACTCCACTATCTGAATAAAAGAGACAGAATACATGTTCAGATACAGAATGAATGAATATAAAAGGATGGAAAACATTCCATTGCGAATGCAAACCAAATTATAGCCCGGTTAGCAAATGTGGCAGTATGAGAATCTTGTCATTAAATTATCATTATGTATTTATATTTAAAATATTTATTGATATATTAGGGATTACATTTACCATTTTGTTATTTCTTTTTTAAATTTGTCTCACAAATAAAGTAAACCAAGTAGAATTTGAAGAAAGATTTATTACTAGAAATAGAGATTCACAATGATATTTCCATACCTGCAAAAAAAAAGAAAAGAAAACAAAGAAAAAAAAAAGAAATAGAGTTATTTTATTATGATGAAGGGTTGATCTTCAACAAAATATAGCAATTCAATTTTTTATGACCTAATAACGTAACTTCAAAATATATTAAATAAAAGATGGACAAGGGGCTGGGGTTGTGGCTCAGCAGCAGAGCGCTCGCCTCGCACGTGCGCAGCCCGGGTTCGATCCTTAGCACCACATAAACATAAATGCATTGCATTGTGTACAACTAAAGTAAATAAATAAATATTTTTTAAAAATTTTTAAAAAAAGATGGACAAAATTAGAAAGAGAAATACACCAACATATAATAAGTTGTTATTTTTTATTTTTATTTTTTAAATTTTTCTTTTACTGGAGATTGAACCCAGGGTTACTTAGTTAACCACTAAGCCACATCCCCAGCCCAGTTTTTGTATTTTATTTAGAGACAGTGTCTTGCTGAGTTGCTTAGGGATTTACTATGTTGCCTCAGCTGGCTTTGAACTTGTGATCCTCCTGCCTCAGCCTTCCCAAGCCGCTGGGATTACAGGCAAGTCAGAATAGTTTAACACAACTCTTTTAGCATCTGGTAGAATAAGCAAATCCCCCCAAATCAGGAAGTATCTCAAAGACTTGAATAATTATGATTAACAGATCAGACTTTGCTGACATGGCCAAATTACTGGGCCATTACTGTGGTACATACATTTTTTTACAAGTTCACATGCTACAGTTGCTTCAGCTGACCAAATGCTGAACCATAAAACAAGACTCAGTTTCAAGAATAGCTAATAAATACATGACTTTAAAAATTCCTCAAATGTTCATAAATTATGCAAAACACTTATAAACAGACCATGACTCAATGAAGAAACCACAATGGCAATTATCAAATATTTTGAGCTGAAAAAAAGCAACACATTGAAATTTGTAGAATACAGTTAATCTAGACCTAAAACAAAATTAATAGTCTGAAATGCCTATTTTAGAAACTCTTTTAAACTGAAAATTTTTTTCTAAATCAATATAAGATTTTAATACAATTCCAGTCTCATTCTAAAGTGTTTTTAAAGTGTTAAACAGAACATGCAAAAACAGAATTGCCTAAAAATGGTCAACACAGTTTACAATGTGTTTGATGAAGAGATCTAGTGTTATCAGATATGAAAAATGTACTATAATAAATGTAGAATGGCATACTATTGGAATCTATTTTAATTTATTTAACAAAACCATACATGTCGGATTAGGCCCCAAGTTCCTTAATAAGAATCCTGTAGCACAAGAATTAATATCAAGAATCAATGAATGGGATAGATTCAAAATAAAAAGCTTCTTCTCAGCAAAAGAAACAATCAGTGAGTTGAATTTGGGAACAAATATTTAATACATGCACATCAGATAGAGCACAATTTCTAGAATATATAAAAAACTCAAAAAACTTAATTCCCAAAAAATAAATAACCCAATCAACAAATGGGCTAAGGAATTGAAAAGACACTTCTCAGAAGAAGATACACAATTAATCAACAAATACATGAAAAAATGCTCAACATCGCTGGCAATTAGAGAAATGCAAATCAAAACTACTATAAGATTTCATTTTACTCAAGTCAGAATGGCAGCCATTAAGAACACAAACAACAATAAAAGTTGGAGAGGATGTGGGGAAAAAGGCACGATCATACATTGCTGGTGGGACTGCAAAATGGTGCAACCGTTATGGAAGGCAGTATGGAGAGTTCTTGGAAAACTGGGAATGGAACCACCCTATGACCCAGCCATCCCACTCCTGGGTCTATTCCCAAAGGACTTAAAAACAGCATATTACAGTGACACAGCCACTTCAATGTTTATAGCAGCACAATTCACAATAGCTAGATTGTGGAACCAACCTAGATGTCCCTCAGTTGATGAATGGATAAAGAAAATGTGGTACATATACACAATGGAATTTTACTCAGCAATAAGAGAATAAAATAATGGCATTTGCAGGTAATGGATGAAGTTGGAGAATATAATGCTAAGTGAAGTTAGTCAATCTAAACTGAAAATTTTTAAACTCTCAGTAACCATTTCAAGAAATCTCTTTAAAAAAGAACAGCAAATAAACTCAAAGAAAATAGCAGTAAAAATTAAAATAAGAGCAGAATCAGTAACACCAAAGTTGGTTCTTTGAAGATTAATACAAATAACCTCTGGTCTCAATTGACCCTTCATAATTTAAATTAATTAGTGAGGTTGTGGGAGGAAAAGAATTAAAAAAAAAAAAAAGATTTCCAAAGCTAAAGTAAAATGATAATATTTTTCCAACAGATATTTCTTCTTGATTATTTGTTGTTTGATTCTAAATGACATTTTTATAACCATGACTTAATCTGATAGGCCTTAGGGGACATAGTTAAGCCTAGTATTTAATTCAGGACATACATCAGAAAACATATGCTTTCACACAGAAGAATGAATGAGACATAACTTTCCTATGTGCATATATGAATACATGACCAGCATAGCTCCACATCATGTACAACCACAAGAATGGGATCCTAATTAGAATAAGTTATACTCCATGTATGTCTAATATGTCAAAATACACTCTACCGTCATGTCTACCTAGATAGAACAAATAAAAAAAAGAAAATATACGCTTTCACAAAGTGAAGTACAGCTTTAGTTCTATTTTCTCTTTGGCAACAGACTTTCAACATTGTTGACTCCTGCTGAGGGCAAGAGAGGGGTCTTGTGCTCCCACTGGATCTGGGGGCCACCAAGAGTGAGGATGGTTGGTGAAGTACATGAGGCTTCTGGTTACAGGATTAGAAAGATAAGGGAGATGGACTGGATGAAGCCCAAGCTCAGGCATTTTCTGATTGGCTAAAACTTGAAGCAGGGAATTGGAGTTTCTATGAGAGACTCCTTCCACCACTTAGTTGTCTTCAAAATAGCGGAGACTTTTTTAGTGGGTGGATACTGATAAAGTCTTTTGAAAGCTTGTTTCTAAGATACCTACGAAAGGAATCAATCTCTTGCCATTATAAAAGTGTTCTTTTTCTTCTTCAATGGCATCTATAAGTGTATGGAGAGAAAGAGGAAGTGGAGTAGAAATTTCCTCATTAATTTGGATGTTGCTGTGGTCTTGATCTCCAGGTCAATGCAAGGCCCCAGAGTGGCTTCCGTTTGCCAAACCTCAAAGTCCAACTGAAGAATCTGAGTTTCCCATTGGGACTTCTTTGAAGTACGAATGTCGCCCTGGTTATATCAAGAGACGGTTTGATATCATTTGCCAAGAAAACTCACTCTGGACAAATGCTGAAGACAAGTGTAAACGTGAGTAACTTAAATGGAAATTTCTTTGGGTAGTCAAACACTTGTAAGGTCTGATTCAATCTGTTCAAATCTTGAAACTAAGACACGTATGACTTTACAATTTTGCCCAAGGTACAGTGCATGTAAGTTATTCTTGTAGAGTATGTCTCCTTACTACTTTGAGTTCCTGGCACCTCTAGTATAAGTTCCTTTCATGAAAAGTGATCATCACAAGGCATGAGGGAGGGAAAATCCCTATTCACCAGGGGTGTCCTGCTTTCACAACCAAAGCTAAGTAGCAATTGATTCTGAAGGAAAGAAAAGTGTGTTGAATAACTAGGAGATCAGAAGATCCCAGGTTCTGAGGCCTGTATTACTCTGGCTGAATTACAGAACGTAATACTTTAATGATAAATGAAGTGTACGTGTTTCTGGGAGCCACCGAGTAGGAATGAGAAAGAATTGAAGGGGAGGTCCTTTTCTAAGTGGTTCTTACCTGGTGGCTGAGCCTAAGGCAACCGAGTGAGTTTCCTCAAAGTGGCAAAATCTGTAGAATCATCATAATTACATATGCTCTGCAGTCAGCTATTGTCAGATTGGGACTTATTTTTTAATGTTATTAGTGCTTTACATAAGTGGGGTTCTTTGTGAAGTGCATGAGGCATATTCACATATATTCATATATACACATAACATCACTCATTCCCCAGTACTTCCCCTTTCTTTCCCCATCTCCTTCCCCCTGCTTCCCCATTCTCTGCTCTTTTGGTCTTTCTATTTATTAGCATGTACATATTTTTTCATTGGTGCATTGTAATTGTACATAAAAGTGGTGGGTTTGATTCACCACATGACCACTGCTTAAAATTTATTCAGAAAAACCAAAATCAACATACTACAGGGACACATGCATTCCACATACATATCACAGTGCAGTTCACAAGAGCCAAGTTATGGATCAGCCTTAGTGTCCATCAATAGATAAATGAATAAAGAAAATAAGGTATAGATACACAATGGAGTTCTACTCAACCATAAAGAAAAATGAGATTATATCACTTGTGGGTAAATGGATGGAACCAGAGAAATCATGCTAAGTGAAATAAGCCAGATTTAGAAAGTCAAGGGTCAAATACTTTCCTTCATATGCAAAGCTAGAGAGAAAAAGAGTAATAATAAAAAGGGAGTATCTCATGAAAATAGTATGGAGATCAAGAGAGAAGAGTTGGGGCATCAAGGAGGAAGGACAAGAGGAGTGTAAGAGGAAGAACTGTAGAATAAAATTGATCAAGTTATGCTATATGCATGTGTGGATATACCATAGGTTTGGACTTTATATGCTAAAAAAGGTTCAGATTATTTTACTTGGCTCTAAAATTCTGTTTCCTTCCCACAGGTAAACCATGTAAAAATCCTTCAGATCCTGTGAATGGCATGGTACATGTACAGTCAGACACACAATTTATGTCCAGAATTGATTATACTTGTAATAAAGGGTGAGTTGGCAGCAATATCTCTTAGTTCAAGAGTTCTGGTATAGCAAAACCACCTTCTAGTCACATCTCAGAAAGATCAACTTTCTGGTCTTAAAAGGCTTAGACATATGTATTCATCTCCTGATTCAAATAAACAAAGTTATGACAAAATTAAGGGAAAATGTGTATCCTGGCTGGAAACCAGGGCAGTATATATGTTAGACAGATTTCCATGACTGTGATAAATTAGGAGGTAATCAACTTAAAAGAAGAAAAGGTTTGTTTTGATTCATGGTTTCAGAGGTCTCTATCCATGTTTAATGAGCTTCATCACTTGGGGCCTGTGGTGGCACCGTAAATCATGATGGGAGAGGCCCTTTCACCTTATGGTGGCCAGGAAGCAAAAAGAGAGACAGGAAGGGGCCAGATCCTACCATTCTAAGGGCACAGACCCACCCCATGACCTAACTTCACACAATGCCCCAATTCTTGAAGGCTCCATCACCTCATACTAGCACCACAGACTGAGCACCAACCCTTCAACTCGTGGAGATTTAGGAGACATCAATAGCAACATATTAAGGAAAGAGGCATTCACTGGGTGGGACCTTGTGGTTAGCAACCCTAATCCAGAGTAGATATTAGTGGAAGAAAGGGAGAGGATAAATACGAACAGTAACAATGTTATTGGTTTGTTAGGGCTGCCATAACAAAGTATCATAAAATGTTTGGCTTAAAACAACAGAAATGTTTAGAATTCTGTTCTGGAGCTTAGAATCCAAAATCAAGTTGTTAGCAGGACTGTGCTTCTTCTGAAGCCTCCAGGGGAGAACTCTTCCTTGGCTCTTCTAGCTTCCAGTAGCCGTTGGCCTTTCTGGGCATGGGCAGCATCATGCCAGTTCTTCTCTCTGACTATACGTGCCCATCTTCCCTGTGTCTGTCTTCATGTGGAATTCTCATATTTATGTCTAACGTTTTCTCTTTTTATAAGAACACCAGTGTTGGATGAGGGCTCACTCTAAAGACTTTATCTTAACTCAGATACATCCGCCAAGACCCTATTTCTTAATGAAGTCACATTCCCTGGGACTGAGATTTCAATATCAACATGTCATTTTGAGAATACAACCCAATGCATAAGAGCATCCCTTTGGAAATGTTGCCCATCAAGTGATCACCAAGCAAGATCCTGTGGTTGGTTCTTTTCCCTGGCTGAACACACAGTAAAGGCTTTGCTTCAGCTCACTCCTAATGTTAGGCAAGTTAAGAATATGAGATAAAACTTAGTGAGACCCTGTCTCTAATGAAATAAAAAAAAAAAAAGGGCTGGGGATGTGGCCCCAGTGGTCGAGTGCCCCTGAGTTCAATCCCTGGTACAAAAAAAAAAAAAAAAAAAAAAAAAAAGAACTAACTTTGTGGGGCCACATGAGGACCAAATAAAAAGTAGATAATTGGGCTTCAAAATTCTTTTAAATATTTTTTTTAAGGACACTATCAAGAAAGTGAAAATATAACCCACAAATAGTAAAAAAAAACTTGCAAATCATAGATCTCATAAGGATGTATCCATAATATGTAAAGAGCTCTGACAACTCTACAGTAAAAGATACATAACTCAATTTTAAAAAAAGAAAAGGATCAAGTAGACATTTCTCCAACATATATAAATAGACTGAAAAACATAAAAAGTAGTTAATAAAACTTCTTATGGCCAGGCTTGGTGGAGCATGCCTGTAATCCCAGCAATGCAGAAGTTTGAGGCAGGAGGATTGTAAATTCAAGAAAAGCCTCAGAAACTTAGAGAGGGCCTAACCAACTTATTGAGACCCTGTTTCAAAATATGGGGATATGATGTGGTAGTAAATCACTCCTGGGTTCAATCCCTGGTGGTACCAAAAGAAGAAGAAGGAGAAGGAGAAAAGAAAGAAGATGGACTTGGGTAAAGCACTTTCACAGCATACATAAGGCCCTAGGTTTGAATGCCAGCACCCCAAAAGAAAAAAGTTTGAAATCAACAATCTAAATACCTCAAGGAATTAGAAAAAAGAACAAAGAAAAAAGTCCAAAGTCAGCAGATAAAAGGAAGTAATAAATATTAGAGCAGAAAAATGAAATAGAGGTATACAAAATAGAAAAGAACAAAGAAACTAAGAATTGATTTTTAAAAAGATAAACCAAAAATCTATTAGCTGGACTAAGAAAAAAAGACCCAAATAAAATATAAATGAGGGCTGGGGTTGTGGCTCAGCGGCAGAGTGCTCACCTCGCACGTGTGCGGCCTGGGTTCAATCCTCAGCACCATGTACAAATAAATGCATCATGTACAGCTAAAGCAAATAAATAAAGTTTTTAAAAAATTATAAATGAAAGATGGAACATACTACTAATTTCACAAAACTACAACAGATCATATGAGACTACTTTTTAAAAAAATATTTATTTATTTGTTTTCAGTTGTACACAATGCGTTTATTTTGATGTGGTGCTGAGGATCGAATTCATTAGGACATAAATTCTACAATTCAGTAGGATATAAAAAGTATCATACTTCATGATCCAGTTGGATTTATCTCTGAAATGCAAGGATGATTTGACATGCATAAATCAACAAATGTGGTATGCCACATTAACAGAATTAAGGGTGAGAATAATATGACCATTTCAGCAGATGCAGAAAAACGCATCAGACAAAATTTCATATCTCCTCATAGTAAAACCCCTCAACAAATTAGGTGTAGAAGACATGTGCCTCAATCTAATAAATGCTATATATAGCCAAGCCCACAGCTAACATCATACTTTGTGGTGAAAAGCTGAATGGTTTTCTTCTAAGATCAGGAACACAAGGTTGTCCAGTCTCACCACTTTTATTTAATATAGTATAGCCAGAGAAATTAAAAGGCATACAAAGTGGAAATTTCTCTTTGTGCAGATTACATCATCTTATATAGACAGAATCCTAAAGACCTCACTGAAAAACTATCACAACTAATACATTCAGTAAAGTTGCGGGTACAAAGTCAACATACAAAAAATGTAGCATTTCTGTACACTAACAATGAAACATCAAAAAAAGAAATCAAGAAAACAATGCCATTTACAAGAGCACCAAAAATACAATCAAATACTTAGGAATAAATTTAATCAAGGAGGTGAGGATCTGTACACTGAAAACTATAAAACACTGATGAAAAATTTGAAGAAAACACAAACATATGGAAGGTTATGTTGTATTCGTGGATTAGAGTAATTAATTTTGTTAAAATGTCCATACTACACAGAGCAATCTATAAATTCAATGCAATGTCTCTCAAAATTCCAATGACATTTTCCCAAGAAGTAGAAAAACAATCCTAATATCCAACCACAAATACAAACAAACAAAAAAAATAAATAAATAGCCAAACCAATCTTACACACAAAAATTAAATCTGGGACTCTATACCTGATTTCAAAATAAACTACAAAGCCATAACAATCAAAACAGCACGAGAAGATCCAATACCATGTGATCTTACATGTAAAACGTAAAAACAATAAACTTGAAGAAGCAGAGCAGAGCAGGTTGCCAGGGCCTTGAAAGAAGAGGGGACAGGGAGATGCTGATCAGCAGATACAAATTTCCCTTTGGTTGAATAAGTTGTGGTAATCTGTCATACAGCATGGTGGTTACAGTCAATAATAATGTATACTGGAAAACTGGAAAGAGAAAAGATCTTAAATGTTCTCCTAAAAAACATGGTAGATATATGAGATGGCAGAAATATTAATCAGCTTGATTTAATCACTTCCCAATGTAGAAATATATCAAAATGTGCTATTTACAAAACAAAAATAAATATTAATGTTACATTTTTTAAAAGAAAGAAATATAGTTATAGCATTAAAACTTTCAAGTTAAATAAATTTCTCTATTTCCTAAAAATGTTCTGAAGTTTCAAGATTGTAACCTCTGGGAGGGAGCAACTGAAGCAGGTGGATTTCCTCTGTATTTAGCGTGTAACCTTCCTTATTCTCTGCTTCTAGGTACCGACTCATTGGTGCCTCCAATGCTATCTGCATCATCTCAGGCAATACTGTCGCTTGGGATAATGAAGCACCTATTTGTGAGAGTGAGTTGAAATCTTCCTTCCTATCACTTTTACAATAAGATTTTAATTCTCCTCTGGAATTGTCATTTTTATTTATTGTGGTGTGGGAATGGAGCTCAGGGCCTCACACATGTAGGCAAGTGCTTTTCTGTTGGATGCCCTTTGTTCATTCTGTCCTTTGGGGGCTGAAGACAGCTGTAATGCTGTCAGATATTCCCATGGGATTCTTGGCAACTTCTTCCTTAAATGATCCCTTATCCTGAGAGGTGCCTTTTCTAAATCAGGGGTTTTCAAGGCATAAAAAAAAAAAAAAACTTCTAATCATATTTTTACTTCAATTAATTTGTAATTATATTGGTTCTGCAATCTCCAATACAGTAACCATTCTGCTTGGAAAATTAGTAGAGACTTTAAAACCTTTGTTCTTCAAGGTTAGTGAAGCTGCAGACAACCCGCCTTCTCATGGATTGAGGATTTAACAAAACTTCTTGAAATGCATGCATGATGCCCTGAAAACCTATAAGTGGGAATTTATTTTAACCCACATTTTAGGATTTATGCATATGATGTAATAGATTTTTCTTTTTTCCTTTTTTTTTTTTTTTTTTTTTTTTGTACCGGGGATTGAACTCAGGGGCGCTCAACCACTGGGCCAGATACCCAGCCCTTTTTTGTATTTTATTAGAGACAAGGTCTCACTGAGTTGGCTAAGTGCCTCACCATTGCTGAGGCTGGCTTTGAACTCGTGATCCTCTTGCCTCAGCCTCCCAAGTGCTGGGATTACAGGTGTGCGCCACTGCGCCCAGCTGATGTTAACAGATTTTTCTCAAGGAGTTCACTATAGACTTTGATTACAGCATTCTTTATAACAGTAAAAATGTTAAAGTAACCCAAATGCATAGCATGTTTCAAACCATGGTTTGGAAATAATGTACTGCAAGGAAAATTATATATTAAAAATGACTATAAAGAATTTCCTGAGAGACATAAAATAGCCATGCAGATACAGAATGTACATCCATACACTGGAGTTTTATGCAACCATAAAAAATATAGCTATCACAGAGAAGCACTTGATGTCCAAAGATGTATATTTTATGTGAAAAAGAATCAGAAGACAAACCACATATATGGTAAGATCTCATTTTATTAAAAGAATAATCTATACCTATATCTTTATTTTTTATTTCTTCTCTAATAACTGAACTCCAAAATATTAGCTTTAAGTCCCCTGGGTAAAGCCAGGAGGAGACTTAATATTGGGGTTTGGTTATGCATGTAGTAATGTGCATCCTGGAGCAGATCCAGTCTCCCATTCATTAGAACTGCTCTAGGTCTGTGAACAAGCTCAAGTCTGGGGAATGCTTAATGAACCATGACTCTTTTGGGGGGAGGGTGAGTACTGGGGATTTAACTCAAGGGCACACGAACACTGAGCCACATCCCCAGCGCTATTTTGTATTTTAGTTAGAGACGGAGTCTCACTGAGTTGCTTAGCACCTCGCTTTTGCTGAGGCTGGCTTTGAACTTTAGATCCATTTGCCTCAGCCTCCCGAGCCATTGGGATTGCTGGCGTACATGTGCTGCCACACCCAGGCACAACTCTCTTTTGCAATGATTCAAGCCACACTAGACCTTGCTTTCTATTTACACAGACCAAAAACATGCTATAGTCAATTGGCCAGTGTCAGAGATCTCTGCAGTCCAATCAATTTGATTACTCTTCCAGTGGATAATACTACACACCTAGACAAATGGCTCAAAATAATCTGCATTTTCCTAATGACTTACAGTGCTGAGTATCTTTTCATATGCTTATGAAGTGCCTGTTCAAACCTTGTGCCCATTATTTATTAGTTCATCTTTTTTTTTATCTTGTAGAAGTTCTTTATATATTCTCATATCTCCCAATAAATGTAACACAAATATTTTCTTTTAGGTTTTGGCTTTTCTTTTTACTTTCTTAATGATTTTTGACGGTGGAAGTTTTACATTTCAATAGTGTTCAATTTATGAATTTTTCTTTTCTAGTGACTGCCTTTTTCTGCTGTCCTCAAAAAATCTACCTGTTATGGAGATATTTTCCCTTGTTATACTCTAGAAACTTGGGCCATTCATGTTTAAGTCTGGGATTCAGCTCAATTTAATTTTTATGTATGGATGGTGTGTAGTATGGTCAAAATTTGGGGTTTTGTTTGTTTTTTCAACTGGATCAGCCATTGACCTAATACCATTTATTTAAAAGCCCATTCCTTGCATACTACAATGTCACATCATGATGACTATGACTGTTATAGATATGCCACATGACTTCTCATTCTTAGCATGACCTCCTAGAACTTGGGTCTGCATTAAGCCCACTAATTAAAAACCCTTCATGATAAACTTGCTTGAGTCACACCCTGGATCTCGGTACATATTGATCCACAGGTCTCCCCCTCTCATTATAATAACTTATCTCTGTATGACCTTGGGCTATACCATGTACCCCAAGTGCCTATAATAATAAAATCTTCATTTATAACTTGTGTCTATCTTAATCATTGAAGAGGTGCTCTTCCTCTTATAGATCCTAAATTAAAACTCTAAATCCCCACATATGAGCTCTTTCTTGTGTGTTCCCTTATTATTTCACTTCATGTTAATTTTCCTTCAGTATGAAGAACTCTTTTTAGCATTTTTGTATCATAAGTCTTCTAGCAATCATTCTTTAAACATTTTCCTAATTGTGGTTCCTTTGAAGGTTATTGACTCTGTTTCCTTATGGTTGATTGTACTTGATTTTATTTTTTTTTAATTTTGACAATAATTTTATTGAAATCTGCATTTTTCCCCACAGCTTTATTAAGGTAAAATTGAAGTACAATAAAATGCACATATTTGAAGTATGCAATTTGATCAGTTTTGACATGTACGTCACCAATACAATCAATATAAAAATCATTTCCACTTTATTTTATAATATTTCTATGGTGTGTCTAAGTAGGGATTGCTTTGAATTTGTATTTCTTGGGCTTGTGTGGCTTCTTGAATCTGTTTTTGATGATATCATTCATCAGTTTTGGAAAATTCTCAGTCATTACTTCTTTAAATGATGTATGCTACGGGGAGCATAGGTGGATTAGAGGAACACTAGAAAGGCCAATGGGAAAGGAGGGGAATAGAGGGGGCAAAAGAGTAAAAAAAAAAAAAAAAAAAAAAAAAAAAAAAAGATGGTAGAATGAGATGGATATTGTTGCCCTGGGCGCATGTATGAAGACATGAATGGTGTGAATATACTTTGGATACAACCAGAGATATGTAAAAATGTGCTCTATAAGTGTAATATGAATTGTAATGCATTCTTCTGTCATATATAACAACTTAGAATAAAGGACAAGAAAAAAATTAACAAATAAAATAAATAAATAAATGTTGTGTGCTATTAGCTCTCCCCTCTGCCTGTAGGACTCCACTTACATGATATTAGGCTGTGTTCCTCCAGGTCTCCTGCTATTTTGTCTGTATTTTTTTTAATCCTTTCATCTCTTTGTGTTTTGTTCTGAGTACTTTTTTTTGGCTTAGTTTCCAGTTCACTTATTTTTCTTAAACTGTGTCTAATGTGCTACTAATCTGATACAAATTCTTAATTTCAGAAATTGTATTTTGCAATTTTAAAATTTTTATTTAGTTCTTTTTCAATTTTTTTCTTGTTCTTCTTAACAGTTTCTAGTTCCTGTCAAAAGTTTATTTTGTATATTATATCCTTGAATAGGTAAACACAGTTATTTTAAGTCTATAAATGAAAATTCCAATGTCTGTAGTTCTTTTGGATTAATTTCTAGCATCATTGTGTGGTTCTTATTGGGTTATTTTATCTTGGAAACTTGTCTGCAGACGTATTTTCAAAGTCTTAAGTAATTTCAAGGTCTTAAATAATTTTATTAGTCAGCTTTCTCCATCATTATAATGAAATACCTGAGGTAATTTAATTATAAGTCAAAAGATTTATTTTGATTCAGTTTTGAAGGTTTCAGTCCATGACTGAGTAGTGCCATTGCTTTGGGCTTCTTAAGATGCAGCATATCAAGGCAGAATAAGTAACACAGCAAAGCCATATACATCATGAGCCAGTGAGCAAAAAAAGAGAGGATGATATTCAGGTCCCATAATCCCCTTCAAAGGCACACCTCACACTACACACTACCTCCTTGAGGTTCTATTCTAATGGACTCACCCAGTATATCAAGCCTTTGACACAAGGTCCTTTAGGAGATATTACCCATATCCAAGCCATAGTAATCCCAAGAAGATTTTTATTGTTTTTCTCTGCCAGGAACAGGTAAGACTAACAACCTGGGACTGCTTTAATTAAGTCTCAGGAACTATGATTTTTCTGGGCCACCTATGGTACTTGAAGAATAGTTTCAGTTTTTGAGTTAGGGTGCCGGGGATTGAATCCAGGGCCCTGTGCATGCGAGGCAAGCACTCTACCAATCTATCAACTGAGCTATATCCCCAGCCCTGCTAGTTTACTTTCAATTAACTTCGATTCCCATGTGCTTAGTTTTCTCATCCTGGTACAATAATGTTTGTCCCTTGACTTTGCAAGACTATCCAAAGTCTACCTGGCTTCTCAGTTGCCTCCTTCTGATTCAACTGCCCCTTGCCAAGGGAAAAGCAACCCAAATGCCCAGCTCACACCTAGCTCTGGGCCCAGCAATGCTTTGCCATATTCTTTGCCTCTGAAGCTTCACAGATATATATTTTTTAAATTCCAGCATTTCTAACCTTTCTTCAGGGGGAGGGAAGAAGCATTGTTTGATTCAAATTATTGAGATAACCACTACTACAAGCAGAAATCTTCTTGAGAATTGTAATTTTTCATTTCAAGTGTTTTAGGGTATTGGTTGAAGTTATTTAGCTCTAGTTTATAGCAATACAATAGACTATGCATAACTTCTATATTTCATATGTACCTATGGGCTTTCATGGACAAATATATGATCACACTTACATAGATAAGATCTCAAACTTAGGCTTGATAAAGAGAATTGATAAGATTTCTATCTTTTGTGTGGTGTGAAATGTTTGAAGTTATATTTGGAAGTATGTATTTCTTGAAAGTTTGATAGAACTTATCTGTCAATTCTTTTTTCTTTTATTCTTACAAGTTTCTTGGCCAATTGTAGCTTACTATACAATGGATTTAATAATTTATATCATTTAGATTTTCAAAATGTTTATCATACAGTAGTCTACAGTTTCATAAATATTTGCATATATTATAAACATGTTCAAATTTTATTTCCTACTCTCATATATTTGTGTTTTCTCTCTTCCCTTAAACTTTTTCTTTTAGCACAGGTTTTTATATTTAAAAAAGCTATACTCAGTTAACAACAAAAATAGAAATTCATGAAGCAAGTTGGAAACAGGAAAACTGTGTAAGCTCTACTATAATATGATAAAGAACTATTTAAAATGAAAAGAGCCTGGATTGTATTAATAAAAATGTGTATTTTACAAGAAATACGTAGAAAAGGTAGCACACATACCATTTTGCCCACCTAAAGTTAAACTTTGTAAGAACTTATTTACACATTAGCAAAGATAAAAAGCAGATAATGAATGTAAAAATAGTTAAGTTAGTGAGTCATTACATTTTTCTCACTCATTATTTAAATTCGTTTTCATTTAGCTTGCTCTCCTTTTGCCCAGGCATTCCTTGTGAGCCACCTCCAGCCATCGCCAATGGAGATTACATTAGCTCTAACAGAGAATATTTCCTCTATGGAATGGTGGTGACCTATCGCTGCAAGGATGCAGCCAGAGGGAGACCGCTGTTTCGCCTCCTGGGAGAGCCCTCCATATACTGCACCAGCCATGACAATGAAGTTGGCGTCTGGAGCGGTCCTCCCCCGCAGTGCATCGTACCTAATAAATGCACCCCTCCACACGTTGAAAATGCAATAATGCTAACTGCCAACAAGACCTTATTTTCCTTAAATGAAATGGTGGAGTTTGGGTGTCAGCCTGGCTTCGTCATGAACGGACCCACCCATGTGCGGTGCCAGGATCTAAACAAATGGGAGCCGGAGTTACCAAGCTGCTCCAGGGGTGAGTCTGGCTGAGCTTGGGAGGGGCCTAAAAGGGCATGAGTTGTTGGTGGACCCGGAGACTAATGTGTGCTCTGGAGGAGGGATGGGTAGTGAATTTTCTTGGATAAGTAAATTTTCTTGGGAGGGAACATGAAATCAAGTGTGTGTGTGTGTGTGTGTGTGTGTGTGTGTGTTTACATTCACATATGTTCATATTGAGAAGCAAAGCTAAGTCTGAGCAAGGAATGTGATATTTCTTTGGGATTCTCCCACCACCACTCCCCCTTTGGACTCTTACAAACAAAAGTTCTCTACAGATATCACTACCCTACTTCCAGCCTCCAGCCTCTACTGATTTCATTTGAGTATAATAATTGCTAATATATACCGAGTGATTCATCTGGCCAGGTACCATGTTATAGGCTGTGTGTATATTTTAGTACTTAAAGCCATGAGATAATCACCATTCTTTCCATGTTTTACAGAGACAGTAGGTCTTAGAGAGGTTAGATAACTTTTCAAAGTCAAGCAAAATATGAGCTTGCAAACTGAAGACTTGAACCCAAGTCTGTCTCCAGAGCTTTGGCTCTGACCTGTCATCATCCATTCAGGAAATCAAAAACCACTTTGTAGTCTTCAAAGAATGAGGGTTTTCATGCAGGAATTGAGTTATAAAGATGTTGGAAGTTCAGGAAGAACAAAGGGAAAAGAAAGCAGTGTTCCCAGAGACTGGGAAGCTGCGGTTACTCCAGGACGAGAGCACGCGTGCCTGCACTCACTGTTGGATTGGGCAGCCCCTGCTGTTGCTGCAGATGCCACCACTGCTTCCAGGATGTAGCTGATCTTACTGAAGCCAAAGTCATTGGCATTGCTAGAATTAAAGTTGCTGCTACTAACTAAGAGCCATCAAAGCTGCCACTGCTGGAGCCACCCCTAGATGTAGAATGGCTTGTCATCTTCCTGCCTTTTAATTTGGTGCATATGCTTCCAATTGGCAGAACAGAACCACAGCCTAGCTGGCAGAAGATTGTGACTTTCAGGCAGGAAAAAGTATAGAAATGTAAAGCCAGGTATGCTGGTACACAACTGTAATCCCAGCAGGAGGGTAAGGCAGGAGGATCACAAGTTCAAGGCCAACCTCCTCAGTGACTTAGTGAGACCTAGGCAACTTAGTGAGATCCTGTCTCAAAAATAAATAAATAAAAAGGGCTGTGGATGTGGCTCAGTGGTTAAGGGCCCCTGGGTTCACTCCCCAGTACAAAAAAAAAAAAAAAGTGTGAGGCTTGGGGCCAAGCACAGTTTAACCAGCACATCTCCTAAACCTCACATCTAGTCAAGGAAAACTGTGGTTGTTGAGCCTTGAAAATGGACATTACAACATCAGAATATTCATAAAGTCCTTAAAGAAGTCATTTTTTCTAGGCCAGTCCCCCAACTTGAGAAAACTGAAATTCAGAGAGGGGAACCAACCTGCTCAAAGCCAAACTGAAATGAGGTGTTTTATTTTTCTTTTTTTCTTTTTTTTAGCAATGTTATCTAATTTCATTAAGACCCACATGCATCTGGATGCCCTGAATTCAAATCAGTTGTATGAAGAGACGGCCAGAGGCTTAGTTACAATATTCTGGGTGCAATATACACTCTTGTTATGATGACTGTGGGTTTTTTAGAAGATTTTATTCAGTGCTTGTCCATCTTCTCACCGGAATGAAATGAGTGGCTAAGCAGCATCGGCTATGTAGTGTAGAGAAGAGATTCTCAGACACATCAGGTGGCCACTGAGAGAGGACTTGAAATTCAAGAACAGAGGTGTGCAACCTGTTGCTGATGGGGGAATTTGTTTGGTGGGACTTGGGCATAAGCACTCTTTTATCACTAAAATGTGAAACTGCACATTGGGGGGCGGGCGCCTTTCTAGGAAGGAAGTATGAAGATACAGGAATCCATCAATCCTAACAATTTTGTTCCAGATAAGCAGGGATTGGAAGCATTCTAGAAGGAACTGTGTGCCATGCATGTAACCTTAGGTATATACTTCAAGTGTCAAACAGTGATCTGTGTGTCAGTTCTAGCCACAGTTCTGCAATGTGTTTCATGACTTTTGGCAAAACACCTCGATAACCATGTTATGGGGTGTGTGTGTGTGTGTGTGTGTGTGTGTGTGTGTGTGTGTTGCCATCAATAAATAAGGGTGTTGGTTCACCTTAGTTATGATTCTCTAGCCAGTTCACCATTGAGGAAAATTTCTTTCATACGATTAATAGCACTTTGGTTTTCTTTCCCCAGTATGTCAACCACCTCCAGAAATCCTGCACGGTGTGCATACTCCAAGCAACAAGGATCACTTTTCCCCTGGGCAGGAAGTGTTGTACAGCTGTGAGCCCGGGTATGACCTCCTAGGAGCTGCTTCTCTGCGCTGCACACCCCAGGGAGACTGGAGCCCCGTTGCCCCCATGTGTGCAGGTGCCTAGATTCTTGTCTGGATTGACATTTTTAGCTTGTATCTTCAATCTCCACACACTGCTATTATTTCTCTTTGGCTTTCTTTTTCCCTAGTGAAATCCTGTGATGACTTCCTGGACCAACTCCCCAATGGCCGAGTGCGAATTCCACTGAATCTCCGGCTTGGAGCAAAAGTGACCTTTGTTTGTGATGAAGGGTAAGTGTGAGCTTGCCTGACCTGCTGGCCATCAAAGCTGAGGTTAAGAGTTTGTCCAAGAGGCTGGGGCTATGGCTCAGCAGTAGAGCGCTCATCTCACATGTGTGAGACCCTGGGTTTGATCCTCAGTACCACATACATAAAATAAAGGTATTGTGTCCACCTACAACTAAAAAAAAAAAAATTTTTTTTAAAGTTTGTCCAAAAAGGGGAAGTTAAGAAACAGAGAGAAAATTATGCAGGGATTAACTTTTGGTAGTGTATACAGAAAGTAAGAATTAGGAACGTGTAGAACTGATAACATGATATCTGAAGGGAAAACAAGGACATTTGCTCAATGTCAAGTTCAAAAGCATATAACTACTGATTATGAATATACAGGTGATGCTTTACGTGAAAGAATTCTGTTATCCATGTAGAAAGGAATGTAAGTAATTTGGAGATCATCAGGAAAAAAATGGTATGTAACAGGAAGCTTTCACAAACAACACTCATTTAAGAATCGTTTTAGGAAAATTCTTAAACATCAGTAGTAGAATAGAGTAAAAGCACAAGAATAAGCATGTTGAAGACCAAGTCATGTATCAGAGCTGTGGGCTCTGAAATGGGATCACCATGGCAGATTACTATTTCAGGTGAGGTCATTAATCTGTGTGTGTGAGTCCAGTGCTCTTCACGGTGGGCGCGTTTCTACTTGGGAACTGGCAAGCATGGACAAACAAACACCTGATCTTAAAATGTTCCAAAGAATCCTTAGTAGGCACCAAATACCAGCTGTTTTTGTCAGGTTTTTCACTGCTGTGACTAAAGGACCCGACCAGCACAATTATAGAGGAGGAAGAGTTTCTTTTGAGTGCTCACAGTTTCCATAGAAGGCCAGCTCCATTCCTTGAGGCTGAACATCATGGTGGGAGAGTGTGGCAGAGGGAAGCAGCTCACATCATCGGTGATCAGGAAGCAAAGAGAGAGAGTTCTCCACTTTCCAGATACAAATATATATCCCAAAGCCATGCCCCAATTCCCACCTCCTCCGGCCACACCCTACCACCTCAGTTAATACCTATCAGGGGATTAATTCACTGATTGGGGTTAAGGCTCTCACAACCCAATCATTTTTCCTCTGAACCTTCTTGCATTGTCTCATTCGTGAGCTTTTGGGGGGACACCTCACATCCAAACCATAACATTAGCACACATTAAGATATAGGAGGGCACCAGGACTCAATACACATTGAGAAATTTGGATTATTTCATACAAAAATTGACTCCTCTTTTCTTTTTCCCCTTAGAATAGTCAGACTTACTCTTCAATAGCCCGACCTTCTGTTGTGAGCCTTCTTCTTCATAGCCATCACAAGTGTAGAGACACAAGAACAATCTCCATTCTCTGCTTAACCATTCCAAACTGGGAGCTGATTTGCTTGTGCTCCAGGGTCTGGGTGGGGAAGAGGTTGCATTAAAAGGCTGGTTTTGGCTGGGTGCCGTGACACATGCCTGTAATCCCAGCGGCTTGGGAGGCTGAGGCAGGAGGATTGCAAGTTCAAAGCCAGCCTCAGCAAAGGTGAGGCACTAAGCAATTCAGTGAGATCCTGTCTCTAAATAAAATACAAAAAAAAAAAAAAAAAAAAATGGGCTGGGGATGTGGCTCAGGGGTCAAGTGCCCCTGAGTTCAATCCTCAGTATCAAAAACAAAACAAAAACAAAAAAGGCTGTTTTTGCAGCAGTGTGAGGGGTTGTACCAGGTTCATCAAGGGATGATCAGTGAGGCTTTGAGTCTGGGTCCAGGGATCAGGAGATGGCAGCTACATTGAAGCCAGGACTATTATGTGAACAAGTTGCTGGGCTTCACCATTCTACATTGCTCCCCTGTAAGAAACTGCTTTTTCTTTTTTTTTTTTTTTTTCCCCCAGAATGACTTAACCTTTCACCTCTGCCACCTGGTGGTTTCATATCCTCAAAATTCTGAGATTTTTTTTTTTTTTTTGGTGGGGGTGGGAGGTGGGAGGCTGAGCTTCAGATTAAGAACTGAATGGCAGTTTGTCAGAAACATCCACTGTTCACTCCCATTTCTCCTTTAGGTTTCGATTAAAGGGCAGTTCTGCTAGTCATTGTGTTCTGGTTGGAACGAAAAGCCTTTGGAACAGCAGTGCCCCTGTGTGTGAACGTGAGTATGACGAATGACACTTTGAGCCAATCTCTCTCCTTGATTTGTGTAGTATTTGGACCCAGAGACTCCCATGATATGGTTCTTCTGCTTTCTAGCCTGAAATCAGTACAAGTTACTTATTTTAATAGTATGTTCTTCTGAATGATTATGTGGATCTCTTGGTTTTAGAACCACTAAATCAAGTCTGTTATGTTGAATTCTATGTTCTGTGTGATATTTTCTATGTAGTTTGCCATTAAATCATAAGATATTAGGTGATGTGAACCTTTGACAAGTTTCTTCTCTTTCTTTTTTTTTTTTCCTTTTCTTTCCTACCTCATTCCTTCCCCATTTGTCCCCCTCTCTTTTTTGGGGGGGTAGGTGGGTACTGGGGATTGAACTCAGGGACACTCAACCACTGAGCCACATCCCCAGCTCTATTTTGTATTTTATTTAGAGACAGGGTCTCACTGAATTGCTTAGTGCCTCACTGTTGCTGAGGCTGGCTTTGAACCCGTGATCCTCCTGTCTCAGCCTCCTGAGCCACTGAGATTATAGGCGTGTGCCACCACACCCAGCTCTACCTTGCTCTCATCTTTTTTTTTTTTTTCCTTGTTTTGTTCTGCCATCAAGGAGCAGTCACTTTGTAGTTTTTCTATTTATTTTCTGAAACACAAATACATGCATTCATTCAAATAATTACTTATTGAGCACATTCTATATGCCTGATGTTCATATAGGCGGTGGAGTTATAGCAGCGATCAAGATGAGCTAATTCCTTGTCCCTGTGTTGTTTATACTCAAATGAGGAGGTGGCCAACAAAAAAATTAAATGCTATGGAGATAATAGATCACAGTGATGTGGGAGAGTGAGGAAACACATTAGACAAGGTAGGCAATTTGATAATCCTTAAACTCTCAAAATCTGAATCTACGGCCTGGGGATATAGCTTAGTTGGTATAGTGCTTGCTTTGCATGCACGAGGCCCTGGGTTCAATCCCCAGAACCACCAAAAAAAGAAAGAAAGAAAGAAAGAAAGCCGGGCACAGCACCTTGGTGCACGCCTGTAATCCCAGCACTTGGGAGGCTAAGGCAGGAGGATCGCAAGTTCAAAGCCAGCCTCAGCAATGGCAAGGCACTTAGCAGCTCAGTGAGACCCTGTCTCTAATAAGATACAAAAAAGGCTGGGGATGTGGCCCAGTGGTCAAGTGGCCCTGAGTTCAATCCCCAGTACCAAAAAAAAAAAAAAGAACGAAAGAAAGAACGAATGAACTCTGTACCAAACAGAACATGCTGAGATTTAGAAATAACAAGCTGATTAAAAACTGAGTCTCATGTATGCAGAGATACTACTGAATTCTCCTAGTTTCTCCATTTATATTTTGTTTCATTTCTTGATTCTAAAGATTGGCAGTACCATTTTCTTTTTTTTTTTTAAACAATTAAATTTGACTAAAATGTTGTGTTGCTAGGAATCTACTTGTATATCTTATGGTGTTTTGATAGTAAAACTTCATAAGAACTTACTATAAATATAAATCTCTGCTGTCCAAGAAATCCAGTGTTCCTTGAAACCAGTGACAAATGGCTGACCTAGAGTCATGCATGAGAGCACTGTTCTTGATGGTATCTCAGGCTTTCTCTTATCTTTCACAGCTATTACTGTTTGAAGTAGCTTCATCCAAATTCCAAGTCTAGTTAGAAATGCCAGTTAGAAGTGAGGCAGAGACTGTCCTAAACTGAAAAGCAGACACCAAGAAGAAGCAACAGTTTGAAACCTGACAGAAAATAAAGAGAAAATCATAAATCACAAACACATCAAGGGATTTTTTAAAACTCTGAGTGCATTCAGAGTTTTTTTTACAGTGACTTGTGTATGTTTCAATGCATGATGACAGCACTACTCTTATAATTGAGGTGAATGATCAATATCAGTAAGTTGTCCAGGAAGCTTTCATGTATTTAAGGTGAGCAGTACACCTGGAGTACATGTTAGAAGAATTTTCTAGCAATGTAAGCTCCATGGAGGACAAACACCTGCTCCGTGCTCTTTACCACTGGGTCTCCAGGAGGTCATTGATGAGTGGTTGACACAGAATTAGTGCTCAATTAACATATGTTGAGTAAATGAATGAGTTACCCTTCAAAATGGTTATATTTTTTCTTTAAAATTTTGAGTACTTAATTAAAGGCAGAAAGTTTCTGTTATCCAGAAAACTCAACTATCTGGAAAATGTAGGATAAGCAAATGTCTCTTGTATTTTTTCAGTAAGAAATCAGTTGAATAAGATGGATGTCTTTATTCTAAATGCATGATTGAAGATTTGAATAGTACGAATATACATTGTATACAAAGAGTGTTTTGTAAAAAGATGCTCTATATGTTTATTATGAATTGTAATGCATACTACTATTATAAAGACAACAACTTTGAGTAAAAAAAAAAATCCAGTGAGATCCATTTGAGATCTCATTTTGTATAGTCTTCCTTATCAAGGCCCTGATATACACTGTCATCTTAGTTTTGCTTATTATTTTTTTTTTTTTTTTTTGTACTGGGGATTGAACTCAGGAGCATTCAGCCACTGGAGCCACATTCCCCAGCCCTATTTTGTATTTGATTTAGAGACAGGGTCTCACTGCATTGCTAAGTGCCTCACCATTGCTGAGGCTGGCTTTGAACTCATGATCCTCCTGCCTCAGCTTCCCAAGCGTTTGGGATTACAGACGTGTGCCACTGCACTGGGCTTCATCTTAGCATTTTAAAAAGTGGCACCAATCATAGCACCTTATGATGGTAGAATACCTCTGATGAAATCCCTGGAAGATACTGAAGCTCTTGCCTTCTTTCCAGAAATCTCTTGTCCGAGTCCTCCGGCTATCCTTAATGGGAGACACTCAGGAGCTTCTCTGGAGGTCTTTCCTTTTGGAACATCGGTGACTTACACATGTGACCCCCAACCAGACACAGGGATCACCTTCAGCCTCCTTGGGGAGAGCACCATCCTCTGCACGAGCGACCACCGAGGGCACGGGGTTTGGAGTGGTCCTGCTCCTCGCTGTGGACTTCTGGGTAAGTGTGCATTTCTTCACATCCCAAATGGGTTCAGAATCTCTAAACCAGATCTTCCAAATTTCTGCAATTACAGTGTGATGCTTATTTGTGCACTTGACACAATTAAACACCAAACCAGTAATGAATGGTTCTAAGCTATGTCAACACGTAAGATTGTCATGGCCTTTGCTGCTGGAGGGAAGTTGGTAGTTGGTAGAAAGGCCCTTGATTAGAATTACAAGGAGTGTGGGACTAAAGCTAGAGGTAGATTCAAACTTTACTTTGAGCAAAGTTTTCTTACAATGAAGAGTGTGTGGGGGTGGGAGTTGGAGTTTGTTTTGTTTTAAGGAGATGCTATTTGTTTCCTCCTTTTTGAAATGGCTGGCTCAGAAATCAACCATAGAAAACTGAAGGCTGCTTCCCAGGGCCAAGAAACATCACCCACACTCATGAACCCCCCATTGGAATTTTGATGCCTTGAAGTACAAGGAAATCAGACACGAAAGGTAGAACTTGAGCATAGGCATCTTTTTGTCCCTCAAAAACTATTAAAAAAAAATTAAATTGGAGAGATCTTTGCATTAAGTTATATAAGCAGAAAGATAAAATAGCAGACCAGCCTTTCAGATCTTATGTTTTCTGATGGCCCTCTGTGAATGGAACGTTCCCTCCCAACATTAGAAAGAAATTACTTTTCTAGAACCAAAAATTTATTTTCTTCTGGTGTTGTAGGGACAGACAAAGCAAGGCACCGAAGAAACAGGAAACAGATTTTTTATTATTAGGCTGCAGCTGGTCCAGAGGGTACAGCTCTCACTGTAATCAATTAATCCCCTGAACCCTGAGTTCAGGTAGTTTCAGATTTCTATAAAAAGCATGTAAGGGGAGGGGCTCAGAAGTACAGTTTACAGAAGTTCACATAAAAGCAGTTTTTTTCTCTTTTACTGTTCTGGACATGTTAACCCTTCAAGGACAACACCTGAGAAGGGGAGAGCTTCTTCTCCCCTATCTTTTCCCCTTGCCAGCTGTTACCATGGAGCCCAAATAGTAACTTCTCTTATCTTAGAAATGTAGACATCTCTGTGAAGCTCCAGCTCAAGGCCAGAGGCCTTGTTAAAGAATTTGTCCTTGTTATTATCACACCTTGCATTTGCAAACAAACTTCTACAAACTACTATACTGGATACATGTTTGTGGGGGTGACAAGTAAAGGGGTGTCCAGCAGCTGGAATGCAGATTTCTTCCAGGCCAGTGGCCAAGTGAAAGAGGGCAACATGAAAATAGGAATTTTATCTTCACTGAACTCTTTTGTAGAGACTCTTTAGCTGAAAGTCCTAAAATCAGGTATGGTGAAGATTTCTGGAGAAGCCCAGTTAAAATTTTCTGTAAAGAAAGGGGGTGCCACTACACTGTCACCAAAACTAACAAGGGAGCGACACAAAGGAAAAGCATGTTTTGTTACCCTGAATGTTCCTGGTTTCTTGTTCTCTAGGTTACTGTAAAGCCCCAGATCCTTTTCAGTTTGCTAAGCTGAAAACCCAAACCACAGAATCTGAGTTTCCCACTGGGACATCCTTAGAGTTTGAGTGCCGCCCTGGGTACTACAGGAGGACATTCTCTATCACATGTCTAGAAACCTTGGTCTGGTCAAGTCCCAAAGATGTCTGTACACGTGAGTAACTCAGCGTTGGAGCTTTCTGGTGTCTGATTTAATGTTTTCAAGTTCTAGATGTGAGAAAAACCTTTTTCAAAGAAAATGTTTGGGTAGGTGGGAATAAAAGTTGGTCTTGTCGATCATCTGTGATTATTGGTTGAAATGTTCATTTCACAAAAATGTTACAGGAATGTTTGTGGAGATGTCCATTTCCTATGGGAAAGTAAATAATGAGTGATTCTAGAGCAGGAAAAAAAATTGTGTAGGAAGATATAAAGTCTCTTTGAATTTCTTGGTGGGAAAAATCCTCTGAGAAATTCAAAATATGCTTGTATAAATGACTTTCATATTTGATGAGGAATACAAGGTAGAGATAAAAAAAAATCCAGAAGGAGACTTCTTTTTTAAAGTGATAATTAGATGGCTGATAATAAAAGACAGTTTATGTGAATTTCCTGGAAGTGACAAAAGCTGTCCTTCTCAACTGCCTAACTGCAGTCAGGTTGGGATTTAATGTGTTAAGAAAGTTCAGATGACTCTAGCTCCAAAATTGTTTCCTTCCCATAGGTAAATCGTGTAAAACTCCTTCAGATCCTACAAATGGCTTGGTGCATGGAGACACAGACACCCAGTTCGGATCCAGAATTAATTATACGTGCAATAAAGGGTAAGTTGGCAGTGATGTCTCCTAGCTCAAGAGTTCTGGAACAGCACTGCTACCTTCATGGCACGTCTCAGAAAGGGCAACTAGCCTATTACTGCTTGGTGTTAAAAGGTATAAACTCGGGTGTTTAACTCTTCATTGAAATGAACAACGGTCTGACAAGATTAAGGGGAAATGTGTGCCCTTGCTGGAAACCAGAGCAGTGTAGATAAGGAAAATGAGGCATTCACTGGGAGGTAGGGTGCAGTCAAAGCATACTCATAGCCAGGTGCGGTGATTCGTGCCTGTAAATCGCAGAGATTCAGGAGGCTGAGGCAGGAGGATCGCAACCTGGGCAACGTAGCGAGACCCTGTCTCAAAAAATAAAAAGGTCTGGGGATAAGGTCAATGGTAGAGTACCCCTGAGTTCCATCTGCCAAAAAATAAAGCATTCCAACAACCTGATCCAGAGCTCACATTCATACACTGCTGGATGAAGGGCAGGGCCACGGAGCGAGAAGCAGATCTTCATGGTCAGCACTGTGCCACAAAAGGAGTGACTTAAGACAACAGAAATTTGGGGGTTCTGTTTTGGAGACTAGATGTACCAAATCAAGATGTTGGCAGGGGGGCTGGAGTTGTGGCTCAGTGGTAGAGCACGTGCCTAGCACATATGAGGTACTGGGTTCGATCCTCAGCACCACATAAAAATAAATAAAGGTGTTGTGTCCATCTTCAACTAAATAAAATCTTAAAAAAATGTTGGCAGGACCATATTCCCTTCGAAACCTCTTTGGAGGGAACTTCCTTTTTCCTCCTGCTTTCGTGTAGCCATCTTCCCTCTGTGTCTTCCTCACACAGTATTCTCTCTGTCTGTGGGTATTTATGTCCAGTGTTCTCTCCTTTTATAAGTTCATCGGTCATGTTAGATTAGGGCCCACTCTAATGAACTTACCTTAACTTGATTACATTTGCATAGACCCTATTTCCAAATAAAATCACATTCACAGGAATGGGAGGGGTATTACAATATCAACAACGAATCATTTTGAACACAGTTCAGCCCATAAGAGAGCCCCCTTTGAAAATGTCAAGCATGGAGAACTCACCAAGCATGGTACTGTGGTCAGTGCTTCCCCTTCCTCAGCACACAGAGAAGGTGCCAACTCACCCTCACTCTGAATGGGAGCCGCTGGGTCAATCAGAGAGTATGGGCAAAATCAGTGCTACCATAGCAAGCTCTGGAAAGAAACCTGTGCTCTCTTATACACTTGACAGTTCACAGCTCACAATGCCTAAAACCTAGAATCTGACAGGGCAAAATGAGAATCAATCTAAGCAGTTGTGACACTAAGAAAAATTAGAGATATGACAAAGACACTGAATATTGCAGAAAAAAGTAGAACAAGCAGAGGAATTAATAAAATTCTCCTAGAATTCAGTGGAAAAGGAAAGAGAAAACACACCTAAGACAGCACCAGGATCCAAAGTACGTATAACAAAAAAAAAAAAAAAAAAAAAAAAATCCAGAAAGTTAAATAAATCAGATCCTCTTAATCATCACTAGGAAAACTTCTGCATTTCAGGGCTGTCGGGGTGGGGAACACCTTAAGAATCCAGAAATTAAAGTTTTAACATAATACAACCAAAGAAATTAACTTCTGTTGCTACCACCTGGCTCCTACATACAACTTGGAAGTGCAGAGGACAGTGTTTCCAATGAGCCAGCTACAATTCCCATCCAGAGACTCCACATATATCCGAAAGCATAAGCAAGTCCCCCAAATTACACCATGTAAGTAGAAAACAAAAGCAAACATAAAAATCCATGGTTAACTCTTTTTAGCCCAGTTATAAAACTAGATTTGTAAAGCAAAAATTTGCAATGTAATCATAATTTAATAGCAATCTCTACTGGAGGCATAGAATATATCCATACAACTAGAAAATGGGAGATGACAAGAAAAGTAGGCTAGAACTATATAGTATGTAGAAGATGGGTATATTATACATATTTTTGACACTAGAATTGAGGAAAAATGTTGGAGTGTGTGTGTGTGACATATTGCACACATACACACATGAAATCAAATTCTTAATGGGAAAAAATAGGATGTTTAACTTTCATCAAAACAAATAAAAGAGCTCCACAAATGTGGTTTCTATAGCAAATGGAAGAAAAGAGAAAGGAAGAGCAAGAAATGGATTAATGTCTTCTGCCAGAAATAAGCACCTTTCACGTTTGGGGTGGATCAGTTTTATTCAATGTCTCATCTCCATCATTGGACATTGTAAAATAAATGAAAGAGACAGTTGAAAGATTGAAAACAAGGAGATGAAAAATATCCACATTTCAGTAAATTTCGTTTAAGTTCCCTGTCAGGAAGTAAGGGATGGCTGGGTACAATAGTGCATGCTTGTTAATCCCAGTGGCTCCGGAGGCTGAGGCAGGAGGATCACGAGTTCAAAGCCAGCCTCAGCAAAAGTGAGGAGCTAAGCAATTCAGTGAGACCCGGTCTCTAAATAAACTACAAAATAGGGCTGGGGATGTGGCTCAGTGGTTGATTACACCTGAGTTCAATTCTCAGCATCCCTGCAAATAAAAGGCTGCTAAATAGAACTGAAAGCATCAAGTTTTGTGGTCCTTAAAATGCCTCAAGTAAATGACATAGTCATGTTAGTCATACATGTCAGAAACGTGCAAACAAAAAGTAGCAACAGAATACAAGAAAAAATAGAATGGAATAAAAAATTATTAAACGGATGCACAAAAGGATCATTTTATTTTGGTGCCTAGTACAATCCACAGTAAGGCCAAGAAATTAAGAAGCAGAGTGGTCCACTAGAAGTTAAAGAAGTATCCATTTTGATAGTAAGAGGATGGGAAAAAGAAATAAGAAATGCTGGATACAATAGGTAGGTAAGAATGGCTTTTAGACTCTACCAAATTGCCACATAGGCATGTTGTAAGGGGGCTGATGGGACACGTACAGCATGATTTTTTTTTCCTCTTTTGCCATTAGGTACCGACTCATTGGTCACTCGTCTGCTGAATGTATCATCTCAGGCAATATCGTCAATTGGAATACAGAACCACCGATTTGTGAACGTGAGTCAAAATCTGCTTGCCCACTTATCCCACCAGTTATTCCTAGAGTTGCCCTCTCCCTCCGAATTACAAAGAATAAATCTCATTCCTCTTGGAAATAGTCTCTTCCCAATATTTGAAGACTATAGTTATATCCTTAAAACTGTTCACAGTGTTCCAAATGTCTAAATCCACCTGATTTTTCCTTATTTTGGTGTATAACTTGTTTTGAACTAAAGTTCTCCCTCAGTATCTGCAGAAGATTGTTTCCAGGACCACCTGCAGATGACAAAATCCATGGATGCTCAAATCCCCTCTATAAAATGGCACAGTGTTTACATATAACCTACAGGTATCCTCTCAAATACTTTACATCAGCTCTAGATTACTTATAATACCTAGTATAATGTACATGCTATGTTCATAGTTTTTATCCTGTATTGTTTAGGGAATAATGACAAAGAAAATATCTGTACATGTTCAAATTCCTCAAATAGTTCAAATGTTTTTAATTCCCAGTTGGTTCAAACTGTGGATTCAGAACCTGTGGCTATGGAGGGTCCATTTGCATAGTCTCCTGCTCATTCTGAATAGCCCCAACTTCCTCTTTGGTTGATGAAACACTTCCCAGTTTGAAGAACATTGTCTTTAATGAAGTAAAAACAAAGTTAGTTACTTCCTCTCTGCCAGCTCTTCAAGTCACATCATCTATTAAAGCAGAGCAGCTCCATCTTCCTCCTTATGTCTTGTCTGAACAGTGATGTGTCATCGTCCCTGTGAGCTGTTTGGAAGATGAGCTTTCCACTTTGAAGAGCATAGAAAAATGAGCAATTGCAATTTAACAAACAGCATAAAATAATATAGTCTTGGGTTTGGTGATATTGTGAGGGCATCAACAACTTCAAGTCCAATTGGTAGAAGAATAAATGGAACACACTCCGTCGAAGGCCAATATAGGATATGCATCAAAACTCTTAACTGCATGCATCTTTTTTTTTCAGCATTTAAATACTATTTTTTTACATCATACATAAATGGAGTATAATTTCTTATTCTTCTGGTTGTACATGATGTAGAATCACACTGGTTGTGTAGTCATATATGCACAGAGGGTAGTAATATCTGATTCATTCTACTATCCTTTGCACTCCTGTGCCCACTCCCCTCCCTTCACTACCCTCTACCTAATCTAAAGTATCATATTCTTCTCTAGCCACCACCCCCTTATTGTGAATTAGCATCCTCATATCAGAGAAAACATTTAGCCTTTGTTTTTTGGGGATTGGCGTATTTTACTTAGCATGATATGCTCCAGCTCCATCCATTTACCAGCAAACGTCATAATTTCATTCTTCTTTAAGGCTGAGTAATATAGTTCATTGTGTGTGTGTACCTCAGTTTCTTTATCCACTCATTTGTTGAAGGGTACCTAGGTTGGTTCCATAATTTAGCTATTTTGAGTTGAATTACTATAACATTGATGTGGCTGTGTCACTGTAATATGAATTGTATGCATCTTTTAATCCAGGATTCTACTGTTTGTGATTAATTCTAAAAAAAAAAAAAAAAAAGTGTACAGGTTTTTGCAAGGATATTGCTATGTAAATATTATCAACATTACTCTTTGTGATTAAACAATGGTGATAAGGTCATCTAAATGTTGAGCATTTTCTGAAATTAACTTATTTACAGGAACAAGGCATGTGTCCTACTATAAAAGTAAAAAAAAAGAAACGCTTAAAATATGTCAGAATGAGTTATGGAGTCAGTAGAGACAATTCTTTGAAATGGAATCATATCAGACATCCTTATACTGGAATATTATTCATCCAGCAAAGATATTTTTTAAAAATATGCTTTGTGAGGGGGCATCTGTGTGAGATTATACATGAAATGTTACACATTAGTTAACTGTATTTTCTAGAAAATGGCTTTAAAGATGATTTTAAATATATTTTATACAATTTCTCCAATAAATTTCTTATCCTTAAATATATTCTTAAAGATTTAAAGAAATAAGTTCCCAATATGAGGTTTATCTGACAATAAGTAATAAAAATATTTTATGTATTCTAGAATGATTTAAAATGCCTAGGAGTCAACTATTACTTGAGAATTAAATTCGTCTGTAAACTTAGCTGTGCTTCATATTTTTTAAGGAATAGCATCGTAATACATTTTCCCATTTCTTCTGTATTGAGTCAACATTGCCAAAATACATCTTTATTCCTAATATGCTCATTTTCAAATTTACATACAGCAAGCAAGTCACAGTATTCAGTTCTTATGACATCTGAATCAGCAATTAGGACATTTGATAAAGCTATTTTATTATATGCTTTACATATTAGTAACCAGTGCAATAAAACCAAATGCCTTCTACAGAGAAAGAAAGAAATTAACAATGGTGAAAGTTAAATTCGCATTTAAAATGAGAACAAATATATGGGATATAATAATATATGAACACATTTTTTTGAAGTAGTGGTAAAGCACAACCCATAATACTGTGGTCACCTAATCTGTAACTGTTCAAAGAAACATGTCCCTATATTAGCAAAAATGAAAGAAAGTTATTGTAAACAGTATTGTAAATTTTTGGTAATTTGGAGATGTTTTCAACTGGTTATCAAAATTTATCATTAAATATAACTTTAAGAAATCAGTGTTTTGCTGAATTTGTTCTTTGCCCAGGGATTCCTTGTGAGCCACCTCCGGCCATTGCCAATGGAGATTACATTAGCTCTAACAGAGAATATTTCCTCTATGGAATGGTGGTGACCTATCGCTGCAAGGATGCAGACAGAGGGAGACCGCTGTTTCGCCTCCTGGGAGAGCCCTCCATACACTGCACCAGCCATGACAATGAAGTTGGCGTCTGGAGCGGCCCTCCCCCGCAGTGCATCGTACCTAATAAATGCACCCCTCCACACGTTGAAAATGCAATAATGCTAACTGCCAACAAGACCTTATTTTCCTTAAATGAAATGGTGGAGTTTGGGTGTCAGCCTGGCTTCGTCATGAACGGACCCACCCATGTGCGGTGCCAGGATCTAAACAAATGGGAGCCGGAGTTACCAAGCTGCTCCAGGGGTGAGTCTGGCTGAGCTTGGGAGGGGCCTAAAAGGGCATGAGTTGTTGGTGGACTGGGAGATGAATGTGTACTGTGGAGTAGGGATGTGTGGTAAAGCAGGTTGAAGAGTAAATATGAGGGGAAGGGGCATGAAATTAAGGGGTGCATGTGTGTACATTAATATGTGTGTGTGCATACGCACTTGGGTGTATTCCCCTGCATTTTGAGAAGCAGAAGTTTAATTAGCCAAGAAAGGAGATCTCTGGGACACTCCTATTGACAGTTCTTGGGCACAGTCCCAACTGCAATCTCTTTTAATCATTTTGAAGAATGTTAGGGACTTTCTCCATGCAGGTCATGTGATAAGCACTTCATATGCATCCTCTCCCATTGCCTCTTACAAGAAAAACTTGGAAAGCATGCTATTCATGTATTCATTCCATAGTGAAGCTAGTTTGGTCTTTTGGAGGCTAAATGAATTGTCCAAGTCACATGCCACTAAGTGACACACCCAGAATTTTAAAAAAGCAAGTGTGTCAGACACCAGGGTCTGACTGCTCTGGTTCTTGCCCTGCTTCTGTCTTCATCTAACAGTGAGAGAAAGAGACTGGTTTATGAAAACAGATACAGCATCAGAATCGTGGCAAAGACCTTAGAGTTTGTCTGTAATAGTCCACTTCCAACATTTTTCCCTTAGGAATCTGAAGTCAAGAGCAAAACAACTTGCTCAAATTCAAACAGGTTTTCCACTCATAGACATAGATTAGTTGATGTTAAAATGTGTTCCAAGGCTGGGCTTGGTGGCACATGCCTGTAATCCCAGAAACTTGGGAAGTGGAGGCAGGAGGCTCGAGAGTTCAAAGCCAGCCTCAGCAACTTAGCGAGGCCCTAAGCAACTCAGGGAGATCCTGTCTCAAAACACATACAACAGCAACAAAAACATATATTTAAAAAGGGCTGGGAATGTGGCTCAGTGGTTAAGCACCCCTGGGTACAATCCCCAGTACCAATAAAAGAAAGAAAAATGTGTTCTGAGGCCCTAGGCACCCACCACAAGGGCCATAAGTGAGGTATACTTTGAGTCTCTAAATAATATATCCTCTTATTACGAAAACTGGCTTATTTGGGGATTTCTTATTTTTGATGGCTCATCTTGTGTTCTTTGGCCTCAATAATTGCTTAGCAGTGAACTGCGAGGTGTTGTGGCTGATACATAGGGACAGGTAACGATCTGAGAATTCTTCCACCAAGCCATGTGTGCAATCACTAAGAGAGCAGCTGGAGGACAGAGAAATGTAAGCGTGTCTAGAGGACTGCACGTTAGTCACAGGTGTGCTGTAAGGAGGAAGGGAAATCTGTTAAATAGTCTCGGGTCTAGGTGACCTTCTCATAACCTGAACCATAAGGATGAAAATCAGGACTTCCTTCCTAGGAAATATGCAGGTGGAGAATCCACCAGGACTCATAATTCAGTACTGGATAGTCAGAGCTAGGAGAAGGAACCTCATGACTTAGAGACGTACGAGTGAATTAAGACCTTATTCTGGGTTTTATTTATCTACCTCTTACTAGCTATGAGGCCTTGTTACATCTCTTTGTTAAACTTCTACCTCAGTAAAATGAGGGGGTGGCGTATCATTTGATGTTCTCTGTAACACCTGAACCCATCTGTATTAGTCAGCTTTCTGTTACTGCAACAAATACTGACATAAGTCAACTTGTAGAGAAAGAAAATGCTTGTTTTTTCTCGCACTATGGAAGGTTTCACTCCATGGTTGGTTTTCCCTATTTCTTTTGGGCAGTACGTCCTGGTGGAAAGCAGATAGTGGAAACACACTGTTCACTTCATGTTGGGGACATGAAAGAGAAGATGAGAAAGACCAGGGTCCCACAATCCCCTTTAGAACCACACCCCCAATGCCCTAAAACTTTCCACCAGGCCTCAACTCTTTTTTTTTTTTTTTAACTGACCTGGAACCCTATCCTCAAAGACTCCAGATGCTAGGTTCAGGTCATGTTATTATTTTATTAATTTTTTTTGTAGTTATAGATGGACAGAATGCCTTCATTTTATTTGTTTATTTTTATGTAGTGCTAAGGATCCAACCCAGTGCTTTACAAATGCTAGACAAGTTCTCTGCCACTGAGCTATAGGCCCAGCCCAGGGCCCAACTTTTAAAGGTTCCTTTACCTCCCAGTCTTACCCCTAGCTGGGTACCAAGCCTTTAATAGATGGGCCTTTGGGAGACATTCCATATCCAAATTATAATAGCCTTTAAACACTATTTCCTAACTCCTTGAAAGGTTTAGGAGTTAGCACAGCATTTCTCCAAAACTAACAACAGAATTTGGACTTACTCTTTCCCTAGGGTGTCAGCCACCTCCAGAAATCCTGCATGGTGTGCATACCCCAAGCAATGAGGATCACTTTTCCCCTGGGCAGGAAGTGTTCTACAGCTGTGAGCCAGGGTATGACCTCAGAGGGGCTGCTTCTCTGCGCTGTACACCCCAGGGAGACTGGAGTCCAGCTGCTCCGACGTGTGCAGGTGCATAGACATGTCGGGTTTTCACATCATTCTCTTTGCCCCTCACATGCAATCTTACTTCTTCTTCTTCTTTTTTTTTTTTTTCCTCCTAGTGAAATTATGTGATACATTCCCAGGCCAACTCCCTAATGGTCGTGTGCTACTTCCACTTACTTTACAGCCGGGGGCAAAAGTGACCTTTGTTTGTGATGAAGGGTGAGTATGACTGACTCATCATAGAAACCAGACTCCGAGTGCTAGGTAGTTACTAACTTGAGTTCCAGGGTTAATACAAGAAGGAAGGGGACCTAGTAGAAAAGAAGTATCCAAGGAGATAACTTCTAGAAGGGTAGTTTTGAAATCAGGGCAGAGATTCAATGGCACCTCTATAAGGAGACAGAGAAGAAATGACACATATAATTCAATGTTAAGCACAAACATAGATACAATTGCTGATCTTGAGTATTTGGGCGGAACTTGAAGCGAATGGATAAATAGTTATTTGGAGGCAGAAAAGAAAAGCAAAAAGTTATGGAAAGTTTGCTAGAAAAATAACGTTAAGGCAATTCAAATCAATCCATAGCAGAATTTTTAATAGTGTGTGGATAAGTATGTTTCCAATTATATATCTTCATATCAGTGGTGGCTTTGACATAGGGACCCTAATGATGGATGCTCCTGTTTTGAGTAGTATTATAAATGTTTATGTCAATCTACTACTATTGGTGGTATGCACTGTCAGTCTGTGAGACTCAGAAAGATTAGGCAATCTAAGAGGTTAATTTTAGTAATTTCCAAGGAATCTTTGGCATTTATAAAGTCTACCACCCAATAATGATTTCTGACTTCGGAATGACTTTAGATTTCAGCAGACTTCAGAAGAACCACAGAATCCAACAATAACATTTGAGGGTGGCAGAGACTCCTCTCATGCTTCTTTTCCTAGGTCATTTGGTTCAATGTGCTTCCATGAGCCTCCTTCAGGCCCATTACAGTTGTAGTGCCTAGGAGAACAAAGCCTTATCCTCTTTACACATGTTCTCTACTTTGCTGTTGTTCCTCATGACCCTGTAATGAAAATCAGCAGGATTCAGCAGGCCATCAGTGAGAGGTGGTCTCTGAAGGTTATGGGTCTTGTGCACCTGGGGAAACCTGGTCCTATGTCCCTAGGAAAAAGTGGGCCATGGAGTCTGTATGACAATTAACATACCAACTCTGATCACTTTGCCAGTCCCAGGGTACTGAGATTCTTTAGAAATACTGGCTCCTGAATTTCTGCCAGCTACTGAATACAGATTCTAATTTACTGAGAATTTTAGCTGGGCCTACACCTAAGAACCAAATTCACTTTCCACTGAAATAAGAAAGCTGAGCATCTATTAGTGAAAAGATACAGGGCAAGATGGAAATCGCTCACTCCCCCCCCCCTTTTTTTTTTTTTTTTAAAGGTTTAGATTAAAAGGCAACTCTGTCAGTCATTGTGTCATGGCTGGAATGAAAAGCCTTTGGAACAGCAGTGCTCCTGTGTGTGAACGTGAGTAGAAAGAAAAACTATGCAGCTTGGCTAGATCTCTTAATTTTTTTTTCCAGTTTGTTTTGCCTAATGGAATCACCTATCTTCTGGATATTTAAACTATTGATAAAAAATACTTCTTTATTGGAAGAATTTCAAGAGAGGTCTTATAGGTTTTATAGATCATGTGTTTGTGTTACTAATCTATAAATACACAGTTGGATGATAATGTTGAATTTATGCAAAAATGTAAGATGAAACTAGATGAGGTAAAGGTACTCCAAATTTTATTTGTTCATTTATTTATTAGTTTGGTAGTTAAGGAGTAATCACTTTTAAAGTTTTTTGTGCTTTTATCTCTTCACGTGTTTCAGCATTTATTCAGCCTGGTACTCTTCTGAGGTATTCACTGACAGAGGGCTACCCAAGGGCCAGTTCTTTCCATGTGTGGAAAGAGTAACAAACACAAAAGACTCATCTCCACTTTTATGGCATTTATTTTCTAATTAGGAAAGACATAATAGATAGGAAAATAAATAAGTAAAAAAATTTTAAATATTAGGATATATAAAATGGTATGTTAAATAGTGATGAGACATAGAGAAAATAAAAGAGTTAATATGATAAATTATCATGGGAGCTAGCTAGAGTGGTGAGTCAGTATTTGAAATGATGAATACCCCACATTTCCAAACCATGTACTTAAAGAAAACATGCCAAAGATTCAGAAATTGATAAACAGAAAAGTACATGTCTTATATACAAGACATTACCAATGTATCCTACTCTATGTCCTAAAGCAAGGCAAGATTATTTTATTATTTTTTTCTTGATGATTGGAAAATATTTATTTAAATATGGATTTTGTTAAAATGCCTTGATAAAAATGTATCTGGATATGTTATATAGTGAACATTATGGTGAAACTCTATAAGAACATTCAATACATAAGGAACTCAGATATCCAACAAACACAATCTTTCAGAGACACATAAAACTGAAAATAGTTGTATAAGTAAACTTTGAATAAACACAGATGGATACAACTCAAATATGAGAAATCGATCTTTGATGTATCTAAGACCTTTATTTTATTTATGCACAATTCTGATAAGCTTGAATTCCTAAATTTCACCTCAGATTAGAAGCATTAGTTAATTTCCAGAAGAGAACTGCTTCAAACACATACACTAAAACCAGGTAGAAATGACTGCTGATAACTTTTAAGATAAACCAAAATGTGGGTCGGCACAATGATGCAGGCCTGTAATCCCAGTGGCTCAGAAAGCTGAGACAGGAGGATAGCAAGTTCAAAGCCAGCCTCAGCAAAAAACAAGGTGCTAAGCAATTCAGTGAGACCCTGTCTCTAAAAAAAAAAAAAAAAAAATACAAAATCAGGCTAGGAATTAGAGAAATGCAAATCAAAACTACTCTAAGATTTCATTTCACTCCAGTCAGAATGGCAGCTATTAAGAACAGAAACAACAATAAATGTTGGAGAGGATGTTGGGGAAAAGGCACACTCATACATTGCTGGTGGGAATGCAAAATGGTGCAACCATTATGGAAAGCAGTATGGAGATTTCTTGGAAAAACGGGAATGGAATCACCCTATGACCCAGCCATCCCACTCCTGGGTCTATTCCCAAAGGACTTAAAAACAGCATATTACAGTGACACAGCCACTTCAGTTTATAGCAGCACAATTCACAATAGCTAGGTTGTGAACCTAGATGTCCCTCAGTAGATGAGTGGATAAAGAAAATGTGGTATACATACACAATGGAATTTTACTTAGCAATAAAAGAGAATAAAATCATGGCATTCACAGGTAAAATGGATGAAGAGACATTTATATCTACTGAAGATGAAAATATATGCTTCATAAACTTCATAAAAACTTCCCTGGAACTTAAGGTCTCTGAGGACCATAACTGTTTCATATCCTATTGTCAACACAGAACTCTTTCTATGCCTGATTTAAAATAGGTAATCAAATGGTTGCCTAAAAAATTAATTACTTTCCAAATTCATTAAAAACTTAGCTACTCTTAGCTACTTAAGTGACCCAGGCTTTTGCAAAAAAAAAAAAAAAAAAAAAAAAAAAATGGGGCTTTTGCAAAAAACTATTAGGTTTTACCTCAGTTCATTCTCAGCAAAAGTTTCACAGATTCAATCCCATCCACCTTAGCTATGTTCTTTCTAAAAGAAAAAAAAAAAACTATTAATAATAGTCACAGTGCACCAGTATTATATTTTTCATCTTGATTGACACTCTAATAGAACTTAAAATTCTTGTCTTCTTTCTAGAAATATTTTGTCCAAGTCCTCCAGTTATCCTTAATGGGAGGCACACGGGACAACTCTGCAAGATATTCCCTATGGAAATGAAATATCTTATACATGTGACCCCACCCGGACGGAAGGATGACCTTTGACCTCATTGGGGAGAGCACCATCCGCTGCACAAGTGACAATCAAGGCAATGGGATTTGGAGTAGCCCTGCCCCTCACTGTGAGCCTTCTATTACTTTTGGTCAGTATTCACTTCCACATATCTGAATGGGTTGACAATCTAAGCAAGACTTTTCATATTTCTATAGCAACAGTGAGACAGTAATACCTCTCAGATGAATGACATTTAGAGCAGCTGGGTTCCTGGTGCAGTGGCAAGTACCTGTATGTAGTCTCAGCTATGTGGGAGGCTGAGACAGGAGGACTGCTTGAGCCCAGGAGTTCAAGACCAGTCTGAGCAACATAGTGAGACCCCTTCCAAATAAAAATAAAAAGCCAACTTGTTGTAAGGCCAAGTAAGTGGAATTCTGGCGGCTCTTCCTGTAGGGTAAGAATGGAATGGTAAGAAGAGGAAGAGGAGTGGAGAGAATCAGTGAGGTCCTGTTTCTGTTGAAAATATTTTCAAATCCCTGAAAACCAATGTCAAAGGAAATACTCTTGTGACATCTCTACTGCCAGTTGTCTTTACACTTGACAGATGGGAGCGCTGAGCAAAAGCACATGTCAATGGCATAATTTACTTCTGGACTGGTAATGCTACAGAAGAAATTTTAAAATCTCAGATATCAGTATTTACATTCTTTTTGTTACCGGCAATGTTCTGTTCAAGCCACTGCCTGCATTTGGATGGTTCTTCACCTCACCTTTAACAAAGGTAGCTCAGGCTGGGTGTGGTGGCGCATGCCTGTAATCCCAGCAGTTCAAAAGCCTGAGGCAGGAGGATTGAAAGCTCAAAGCCAGCCTCAGCAATTTAGCAAGGCCTTGTCTCAAAATAAAAAATAATAATAATAAAAAGGGCTAGGCATGTGGCTCAGTGGTTAAGCACACCTGGGTTCAACCTCCAGTGCCAAAAAAAAAAAAAAAAATGTCACTCAGGATGCCCTGGGAATGTGGAGGTTAAGATTGCACTCTTGGTCTATGCAGCTTCTTCCTTTTATATAACCATTTGGCTTTAAATGACGGTATCTGACAATCTTTTGTTCCTTTGTGTCTGTGATGGCCCACACGAAGTCTCTACTTCCAGTAAGGACAGAACACCATTGAACTGATAGTTTGTGGATACTTACAGTACTTCTGAAAAAGTTTGCAGAGGATTGTGTTCAAATGCAGTCATTGTTTACTTTAAATAATCAGTCTTCTACTGATAAGCTAAGAGTGAGTGGCTTATGACCTGTCTCAGGTCTTTCGAGTGTCTCTAAACCAGAGATATTCGTGTTGGTGTGTTCACACTTCTGCATTTAACTGGATGCCTTTTCTTGTGTCTGTGTGGGAACTCGTTCTCAGCATGCCCACATCCACCCAAGATCCAGAATGGTCATCACATTGGAGGACATGCTTCTTCATATCTTCCTGGGATGATGATCAACTATACGTGTAACCCTGGCTACCTGTTGGTGGGAACTACCTTCATTTTCTGTACAGACAAGGGAACCTGGAGCCAATTTAATCATTATTGCAAAGGTATCTCATTTCTTGGTATTTCTTATTCTTTCTGGGTTGTTGTGGAAAATGGGTACATGAGGTTAATCAGGCTGAAAGATCACTGAGATTATTGTAATTTAATAAGGTTGGGAGAGTAGTGAAGTGTCAGTAGGAGAGGAGAAAAGCAGAACAGAAGGTAGGAAGGAAGGCTTTCTAAGGATTCTTAGCTCTGCTCAGAAAGTGAGAATAGTGGGTGAAATTTCCAGTAATTGGATAGGCATCACCAATTTCAAATGCTTTGCTGAATTTTAACTAATTGCTCTAGAGGATCTCAGAGGGTCACAGATAGTCCTCACAAATACCCTTAGAAGATAAGTAAGAGACTAGAAGCATCCTTTGTCAAGAGGAAAATTGTACCGGAAGGGAGACAGTGCCTTGTCCATCACACATGAACGAAGAGGTTGAGAGCAATTACTTCCTAGAATTACTCAATATGGAGCCTCCTGATACTCGATAAAACCAAAAATTTATTTCATTTGCTCCTTGAAGCCAGTCCTTCAAACATTTCCTTTATTCCAGTTTATCTGTAAAAGCAACACCTGAGGCCGGCATGGTGGTGCATGCCTGTAATCCCAGCGGCTTGGGAAGCTGAGGCAAGAAGATCGCAAAATCAAAGCCAGCCTCAAAAACTTAGCAAGGTCCTAAGCAACTCAGAAAGACCCTGTCTCTAAATAAAATATTGAAAAGGCTGGGGATGTGGCTCAGTAGGCAAAGCACCCCTGGGTTCAATCTCTCGTTTAAAAAAAAAAAAAAAAAAAAAAAAAAAAAACCACTTGATTTTAAAATCTTTCTTGGTAATGTTCTATAAAGCTACAAAATAGGGGATTTAATAATATTCTATAATTAGACAGGGTTCTGAATTATTTTTATATTGGATTCCAAAAGAGTCCAATAAAGCAGGATTGTCACTCTTGCCATGTTTCAGAGGAGGAACTTAAGGCCAGAGAGAGCCAGTAACTAGAGCATGTTAGGCAGCTCAGGAGTGGCCATCTAAGGATTGACCCCTGCTCAGGCCCTGCTTTTAAACACTGCACAGCATACGGTCTCTTTTCAAATGCTATTCTTTTGACTTTACAAACCTGTAAGTTAAGTGCTTTTGCTGTTTGCTTCCTTTCTTGTCTGTTCTTTCTTTTTAGAAATACTAGGCTCAGGGCAGGGATAACGTAGGAGGGACTTCAGACACGCCTCTGTTTCAGATGTTAGGGAAAAGCCAGCCTTATGACCTGCCCTGGGTGTAGGATCACAGGGCCCTTCCTGTCCTCAGAGTCTCAGAAGTCCTTCTCATGCTCCCAGCCCTCAGCCTTCTCGTTTTAGAGAAAATGAAGCCCACCACAGAGATGGTAAGTGACTCTCTTGTGCTTACTGGCAACAATAGATGGCACAAAATACAGAGTCCTTGTGGCTCTGCACAGACCTATGAGTTCATCCTCCTTGCTTCAGTTAGTTAAAAAGCATAGTTAAGACTATGGGATGGTTCTGCTCTTGACAATGAAAGGCCAGTGTTCTATGCTAATGGCAGCTGCTTTCTTTTCACTTACATGAAAATTAATTTTGCTAACTGTCCCCTTCAAGCATACCATAGACCAGGGTGTTTCCATCCTTAGCACTGGCAAGATCAGCCGGAACCTGGTTCCAAGAGCAGACTCTTCAGCTCCATTCCATGCACTCTGATTCTGACTCTGATTCTCTTTTGAGAAGGGGTCAGAAGTCTATTTTTAACAAATCCATCAGAATTTCTGATGCAGGAATACCACAGACCATACTTGAGGAAATTCCACTTGACCTTGTTGGTCCTTGTAATGAGAAAAAAACATTGGGCTAATTTTGAGACAATCACAGTGGCAAAGGAGGCTTTGCTTGAAGTTGAAGGAGATATGGATGGCTGGCGGAAAGAGAAAGCAAATCAAAGGATGAGTTAAATGAGATAAAGCAAATGAAATAGAAAGATGATGTTTTAAATTCACAATCATGACGTACTTTTTTTGTTCTGTGTATAGAAGTGGGCCTGAAACACATGCTCCCAGAGCAAAAATATCCATATGTATTGTACACCTAGAGAGTTAACGAGCTGCTGCTGTGTCCTTATGATGTAACCCAAATGGATCCCTGGCGAGAGATCCTGGTTTTCCTAACTCCCGATCCTTCCCCAACACTCTGGTTACAGAGTTGTTAATACTCAAAAGTATTCCATATTCCTTTACTATATTTTTATTTTAAGAAAATGAAAGAGGATTTTAAATTACAAGATGTTTGGGGTGGGGAAGGGTCAAAAGTTCTTGATTGAAAGCATGCTTCATCTTCGTTGAGGGCAACTTAAGTCTGGGGTTATGATTATTTCATTCTAGTGATTTCAGTCCCCAATTTGTCTCATTTCAGAGGTAAAATGCAGCCTTCCACAGTTGAATGGAATTCGGCAGGAGCTGAAAATGAGAGAATATTACTATGGAGATAACCTGACTTTGGAGTGTGAGGATGGATATACTTTAGAAGGCAGTCCTTGGAGCCAGTGCCAGGCAGAGGGCAGATGGAACCCTTCTGTGGCCATATGCACATCCCGTAAGAACCAATGCAGGGAATGTAGCCCCTTCCCAACCAGTTCGTTCATTCATCCACATTAGTATCAGGTGTAGTGCGATGTTCATGGCATCTGCTAGTGAAGAAGTTGAGGGTATGCCGTCTCAAAGTATGTCAAATTGGAATATTGATTATTTCAAGCCAAAATCACTTGAGGAGCTATAACTGCAACAAGGGCCAATTGGCCTTTCTTTTCCTATGGAACAAGTCATAAAAATTCTTTTGGAGGATCTGGATGTATAGCTCCATAGTAGAGCTCTTGCCTAGCACTCTGGATTCCATCTCAAACACTCTAAAAAAATAAAATAAAATCCTTTTGGGAGAGGTCTCCTCCCCACACCAAAGCAAGAACATAACCCTAATCACCAGATACTAAAAATTTGCCTGTAATAAACTTGAATGAATAAATGCACTGGAGTAGCCTTTATCTTACACTTGTTTTTATATTCCCCACCCTCAACTATGTCTTAGTGACATCCCTAGAATTTGTCCTGGTCCGGAGATCCATTCCTTCACAAATTTATTGTTCTTTGTCTAAAAAAACACAAAACCATCTTGCTTAGGTCATTTCTTTAGACTTTACTCTCTTGTGAAGGTGCCCACATTAATAAAACTTGTATACTCTTATTAATCAGCCTTGTATTAATTTGGTTCCTAGGTCCAGTCAAAGAGTCCACATAAAAGCTAATAGAGTCCTGCACTAGGAGCTAAGAGTATGATACAAGTCCCCATCTTTCCCCAAAAGGTCCACAGTAATGAGAGTAAGGCCAGCCAGCCTTTTTCTCTTCACTTTTCTCACTGCATCCATCCCTCCTTGGAGTCCTGGGTGCTTTTCATATCTGGATCTATTTGTACCCTGATTTGTTTATATCCTGGATTTGTTTACATCACTCTGTGATTGCATATATCCCATAGTAATGATTTACCTCCAGCCAGTGAGCCTCAATAAAAGCCATATCGAGTGAGCTTTCAAGAAATGTTTTCTGTCCTGGCATGCACAAGGATCTGGGTTCAATGCCCGGCATCAATAAACAAACAAACAAAATGTTTTCCGTGTGTGTCAGGAAGTGCC